>CM076846.1:135896762-137281194 GCA_039519185.1 Astragalus membranaceus | reverse complement strand
TTTTCTTCTAAAAAATGAGAGTTTTTTATAGTATTAATCACTTAATTTCAAAGTTTAATTTATATAAAGAATGGCTTTCATATCACTAATTATATAAATATTTCTATGTTTAAAAATTGAAATAATGTCAACACACAATATTTCATAAATTAATTATAAATATATGTTTACCCAACCAAATGCGTTAAATTAAACATAAAGCCACGGAATAATAATAATTAAGATTGAAACTAAGATTGAATCAAAAGAATAATTAACAATGTGAAGAAGGGTATACGAAGTTGCGAGAAGGCATGCGTAGACTACACAAGGTTGGGTGTGGTCCATGTGAAGCATGGTGGTATGGTATCATGCGAAGTCTATCACTCATTGGCGTCGGTGCCCGTGCATGATTTCTTCTTGTTTAACAGTTAGCTCACGGCAAGGATGCTGCAAAGTGCAAACGTTAACGTCGGTGGTTATTCTTCCCTCCGGATTCTGTTAGGTGGGAAACATATTGAACGATTTTTCCCTTTGGCTTTTGGTTATTTTCGTTAGAGTTGGCAAAATGGGCCGAGCCCGCCGGGCAGGGCCGGGCTAGCCCGAAAAATCATAGGGCTTGGACCAACAAAATTGAGTCCATTTTTATATTCGGGTTTTTTAGCCCGACCTAAAAAAGCCCGAGTCCGCATAGGGCTAGCCCGATGGGTAGCCCACAGGCCCGCAAGTTAAAAAATAAAACAACTATAATTATATATATATATATATATATATATATATATTATATATATATATATATAGTATTACGATCAAATAACCCGAAATTAGTTATGTAAATTAAAATAAAAACGGACCATACACACAGTGTCTACATAGACCTAGTGTGTGTCTCTTGAATTCCTTCCCTTTGTAATTGTCTCTCGGCTTCCTCTCATTTGTTTAGCAACTTTATTTTGAGTTAAAGTTTTATGCTATTACACGACGTTGAGTATATTTCTTCGAATTACCTTGGTGTTTGAATTAAGATTGAAGCACTGTTTTGCCATTTGTTGAAACTAACACTTATGATTTAATATTATGATATTTAATTTTAAAGTGTTTCAACACCTAACATATAAACATAGATTTTGTAAAAAAAACATATAATTTGGTAAAAAAAAAACATATAAACATAGTACTTTTTTATTTTAGGCTAAATTATAGTTTTTAGCATTGCGTACAATGCGGGCTAGCCCGTAAAATCATTTTAGCCTAAATTATACTTTTTACGCTAAAATCATTTTTTTAAAATTAGCATTGCGTACAATGCGGGCTAGCCCGTAAAAGCCCGAGCCCGATGTGAGTCGGCCCGACGCGGGCCGGGTAGCCCATTTTGCCAGCTCTAATTTTCATTGGATTTGGAATGTTCCTAAGAGGAAGAGTGACATGTAACCATGACTAAATGTTTGGAGGAGTGTTCAAATCTAAACCCATCCAAATAAAAATCACAAATTGTTCAAATCAAATTGAAAATCGCAAGAACTGCATGCTTTGGTTTTAATCTGTTTAGGCCAATTTCTCTGATCCGTCAGTTTGATTCGATTTGTGGTTTTATTACCTACAACTGAACGAAAGTAATTCCAATCAGCTATATTATACTGAATGAAAGAAACTATAGTAGTCACACAAGGTACAATTATTCTTAATTACTTCACGCTAAATCAACTTGATTTTTTCTTTCTTTTTTGTGAGAAAATGGGTTAAAACCCCAACAACAAACAACTACAAATTAAACCAACCCTCTTTATCCTCACGAAGCAACGATTGGATAAAGGAGGGGGCAGAATTTTAAAGCATAAAATTACAATCTAAATAAAGACTAGACTTAGCTAAACTATCAGCACAACTTGATTTTTCCTCAAAATAGCACGTTGTACGTTATTTTTTTTAGAATATTTATATACATGATATTTTTTAGAATATATTTTCAAATATATTAGTCATAACATTTTTTTCAGAATATATATTTATCACAAATTAAAATATATTTTTTAATTCCAATAATTGTGTTGTAGAATATTTTTGTAATATATTTTCTTTGGCTCGTTAAAAACCGAATCATGTGATCCAATTCAAAACCATTTATTCGAATCAGATCTTGAATTTTTTAAAAAAATCATCTAAACTAAATCAAATGAAACCAAACCAAGCTGTATGTTATTTTCATTTACAAATTGAATTACATTTTATTTTAGGTTTAAATAGTTATTACCCCCCTGCAAATATAGCCATTATCCAGTTACCCCCCAGAAAAAAAAAACATTTAAAACAAACCTTGCAAAATGAAAGTTATCCAGTTACCCCCTGCCGTTAAATTTTCTGTTAAAATATGTAAAATATCACATATCCAGTTACCCCCTGCCACGTGTCACCTTATTATTGGGCCTCTGTGACACGTGGCACTGACATGCCACGTCAGCTCCTATGTCACCACTGCCACGTGTCACTGACATGTGCCACGTCAGCAGCCAATGGATGGCTGCCACGTGGCACTAGTTATTACACTAAAAAATAAATGTTTTTGTGGCCACCAAGGGTGTTGAACTCACGACCTCTTACTCACACACACACCTCCTAACCACTGAGCCAAATTATTATTTGTCATTATTATCTCACCTACAAATATATATTACATCATTGATACTTAATTTAAAAAAAAATATCATCGTTCATCATCTTCATCAGTTACTGGGTTCATCATTCATCATCTTCATCAGTTACTGGGTTCATCATTCATCATCTTTATCATTCATCATCTTCATCAGTCGCATAACTATCATCATCCAGAATCATCATCGTTCCTCCAGATCCTTCGTTTTCCTTTTCATCTTCAACCTTGACAACAACATTCAATTCGTTTGAGGATGACATAGATCCAGAACTTCATCCCTCTGTAACTCTCTCTCTCTTCGTTTCGTCCTTCGTCTCTCTCTCCCTCCGTAACACAGATCTCTCTCTCCCTCCGTAACACAGATCTCTCTCTCTCTCTCTCTCTCCCTCCCTACACAGATCTCTCTCTCCCTCCGTAACACAGATCCAGATCTTCATCATCTTCTCCCTCCGTAACTCTCTCTCTCTTCGTTTCGTCCTTCGTTTGCTGGGTTTCTTGAAACGCGGAAGAACCCATTTGCGAGATTGACAGTGACGAACAACCCATTTGTGAAGAACCCATTAGCGAAACTATGAGAAGAGGAACGAAGAAGACTGGGTTTGATGAAATCTGGGTTTGATGAAGATGAACGAGGAACGAGGAAGATCAATTTCTGGGTTTCTAAGAGAGGAACTGATGAAGATGATGAACGAGGAACTGATGAAGATGATGAACGATGATATTTTTTTTTAAATTAAGTATCAATGATGTAATATATATTTGTAGGTGAGATAATAATGACAAATAATAATTTGGCTCAGTGGTTAGGAGGTGTGTGTATGAGTAAGAGGTCGCGAGTTCAACACCCTTGGTGGCCACAAAAACAATTATTTTTTAGTGTAATAACTAGTGCCACGTGGCAGCCATCCATTGGCTGCTGACGTGGCACATGTCAGTGACACGTTGCAGTGGTGACATAGGAGCTGATGTGGCATGTCAGTGCCACGTGTAACAGAGGCCCAATAATAAGGTGACACGTGGCAGGGGGGTAACTGGATATGTGACATTTTACATATTTTAACAGAAAATTTAACGGCAGGGGGATAACTGGATAACTTTACATTTTGCAAGGTTTGTTTTAAATGTTTTTTTTTGCAGTGGGTAACTGGATAATGGACAGGGGGTAATAACTATTTAAACCTTTATTTTAAAACCAAACCGAAAAGCAAACCTACATGCCTTTACCAAACTCAATATTTGGCTTCGATACGTTCCACCTAGTACACTCATCAGCGATACAATATTTATATATTTTCCTTCATTGTTTTTTAAAGAAGCATTTCCCTTTATTATTCCTTTGTAATTAAGAATAATTGTTACTCTATTTTGGCATAGTGAGGAATGAGTTTGTTAAAACTTTCTTACAAACTCCCCTCGGAAACAATTATTAATAATGAAAAAGAGTACTCCTCCTCGTGCTATTAAAAAAGAAATAACAAAACAAAATATAAAAAAAAATCAAAAAAAGACTAGGCCAATACCCTTGTCAAGAAAACAAAAAACGAGCATGTGTAACAATACTACCAAGCAACCACAAAAAGCATTTAATTAAAAATTACTTAGATACAAAATTAAGCAGTTAATTTATTGGTGTTTTTACTAGGAGAATTCTTAGATACCCTTGATGCACACAAAACTAATTCAAAAATTTAAATTTATTTTAAAATAAATACGAAAATGACATGTCATTAAATGATTGAATATTGAGTACTATCATACCCAACAAAACTCTAAGATCAATAGTTGTCGGCTTTTTACAAACCAATCTATTGGTGGGTATTTCTTACTTTTAACTAATGATTATTTAATAATATACATTAGGAGATAATATTGAATTTAAATATAAATTATATGGATTAATATTAATCAACTATATATATATTATATAAGCTCAAAATATTAATATTTAAATTATGTAATTATGATTTGATAATGTAGAACTTATAAGATATTTCATAGAATATAAAATTGCAATATTGCATTCTAAATGGTTAAATAAACTTGACTTTAGAATATTCAATGCAATGTTGTAGATAGCTTATTGGTTTCCTATCATGGTGTAAGTGCCTTGACATGTGGGTTCTAAATTCTAATATCTATCTACTACACATTTTTAAAATATTGACATATCACCTTTTTAAGGAAGTATTGTAAAAAAAAAAAAAACCTTTTAAAGGATATATTAGTTATTGTACATTCTTCTTCCCCCGTCTCTTTAAATGTGAATCTAAAATTTTCCCCAATTTCACTTTCACTTCTACTCCCACTACAAACGCATCTAAGCACTTCAATGTTGTGCTTTCACCAATGCAAACATACTATCAACAGGTGATCCATATACCAACTACAATGGTAAAAGTCTCCTTCTACCAACTACATAATTCTTCGCTGAAAGCACTCGTCATGATTGCTAAGTGTTTCTACGATGTGATGGAACACATGCCTCCACATTTAGAACCTTCGTCGAAATTGAGCACTCATGTATATAGGATTTTCATAGAAGTACGTAGTTATTGAGCAATGAGTAATGCCCTTCTTCACGACTTCGATCTACCACCGTTCTTCTTTTTATGCGCCTACTAGTGTTGTTGGCTTGTTGTTGCGCCTCACGTGTCAACCTTATCACCTCCTCTTTAATGTTGTCCTCAAGGCGCACATTTATCTACGATTTCATTCCAGATTTTATTATTAGATATATAGTTAGTTAGTCTCAAACTTTCTGCTAGTTTATTGTATTAGTTGTTAATGATTAGTTAGATTAGTCTCAAACTTCCTCAAGGCACACATTTTCTCTTTGATGATTGTCTCCAATTTTTTCTCTCTCACTTTTTTAATCAATCTCACACCTCTCTCTACACAGAACCTTCATCTCTCTCTCTCTCTCTCTCTCATCTCCTTCGCTTGTTTCTGTATCTCTGATCTCTCTCGTTTCTTCATCTCACTCTAATTAGTTATTTTTTCCTCTCATCTTCAATCTCTCTCGTTTCTTCGTCTTTCAAAATCCTGAACGTCGCCTTCTCTCTAGCTCAAGCCGTCTCTGCTCACCACCGCTGATCTTCTTCTCCAGTTTGTTTGGTTCACCTTTTTTAGGTACCACAATTTGATTTCATTATCCTCTTTTTTTGACCAAATTTCATTCTTCCACTACAAAAAAAACACTGATTAGCGACGGACATTAGCGAGGGACTTGTTGTCCCTCGCAAAAACAGTCATTAGCGAGGGCATAGAGCTGTCAATTTTTTTGTCATTAGCGAGGGAATTAGCGAGGGAACTGTCCCTCGCTAATGACTGCCCTCGCTAATTCCCTCGCTAAATTTTGCTTTTTCAGATGATGGGACTCACCGCAGGGGTTGGTAAAGGTGCAGAAATTAGCGAGGGACAGTTCCCTCGCTAACGTTAACTTTTCAGATGATGAGACAGTTCCCTCGCTAATTCCCTCGCAAATTTTTTTCTTTTTTCCTTTATATCCGTTTACACCCTCACTCTTCTTTCTCACTCACTCACTCACTCACTCACTCTTCACCATTCCTCTTCCCTTCCTCTTCCCCCTTCCACTTCCTCTCACACCCTTCTTCTCTCTTCACTCTTCCAACACCACCACCACCACCATCATCACCACCTCCTCTCATACTCTTCTTCTCTCTTCACTCTTCCAACACCACCACCACCACATACCTCCTACCACTCTCACTCACTCTCTCTTACTCTTCACCACCACCAACCCACCACCCCACCACCACCACTCTCACTCTTCTCTCTCTCTCTCTCTCTCTCTCTCTCTCTCTCTCTCTCTCTCTCTCTCTCTCTCTCTCTTTCTCCCTTACTCTTCTCCTTCTCTCTACTCTAAACCACCCATCACCACCACCACGCCACCACCACCACCACACCACCACCACCACCACACATCACCACAAAATTAATAATATAATATAATATTCATTAATTAATATATATAAAAAAAACAAGCCATTCAGCACTGAACACGTGTCATATTTTTTTTGAAAACTGCAGTCATTAGCGAGGGAATTAGCGAGGGCAAAAGCCGTCGCTAATTCCTATGCATTTACCAACCCCTGCAACTGAGTCCCATCACCTGAAAAGCTGCAGTCATTAGCGAGGGAACTAGCGACGGCATAGTCCCTCGCTAATTAGCGAGGGATCCAACTTCCCTCCCTAATCCCATTTGCGAGGAGGGAATTAGCGAGGGAACCAGTCCCTCGCTAAGTCCCTCGCAAATGACCATTAGTGAGGGAATCAGGTCATTTTGCGAGGGAACTGTCCCTCGCTAATGACTAGTTTTTTTGTAGTGTTCCACTACAAAAAAAATTGCCCATTAGCAAGGGATTTTTCCCTCGCTAAATGCCCCAAATCCGTTGCTAATTCCCATTAGCGAGGGAATTAGCGACGGAATCAGTCCCTCGCTAATGGGAATTAGCGAGGGAATTTGAATCCCTCGCTAATTAGCGAGGGAATATTCTGTCGCTAATTCCCTTGCTAATTAGCGAGGGATTCAAATTCCGTCACTAAGTCTGACAGCCACGCACGTTTTTTTTATATAGTTATTATTATTATTATTATTATTATTATTATGGTGTGGTGGTGGTGGGGAAGGGTAGTAGGGTAGAGAGAGAAGGAGAAGACTAAGGGAGAAGGAGAGAGAGAGAGAGAGAGAGAGAGAGAGAGAGATGAGCTATGTGGTGGTGGTGGTGGTGAAGGGTATTACGGTAGAGAGAGAAGGAGAATAGTAAGGGAGAAGGAGAGAAAGAGAGAGAGAAACGAGTGGTGGTGGTGGTGGTGAAGGGTATTAGGGTAGAGAGAGAAGATAGAGTGAGAGAAGAGTGTGAGGAGGAGGTGGTGGTGGTGTGGTGGTGGAAGAGTGAAGAGAGAAGAAGAGTGTGAGAGGAGGTGGTGGTGTGGTGGTGGAAGAGTGAAGAGAGAAGAAGAGTGCGAGGAGAGAAGAAGAGAGAAGAGTGTGAGGAGAGTAGGAGAGAAGAATGTGCGTGAGAGGATAAATAACCTGAAAAGTCAAAAAAATTAGCGAGGGAATTAGTGAGGGACTGACAATTCCGTCACTAAACACTTGCACGGAGTCCTATCACTACAAAAAAATTGGTTATTAGCGACGGAAATTTCCCTCGCAAAATGACCAAAATCTGTCGCTAATGGTCATTTGCGAGGGAATTAGTGAGGGATCAGTTCCGTCACTAAATCCCTCCTCGCTAATGGGATTAGCGAGGGAATTGAATCCCTCGCTAATTAGCGAGGGAATTTTCCCTCGCTAATTCCCTCGCTAATGACTGCAGTTTTTCAAAAAAAGGTGACACGTGTCCAGTGCTGAATGGCTTGTTTTTTTATATATATATTTATTATTAATACTGTTAAAAAATTATTATATTATTAATGAATATTATATTATATTATTAATTTTGTGGTTGTGGTGGTGGGGGTGGTAGTGGTGGTGGGGAAGGTGGAAAGAAATTCGTATAGGTGAGAGAAGAGGAATTTGTAGGTGGAGAGAGGAGTTCATGGTGGTGGTTTCGTGGGTGGTGGCAGTGGTGGTGGTGGTTGTGTGGTGGTGGTGTGGTGGAAGAAGGTGGAGAGAAGAAGAGGGAAAGGGGAAATCATAAGAGAGAGAGAGAGAGGAAGAGGATGAGGAGCTCCGGTGGTGGTGGTGGTGGTGGTTGTGTGGTGGTGGTGTGGTGGAAGAAGGTGGAGAGAAGAAGAGGGAAAGGGGAGAGTAGCTCCGGTGGTGGTGGTGGTGGGTTAGGGTTTGTACGTGAGAGAGAGAGTAGAGGAAGAGGAAGGGGAGAGTAGGCCGTAGGTTGGTTGTATGGTGGTGATGGTGGTGGTGGTTGTGTGGTGGTGGAGAGTAGAGGAAGAGGAAGGGAAGAGGAAGGGTGAAGAGGAGAAAAGAAGAGTGAGGGCGTTGTGAGTGAGAAAGAAGAGTGAGGGTGTAAACGGATTTAAGAAAAAAAAGTAAAAAAATTTGCGAGGGAATTAGCGACAGAACTGTCCGTCGCTAATTGCTGCACATTTACCAACCCCTGCACTGAGTCCCATCATCTGAAAACTGTCAAAAATTAGCGAGGGAATTAGCGAGGGACTGAAATTCCGTCGCGAAATACCTGCATTGAGTCTCATCATCTGAAAACTGTCAAAAATTAGCGAGGGACTAAAATTCCGTCGCTAATTTTCAAAATTTCCGTCGCTAATCTTCAAAATTCCGTCGCTAATTCTCAAAAATACGACAGCCCCTATTCCCTCGCAAATTTCGTCGCTAATTCCAGTTTTTGCGAGGGAACATTAGTCCCTCGCTAATTTCCGTCGCTAATGGGCAATTTTTTTGTAGTGTATCATCTGAAAACTGTCAGAAATTAGCGAGGGAATTAGCGAGGGACTGAAAAATCCGTCGCTAATCACCTGCACGAAGCCCTACGATCTGAAAGCTATCAAAAATTAGCGAGGGACTGAAAAAATTGTCGCTAATTAGCGAGGGACTAAAAATTCCCTCGCTAATAAGCTTTTTTTTTGTAGTGTTCTCTTGATTTGTACAGATTTTTTTTAGATAAGCAATTGATTTGTACAAATTTGATTTTTATTTATTTTTAAACCAAAAACTTACATTTTTTTTACATATTGTGTTGATTTTTCAGGGGTATTGTGAATGATACAGAATTGTCCACAAAGGGGTTCTGAACTTGTTTTTTTTAATTTATTTTTTCTGATGATTTTTTGTTTGCTGTAACACATTTCATTTGTTTTTTTTGATGGACAACTTCGATTCAGTCTTCTTCTTCTTCTTCGTCCTCCTCCTCTTCGTCCTCTTCCTCTTCGTCTTCTTCCTCGTATTGTCAATGATACAGAATTGTCCACAAAGGGGTTCTGAACTTGTTTTTTTTTAATTTATTTTTTCTGATGATTTTTTGTCTGCTTCTTCTTCTTCTTCTTCTTCTTCTTCTTCTTCTTCTTCTTCTTCTTCTTCTTCTTCTTCTTCTTCTTCTTCTTCTTCTTCTTCTTTACTTTATGGATATTTATTTTTACCTACTTTTAGCCATTGATTTCTCTCATTTTCGTTTTATGAGAAGTGTGGTATTGAATATTACTTTATGCAAAAACGACAAAAAAATTGTGTTTGTTTCACGTACCTTATGCAAAAATTAAACTTGACTCTATAAGGGTTACTACATAGAACATTCGCCCGTCATGGTAACTCACATGGTGATAGAGCCGTCAATTTGGCCCATGTGGGCCAGCCCACCCCAGCCCCACATGGCCCTACGGCTTAAAGGTCTATGGGCCCAAAAGCCCACTAACACAAGCCCCATATGGGTCCCAAGTCCCATAAAGCCCTGTGGGCCCAGCCCATCCCACATGCCCTAAATTCCTTTTTTTTTTGAAAAAAAGGCCACTCTACTTCATGGGCCCAACCTAGCCCATGGGCCTTAAAGACAATCAAACCAAATGCCATCATTTAACTAGATGTCATACAATAAACTTCATCTATCTTTCATGTATATTGCAAACTTTGATTTTTAAACAATCAAACCAATTTGTTGTCTGGTCAAAATATTATCTCCTGTAACATCAAAGGAAAAGAACATTTCACTAAATAAATGTCACAAGGCTCCCACTCAGGTTTGCATGAGTACCTCATTTTGAGAACAATACAATCCCAAAAAGAAAAAACAAGACACAATATAAAAGAAAATTCATAAAGCACTTAGATCCGTCACTTGGCCCCATTCTTCCAACAAGATCAGTCCGACTCCAGTACACCCCTCCCAACTGCAGTACAAGGAAACAGAGAAATCATCACAAACTGAAACTGCACCTAAATATGGTTTTTCTATAAACTGAAACTGCAGTAGTTGCAGCAAACTGAAATACATTATATTTGACTAGTTAAATAGCTAAAAGTGTACATAGCTTACATAGTCAAAACTGAATGCTGATGTGGCAATTCAGTTACTGTTCATGCAATATTTCTGGCACTATTAAGGTAACTGAATTACACTCTTAAAATGCTAGTTCTATTCTGTGGATATTCATATATTGAAATTACCTCAAACATGCTTCAATACAAGCTACAAATACCAATGCACAAGTGACAAATCATGATGCATGGAAATAACTCTTAAAATGATTATTTGAGATTATCAAAAGATATGCTAAAATATCAAAAGATTCAATACTAACCAATAGCTATTGCAAATCAACATCATGATTGATTGGTTCTTTCAAATATACCTCTATTTCACTCTTACCAATGGGAGAAGTAGTTTCACTTAGAAATTGATTGAAACCCTACATGCATAATATATCAATATCAATAAACTAAACATAATTTAGAAATTTAATGATTAAATTAGCATAAAAAACTTACAATTTTTGCCCGCTTGGGCTTTGTTCTCTCTCCACTAGAGATAGACGATGAGGTAGAATCGATGAATGATTGAGAAAGAGAAGTATTAGAATTAGTGTAATTGGTTGCATATTCTTCATAGAGTTTGTCAAACTTGTCTGTCACATGTTTGACGTTTTCTAAATGAGTTGAAGGGTTGAGTGCTTCATAGCAATAAGTCAAAAAGGCAACCTTCAACCGTGGGTCAAGAATAGCTCCAAAAGCAAGTACAACGCTATAATTTGTCCAATACTTGTCAAACTTGGTTTTCATCCTCATAGACATTTCTTTAATGACACTGTCATTACTTGATTGGTTTGCTTCTAACAGACTCTGAATTTTCCAGACTTCCATAAAGTACAAACTTGATGTTGAATAAGACGAACCTGATATCAAACGTGTAATGTCATGAAAAGGTTCTAAGAATTCACAAATTTTCTCTCCCCTACTCCACTCCTCATTAGATGGACAACACTTAAAATTCCTGTCAACAACTTTGAAATAATCAAAGGCTTTCTGATATTCCAAGGCACTTTCAAGCATTATAAATGTGGAGTTCCACCTGGTAGACACGCTTGTTCTCAAACCAATGCTCACACTTATCCCTGCATCTTTAACACACTCTTTAAATCTTACCATCCTCCCAACCGATTGTTTCACATAATTGACACTCTTTTATTTTTCTAAGTGCCCCACTAGCTACTTTTAAACCCTCTTGAACAATAAGGTTTAGTATATGTGCCGAGCAACGAATATGAAAAAACTCACCCTCACTCAACAAATTGCTTTCCACACAAATATGGGTTTTCAAAATGTCTTGCAAACAATCATTAGCAGATGCATTATCTAAGGTAATAGAAAACACCTTCTTATCTATTCACCATTGCTTTAAGCACTCCAACAAAGTTGCCTCCAATTCAATACCACTATGTGGGGGCTTTACTCGACAGAAGTTTAAAATCTTACTGCACAACTTCCAATTTTCATCAGCAAAGTGAGCTGTCAAGCAAATATAACCCTCCCAATAACTGTTGTCCAACAATCAGAAGTCAAACACACTCTATTTGGAATCCTAGACAACATTTCCTTTAGTTTGTTTTTCTCTATGGCATATACTTTTCTCTACATCCGATACCGCAGTATTTCTACAAGTCATATCAGCATCGGGATTTAGATAATGAATCCATTTTCTAATTTTATCATATTCCACAAAACTAAAAGGAAGATCATGCTTAATGATGTGATCCCACATGGAGCTTGGATGAAGGCCACAAAAATAAAGAATCAAAATCAAAAGAAGGAGTCTCAACAAGAATTCAAGGGAATATACTTCAATGTGTTCAACCTAATCATTAAGACAAGAACACATTGAAGGTGACCATGTAAATAGTAGGGAGTTTCTAGATAACCAACTCTAGTGTTTCCTATGCTTTGTATTTTCATTTAATAGTTGTAAAGATACTTTTATTTGAGCCATGTTGGCCTTGGTTAAGTGGCTATGGCCTAGTAGATTTAGTTTATCGCATTGGGCCTTATTTTGTGTCTCTCTTGGACTTTAGAGTGTGGGCCTAGGATCCATTATACCCACAATATAAATACTTGAACTCTAAGTGTAATTGGTAGAATTTTGATGAATGAAATTCACTTTTACATTTTGAGCATGAGAGTGCCCTAATACCTAAGTGAGTGGTGAGTGGTTAGTTGCTAATGTTAGTGAAGGTTCATCATGGATTCTCCAAGGTTTCTTGAGATGAGAACCTTGAGCACACAACCTTGAGGCTAGAAGAGCTCAAGGATAGTGTTGTCCTTATCATCTTCTCAAGGAAGAAGTGGCGGACATCCTTCTCCACCTCCATTTCAAGTCTTCTCCATCTTTGATCTTTCCTCCTCTTTCATGTAAGTATTTATGTCTCCTTTTAGTGTTGTTGAATGTGTTTTTGTGAGAAAATATTTGAGTTGCCATATTTCTAGATCCAAATCCTAAAAGATCGTGTTAGATCTCATCAAGTGAGTATCAAAGCGAGTGAAATTTGGCAAAATTTTTCTTTTTCTCACAAATCTAAGTTTTAGTTGTAATAGAAAAAGTGTTGCCACTTACTGTTTTCTGCAACACGTTTATGTTGTTTTCCTTCAAGCGCTACTTTCACACATTCTGTCCAAAATCGTTTTTGCAATCTTAGTGAGTTTCGTGTTGATTTGTTGATTGCATCTTGTTCTTTGTTCAATTTTCAACATATTGCGCTCTTATTTCATTTCATTTGAGCAAGATTTGATCAGATTCGAAGTCCAAAACGAAGCTATATTTATGTTTCCAATTTCGATTTCGTTTCAGATTTTTGATCGCTTTTGCTGAAATTAGTTGCTAGCAATCACTTACTGCACTAAATTCAAACCTATTGCAAGTGGTTTTACGAATTTTGGTTGAGTTTTGAGCATTTACCCAATTCGAAAGCCCTAAAACGCGTTTTCTCTGAGTTTTCGCGTTTTCAGCAAGCTCTTCAACTTTTTTGTGCGAATTGATGATTTATTCTGATTCCTTGTGAAATTTCGCACGAAATGGACTATTCATTTGTCTAATTTGGTTGAGTATTCATTGAGATAATCCTGTTTCAAGAAATCAATGTTGTTCTTGGTGTTCTTGATGAACTGCTCTTCATTTTTTGCAGTTTGATCCAAAAGTGTTTGTTCAAATTTTCAAATTGTGTTTCTGGATTCAATATATCCCTTTTTTCAGTGATTCAAAAGCCAAGTTGTTTATCTCAAAATCTAGTATTATTGGAGACATTGAAAAAAAATTCAAAAAAAGAAAATACTGAAAAATAAAAAAAAAACAGCAAAAAAAGGCATCAACCTTATCACGGGAGCATAAAAAAAATTTCCAAAAAACCCCAGAAAAATTCTCACTGTTAGTCAACATTATTTGGTTCATTGAGAAATTTTCTCAAAACTCTTTAGGGACGTTTGGACCATTTTGGCCTTGGAGACTTATTTGCTCACTTTGTTGCGTTTTCTTTGGTGCATTGTTACCAATCTTTTTCAGTCTCTTTTTTCTTGTTTAAATTTGTCTTTAAATACTCTATATTTCGTTTAGCTTTATGAATTTTTTTTGCTTTTGATTTCTGTCTTCAAAATTTCTAAGTTTGTCATAGTAGTTTCTTTCCCTATTTTGGCATTCTTTGGTGATTGGCAATACTCTCCTTGAGAATCTATAGTAATATCAACATCAGGGTTGGAAAGAGGCTTTTGAGGTTCACTCCTAAGAGATCATTGGAGAATAGAGTGACTTGAGTGATCCTACTTTACACTTGTGTGCCCAAAAAAATCCCTTGAGTGGAGAGTATTTTTCCTAAAAAGCCTAAACATGAATGGAGTGAAATTTGGTGAGCTAAATACACTTGTGAGGACTTATTGGTGGCTGGATTTTTTTTTGTTATTCTCTAACTCTTCTTGTAGGTACCACATTGCACTTGAAGGATGGATGAAGGGTACAAAGGAAGCCCAAGGAGACATGTTTCACCTAGACGGTATCTTTCTCCTAAGAGACATGATTCCCTTCATGAGTACTATGTAAGGAGGTATAGAAAATATAGATATGATGAGGATCAAAGGAGGTATATAAGAGATAAGTATGTTGAGAAGGAAGAACGTGAAAGGAGACATAGAATGAGGGATACCAATGCAAACATGGAAGAAGCTTTTCAATCTAACTTTGAAGATGATAAAGCTTCGGCCGTGGTGCCACATGGTAAAGAGAAAATCTCTACTTCTATTCCTATTGCTATTACTTCTTCTTTGTTCCATGCAAGATGTCGTGTTCAAAATAGTCTATGTTGTTTGCAAGTGGTTGGTGAGAGTTGTGTTAATATGGCTAGCACTCGTTTAGTTACAAAACTCAACCTTCACACCTTTGACCATCCAACACCATATATGCTCAAGTTTCATAAAGATAAAGAAGAAATTCTTGTGAATAAAAAAGTGTTTGTTAGCTTTTCTACTCATAGTTCCAAAGACATGGTCTTATGTGATGTTGTACCCATAGAGACCGCCCACCTAATCCTAGGTAGGCCATGGAAACATGATAAAAAAAGTACTCTATGATGGATATGCTAACAAATACTCTTTTAGGCATGACAATTTGAAAATTCATCTTACTTCTCTTAGCCTTCATGAAATGCTTAAGGACCAAATTGCTTTGAAGAAGAAAATAGAGGAAGAAGCAAAGGAAATGAATGTTAAAATTAATGAGGAGGATGTAGCAACTAGGATAGGCCGAGAGCCTCTAATGGTGGAAACTTCTAAGGAGGTTCCAAAAATTGGAAGTAGGGAGGAACTTGAACCATTGTTGGAAGAGTCATCCAAACTCCCATCATCTAATGATTTTGTTTGCATGGCTACTAATGCTAAGTTTCTTTCTAGTTTTGTTGATTCATCTTTAAAGGTGAGTGAATATGATGTGACACTTGAGGCACTTGCAAAGAATGATGTTTCACAAGCATTGGAAGTGCATACCAATTTAAAAGGTGAAAAGCTTGATGGTGGCCAAGAGCACCATATTGCCTCTATACATGAGAATTGTGAGGTACATGAGAGAAAAGCATTACATGTGTACTTGTGGTAGGCAACTCTAATATTGATGGTACTTCCAAAAGTGCACAATTACATGATAAGGCCAAGGTAATGGAGAATGTGCTTAATGTTTTTAAGTTGCAAAGGTATAATGTTCTCCCTCTTTTCTCCATTCATTTCTCTAGGTGTTTTTCTTTTGCTTGGAAGTTTACCATGCTTTGGATTGTGTTGAAACTAGTGCTTAGAATTTGTATGATTAGGCTTTTATTTGAAGTAACCCACTTCCCTTTTGATCCCGGTGGAGCCTAAGTAATTCTTGCATTTGTTTATTTGTTTTTTATTTTCAAAATAAGTGATTTTTGTCCATCTTTGATGTGGGTTTCCAAGAGGGGGAGTTCACTTGAGGACAAATGAAGTTTAAGAGGGGGAGAATGATGTGATCCCACATGGAGCTTGGATGAAGACCACAAAGATAAAGAATCAAAATCAAAAAAAGGAGTCTCAACAAGAATTCAAGGGAATATACTTCAATGTGTTCAACCTAATCATTAAGACAAGAACACATTGAAGGTGACCATGTAAATAGTAGGGTACATATAACCAACTCTAGTGTTTCCTATGCTTTGTATTTTCATTTAATAGTTGTAAAGATACTTTTATTTGAGCCATGTTGGCCTTGGTTAAGTGGCTATGGCCTAGTAGATTTAGTTTGTCGCATTGGGCCTTATTTTGTGTCTCTCTTGGACTTTAGAGTGTGGGCCTAGGATCAATTAAACCCCCAATATAAATACTTGAACTCTAAGTGTAATTGGTAGAATTTTGATGAATGAAATTCACTTTTACATTTTGAGCATGAGAGTTCCCTAATACCTAAGTGAGTGGTGAGTGGCTAGTTGCTAATGTTAGTGAAGGTTCATCATGGATTCTCCAAGGTTTCTTGAGATGAGAACCTTGAGCACGCAACCTTGAGGCTAGGAGAGCTCAAGGATAGTGTTGTCCTTATCATCTTCTCATGGAAGAAGTGGCGGACATCCTTCTCCACCTCCATTTCAAGTCTTCTCCATCTTTGATCTTTCTTCCTCTTTCATGTAAGTATTTATGTCTTCCTTTTAGTGTTGAATGTGTTTTTGTGAGAAAATATTTGAGTTGCCATATTTCTAGATCCAAATCTTAAAAGATCATGTTAGATCTCATCACTTAATAATGGCTTCAGCCAGCATATTACGATGAGTGTTAAGATTAATCTTTCTACTACTAGTGACTTGATCAGTACCTTTACAAGTATGCCAAGTTAGGTGTGAAGTCCCATAATTTTGGCCATTGACGGGGTTTCTACTAACTTTAAAAGCATGACTACAATTATTACACGTAGCCCTTTCATACCGCTCCTCATCTTTACCAATTCTAGTAAATTTCTTCCACACATTTGATCTGCTCCTAGGAGTCTCGCCACTTCCACCTTCTTCCATAGGAGTTTCTGACATAACTTCATCATCTACATTCACAGTGTTTTTATGCGTAGACTGTTAAAAGGCACAAAAGCAAGAAATGAAGATTAAACATGAAACTAAGCCCAACTCTAGTTATCAAAACAGTTTATAATCAAAATCTTAGATAGTGCTTTCAAAAAAAAAGTAAACACATTCTTCTCTAAAAATTAATCAAAACCAAACACGCACCAGTAGCCCAAAGATAAGAACTCTAACACAATCACTTTACCAAAATTAAACACATTCATTGTATGTTCACTAAAACCAGACCAAAATTGAAGGACAAATTCACAAATTACAAGAGAGGTTCACAACTCAACATACAAAAAGAGCATGACAAGTTCAAAAATCAATAGACAAATTGACAAATCACAAGGTTCAGAACTACAAATTGACAAATCAGAATCAAGTGAAGCTGCACATACCATTTTCTTCACTATAGTGACTGAACCAAAAGCGTAAAACTCTTAGCAGTTGATCAACACTTCAACAGGAACAAAAATGGAGCTTCTGAGAGAAGAAATTACACTTTATGAGAATAAATTACACTTAACTAAATACCCAAAAGCATAAACTCACAAAAATAGAAATCAATACCAGAAATCAAGGAGAGATACTTACAGAAAGCTCGTCTTGAGGTGCGAATCAGAATCACAATCGGAGTGAATCGTAAATCGTGAATCTGAGATGAGTGAATCGTAGAGAATCGTGAATCACAAACAAGTGCGAAATCAGAATATGGTTTGTGATCATTAGGGTTTGCGAAATCAGAATCATGAAGAAACAATGGATTTTGACGATGAGAGAACAAGTGCGAGACGGAGTGTGGAAGTGAGAATGCGAGACGATGGTGAGAGCGTGAGCTGCGTGACTGAGAGAACGTGAGCTGTGTGAGTGAGAGTTTTAGTTTTGGGTCAAAAAATTGTGGGCTACCAACAAGCCCCAGCCCTACCCACTAAAAAAATTAAAAAGTTGGTTGGGGTTAAAACAAGCCTCATTTATTGTGGGCCTAATTTTAATGGGGTTTAATAGTGGGCCAAGTGGGGTGGGCTTGGGGCCATATTGACACCTCTACATGGTGACTCCCACTTGCATAAAAAAGAGAACAGAAATTCATACATTAACTTGCATGGAACTTTCATGACCACTCACAAACGAATCTCTGTTGTCGATACCACCTTCACAACACAATTCCATCGTCAATGAGTCTTTTGACGCAAATAGATTTGAATTTAGGAGTCAAGTACTGAAGATTGGGAATTAGGGATGTGGAAAACAAATTGAGGGTTGTTTTACATGTGGCAATAGAGTGTGCTGTGACATCACATTAAAGTTGTCCACGAGGACCTTGCCAATGAGTCTTTCATCCCCTGTTAGCGTTTTGTTACAAAAATAGCTTATGTGGTTGACGGAATGCTGATTTTTTTTTTCCAATTTTTAAATTTTTTAAAGCTGACTTGGCATATGAGGTGGATTCCAAATTTCAAATCACTCATCATTCTATCCATACCTTCTTCCACTCTCACCCTCTTTCTTTCTCTAGCCCAAATTTCTCCATTGTAGAATAAAGTTAAAACCTTTCAAGCACCGGTGACACATCAAAGGTATAAACTCTCCTCCAAAAATTTTGTCATTATCAGCTATAAACTTTCCTCCTTCAAAAAGGTAGAGAAGCCATAACTTTCAAAGTTTCCCTCTTTTCTGCTTATCTTCCTCATTTCCCCTCTTCCTCCTTTTTCATTTGGTTGTCTCAATGGGGTTAACGAGGATGTGGTAAAAAGGAGAGTGAGAGAAATATGCTAAGTTGCTGCATCTGATATTGAAATTTCGCATATTTTGCATTTTCCTTTATCTTAGCATCCCACCATGCAACATCAGCTTTAATAGTTCCCGTCTGATGATTATATCCCAAACTTGTTTTGTCATCCATCAATTGTTTCCATGTAGTCCAATCAACCCTCAAATTTTCCAACCTATTTTTCAATTGCTTCTGGGTATAGTTTTTTTTTTGACAAATTCTGGGTATAGTTTTTATTAGCACGTTTTTGGAATTCTTCACGTATTTCTTCCCATTTCTTATTCTTGAATGAAATTCCTGGTTTTCCCCTTCTACGTATCTCATCCAAACAAATGTGAAGTAACATTTTGGTACTATAATTGAATTCAATTGTTCTTTTCCTACGATTTCGGTATTAAATGGAGGGATTTCTTTACTACCCATAAGTTGCTGCATCTGTATTCTGTAACACAAGATGGAGAATACTGTTGAGACCAAGATGAAGAACATGGAACAGAGATAGAGGAAGGAGAGGGAAGGTGCTGCACTGAATTTGGGGTTGAAGGGCTTTGGATTTAGGGATTTAGGGTTGTTGAGGAAGATGATAATATGTTTAAAATTAAATGGAAATAAAAAATAATGAAGTGTAAAACCCAAATGGACTGAGATTTGCCACATTAGCATTTCGTCAGCCACATCAGCATTTTTGTAACATCTCATTAATAGAAAGGTATATTTAAAAAAAAAGTTGTTTTACATAGACTTGTTTAAAAAAAATTGCAGAGACTTATTTAAAAAACAGTTATATTTGCAGGGACAAAAACCATATTTAAACCAAGAATCTATTGTACCAAGAAAGAATCTATTGTTTTATAATTTTTTTATAAGCTAATCATGATTTGTTGAATATGTCTAAATTTAACACAAGATGTAGGTGTCCAAGTTATAGCACATCATAGCCAAACTGAAGATCGTGGATTCGTGGCTATTAAACATAATGAATCAGATTATTAAATAACGACGTAAGCTCTTTTCAAGTATTTTTTATAAGAAAAATAGTATTATTATTTACGGGAGCACAAAGAATTCTCCACCCCATTACAAAGTACAAAGAGCCTCATTAAAACTTCCTTGAACCAAAACCCTAAGGAATAAAAACCTCAAGAAGTTAAGAGAGTACCCTGGAATGTCTTGGGAAATGTCTAAGAAGAGCTCTAGAATATATTATAGGATAGATTAATCTGCTAATTGAGGGTGAATTAGGGGAGAAGCCTTATAATTTATTTATTAATTTCATTATGTTTCTAAGTTTGATCTAAGTTTGTAATCTGCTAATTTATTTATTATTGATCATTTATGAATTTTTTTGGTCCTCACTCCTAAGCTTTCTAGTTTACTTTCATGACCATCATGCAGTTTTGATGTAACTTTGGTGTGAGGTGCCCTCTATGCTTTATCATGCAGGTTGTTTGGATGTTGATGGTGCTCTTTTTTATGCAGCTTAACTATCTACGGTTTCTGCGTTATCTCAATGCAGTGTCATTCATGGTTGTCAAACTCGAGAGTCTATGTAAACTCGTGGAGCACGAGTAGACTCGACTCGTAAACTCGTAAGATTCTACCTACTATCAAAGAAACCTATAAGTGGCATACATACATGATATAATATAGGTTAACACAACAATAATTCAACATTTCAACTCCACAATAAAGCAAAGTAGTAAAACATGATATTAAAGTATGTTAGTGCATTATAACTAGATAATATCATACTACAGTAATAATGACTAAATCATACATAAATTCATAAAAACACAAGTTCTTAAAATAAAAACTTCAAAAAACAAGAGCTAATATTTGTCCCAACACTCGTAATGTTTAGTTAAATGCTTTATTGGGTAGTTGAATAAAACAAAATAAAAATAGTACAGAAAATAGGTAATTCAACCTAAGTACTAACTTTATAAATCCAATATATACTACAGAAAATAGGTAATTCAACCTAAGTAGCTACCAATATTAACCAATAATTTACATTTTAAGGCCTAATCAAATGTAAAATTGTAGACTCGTAAACTCGCGTTAAAATCAAGAGTTTACCGATTCTATCAGAGTTTACTTGAACTTGTACGAGTTTATGAAAAAAGAGAGTTTACCTGCTAGTTGACTCGTTTTTGTGATCTAGACTCGTAGACTCGTAAACTCGTAAGAGTTGACTCAAGAGTTTAACAACCATGGGGTCATTAAGATTGGATTGCTTGGCAATTACAAATTAAACACTTGATCAAAAATGTTTTTTTTCAAAAAGAAAAGGGTTAATGTGGTAGTGCACATTAAACTGGATTCACACTGGATCTTTTTTCCAACTATGAAGCATATATATTATGACAGTGAATAATAGGAATGTTATCTAGCTAACATACTAGACACTTGTACCATTGCATAGATTTTACAATTTGTCATCCACTTTCCACTTTACCCACAGGCACATTCTGATGAACATATTGATTATAATAGCCATTTATACCTTTGTTTCTGAAGCTTCTCATCTAACTTATATTCTTTTATTCACTAGTGGAAAAAATGGATTCTGCATCATCAATTAATATTGGTTCAAAAACTAACTGATGTTGAAAATAAGGCGGTGGCATTTTTGAAATTATCATTAAAGTTTTGGCATCGGTTGAGGCTCTAACCGATGTAGAATTGCACACCTAAGGCAAGATTACACATTTAATATCAGGTCCAATGGCAACTGATGCGGAAAACCGAAAATTAACATCATCTCTCTAATTGCAACTGATGCGAAAAATCCCCAGTTTTTTTGAGCTCTCGCGACATTTCATTTAGCGCTTCGTTCTCACATTCTGCGTTCTCACCCTAAACCCTCTCACACGTCGTTCTCTCCCTCTCACTCTGCGCCGTTCTCTCTCACCCTCTCACCCTAAACCCCAAACGTTCTCCACGCCGTTCTCTCTGCGTCGTCCACGCCGTTTTCTCTGCGTCGTCCACGCCGCTCTCTCTGCGCTGTCCACGCCGCTGCTACGTCCAGGTTGTTGCTAGTTGCGCCGACGGTGTCTCTTGAAACCGACATCGTCGCTGTCTCGATCTCTTGCATCACCGCCTCTTCATGTAAGTTCCATTCTGTTTTTCTCTTCTGGACTTTCCTATTTCCGTTTTCATTCTCTAAACCAGGTATGTACACGTTTCCATTTTTTTTTTTCTCTTCTGTGCTTTCCTATTTTCGTTTTCAATAATATTCTCTTCTCCTATTTCAAAGATTTTGTGGGGAAAGAGGTGAAAAACGATTTGGCCATCAAAGGCACTTTGCGTTCCGTCAAGCAGCACCCCAACATCAAGCTCGAAAACACTACAAGAAAGACAAGTACCCCCACATGGTAACCCCTTCATCTCTTCCACTCTCTAGGGTTTATGATTATTATTATTGCTGTTTGTTGAAGGAATTGTATGATGTTGTGTGATTAACCAGGGAAATGTGGGATTGATCTTCATAAAAGGTGACTTGAAAGAGGTTAGCGAAGAGGTTGCCAAGTACAAGGTGAATTGATCTTTCAACAATTATCTCATTTCATGTTTTTTTTGTGTGTATCACACTCAATGGCATTATGGTACTGTTGGTTTGTTTTTGTTGTGATGTGATACTTATTAGATTTATTATTGGCTATGTGTCTGTTTAATTGTTTGTCAAACATATTCTGGATTTAGATTATTTTACCAAATTGAATGTGTTAAAAGTTCAGTTGAAAATTATGTAATTTGTCTTTTGATGCATTTTCATCTAAAAACAAGCTTGAAGTAAACCCTAGCATAGAATTTTTGGTTATTCAAAAACTTCTCTTCATCACTACTAAATTCCAAAGAAAATTTTCTTGAGAACAATCAATCAGGGTTAAGAAATTTTCAAGATTAAGCTTGTGGTTCTAAGTCCCCAAACAGTTGCAAGTTGCAAATTTATGGTTGGCTTTTGAGTTCTCTTAGCTCTAACAGTTGCAAGTTGTTCCTAAGTTTTATCCCTGCCATATTTTGTACGTTTTCTAGTTTATGTGGTTGGCTATTGATGTTATCTTTGATTGTCATTATGCTCATTCTGAATTCTTTTAAATGTTAGTTTGATGCATGACAAAATGGGGCAGTTTTTGTAAGCACTTGTCATGCTATCCAATAATAACTGTCTTTTATCTAATTAGGTTGGCGCCCCTGCTCGTGTTGGTTTGGTTGCTCCAATTGACGTCGTTGTTCCTCCTAGCAACACAGGGCTCGACCCCTCGCAAACATCTTTCTTCCAGGTACATAATCTTGTTAATTTTTCTCATTGAATTTTATTGCTACAGATCTGATGCTTATGTTTATTGATTTTTTATCCTCACTTTAGGTTCTCAACATTCCTACCAAAATTAACAAGGGTACTGTGGAAATCATTACCCCTGTTGAACTCATTAAAAAGGGAGACAAGGTGGGGTCTTCTGAAGCTGCTTTGCTTGCCAAGTTAGGCATAAGGCCATTTTCGTATGGGCTTGTTGTCCTTTCTGTTTATGATAACGGCTCAGTGTTTAGCCCTGAAGTTCTTGATCTTACTGAGGATGACCTCATGGGGAAGTTTGCCATTGGTGTCTCAATGGTTACTTCTCTTTCATTGGCCATCTCATACCCAACACTTGCTGCTGCCCCACACATCACTACAACAAAAAAAGCCTTCAGGGGCGCTTTTTTTAATCCATTAGGGGCGCTTTTGGGCGCCCCTAAATCTGGCGCTGCTGTTGCCAAACCTTCTATAGGAGCGCCCAACAAGCGCCTCTAATTATTAGGCAACAGGGGCGCTCGCAGTAAAAAGCGCCCCTATTGGTCTTAGCGCGTTTGACAATCAGGGGCGCTTGCAGTAAAAAGCGCCCCTGTTGGCCTTAGCGCGTTTGACAATCAGGGGCGCTTGCAGTAAAAAGCGCCCCTGTTGGTCAGGCCAACAGGGGCGCTTCTAACTGCAAGCGCCCCTGATTGTCAAGTGCTTTAAGACCAACAGGGGCGCTTTTTACTGCAAGCGCCCCTGATTCTATGTTTTTTTTAAAAAAAAAAAATTGTTTTCGGTTCCAATTCTATTCTTATTCCTCGCCCTTTTCGGTTCCAATTAATTCGTCCCTAACACTAAATCCAGTCCAATGCCTCATCATACCACTCGTATTTCCAGTCACAAACAATTAAATCAACAAATGCATCAATCATTAACAATTATAAAATGAATTCCCACACAATCAACACAAACATCAAATTTTCACGAAAAGGGTTTTTCGCACTCATCAAATACGCCTTTGCACAGAAAACCAGTACATGTAACCTCATAAAATCAACACGAAACTGTAACCAACGTGAATAAAAAAAATTCGAAAATCTAAAGATTAAAGTGAGGAAAACTCACAAGTCTCGGAGTGAAGGCGTCGTTCACGGAGGAGGGAGGACGAAGTAGCGCCGTTCACGGAGGAGGGAGAAGCAGCGCCGTCGCTCACGAAGGAAGTCAGCCCCACAATCATACATAAATACTGAACCTATGTTATACGATTTTCTGCAGAATTTTTGATTTACAACTAATTTAAAATACTTCTCACATTCCTTTATTAATCCAATCTATTCCATGTTTAATACAACATATAAACACAATAGATAATCTTCAAAATCTAATCAGGGGCACATCTTCAAAATCTATTCCAAGTTTAATACAACATACAACTAATTTTTGTTTTTCATCAATCAACATTTTAATACAAAAAACATCCAAATACAAATCATTTCAGCACTCACATCAGAATCTAATCTTCAAAATCATATGACTCATGAAAGGAATGAAACTATGGCTTGTCAAAAAAAAAACGAAGGAGGGATTGTGCATCGTTTACCTTCTGAGTTTTCACGTTCACAAAGGAGGGAGGAGGCGTTGCTTCGTTTTCACGGAGGAGGGAGGAGGCGCTGCTTTGTTTTCACGAAAGAGAGAGAAGGCCTTGCTTCGTTTTCACGGAGGAGGGAAGGTCGTTCACGGAGGAGGGAGGAGGGAAGGCGTCGTCGCTCACGAAGGAAGGAAGGAGGGAGAAGCTGCTTCGGTTCACGGAGGAGGGAGGAGGGAGGAGGGAAGGCCGTACGTTCACGGAGGAGGGAGGGAAGCTGCAAAGGTTCGCAAATGGAGGCTACTGTGTGTGTGAAGTGTAAGGGAGGCGCGGCTGTGTGAATTTTCGCAAATAATGAGAGGGAGTTAGGGTAAAAGAGAGAAATTGGGCATCAGGAGCGCTTTTCAAAAAGCGCCCCTAAAGGCCTGAGCATCAGGGGCGCTTTTTAAAAGCGCCCCTAAAGGCCCTGCGTGTTCTGGGCTTCAGGGGCGCTTTTTAAAAAGCGCCCCTGATGCTCAAAACACGCAGGGCCTTTAGGGGCGCTTTTTAAAAAGCGCCCCTGATGCTCAAAATACGGAGGGCCTTTAGGGGCGCTTTTTAAAAAGCGCCCCTAAAGGCCCTCCGTATTTGGGCATCAGGGGCGCTTTTTAAAAAGCGCCTCTAAAGGGTGCGCCCTTTTTTTGCAATTCTGTTGTAGTGCATGTTTGTCAATGCCTACAAGAATGTTCTAGCTGTTGCAGTGGCAACTGGATATTCTTTCCCTGAGGCAGACAAGGTTAAGGAATTCCTTAAGGTATATTTCCTTTTCAGAGTTGAATCATTTGACACTAAATTAGTGATCGGATATTTCGATGTTTCTTATTCATTGGTTTTGTTCAATGCAGGACCCAAGTAAGTTTGCTATGGCTGCAGTTGCTGCAGTTGCTGCTGCTTCTGGTGGTGCCCCAGCTGCTGCTGCTGCTAAGGAGGAGGAGAAGAAGGATGAGCCAGCTGAACAAGTTTGGTGTTTGCTTAGGTTATGTTTAAGTAATTTTTTAGTTATGTTTTGTATTATGTTATATGCCTAGTACAAACATTGTATAGTTCTTTCTATTTTCTCATCTTTTTTGTTGTTGTTGAGTTTAATGGATTGATATAACCAATCTTGCTTTTGCAAATGAATTCAATGATTATTGGTTTATTGAAACCAGGAGGATATTGTGACTGATATTTGCATTGTGATTCTCATTTTTTTTATGTTATCCTCTGTTTGTAGACATAATTGTAGCATGAGTTAGCAAAAATATATATATTCTGTTTATGGTATTTAACAAAGCAAAACTGGTGAGTAATTTATAAATAAATGAATATACGTACAAATTGTGAATTTTTTTTTTTAAAAAAGTTAGTTTTAACATCGGTTCCCATCAGGACCTGATGCGAAAAGTACTTTTCGCATCAGGTGGTTCTGAAAATCCGATGCCAAAAAGGTGCTAAAATCTAATTAAAAAGGACTTTTGGCATCGGGTGGTAATACAACTGATGCGAAAAATACTTTTCGCATCAGGTCCGTACCTGATGCAAAATGTGCGTACTTTTAACATCACCTGAATCTATAACGACACGAAACTGATGCGAAAAGTCATTTTTAACTGATGCGAAAAGCCTAAATTGTAGTAGTGATTTGAAGTTTTTTGTTGGTCGTGCTGCAAACATATTTATCCCTTGCTTTGCTATAATTTGTGCAGCTCCCATCCATTTGGTTTTTGTTTTTAGGTGAGCTATGGTTTATGATTAATTGTACTTCAATTTCATTGAGTTGTTATGGGATATGGGTGTTTAGTTTTATGGTTTCTTCTTCGTGCTTCTCCCATGTTTATAAGGACTTTATCAGTATATGTGTTGGAATCCGGGAGCTAACTGATAAATGTTATATATATATATATATATATATATATATATATATATATATATATATATATATATATATATATATATATATATATATATACACTACTACTGCTACTACTATTGCTACTACTACTGCTACTACAGTCTCTATTAGGTTGAGACGTAGAGGCTCTATTTATTTCACTAGGAGTTGTATAAAACTCACTAACAGAATGTCTTTCTGATAGACTTCTAGGTATTCTAATAGTCCTTTGGGGATTAAATTTTATTTCTATATCCCCTTCATTGGTTTCAACAATTTGGTCTATGTTTCTATTCAATACAGGTTTAGGTTCTATGGCCTGAGGCAAGGACCATGTTTCTGGGAAATTTATTTCATTCCATTTAATTAATTTATTGGTGACTATATTAGAGGTCAATAAATTTGTTTGGACAAGGGCTGTTGTCCCTGGAAAGGAAGTTTGCTTAACTTTTGGGTTAAGCGTATTTAACCCTTTATAATATACTCTATAGCATATTGCTATAAGTTCACTACCTGGTTTAAAATTATAACCACTTGTGTGTATGGTGAGCTGTATAGCATCTAAAATATTTTTATCAGATAAAGATAAACTTAAATTTGGAGACACATCAAAATAGACGGGTCCATGGCATAAGCTGGTTTCTATTAAAGCAGCTAAAGAGGATTTGAAGTCTCTACTTCTTCCATCTCTAACATATGCCATGATACTAGCATTTAATCCTAACAAAGTTAGAGGTTTGAAAGCAATTTGTATAAGGCCAATATGGACAAACTTATAATCTTTAAAAGGAAGTAGATCTTTTCTACTTAATAATTTAATGGTCTGAGTATTCTCAGAAACTTGCATAGTTTGTTCTATGGTCTTTACCGCATAGCGAGATATAAAATCAAACATACCCATTTTATATATTTGTCTTGAAGGGACAGATGGAATTGTCCACTTATTCAATTGTTCCAAATTTTTTGGATATTCAACTAGTTCTTCATTTTTGATAGAACTATCATGATGATCATAATCATCAAGCTCCATAATTAACAGAGATAAAGTTGTTGTGGTAAGACGAGTAACAGGACCAGACCCTTTCTTGATGAGCTAATTGAACTTATGAAATTACTATTCTCTCAACATCTTATTTGTCATCTTTGCAAACATTTCTGTTTAAATATCAACCCGAAGGGATATAAGGATTTCTCCTAAATCAAAGATGTCAAAAATGTTTTTTAGCAAAAAAGTTCTTCTGGAAATCATCTCAATACTCCCTCTTCTGGGAAAAAAAAACGATAATGTTAAGAACTCACTAAAAACATTTTTGCATTTCAATGTTTCAAATGAAACACCAAGGAAAATACGAATAAGATGTTGCTAGGATAATAGCTTCATATGAATAATTACCTCACCCTGGGAATGGCTCTGATACCATTCCCTCGTCTACCACAACAAGTATTTAGTTACAAAACATTTAAAATTACCTTACAAATTCTTCAGAGGATGTGCACGGAATACTTGCTAAATTAAAAAGGAATTGAAAATTAAAAGGAAAGGTACGAGTGAGAGAGAGGGTAGTATTAGAAAAGGAGAGTTTATTTAATTTCAAAAGTGATTCTAAGTTATGGTTTACAACGGAGGCATCATTGCCTTATATAGAGAAAACTAAGGCTTACTATTTAAGTCGGTAACTTACTACTATTACAAACGGTAACCAATTACATAAAAACAAGATACATTATTAATGCCGGGTACACTTTCTGGGCCCCATCGACACACTAATAATGATAAAAACAAAAAAATAAAAATTAAATAGTAAAAAGCATTATCATGAATGCTTTGTCATATGGGAAGTGATTTTTCACTATTTGTTCCAATATGAGATAATGGTTGTCCCAATATGAGATAATGGTAACAATAGTTGCCGACACCAATTTTTATTCTTTTCCCTTTTTGACTTGTTGCGTCATAGCTTCAATCATGGAATCCCAGAAATCTTCTGGGGTAGGTTCTGGCTGAGATTCTCCAGCTAGGCAATCAAACGAATTGGAGTCCATTGATCCTTGTGATGAGCTGGTCTTCATTGACACATTTTTCATCTTTAACTTGGAAAGTTTTAAAAAATTGATTCTTCATATGATCAAGAGTCCTGATCATAATTTTTTCTTCAGTCTCATTTGGATAAATTTTTTGAAAATAATTTTTTAATTTTTCCACTGAAAGCTCTTGAGGATATTGTCCTTTTGGAACACATTGGTCTTCTGATATGGTCTTTTTAATTCTTGTCTCCATATTTTGGAGGTCTTCATCATTCATTCTATTCCACCATTTATAGAAGAAATTTCTTCTAAGGACAGGGATATTGAATCTGTCTTTGTCTATGGTAATTGTCCATCTCCAAATCCATGGTATTTGGAATTTAATAAAATAGAAACAAGGACCTTGTCCTATGATCATATCTGAAGCATTCTTCAAGATTAAAGGGCTATGATTGCACCATGAGTCATATAACTCCAATAAATTTTTGGGTAGAATTTCTAGAGAAGGACCAAATTTAATCCACCAATTATAAAACCAATTTGGTATAGGTTTATTTAGAATTTCTGGATTAATACTGAAAAACCAAGAATGTTTATTCTTTGGATTTTGATAATAAAATGCCAATGTAAAGGCTTGGATATAATCCCAATAATTGAAGTAAACATATTTTCCTTCAGCAATTTTAATCGCTTTTTCTCCATTTGGATTTATTCCCATTCTCTGGGAGACAGTATCTTATTGATATGGCATTTGCTAAAGTTTATAAAACTTTCTGGATTACTATTTTGATAATGATGAGTAATGGTTACTGATTCAGTAACTAGAAGTAGTACTTCTAAATGTGGTCTAGACTTACCATAATGTCCAGGATATCCTCTTGATTCGAGGTATCTAGTTTTAATTGACCACCCATCATTAGGTGTCAAAGAAATATCTTCTTTTTCGACATACATTATGTCTTCTGTAACAGGATTTTCAAAATATTCTGTTATCTCATTAACAGGATTTTTAATCGCTGTATCTTTGTAAGAAGGTGTCTTGCTCGAGGAAGAAGGAATATCTTCTTTCCTTTGAGGTGCCGGTAATTGCGACAAATTTCTAGTTCTTTGAACTGTAGTCCAATCCCCTATTAGAGGAATGTTTGTTTCTTGGTAGGGAAACATATTGTTGCTCCCATAACCACGACCACCACGGCCACGGCCTCTACCCCTATTGGGGGTTGTCATTACCCTGCAAAAATTCACGGGTTAAGTAATCAGCAAGAGAATTATTTTCTCCTTTAATATATTGAATATCAAAATCAAATACTGATAATTGAGCTTGCCAATTGGCAAAAATTTGTTTTGAAACAAGATTCTTGACATCTTTCTCAATAATTGATTTAGCAGAGCTACAATCAATTCTTAACAAAAATTTTTGATTTAATAAATCATCTTGAAATTTTGAAATACATTTAATAATAGAAAGCATTTCTTTCTTAATAGTCGAATATTTTGACTGAGTTGGATTCCACTTCCCAGAAGTAAATCTAACTAAAACTTCTTTATTATTATCAGGTATAACCTGCTTTAAGATACCACCATATCCTAAATTTGAAGCATCTGCTTCTACAATCTTAAAATATTTAGGATTGGCTAAAGATAAGCAAGGTAAACATTTTACTTTGCTCTTAATTCTTTGGACAGCTTGAGAATGTTTCTCAGTCCAAGGTCCTGGATTCTTCCTTAATCTATTATATAAAATAGCTGTATCTTGAGCTAAATTCTCATAATAGTCTGAAATATAATTCAAACTTCCTAAAAATCTTTGCAATTGCTTCTTTTCTGAAATAATATCAGGAAATTTTGAAGCAAATTCAATACTTCTGCTAATAGGAACAATTGTTCCTTGGTCTATTTCATGACCTAAAAATCTCACTTTTGTTTGAAAGAATTTCATTTTTGGGGCAGATATAACTAACCCATTATGTCTAACCAAATTTTTAAACGTTTTTAAATGCTTAATATGCTGATCATAAGTTTTAGAAAATACTAAAACATCATCAATATAAACAATCATAAAATCCGAATAGGGATTAAAAATATCATTCATAATATTCTGAAATTCAGAAGGAGCATTCTTTAAACCAAATGGAAGAACATTCCATTCATAATGTCCAAAAGGGACTGTAAAAGCTGTTTTATATTTATCAGATTCATTAATCTGAATCTGCCAATAACCTGATTTCATATCAAATTTTGAAAAAATCAAAGCATCATTAAGCCTATCTAATAAATCTTTTTTATTAGGAATTGGATATCTAATCCATTTTAAAACCTTATTAAGAGGTTTATAATTAATAACTAATCTTGGAACACCTCGTTCCTTTTCAGCATTTTTATTTACATAAAAAGCTGTGCAACTCCAAGGGGACTTGGATTTTCTAGCCTTAGTAGGAATTTGACTTTCATTTGGGCTGGTCTAGCCTTAGTAGGAATTTGACTTTCATTAAAATCATCAATATAAGGTAAAGAAACAATATGTTGTTTTCTATTCCAAAAAGCATTTGGCAAATCATTGCAAACCTCATAAATAAATTGTTGTTCAATCAACTTGATTTGTTTTAGTATCATCTTTATTAAGATGATCAATAATATTGAAAATATTAATCTCATTCTTAAGAAAACATATTTGTTTTTCTTTATTAGAAAGAATATCCTTAATTTCATTAATTATCCTTGTATGAGGATCTGTAATGAAATTGAAAATAATTTCTTTATTATCAATAATGGTAGTAATACCATTTTGATCAATATTTCTAATAGGCATGATATTATGCAAAAAAGGAGTTCCTAAAATGATCCTATGAGTTAAATTTTTAACAAGAATAAAATGAGTTGGCAGACAAATATTTTGATTGCAAATATAAGCATTAGAAAGCTTATAATTAGCTCGTAGTTTATCCCCACTAGCTTGAGTAAGAGCTTGTGTGGTTTTTTCAAAATATTTTGTAGGAATGATACCTTCCTGGATGCAATTAAGATCAACACCACTATCAATGAGTGCTACCTCATTTTCTAAAATAAATTCTTTATTAATAACTAAAGTTATTTTCACAAACCATTTTTGTGAAGTTACTCTATCTAATATAGATAGATATACTACTAGTAGGATTACTGCTAGTAGCATTGCTGCTTGTAGAAGAAATATCCTTCAGCTTGGCAGGAATTTCTAAAGAAGATATTCTAAGAGATAAATTAATATTATCTTTCTTAATCTGAGCAATTTCAGATTTTAAGAGATTTATTTCTCTTTTCAAATCACTAGTGGAAACAGGTGTTTCCCTAGTATTAGATTGTCTAAATCTAGACAAAACCTCACTTATTTGGTAAGGTGCATCTATGATAAGAGGCGATTCTTTGGAATTTTCCTTTATTAGGAAATTGATCATTTTCCTTCTCAGATCATTATCTGTAATAGTCTCTAAAATTTTTAGAGCTTCATCTTGTTCTGTAGTAAGAACATTTAATCCATGCATTTCAACAATGGATTTCCAATATTGACAATTATTATTGTCATTTAAATTGCTACATTGACAATTATTATTGTCAGTAGAAGATGATTCTGAAGAAGTATCGTTGATAACCTCTATGTCTTCACTTGGAGAATCTTTTTCTGATTCAGAACTAATTAGTAAAACTTTCTCTAATTGAGTCCTTAATTGATCATCCTCAATGGCGTTCAAGGCCTTTTTTGTCCAGCATTGGTTGGCATAATGTCCTACTTTACCACATTTGTGGCAAGTAATGTCCAATTTCTTGGCTTTCCTCTTTCCTTTAGTTTGGAAAGGTTTGTCCTGCTTGGGCCTATTTTTATAAAAATTTCTTTTATATTTTTTCTTATTAGGAGATTTATACAAATCTTTTGTTCTATTAACCTTTTTATAAGTTCTATTATTAAAACTTCTTTGCTTTTTATTTTTTAAACCTGATGGTTTATCCATATCAAAAGCAAATTGTTCACAAAATTCACTCAATTGGTGTTTTTCAGAAAGCTTTTGCTTTTTCAATTGATTTTTTAATTTTATGTCATTACACAAAGATAATTCTTCATTAATACAAGTACTAATAATATGGCCATAGGTCAAATCAGCATAATTAATATTTATGCCATCATTTTTCATTCTTAAAGATTGTCTTACCTTCTCTGCAAAAAGATGAGGTAAACCGTCTACAAATTTAGACTTCCAATGAAGAGAATTGGGATTAGTTAATTGGAAAACTCTAGACAAAAAAGTATCCTTATACCATCTAAAATGGGTTAAGGAAGGACACCTTAAATTTTGTAAAAGAGTTTGTAATTTTTCTGCTACGGGAATATTTGCTCCCACAAAATGTTGTAGGATGGATAGACACAGTGTATAAACTGCATCTTCTTCTCTAGTAGTAGTACTACCACTACTTGTTTCCATTTTAACTTCTTTTTTGATTTAAGATCTCTTGTTTTTGATATCCCGTGAGATAATTATCCCACCATCCTCTTAATTGGCCAACAAATCCTGTGGCTATAAATTGAGCTATAGCTCTATCAGAATTACCATGTTGTTTACAAACAGTGGAATGCATAATCATTCTATGTACCAAATCAATAATTTGTTTATCATTTAAACCATCAATATTCCATTCATAAATGGCTTTACTAGAATAAAAATTCTGATAAGTTTCATTTTCTTCAAAAAGTAAATCTTGAGGTGAAGGCCTCTTATAATAATACTTCTCAACGGCTTTAGAAGTATAAATAGGATTAATACTATCTTCTTTATTAAGATCCTGATTAGTAAACATATTTGCTAAATTATCAATATCTTCACTATCTGAACTATTACCAGAAGTACTAAAATTATCTTTTTGAGATAAAACACTTAAATTAAGGCTTTTCAATTTTTGTTCAGGAATATGAACGAACTCATCAGTATTATCCTCCATTTTAAAACCTGTTATAGGTAAGGGAGGTTGAACCATAGGTGTTTCGGCAACAATAGGTGCCTTGGACCTGTTCATATTATCTAAAATAGATTTCTGTTGAGAAATTTGATTTTCAAACCTTTCCTTTAAAGATAATAAATCTTTTTCAAGAAAAACAATTTGTTCTCCTAAACTTTTTAAGAAAGCATTGGTATAATTCTGGGATTTGACTAAGGAATTTAACTCCTTAATAGTAACATGGTTACTTTCTATGCCTTGGATAAAAGTAAAAGCTTTGGCTTCTATATTTTTTCCTTCTAAGGTTTTACCTATATTTATGGCCTGAGTTGGAGGGAAAAAAGAACTGATTTCTTCTCCTTTTGTAGTTTCCCATGTTTTTGGTTGAAGGACCAAAACTTCATTTTGAACCTTATTAATAAAGTAAGTGGCAAACCATTTAACAAAAGGAACATAATCCTGAGTTATGGTCATTTCTTCATAATAATCATCTTTAAACTTATTAAGTTCAAAGGTTGAAAATTTATTAAAATACCATTGCCTAAATTGGGCATACCTTTCTTGTTGAAACTCACCATTGATGAGTTCTCTCATCTTACTCCCTGGGGAGAAATCTATGATGTTACTCATTATATATGGAAACTCATTTCTGATTGTGTAGGTGATTCTCTACTTTGAGAACTATTCTTCTGGTAAATTCCATGTGGAATTTTATTTTCACTAATTCTAATATTTTCTACAGTCTCTATTTCTTCTATAGATTGAGACGTAGAGGTTCTATTTATTTCATTAGGAGTTGTATAAAACTCACTAACAGAATGTCTTTCTGATAGACTTCTAGGTATTCTAATAGTCCTTTGGGGATTAAATTTTATTTCTATATCCCCTTCATTGGTTTCAACAATTTGGTCTATATTTCTATTCAATACAGGTTTAGGTTCTATGGCCTGAGGCAAGGACCATGTTTCTGGAAAATTTATTTCATTCCATTTAATTAATTTATTGGTGACTATATAAATATATATATATATATATATATATATATATATATATATATATATAGAGTAATGTTATTTAGCCAAAATGTTCTAACTAAAAATAGCCAAAAACCAAGTTACAACACCAATTAACCAAGTTTTATAGGCCATTAACCAACCTGCTTTTTCACAATTTTTAGTCAATGGCCTAGAAAACTGGGAAAAAGCAAGTTGGTTAATGGCTTATAAAACTTGGTTAATTGATGTTGTAACTTGGTTTTTGACTATTTTTGGCTGAAACATTTTCGCTAAATAAAATTACTCATATATGTATGTATGTATGACAAGAAAACATGGATTTCTTATATAATATGGAATTGTTCATTAGTATGTGATTGTGGACACACTACGCCAAACATTGGTTGTAATAGCAGTCTTTTAGTAGAGCTTTAAGCCGTTTGCATGGTTCAAATCTCATTGGAGTTTTCTTTATAGGAACTTTTATATGATATTTTTATATCTTCATTTCTATTGTCATATTGTGGTTTCTATTTTCATGTTTATTTACAAATTTAAAGATTTTTTAAATGCTCTTTGAATTTTTTGCAGATAATGCGAGATTTTTTTATGGTGGCAATTTCGTTGCCCACCTAAAAAATGTGAGTAGCAACACCTTTGTCAAATGTGAGTACTATTAAGATTGCTATTTCTATTTTTTCACTATTACGATTTGCTCTGATTCTTTGCATTAATTACTAAGATTGGTTTTTATTTAATATTGCTGCCAATCAATTATAATCCATTACATCCACTCTCACATTTGGATTTTTTAGTGTTGTCAATCAAATTTAAAAAAGTCTTTTATTCTTTTAATTTTATCAGGATAGTTTTTTTACTAACATTTTTTATTCTTCTAAAAAAGCCTTTTATTCTTACCATAAAAAATAAAGTCTTTTATTACCCTTATTCTCTTATTAAATATGGAGAAATTACCTTAGCCTTTAAAAGTATAAAAAATAAAATAAGAAAATACATTATTTTTAATGATTTAAATAAATATTAATAAATTAAAATTTAAAATTTGAATTTATATTTTGAAATCCATTAATCTGAATTTTCAAACTAAAATAATTTTCAAATTATCAACTTTCAATTAGCGGTTTCTTCAGATATTAGTGAATAAACTGATTTTTTCAGTGACACATATATGAGGTGAGACTTGTATTGACTAGTGGTCTCGACTTGTATTGACCAGTGGTTGGCTCAGTTAGGTGAGACTTGTCATACCTTAGTGGTTGGCTCACTTAGGGAGAGGAGAGCGATTGCGTTCTGGAGGGAAGAGAAGATGCAGAGGTTGTGCGTTAGGGGTGTTCAAAACCGAATCAAACCAATAAAAAACCGCAAACTAAACCAAATCAAACCGAAAACTGCAAAAAACTGCTTCTTATTGGTTCTGTTCGGTTTTTATTATTAGTGAATCGCACGGTTCGGTTCAGTTCACTGTTTTGATTACAGAGACCAAACCAAACCGCAAAATCCAATATACAATACAATTTTTTTATATGAATATGCGATGTATATAAAGTCTAATTTTTTATATGAATCTGATATGTAGCTCCAACTATACTCTAATGTTTTTCCGTAAAAAACCGAACCAACCGAACCAATCCAAGCCGCATTGGTAATTTTAGTAATTTGAATTAGTAATTGTATAAGAAAAGTTTAGTATACTATATTTCTTATTTTTATGTTGTGGAGAGTAGCTTTTTCGTGGCAGTACGTGAATATGTAATTAGCATAAAGAAACAAATTTATCTGAAATAATATCTCAGTATTCAGTTTTATTTTTGTTGGAGCACGTAACTACGTGATTTTATAGGTAATGTCAACAATCCCAATAGTTGTTGCTTTAGTTGAAAGAAGCTTTTCAAAATTAAAATTACTAAACTTTTATCATAGATCAACATTGTCTCAATAGAATAGAGAAGGAAATATAGGTCGAGCAGAAATTAAGGCCCAAAAATTGGGTAAATCAGATCTGTAATTTCTCAAAATTGACTACTGTTAAATCAGTTGATCCTCGCAATTTCAGTGATGATTGGCTATCTCCATTTCTGTTAATATTAGTGGGACACATGGCGCAAATGAAAATCAACAGTGGAGATCTATCTAATTTCTATAATATCTAATTAAAGTAAACATAATTCATCGTGTTCACTCTCCCGTTCTTTCCTCTGTCACTGCTATCGCTGATGCGCCACCGTCAACCTCCGTCTTTGCCTTCAACCTTGGACCATCCTCTATTTGGATTATCGTGTGTTTTTCATGGATGAGAAAATTATAATAGAAAAGTATAATAAAACCTATCATTTTTCATCCATGGCACCCCCAAAACACTATCCTTTATTTTATAAAAAATATAATAAAAAGGGATGAGATTGAACAAACGTGTGTCTGGTTTCTGAAGCAACAGCGGCAATAAACTGGCAAGAGGCTTCGCAAAGCACAATGAACGTATTTGCGGGAATTTGGTGTTTTCTCCACCAATCTATTTTCGTTTTATGTTAAATTTTAGTCAGATAATACAAAAATAAATCTCCACCGTTGATTTTCAATTATCCCAGATGTCACTCTAGTATTAATAGAAATGGAGATCGTAACATCCGCAAAATAATTAATAGAATTATTTGGGGGTTAACCTAATTAAACCAATTTAGTACTTAACGGGTAAATTTATCGAGTGCTAAAATTATTTATTTGTTGTCATCGGATCGTTAACCGGATAATACGGACCAATGAAGTTTTGGAATCGAAATAGGAGATTTCGATCGATATGGTAATTTGACCGCGTTACAATTATATATTACTAAATATATATATATGTACGCGTGTAAGTGAGTGAGGGGGAAGGGAAGAATTAAATTAAGAAGGGAAGAAAGAAAGGGGATGCGAGAAACAGAGGGGAGGAGAGAAAAAGAAAAGAAGAGAGAAAGAAAGGGGGAGGAGGAAGAAGAGGAAAAAGGGGGCAATTCCGCTCATCAAAACGACTTCCGTCCAACACGAAAAATGTTCAGCGCTACTTCCTCTTCGATTTGGTACCAAGATTTTCATCATCAACTCACTCTCTCTCACTTTGCCATTTTCGAATTTGAGAGGAAAAATGGAGGTTTTATGGTTCAAGCTCAAAGGAAAGCCTAGAATGGTGGTGAGGAGCGAGCTCAAGGTCGAATACGCGAATATTGAAGTCCGATTTGGAGTTTTTGAAGAATTGAAGGTTAGGGTTCAAATTTGGGTTTTTGGTGAATAGTAACTTTTGGAGGTTAGGGATGATGAATAGTATCCGTGGAGAATTTCGGGGAATTCAGTAATTCGGTCAAAAGGATGCCTCGAAGTCGAGTGGGAAACTTTGGGAGCGGTTGCGGACGTCGCCGGAGCGTGTAGTTGATTCGGGGAACGTTCGTGCGGTTTTGTCAGAAAAGCGGTGTCGCGGAAAGTCTCGGTGATTTGGCGAAGTCTCAGCGATTTTGAAGTCTCGGTGTCGGCACACGCTTCAAGGGTGAGTTCTACTTACGTTTAGGATTTTTGTTTCTCGAATTAATTGATAAACTGTTTTATCGCTTTCGCTGGACTGGAATATTATGTGATACTGTCTGATTCGGGTTAGGAATCGATTGGGGCGAGTCTCGGGTTGCGTCACGTTAAAAATGGAATTTTTGGTGATTTGATTCGAGAGATTTTGATTTAAAACCGTTATTCGGAAAAATATGTCGTTTTTGATAAAATTCGTTTTGATTGAGTTTTTGATTTGATTGATTGATTGTGTGGTATTGGTTGGATTGGTTTTGCTGGTTGTCAAATCTGTTTTCAGTCGGAACGAGAATCGGAATTGAGCGGAATAGCGAACTTCGTAAGAAAACGGAAAATCTGCACTTTCTGCAGAGGGTCGCGTCGCGACCCGTCCCCTTCGCGTCGCGACCTGGCCCAGTTTTGTTACGCAAAATGTTTCTGTCGTTTTTCGCGTCGCGACGGTATCAGTTCGCGTCGCGACGGTTTACAGAATTTTAGCAACCAAACACTGTTTTTCGTTTCGCGATAACTTTCGATCCGGGAACCCGATTGAGGTGTTCTAAGATGCGTTGGAAAGCTTATTCAGAGGCCTAACTGAATATTCTATTTTTAAGGCAAAATGAACTGTTTTTGATATTGAAAATTGTGTCGAAAAGCGGTCAACTAGAGTGCGAGTGTGAACTTGGATTTTTTTAAAAATGTGGATTAAAGTGTTTCATTGATTGTCTGATTTGATGGACCGTGGGTTCATAGTACTGTAGATATATGTTTATATATCGAGTTGGGTGACGACCCATGTGTAACATACTAGGCGGGGCAGTCATGATCCCCTTCCCTAGGCTCCATGCCAATAGGAGAATGTACTATTGGTAGGGGGGTTCACCGGGATTAGCGATGTTCCGCAGTCGGTGTTATGTTAAAGATTATTGTACGATACACCGGGATTAGCAATGTTCTGCAGTCGGTGCCGTACTTTGTTTATTGTGCGATACACCGGGATTAGCAATGTTCTGCAATCGGTGCCGCACTGTGTTTGTTGTACGATACACCGGGATTAGCAATGTTCTGCAGTCGGTGCCGTACTTTGTTTATTTTGCGACATACCGGGAGTAGCAATGTTTTGCTGTCAGTGTCGAGTTAATCAAAAAAAAAAAAGCTAATAAATGAACCGAGAGAGTTAGTAGGGGTCTCGGTAGAACTCACTGAGATTGTATCTCACTGTTTAATTGTTGTTGATTTACAGAGACACAGGGACAGCGGAAATCCAAGGGGCACGAGTAGGTTGAGCTCGGATTGGTTGCTGATAGCCTAGCTTTATGTTTAAGCTTATTTCCCTTTTGTTGTTTGTATACTGAGACATTATGTATTTACTGTATATCTTTCTTCCGCTTTCTTGTATGATACTGAATACTATAGATGCTGATGGTATATGGTCTGAGAACCATATTGTCTTGTTGTAAATAAGACTGTTTGGGTTATATTCAGCGAAAAATTTATAGTGATATTCAGTGTCTAAGCAGGAATTATATCTCTGATGTGTTACTAATGTGCATTTAGGTATTTTTAGTCGATAGAAATACCGGGGTGTTACAGTTGGTATCAGAGCAGTTCGACCTAGTCGGACTTAGTTTAGGGTTGAGTCGATTCCTTGTTAGTCCTTTTTGTAACTACACTTGTGATGCTAAGAGACATTGAGCCTGATCAACTTAATACTTAGTGCATCATAAGCGGAATTATGACTGGATGATCAAGATGCAATCCTCGACCAAGACCGGAGTCTCCAACCGGTGCATCCTCAGGAAAGGTGACATGACGGTGGAAGAATACACCGCTAAGTTTGAAAGGTTGTCTCAGTTTTACCAAGTGGTAAAGTAAGCTTCGGATGACGAACGGAGAATGCAGAAGTATAAGACAGGCATAAGTGCTTTTATGACTTATGGTCTCAGTTCTTATACTGTTACCAATTTTGTTGCCTTAGTGCAGTCAGCCCGTGTCGCCGAGGATGACCTCATAGGAAGTATGGGAAAGGAGAAGGTAGTTGAATTATCAACTCCGAATGCAAAGTCCTAAGATAATTTCATCAAAGGAAAAGCAGGTGCAATTCCTTGATTCTTCAAAGGTTAGAAGATGTTCTAACTGTGGAAAGCCTCACAGTGGTGATTGCAAGTGAAGATCTAATCGGTGCTATTACAGTAATGTAGAGGGTCACTATGGTAAAGAGTGCCCTGCCAGGAAAAGTTCCAAGGAGTCATAAGCAGCTCCAAGGCAAGGACGAGTCAACACTTTGAATGCTTAGACAGTTACGAATGCTGACGGTATACTTAGAAGGATGGGAGTCCTATTCAATGACTCGATTAGCATATTATAAGATTTGGGTGCAACCTATTGCTGTATATCCCGATCGCATGTGAATCGGTTGGGATTAACCTTATCTTCGCTATCCGAGCTGATAACTATCTTAACTGCGGCTAAGGGTCGTGTCCAGACCCAATCTTTGTGTCAGAATTGTCTACGTGTTATAGGAGACAGAACTTTCGTAGAAGGATTAATTGTTTGCCTGTGAGAAGTGTGGACACCATTTTGGGTATGAATTGGATGACTGCAAATCATGTTGCAATCGACTGTATTAATCAGCTATCAGCTTCGCTTCAGAATCAGTTGAATTGTCTAGGACAAATTCTGAAGCGGTTACCTAGTTCACCTTAGACGGTCAATCTTCATTCCAAGGTGCGGAAGCACATGTTAGTAGGTTATCTGCATCCACGGGAACTAGTATTAGATTTATCATCTGTACAAGTTGTGAATGACTTTCTGGGTGTTTCCACGATGAAGTTTCTTCTGAACCTCCAGAACGAGAAGTAGAGTTTACTGTAGAATTGATTCCTGGCACGGGATCAATATCTATTGTTTCTTATTGATGGTTTCTTGAGAATTAAAGGAAATGGAGTCTCAACTTGAAGAGTCGATGTTAAAGAAATTCATTCGACCGGGCGCTTTTCTATGGGGTGTTCCGGTGTTGCTTGCCAAGAAGAAATATGGAAGTAGGAGATTGTTTATTGATTATCAACAACTTAACAAAGTGACGGTCGAGAATAAATATCCATTTGCCAAGGATAGACGATTTGCTTGAGCAATTTGAGGCGCTGCCGTGGTGTTTTCAAAAATTGATCTGAGGTCAGATTATCATCAATTAAAAGTTAGAGCCTTAGATATTCCGAAGACAGCTTTCCGTACTAGGTATGGACATTACGAGTTCGTAGTGATGCCCTTCGGTTTGACTAATGCTCCAACGGTATTCATGGATTACATGAACCGAGTTTTTCATACGTATTAGGATCAGTTCGAAGTCATTTTCATTGATGGTATCTTGACGTGCTCGAAGACCAATGAGGAGCATGTCCAACATCTCCTCATTGTTCTGAACGTACTCCGAGAAAATAAGTTGTACTTGAAACCCTCGGAATGGGATTTTTGGGTGTCAGAGGTAAAGTCTTTGGGACATGTGAATTCCCAAGTCGGGAGTTTCTGTAGATCCCAGTAAGGTGGAAGCTGTATTGAAATGGGAACGACCAGCGTCAGTCACAGAGATCAGAAGCTTTTGGGTCTAGCCGGTTACTATAAGAGATTTATTCAAGGGTTCTCACAGTTAGTTTTCCACTTACTCGGTTAACTCGTAAGGGTCATCCGTTTACGTGGGATGCCGATTGTGAAGAATGTTCTCTAGAGTCGAAGATTTTAACTTCTGCTCCAATCCATATTCTTCCAGATCCGTCTTTGCAATTCCAATTTTACAGCGATGCTTCTGGGAAGAGTTTAGGATGTGTTCTGTGCAGAATCAACAAGAGGTAGTTTATGCGTTCAGATAATTGAAGACTCATGAAGAGAGTTATCCGACTCATGATTTGTAATTGGCATCGATTGTGTATGCACTGAAGATTTGGAGACGTTACCTGTATGGGTCTCGTTTCGAAGTCTTTAGTGATCACAAAAGTTAGAGTATCTGTTTGATCAGGAAGAACTGAATAACAGGCAAAGAAGTGTGTTGAGTTTCTGGAGGATTATAAATTTGTGTTGATGTAACGTTCAAGAGAGGCCAATGTTGTAGCTGATGCGCCGAGTAGGAAATCCATTCACATAGCAGAGTTGATGCTGCAAGAAATGGGATTGTTAGAGTCTTTTAGATCTAAATTGGAGTACATCCATAAGTTTCCACTTTGGTGGCGAGGTATTAGTTTATTAACCTCTCCTTGGTGAACGTTGACGATGAGATTGTCTTACGAAATTCCGTTTGACAAGTCGAACGTGAATACGGATATGTAAATGAAGTAACTGCTGATTGTTGTCACGTTGCGAATAACCATCAAAGGATTAATTGATGGATCTACTTGTAGGTGACTGAAATTTCCGAAGTGAAACTTGGCGTGCGGTGTAATAGTTTTAAAAAATCATTTTTGTGAAAACCCGCATGCTAAAGTTAATTTTTGGAAACGAATTAAGAGGCCAATAGGATATGATTGAGGAGGAAAATCCTAGGAGGACTACTTAGGTTGAGGGGAATCTCTCAACGCTATTGACTAATAAGAAAATGAGCTCTGTGTTCTGTTTAATAGTTGTTTGGAGAACAACTGATGTGATTTTCATTACGTTCAATTTATTCGATGTCCCCGCGGTTTATTTCTACGTTTAAGGTCAAAGCTTATTGTAAAATCCTCATTTTATCTTTTTGGAAAGTGTTGTCTCGAAATCTTGGGGGCGAGTCAAGAAGCGTCACAGATGACTTTTCCGTCACATTTCTCGGTGTGTACGAAAACTGTTATGGATTTTAGAAGATTTATGGAGAAAGCGTTTACACCCTTCGAGGAAATCGTGTTTGTTTTTACCTCTACCGAGGAATACCAGTTTGTGGATCTCATTTTCAACAAATATTTCTATCAAGTGTCTTGTATTAAACCCTTTGATTTAGATTAATCAAAGTTGGGGAGTAAGCGAGGATAACTGGAATGAAACTTCGGAAGCGTTTTCAAATGCGATGCCGGACCTATGTAGGCGAATGATGAGTTTCTCGTGTAGATGCGTGACCAGAGAGTTCGTATCAAGGTAGTAGTGGATCATACTTGGGGATTGGTGTGCCAACTTGGGAAGAGTTCCTACGCTTATTTCGTTAATTCAAGATTGTGTTCCAGCAATTTAAGACCTTTCTGAGAATGTCGATTCTCGGTTAGACAGATGAAAGACTTGACGAAATTTTGAGGACAAAATTCTTTTAAGTTGGGGAGAATGTAACATCCGCAAAATAATTAATAGAATTATTTGGGTGTTAACCTAATTAAACCAATTTAGTACTTAACGGGTAAATTTATCGAGTGCTAAAATTATTTATTTGTTGTCATCGGATCGTTAACCGGATAATACGGACCAAGGAAGTTTTGGAATCGAAATAGGAGATTTCGATCGATATGGTAATTTGACCGCGTTACAATTATATATTACTAAATATATATATATGTACGCGTGTAAGTGAGTGAGGGGGAAGGGAAGAATTAAATTAAGAAGGGAAGAAAGAAAGGGGATGCGAGAAACAGAGGGGAGGAGAGAAAAAGAAAAGAAGAGAGAAAGAAAGGGGGAGGAGGAAGAAGAGGAAAAAGGGGGCAATTCCGCTCATCAAAACGACTTCCGTCCAACACGAAAAATGTTCAGCGCTACTTCCTCTTCGATTTGGTACCAAGATTTTCATCATCAACTCACTCTCTCTCACTTTGCCATTTTCGAATTTGAGAGGAAAAATGGAGGTTTTATGGTTCAAGCTCAAAGGAAAGCCTAGAATGGTGGTGAGGAGCGAGCTCAAGGTCGAATACGCGAATATTGAAGTCCGATTTGGAGTTTTTGAAGAATTGAAGGTTAGGGTTCAAATTTGGGTTTTTGGTGAATAGTAACTTTTGGAGGTTAGGGATGATGAATAGTATCCGTGGAGAATTTCGGGGAATTCAGTAATTCGGTCAAAAGGATGCCTCGAAGTCGAGTGGGAAACTTTGGGAGCGGTTGCGGACGTCGCCGGAGCGTGTAGTTGATTCGGGGAACGTTCGTGCGGTTTTGTCAGAAAAGCGGTGTCGCAGAAAGTCTCGGTGATTTGGCGAAGTCTCAGCGATTTTGAAGTCTCGGTGTCGGCACACGCTTCAAGGGTGAGTTCTACTTACGTTTAGGATTTTTGTTTCTCGAATTAATTGATAAACTGTTTTATCGCTTTCGCTGGACTGGAATATTATGTGATACTGTCTGATTCGGGTTAGGAATCGATTGGGGCGAGTCTCGGGTTGCGTCACGTTAAAAATGGAATTTTTGGTGATTTGATTCGAGAGATTTTGATTTAAAACCGTTATTCGGAAAAATATGTCGTTTTTGATAAAATTCGTTTTGATTGAGTTTTTGATTTGATTGATTGATTGTGTGGTATTGGTTGGATTGGTTTTGCTGGTTGTCAAATCTGTTTTCAGTCGGAACGAGAATCGGAATTGAGCGGAATAGCGAACTTCGTAAGAAAACGGAAAATCTGCACTTTCTGCAGAGGGTCCCGTCGCGACCCGTCCCCTTCGCGTCGCGACCTGGCCCAGTTTTGTCACGCAAAATGTTTCTGTCGTTTTTCGCGTCGCGACGGTATCAGTTCGCGTCGCGACGGTTTACAGAATTTCAGCAACCAAACACTGTTTTTCGTTTCGCGATAACTTTCGATCCGGGAACCCGATTGAGGTGTTCTAAGATGCGTTGGAAAGCTTATTCAGAGGCCTAACTGAATATTCTATTTTTAAGGCAAAATGAACTGTTTTTGATATTGAAAATTGTGTCGAAAAGCGGTCAACTAGAGTGCGAGTGTGAACTTGGATTTTTTTAAAAATGTGGATTAAAGTGTTTCATTGATTGTCTGATTTGATGGACCGTGGGTTCATAGTACTGTAGATATATGTTTATATATCGAGTTGGGTGACGACCCATGTGTAACATACTAGGCGGGGCAGTCATGATCCCCTTCCCTAGGCTCCATGCCAATAGGAGAATGTACTATTGGTAGGGGGGTTCACCGGGATTAGCGATGTTCCGCAGTCGGTGTTATGTTAAAGATTATTGTACGATACACCGGGATTAGCAATGTTCTGCAGTCGGTGCCGTACTTTGTTTATTGTGCGATACACCGGGATTAGCAATGTTCTGCAATCGGTGCCGCACTGTGTTTGTTGTACGATACACCGGGATTAGCAATGTTCTGCAGTCGGTGCCGTACTTTGTTTATTTTGCGACATACCGGGAGTAGCAATGTTTTGCTGTCGGTGTCGAGTTAATCAAAAAAAAAAAAGCTAATAAATGAACCGAGAGAGTTAGTAGGGGTCTCGGTAGAACTCACTGAGATTGTATCTCACTGTTTAATTGTTGTTGATTTACAGAGACACAGGGACAGCGGAAATCCAAGGGGCACGAGTAGGTTGAGCTCGGATTGGTTGCTGATAGCCTAGCTTTATGTTTAAGCTTATTTCCCTTTTGTTGTTTGTATACTGAGACATTATGTATTTACTGTATATCTTTCTTCCGCTTTCTTGTATGATACTGAATACTATAGATGCTGATGGTATATGGTCTGAGAACCATATTGTCTTGTTGTAAATAAGACTGTTTGGGTTATATTCAGCGAAAAATTTATAGTGATATTCAGTGTCTAAGCAGGAATTATATCTCTGATGTGTTACTAATGTGCATTTAGGTATTTTTAGTCGATAGAAATACCGGGGTGTTACAGAGATGATCATCAATTATCAGTGAAATTGCGAGGATTTCCACTCATTACAGCAACAAACAATATATAGAGAGTCACATTCAATAGAATAGTGACTCTCTATATATTCATGTTGTAACACCCCACCTTCTGTTCTTTCTCCACTTCTCTCTGAACCCTTCGTCTTCCTCAAGCCCCTCCACCCAGATCCTCTAAGATTCTGCAGATTGAAGCACGATCTTGCTTCAATCTTGCACAACAAAGCCTCGCCTAACGATCCTACACAAAACCCCTCAGTTTGATCTAGGATTTGGTGATTTTCAAGAAACCCTAGTTTCGCAACAATGGTGAGAACAGAAATCTTCTTCTAGGGTTTTGGATCGGACTGACTTGCGAAGGTATATCATTTAACTGTTTCTTTAAAAGTTTTCTTTAGCTGCTTGATTCAACGAATTCCCTAACTTTCTGTACTGTTTTCTTTGTTGTTGAGTTTGCTGTGAACACTGATGGCTGAAACGCAGTGACTGAGAATGATACAAGCCTCAACGAAGGTAAAACAACAACAACTTTTGTGTTTTAACTTCGTTTTGTTGATTTTATGCAAACCCTAACTTGTACACTTGATTTGCATGTGCTGAAATGTGTTCTTGATGAGCACACCCTTCAACAGGATCTGTGGATCTTCCCTTAAGATCACAGAGGTGATTTTCTTACACATTCTCTTTCTATTTTCTCTTCTGTTTTAAGTTTCAGTCACTGAAACTCTTTTCTGACTTGTATTCCTTTCTTTCTTTGCGAGAAACTGTCTTCAACCACTTGTTGGGGACCAATGATACACAAGGACTTTAAAGGACTACACATACACAGAGGGGAGGAAGAATGAGAAGAATAGAATGTAATTGATTGTAAAATTGTATTCAATTGTTGTATTTATTTAAAAGCTGAAACTGTATATATATATATATATATATATATATATATATATATATATATATATATATATATATATATATATATATATATATATATATATATACATGATTGGACACATTTTAGCTGTTAAGCACAAGTTGGTTGTTAGAACAACCAACTTAGTTTGTTACATAACAAACTAGATTAGTTAGATATTTAGTTGTAACCAACTTAACTGATTTGTTTGTAAAACAAACTACAACAGCTCTATTTTAAATGTAAACTAGCCGTTAGGCTTTTTAATTAACATGGGTGAATTTGATTATAAATTCCATTACCCTACCTTAATCAAAAGAACCCTTATGATAAATGCCCTACCTTAAACTAAACTAGGTCTAAACTAAGAATACTAACAGTAGGCAACATAGAACTCACAGGACAACCCCCTGGTAGGCAAACATAAAATATTGGTCTAGGACAAGCCCCTAGACAATGACTTTTAGGTTATTTCCTTCTTAGAGATTTAGAAAGAAATAACATTTAGTTGCCTTCTTAGTTTAGAAAAAACTTCACCCTTCAAAGCTTTGGTAAATATGCCAGCAATCTGATCATTTGTAGAGCAAAAATCCAGCACTAAACAGCCTTTAGAAACCTGATCCCTTATATAGTGAAACTTGGTTTCTATGTGTTTTGTCCTGCCATGAGAAATAGGGTTCTTAGCAAGATTTATAGCAGATTTACTGTCCATAAATAGTTTAACAGGCTCAGTTAAATCAACACAAATTTCCCTAAGTAGGGTTTCAAGCCAAGCTGCTTGGGTAGCAGCATGGCAGGCAAAAATGTATTCTGCTTCACAAGATGACAGGGCCACAGTGGCCTGTTTCTTAGAACTCGATCCATGAGATAGCAGCTTCTTGGAATAGAAAGACATAGCCACTAGTACTCATTCTGTCAACTTTATCTCCACACCAATCTGAATCACAATATCCAACAAGGTTATTTTTACCCTTAGCCATGTCATTAGGAAAAAATAAACCATAATTAGTAGTGCCTTTAATATATCTTAGAATGCGTTTTGCAGCATTCAAATGAATCTGCATAGGGCAATTCATGAATCTACTGGTTACACCAGTAGCATATAGGATGTCAGGTCTGCTGTGACATAAATATTTTAGAGACCCAACAATTTGTCTAAAGTAGGTAGCATCTACTTTAGTGCCCTCTTCTTCTTCCTTTTTTGTTAAGTTACCCTCAGTTGGGTTAATTGCAGAATTGCAGTTTTCCAGCTCAAACCTTTTTAGGATTTCTTTTGCACACTTTTGCTGATGCAAAATAATCCCTTCTTTGACCCTTAGGAATTCTAACCCTAGGAAGTAGGTTAGTTTCCCTAAGTCTGTCATTTCAAACTCATCTTTCATAGATTGTTTGAAACTTGCTATTTCTTTTGTACAACTACCAGTCACAAATAGATCATCCACATATAGGCACACAATCAACAAATATGAGTTTATGTCACCTTTGACATAAACTCCATATTCAGTAGTGCACCTAGAGAAACCTTTTTGGACAAAGAGGACATCAATTCTTCTGTTCCAGGCCCTAGGTGCCTGCTTAAGACCATATAAGGCCTTATGCAGGTGCAAAACATAGTTTTCCTTTCCTTTTTCAATGAACCCAGGAGGTTGATTTATGTAAACCACTTCCTCCAAAGAACCATTTAGAAAGGCTGACTTTACATCCATATGGTACATGTTTCAACCTTTACTATAGGCTAGTGCAGTCACTAGCCTTATAGTTTCATGCCTTGCAACTGGGGCAAAAACTTCAGTGAAGTCAATGCCCTGTTTCTGTTGGAAACCTCGTGCCACTAACCTGGCCTTGTACTTAACTATATTACCACTAGGATCAAGCTTTAGTTTAAATACCCATTTAACACTAATAGCTCTCTTTCCTTTAGGTAACTTAGTTAAAGTCCAAGTCTTATTTTTTTCAATAGAGGCAAGTTCCTCTATCATAGCCTTCTTCCAATCTTTAGACTTTAAGGCTTCCTCATAGTCTAAAGGTTCCATATCTGCCACCATTGCAAAGTGAACCAAGTCACCATCATTAGTAACCTGATTGTCCATAGACATTTCAAAGTCTAGCATCCTCTTAGGTGGTCTCCTTTCTCTTTGAGGCCTAAGAGGAGCCTGCACAACTTGCTCAGGCTCCTGTTCACCCTCCCCATTCACCCCTTCATGTGGACTTTGGTCCTCATTAGGTAGAATAGGATCATCATTAGGTAGAACAGGACCTTCATCATCAGAACTTGCATCATTAGAATTTGGTTCAGTGTTAAAGACCTCATCAATGGTTGTAGAGTCCACTGAACCCACTTGTTCAGCTTTAACCCAATCCCATTGCTTGTCTTCAATCACAACCACATCCCTAGATACCTCAATATTATTAGTACTAGGATCTAGTAACCTGTAACCCCCTGTAGGATGATATCCCACAAGGATTGGAGGCTTACTCTTATCCTCAAATTTAGTTCTCTTACTGTCGTGTATGTGACTGTATGCTATAGAGCCAAATACCTTCAAGTGAGATACAAATGGTATTTCACCACTCCAAACTGTTTCAGGCAGCTTAGCCTCCAAACCTCTTGTAGGACACCTATTTAAGATATAGACAACAGTCACTACTGCTTCTGCCCATAGCCTTTTAGGTAGTCCCTTGGTCTTTACCATGCTTCTGGCCATCTCTAGGATGGTCCTATTTCTTCTTTCAGCTACCCCATTGTGTTGTGGGGTATATGGTGGAGTTACCTCATGAACAACACCACTGGTGGTGCAGTATTCTTCAAACTCCTTTGAAGTATACTCACCACCACCATCAGTCCTTAACACTTTTAGTTTCTTACCACTTTGAGTCTCAACCATGGCCTTAAACTTTTTAAACACATTGAAAGTATCACTCTTAGCCTTTAGTAGATATACCCAAATCTTCCTTGAGTACTCATCTACAAAGGTAGCAAAGTACTTGTTCCTTCCCATAGATACAGTATCCATAGGACCACACAAATCAGAATACACAACTTCCAATAGGTCTTTAGATCTGTGTTCAATCTGTTTCTTAATGTCCTTCCTAGATTGTTTACTCATTAAGCATGCATGTAGTACACTTCTCTTTAGTATTAGCTATCTTAGGTAACCCCTTTACAAGCTTATTTGTACTTAGATTATCTAGAGCCTTATAGTGAAGATGACCAAACCTGTTATGCCACAAGCTAGTATCACTGTCAGCAGTAGCACTTAAACACAGTGCCTCAGTTTTACTTATACTAGTTTTAAATGTCCTATTATTAGCTAGTTGAGTAGTTAAAACTAGATGATCATCCCTATCAAACAGTTTCAACTTAGCATTTTTCATAAGACATGAAAACCCCTTTTCAACTAACTGTCCTAGGCTTATTAGATTACAACTAATTTCAGGCACATACAACCCATCATAGACTATAACCTTTCCCCCATCAACCCTAGTTAGTTCTATGTTTCCCTTACCCTTAGAAACTATAGTTTTTCCATTAGCACGCCTAATAGAAATTCTAACAGTGGGATCAAAGTTAATAAGCCATTCTTTGTTACTGGTCATATGATTAGAACATGCTGAGTCTAAGTACCAAATTTCAGTGATGGTTTTACCATCACTTCCAGTTACTACTAAGACTACATATTCCTTACCCTTTTTCATTGTAGTTTTAATCTTCCTGGGTTTAGCTAGTTTAGGTTCATTACACAACATACTGAAAGCAACATTATCTGATTCATCTGAGTCAGATTCAGAGTCTTCCTTAGCCACATTGGCTTCAAAAACTGAACCATTGGGCTTAGTACCCTTTCTGGTGGGACATTCAGTGGCATAATGCCCCATCTTGTCACACTTGTAACATTGCACTTTAGACTTATCCTTTTTTGTAGGTGCAGTGTTACTCTTAGATGAATTAGATTTAGACTTAGGGTTGGAGTTACCTGTCTTACCCTTAGACCCCTTGGTCTGTTTACTGTTACCTCCCTTTTTGCCTTTCTTGTGTTTGGATCTGGCTGCATACATAGCTTGATCTTCCTCTTCAGATTCTTCATCAAGGATCTCCATTCTGATTTCCTTGGCCTCTAGTTTTCCTTGAAGTTCCTCTAACTTTAGGCCTACATTCTTTGTAGTTTCCTCAATAGTGTTAGTTACCACATACCACTTCTTAGGCATTGACCTTAGTATCTTTCTGCATAGGACATTTTCTTCAAGTTTTTCTCCTTGAAGAGCCATGTCATTTTTGATCTTCTTCACTCTGTCGAAGAAGTCAGTGACCTTTTCATCCCTTTTCATCTTGAGGCTTTCATACTGAGCTCTCAATGCTTATAGTTTTTCTTCCTTAATAGGAGTAGCACCACAATAATAGTGTTCTAGGGCATCCCAAGCGGCTTTAAATGTTTCACAGTCCCTTACTCTCTCAAAATCAGCCTCTCCACAGGCTCTATGAATGAGGGACAAGCCTTTGAAGTCTATTATTTCATTTTCCAGATATTCTTTCCTTTGAGCAGGAGTTTCAGTTCCTGCTAGAGGTGGAAGCCCCTCTTTCACCTCATGTAGACACCCATGAGCACCAAGAACAGGTCTCATCTGTATAGCCCAAGTCTCATAGTCTTTCCCATTGAGTTTGGGAACATAGCTGTCATATTTGTATTAGACATCCCGTAATACACTTAGAACACAACTGAAAGATTAGTAAACACACACTTACACAATTCCTCACTGTGTAAATGTTAGAGAATTTAAAGAAAACTTAAAGAACAGAGTAGAGAATTTTTTGCCCTGGATCGTTGAATAGCTCTGATACCATATTGAATTTTCTCACCATTTGCTTGATTTTCTCTCAGGTTACAAGGATCAGAACTAGGGGGTGCAATTAGCACAAGGCCCACTTGCTGGCCCAGTTCAACCTTCACTCACCTGACTTGCAAGCAAACAAAAAACGGAGGTGGGTTTTTCGCGCCCGGACCCGTTTCTTTGGAGCAGCACGCGGGTCTCTCTTGACCCGTAGTATAAAAGGCTTCCCTAACCCTAATTGATCAGAAACCCAAGAATCACGCCTCTGTTCTTTCTCCACTTCTCTCTGAACCCTTCGTCTTCCTCAAGCTCCTCCACCCAGATCCTCTGAGATTCGGCAGATTGAAGCACGATCTTGCTTCAATCTTGCACAACAAAGCCTCGCCTAATGATCCTACACAAAACCCCTCAGTTTGATCTACGATTTGGTGATTTTCAAGAAACCCTAGTTTCGCAACAATGGTGAGAACAGAAATCTTCTTCCAGGGTTTTGGATCAGACTGACTTGCGAAGGTATATCACTTAACAGTTTCTTTAAAAGCTTTCTTTAGCTACTTGATTGAACGAATTCCCTAACTTTCTGTACTGTTTTCTTTGCTGTTTGAGTTTGCTGTGAACACTGATGGCCGAAACGCAGTGACTGAGAATGATACAGGCCTCAACGAAGGTAAAACAGCAACAAATTTTGTGTTTTAACCTCGTTTTGTTGATTTTATGCAAACCCTAACTTGTACACTTGATTTGCATGTGCTGAAATGTATTCTTGATGAGCACACCCTTCAACAGGATCTGTGGATCTTCTCTTAAGATCACAGAGGTGATTTTCTTACACCTTCTCTTTCTATTTCTCTTCTGTTTTAAGTTTCAGTCACTGAAACTCTTTTCTGACTTGTATTCCTTTCTTTCTTTGCGAGAAACTGTCTTCAACCACTTGTTGAGGACCAATGATACACAAGGACTTTAAAGGACTACACATACACAGAGGGAAGGAAGAATAGCACACAGAGAAGAGAAGAATAGAATGTAATTGATTGTAAAACTGTATTCAATTGTTGTATTTATTTACAAGCTGAAACTATATATATATATATATATATATATATATATATATATATATATATATATATATATACATGATTGGACACATTCTTAGCTGTTAAGCACAAGTTGGTTGTTAGAACAACCAACTTAGTTTGTTACATAACAAACTAGATTAGTTAGTTATTTAGTTGTAATCAACTTAACTGATCTGTTTGTAAAACAAACTACAACAGCTCTATTTTAAATGTAAACTAGCCGTTAGGCTTTTTAATTAACATATGGTGAATTTGATTATAAATTCCATTAAAAGCATATTGAAATAGATTGTCCATTTGTTACGATAAGAGTGTAAGATGGAACACTAAATCTTCTATTAGTTTCTTCGAAAGCTCAACTAGCTGATTTTTTTACAATGGCTTTAACTCCAACTGATGTGTTCACTTTTATTTCCTAAGGGGTTGTTAAAATTAAAGATTGATGATGAGCAGAATGCTCCTGACTTTGACAAAAAGAAATTACATGGATGAATATTTACACTTAGTTACTACCTTGATTTTCACAAATCATGCGGTGGCCTTCTATACTGAGTCATAAAATTGCTGTCTATCGTATTCGTAGCCTTCTATATATAACTAGCTAGATTTGTAATTCAGAATTCAGAATTGTATTGATGAATTCTGTATTCAATTGATTTTATTGTCCCATTTATTTTATATTTCTACTTTTGTTGGTTTTCCACTTTTATACATAATGAAAGTATCAAAAATTTAATGAAGACACATAAAAAAGTTTTAACTAGTAAGTCTTCTTAAAATATAATGATTAAATAGCACATGGATGGATGAAATGACTGTTACGAATCGAATGATAGGGTTGCTAAAAAAAGGAAATGCATAGTAACCACCAATGCTGCTAGTTTGAAACGGTCAATTATTATATATAGCGAATCCCATGAACAAGCTTTATGATCTGGTGTTTGCAAATATTAGCCTAATTAAGCAAGCATCTGGTTTTTGACTCGAAAAAAGAGATCGAATGATAGTATTACTAAAAAAAGGAAAACCACATATTCAAAAAAAAAAAAGGAAAACCACCAATATATTGCTAGGTTGAAACTGTCAAACTACTATATAGAAAAGAAAAGCTTTATGACCTGGTTTGCAAATATTAGTCTATAATTAACCGCAGCAGAAAAATTCAACAAATAAATCCCCAAAATTAGCTAATATCAACGAACTTGCAAAAAAAAAAAGGGAAAAGACGGTGATTGAAACCATTAGCCTCAATCACAAACCACGGCCAAATTATTCAGTGATTGAAACCATCAATCTCTGCAAAATTCATTACTAGTTACATCAGAGATGTGTTGGCCGTGCGTCTCGTTTACCTATCTTGCATTTTTCCTTCTAACAACGAGTGAACCTCGGAATGAGGTCGTCAAAAGGTTGAAGAACATTCTAGTGACTGCTGAAATATCCTTCATAATCTACCAAGCTATCTACGCGCGCCTTGGTCATGCTAATTTTTGTTGCATGATCGCAATCGCTGCTGGCTATCTAATACTCCGTCTTGTCTCCGGTATAAAGGAGGGGATAGTCGGCTATGTCACCCGTGGAATGCAGAGGATGAAGGAGATGGAGAGGGAAGAAGCACTCGCACTTGCACAAGGACAAAGATAAAGATGTGAACTTGATTTTGAGGTATTTTTCTTTTCCAGTAATCTGATGAAATGCTATTTAGTTTTTTTCATTATTATGACTTTTTTATCCCTTTTTGCTGATCATGTAGGAGATGATCTCACCGACTCATTCAGCAGTCTATCTAGGTTGTATATAATTTGCGTTATTTGCTTAGTTCTTATTAACTTTCCCTTTTTAAAGATTCCCAAAATTCATTTTCTGTTGCATTTTATTTCCAGATAATTATCCAGTAATTCCTAGGATAACTTTTATAATATTGATTTATTGGTTTCCTTTGTTTGTTTATTTATTAATAGATGGTAGAATTGGTTGTAGTTTAACCGCTCTTTTTTTTTATCTGTAAGAAAGTTCCTTTCATTTAAATCTATGATTTACATCTTCTGACTTTAGAGGAAGGTAAGCATTTTCCATGTAGAAAATGGGACTGGGAGATTGGGGGAACATTACCAGAGAAAACTTTATTCATGACCTTATATAAAGGTTTGGTAAAATGAAAGATTCCTATTTGGTTAATGGCTTGCCACCTTAATAACTTTGGACCTTTAATCCATAAGCTTAAGTCAAGATTTCTGATGAAAATTTTTATTGGGTTTGTTATGATATGCTTTATTTTTTTAAGAGATGTTTCATATTGGAGTGGCCTCTTATGCCTTAATTTTTTTCTTAATCATTTGTAATTGACTGATGTTTGTTATATGTGCAGAACATGTAAGGATCTAATATTGGAGAATGAAGAAAGCATGGTTGATGAACCAATATGGGAAACTGTTCCTATACTTGTTTGATTTAAGTATTGTGTAACCAGATATTAATTGTTGTTTAACCTACCAAAACTTTTGCAGTATTACTTTGCTACTTATCCTTTCAATTTTAATTTTGAACTATTTCTGATCATAATGATAATGATTTTATTTTCAGGTAATTGTTTGATTTTTTTAAATTTACCACTTTTTCCTTACAATAACAAAACTACTACAATCACTACAAGAAAATCGACGATTTCCGACGGCAAAATCCGTCGGAAACGCACTGATTTTCGTCGCAAATTAACGTTTCCGACGGACTTTCCGACGAACAAATTTTCGTCGCAAAATCACTCGTCGGAAATCGTTTCCGACGGATTTTTTCGTCGCAAATGTCTCCGTCGCAAAGTCGTCGGAAATCCGTCGGAAATATCCGTGGCAAAGTCGTCGCAAACTCTAACACATTTTCGTCACAAATCCGTCGCAAATCCGTCGGAAATTTTTAAAAAAAATAAAAAAAAATAAATTATACAAAACCGATCTTATTTCAGCATATTTGTTGCAGGCTTGAAGCCACAAGCTAAACATCTAACACAGTGTAACCAAAATCAGTTATTTTTGTAACTGATTGTAACTTTACACGGCCAAAACTATCTCAAATGTCTGTGACACATTTTCTATTAGGAATCAAATGATAAGAATCAAGGCATCAATGCCAAACTTACATAGACAAAACAAAATTGCTATACCAATTTGTACAACAAAGAATGCAAACAGAACCCTCTTCCTCAGCTGCTGAAACAAGTCTGGCAGTCTTCTCCTCAGCCATTAGCTGCTGATCAGCAAACAGCAACCCATCCCAATCGACATACAAATGATGCAGCAGCCTGCAGTTGTGATATGTCAGCCTCTAGGGTAGTTGCCAATTCCGCAACAAAAGCGTTTTCATTTGAAACAACAAAAACTGCATACAGTAACCTGGAAGAAAAGGATACAATGTTACTTCAAGACACACTTTTTGCTAACAACACTTGGAATAAAAAGGAAGGAGACAAACTGAACTGAATGTATTACTCTTCAATGGGATCTTCATAAGACTGCTACCAGTTGGAAACAAAACCTTCAAGCTTTGAAACTGAGTCACCATAAATATAAAAATACGTGAGTCAAAACAGACCAAATTGAATTGATGAACAACTCTACTTTGTAATTCATTTCTCCCAAGGCATGGCTTCAGATTATAATACATTAGGGATAACTTAAATGCTTTGGAATCATTTCTTAGAAAATGATATCAGGAAAGTAAAACCTAGAAAGCCAAAATATGGTACAAAACTTAAACATAAACACACACCTTTGAACCTATCTTCAGGATATACAGGAACATCAAAGTTATTATTAGACAAGTGAATACCAAAATTACTTCTCATTGCCAAACTAACACAATGACTAACACTGCCGTAAGTGAACATGCCTCCGTTTAGAAAGGGTGCAATGCAGACCTCACCTTAAACTCTTCCAAAGTAAAGTTCACTAGACAAACTCCCCACCAAGGTTCAATAGGAAAATCTACAGGTTGCGTAGGCAAAAGTTCTTTTGCAATTGACTTGTTCAGTTTCCACATGATTTTCTGAATACTCCAAAAGAGGAAATGAAGGGTAAGAGAAGAATGATATAAAATCAACTGGAAATAACAGAGAAACTGTTTGCAGCTTAATTTCTTGAAAGACAACTGTCAGCAGATGTAAATTTATATACATGACCGAACAATCACATCCCTTGATTCAAATTTATAATCCAGTTCAACAATAGTCAACAAATAATTATCCAGTTCTAGATATGGCACAGTCAAATCAAGGAAATCAAATTCAAATCCATCAGGAATGCAATGGATGGAATGGAAAGTCTGGACAAAGGCATGTGATTGCAGAGACAAAGGAACCAATCCTTCTCCTTCAAGACTATTTCTCTTTTGTACAAAATATCTTCTATTTATAAATTTCAACTTTTCCCTAATCATCCAGGTTTCCTATTCCACAACAAATAAGGAAGAAAAATTACAATCGATCTGTCCTTAGTAATGTCATAGAACTTTGATTAAAACATTGCATGTGTCGCATAGCCTTCAAACTTTAAAGATGGCTTTCCTACACCATAACAAAGCCATTTTGAAAAGTGTAAAATTAAGATGGTCATTAGTACGTAACTGGAATTTGCACTATGATTGCATCAAGTAATTAAACAAAGACGTGCATAAAATATTATAATTATTTATGAAATCCAAGTGTCAGACACATTTTTATATAAGCCATACAGGCAAATCTATCCAGTACCTTAGATCTGCACTTGTTCATTATATCAATAAATTCATTTCTCCCAATTCCTGTAAGCCTTAAAGTGAGCTGTCAATCGTTCTACTGGCAGCAACATTATCGGAGTAAATAAGCAGATTGGTTTTTTCTTGCAACTCTCTCAGCTCTAACTCTTCATCATCAACTAACATTGAAATTCGATCAACTCCCTCCTCAGATATTTCTTTATCCAAAGCAAGTTTACATTTTTCCTTGGGTGACTGATTCTGAGTCACATATTGATTCAATTCCCCCTGCCAGATAAGAGCAAGTCGTACACTTGCTAAACAATCCAACAAAAACACAAGAATCAATTATTAGCCAAAATTTATGCGCTCAAACATGTACAATATGAGGAACCAAAGTGAACACAACATTGTGGGTCTATCTAACTTACTTTTGTGGTTGTTGATGTTTACTGTGACCTGTTGTTCTTAGGGACCAATCTCTGTGTTTTAGAATTAGACTTTGGGTGAACTTCTCGATCAGCAAACCCATAACTGATTGGAAGGTCTCCAGCATCAGGATTTGTTGCCCTCCAAACTGTCATCAGCCCTTTGCCAATACCATGTTTCTTCAACCAAATGTTCCTATCACCCTGGTTTCCACACCCATATCTCCATCTGGCTGCCACCTAGCAAGTCCAAAATCGCCCACCTAAAATCCAACGGTAGCAAGACATTTTATAATATAAAGCATACCTAAAAGCATAATATCCACATCTTGTGTCAAAAAAAAATATCCCATCTAACTTCATAGATAACCAATCCTAATACAAAACTCAGTAATAATTATTGCAAGATGAATATGAAGCCAAAAATGTAAACATAAGTAAACAAGACATACTAATGCTTCAAAATCATGAGTGAGGAGGATATTGTTAGGTCGCAAATCACGGTGCACAATGCAACCAACTCTACATTCTTCATGAAGGTATCTCAAACCACGTGCTGCTCCAACTGCAATTTTTTGGCGTGCAGACCATTCCAGTACATTCTGCGTTCGTCCTGCAAATCCAAAAGTACAGCCAATTAAAAAACATTTTATTAAGATTATGATGATGACAATCCCTGGACCAAGGTTGAACAAATATCATTGGAGATGCGAATTTTCATTAGGAAATACAATGGCTTGTTAACTTTTCAATTATTAATTTTGTCTGCCAAGACATTTAGTATGGTTACGCCAAAATCTTATGATCTAATAGTGAAAACAAAAAAGCCAGAGGTGAATAGCAAGAAAAGCATATAGAAATATCCATTAACTGTTATGAATGTAGTAATACAATATTTAGGAATCTGGGGAACTTACCGTAGAGATGAGAATCCAGTGACCCATTGCAGATGTATTCATAAACTAGCAATCTTCTTCCATCCTCCACACAAAAACCGATTAGCATCACAACAATTAGGGTTTTCAATTTACCACTGAAATCAGAAATTAAACAATTAGGGTTTTCAATTTTCCCCAAATCAGAAATTGAACATTTAGGGTTTTCAATCAAAGTATCATTGTATCAAACAATCATCAAAGAAGAGAAGAAGAAATCTAACCTGAGAAGAAGAAGAACTGAAGAACAAAGCTTCCCACGTTCACTGTTTTCGCGACTGAGAGAGCCAGAGAGGGAAGCAAGTGGCGGAGAGTCGGTGGTGGTGATCCGCTTCAGAGGCAGGAGGCGATAGCTGCGGCGGAGAGTCGGAGAAACGGGGCGGAGACGAAATGGAGAGGAGAGTCGTGAGGTGAAGGAGAAGGACATGCTATCGTGGTGGCCACTGGAGTCTACTGAAGGAGAACGACTGAAGGAGGATGGCAGAGGAGGGAGGAGGTCAGGGAGAGTGGAGGGTGAGGGTGAAGAGAGTGAGTGAGAGAGAAAGAGTGGAGGGAGGAGGACGGTGTGGAGGGTGCGGTTAGGGTGAAAAGAGTGACTGACAGAGAAAGAGAGGACGGTGAATGAGTGAATAAGAGGGTTCGATGAAGGTGGGCTTCTTTTTATTTGGTTTTACAGTTTGCGACGGACTTTTTGACGTTTTCGACGAAAATATCCGTCGGAAATTTGCGACGGAAAACAATTTCGTCGCAAACGTGAGCGGGAATTTTAGCGCCTCTTCTGCTGAACATTTGCGACGAATTTTTCGTCGGAAATCCGTCGGAAATTGCGACGAATAAGAGTTCGTCGGAAAGTTTCGCAGGAAACGGAGCTTATTCTTGTAGTGAATCTTTATATTGTACAACTGATTTTAGAAGAATGACATTTCAAATTAATATTTTTGTTTTAGTATAATCATGCCACGTAACGCGATTACCACGTGCGGATGTCCGTGTATAGTACTAGTTAAATATATAAAGTTACTAAGTTTTGTTACATATTATGTTGGGAAAAAAAAGAAAAAAAACTAGAGTGGTGTTTTGTTGGTGAACTAATACGATCCGATTTAGTGTATGTATATATGAACCATATAATCTAGAAGTTGGTCCATAAATTCTGTCTATATACCCGCTCAAAATAACAAATTCTGTCTCAATCTCTTTTTGATTCAATTTTTGTAAGTTAGTCCTAAAAATTTAAGCAAATCTTGAAATTGGTCCAGAAAATTGTTTACTTTAATTCTCGTACCAAGACAAATTTTGTCTCTGTCCCTTTTTGATCTGACTATTGCAAGTTAGTCCTCTAGGATCGAGTGTTTTCGGGGGACTTTTTTAGGGTTTCTCTATTATTGCTTTGACTTTATTTTCTTTTTTGCCAAGGGTATTGGTCCCAGTCCCACTTATCATCGTTATCTTTTCTCTTCTTTAATAAAATCAGGGGAAGTTCTTCTTTTCTTCTTGAAATTGCTTTACATCTGAAGGCTTTAGCAAGGCTTCCTTCATTCTTTTTGCATAAAAAATATGAACCATTAATCAATGCTTAGCTTTCAAATACATGTGAGGAGAGCAATATTGATTGCATCATATCTTCTAAATCATATTTTTCAAAAAATGAATTACTTTATTACTTGTATGAGTAGGGTGGTTGACAAATAAAAATAAATTACTTATGCTTCTTTTTTTTATTGAATTATTTATGCTTTTGTTACTACTATTCCCAAGTGTGTTCAAAATATTTTATAGTGGTGAGCGAAAAAAAAAAGAAGTAAGAAAATTAGATAAGAAACAAAGTTTAGTCTAGTTTTTATAACACCCAATTTCTTAGTAAAAATGAAAGAATGCTAGCTACTAGGTTGAACTGTTTTTAAAATGAAATTTATAATCTTTATACAAATAGATTCCCCAAGAAAGTTGTCTTGCAAACGTCGAGGGGGATGTGCTCTAATGGAGCCTTGAGTGGAGGAAAATATGGTGGACACCCATTTGTGGCAAAGTCAAACAAAATCATATGGGTACTCCTATATGCACTAAACTTCTCATCCATATGGCGTGCGGTTGCGCTTGTGAGGTTGAGCCACGAGCTATTAATAGATACATATATAGTCTTTAACATGACTAGTGTTATAGAGAAACACTTTGACATGGCTAGTGCTATAGAGACGTACTTGATGTTTCTACCTACCACTACAACATTTTGACCCTACGGCAACGCCTAAAATTGCAACGCCAAAAAAACCGTTGCCTTAGAGAACATTGGCAACGATTTTTTTGTTTATCTTTAGCCAACGTTTTAAAAACGTTGCCATAAGGTCCACAACACAGTTTTTTTGTTTAGCTTTAGCCAATAGTTTAAAAACGTTGCGGACAATTATTAAAAAAATAAAAAACCTGAGCGTTCAAACAACAAAATGGAGAGCCCTAAATCACTTCTCTCACAAATGAGAGCTCACCATGCGCGAAATCTGAGCTCACCCTCACCCTCACAATTCTCTCACAAATCACCCTAAATCACTTCTCTCACAAATCAGAGCTCACCATGTTTTCAATTCTCAGAAACGCAAAATCAACTCAGCCTCACAAATCTGAGCTCACCAGGCGCGAACCCTAAATGGATTCTCTTAGAAATCAGAACTCATCCTCTCACTTGCGCGAACCCTAAATCGAAATCCCTCACAATGAATTCAAGCAGTGCTATAAAGGTTCAGGTTCATTTCTCTCACTCTCTCTCTCTCTCTCTCCTGGTTTTCCTCTCTCTATTTCTGGCTGTTCATTCGCTACGTGATTGGCAAGGGTTAGTCGTAGTTTGAACCGATTTCAAGCCAACACTTTCTCTACACGCCGTCTTGCATTGCGTGATTTCAACGATGCCGTCTACAAGGCTGTCCGGTTCTGTTACGTCTTTGTCTAGGTTTCACACATCGTGTTTCTTTGGTTTTTACTTTTGTTTCTTCTTAACTTGTCGCGAATCAGATTTGGCTTTCTGTTGTTGTTGATTCGTTCTTTGATTTTACCTAGGACTTGCGATTTGGCTCTCAGGTACAGTTATTAATCCGTGCAAGGCTTTCGTTATCTCTGCTCTAGAGCCACTATTTGTTGCAGTGGCCAAAACGAGGTGCCGCCATTCTTGCATGACCACCGCATCATCTTGCTCCTGGTTGGTTTGATTTGATTTCAATTGTTATGCTATGTTATTCATGAATATGTGGTATGGTCTGAAATATATTAAGGTAAAGCAAGTTTGGGTTGTGATTAATTTGCAGATTGTGGTATATTTGATCCATACATGATATTCATTTGATTTGATTTTATTTGCTAGGCTTTATTATTCTTGAATATTTTTTTGGTTACAATTCGTGAATATGTTTTGAGACTTATGGTGAAATAGAATGAATCAGTGATTTGAAAGGGAAATTTAAAAGTAATTAATTAGATATTGAATGTAAAAAAGAGGAGTGATTTATATACTGGTTTTGTTTTGTGGCTGGGATTGTTAATTGCATTTGTAGATCTAATCATATTTTGTGGGTTGTTTGTTTTGCAATAGTGTTTTTTTTCCTGAGCTTCTGTTTACATTTAAATTTCTTTTTTGGTTGTTGGCTTGTTTCTTAATCTAGTTCTTGGTTGTTGGCTTCTGAATGTAAGTTTTAATGTTTCTTACAGCATTGATTCTTAAGATGATTATGTATTGGTGTCTTTGGTGTATTTGTTGGCTTGCGCAAAGAAACAAAAAAAAAGCTTATGAAAGAAATATTATCCACTTTTCATACATGAAGGTTCGTCTTTTAATTTGTTCATGATGATTTTTTAGAGTAGACTTTCGTGGTTGTTAGTTTTGCTTATATGCTCATCATGATTTGATTTTAGATTATGAGAAACAATTTGAACTCTTCATGCAGGTGAAGAGGACACCCCTATTGGTGCAATGCCAGGTTGTTACAGGCTTGGTTGGAGACGTGGTCTTTTGGAAGAGGTTTTATTTTCTGCTCTTTCTGTGTCTCAAAAAACTCCCTTGCTTGGACAGCTTCAATGAATTCCCTTGTTGCCCTTTGTCTGAAGCGCCGTTTTTTATGTTGTTAATCTTATATTTTAGCCTAGAAAGTATTTTATTAGCTGGAATTTTGAAGATATTCTAAAATGAATAGCAAGATAATATGATGAAACCATTCAAAAGTGTTTTATTAGAAGTTTGAATCTGTTCCAATCTGGTCTAGGAGTTTGGACGGATTTGATTGTTCCTTCATGTATTTGACTTGTATGAACCACTGTATTGTCTGCTTGTTTTTGAAGAAACTTTTTCGTCTTTTGTTTTGTGACTGATGAGTACATAAAACCTTTTCTTTTTTATCTTCCTAAACTGCACAGGTGATGCTCCATTATTCTTGCTACGCCTTGTCGAAATTTAGTTTAATTTCAGCAAGCATTTTGTACTTCAGGTTGCAAAAGCGCGCAATGTTGGTGTTAATAGCATTGTGCTATTTCCCAATTGCTAAGTATGCTAGCCATTTCATTATAGTTGCTGGACTGAAAATGCTTTCATATGATCTCTGGTTGTCTCATCATTAGTGTATTCATAAACAAGTTTTTTATGCAGTTTTTTGTCATACTTTATGCAGGGTTTGGGACCTTATTCCACAAGCATAAACAAGGTGGAAAAGAAATCAAAGATATGGCAAAGAAAGTGAATGACTTGATTAGTATGCGCATAAGATTTAGAGACAGTTTGGATAAACTTCTCATGCATCACATATGGAAAGAGATATGTTAAAATAATGTTGCAAATACTGAATTTTTTCATTGCATTCATACTGGTTCTCTTATTTGCTAGGACTGGATATTGTTAACACTTGCACATTTCCTTAGAGAATCTGCAAAACTTGTTGAAGTTGTTTTGAGGCATTACCTTGTTTTAAATAACTTACTATTATTTGCCATTTTCTTGTTGTAGTTGTTTTGAAGCATTACCTAGTTTTAATTTTAGTGAGTTGGAGTTCTTGCCATTTTCTTCTTGTTGTAGGTGTTTTGAAGCATTACCTAGTTATAATTTTAGTGACTTGGAATTGAATTTTAATGTATTGTCTTCCTTTGATCGTACTTGGACTATTGAGTGTATAAGGATAGTACAAATATGTTTGAGCTTACAGTAAGTTGTACTGCAATATGGATCTAATGATTTGTGATATGGAAATATGGGTATTACTAGACCAGATTCATCAATGGATTTTTGTAAGTTACAGGTTTTATCTAACTTGTATAATTCATAAATCAGAATCAATCACCTTTGGAGAAGGACCGTTACAAAATCTGTCAAGCATTCATAGCTTCTTCTGGAAATTCTCTATAGAGGATGTCAACGAATTCCAGAACAGTGTGAAAGGTATTCTGTTGATAACCCTTCCTCTATGCTTTCCTCCTCCTTGCATTTTTGCATTCTTAAAGCATGCATGTTCTTTAGTTTGTTGCTGTTGCAGCTGATAGTACAATCTCTTTTATGAATGAATAAAAATGTTGTTATGATTGTTCTTCACTCTTCAAAAGCACTATCTTGTTGTTTCAACTAATCATGGAGATGGTGGTAGTCAACTAGAGTAAACAGTGTTTATATCTTTTGTATTAGCCAGTGAATTGCATTTGATATGATACAATGCTATTTACTTGTAGGCTTCATTTTGAGCAAGCTCGATGCTTGGGAGCTAAAGCCACGTGGTCCTTCATATTTTCTGGAGAAATACGGTTCCTAACCAAGGAAGAACTAGGTGGAAATGGATTTTTCATAAGAAAACCGCGACTGTTTGTTCTTAGGATTATGAACAGTTTCTCGTTTTATCGTGAATTGTAATTTTGGATGTTTTTAGAAACCAAGAATTTTGTGTAGGTAGAATTGAAGATAGTGCATGTTTTTGCTGTATTGTGTTATTAATTGATTGTCATTAAATTTGAGTGATATCACACATAACTTTTATGTTTGGATGGAATGGACCTCTCTAATCTTTTTTCTATTATTTTTTTTCATTTTTTATTATCTATGGCAACGTTTTTGAAGTGTTGTATTTGTTGGTGAAGCAACGGTTTTAGCGTGTTGCCATAACTTGCAACGGTTTTTAAGTGTTGCCTTAACTGGCAACGGATTACGGCTGTTGTCGATTCGTGAAAGTCAAAACCGTTGCGTTTAGGTTATCAATGGCAACGGTTTTAGGTCTGTGTTGCCTTTGATCACAAAAAACCGTTGCCTTTAGATTAGGCAACGCCTGCAGAAACAATGGTTTCAAAACCGTTGCCGAAAGGTAAGGCAACGGTTTTTTGGCTTTACGCAACGATTTTCAGGCGTTGCCTTTGTGTGAAGGAAACAACCACCTTCCATGAAAGATTTCGGCGATCTTTCTAAAGCGCTCATGAGCAACCCAAGGTATATAAGGGGCCAAATTATATATTATGTAAATAATTTATTGCAGAGCTCTCACAATTTTAAAGACAAAAGTTTGTGTTGTGGAGGTCTGATCTTGAGTCCACTTAATTCAAGAAGAATTCACTTCGTAAACATAAGGTATTGCTTCATTTCACTACTAGTTAATTTGATCTTCTCGTGAAGGAGGATATCTGAAGGAGGATATCCTTCCAAGCGAACAATTGTCGCCTCCAGGGAATTAACACCCAAACCCCACTAGACCAGTAACCACAAGCACTTACTGAAGCATTTGGATCTAATGCCATTGCAAAGAGCCTAGGGAACTTGCACCCATCCATTAAAGCATCCCTCAGATGATCCATAGTCTACTTTCAAACTTAATGCCGCTAAAGAAGCCGGCAACACAGAATGTCTGTCACAACCATCCCATAAAGAAGATTGCGCAGCCTTCAACAATTCAAAGAATTGTTGTGCTTCTAGATTAGGATCTTCTATCATTGTTCCTTCTTCACTAGGACCTTCTCACTGAAGATAGTTGCCAATTCCCGACCCCGCAGCATCCATTACCAACTGCTCATAATTATCAAACACATCCTTATGGCCACTACTACCATAATATGAATGGCCGACAACCACAAGGGGGAATCGGGGGAATCAGTTCACCATGATTTGTCCAATGATAATAATTACTCATGAATCCCTTCCTACATAGATGCACCTTCACCATAGCTGGTGATGATGATGCAAACACTTGCAAATCTTACATGGATATCTAACCTCCCTGCTTTCAATGTTCTCTCTACTTTCAATGTTCTCTTCTTCTTTTTCTTTTTCCAAGACAAAGTTGACAAATCCCAAACATCCTTGTTTAAATTCTTCTATGATATTCTTGTCCCGATCCAGTCTATTATCCATCCACTTTCTATTTTCAGATACTTCTATTGTTAATGTATTATTTACACACAAACAACTATTAGTCTTTAAGACTACATGAAGAAACAATGAAAAGAAAGGAAAGTCATTATTGAGAACTTCAAATTAGTAAAGACATCTACCGATTACCATGCCAAACACTACCAGATAAGGCACTCCAAACAAAAACAAAAAGACATAGACTGAAAACTACTCAATTGAAATAGGTATCTATATGATTGAGGAAGCTTCGGTTCAGGTAAACAACTTATTTAATACTTTATAAATTATCATGCGCAATTTATTGAAATAAAGTGAGAACAAGTGGACATCTCATCAGCTATATTTTTTTAAATGTGTCCAAACACGAACTAAGTTCTAGATAAACTTCTTAAATAAGAGCGGAGTGTGTGTCAATGATGCTTAGCTTTGTGGCTTTTAATATATTACTTCCAATTATCGAAAAGAAAAAAAAGTAAGAGTTATGGATTATGAACTTGAAATTAAGAATTACAAATTCTGAATAAATTACATTTTTGGTATTGTTCCAACTAGACAATGCACCTGTGCAATGCACGAGTAAAGTAGATTCACCATATATCTAAAATCATGTATATAATTGATTATACTTTATTTTGTTGATTTGTCGGAAACGTGTGTCCACCAAAATGAAAATCATCACAATGGTCATCGTAAAAAGATCTCAACTAACTAATAAAGAATGTAAATACCAAGAATTCAAGTAATCATACATGTGTTTTAGTAAACTCATACAAGTGTTTATATGGTTGAAAGAATTGCTCAAATCTGCTTACCTTGCTGTCAAACGTGATACAAATTCCACCCTCTCATGCAACTTTGATCTACTGTGGAAGTGGCGTAGTCCTAAGAGAATAAAAATATTTCTCTGGAAGGCCTTTCATGGAATTTTACTCACTAATTCTGAGGGCTACAGGAATTGCAGTAGAACCTATCTCACTACTACCTCCTTCAACAATTTTGTTTTGAACACCCCTCCCTGCCAAAGGGGTATTGTCATCAGTCTGTTTAAGAACAACTCTAGGAAAATTTGGATTCCCAATTTGAGCAGGAATGCTCCTCTTCTTTGCATCATCCACATTCCTCATGTATTCAAGAACCAACTCTTCTTTTTCTTTGACCTTTGGCTTCTTCTCATCAGAAGTGTGGCTAGGGGAAGCACTATTAGCCTTAGAATTCTCTTTATTGATATTCAAAACAGTAGGTTTACCAGGTTCTTTCTCCTTGCCTAATCCCTTGGAAAGCTCTATTTATTTTTTCAGCCAAGGGATTGCGGACCTTGGGGTCAGGGGGTCTATAGGGAGGCTTATTAACTTGGGCATTATCAGAAGTTTCAGCCACATTAATGACAATCTCCTCATTAACATAGTAAAGGTTGAGGGCTTCAAACCTGGAATACTCACCATAGTTTGTAGCATATCTGAACTTACCTTCCATCTCATTGGATGATTTCTTGGGCTGGTTAATTACCTTTTGACCTTGTCTCTTCTGATTTTTTCTTTGGGATGTTACATGGACCAAACACAGAGTTCTGCTCTTGGCCAACGTCCATGGGGGAGGTCAAATCTTTAGGGAGGGTTAGTAGTGGTGACTCTCTCAGTAATGTACTCCTCCCTAGAGCAATATTCACCAGCCTCGTTAGGGGTAACATCAACAATCTTGTTAGTAGGCTCAACTTGTGTCTGACCAACAAAACTCACTGCATTTATCCTTCTTAAGCCCATATTTGACATATCTAAAGCAAATAGCACGAAGCCCTTCATATTCTAAAAATAAATTTCCCCCCAATGACAATATGAGACGACACTTGTTTCTGAAGGTCAATCTCTGCACAAATACGAGCAAAACTTCCCATATCATGCACTGAAGTTAACATGTACACCTTCAACATTGTTTCAATAGTGGAGCCTATTCTTTTTAAGAAACTGTCATTACACGACTCCAAAGGTAGTGTAAGAATATGAATCCAAACTACTATTTTATGAGCCATAGTGGCCGAAAGGGAGAAAAGGGGGCACCACCAATAGACAATGAGATAGTGGTCAACAATCTTTCAAGGGCCTTCAAATAATGCGTATTTGTAATCCTCTTAAGAAGAAAGCTTGATAAGAATATATCCATCAGCAAGATCAGTGATTTTAAGTGGCCCATTCTTGGTCCGTTCACGGTTAAGCTTAGCCTCCAGAAGTTTAAAGTCGACCCTATTGTTAAATTTCTCAATTTTTCCTTTGCAGGTGTATTGAGAAGTGCAGGAGGTGTGGTAAACACACAGCCCACTTTGTTCTTGGCCCAGTCCACTTCTTTTCTCTTTTCTCGGACAGAATGACCCAGTTGGGTCCTGCGGCACCCACGAACCGAGACAATAGAGACACGCGGATCCTTGCTGACCCGGAATATAAAATTGTCGCTGCAGTGAAACCCTACTCAGTTTCACTGTTCTTCTTCGCTGTGCCTCTTCTTCTTCTCTCTTCTTCTCTCAGGTCCGTACACTTTAGGGTTTCGCTGCTCTCACTTAAACTGGGTGATGGAAGCGATGAAACACCTTGTTTCTGGTCGATGATGATTACGGTGATGATGAATCTTGCAAACCAACTGTTTGCAAGACTGAGCCTCTAAATCTGAGATCAACACAAACTGTAACTTGTTCTAGGCTTGCAATCTCTGTTACCGTGAGCTTGACTTACCTCAAACTCACCCAAACAGGTATTACTTCGTAGACTAGTAATCTTTCTGTTACCAGTTTGTGTTTCTTCCCAAATAGAAACCCTAACTTTCTGTTTATTGTAAATTTCAGGTATTTGTTACTAGGGTTTTGGATCGCAGTACTTCACAAAGGTAAAACAACTAATTTCAGGTTTACTTTCTGATTACACTGTGAATGATATACAGTAACGTATCTGATCTCTATTTTCCTTTCATGCACTGGCTTATTTGTTTGCTGGGTAACTGATCTTGGTGATTTCACTTCGTGAAATCACTCTTTCTACAAGACTTCTTGAATGAAGGTGATGAAACCCTTCACTCTCTTCTTGTTTCACTCTTAGCCTTTACTCAGACAAACTCTAACTTCTCTGTTATCTGTTTTGTGCAATAAGACTGATGTTGGAATGGATCTTTCAATGTTCAACACCTTTGAACACCACAAGAACAAAACACTCAGAAGGTAAATTCTTCTTCTTCCTTCTCTTGCTTGCCACTGTTTCTCCTTTCTGCACTTAGTTAGTCTTGATTCACCTAATCAATACTAACCCTTCACTTTCTTTCTCTTGTAGGTACCTAAATTTACCTAATTTCTGTACCACACACTTTAGAATCTTGAAGGATGCCTAATGGAGCAAACTGACTTTCAGAAAAGAGAGGAGACTAGAGAACGAAAGAATTGAATGTAAAACTTGTAAAAACTTTATTTTCTGAATGTTGTTATTTACACAATGTACATAGGTATTTATAGATACACATAGAGCACAAAAGTGGACAAGTCAGTTAGGAGGAGTTAGTTAGTTAGGCCTAACAAACTCCTAACTGAATAAACCACATAGGCTATTTTACATAACAAACTTTCTCTCTTTTAAACTATGTGTAATCAGCTTAAAAGTAGTTATAGGTTGTATTTGAACAGCTGGCTGTAACAGCTATATTTTAAAGAGACTAGCTGTTTAGACTAATTTGGGTTTGAAAGATTACCAATTTCAACACCCCCTCTTAATCTAGAGAACCCTAAGTCAGCCTTAGTAAGCAGCTTAGGATAGCTTAGGCAGAGAGAACTCTAAGTACAGAACAAGTCTCTGTTAAGACTATTTAAACAAACCCTTAGAACAAGCCTCTAAGGATGACTTTAGATGGTGCTCTTTAGTCAAAAGCCACCACACCTAACTCTCTCCTAAGCCTTAGGAAATTATCTCCTTTGAGAACCTTAGTAAAAATGTCAGCCAGTTGACTTTGTGTTGAGCAGTACTCAACATTTAACTTGCCTTTAGATACTTGCTCTCTTAAGTAGTGATATCTAGCCTCTATGTGCTTAGTCCTTCCATGAGAGCCAGGATTTTTAGCTAGATTCAAGGCTGATTTGTTGTCTATCATTAGAGTAGGAGGTTGAGTAAGATCCACTTGTAGCTCCTTAAGCAAGGTCTCTAGCCAAGCAGCTTGAATAGCAGCTCCACAACCTGCAATATATTCTGCCTCACAGGAGGACAGAGCAACAACATTTTGTTTCTTGGAGCTCCATGAAATTGGGGCTCCTTGAAACTTAAACAAAAAACCAGAGGTGCTTCTCCTATCCAATTGGTCACCACACCAATCAGAGTCAGAGAAACCTAGGAGGATATTTTTCCCTAAGTTAGAGCCCTTAGGAAAGAATATCCCATAGTTAGTAGAACCAGAAATATAACGTAGGATTCTCTTAGTGGCATTCAAGTGTACCTGCTTTGGCTCATTCATGAATCTGCTTGTCATGCCTGTTGCAAATAGTATATCAGGCCTACTATGACAACGATCCCTTAGGGACCCTATTATTTGTCTGTATAGGGTAGCATCCACCTTAGTATCTCTGTCACAGTTCTCCTTACTGAGATTAGATTCTGCAGGATTACTTGCTGAGTTACAGCCCAATAGATCAAACTTAGTGAGAATTTCAGTAGCATATTTGGCCTGATGTAAGATAATACTCTCTGGTACTCTTAGAAACTCAAGACCCAAAAAGTATGACAATCTGCCAAGATCTGTCATTTCAAACTCACTATGCATAGACACTTTGAATTTTTCAATCTCACTAGGATTACTCCCAGTGACCAACATATCATCCACATACAAACACACAATTAGAAGATAGGTATCAATACTTCCTTTAGTGTAGACCCCAAATTCACTAGTGCATTTAGAGAACCCAAGTTCATTGAAGAAAGAGTCAATTCTCTTATTCCATGCCCTTGGGGCTTGTTTGAGCCCATACAAGGCCTTGTGTAACAAATACACATGTTCTTCCTTACCCTTACTTTCAAAACCAGGAGGTTGAGAAATGTACACTGTTTCTTCCAAAGGACCATTAAGAAAGGCTGATTTAACATCCATATGGAATAATTCCCAACCCCTGCTCACTGCAAGGGCAGTAACTAGGCGTATTGTCTCATGCCTAGCTACTGGTGAAAATACTTCTGTATAATCCACCCCATCTTTCTGTTGGAAACCTCTAGCAACCAACCTTGCCTTATATTTCACTATGTTACCTTTAGGGTCTAGTTTCAATTTGAAAACCCATTTTACACTTATAGGTCTCTTCCCTTTAGGTAACTGCACTAAGGACCAAGTGCTATTTTTCTCAATAGATTGTAATTCTTCAATCATAGCTTGCTTCCAATTTTTACTCTTTAGAGCCTCTGTATGATTGATAGGTTCAGCACCAGCCACCATGGCATAGTGGATGAGATCACCTTCCTCATTCACTTCACCATCAGTGACCAGTTCATAGTCTTCTAAGTTTCTGGGAATTTTCCTTTGCCTTTGTGCCCTAGGTAGGACTTGCTGATTAGCAGTATTTTCTGTTACAACAGGTTCCTCAACCTGAGGAACTTGATCTTCAAACTATTGTTCCATTTGTTCTGTATCTGGTATGCCTCCATCCTCTTGATGAGGTGTATCAGATGTAGTTGTAGACTCTACTGGATTTGTAGAGATATCCAAGTTGGCCTGCTCAGAAATTTCCCAATCCCAGCACTTGTCTTCTAGGAAGTTTACATCCCTAGATATAGTAATTTTCTTGGTTGTAGGATCATAGAGTCTATAGGCCCCAGTAGGATGGTATCCTATTAGGATCATAGGTTTGCTTTTATCCTCCAACTTCTTCCTTCTTTGATCTGGAACATGACAGTAGACCAAGGACCCAAAGACCTTGAGATGGCCCACACTGGGCTTTTCTCCACTCCATACCTCTTCTGACACTTTGCCCTCAATTTTCTTTGTAGGACATCTATTCAATAGGTAGGTGGCAGTAGTAACAGCTTCTCCCCAGAAACTGTTAGGTAGATTCTTAAGCTTGATCATAGATCTAGCCATATCAAGTAGACTTCTATTCTTTCTCTCAGCTACCCCATTGTGTTGAGGGGTATAAGGTGAGGTAACTTCATGTAGAATCCCCTTATCATTACAATAATTTCTGAATTCAGTTGAGGTGTATTCTCCACCTCCATCTGTTCTTAGAGTCTTTAGTTGCTTTCCAGACTGTCTTTCAGCCATAGCATGAAACCTTTTGAACTGTTCCAGTGCTTCACCTTTAGTCTTTATCAAGTAAGTCCATAGCTTTCTTGAGAAATCATCTACAAAGGTGATAAAATATTTGTTGTTACCAAGTGACAATTCATCAAAAGGACCACATATATCAGAGTACACAATCTGTAATAGATCTTTAGCCTTGATTCCTAGGTTAGACTTGAACTTCTTTCTTGGCTGCTTACCTACTAGGCATGTAGTACATGTCCCATTGGACATTTCAAACTTAGGCAGCCCCTTAACTAGACCTTTAGTGCTTAGATTAGTTAGGCTTCCAAAGTTTAAATGGCCAAACCTCTTGTGCCAAAGAACACCCTCAGAATCAGTCACTGCACTTAAGCATTCTGCTTGTGTAGTGCAGATACTGGTTCTAAAAGTCCTATTCTTAGCCAGAGGTGTAGTTAGCACTAGTCTCTCTAGGTTATCAAACAAACTCAGTTTTAGATCTTTCATGACTATTGAAAACCCTTTCTCAACTAGTTGACCTAAACTGATCAAGTTACAGCTAATACCAGGAACATAACCCTGCCATCATTAGTAGTTACAACTAACACAACATATTCTTCATCAATATCTAATTTGAAATCACAATTTTCAGGCACATAGTTATTAGTTTCAGTTATATCATTGTCCTCTATAAGAGTACTAAATACTACATGGTCTGAGTCAGACCCTGAGTCTTCTTTGGCTACCTTAGCCTCAACTTCAGAGTCTTTCTTCTTAGGTTTGGACCAGCATTCTGTGGCATAATGCCCGAACTTATCACATCTGTAGCATTGGATGTGACTCTTATCTTTCTTAGCACTACTAGCCAAGTTAGATACCTTTTTGGATGATTCACCCTTAGGTTTTGACTTACCTCCCTTACCTCCTTTACCTTTAGGATGGTTAGGTTTACTTTTATTACCTTTATGGCCTTTCTTACCCTTGTAGCCTGTGAACTGAGCATGATCCTCATCACTGTCTTCATTCATCAGGTCCAATCTGATCTCTTTTGCCTCCAGCCTGCTCTGGAGTTGTTCAACTTTGAGATCCTCCACTTTGCAGGTGTCCTCTATGCTGTTGACTGCAACATAAAACTTTTTTGTCAGTGATCTGAGTATTTTTCTACAGATACTCTCATCTGATAGAGTTTCACCATTCAGGTGCATTGCATTTGTGATTTTCTTAACCCTTCCGAAGAAGGTGACAATGTTTTCATCATTTTTCATCTTCAGGGCCTCATAATGGCATCTGAGGGCCTGAAGCTTTTCTTTTTTAGTTTCTGCAGCCCCATTGTAATAGGCATCTAGGGTATCCCAAGCCTTCTTGGCACTTTCAACATCCCTTATCCTATCAAAATTGGCATCATCTAGACCAATCTGAATAAGGTGGAGAGCTTTATAGTCCTTCATCTCATCTTGTTCAAACTGCCTCTCTTGTGCTGCAATGGCATCTTCTGTTAGAGGTGTTACTCATTCTTTTACAATTTTGAGCACTCCTTGGCACCCAAACACAGCCTTCATTTGATGGCTCCACCTGTCCCAATTTGTCCCTGTCAGAATGGGGACTTGTGTGCCAAAACTGGGATTAGAATATATATCTTTGTTTGCCATCTGTACACACTACACACAATACTATTAGTAACAAGGATCCTACACAGTTTACAACTGTGTAGTTAAAACAAGATAGGGAAAAAGAACTTAAAGATTTGTAAAGATTTAAAAGAAACTAGAGTAAAGAGTAGAATTGCCCTGGATTGTTGCTGAAGCTCTGATTATACCATGTTAAATTTCTCAATTTTTCCTTTGCAGGTGTATTGAGAAGTGCAGGAGGTGTGGTAAACACACAGCCCACTTTGTTCTTGGCCCAGTCCACTTCTTTTCTCTTTTCTCAGACAGAATGACCCAGTTGGGTCCTGCGGCACCCACGAACCGAGACAATAGAGACACGCGGATCCTTGCTGACCCGGAATATAAAATTGTCGCTGCAGTGAAACCCTACTCAGTTTCACTGTTCTTCTTCGCTGTGCCTCTTCTTCTTCTCTCTTCTTCTCTCAGGTCCGTACACTTTAGGGTTTCGCTGCTCTCACTTAAACTGGGTGATGGAAGCGATGAAACACCTTGTTTCTGGTCGATGATGATTACGGTGATGATGAATCTTGCAAACCAACTGTTTGCAAGACTGAGCCTCTAAATCTGAGATCAACACAAACTGTAACTTGTTCTAGGCTTGCAATCTCTGTTACCGTGAGCTTGACTTACCTCAAACTCACCCAAACAGGTATTACTTCGTAGACTAGTAATCTTTCTGTTACCAGTTTGTGTTTCTTCCCAAATAGAAACCCTAACTTTCTGTTTATTGTAACTTTCAGGTATTTGTTACTAGGGTTTTGGATCGCAGTACTTCACAAAGGTAAAACAACTAATTTCAGGTTTACTTTCTGATTACACTGTGAATGATATACAGAAACGTATCTGATCTCTGTTTTCCTTTCATGCACTGGCTTATTTGTTTGCTGGGTAACTGATCTTGGTGATTTCACTTCGTGAAATCACTCTTTCTACAAGACTTCTTGAATGAAGGTGATGAAACCCTTCACTCTCTTCTTGTTTCACTCTTAGCCTTTACTCACACAAACTCTAACTTCTCTGTTATCTGTTTTGTGCAATAAGACTGATGTTGGAATGGATCTTGCAATGTTCAACACCTTTGAACACCACAAGAACAAAACACTCAGAAGGTAAATTCTTCTTCTTCCTTCTCTTGCTTGCCACTGTTTCTCCTTTCTGCACTTAGTTAGTCTTGAATCACCTAATCAATACTAACCCTTCACTTTCTTTCTCTTGTAGGTACCTAAATTTACCTAATTTCTGTACCACACACTTTAGAATCTTGAAGGATGCCTAATGGAGCAAACTGACTTTCAGAAAAGAGAGGAGACTAGAGAACGAAAGAATTGAATGTAAAACTTGTAAAAACTTTATTTTCTGAATGTTGTTATTTACACAATGTACATAGGTATTTATAGATACACATAGAGCACAAAAGTGGACAAGTCAGTTAGGAGGAGTTAGTTAGTTAGGCCTAACAAACTCCTAACTGAATAAACCACATAGGCTATTTTACATAACAAACTTTCTCTCTTTTAAACTATGTGTAATCAGTTTAAAAGTAGTTATAGGTTGTATGTGAACAGCTGGCTGTAACAGCTATATTTTAAAGAGACTAGCTGTTTAGACTAATTTGGGTTTGAAAGATTACCAATTTCAACACCTATTACCAAGAACCTTAACAATGAGAGTATTTCTCCAAGGTTTAGACCAAGATTCCAGCTTTTCATCAGTGAAAGAAATTTCTGGCCCAGGAATAAATGGTTTCGGGTTAGGGTTTATCTCCATCGAAACTTCCTTGTACCATTTATCTTCAGGAAGCACCTCTTCCTCAAAATTCATCCTCACTGTTATTATCCCTAAACACAACAGCCTATCTTTATACGTTTTAGGAGTACCAATTTCTTCCATCTTTCCATTGCTAGTAGTACCTTCATTAGCAGATGAGTTAGTTGCATTGCTCTTCATCTTCTTTGTGATTCTTTGCAGGTTAAGTTGTCTACCTCCTCAGAAGAAGGTGTAGAAGGAATGTTTTCGTTGGGTATACTAATTTTTTTCCATCTAATAGGGTAAATGGGAAGTTGAATTAAAAGAATAAAAACAAAAACATTAGAAAATCGATATCCTATAAATTATAAGTTCAAAAGCTATTTCAAATAATGTTTGAAAAAAGACAATAAACTAGTGGAAAGATAATAAAAACTAGTGCATGCTTATCAAATACAACTACTTTGATCCACATGGTATAATCGGTTGTAAGCTAGTTATTTGGCCTCGACAAACAAAGCCTATTTCTCCTATTTCTCCAGTCCACTTTATAAGAGAAAACCCACTTTTCAGGTTCATCCAATAAATGATGTATCTAGTATATATTATAGACTAGATACATCATTTATTGAATATAGACTAGATACATCATTTATTGAATGAACCTAAAAAGTGATTTTTCTTTCATAAAGTGGATCGGAGAAAGTATTATCTAGAAGAAATTTTTTGGAAGCAATCCTTTGATGGTCTTTTTCTTTGGATTTAGTTATGATTTATCAATCTTATAAAACATTTTTGCATTGCTATATGGACTATTAACATTTTATTTGACAAGTTATCCTATATTACTACTTAGTGAATATTATTTTTTGTTTACTCTCGTCTTTATTTTTTTGGTCTAGGGGTCTTTGACCCCGCTCTGGTGTCTAGGGGGAAGGGGCACTGAATAATCCGGAGTTCGGTTGGGAGGTAAGTAAAGTCTGACTCCAATTTGTTTCATCGCCGGTGATCGAACCCAGATACTAGCCGAGTCCGCCCCTTTAGATGGAGGGCATTAACCACTTGCACCCAAACTTGGAGTTTTTGTTTACTCTCGTCTGCAATTAACTTACCAATTAAACGAGTTTGAACTCCAATAATATATATATATATATATATATATATATATATATATATATATATATATATATATATATATAGTATACTCACTTTTAAGTGAATATAATAAGGTAAGTAAAACATATCATAAAATATGTAATACTCACTTTAGAGCAATATTTTCAAAAGAATTCCAATAGAATAAAGTAATACATATTTTTTTTAAAAAAAATTAGGTAAGTAATACATATTATAAAACAAAATATAAAACTTCTATATTGGTCAACAACTACTAAGACCACATATAATAAAAACACACTCATTGTTTTTGTTTTTATCAAAAAAAAAAATTCTCATTGTTTTTTGTTCATATACCTTGTTGTTTTTAATTTATTTTATATTATTAATTAACCCTATACACCTTGCATTAAAATATATCCCTTAGTGAAATTAACTAATATATAAAAATAGTTTTTACCTAACTAATAAAATTTGTTAATAACAAGACCTTTCACTTATTCAAAAGTATAAAGTAAAAAGAAAAGAAAACATGTTTAAAAATACATTCCAAATGAGTCAATTTATAACTTTAACAAATTACAGACTTTATCTTCCAAAAAAACAAATTTAACAGACTTTGTAAAAAAAATTAATAGACCATTTTTCCTGTAAAATATTTGTTGGGTTAATTATAATTACTTGCACTAAACAATAGTACTATATCCGTTCTTTTTTACTTGTCTTTTTACAAAAAAATAAAATAAATTGATTATTTTTGTTTTGTTTTTAATAAAACTGTGGTTTATTTTTTAGAATAATCTCGATTATTTATTACTAAACACACTCATTACTTTCTAAATGTTAAGGGTGTCTTTGAGAAACACATACTTATTATTGGAACTATAACTATATCAAAATTATAAATAAAGTGGATCAAATATTTTCTTTAAAAGTAGACAAGTAAAAATAAAGGAGGGAGTAATATAATGGGTGTAAAGACAAAAAAATGAATATGTATTTATTGTCAATTAATAATCTATTTATTGTTAAGTAATAAATGCTCGGGTGTTGAGTTGTTGAAATTGAAAAAGGAAATTGAAAATAAATGCAGAAATTTAATAGTTTAAAAAGTTAGTTTTTAAATTACAATTATACCTACAAACTAAGTTACTTTTAAAACATTGTGGTGGGTTTTTGGGAAATAGATTTCCTAAATTTATTATTTCTTCTATAGTTAATTCATTTATAGGGTCTTTTTTGTCTTTGTATCATCATCCCACAACTCTCTCTCTCTCTCTCTCTCTCTCTCTCTCTCTCTCTCTCTCTCTCTCTCTCTCTCTCTCTCTCTCTCTCTCTCTCTCTCTCTCTCTCTCTCTCTCTCTCTCTCTCTCTATATATATATATATATATATATATATATATATTAACTAAAAAGTTTATTCAAAATCATTATTTATATTATTTTTCCGTTGAAAATATAGATGCATTGGCTAAACTCCTTGTGTGACTGCTCTTGCGGGTTTTCTGGAATGTAATTAAAAAGAACATTTACGTGTTTGAGCTCTAAAAAGTCACGCCAGTGATATTTGTCAGCTTTTGGTATTCTTAAACATAAGTAAAGCCAAATCAAGGCAAATCAGACAAAGCACAAGCTACGTGTCAATAATATGTTGGGATTCCATCGTAAAGCTATTAAAGGAGGTGAGATACATAAACAGTGAAGAATCAGTTTTCTCATATCAGTTCACTCATCTGCTGCAACCTAGGTCTTTTCTGTCAAATCTTTGCTGATCATCATCTTTTTCTTTGTTCATCCTATCTTGGTCTTCTCAGTTCAAGTCACATATACACATCAATGGCGGGTAAAAGGTGGCTGAACATTGTAGTTGATGGCAACATAGCATTGGAACCTTATTGGCATGACATCGTTTCAAACTACCTAGAAAAAATTGTCAGGTTTGATAATTCTTACTCCCTACATCATGCATGATAATCTATTTGCAAGCAAGTATACACACATAATATTTTCCCTTGCCAATAAGGTTAAGCACGATGAAATGAATCATTCTATATGCTGATATTTATTGTCTTTTTCTTGGAATTATGGTCAGAATAAACAAAAGTAATGTTTTTTTGTAAATCCTGTACTATACAAAGCAAAGATAGTTTAATTTGTTATTTCGTCAAAAGGGGTTTTTAGGAATTGATATGGGTACGGAGATGTAACCTAAATAATAGTTAGAGGAGCCTCAATGAAATTAAGTGTTGAGACTAAATTGTTTCTAAGAGATTTGATGTCCTTTTCAGTTCCAGTATACTTTCAGTCTCTTATGTGTAAAGGTTACACCAATGTAACCTCTTCTTTTTTCCCCTTTTTCGAAGTCGCTCCTTCCGTTACAAAAGTATATCATTGCGGTCTATATTATTACAAAAAAATGGACCGCATTAATGTTATAATTTTGGTAAAATAAATAACCATTTTGGAGAGAGAAAATAAGAGGTACCACATTGGTAGAATCTTCACCTTGCTATTATAAAATTTATGTCCGTCTTTTTTTACTTAAATGCATCATCTTCATGCATCATAAAAAAACAAAAACAATAGTCATTTATTCCTATCCATCTCAAATGCATCAGTCCTTCAACATGCGTCAAAACAAAAATTATAAATTTCTTCATTATTGCATCATTCATCATCCAATAGTTTTATTTTGTTAGCATCGTATTCTAGTTGAAACGTAAAAACATAAAAAGATCATACACTTGTCTAAGGTATCATTACGCATTTCATTCATATGCATTGTTGTCCATGTACAGCAACACCCATATGTTCATGCATTATATGATAAAAAAAAACTCATGAAAATATTTTTTTGTTTTGTGGAAACACTGTTTGATGAGAAACAATAAATGCTTGCAAAATATATTTGAATTGATTCTTCTCCCTTAGAAAAAGTTCTCACATCCTTTGAGTAAATACTTAACTTGATTCACCAACATCAAGTTCTTCACTCTTCATCCCATACACACCCGCTCTACGCCTATCACATTTGTGGAAACCATCCACCCACTTAACCACCATGTAATCACCTTCATGGGATCCGGCCGTCCTTCTAACCCCGGTGTTATTCTCTTAAAAGACATTCACCAATCACTCATCTACCATCAAACTCACTTCGCATTGACTCAACCACTTCAACCCTTCCCCCTGTAGGCTTGACCCTAAACCTCAGAGACGTGCCTCACCAAAGGCATAAGCCAACATCAATTTTGCACATCTTCAAACCCTTGCTCCTGTAGGCTTGACCCTTAGCCTCAGAGACGTGCCTCACCAAAGGCATAAGCCAACATCAGTTTTGCCCATCTTCAAACCCTTGCTCCTGTAGCCTTGACCCTTAACCTCAAAGGCGTGTCTCACCAAAGGCATCAGCCAACATATGTCTCACCCTCATGTGATGAAAGACCCAAATGTCTACTTTGTTAACTTATGTGGTCTTGTCAATTAAGATTGTTCTATTTTAACCGGTGTCAACTCTCTATGAGGCATTTTTCAAAATAAAATAACATGACATGTGAGTCTGCTCTTGTTTGAGTCAGTTATACTATCCCCATCTTTCCGTTTATCATTATCCTTCATTTTCAAAACCAGATCCAACCATCCATAAAACGCCCAGTCCCCACAAGAGTATTTCATTCCTATCCCCCAGTGATGAAATTTCACTAATAACAGTTTGAAAGCTCCATACAGGGGCAGAGTAATGATCATTAAGATTTTCTGCTGGCATTTTAAACACTCGTGCAAGTCCTTTGAGTTAAAAAAACAAAAAAGAAATCCAAAAAAGAAAAGCCCGTTAGGTTGAAAACTCATAAGAGCAACCCAAGCAAAAATTAAGGCATAAAAAAAGGGGGAAAGAAATAAAGAAAAGACAAAGATATTAAAATGAAGTTTTGTCCTATAGTTACAATTTCGAGAAAATAAGCAATCATGATTTGAAGTGAAGTTTGGCCATTTTCCTATATCCAAAAAATCCAAAAAAGAGAAATACCCTTTGCTACCCACTTTGAGCCAAAAATCAAGAAATCTTTCAATCACCTTAGACAAGGATCAATCCCATATCTAACGACGATGTACCACTTTTATCAGCTTACTCTTCTCAAAAGAAAGAAAAAGAAAAATAATAAACTAAAAAGGAAAGTGAAATTCAAAAACAGAGGATTGAAAAAATCCTGGATAAAGAAAAAACAAAAGCGGTAAAAATTGAGAGCTGATACTTCACACCATCAAACGCATAAATGATCCTTGTCTGAAATAAACCCTCAAACATTTCCTTTGGCCTAAATATCCTATACTCCATAAACTCTTGGCCGCGTTACAACCCTAAACAAGTTCATTCTACCATGAAGCACATAAAAGATTCTTTGTCTCAACCAACCCCCCAAACACTTCTTTGGGCCTAATAATCATTTCCTTCATAAATCATTAACCGTTAGCCACATTACAATCCTAAGGTCCAATCTGATCAATGACTGGTTGCTTCCTTTTTAAAGTTTTAACTTTAGGACCAAATAATCAAAATGATTTGTTTGCTCACAAAAGTTACAAAAAAGAAAAGAAAATTAAAAAAAAAAGGAAAAACTTAAAAGGGCTTGTACGCTCGAAGTTCATCAAGAGAAAATAATAGAAAAAAATTTAGCGATCATCAACAAAGTGAAATTTCATCGAATCAAAAACTCTTGACTGTCTTAGCTCGTGGAATCCTTCCCAAAGAAAACCACAAATCCCTACTAAGGCAGTTACTTGACTTACCATCTAAGAATGAGAGTAACTAAGATCATAATTACAGCTGCATTAGTTGTTCCATTAATTTGTAATTTTCCATAATATTAAGAATCATGATGCCACTATTATTTTAATTCAAAACCTTCATTGTAATACTTGCATATGCTCTTTTCTTTTTACAATATTTCCATTGCATATACTCTATAAAAACACTCTTGGGTCATAAAAAAATGTCACTAAAAAATCAATACACTATTGATTGCACGAAGCGAATCAGCATATGCCAAAAGTACGTAAATCATTGTCTTCGAAGGGATTTAAACTCCACCTCTTGAGATTAGAAGGTCAAATTTTTATTACTGAGCTAACACATGGACCAATTTAATTATATAATAGTTTTTGAATTAAATTTAATGTCATGTGTATCACATCCTCTTTGTTGTTTATACAGGAACTTTAAGGGTAGCACCCAAGAAGAGGTAATTTTTGTACTTGAATTAACATTCTTTTTGTGGTTATAACCGTTATATCATAAACCTACTTGAGTTACTATTAAGGTGATTCTCTATTAACTATTAAGGTGTGCAAGTAAGTGAAGATGTGTTGTCTTAACATGTATCACTTATTGTTTAAAGGAAGCTTATCTTGGACTAGTAATGTATAATGCAGACACTGACCTAGGTATGACAATTATGTTTAAGATATCCATAGTGGATTAGCTGATTACTTGTTAGCAAAAGGCTTAAATGTGTATTTCTTTTGTATTTGTATTTAATAGATGCAGGTTATGACATCCAATTTATAAACTGGACAAAAGATGTGAATGAATATTTAGAAAAGATATCACGTTTATCATTCAAGGGAAGTGATGAGCATCAATATACAATGGCAGAAGCCCTAGCAGAGGCTCTAGTGGTATGTGAATATTAATCTAAATCTAATTAACTTATATATGAGAATAATTAATTAACAAGTTGAATAATGTTGTTGTTGTAATTATCAGATGTACCCAAAGCCGTCAGATATGATGACTATAACAGAATACACAAATTCAGAAAGACATTGTATTCTTGTTGCTCAAGGTGATCCAACAGCAAAAACATTGATGCTATGTTTACCAATGCTTAGTAAAGACAACCAACTTGTTGGCCAGCGATTAAAGCCTTGTCCAGCTAATTTTTTGGGTGTGGTTCAAAAGTTTCCTCTGGTAGTATATATACTACAACATCTTTTCTTAATATTCTAACAATCTGACACTACCGTAGATTAACTCTCCATGCTTATGTTACTAATTGCAGATAGGCGTGTCCCTGTCTGTTATAACTCCGAGTTCACTTCCAATTTTTGGAGTGATTTTTAACTTGGTATGCTAACTTTGTTTAACGTACTAGTCTAAGTATTGATTTATATATCTTTTTTAGTTACTAGGTATATAACTTTGTTTTTCCATATATATATATATATATATATATATATATATATATATATATATATATATTTTATAGGGGAATGATGTGGGATTATTGGCAAATGCTCCCACCTCTAGTTACAGTAATGGTAAGTTTACCGTTCTGTTGTCAAAAAAGTTTCAGCAGGCCCATTATGCCCTTAGAGGAAAGGGTTTAGCTTCCGGAGTTTCAGCCAACAATCTTCAAGGTTTATTTATTCTCTTTTTTACTTCTTATTATTTATTGATGTTTGTAAATACCATGTATCTTTAGTTATGAATTATTAGTATTCATTAGTATCTTAGTTTTTATAGCAGATTTTAGCTCTTTTAATATCATGTTTCAAAATACTAATTCTTTAATACATTCTTCTTTTCATTTGTTTAGATTTTACAGCAGAGAAAGCCTCATTATCAGCTTGTGAAGTGAGAATTGGAGAGAGAGTTGGTGAAGCTTCTAGAATTGTGAGAATTTTACATTTAGCACTTTCACTTTTTAAGTTTTATTTGTAGAATAATTCAAGGACATAGATGTCTTTGGAACTGTTATTTACTTATTTATTTATATGCAGGAGTTTGTAAGGTCCCAACCTCTGAATTCCCAGGAACTGGTTTTCCCAAATGCTGCTGCACTTGCACCCTCTAGCAATTCCCAAATAAATGTGTATGATGATATTATAGCTGAGCTAAGTGGTGAAGATATTTTTAGACCAAGCAAAAGAACAAATACATTTACAACATTGGAAGAGGTCAATCTAAAAGACATTTTTATGTACACTTCAAGTGCTCAAGAAGGGCCCTCAACAGGACTACTTGATGATATAATATACAACAAGAGTGTACCGAATCCAATGCTCGACTCAGAAAATTGTTCAAGTTTTGCAATAGAAGCACAACATGGCATGATGATCAATCCTGCTGAGTTACTAGGTGGTTCTTCTTCATATAATGATTTTCTAGCTCATCAAGAAATGGGGAACTCATCACTCATGCAAATTCCACCATACTCATCATCACCAACATCAAGTCATTTTCAAATGCTTCCTAGAGGACCAATGGTGCAAGAAGGGTACCAATATGATCAGAGGAATAATATGAGTTTCTATGCTCCACTCAGTACACCTCCAATACTGGGACCAACATCTCATGAGAAACAAATTTTGCCTCCTCCATCTCTTGATGATTTTCGAGACTATAATGTGCTGATATGGGAGGTAAACTAAGTAACTATTGCATCAGCTTAATATTATCATTAGTTTAGTTTCGCATATATGGAAATAATTGGTTTACAATGAATGAATGAATATTCTCTTGTGAATGTAGGGATCTTTAGTTGGACAAGTTTTTTCAATTGAATTAGGCGTCATCAAAGCAAAGGTATGATAGAATATTTCTTGAGCTAGCTAGCATCAAAGCAAATATCTTGACTTTCTCCTTCTTTTCTCTCCATGATGATATAGGCCTACAAGAAAGCATCACCACCACCCTTGAAGTAAGTGGATCCTCTTTTACTAGTATGTATAATCCGTACAATATTACATATTATTATTATACTCATAATTATCTATTTTTGTTGCTTTACGCAGGCTTACAAGTAACTGGAAGGATCGATTGAATATTACATATTTAATGCCGCCAGATGCAGTCGAATATACTAAGAAGTATTTTTTTTTGATGCACACATGATTTCTATTTTAGTTAACATTACTATTACTATTACTACTCTTTGTGATGTTTGCTTACACATAATAACATTTAAATGCAGCGTTACCAATCCATTAGATTACGTTTTCTTCCAAATGCTGGACTTCACCCATGTTGATTTGTACAAACACTTGAAAAGTACAAATATGGTGAGTGAGTTAAACAAACATTTATACATGTACATATTTATTTATGTACACAGATTATAATTAATTAATTAATGGTTTATGCAGTATGCAAAACTTGATTTGCCTCATCAAATGATAATATTATCTCCAACAGAAAGGGAGCACTTGTTTATTGGAACAGTTTTTCCTGGGGTGAGTCAAATATCAATATTTTCAAAAATTTTCAAGTTCTCCTCCTTTGAGTATTTAATTAGCTACATGTGTGGAGAAGTTCATTAGTTTTTTCAGTACTTGAAATCTGACTAATCAATAAATGGCAGTACGCAGTGTTTGCAGAACCACACTTAGAAGAATGAAAGAGATGTTGTTGGAGACAAGGCATTCTGATGAAAAAGCATAGGATAGGACATTCATGAGATCATCTTTCTGAAAAGAAGCTGCATAATAATTAATATCGTTGTCAAATAATTCAGAGCAAAAGTAGCATTACTTACTTTTCTGGTATTAATCCAATAACAAGCTTCTTGATATTATGCCTAATAACCAAATTAACTATCCCTTTATGGACTCGATCAGCATTCCATCTCTATTGTAGGCTTGAAATCTCAATTAGGGAACTCAAAAGGACATGTATAATTTATGAAATCCTTTAAAAATTGGAAACAAATATGAAATTATCATAATAAATTACTGAAAGTGTGAAAAGTAACACCCATTAGAACTTTGAGTGATTTTGCTTCACTCCGCTATAGTGGCCAGTAACGGTAACGAACGGCTACTGTCGGTACCCTTTTGTCGCGTCCATATTTCATGTCTCGAACCCTTTTTTAGAACCTTAACTGCAGAATCAAATCCAATATGTTGTATCTGAATTAAACCTAAATTACAAAATCAATTTTTTTCCAGACCGAGCTCAGCTTCGGTTCGACCTCGAGAGACCGCACAGAGCAGCTCGGCCCATGCATGACCAAAAACAGACCACGAGCGGGTCTCCGCCCCTGGGCACGGATCGCGATAGATCAACGGCCACGATCGAACCCCATCCAATGGCGCAGAACCAACCCGCTTGACTCTATAAATATCTGCATATCTTCACGTCCCAGGTAAGATCTCATAACCCATCTCACCATATAATTCACCTTATAGACTTGGGCGTCGGAGTGTGTGCAGGTACCACACCCACGTCGGTCATCAGCTCGCACCTCGGAGGGTACATTGATCCAGCCCAGCTCAACCTCACTTCAGGTCCTACCTCGCAAGTCGAGAACCCCCCTCCCCCCGAGGGTTTCGCCTTCACGGATCCGAGCTACATCAGAGCCGCGACTCGTAAGCCTGTCCTCCATCACAAGTCGGGACCCCCTTCCCCCGGAGGGTTACGCCCTCACTAATCCGAGCTAGATCATGGCCGCGACCCGTAAGCTGGATCCGGCGAGGTACACTAAGGCGCTTCTGCCATCGCAAGTCGGGACGCTCCTGAAGGTTCCACCCTCACGGATCCGAGCTAGATCAGGGTCGCGACTCGTAAGCTGGATCCAGCGAGGTACATTGAGGCGCTTCCACCATCGCAAGTTGGGACCCCCCGAGGGTTCCGACCTCGCGGATCTGAGCTAGATCTAGGTTGCGACCCGTAAGCTGGATTCGGCGGTACATCGAGGTGTTCTCCCTAGAATCTGGCGCAATGAATACCCCTGGCCACGACAATCTCGCACAAGTTAAAGACAGGACGATCGCCCGGTGACGTTTACCTAACGAATTAGCCAAGAAGATTTGACCGCCTCCTCCTCCTTCAAACCAAAGTCAAACCCTTTCTAGCTTGATCTCGATCTGGGAGGAAACTGTTCCGGACAGAGCTTAGCTTCGGTCTGACCTCGAGAGACTGCACAGGGAAGCTCGGCCCATGCATGACAAAAAACAGACCACGAGCAGGTCTCCGCCCCTTCCACACCCTGATCAAGGGCCACGATCGAACCGCATCCAACGACGAAGAACCAACCCACCTTGTCATACCCTAATTTTTTCCGACTAATTTAAAATTCTCGTCGTGCCACGTATCTTTTTTTAAAATCGCCTACGTGCGCGTATTCGCTCTTCGTCACGTGCGGGTGTTTATTTTGATACTCATTTTTTTTGGTTTTGATATTACTTATTATGATAAAAAAATAAAATATGATGCAAAATCAAATAAACCATTAAGCTGAATAGTCAAAAGTTTTTATTATTACATAACCAAGTTTCACATATGGACAAAAACAAAAGGTAAATAGTACAAAATTTTTAAAACAAAATTCAAAAAAAGAGAGAGGAGGCGCAAACAGCTGGCTGCCCTAGCTGAAGACCATTTTAGGAATGGTCCAAATTTCTTTTCCCTATCCTTTTGCTTTTCCCATTTCAAGCAAAAATAGTACGGCACCCAAATTGCATTGATGTTGTCCTTTTTGCGCCACCCTTGCTGCTGCCACCAGCGCCCACTACCTCTGGTGTTGTCCTTTTTGTTGTTTTCCCCAGCTGTTGTCCTTTTGACTCCCCAGCACCTCACCTACACCACAATTATTTCATTATAAATACACATGACAGTATCACACAACAGAGACAACAACATATAGATACACGAAAACACACAGTCACAGACAGCAACACAGTCACAGTACCACCACCTCACGCCTGCTCACCTCCCACCAAGTCTCACTGTCGCCTCTGCCACTCCACCACCACAGCCACCCTCACGTTTCCCTCACCACACCAACACCCTATCACCACCCCAAGACCATAACACTAAGACCTATTGAAAATAAGAAAAACAAAGAATAAAAAATCAGAAGAAGAAGCAGAGAAGAAACGCACAACAACCAAACACCACAACAACCTTCCACCACCAAAAACCCCACCTTAAAACCACAAAAACTCATCCAACTCACAAACACGAAAAAACTCCATCTCAGAATTTTTTAGAACTCAGTAAGGGGAGAAGAAGAGGAAATCGAATTGTTAAAATAAGGAAAAAAGGAGTAGAACTTACGCCTGAAGCCTGACCACCGAAGGTGGAAAGTCGTTTTCTTCTCACCGTCGCCTCTCCACCCTTCACCGTAGCCACTGCCGGCGCCGTCACCACAGTTCCACCTCCGGCGTGTTCGTCCTCTGATACGAACCTCCCTCTGCCATCCTCTTCACGCCCAAACCACGATTGGAAGACTAGTGCACCAACGCCTCGCCGTCGTAACCTCCGGCGAATACGGCGTCGTCCCTTCCGACGCGAACCCCTCCGTCGTATCCTCTTCTTCGCCGCGAAGACCGCCTCTCTGTTAAGACTTTTGCAAGTGTACCAAATCGTTCAAGTAATAAAATCGGTAAGAACCGGATATCGTCCTCAAGGATCGAAGTCAATTTACTAAGACGTTAACAACAGCTAATAGAAACCAAATTAAAGGGGTTTGTTTGATAATTGTTGAGCTGTCAAGCTCGAAGTAAAGCAATAAATATTTTTGTGTTTTTAATAATAAAAGCCGAAAAACTAGTTGACAAGAATACGATGGTAAAGGATGCTAGGGACGAATTCCTATTGATTTCACTCTATTGCCACTGATTTAATTTGAAAGTTAATCTCTCTCTCTAATCTTGCTATCAAACTCACAACATTAACCAATTCCTAGTTCCTTAGGTAACTAGTCCTTTGTCGATAACTAAAAGCCCTAATCCCTTAGGTAATTCTAATTAACAACAAGCATTAAAGCAAGAGTTTGCAATATACAACAACTCATAGATTATTCCTAAACTACCAATTGAGGGTAACGACTTTCAAACATTCAAGAACAAAACTCCCATTTCATAATTGAACAAAAGATCATTGTATGAGTTTTCCAACCATAAAAAGCATTAAGCGTAGAAATTCGATACACAAAATACGAGAGAGTACGGTACAAATACGATACTAAACCAGCGACAATAGAGTTACATCAATATTCCTTCACCCCTAACATAAAGAGATTTAGCTATTCATGATTTATGAAGAGAAATAAAGAAAATTACAAGTGGAAGATGATGATGAACACATATGAAGCTTCAATCCTTGTTCCCAAGTCTTGATTCTTCAAAATCCGTCAGACGGAATCGCTCCTCTTTCAGTTCTCGGGTTCCAAAAACGTCCAAAAAATCCTTCAAAACGCGTCCTGGATCAGTTTTTGACGCAAGCGCAGTCTTCGCGCTGCAGTGGCGCGGCGCGCGCCACTTACGCGCAGAGTGGCAAAAGGCGCTGTGAACTCGCGCACCATTGGCGCGCCGCGCGTCACTTACGCGCCCTGGAGAGATGCGTCCTCCTGGTTCTTCTGTTGTCTCGCGCGCCTCTTGCGCGCCGCGCGTGAGTGGCGCGCCACTCCCAACTCCTGCGCTCTCGAATCCATTTGTTTGTAGTGCCTTGTCTTTTCGTTCCACCTATTCCCTGGGCACAAAAAAATACAACAAACCAAGCATAAACACTGCAAAACAAGTAAATTCCAAAAAGCACAATTCAGTACAATTCATCACAGAATTTAACTAATCCATCACTAAATTTGTATAAAAACTCTCTTGAAAACTATGAACCACATCATGTGATGAGGGTTCATCACAACCCCCAACTTGGACATTTGCTTGTCCTCAAGCAAAGACAAGACAAACCAAAACCAGATAACCAGCAATCAAGTAGAATCCACTAATTAACACGAATATCACAGAGACAAGTTGAGCGTCAACTTTCAGACTGGCCACTCGAATTCAATCCCACATATGGTACTTTCACTAGCACATACTTGCTCAATAGTGCGTGTGTGACATTTAACTCAGTTGGAACATAGCTAGTTTCGCAATGCATTTAGCTAAGACTAGAGGGTTTCCTTCCGGGAATGCCAAAGATGGTTCAACACAAAGGGTAGACTAGCGTTTTCACATAAGATTGAGGGGCTTCAAGGCAACGACAAAGGGTCTTAATTAGGCATTTCAGATTGGGTCAGTGCACACTACTTCAACACACACACACACACTCAACTACACAACATAAAGTTTTGGGCTGCAGCCCCCTCATTACATCAAAGATTTAGATTTACTCAGCAGTTACTTCGGGACATTTGCAGCAATTACACAACTATGTGGATTTTTCCACTTATTCACAAACACACTTAACACACACGGCATACACTACAATCGTTACGGGTAGACGCTGCAGTGCTGCACTCACACGCACTAACACACACACACGGCATACACTACAGCGTTACGGGTAGACGCTGCAGTGCTGCACTCACGCGTACTAACACACACACCCGGCATACACTACAGCGTTACGGGTGGACGCTGCAGTGTTGCACTCACGCGCACTAACACAGCACTGACCATCCTACATTCTTCATACCCAGCCTTAATACAACCGATGCACCCCCAACTTAGCTTCTACAGCTACCCTAAATCTTTAGTAAAAATTTGGCACTCCCATGGTCCACCAGACAGCTAGCTCAACTAAACTCATCCCTAAGATCGCTAAGTTCCACCTGCGCTTTGGTTATGAGTGTAGAAGCAAGAATGAACTAATTCAATCCCCACTGGGGTACTATCCGCTCAAATCTCACCAAATCATCACCAAGTTAGCTCAACTGTCTCTTTTTTTATTATTTTTTATTTATTTATTTTTTTTTACATGAATGCCTACCATCTAGGAATTTATAGGGAAGGCCATAAGAAAAAGACAAGACAATAGGTCCTCCCCCCCACTTAAAACACATCAGTGTCCTCACTGATAATTTATAGGGAAGGCCTATGAACAGACACAACGGAAAGCAGCAAAACATAAAGCAATGACAACTAAAGGGAAATAAAACACCAAAATACACAATCAAGTGAGACAGAGATGAGGGGACGAGAGAAAAACTAGGGTCTACTGCGGAAGTGCCCGAAAGATGTCGGCATCTGGGTCCAGCTGCCTTCCACTCTGCATAGTACATAAGGCTTTGTAAAGATTTCTCATCCCAAATTTAAACTCTGCTCCCATCCTCAGTTGGGTCCTCCTCAACTCATCCTGATTGGCTGTGAGAGCCTCCATTCTTGATTGCAGCAGCTGGAAATCCTCAGCAGATGGCCCAGCCTGAAAATCTTCCATGGTGAAGGTTGGTTCGTTCTCATCTGGCTGCTCATGGGGTTGCTCCTCTCTATGGCCCGGGTGCTCTTGTCCGGTTCTAGCTCTGATCCAGCCCCCAGTGATAGCAGCAGCTGGCGAAATGGTGGCCTCCTTTGGATCAGCTACAACACCCGCTTTTTTACACAGCAGCGAAACGAGGCCAGCATGCCTCCAATATCTGGGCAACGCCCCACCCTTGAAATTTGCAAAGCTTCTAATCTCATTCTCAAGCACCCATCCCAAGTTGACCGGCTCTCCTCTAATGATGCAAGAGGCTAAGGTCGCCCTGGGGAAATTTAGCTCAGTCTGATTGGAACTTGGGCATATAGTGGAAAGAATGAACGCTGCCCATCCTCTAGCCACTGGTGTAAGAGAATTTACCATAATTTTCTGTGGCTCCCCACTAGCGTTTCTGACCCAATCCGCCCCTGGTTGACACAATGTAGCACAAACCTCAGCTGCATGTTCTGGGTTAGCCTTAAGATTGCGGTTACTGATCTTGGTTCCAAGAAAGCAATCTAAAACAGGCACAGCAACTAACCCAAACAGTTCATTAATAGTATCAATGTCATAGGGAACCCAACAGCCCCGCACAAAACTTTTGGACCCTGAGAATACTAAATCCCCATCAATAGCTGGCTTGGGGAACACATTGGAGAAGAACTCATACACCAAAGCTCTGCTTGCTTCCTTGGGGTATGCCACAAATTGCTCCCACCCCCGGTCACTGATGTTTTGTCTTATTTCCTCAAATTCGCCCGGGGGGAGCCACTTTTCCTTAACAAACTTGGAATCCACAGCAATAGTCTCGTGGAACTTTTCGCACCCGAGAGACCTAAACAAATGAGAATTATACTCAGGTTGGTCGGAATGGGATGACGAACCACGTCTAACAGTCTTTCTCTTCTTGCCCGAACCAGCCATCACCTGCGCACACCATAAGAAAAACAACAATTTTGCACAAAATTGGTCAAGGTTAGCATACACACATGACATAACTCCTTCTTCCAACCATAGTCACATAGAACATTGTTTTGCTCGAGGAAAATATTGAGTTCACATCATAAAAACAAATCCATTGCAAGGACAAGCTTGTGGTAGACAAATGCAAGCTTGTTGCTCATGAGATCCTAGTTTAGGCAATTTATGAAACACTTAGTGTGCACACTTGTTCTATTCATGAACAACAACTTACCTTTAATCTTATCAACCCCAAACTTATTCTATTACCCATTCCTAATCACATACATTAACTCTACAACATTTCTAATACAAACTCTTAGCAAAACAAGCACATTGTTGAGTTTTTCATTGATAGCTTAAGATGAATGTTGCAAGAATTAAGATTGAGAGGAGGAAACTTACTTGATAAATGAAGAATATGAAGAAAGGATGGTATAATTGCAAAACCCCACAAGCAAAATCAAAGATTGGCACCCTTTTTTGGAAGAAAATTTGAAAAACCCTTACTTGGAGAAGACCCACGCGTGAAAACATGCAGCAGCGTGAGTGCTGCGCGAGTTTTATACCCCCAGCCACGCGCGCGCGCTACTTACGCGCAACTGGCGCGCTGGGGCACAGAAGGTTCAGATGGAAACAGGCGCTTCCTGGCGCGCGGCGCGTGACTTATGCGCAACTGGCGCGCTGGGTTACAGAAAGTTCAGATGCAACAGGCGCTTCCTGGCGCGCGGCGCGCCAATGGTGCGCCACTCCCGCGCGACTAGACAGAATCTTGGTGAATCCTAAAATGCCTAAGTTAAGGAAAATAATGCGAAACAATAAAAGAGATAAGGGTTGAGAAAATTGGGTTGCCTCCCAATAAGCGCTTCTTTAACGTCACTAGCTTGACGTTACCTCGATTTTTAAGGGTCGCTTAAAACCAAGGCCAATTTCTCTCTCTCCACTACTTCGCCCAAGTATGGCTTCAATCTCTGCCCATTAACTTTGAAGGATCTTTTTGATTCAGGTTCCTCTACTTCAATTGCTCCATATGGTGTCACTTCTTTGACTACAAAAGGCCCTGACCATTTGGATTTCAATTTCCCGGGAAACAACTTGAGTCTAGAGTTAAACAGCAACACTTGTTGCCCTGGATGAAATTCTTTTCTTGAAATGTTCTTGTCATGATACGCTTTCATTTTTTCCTTGTAGATCTTGTTGTTCTCATATGCTTGCAGACGCATCTCATCTAATCCATGTAGTTGTAGGATTCTCTTTTCCCCATAGGCCGAAGTGGTAAAATTCAAAAACTTTAGTGCCCAATACGCTTTGTGCTCAAGTTCAACCGGTAAATGGCAAGCTTTACCATAAACCAATTGGTACGGAGACATGCCTAAAGGTGTCTTATAGGCTGTTCTGTAAGCCCAAAGTGCATCATCTACCTTCAACGACCAATCCTTTCTTGAGCTTCCAACTGTTTTTTCCAGGATTCTCTTAATCTCTCTGTTTGAGACTTCTGCTTGACCATTGCTCTGAGGGTGGTAGGGAGTTGTCACTTTATGCGTAACACCATACTTGGAGAGAACATTGTTGAGTTGGGTGTTGCAAAAGTGGCTACCCCCATCACTGATTAGGACTCTTGGCACACCGAATCTAGAGAAGATGTTCTTCTTTATGAATTTAACCACAGTTTGGGAATCACTCTTAGCAGTGGCACTAGCTTCAACCCACTTGGAGACATAGTCAACTGCCACTAAGATGTATTCACAGTTGTAAGATGGTGGGAATGGTCCCATAAAATCAATGCCCCAGCAGTCAAACACTTCTACTTCAAGAATGGGGTTCAATGGCATCTCCCCCCTACGTGAAATATTGCCAGTCCTCTGGCATTTGTCACAGCTTCTCACGTAGTCATGTGCATCCTTGAAGAGGGATGGCCAGTGAAAACCAGATTGGAGAACCTTAGCAGCTGTGCGTTCCCCATTATAGTGTCCTCCACAGGGAGAGTCATGACAATGCCAGAGAATGCTTTTTCTTTCGGCACCAGACACACATCTTCTCAAAAGTCCATCCGCCCCAACCTTGTAGAGATAAGGATCATCCCACAGGTAATGTTTGGCATCATGGAGGAACTTTTTCTTTTGTTGCCATGTGAGATCTTCCGGGACCGTTCCGGCTGCCTTGTAATTTGCAATGTCGGCGAACCAAGGTCTTTCTACAATGGCAAGCAACTTTTCATCCGGGAACTCTTCTAGGATTTCTTTTGCTAGAGCAGTCACTTCTTTGTTCTCTAGCCTTGACAAATGATCTGCTACCACGTTCTCGCTCCCTTTTTTGTCCTTGATTTCCAAGTCAAATTCCTGCAAAAGCAAAATCCATCTAAGGAGTCGAGGCTTAGACTCGCCCTTGGTTAGCAGATATTTAATTGCTGCATGGTCAGTAAAAACAATCACTTTCAATCCAACCAAATAGGAACGAAATTTTTCCAATGCAAATACTATGGCTAGCAATTCTTTTTCGGTTCTTGCATAGTTGACTTGATTCTCATTTAAGACCTTGCTAGCATAGTAAATGGCATGAAAAAATTTCTCTGATCTCTGCCCCAATACAGCACCCACTGCGTAATCACTTGCATCGCACATGAGCTCAAACGGAGCATCCCAATTTGGGGCTACTATGACTGGAGCAGAGACCAGTTTTTCCTTTAGGATATTAAAAGCACACAGACAATCATTATCAAATACAAACTCAGCCTCCTTAACAAGTAGATTGCATAAAGGTTTTGCAATCTTGGAGAAGTCTTTTATGAAACGTCGATAAAAACCGGCGTGTCCTAAAAAACTTCTCACTCCTTTTACATTTAGAGGAGGAGGTAACTTTTCTATCACTTCGATTTTCGCTTGGTCAACCTCAATGCCTTTTGCAGAAATTTTATGGCCAAGCACAATACCTTCCTTGACCATAAAGTGGCACTTCTCCCAATTCAAAACTAAATTGGTTTCAGTGCATCGTTTTAAAACCGCATCAAGGTTAGCCAAGCAAGAATCATAAGTAGAACCAAAAACAGAAAAATCGTCCATAAATACCTCAATTGCAGTTTCCATCATATCAGAGAAAATAGAAAGCATGCACCTTTGAAAAGTTGCTGGAGCATTGCATAACCCGAAGGGCATCCTCCGATATGCGAACACACCGAAGGGACACGTGAAAGCTGTCTTCTCTTGATCCTCTGGGTCTACTGCTATCTGGTTATACCCAGAGTATCCATCCAAAAAGCAATAGAAAGCTTGTCCAGCTAGCCTCTCCAGCATCTGATCCATGAACGGCAATGGGAAGTGGTCCTTCCTGGTTGCTTGATTCAACCTTCGGTAGTCAATGCACATCCTCCAACCCGTAACAGTCCGAGTCGGAATCAGCTCGTTCTTATCATTCTTCACTACCGTCATACCACCCTTCTTAGGAACCACATGGACCGGACTTACCCACGAGCTATCTGAGATAGGATAAATCATCCCGGCCTCTAAAAGCTTTAAGACCTCCTTGCGCACCACCTCTTTCATGGTAGGATTTAGTCTCCGCTGAGGTTGGATCACAGGTTTGAACTCTTCTTCCAACTTGATCTTATGCATGCAAAAAGCTGGACTTATCCCCTTAAGATCAGAGATAGTCCAACCCAACGCATTCTTGTTGCTTCTTAGTACCCTCATCAGCTTCTCCTCTTCCAATTTGGTCAAAGAGCTGCTAATGATAGCTGGATGAAGATCATCATTTGCAAGGAAAACATACTTCAGATGAGAGGGAAGTTGCTTCAATTCAGGGATCTTTTTCTCGGGACTCTCCCCCCTATCTAGCTCTTCTTTTTTCTTTGACACATTTTCTATCTGAGAAGCTTCAAACTGCAGAATACAGTCTTCTATTTCACTCCCCAGATTCTCTTCTGCTTCTTCAATAGAGTTTACAATTACATTCTCCAATGGAGGAGATGGTACTTCCTGCCTAAAGGTCTCTTTCACAGAATTATCAAGTACATCCACCCTAAAACACTGTCCTTTGTCATCAGGATGGCGCATAGCTTCAAAAACATTAAAAGTGATCTTCTCATCCTGGAACCTTAAGATTAGCTTCCCTTGTTGCACATCAATCAAAGCTCGCCCCGTGGCTAAAAATGGTCTTCCCAGAATAAGTGGTACCTCTGCATCTTCCTCCATGTCAAGTATCACAAAGTCTACCGGAAATAGGAACCTGTCAACTCTGACCAGAACATCTTCCAACACTCCGTAAGGATATTTTATTGATCGATCAGCAAGTGTCAGAGACATTCTAGTCGGCTTCACCTCACCACCACCAAGTCTCTTCAGCATAGACAATGGCATAAGATTAATACTGGCCCCCAGATCACAGAGAGCTTTGCCAACGGCTATGTCGCCAATTGCACACGGAATTGTGAAGTTTCCCGGATCTTTCATTTTCTGAGGGAGCTTCCTCTGGATTATAGCACTGCACTCTTCAGTCAAAGCCACTGTTTCATCCTCTTTGAATTTCCTCTTCTTTGTCAAAAGCTCCTTCATGAATTTGGCATATATTGGCATCTGTTCTAGAGCTTCTGCGAAGGGTATATTGATTTGTAGCCGCTTGAAAACCTCCATGAACTTAGAAAACTGCTCATCTTTTTGATTTTTCTTGCTAGCATGAGGATACGGCAGCTTCACTTGCGGAGGAGGTGCCTTGGGTTTCTCTTGTACCTGCACATCAAAGAACAAATTATTTTTATTAGTGTTAGACTTCACACCTTCTTCACTTTCCTTACTCCACTCATTTTCAACTCCTCCATTTTTTTCATTTTCATTCTTTTCACTCAACTCTTTTCTTTCATTTTCAACTGACACCTTCTTTTCACAATTTACCACCGGAGTCGGCAACTCCCGACCACTTCTTAGAGAGATAGCCTTAGCAGTTTCATCCCTAGGGTTGTCAACTGTACTAGCTGAGAAACCGCTGTTAGATGATCCAGCAAGCTGCTTTGATAACTGCCCAATTTGAGTCTCTAGATTCTTTATGGAAGCTTCATGATTCTTTTCCATATTCTTCATAGCTTGGTCTTGAGATTGAAAGGTTGTCTTTGTCATTTGCATAAACTGAGTCAACGCTTCCTCCATAGGGGATGGCTTTCTTTGTTCTTGACTAGGTTGCTGCTGATGTGACCCTGCGGGATCATTATTCTTCCAAGAGAAGTTGGGATGATTCTTCCACCCAGGATTGTAGGTGTTAGAATAAGGGTTCCCACCTTGCTTCTGAAAGTTGCCCATATAATTAACCTGTTCACTGTTATCTCCATGAGTTGCACAGTCACCTTCATGAGCATTCCTGCCACAATAATTACATGACCCCGTTTGCACTGCTTGAACGGTTGCAGGATTTTGAGATCCACTTGGCAAAGCAGCAGCTAACTGTTTAGTGAGAGCCTCAATTTGAAGTGACATTACCTTTTGTTGAGCTAACACAGCACTGTTAGCGTCCAACTCTAAAATTCCTGGCCTCTTTGTTGCCCCTCTATCATTTTGAATCCGGTATTCATTAGAAGCCATATGCTCCACTAACTGTCTTGCTTCAGCTTCAGTTTTAGTACCCAAAGATCCTCCAGCTGAGGCATCTAACATCATTCTTGTTTGAGGTCGCAAACCATGACAGAAAGTTTGCAACTGCACAAAGTCATCAATACCATGCCCAGGACATTTTTTTAATAACAGTTTGAACCTTTCCCAAGCATCATAAAGAGACTCAACATCTCCTTGCTCAAAATTTGATATTTCAGCCCTTTTCTTGATGAACTTAGAAATTGGAAAGAATCTTTCTAAGTACTTGCTCTCCAGATCACCCCAATTGTTAATAGTTCCTGCTGGGATAGTGTTTAACCAATCTTTAGCCCTCCCAGTCAAAGTATATGGAAAGAGACGCAACTTTTTCTGGTCATCTGTCACTCCCACAGGATTTGTGGACCCACAAAATTCATAGAACTGAAATAGGTGTTGATTTGGATCTTCCGCATCAGACCCAGAGAATTGTTCTGTTTTCAAGGCAGTGAGGATCGAAGACTTGATCTCAAATGCCACAGCTCCCACAGGTTGGAAGGTGTATGCTTGGACGCCTTGATTTCTTCTACCAAAGTCGCCAAGAGTGCGAGCTGGTGGTGGAATTTCTCCCATAATTTCAGTCACAGTTTGTTGCACAGAAGATTCTCCGATTGTTGCTCCTTGCTTCCTTAACCTTGCTTCCTTTCTATTAGCTCTAGCGGTTTTCTCAATCTCCGGATCGAAAAGTAAATCCTGAGGATTAACAGCTCCGCGCATGCACTGAGAACACAAGAAACTCGCACAAGTGTCAAAGCAAACTGTGTAATATATATACAATAATAAAAGAAAATAACAGAAATAAAACTAAAGTGAATGTAAATATGTACGGGTTCGAATTAGCAGTTGCCTTCGAATTACTAGTAAATGTAATTTCGATCCCCGGCAACGGCGCCAAAAACTTGTTAAGACTTTGGCAAGTGTACCAAATCGTTCAAGTAATAAAATCGGTAAGAACCGGATATCGTCCTCAAGGATCGAAGTCAATTTACTAAGACGTTAACAACAGCTAATAGAAACCAAATTAAAGGGGTTTGTTTGATAATTGTTGAGCTGTCAAGCTCGAAGTAAAGCAATAAAATATTTTTGTGTTTTTAATAATAAAAGCCGAAAAACTAGTTGACAAGAATACGATGGTAAAGGATGCTAGGGACGAATTCCTATTGATTTCACTCTATTGCCACTGATTTAATTTGAAAGTTAATCTCTCTCTCTAATCTTGCTATCAAACTCACAACATTAACCAATTCCTAGTTCCTTAGGTAACTAGTCCTTTGTCGATAACTAAAAGCCCTAATCCCTTAGGTAATTCTAATTAACAACAAGCATTAAAGCAAGAGTTTGCAATATACAACAACTCATAGATTATTCCTAAACTACCAATTGAGGGTAACGACTTTCAAACATTCAAGAACAAAACTCCCATTTCATAATTGAACAAAAGATCATTGTACGAGTTTTCCAACCATGAAAAGCATTAAGCGTAGAAATTCGATACACAAAATACGAGAGAGTACGGTACAAATACGATACTAAACCAGCGACAATAGAGTTACATCAATATTCCTTCACCCCTAACATAAAGAGATTTAGCTATTCATGATTAATGAAGAGAAATAAAGAAAATTACAAGTGGAAGATGATGATGAACACATATGAAGCTTCAATCCTTGTTCCCAAGTCTTGATTCTTCAAAAGCCGTCAGACGGAATCGCTCCTCTTTCAGTTCTCGGGTTCCAAAAACGTCCAAAAAATCCTTCAAAACGCGTCCTGGATCAGTTTTTGACGCAAGCGCAGTCTTCGCGCTGCAGTGGCGCGGCGCGCGCCACTTACGCCCAGAGTGGCAGAAGGCGTTGTGAACTCGCGCACCATTGGCGCGCCGCGCGTCACTTACGCGCCCTGGAGAGATGCGTCCTCCTGGTTCTTCTGTTGTCTCGCGCGCCTCTTGCGCACCGCGCGTGAGTGGCGCGCCACTCCCAACTCCTGCGCTCTCGAATCCATTTGTTTGCTGTGCCTTGTCTTTTCGTTCCACCTATTCCCTGGGCACAAAAAAATACAACAAACCAAGCATAAACACTGCAAAACAAGTAAATTCCAAAAAGCACAATTCAGTACAATTCATCACAGAATTTAACTAATCCATCACTAAATTTGTATAAAAACTCTCTTGAAAACTATGAACCACATCATGTGATGAGGGTTCATCACTCTCTCCCTCTCATTCTTTCTCTCTCTCATCGTCGCCGGCGCCATACCACGGTCTCCCTTCAGGGACGTCGTCCCTTCCGACGTGAACCACTACCCAACGTCTCCCCTCTTTGTTGCCCTCTCAGTCGTGTCTCTCCCTTTCTTCTTTCCCCATTCTTCTTCTTCGTTCTTCCTCCTCTTTCTCTCTCCCTGAAACTTCCCTCTCTCTCTCCTCTGAAAAAAAAACAAATGGCGCTGGAAGAGAAGTGGTGAAAATTAGGGTTTCTCTCTGTAACACCCCAATTCTACCCGTTCGTTTTATTACATATCAGAGTGCGGAAATTAAACTTAAAACAGGCAATGGAGCGTCACATGCAACATTTCAAAAGCCAACAACGTATAATCAAGTAAAAACGTGGAAGAACAACATCAACTTAATTTACAACCCCGAATATTTGTTCAAATACTTCAAACCACCTATCCATGTTTCAAAAACAACTAATGCAACAAGCAATTGAAAACAGTGTTCTTCCCCTCCCCGGGTGCTACGTATCAGAGACGACACTGACTCGGCTACTAAAAGACCCTTGGTCTTCATTTGCGACTACCTGCACGTTACCCAGGTAGAGGTAACATTCAAACAGAAAGGGTGAGTCTCTAACAGCATAAAAGCATATATGATAGATAATATACTAGAGAATAGACAACTATAACTACCGTAGCACATCAACAGTCATAAGTGCAACTATCACGGAGCAACACCAACAAGTAACAACATAAGCAAAACGACGACCAACACCAACAAGTAACAACATAAGCGAAACGACAAGCAACGACACCATGGGTACAACGTGTATGTATGAAATGCAACCCACACCGACGGGTATATTCATGTGGTACCAATCAACGTAAATAGCCTTTGTGGCTTCATCATCAACACTGAACAAAGCTCTATGGCCGAAGCCTACATCAACGTAATAATGCATTATGCCACGCATGAGACACCATGTACAACGCATCGGAACAATCAACAACATAATCATGCTATGCACAACAACGTCAACAACATCATCATTGGTCATATTCGACTCAACCACATCATCATCGAGTTTTGGTCATATTTGACCCAGCAACAACAACAACAACAAGATTTAGTCACATTGACTCAACAACAATAACAGCAAATTTAGTCTTATTAGACACAACAAAACATCACATCACGGAGGTAGCATAAAGTGGCGCCTAGGAACAACACCAACAACACAGACACAACACATTGGCGCCCAACAGCACATAAAAGGGCGCCTGAGGCAAACTGCGCCACCCTGGGCGCCAAAACAGACAGCACATGGCGTCATACAGCAAGACAGTCCTAGACACAAACTAAGACACAAACTGCAATACAGCAGGCAACATAGACACTAAAACTGGCGCCTGGTGGCAACCTGCGCCACTCTGGGCGCAACACAGCAAGCAACCTGGCGCCCTGTGGCAATCTGCGCCACATTCTGGGCAATCTGCGCCACTCTGGGCGCAACACAGCAAGCAACCTGGCGCCCTGTGGCAACCTGCGCCACTCTGGGCGCCTAGACAACAACAACATGGCGCACACAGGGCAGCAACATGGCGCCCTGGCGCAGCACAGCCCTAGTGCAGAATTTCCTACCGCAGTGCACCTACTTCGGTGAATTAATTAAAATAGCAAACGATATCAGATTTTAACAAAAGACCACTCATTGGGAAGCTCTCTGAGTGTAGTTTCTGCCTATGATTTTCATTTTTCAAAATAAGTATCCAGTTGGTACAGTTTTTCAAAACACTACACTGAGGTACCAAAATCGGACAGAATTCTTTACCCAACTTGCAACTAATTTTTCTTTCTCATTTCTTAATGAAATTTCGTTAAACCAGTGCCTATTTCGTAGAGAATTAAGTCTACTTTCCAATGAAACACGAATCATTCAAAACGGAGTTCGATTGAGAACACAAAACCTACAAAAACCGAACCTATTCACAGTTTGATTCCAGAATTTTGACCTAACTTTGGAGACTCATAACTTGAGCTACAAAACTCCAAATTGAACGGAACCAGTGCCAAAACGACCGGCTTTAAGTCTATTTTCAAAAACAATCAGCCACATAATTTGTGGATCAACCGAACAGTACCAGTTTTAGAAGGACCGAAACAGTGTCCAGAAACGCACAGAAAACCATAAGCAAGTAAAACCATAAGCAAGTAAAACTCATTATGATCAATCACCAAATACCAATCAAACATGCATTTCATCAAACATCTAACATGCATTCTAAACATCACTTACACATTCTATCAAACACCTAGCGTGCAACATTTTACCATCTATTCACTCAAGGCCATCAACACTCAAAACAACACCAACAACATACATATAATTTCATAATTCATTCATGCATATTATCAAACAACTCCTAGGCATCATAGGTTCTACCCTCCTATATACTACCCATCATATAACCCTTTATACTATGAGACTCCCCTTACCTTAAGAATCGTTGGAGATGAAAAACCCTTCCACGAATCACCAAAACGCAGCAACAAGCTCTTCTCTTCTCTCTTGCGATTTTCTTCTCTTTTCCTTCTCCCTAGTGTGCGCTCTTCTCTTCTCTTCTCATGTTCTCTTCTTTTTTTTTCTTTCTTTTCTCCAATTGTGTCTAAGACACTAAACCTAGAGCTTAAGTATCATGGGCTCCAGTGTCTTGGGTCCTATTTACCACCCAATTAACTACTTACACCACTCCCTAATTTAATTAACATACCACTCACTTAATTACTAAACACTACTCCCTTTTTCTAAATTAAAACACCATCCTATTATTTTATTATGACTATTCAATGAAATACCTAAGTAATTTAATTTAATAAATACTTAATTATTTTGGGGCGTTACAACTCTCCCCCACTTAGAGTGTTTTCGTCCTCGAAAATTTACGTCAAACTCACGAACACAATACCAAATCTCCTTGTCATCTCTAACCGTCCTCGTCCATAATCTATCGCATACTTAGCAGCAGTAAAATAGCAACAGTATAACAGCAACGATAATTAAACAGCAACAGCAGTTAATAGCAATAGTAAAACAGCAACAGTATAACAACATCAGGTACGGCGCCCAGGCACGGGGCACCTACAGCAACCAGGAACAAAACAAACATGGCGCTTAGGAGCAGGGCGCTGTTTCCAGCAACCAAACCACAACATGGAAAATAGAGGGACAGGGCGCCTAGGGCCCCAAAATCAGCATGACATATGAATTTGTATGGACACATCAATCATCAAACATATGCGAGTAACAAGCAACAATGCAAATTACTAGAAGCATATGGGCACAACAAGAGGGTTAAAAATAAAATCCAACACAAAGGGCACAGAGTTCACACATCAGAACACAACACATCACACAATACCAGTAGGGGCATCTCCCCCACTAGTTCACTTACCATCAGCAGCTTCTGTTTACCTGTACCTGCAGGAACATCACTACAACACAACCAATGGTTAGGACTAGAAGACAACAGTTGGTCGTTAACCGACACAACGACTCGACGACTTGGCCGGACGGACCAACTTGGCCGGACAGACCGAACTTTTGCTTTGATACCACTATGTAACACCCCAATTCTACCCGTTCGTTTTATTACATATCAGAGTGCGGAAATTAAACTTAAAACAGGCAATGGAGCGTCACATGCAACATTTCAAAAGCCAACAACGTAATAATCAAGTAAAAACGTGGAAGAACAACGTCAACTTAGTTTACAACCCCGAATATTTGTTCAAATACTTCAAACCACCTATCCATGTTTCAAAAACAACTAATGCAACAAGCAATTGAAAACAGCGTTCTTCCCCTCCCCGGGTGCTACGTATCAGAGACGACACTGACTCGGCTACTAAAAGACCCTTGGTCTTCATTTGCGACTACCTGCACGTTACCCACGTAGAGGTAACATTCAAACAGAAAGGGTGAGTCTCTAACAGCATAAAAGCATATATGATAGATAATATACTAGAGAATAGGCAACTATAACTACCGTAGCACATCAACAGTCATAAGTGCAACTATCACGGAGCAACACCAACAAGTAACAACATAAGCAAAACGACGAGCAACACCAACAAGTAACAACATAAGCGAAACGACAAGCAACGACACCATGGGTACAACGTGTATGTATGAAATGCAACCCACACCGACGGGTATATGCATGTGGTACCAATCAACGTAAATAGCCTTTGTGGCTTCATCATCAACACTAAGCAAAGCTCTATGGCCGAAACCTACATCAACGTAATAATGCATTATGCCATGCATGAGACACCATGTACAACGCATCGGAACAATCAACAACATAATCATGCTATGCACAACAACATCATCATTGGTCATATTCGACCCAACCACATCATCATCGAGTTTTGGTCATATTTGACCCAGCAACAACAACAACAAGATTTAGTCACATTGACTCAACAACAAGAACAGCAAATTTAGTCTTATTAGACACAACAAAACATCACAACACGGAGGTAGCACAAAGTGGCGCCTAGGAACAACACCAACAACACAGACACAACACATTGGCGTCCAACAGCACATAAAAGGGAGCCTGAGGCAAACTGCGCCACCCTGGGCGCCAAAACAGACAGCACATGGCGTCATACAGCAACACAGTCCTAGACACAAACTAAGACACAAACTAAGACACAAACTGCAACACAGCAAGCAACATAGACACTAAAACTGGCGCCTGGTGGCAACCTGCGCCACTCTGGGCGCAACACAGCAAGCAACCTGGCGCCCTGTGGCAATCTACGCCACATTTTGGGCAACCTGCGCCACTCTGGGCGCAACACAGCAAGCAACCTGGCGCCCTGTGGCAACCTGCGCCACTCTGGGCGCCTAGACAGCAACAACATGGCGCACACAGGGCAGCAACATGGCGCCCTGGCGCAGCACAGCCCTAGTGCAGAATTTCCTACAGCAGTGCCCCTACTTCGGCGAAATAATTAAAATAGCAAACGATATTGGATTTTAACAAAAGACCACTCATTGGGAAGCTCTCTGAGTGTAGTTTCAGCCTATGATTTTCATTTTTTAAAATAAGTATCCAGTTGGTACAGTTTTTCAAAACACTACACTGAGGTACGAAAATCGGACAGAATTCTTTACCCAACTTGCAACTAATTTTTCTTTCTCATTTCTTAATGAAGTTTTGTGAAACCAGTGCCTATTTCGTAGAGAATTAAGTCTACTTTCCAATGAAACACGAATCATTCAAAACGGAGTTCGATTGAGAACACAAAACCTACAAAAACCGAACCTACTCACAGTTTGATTCCAGAATTTTGACCTAACTTTGGAGACTCATAACTTGAGCTACAAAACTCCAAATTGAACGGAACCAGTGCCAAAACGACCGGCTTTAAGTCTATTTTCAAAAACAATCAGCCACATAATTTTTGGATCAACCGAATAGTACCAGTTTTAGAAGGACCGAAACAGTGTCCAGAAACGCACAGAAAACCATAAGCAAGTAAAACCATAAGCAAGTAAAACTCATTATGATCAATCACCAAATACCAATCAAACATGCATTTCATCAAACATCTAACATGCATTCTAAACATCACTTACACATTCTATCAAACACCTAGCGTGCAACATTTTACCATCTATTCACTCAAGGCCATCAACACTCAAAACAACACCAACAACATACATATAATTTCATAATTCATTCATGCATATTATCAAACAACTCCTAGGCATCATAGGTTCTACCCTCCTATATACTACCCATCATATAACCCTTTATACTATGAGACTCCCTTTACCTTAAGAATCGTTGGAGATGAAAAACCCTTCCACAAATCACCAAAACGCTGCAACAAGCTCTTCTCTTCTCTCTTGCGATTTTCTTCTCTTTTCCTTCTCCCTAGCGTGCGCTCTTCTCTTCTCTTCTCATGTTCTCTTCTTTTTTTTCTTTCTTTTCTCCAATTGTGTCTAAGACACTAAACCTAGAGCTTAAGTATCATGGGCTCTAGTGTCTTGGGTCCTATTTACCACCCAATTAACTACTTACACCACTCCCTAATTTAATTAACATACCACTCACTTAATTACTAAACACTACTCCCTTTTTCTAAATTAAAACACCATCCTATTATTTTATTATGACTATTCAATGAAATACCTAAGTAATTTAATTTAATAAATACTTAATTATTTTGGAGCATTACACTCTCAACTGACTTACACTAGTGCAGAAAAAGCTTTTGGAATCGGTTGTTTGACACATTTGGAATCGGTTATTGGCCTATTCCAAATGTGCCGATTCTAAATGTAGGGACATTTTGAATCGGTTAAATAACCGATTCAAAATGTGACATTTTAAATCGGTTTTTTAAACAACCGATTTTAAATGTCCTAAAAAACAGACTTTCCAAATCGGTTCTATAAACAACCGATTTTAAATGTCCCAAAAAAATAGACATTCTAAATCGGTTCTTTAAACAACCGATTTGAAATGTCATTTTTTAAAAAAAAAAAAAAAAATAGGTCCTTAGTTGGAAGTAGGGCCTTTTCTCTAGTCATAGGTCCTCATCCCCTGTAAACAAACAAAATAAAATTCAATAGCAATGCCTATGAACATTCAAGTAAAACTACGAGATATTTGTATATATGATACCCAGAAATCGTTTACAGACTTGTTAGAGTATTTGTTAGAATATTATAAACTAATCATACGAGATAAACTACGGAGTTAACAAAGTATCGACTGAATGGAGAAGAGCAACTAGGACAATGATGGAACCATATATGACATAATAACTAAATCAATTGAAACTAATCTCAAGAGATAATCTAAGATATTCTAAAATACTATGAAATAAACTTCGATACTCTAACTGTCTAACATAGTATGAAACAGTAAGTAGTTGTCTTCTAAATAGACACTTAGACAAATTGATCATGAAGCATGTACTTGTGTTACTATTAAAGGATATCATATGATAGTTGATACTTGAAACCAGAAAAAAAGAGCTACCTTTCGTATGAGAACCACGTGAAAGAAGAAAAGTTGCCCAAGTGCAACTGAACTATAAGCTGTCAATAAGAGAAGCAACACCTGTAGCATTTCAGGATGATCAAAGCAAATCAGAATTGAATTTACATCCAACAATATTCAAGTCTGGAGCAGAATACAGAAATGCCCAAAAACAATTCAATTAAACTATTACACATACGGTGGCATGAACTCCTCTTGGAAACTCTACAAAAAGCTTCCTCTGAAGCTCCTTTTCTATTCCTCTCTTATCCACAAAGCACCTAACAAATATAGCAATTGCAGTCCCTCCTTCAATGATAAGCTGTGCACATGACAAACAATGCTGGAAATGATTGAACTCAATATAAGAGGAAAACATTTTTCTGATCTAAAATTGAAGAATGCCCATTCTATCTTCTGTACTATTGACTGAGTACTAACCATTAACAGGACGAAAATCATCAAAAGAAAGAATGTTGTGTAGTTCTTTTTCCCTACACAGTTATTCAACCACTGAAACAAACAAGTGAAAACAGTTATTATACATCAATAATAACCAACAGAGCAGGAAAAAATGTACAAATAGCAGAAGCAAGAGGCTGACAAAGGCCTTCATTTAATCTGAAAAAACAACTAAAAGCTATTCATATTATATTAGAAAAGCTATAAGAATACTTGATATGTAATAACAACCACTGATACTAAACAACTGAACAACTATATCACCTTAAGGGGCACTGAACAACTATAGTTTTGGGAAGGCAAAACATGGGTAACACCCTGCAGCACAAACGTATGTGTTTTCATATCTTTCACCTTGAAGACCAGCCTTGAACTTTATCTTTTACCAAACATGTTATCTCCTGAAACGACAGAATCAGAGAGATAAATAAAATGAAGGAGGGGGTAAATAAGTAAACAAACAACAGTAAACTGTAAAGAAACAATTGAATTATGAGTTCAACAATGTCTTCAAAACTTTGTAATCGTGCTGCATGCTAAATAGAAATACAGGGCAATAGGGCATGTAATTTTTGTTGAAGTTTCTTATACATATGGATGCAAGTCATAGTAAATCCTGCCAAACAACATAAATCCAGAGTGCGTTTTCCATTGAATTCTACATTCATTTTCATAAAAAAATTGTAATTACTGGTGGCAGCCACATTAGACCAGAAATCATGTATAAGTGCAATGATAACCTTATCGTCATCTAAGAGCTTTATCAAGCGAGCAAAGTGGTTGGATTTCACAATGCGGGAAAAATCTTTTGATTCCATTGGATTCTTTCCAAAAGAGAGTTCTCCAATTCTGTCTTTAAAGCATCCACCTGGAAATCAAAAGCACCAAACACTAAATAAATATAAAGATAAAGATTTAGAATTCTAACTATATATGGGGAACATCGTCGTACCAACTTGGGAGCAAAGTCTTTAGTTGTTATAATGTAATCCGGAGAAATGCAGGCTTAATGTCCATTGTTACATCCCCACTTCTCTGAAATTATCCTTCTAGCTGTAACCTTTTAAACACAACACAATTTAATTGGTGTCAAGAATTATTAGCTTTAAGGCTTAGAATCACATGATTTAAGCCAAGTAAAAAAGGCTTAGTCAATAATACCTCTAAATTAACATTTGTATCAACAACTACAGGAGCTTTTCCTCAAATTTGGCCCATGTGGGCTACCCCTTCAGTTTCTGTGAGATATAAACCACAGATTTGATTATCTACCGTTTGCATGGAAGAATCATAGCATAACATCAGTGATAACATAACATCAATTTTCATGTTCCGTGCAAAGCATTTAATTAGACACAGACCACATCTGAAATGCTCCTTCAATACTAATAATCAAAATACACGGACAAAATTTACTTCCACGTCTTAAAGAAATTAAGCAACTCTCCCAGATTCAGTGCACCATTGACAATTAGTCAACTTTTTCTTCTACAATCTATTATCAACGATTGGATTCACATACCAAGTCAAGAATTTATTCTTTCTGTTTACTTTAAAAAAGAATAAAGAAACAAATCTAATGAACTAGTAGAAATTTCCCTATGGAAAAAGAAAGGAAAAATATATAGAAAATTCCAGAATTAATCAAAGAGAAGGAAATGAATATTATGAAAAGAAAAGGGAATAATCCATTCATGAACACTCTAGTTTCCAATAAACACATTGAACTAGATACCGTCCTACCAAAATGCTATCAAACCACACACACAAAAATGAGGTTAAAGTGAAGCTGCACATACCATCTTAAACAAATAAATCTCAATCAAAATCTGCCTAAGGTTGCCATCACTGTTGCAAAAACAATGATAACCCTGCATGGGAAGTCCTGGTCAAAATGATAAACCAGCAATTAGAATACTTATTAACCAACAATATGAATCAGATGAGCTCCAGTATGGACTCTCATTGGTCAAACAGGCGCAACGGGCCAAGAGATAAATAATGAAAAGAAGTTGGCATCTAGTTCCTGTAGCTAAGAGCACTTTGCATAGCTTACAATACAACTGACCAAAACAGGATATAAAAGAAAAAAGACCGTAATCAATGAAAAGGCCTATAAATGCTTATTTTCAAGGGAATCACTTGTATGAAGAGCAACAAATATGGACAAATCTGATTATATTTATTTATATATAACATGATTCAACTTTCTAATTTATATAGCATACCAAGAATGATTCCATGTGCCCCTTCTAAATTCATGATAATCGCAAATGTCTAAACCACTGTGTAAAGTAAAGTTTTGGCTTCAATCAATTTTATTTCTTTGGCAGAAAAGAAAAGGAACAGTTAGTACTAAATCAGACTCAGAAATCGAATATCCAGAAGTAAAATAAATAGAATAACAAGAACAAAGCATAGAAAGAGAAGAAAAAACCTAAATGATTCGAGAGAGACGAAAACGAAGAACACGAAGCAAATCCAAACGGAGAGAACCAGCGCCGCAAGTTGAGAGTCGAAACCGAGAGACGAAGATGAAAGAATCGCGTGCTGGTTGAGGATGCCCGTCGTGGATGAGGAATCGAATAGAAACCAGCGTAGACTGTATTTATAGCGACAACAAATCCTAACAACAACAAAACCTAAAAACACAAAAATAGCAAAACAAATTTGGTTCAGTGAAGGAAGATGATGAGAACAAAGGAGAGGGAGAGCCGTTTAGGGTTTCCCTCCTCGAGGAGATCTATTACCTCTTGATTTTAGGGCGAGGGAGTGAGGGCCACGCAGAGACAGCAACACGGCGATGGAGCGAAGACAGAGTGAGGCGCGACGGCGGAAAGGGAGATGGTTGGTGCGAACTGAGAGAGACGAGAGCGAACTGTGACAGAGGCGTGAATGATAGAGGCGAGAGGGAACTGTGAGAGAAGCGTGAATGATTTAGCGTTTTTTAGTGAAAGAAGACTTTAATAATCGGGTATCTACAAAACCGATTCTAAATGAACACTTTCCTAATCGGTTGTTTACAAAACTGATTCCAAATGTCTAAATATACACATTTTGAATCGGTTGTTTCAACAACCGATTCAAAATGTATCAAAAAATCTCTCAAACATTCATTTAATTGCAAAATTGCCACCGCGCCTACATTTGGAATCGGTTATCCAAACAACCGATTCCAAATAGTGATTTTTAAAGCAGATTTTGCACTAGTGTTATTTCCTTTTATATTCCCATTCATTTACTTATTTATTTTATTTTTGCACCCCTCTGATTGCTGTTTTGCAACCTACTCTTTTTTTAAATACTCCTCCTTATTTTTTTACTCTTCATCAAAAATCTTTTTTACCAAAAATATTAATAAAAAATACCCAACACATAAATATTTTTTACCAAGAACTACGTGCGATTTGATTCTCTACCAGGAGATACGTAGGAGCAAAGGGCGGCCGACCTTTGTCAATTGCACTAATAAAAACCTTTTTTTTTAAGTTTTTCGCTAATCATTTCTTTTTTATTTCCTAAAATGAACAAAAATAACTAACTGTCAAATCTTTTGTTTAACTTGTGTTCTAACTTGTAAATAAGGGTAAAATCAATATATTTTTTTTAATTAACGATGCTTACACGTTTAGTTCGATGGTAACCCTCGTTAGGCTGGATGCCGCGGGGTGCTAGTACCTTTCCCGTGCATAACCGACTCCCGAACCCATATTTGGTTCGTTATGACCTTTTTAGTGGATTTCTCAAAGTTTGTCCCTTTAAACCTAAATTGTGATGGCGGCTTCATCTGACACTTCGAAGAATCCCTCCTCCGGATTTTTCGGTTGCTACAGCTGACGACTTCACCGAGGACTAATTAAGAGAGTCAAGCCTAATTAATTAAATGTGTAAGTATTTGTTAATTTAATATTTTGTTTCTGCCTTTATGCTTATTTTATTTATTTATTAGCATTTCTTTATATTATTGAACCTTAGGGTAGACGACTTTTTTATTGTTGATGTTGTATAAATTTTCCAGCTTGGTTAGTTTATGTATTTTGCCCTTATCACACACATCACCTATACATATTGCACACACTTTTGAGTGGGGCCCTATACCCAGGTCTGCGTGAAACTTAGGACGAGTGGGGATAATTAGTGTCAGTCATTCTGGATTCGTCTGTCTGACTATCATGAAAGTCTCAACCAGAGTGCGCCTTTTTATGATATCCCACACCTGGTAGTCATCTGCCGTTGTGGATAATATCATGAATGAGACTTTAGCTCTGGGGACCTTTGTGAGGAAGTGATTAGAGCCACCCGAAAGGATGATCACTAAAGTGGCCCTAGATCATGTTGAAAATCCAAATTTAGACATGACCCACCTAGGACACAGGGGTATTATACTTACTCTCTTATCAATCTGGTTAACATTTCTCCAAAAATAAAATCACCAAAAAAGGAAAATTTTTATGTTTCTTTCTTTTGTTTGCATACACGTCACTTATATCATTCATCATACAAAAGCATTATTCCAAAAAAAAACTAATAATAATTTTTATTATGCATTTCTCACCCCTTACGTTAGAAAAAAAAACATGGGAGTAGGCATCTCATCATTAATCCATTTATCATATATCCATAGTTCATAAATGTTGAAAAAATTATCAAATAGTGTAGGCATATTATCATTTGCAACATTATTATTACGAATTGCATGAGACATTCATACATCATTTCACTCATATTGTCATCCTAGTCCAAATGCGTAATTTCTCCATACATGCATCATTTCTAAATAAAAAGGAAAAATCACCATGCATTCATAATAAAATAAAATCATTCTTATGTATCCCATTATCATTGCACTACCATACATCTCATCTATTTAAAATAACAAAAATGTCATTTTTTATTTTTCCATTTTATCCTAGTTGCATCATCTCCCATACCCATACGCCAAATAATACATCACCTTGCTAATATAAAATTTATGTCCGTCTTTTTTTACTTAAATGCATCATCTTCATGCATCATAAAAAACAAAAACAAAAGTCATTTATTCCTATCCATCTCAAATGCATCAGTCCTTCAACATGTGTCAAAACAAAAATTATAAATTTCTTCATTATTGCATCATTCATCATCCAATAGTTTTTTTTTGGTTAGCATCTTATTCTAGTTGAAACGTAAAAACATAAAAAGATCATACACTTGTCTAAGGTATCATTATGCATTTCATTCATATGCATTGTTGTCCATGTACAGCAACACCCATATGTTCATGCATTATATTATAAAAAACACTCATGAAAATATTTGTTTCTTTCGTGGAAACACTGTTTGATGAGAAACAATAAATGCTTGCAAAATATATTTGAATTGATTCTTCTCCCTTAGAAAAAGTTCTCACATCCTTTGAGTAAATACCTAACTTGATTCACCAACATCAAGTTCTTCACTCTTCATCCCATACACACCCGCTCTACGCCTATCACATTTGTGGAAACCATCCACCCACTTAACCACCATGTAATCACCTTCATGGGATCCGTCCTTCTAACCCCGGTGTTATTCTCTTAAAAGATATTCACCAATCACTCACCTACCATCAAACTCACTTCGCATTGACTCAACCACTTCAACCCTTCCACCTGTAGGCTTGACCCTAAGCCTCAGAGACGTGTCTCACCAAAGGCATAAGCCAACATTAGTTTTGCACATCTTCAAACCCTTGCTCCTATAGGCTTGACCCTTAGCCTCAAAGGCGTGTCTCACCAAAGGCATCAGCCAACATATGTCTCACCCTCATGTGATGAAAGACCCAAATGTCTACTTTGTTAACTTATGTGGTCTTGTCAATTAAGATTGTTCTATTTTAACCGGTGTCAACTCTCTATGAGGCATTTTTCAAAATAAACTAACATGACATGTGTGTTTGCTCTTGTTTGAGTCAGTTATACTATCCCCATCTTTCCGTTTATCATTATCCTTCATTTTCAAAACCAGATCCAACCATCCATAAAATCCCCAGTCCCCACAATAGTATTTCATTCACTATCCCCCAGTGGTGAAATTTCACTAATAACAGTTTGAAAGCTCCATACAGGGGCAGAGTAATGATCACTAAGATTTTCTACTAGCATTCTAAACACTCGTGCAAGTCCTTTGAGTTAAAAAACAAAAAAGAAATCCAAAAAAGAAAAGCCCGTTAGGTTGAAAACTCATAAGATCAACCCAAGCAAAAATTAGGGCATAAAAAAGGGGGAAAGAAATAAAGAAAAGGAAAATATATTAAAATGAAGTTTTGTCCTATAGTTACAATTTCGAGAAAATAAGCAATCATGATTTGAAGTGAAGTTTGGCCATTTTCCTATATCCAAAAAATCCAAAAAAGAGAAATACCCTTTGCTACCCACTTTGAGCCAAAAATCAAAAAATCTTTCAATCACGTTAGGCAATGATCAATCCCATATCTAACGACGATGTACCACTTTTATCACCTTTACTCTTCTCAAAAGAAAGAAAAAGAAAAATAATAAACTAAAAAGGAAAGTGAAATTCAAAAACAGAGGATTGAAAAAATCTTGGAAAAAGAAAAAACAAAAGCGGTAGAAATTGAGAGCTGATACTTCACACCATCAAACGCATAAAAGATCTTTGTCTGAAATAAACCCTCAAACACTTCCTTTGGCCTAAATATCCTATACTCCATAAACTCTTGGCCGCGTTACAACCCTAAATGTAACACCCCGGTATTTTTATCGAGTAAAAATACCCAAGTGCACCATCCCTAAAACATCAGAGATATAAAATTCCTGCATAAATACTGAATGCAATATAGTTCTCGCTGAATAACAACAAAACAGTCTTAAATACGAATAAGACCAAAAAGGTTCCCTGACCATAACCTTCAGCAAACTATAGTGCTCAATATTATACAAGAAAGCGGAATAAAGTCATAACACTAACGACATAGAGTTGTAGTACACAGACAACAAAAGGAAATATAAACTTAAGCATAACACTAAGTCTTCAGCCACCATCTGAGTACCATCTACTCGTGCCTCTTGGATTTCCGCTATCCCTGTTTCTCTGTAAAACAACAACATATAAACAATGAGATACAATCTCAGTGAGTTCTACCGAGACCCCTACTAACACTCTCGGTCCAATTATGAAATCGTTTTAACTTTACATGGCACCGACTGCGCGAACGCTACATACCCGGTGAACCGCGTTCAGCCACATTTCCGGCGGTTTTCTAAAAAAAAAATTATTTTATTTTTTAAAAAAACCGCCGGAAATTCAAAAAAAACACCGGAAATGTTCCGGGGACATTTCCGGCGGTTTTTTTTTGAATTTCCGGCGGATTTATTGTTAAAAAAATAATAAAAAATTTGAAAAATCCGCTGGAACTGTTATAAATTCCGCCGGAACGTTTTCAGCTTCCTATAAATAAAACTTTCTCATACACTCTTCTCATTCTCTCATTTCACTCTTATTTCCTTCTCACTTTCTCCTACACCCTTCTACATTTCTCTCTTCTTCTTCTTCCTTCTCATTCATTCTTCTTCCTTCTCACTTCTTCTTATTTTTTCATTTACATACTCTCATTCATATTTATTCCTTCTCACTTCTTCATTCTTATTCTCTCCTATATCATTTTTCCATACTCTCTTTCATTCTTTTTTTACCCCATCTTCCTTCTCATTCATTCTCACTTATTCGTTCTTCTTCCTTCTCACTTATTCTTATTTCTTCATTCTCATACTCTCATTCATTCTTTGTTTTACACACTCTCTTTCATTTTTATTCATTCTAATTTTTCTTCCTTCTAATTCTATTACTTCTCATTCTAATTTTTTTTCTATTACATCTTATTTATTTAAATATAAAATTCGAAAAAAATAATAATTTTTTTTTTATTTTTTTTTAAAATCCGCCGGAAATTCAAAAAATCCGCCGGAAATGTTCCGGCGACATTTCCGGCGGATTTTTTGAATTTCCGGCGGAATTTTATTTAAAAAATAATAATAATAAAATTTTCCGGCGGAAAAATCCGCCGAAAATTACCAGCGGAAATTCCGCCGGAAACCGTTACCTACGAGCGTTTTACCGGCCGATTTCCGGCGGAAAAAATCTACCGGAAACGTCACTTTTCCGGCGGATTTGGTGCATTTCCGGCGAATTTTTTCCGCCGCAAAAACGCGTTTTTCTTGTAGTGAAAGTTTTAAAAAGTTGAAGTTAAAACCATCTGGTCCCGGGCTCTTATGTCCATCGCAATCCCACACTCCCAACCTTATTTCGTCATCTGAAAAATGTTGTGTTAGCAAATCTAAGTCACCAGGAGAAACTTTGCTGAAATTCAAGCCCCCCAAAGTCGGTCTCTCGTAACTAACCTCTGAGAAGCACTTCTCGAAGTGGTTTTTGACAAAGAGCTTCACTTCATCCACATCTTCCACTAACTCCCCTGACTCATTGAGAATCGTTACGTTACATATACTTCTTCTGAGCCTCATCAAAGAGTGGAAGTATTTAGAATTCATGTCACCTTCCTTAATCCACCTAGCTCTAAATTTTTGAGCTAAGATGGACTCTTTCTTGCGAATCTCTTTCCAAAGCTCTGTTGATACTTCCTTTATATTCAAAACCACACCTTCATCCCATCCTTCACTTAGAACGTCATCCAGAGAATTCAAGTCCCGAACCAGTTTGTCAATATTCAAGTCCACTATACCAAAAACCTCTTTATTCCACCCTCTGATGTTGCTTCTAACCAGCTTCAGTTTCTCTTTGATAACGAAAGCTTTAAAACCTGAGACGTTATAGTTATTCGAACACTGTTGAACATAAGGCAGAAAATCGGGGTGCTCCAACCACACATTGAGAATTCGAAATGGCTTAGGGACCCAATTTGAGACAGACTGGGTGAGCCAAATAGGTGAATGGTCAGAAATGTCTCTTCACTGGCCTGAGATCCCCCACTCTGTTATAAGGCCTTCAGATAACAAAAATCTGTCTAATCTGCTCATAGATAACCCATCAGAACAAAACCAAGAGAACTTCTTCCCTGATACCGGAACATCAACGAGATCCATATCCACAATATAACTGTTGAAGTCGTCCATCTCGCTATGAGAGTGGTCTCCACTCCTACCTTTTCTCTCCATAGAACATACCACAGCATTGAAATCTCCGACTATGCACCATTCACCACTCCCTATGCTTTGCTTAATAGCTAACAACTCTGCCCAGACCCTTCGTTTCCTCACCCTTGAACACGGAGCATAAACATTTACGACGTGCACTGCAGAGCCCCGAATGGTGGTACTAACACCAATAATAAGAAGAAGATGAGGAAGAAGAGGAAGAAGAGGAAGAAGAAGACGAAGAAGAAGACGAAGAAGAAGAGGAAGAAGAGGAAGAAGAAGAAGAAGAAGAAGAAGAATGAACACCGTTGGCCCAATGGCTTAATCTACCCCGGGACACGGGGAGTCGACCCGGTGCTCCCGGGTTCGATTTCCGCAGTGGACAAACTCGGTGTTGGTCAGTGCGAAATTTGATCCTAAGCACGAGCAGAGATTAACCTTTCGTTGAAAGCATTCGGACACTCCGTGGGTAGGCAGCGATGGTCCGTACCAAAAAAAATTATTATTAGATTTGTTAGATTTATATTTGTGTTTGATGTTTTAAAATAAGGATTCATTAAACTTTTGAGCTGTACAACTCATACGCCTCAAAAACATAATTAACTCAGTTATACAACCGACTTAGTTTCTTAATTATTTTGAAGAGATTGGTTAGTTTATTGGATCTGTTTGTTCTAGTTCTAGTTTATTTTTATATAAGCAAGAAGAACAAATACACGTTCTTCCTTCTCTGCTTGTGGAGTGCTTAGCCGAAGGAGTCATGTTCTTCCTTCTCTGCTTGTGGAGGTGAAGATCAATTAGTGGAAGCATGCTTGCTGCCTTCTCAGCTCTCAAGGGGTTTCACAATGGGAGTGTCGCAGAGGTATAGGCTAGCCCTCAGGTCTATGGTGTTTTGGTGTTTTGATGGTAAGCTTGAGTCCTTCTTTCTGCTGTAAGGTAAGGTGTTGAGGTGTGGTGATGTAGCACATGGTGTGAAGTAGCACTTGAAGCCAAAGGGTGGATTTGGAGACACCGTGTGAGGTCTGCTCTTCAGCTCTAACAATGGGTGTGCTCCTATCATTGGTGTTGGAGTAGCTTTGGAGAAACCGTGTGAGGTCTGATCTTCGATTTTGACAGTAGGATTGCTCCTATCGTTGGTGTTATTGGTGTTGTGATTCAGAGATCAGGTGTTGAGCGATAGCAACAGTGTGGAGGAAGCAGTCAGTGGTGTTCGATTGTTTGTCCTCAGTAATGGTGTAGCCTTTTGCTAAGTGGGTTTTCTCATGGTGTAGTGGTGTGGAGCCATCAAGGAGTTTTGAGTTTCCATTGAGGTTGGAGCTTTTCTACTTAGCGAGTTGATCCAGATTGGAGACAAGGATAAGCACTCTGGCATTAGGTGTGATCATTGTTGATCAGTGCACGGGCAATCGGGAAGTTTCTTGGTGTTTTTTTCCATAAGAGTCACTAGTACAAAATCAGGAAAAGAATTAGACATTTAAAGTCAGGCGCTTAGATGCTTGACTTTATATGTTGAGGCGGTGGCAAACTTGTAATTAAGAGGCAAAATTCGCGAGTTTTAAAGTCAAGCGAATACACGCCTGACTTCTAAAGTGAAAAATAGGAAAAAAAATTAGACTTTTAAAGTCATGCTATCAGACGCGTGACTACATAAGTAGACACGGTGGCAAACTTGTAATTAAGAGGTAAAGTTTTAAAGTCAAGCACATACACGCCTGACTTCTAAAGTACTAAAATAATATCAAAACATTCCCGCTTCCTATTCGCAAAACACGTGCTGCTCTCAGTTTCCATCACTCTCTCACTTCCCACGCCTCTATCAGTTGCCATCACTCTCTCAGTACTCTATTCGGAAAACCCTAATTTCCTAGCTCACTTCCAGCGCCGCACCACCACACCCATGGAGAGAGAGAGAGAGGGTTCGCATGAGAGAGAAGAAATGGAGTTGTGGTCTTTTGAGAAGTGTGAGTGAGAGAGAGAGAGAGAGAGAGCACAACGAAGCAAGGTGCGGTGAAGAAGAAGGAGACTACACCGAATCAAGGCGTGGTGAAGAAGAAGGAGACTAGTGGTCGAAAACACAAACCCAAGGACGAGAAGAAAGATGAACAATCATACGGGAAGACGCCAAAGGAAGCAAAAAAGTCGCAACAGCAACAACAACAGCATCGGTGAACGAGAAGTACACTCAATGAAAATCTCTCATTCCCGTTCTTTACGATTGGCTCGCAACCATAACCTAGTTTGGCCTTCTCTCTCTTGCCGCTAGTATTTCTCCCTTTTTCTAGGGTTTTCTGTTCTTCGGACTCTGAGCTAATAATCGTTTAATTTTGGTACTGATTTTGATTTTGTTGTTGAAGTTTTGTTTAAAGGTTGAATCTTTTTCATTGATTTTGTTGTTTTGTTACTCAGTGGTGTTGGTGTTGGTGTTTTCTGATCTGATCTTTTTGTTCCATTTGATTTTGTTGTTTTGTTACTCAGTGGTGTTGGTTTTGTTGTTTTGTTACTCAGTGGGGTTGTTTTGTTGATTTTGTTGTTTTGTTACTCAGTGTTGTTTTGTTACTCGCAACAACTCTTTATTTTTGTACTAAGTTTAGTTTACTGAATCAAGCTTGTGATCTGGTGGATTTTGCAGGGAGAATTGGATGTTGAGAAACAGAATTATTGATCTGTTGTTACTTTCTTAGTGAGACTGAGAAACGATGCCCAGCCAGCTATGGTTTGCACTGCAAATGATTTACAAGAATGGAAAGATTTTTCCAAGGGACTCAAGGTTCTTCTCCTTGAAGGAGATACCACTTCTGCATCTGAGATAAGTTCAAAGCTTGAGGCTATGGACTATAATGGTAAAACACTTTTTTGATTCTTTCTTTTTTGTTTTTGTTTTGGGGGATAAATTATCCCTATCTTTTTGTACAATGGCATTAGGTAAAGCAACATTTCTTTGGAATCCTTATTTTATGGTTTTTGGAAAACCTTGATCTAAGGATTTAGTTGAATTGGAGGCTATAGAATTTGAGGAATCAGGAATTCCTTTTTCCCCCCTTTTCTTTCTATGTTAAATGTTCCCATGTATGCTAAATCTTTGACATCACTTGTAAAGTTGCTAAAGTTCTCATCTACACGTGAACTATGTACTTAAGTTTTTTTTTTGTTATGTTGATTTTATGCTTGTTGATTTTATGTACTGATTTTATGAGATATAAGTTATTGTTGTTGTTATGTACTGATTTAGTTGATTTTATGCTTCTTGTTGTTGATGATGATGCTTATTGTTAATTTGTTGTACTGATTTTATGAATCTACGAACTGCTGTTGTTGTTGTATTGATATAAGCTATTGAGATATGAATCTGTTTTGACTTGGAATATGATGTATTTGGTTTCTTTGTAGTTCTGCTGTGTTGACCTGAATTTCATCACAAAACATAATGTTCCTCAGGACGTTCCAGATGAGTCGTTGGAAGCTTGTTCAGAAGATGAGGATGATGTTCCTGAGAAGCCTCGCTCAAGTGAAGTCTAAGAAGAAGAAGCCTCGTTCTAGATGATGTTCTTCAAAAATTTGTTATTCACTTTTCTGTTTCATTTTTCCATTTAATGCTAACTTTGACAACCATTCCTGATCCTGCTTGTAATGTTGAATTGTAGGGTATAGTCTGTTGTATATTAGTATTTCATAGCTTCCTAATAGATTTTTATGTTTACCTTTTTTAGAGTCGTTCCTTGTGCTGTGTTTTCCCAACCACCAATTGGACAAGTTGGTCTTACAGAGGAACAGGTGAAGGAATTATCGTTTGCTGAATCCATTGAGATCAACAATCTTCTGATTAATTAATGAGTTATGCAGATTATTACTTGCTAACAATTTGATTATTTGCACAGACTGTACAACAGTATAGTGATTTTGGGCTTGCACATGTGTGGAAATGATGCTCCTAAAATTGTGCAGGTTTTTGTTATTTCTACAACTGTTTTTTGTATTGCTCTGATGATGATACATGAGTTTTGAAATCACTTAATTATACAATTGCTTGATACACAGGGTTTTGTTGTTGCTATTAAAGTTGGATTGACAAAGGGAGACTTTGATGCCACTGTAGGCATTCATCCAACTGCAGCTGAGGAATTTGTGACCATGCGGACTCCCACTAGGAAGATTCGAAAGAGCGATCCTCCAAAGGTAAATCAATGGCTCTCAGCTTGTGTCCTCCATTGAAATCTTTTGCAGAAATATTGCTGCATTCTGTTCAGCAAACTAGTTATTGTTTTTTATTCTGAATCATTAATGAATACATTTGCAACTTTTCCTTAAACATGACATAGGAATATGTTGATAGGTAATCAAGAACTTTTCCTTAAACATGTTGAATCTAGTCTATTTTTGGTTCTCTTTGTATATTGAAATCCCAATCCTTTAGCAATGGAATCTTATGTCATGTATTTGGATAAAGTTTTTAGTTATATATGTATTTCATTAATAAAAAGCAAATGTAGTCTATTCTTGCTCTTCATAATTTGACCTTTTCATTTACTGTGACAAATATGTTAGTCTTCCAATGTAATGAACATCATAATTTGTTCATTGGTTTCTACTTCATTGTTATTTTCTATTGTGGTGCAGTCCATTGAGTTGTGGAACATGGCTGAGAACAAGAGCATGACAATTCCTACACATGAGAATGTGATATCTACTTTGGCTCAGTCTCCTATCACTGGAATGGTTGCCTCTCCGAGTCATGACAACTCTGTAAAGTTGTGGAAATAAATATCAATTTTAGGTTCTAGTATCTACTATATTCTTTTATTACTCACTTTTACTCTGAAAGATTTTAGAGATCTATATCATTAGCAAGTTTTATTTATCAGTAGGCTCTGTAATTTTTTGAATAACAAGGATTATACAAAGGATATGGAGTTTTGTTCATGTATATGTTGGTAGTTGTACTAATTTTTGTTAAAGAATTTGAATTCTGTTTTTGATTTATGGCAGCATGAGGATACATTAAGGCTAACAAATAATTTTTTTTTTTTAAAAAAAATGAACTTTTAAAGTCGGGTTGAACTAAATCCTGACTTCAAAACAGACTTACGAAGTCATGCGAAATAAATGCTTAACTTTAAAACATACTTACGAAGTCAGGCCATAAATGCTCGACTTTAAAACAGACTTATGAAGTCAGGCCATATATGCTTGACTTTAAAACAGACTTACGAAGTCAGGCTCAGGCTTGACTTTAAAATAGACTTACGAAGTCACGCCATATATGCTTGACTTTAAAACAGACTTACGAAGTCAGGCTATCGCTTGACTTTAAAACGTCTGACATACAAAGTCGACTTAATAGAAGTCAAGCTTGCGCCTAACTTTAAATCCCGTTTTCGCCTGGCTTTAAATCCCTTTTTTGCACTAGTGAGTATTACCTTTTACTTTGTCTTTGGTGTATTTGTTGAGTATCGTTGGGGTTGGAGAGATGTTCTCTAGGTGTTTTTGTGTTGAAACTGTGGATAGTTTTTGATGTTTCGCTTCTTGTTGGGGTTTTCTTGGTGTTTGTAGTAGGAGCCTATGATGCATGCCTTAGGTGTTGCTACCCTTGTTTGAGTATTTCATACTGGGTGTAGATTGTTTTGTTGTATCATGGCTTCAGGTGTTTTGTAGCAAACATGGCTCCAAGTGTTTTGGTGTATCATGCATGGCTTCGGCTATGCTTTCCTAGCACTGCGTGTTTGCTTGTGTTAGGTTATTTTAATAAAATCCTTTTAATTATGAAAAAAAAAAACAAATACACGTTTAATAGATGGTAACTTCTGAGAGTGATTTAGGGTACTAAGTATTTATTTAGTAACTATTACTAAAAGGGTATAGGGGTAATTTGCCTAAACCCTTTCAGTAACTAAAACACGCCCAAAAATTCTAGAAGTTCAAAAAGTCACTCTCAAACGTAACGCCTTCTTCTTCTCCCCCAAATCACTCTCGCAAAAACGCCTTCTTCTTCGGCGTCACACTCTTCGTCGGTGTCAACGTTTGTCTCAATTGGTGTACGGTTTCTCACAATCGCTGAACTCTCAAGTTCCAATTCGTCATCGTCGCACGTCTCGTCCTTCGCCGTCGCGTTAGATATTTCCCCGGCGTGACACTCTGTGTGCTCCTATCATTGGTGTTGGGGTAGCTTTGGAGAAACCGTGCGAGGTCTGATCCTTTGATTTTGACAGTAGGATTGCTCCTATCACTGGTGTTTTTGGTGTTGTGATTCAAAGATCAGGTGTTGGGCGACAGCAACAGTGTGGAGGGTGCAGTCAGTGGTGTTCGATTGTTTGTCCTCGGTAATGGTGTAGCCTTTTGCTAAATATGGGTTTTCTCATGGTGTAGTGGTGTGGAGCCATCAAGGAGTTTTGAGCTTCCATTGAGGTTGGAGCTTTCCTACTTAGCGAGTTGATCCAGTTTGGAGACAAGGATAAGCACTTTGGCATTAGGTGTGATCATCGTTGATCAGAGCACGGGCAATCAGGAAGTTTCTTGGTGTTTTTTTACATAAGAGTATTACCTTTTACCTTGTCTTTGGTGTATTTGTTGAGTATCGTTGGGGTTGGAGAGATGTTCTCTAGGTGTTTTTGTGTTGAAACTGTGGATAGTTTTTGATGTTTCACTTCTTGTTGGGGTTTTCTTGGTGTTTGTAGTAGGAGGCTATGATGCATGCCTTAGGTTGCTACCCTTGTTTGAGTATTTCATAATGGGTGTAGATTGTTTTGCTGTATCATGGCTTCAGGTGTTTTGTAGCAAACATGGCTCCAAGTGTTTTGGTGTATCATGCATGGCTTCGGCTATGCTTTCCTAGCACTCCGTGTTTGCTTGTGCTAGGTTATTTTAATAAAATCCTTTTAATTATGAAAAAAAAACAAATACACGTTTAATAGATGGTAAATTCTGAGAGTGATTTAGGGTACTAAGTATTTATTTAGTAACTATTACTAAAAGGGTATAGGGGTAATTTGTCTAAAAAATAAAAAAAAAATCCTTTCAGTAACTAAATCGCTCCCAAAAATTCTGGAAGTTCAAAAAATCACTCTCAAACGTAACGCCTTCTTCTTCTCCCCCAAATCACTCTCGCGAAAACGCCTTCTCCGGCGTCAACATTTGTCTCAATCGGTGAACGGTTTCTCACAATCGCTGAACTCTCAAGTTCCAGTTCGTCACCGTCGCGCGTCCCGTCCTTCCCAGTCGCGTTAGATATTTCCCCGGTGTGACACTCTGTTGTTTTCTTCAGGTTAGATATTTCTTCGCGCGTCTTGTCCTTCGCCATCGTGTTCTTCGCGAGGAAACTGTTCCTCGCACACAATGGTTAGTGGCTACTAACCATTGTGTTACTAGATCATGGTTAGTGAGTTTTTGGTATTTGATTTTATTTGACTTAGATTTTGAAAATGCTATGTATACTTCTTGGCTTCAGTTACTGAGATCTTTAATAATATGATGAGATTAGATGCATGGAGATTGGGGATTGGACATTATTGCATAAGCATTAAGTCATCTTTCAATTTCTGTTAGCTCATAATCATACTTCACTGGTTTGTTATTTTATTGATTCACTGGATTGTTTATTTTGCCTTGGTGCTTTGACTGCAAGATGTGGTCATAGTTGTTTGCTTTCCCTTCACTTTGGTTGGAGAGCTTAAGTGTATGGTAGTATGTATTGGTTCTAGGCTAAAGGTGTACTTGAAATATAAACAAATATCTGAAAGCATATCAGTGGACACAAAAATTAAAATTCATTACTTCACTTGACATGTTTTAGCTTTAAGCTCTTTAGTTTGATCAAAAAAAGCTTTAAGCTAGTCTTCAGAACATTGGAAACGAGATTCAATGTGTCCCAATAAAATAACTTCATATTTCTGGCAGTCTATCTAGAACTGAGAGTGTGTGGATGTGGTACAAGTTCAATGGCTGCGAAAGAAATGTCTTAATTGATTCGGTGTCCTTATCAGCTACTAAGTAGGTAGATTCTTTGCAATTTGTATCTTATGTGTAGAATATTGATTCTGTAAGCAAATGCCTTTTTGTGACATATATTTGGTCACCGGACCAGCAACAGTAAGTTGAAACTTTCTCAAAAATAAGATTGCCATAATATTAAATGTGGTATTACAAATCTGTGGTTATTGGCCACTAACCATTGTGGTACTGATTTGTGGTTATTGGCCCTTACCACAGATTTGAATAGTAATTAGTTGCTAGATTAAAAACTCTATCTATTAATTGTTTTTGGAAATTGCATTTATGAGTTCAAAATGTATCATGCAGTGACAAAATGATGTACCAGTGCCAAAGGGATTATAGATTCAACCTGAGGAGACTTGAATTCTGGACTTTACAAGAAGGGGAGTGGGTGTCAAACCTAGTGGTCGATAGCTACACATTCTTGTCAAATTTGGGACAACCAGAAGATAGGATGCAAAGACTACTATTGACAGCAGGGTCCACGGTAAGAAATTATTTGATGATTAGATCATATATGCTTAACACTGGTTGGTGGCCACTAATCACAGATATGCATAACTGTAGTTAGTGGCCACTAACCACAGAATATTACAATTGTGGTTAATACTTGTTGGATTGAAGCGTATATGATCTGATATGCTTTATTTGGATAAACTGATGCATATGTAAGTCAACTAATTGTATTATGAACTTTTTGGAACACAGTTGCTCTTATCGTCGGCTATTTCAAGGGAAAAGAGATGATCGCCGGACAAACGAGATCAATCCACGGCTGCCCAAGACTTCACTGGCAAGCTGCAGATTTTCAACAGCTTCATGAAATGGAGGAGACTCAAAATTTCTGCACTCGAATATGTAAGTTTTCATTGAATATTTTTTTTAATATAAAAGATCCCGATTCCTAATATGCTGCAAGGTATAAAAGGGATATATCTTGGGGCTATGGTTAGAGTTATTGCTATGTAGAACTAGTTCCGTATCTGTGACCACTAACCACAAACAAGTACCCCCGATGGTTAGTGGCCAGTAACCACAGAGTTGCTTAACACTGGTTAGTGGCCACTAACCACAGATTGTACAATAGTAGTTATTACTTGTAAGATTGATAATGTGATTCAAATTTTAGTTTTTGATTCTAACTTCATGGTTGTTGCCCACTCATTTTTTAACATGACCTATATTGGAGTTCCTGATCCCTACTATTGCTAAATCCCACTTTGTCACATATGTGCTCAACTTGAAGATGCGGAGATATGAGTATCTAACAAGCCCTCAACGATTTTCAAGAAAGAATTTTTTTTTTAAACAAAAAGGAAAGGAGCCTCGTTAAAACCTTCTGATGCAAAACCCTCCTTAGGGATAAAAACACCAAGAAGGAAAGAGTACTCCCCCCTATTTCATTAAAGAATAAAAAGCAAAAATACAAAAAGCAAGGGGGGACATAAACCAAAACCCCTGCCAACAGAAATTACAAAAATTACTGTCTGAAACGAAAAGAAGGAAGACCAGTCCTATTACGGTTAAAATCATCCTGAATAAAAGTGGTACTAGAATTCCACCATTGGAAGCCCGACAGGGTAGTTCCATGAGACGCAAGCTTATCAGCACAGTGATTTCCTTCCCGAAAAATATGAGTGCAACTGAAAGTCATGGATTTTAGAAGACCCATGCAATTAAGCCAGCAGTTGCGGATACTCCAAGGCACAATGGAATGAGACGAAATGGCCATAACAGCAAGCTGAGAATCACTCTCAATCCATAAACGATGCCAACCTTTGTGGAAAGCCACTTCAATGGCTACCATGATTCCAACAAGCTCAGCATGAAGAGCGTAATTTGTACCAAGAGGAAGCATGAAACAACCAAGAGATTCAGCATTACTATCACGAAAGAAAGATACCCCCACAAGCAGCTAAACCAGGCGAACCCCTAGCAGCGCCATCTGTATTGCACTTAACCCACGAGCAAGGAGGGGCCTTCCAAATAACCTCTATAGTTGTAGGAGCCTTACGAGGCTTGCAATCAACCGAAAACGCCTTAAGAATCAAAAAATCCTGCATGGAGTTTGACGTGGAGCCCTTGCTGAGATTACCAGAAATGCTCACATTTGCCGTGATCAAGTTCTTTATGTGAGTGGGCAAGATCTTCTTGTTGTCAAAACGAATCTGATTCCGAGAGAGCCAAATAGCCCAAAATACGTTAATAACAGCGGCGGTAACAACATCATGCACTGGGTTAGACCAAGGGCGCTGACAAACCTCACAAATCATCTCCGGGGAGGAAACATTAATATTAATTGATAGCTTACCACTAAGCCAGCCCCAAAGCTTCTTAGCGAAAAAGCACTCACAGAAAAGGTGCAAAGATGTCTCATATTCCGCTTCACAGAGACTACACATGGAGACAGTTCCACATCCACGGTTTCTAAGCTGCTTATCTGTAGGCATACGGTTATGAAGGATACGCCAGACAAGGAGAGATTTGGAGGGAGGGATGACACTACTCCAAATATTTTTGAACCGCCTAATAGGCTGCCCCATAGGCCTATAATGAAGGTAAGCAGTCTTAAAAGTAAGCATACCATCTGTAGAGTTTTTCCAAATCAGTTGATCCTGAGAGTCAAATGAAGGCAGATCTTTTTCACGAAGGAGCGAAGCCAGCTGAGGAAAGATATTAGAAAGAGATTCTGGAATACACCAGTGACCATTCTGAATGAAGTCACAAACACGGGCTTTTAGAAAGTGCTGACGATGCTCAGGGACATTGAGAAGATTTACCAGAGGGTCTGACATCCACTGATCTATCCAAAAGTTGATACAGTCACCTTTACCAATTTGCCATATGCAATTTTCATGGATATCGGATAAATGATCACGCAAAGTACCCCATAAAGACGAACTGATATGATAAGAGATCGTATTCCTATTTCTGAAAACCCGGGACCTTAATAAGACAGCCCAGCTATTTTGGGAAATGCTGAGTTCCCAGCTAAGCTTAAGACAGGCTGCCTTATTTGTGTCTTTAAGAGATCTAATCCCGAGACCCCCCTCAAAGATTGGTTTACAAACCTTATGCCATGCCACTGTAACCACTTTACGCTGATTGACATCACCAGACCAAATGAAATTTCTGATCCAAGAGTCGACCGTATTCAACAGAGAGGTAGGCCATTTGTATATCAGGAAGCTGTACACTAACATACTTTGAACAACCGACTTGACAAGCTGCGCTCTTCCAGCAATAGAGAGGAGCAAAGCTTTCCAAGCCGATAACTTGGCTTTAATCTTGTCAGCAATAGGCATTAAATAACCAGCTTTAGGCTTACCTTTGAAAATGGGGATGCCCAGGTAGGTGAAAGGCAGCTGGCCAATAGAGAAGCCCAGCAGATCGGCAATGTGACACTACCGTTGATTGGGAACAGCGCCCAAATGAACGGTAGATTTACTGGAGTTAACAATCTGACCAGAAGCTTCCCCATACTTGGTAAAGAAGTTAAGAATACTATGAATATTTTTCAGCGAAGCTCTGCAAAAAATCATGATATCATCAGCATAAAGGGTATGAGATGGAACCTGAGTGCCTCTAGGACCATTAATTAACTGGAGATCCCCATCATGCACCAACTTGGAAATGCCTCTGCTCAAAACCTCCTCAGCCAAGCAGAAAAGAAGGGGGAGAGGGGGTCCCCTTGACGCACACCCCGCTTGCAGCTAACGTACCCAGAGGGCTTGCCATTGACTGAGATTGAAAGCTTTGCAGAATGTAAAAGAGCATTAATCCAATCACAGAATTTGCTATTAAACCCAAAAGCCTTGAAGACTCTAAGCAGGAAATTCCAGTCCAGAGTATCAAAAGCTTTCTTGATGTCAACCTTGAGCGCCATATTACCACCAAAGGCCCTATTGTGTAGCATATTAATGGCTTCCGAAGTTAAGCAGATGCAGTCCGATATATTTCTACCGGGGATGAAGCCACGCTGCTGAGATGAAACAATACGGGGAGCAATTTTGGAAAGACGGTCAGCAAGTACCTTAGTAATAATCTTAAACTTGAAGTTCGTAAGGGCTATAGGCCGAAACTTCTCAATACTGTCGGCTCCGTTGACTTTAGGAATAAGGACTACCAAATTAGAGTTGAAGTTCGGGAGCATCCAACCCTGCTTGAAGAACTGCTGGACTGCGTTCACCGTGTCCTCCGCAATGATGTCCCAGAACTGCTGAAAAAAGAAAGCCCCAAAGCCATCCGGCCCAGGGGAACCGTTAGAATTCATAGCAAAGATGGCCTGCTTGATCTCTTCCCTATTAGGAACGCTGGTGACCATATTGTTCTCCTCACCTGTAACAAGATTAGGGATAATCTCCTCCACCATACCATTGACAAGACACTGGTTATTAGAGGCGCAGATATTCTCAAAATAATTAACAACATGAGATTCAATTTCATTCGGAGAAGTAAGAAGAACATCACCATGTTTTAGGGCAGTTATTTGCTTGGTAATATGTCTAATTCTGACCATCTGATGGAAAAATTTTGTGTTGCGATCACCATGTGAGTGCCAGTTAAGTCTAGATTTTTCGAGCCAAAAATCCTCTTGGGAAGCTAAAGCTTGCTGTAGCTCAAGCTGATGGACCTTTTCTTGCTCCTCTAACAACTCTGAATAGCCATCATTATCAATCTGAGCTCGAACGTGATCTAGTGATGCGGTCGCCACCTGCACCCTCATATTAACGTCCCCAAAGACATCTTTATTCCAAGCCTTAAGCGTTAACTTAAGGTTTTTAAGCTTCTGATTGAGGACCACCATAGGGCATCCAACAACATGAGATTGCCAAGCCTCCTTAATCACATTCAGGTAGTCAGGGTGACTCGCCCAAGTGTGAAGGAATTTGAAAGAAGAGGGATGTGCCCCATCTGTAGTCTGAAGATCAAGCAATAAAGGGAAATGATCAGATCTAGATTTAGTAAGAGTATAGCAAGAGATACCTGTGTAAAAAGTGAAGCAGGCGTCATTGCAAATTGCTCGATCAAGCCTTTTCTCCGTGAAAGCCCGGCCTTTACGACCGTTAGACCAAGTGTACTGAACACCCCTAGTTGGCAGATGAATCAAGCTATTCAAATTGGTCCAGTTCTGAAAGTCTTCACAGGCTGCTTTAGAGGGGGTTCCACTACCTCTATATTTCAAGAAAGGATAAAAGTGACACATTTTCAGTATTTGAAGCCCTTGGGGACAAGTTGATGACTGAAGCACGCAGTTTTGTTGCGGAGAGATACAATGTCATGCAAAAGGCTTGTCGTTATAAATGGGAAGAATTTCAGTGGCATGATCCACAAATGCCACAACAGACAGATGGAGATAGTTGTGGTGTATTCACAATGATGTTCCTAAAGAAATGGCGTGGAAATGGAAATGACATGGATTCGTTTCGCAATTGGGATACATTGGGAAGGAGTCAAAGGGTGTTTGAAACTAATCAATTCCGGATAGATCTCTGCTGCTCAATCATGAAACACTGAAGCAACTTGCTGAAGGAATCGATACAAGAGGAAGCAAACACTTTTTGTGAGCAATTGAAATCTGAAATAATGACAAATATTGGAGGAGGAAAAAGGCTCTAGGAAAAAGAAGGAAAAGATAGGAAAATTAGAACTGTTTCTTGATTGTAATTTTTTTTAGATTGAGACACTATTGCAATTGTAGCTGAATGAAGAAATTGAATTTCTATGAAGAAATTGAACTTCGATCTATGTAATTGCTTTGGCTAGTGTATGGAATTTATTTAAGCTACTAGCTGAATGAAGAAATTGAAAGTCTAATGTACTATTCTAATGAAGAAATTGAGATTTCTGGTATTAACCACTATTGTACGATTTTGTAGTTAGTGGCGACTAACCATTGTGGTCCTAATTTGTTGTTGTTGCCCCTTACCATAAATGTGTATAACATTGGTTAGGATTATAATTTGCTCTTAATCATAATTTGTTTATTTAATTGTCATTCTCATTCCTTTACATTTTATGTTCAGGATTATGATTTCTAGTAGTTTTCTGGTAGAAATCTTGTCTGGAATTTATTGAAGCTACTAGCTGAATGGAGATTGAGATTTCTGGTAGTTTGTTCTTACCCATACTACTAACCAGATTTGTGCACAACTGTGGTTAGTGGCCACTAACCACAGATTGTACAATAGTGGTTATTAATTGCTATGTCAATAAATTAACATTATCAGACTCAATCAGAATCACATTATCAAACTTCTATGCACACAATGTGGCAATGGTATGTCAGTAAGCATATGTTTACATGCCATTGTATAACGGACATTATAGTCTTAAGTATAAATGCATAAAAACTGTAAGAACAATTGTTTCTTCCTAAATTTTTATACAAGTTCTAAATCCCGGACGGCTTCTAAAGTTCAATCGCCCGCTTGCGTTGCTGTTTCCAAATCAAATGTCTTTTCTCTGATTGGGACATCAGTCTGATCTTGCTCTTGCATGGATTTTGACGTTGCTTTATATTTTTAGCTGGAAATTCTACTTCATCTTCTTCAACTATAACGTTCAACAACCACAACATATATAAGAATTGCATATCAGTGAGATTTTCATCCTGACCATGACAATGCTGAACTGCAATAAAGAAATACAATGTAGTAAGTGGCAATAACCACAAATTAGTACCACAATGGTTAGTGGCCACTAACCACAGATATGTACAACACTGGTTAGTGGCCATTAACCACAGATTAGTACCAAAATGGTTAAAACAATGCATTACTAAAACTGAGACCGACACCGTAACGGAGAAAGATTACAAAGCAACAAGCGACTTACGAACAAGTAAACGTGAAAAACTGATTGCTTCACTATGTTCATCAACTCCGGGCATATTGAAATCTGCAGAAAAATGACTTACGCGTGGATGTTGTGTGAATTGGTTCTATGATGTAGAAAAACAACTTACGGACTGAATGAATGAAAATTCAAATAAGAAAAACGACTTATAGAAATGAAAATCGCTCATTAACTCAATCACAGAATTCTTATTAACTCAATCGCTCATTAACTCAATCAAGACTAATAAAAATGACTCACATCTTGAATTCTTATCACAGAAATTAAAGTAAATTGCTCATACAACGATTTCTCAATAATGGAGATGAAGATCGTAAATGGGAGTCGTGCGCAGTCGTAAATCGCTCATACCACAGAATTCATTTAATTATAAGTCAGAATTTGCATGTATAATCATAACAATAAAAGATGACAACTAGCATGCATGGGGTACCTATTTGAAAAGGAAAGTTACAATTCAGTTTTTGCATTTTTACAAACACTTAGTATGCATTCCACACAAAGACACAACACACTTCGCAGAAAACAGAAACCCACTTTGCTAAGAACAACAATTTGGAATACACAAATAGCAACAAGCAGCAACAAATTTCATAGAGCAATTAAGAAATCATGAATGCACCAAAGTGAGAATGTGAGAACATCACTTACTTGTTGAGGAGTAAGGAAGAATGCGAGAAAAGAACCAACGGAGCGAACTGGACGCTCTGAAAATACAGTGGAGCAGGGACGATGATGTGAATTGAAATTAGCGGAAGAAAACGGCGATACGAACTAAAAACACAGCGGAAGAAAATAAAACGCGTTTTGAGAGAAGTTTCGTTTGCGTGCGAGATCGTTGCCGGAGTGCGTGATGGTTGCCGGAAAGTGATTGTTGCCAGAGTGCTTGATGAAGGTTGTGCGCGCAGAACTGATGTGAAGGTGAACGTGTGAACAAAGAACGAAGATGCGTGATGCGTGATCAAAAACTGAAGGGTAAAAAGACAAATATGTCATCATTAAACACTGTCTGTTAGATTAAAATTTATTAAAGGGGCTCTGATCCAACGGCTGCAACAGATTTAGTAAGGAAACTAAGCTTTTGGCTTAGTATTCTAAGTCGGTGCAGTAAATTCTTATGTGCTGTGTACAGCCCGTGAGTAGTGACAAACAAACAGTAGGGTGCTTATAGTTGGACTAGCATGCAGAGGTGTGGGAAGGATGAGAGGTGCACGTTGCTGGTCACGTTTTAGCTGCCAAAGGATAGTGATATGCCTAAGCTTGTTTTGGCACAAGTTTTCACAAAAGAAAGAGGTCTTGGATTTAACTATAATAAGAAGAAAGTATCTTGCTTGTGAAAAAACGAAAGAAGATGATAAAAGTATTGTGAATTCTAGCCTAAAATGGAAGATGCCTTTGTGCATCGTTACCATATTTTTTTTGTATTTTTTGGTTATTTTATTTTATGTAATTCTGATTCCGTTTTTTGTATTTTTACTTTAATTAAAAATTAAAAATGAAGTGGTAAAATTAGCTGTTTATTTATTTAAATTTTGAAATAAGAAAGGGAATCCAAACCTCACGGTTAAAACCCTATAAGAACATTTGAAAGGGGTTGCAAACCCTAGACTCAGCCACAAACAACTTCAAGAACCTAACTCTCTCTTAAGACTCAAAATCTCAAGAAAATTCATCAGAGATGATGATGGTGTTAAGCCTAGCTCCGTTTGCCCTGTTGTTTCTGATTGGAACGTTTCCAACTCAAAATGAGGTCATAAAGAAATTCCTGAACATTGCAACACTTGTTGTATGCTCATTCATAGCACACCAATTTATCAACTTGCCCTCCAATGCAATGTTATATGAAGATGCTTTTTATGGACCTCTACATCGCTTTATGCATGCTCTTTTTTATGCTATCGTAGCTCTTTTCGCTTCCTATCAAATATTCGGATTGGTCTCTTTCATTAAAGGAAAGGAAGATGAAGGTGGCTTAACATTCCTTTTATGTTCTCTTTAATATGCTTAATATTCCTTTTGTGTTCTCAACAAATTTGTTATTTCTTCTCTTTTCTTTTTCCGTAAATTTCAGGAGCATGATTTCAGCCCTTGATCTTCAATCCCTCTATGTTTCCAATTTCGTATGTGTATTTCTGAATGTTTGCTCTCTTTTTAATTTGAAATGGTGCCCTGTTTCCCTTTCATTTTTATCAATAATAATAATGTGTTGGTTAGGGTTTCAGTTGTTCATTAATCAAGGTTACTAATATTGCTCATTGTTATCATCAAGGTTCTAAATAGCGGTCGCGGTCGCGTTGAGGCTTTCGCGTTTCGGCCGTTGCGGCTGTTGCGTTACAAGTCGTGGTCGTCGCGGTGTGAATTAATCACAATAATGCATAAATTTTATTAAAATTATTTGTCGCGGTCGTTTTGTCGCGATAACGGTCACTACCGAGACAGTTTTGTCGCGGCCGTTTTTGGTGTAACGGACCGTTTTTTAGAACCTTGGTTATCATCTTTCATCAAAACTAGTACTAAGATAGCATTTCTTGAAATCAACAGTCTTACGAACACTAGAACTAAGATAGCGTTTCTCTCTCAAACGCTTTGTTTTTGGTAGAAATTACAATTTTCCTATTGTGCTCAAGTTTTCTTGCTGTCACAGTAGTTTTTGGTTGCTTCAATTGTGCTCAAGTTTAGCCTTTTCTATAATTTGTATATTGATTTGGCTTAGTTAAAAAAGTTTAGTTAATCTTCCTAATGTGTTTGGATTAAGAATTGAGGCATTTGAAAGTATAGTGGGCTAAGAAATGTGGTTGTGAACTTTCTGGGGTTGAATTTTTTAAAGTCTTGAATATTTCATTGTGGAAATTAAAAGGAGGTAGAAGAAACTTGATTTCAGCATAATAACCTGCACCTGCAGTGTGTTGAGTTCTGTTTCTAGCAATAGGTCATTATGGTTATTTCAGATAGTATTACTTCTTGAACAATTATTTCAAATTAATCTTTCCTTACAGTGAAACTAGTTTGGAAGTGGGTAGTATGTAGAAATTAAAAGGAGTGTTCTCTGTTTTTTGCACCCAGTTAGTAAGATCATTCATATAGCTTAGAGTTCCTAACCAAGGTTTCATATTTACCATTATAATGTATGACTGCTGCATTCTTTTTTAATACATGTTTGTTTGGTATATACTGTGATTTGAGATAGTTTTGGTAACTTGTTTCATTTGCTTACTTGGGATTTGCCTACTTTTGTTTGGTTTTTGAAGGCTGCCACTTTGTTTTGATTGATATTTTTTTAAAGTCATTTTACCAGTAATACATGGTCTTGCATAAATGAGCATGAAATACACGTTTGTCAGCAGCTTATTGGAACTTTGCTTGTTATATTTACCTTATGGCTAGTAAATCTGAATATATGGTGGAGATAGGTTTAGATATTAGAGGTCCTTTTTTTTTCCGATGCAATCCTTTGGCATTTTGTCCATGCTCTGCATTTTATGAGTGTATCATATGCTAAACTACATAAATTGCTTTAACAGTTTGTTCTCAGGTAATGTTTGAGAAAATATTTGACTTAACTTTTTGGATTATTGATGTTTATGTTTTTTTCCTTGGTGTAGGGACACTTGTTACCCATAAAGTCTGAAGCAATTCCAACTGATGAACGTATTATGAAGCTTTTTAATTAGTGCCTTTTTAGAATTACAAGTCTGACAAAAAACTCTTACCAGATTTGATACAAGGTCTTTTTTTCCTTTGTGTACAAGGTCTTTTTTGAGGTTTGATTATGCATGCACTCCTTTTTTGAGATTTGATTCTCCATAGTAGTAAGATCCTAGATTTGATTGAAGGAGTGGAAAGGAAAATATCGCGAGCGATAAAAGTGAATTGTGACCGATGGGTCTGGTTGATTCGTCAGGCTCTTACAAGCCTAATGGTTGATGTCGTTGTCATGTTTGATGGGCTTGTTCACTAATGAGTATGTCGAGCCGTCTTCTAGTGGGTTCTTTAAGCTCGTCGATCGTTGAGCTCGTCTGTTTGTCTCATGGGTAAAATGAGGAATTTTAAAAAGTATAAAAAAATATGAAGAATTTTAATTACTCTATCCAAACAAAGGATCTTAAGAAATGAGAATTTTAATGGATTTATCCAAACAAAGAATTTTAAAAATGAAATAATTTCAAATGAAGCATTTAAATTATCATGAATAAGTCAACCTCTATACCTCCTAATGTTGTTTATGATTTGAATATACTTCTCAAGTTTTTGAGAAATGAACATAAGGTTGACCTAGAGCATGACACTCTCCCAAAAGAGCAATTAAAAGGGTATAAATGTGAGGTTTAATTGATCATTCCTAATGTTAATTTGTCTGGTTTCTCTAAGCGATGGCTGCATGTCTTCGAAAGTTAATGATTTGTTGACTTTGTAATCATTTTCTACTTCGGGCAAAAGTAGTATAAAGCCTCTTCTATTATTCAAGTAGCTTAGTTTCCTCTCTAAGTTGTAGTTTTCCTAGGGTTCACATGCAAGAAAACTACATAACTAATCTTGGAATTATGTCTTGACAGTTTGCTAAATATTATGCACAAATTCATCATTGTATAAGGACCTTATAATAAATAACAAAATTATGTATTATCTTAGGTCAAACAAGTTGCCCATAACACCTCACAATCATTGAATATAAATATATTAAATATATGGCTATGAAGGCATTTTCCTTTGATGGGAAAATTAAGTCATCGTCCCACCCTAAAAGAAACCCTCACATAGTAAGAGGCACTAACCTTTATCCATGGCAGTGCTATTCTTCAATCCTTGATGACTTCAATGTCAATGGAAATTCCTTTCTAACTCTTTTCCTTATATATATATATATATATATATATATATATATATATATATATATATATATATATATATATATATCCATGGCAGTGCTATTCTTCAATCCTTGATGACTTCAATGTCAATGGAAATTCCTTTCTAACTCTTTTCCTTATATATATATATATATATATATATATATATATATATATATATATATATATATATATATATATATATATATATATATATATATTACTAGTGGAAAAAAGACATTATTAAGCATCATTTAGCATCGGTTGTTTGAACAGCCGATGCTAAATGTTGAACCGGTGGCATTTTTGTAATTAAATGGAAGATTTCATATTTCGCGCCTACTTTTAGCGTTGGGTGTTTCAACACCCGATGGTAAATGTATTTGCTTTAAACACCCGATGCTACGGTTGAAGTAATCGCAAACCATTAGGATCCCTTCACCAAAAAAAAAACCATTAGGATCCTCCACAAACTCAATTCAATATCTCATCACTTAGAGAATATTAGAGATGATTTTAAGTCCCATTTCTCTTGGGGGAACAATTATATTAGGATATATGATATACGTGAAGATCAGCCATACCCCAACTTTTGTGTATCAAAATGCGATATATGGGCCTAGCATACGATTGCTGGATGCTATTGGTTGTTGTGTCATAATTTCATTTGGTTCTATCAAATATACGACTTTTTTTGCTTGATAAAGAAAAAGATCAAGAAGGTGCACGAGGAATGATGATCATGAGAAGTGTGATATTTTTTTAATTGAAAAGATGAGGATTGTTTGTGATATTGGATAATTAATTTATGCCAAAAGGAAATTAAAAGAAAACCATATCTTTTTTGATAAAACTTAACTCCAGTACCATTACCATATTTTTTTGTGAGAAAAAAGGGGATACACCCCAAAACGAACAGACAACTACAAGAACATAGTTCCCAATTTATCCTCTAACAGCGAAGCGAGGATAAAATTAGGGGCAACGTCGTAAAGTTCACAATTACTACTAATAACTAAACTATGCTTGGCTAAAACATTTGCCACCTTATTAATGTTCCTGGGCACTTTAGACCACCTAACAATACAATCTTCATTCACCATACTTCCTATACCCTCAATAATGTAAGAGAGAGAGTGAGAGGAGCTTGGACCACTACTCATCAAAAGCTGAATCGCATCGTGAGAATCCGATTCCACCACGACTTTCTTCAAACCTTTGCTGAAGGCTACTTCGAGACTATGAAAAATAGCCAACAATTCGCCTTCCACCACCGATCTGCAGGTCATCTTCTTCACAAGTCCAAAGAGAAAGTCACCATCAAAGTTCCGGGCAACACCACCACAACCTGAACGAAAGCCAGCATCTTGAATAGCAGCATCCACATTAAGTTTGACGAAGTCTTGAGGAGGAGGATTCCAAGCAAACGGAGGCGGATCCACATAATTCTGCAACAGAGGGTTCAAATCGCAAAACAGAGCTTTGTTCTCCCTGAAAGAAAGAGCGAGATCTTGGGCGCGGATCAACATGGAGTGGGAGTTGGTACTTCTGCCATTGAAGACGTAGTCGTTGCGCGCTTGCCACACTATATCCAGAATCAAACCGAAGGTAGTGTTCCAATTCTGCTCTTCATTTCGTTTGTTCCTGCATAAATTTGATTCTAACCAAAGACACCAATTAGAGTTAGAGAAAAACTCTCTAGAATTAGCAATCCGTAAACAATTCCACAAATTCCTGATGCGATTGCAATCCCTGAAAGTGTGAAATAATGATTCCTCTGCACCCCCACAAATCGGACACAGATTACAAGTAGCCATATGCCTGCGAAATCTGCCTGAATTAGTAAGTAGACTCTGATTCATAGCTTTCCACAGTAAAAGTTTGACTCTTTCAGGACCCAGCCATTTCCAAATTACCATGAAGTTACCATTAGGAGGAGCAGGGGGTTACTCTTGACAGCCAAATAGGCTGAATTGGAAGTGAAGGATCCATCAGGGGAGGGGCTCCAGCGGAATTCATCATCATTGTTGAGCAATTGAGGAGGGGGTACCGTCAGAATTTTGCTCAGAACATGATCAGGTAAAAACTCTCTCAACACTGTTTGGTCCCAATGGCCTTGTCCATTAATGAAATCACTCACTCTTCTTTCACATAGATTAACATTAAGAGGCTGAGTAGTTAGATTGACAAGAGGAGAGTCATGAGGTTTCCAAGTGTCCTCCCAAAATCTTGTAGTTTCTCCATTACCAAGCTTCCAAACCAGACCTTTCCTGAATATATCCCAATTGGCAGTGATCCCTTGCCAAAAATTGGATCCAGTTCTCTTCTTCTCAAGATTAGGGAAATCCCTCCCGGTTTGGTATTTTCCTTTAATTACTGACTTCCATAATAAAGGAGTAGGAGAGCATAGATTCCAAGAAACTTTCAACATGTAAGTCATGTTGATATCTCTCATAGTCCTAAGACCCAATCCACCTTCTTTTTTAGGTTGACACACTCTGTCCCAACCAATAGGATGGAATCTCCTTTGACCATTTTCCTCACCCCAAATGAAACCCTTGCAGATTTTATCGATATCATCACACACACCCTTAGGAATTACACAGGATTGCATGACATAGGAGGGGAGGGCCTGAAGAACGGATTTAGTAAGGGTCACACGGCCAGCCATAGAAAGAGTTCTAGCCTTCCAAGAACTTAATCTTTGGTTCACCTTATCAATAATAAATTGAAAGGTTTGTTTATTCACTCTCTTGTGGAATAAAGGGATCCCCAAATACCTTCCCAAATCATCAGTAAACTGAAAGCCAAGTTTATCTTTAATCTCAAGTTTAGTTTGGAAAGGGACATTCCTAGAAAAGAAGACTCTAGTTTTTTCCAAACTAACCTTTTGGCCAGAGGCATTGCAAAAACGATGAAGAACCTGGTGAATAACCTCTGCTTGTTCCACAGTAGCCTCAGCAAAAAGCAGGAGATCATCAGCAAAGGAAAGATGAGATATAGCAGGACATCTAGGGGAAATCTTGATCGGAGCCCACTTATGAACATTTATCTCAGCCTCAATTAAGTGGAAGAGTCTTTCAAGGCACAACACAAAGAGATAAGGTGAAAGAGGGTCACCTTGTCTAATTCCTCTAGAGGGAGTGAATTCCTCCAGGGCCTCTCCATTCCAGAGGAGCTTCATTTTAGGAAAAGAGATACAGTGCCAAATCAAACTAATCAAGTTCTCCGAGAGGCCAATCACCTTTAAGGTATCAACCACAAAATTCCATTCCAACCTGTCATAGGCTTTCTCCAAGTCAATTTTAATAGCCATCCATCCCTTAGCACCCTTATTGTATCTCATGGAGTGGAATATTTCCTGAGCCACAATGATATTATCTTGACCTTGCCTTTTAGGGATGAAGGCACATTGAGCAGGGCCAACCAGATGATTCATGGAGTCCTTTAACCTATAGGAAATAATCTTTGTAATAGTTTTGTAGGAAACATTACAAAGACCAATAGGTCTAAAGTGTTTCATGGAGGACACCATATCAATCTTGGGAATTAGAGTGATTAAGGTTCCATTGATATCGGCCACAGATTCAGGGGAATCAAAAATTTTGTGGACCAGCTCACAAAAGGAAGGACCAATAAGCTTCCATTGACTCTGGAAAAAAATGGCTTGGAAACCATCCGGGCCAGGAGCTTTAAAGGAACCAAAGCTCTTAATAATATTGAAGATTTCATCATTTGTAACATCTCTAGCAAGCCTGTTAAGGGTGTCTTCTTCAAGGGCAGGAAAATGATCTAGCAGGTGATCAGTAATAGGACTGTTCTGTGCAGTAAAAAGTTGTTGGAAATAATTGGTAGCATAAGCTTCCAATTCCTCAGGATCATCAATCCAAACACCCTGCTCATTTTGAATAGATTTGATATGATTCCTTCTCCTCCTAACTGTGGTAACACCATGAAAATACCGAGTGTTTCTATCTCCAAACTCAAGCCATTTGGACCTAGATTTTTGAAACCAAAACACCTCCTCTTGGGCCAGGATAGCTTCATATTGCTGCCATATCTCTTTTTGTCTCACTGAAGTGGGATGATTCCATCCCATAGCAAGCTTTCTATCAATCTGCCAAAGCAGTCTTTAAAGATGCCTTTTCTTCTCAAAGATATGGCCAAAAGTCTTTTTATTCCAAGCTTTAAGGACCTGAGTGGTATTACCAAGCTTGGGGGAGAATTCAGTTTGAGGAGAGTTCCAAGCTTCATTAATCACTCTATTGAAATCAGTATGAGTTAGCCAAGCCGCTTCAAACCGAAAGGGCCTTCTATGTTTGTTTGTTGAGTGAGACTCCTCAAATTTGACCAAGAGAGCTCTATGGTCAGATTTGTATGAGGGAAGGTGGTGGACAACAACCTCACTAAACTTGATTCTCCACTGTAAATTAATAAACATTCTGTCAAGTCTCTTTCTAGTTCCATCCCTCTCCCAAGTAACTGGATCACCACTGAAACCAGCATCGATTATCTCACAAGAATTAATAAAGTTCAACAAACTTGATTCTTGTCTTAAGGGGTTTCTTAGGGGAGGGCCTTGTCTCTCAGAGTCACAAGTAATAGCATTAAAATCACCAATTAATGCCCAGGCTCCAGACATAGCCTCATACAACTCTCTAAGTTCTCTCCACAACTCTTGTCTTTTAGAATAGTGAGGAGAGTCATATATCGCAGTAAGTAACCAATGGGATTCATTTTGATAATTCACCTTCATGTGAATGAGCTGGGAGGTTGAGTGAGTAACTTGAACATTCCAACTATTGGAATCCCACAAACACCAAAGACCACCTGATTGACCAGTTGCATCAATAATAAAGTGTTTGTCTAAGCCACACCTCTTGGCTATCTTCTTTGCAGTATTACCACTAGTGTGAGTCTCCACAAGGATAATCAAAGAGCAACTAAATTCTCTTTTAATGTCTTTCATCAGACCGGCAAAACCTCTACTAGCAGTGCCTCTGCAATTCCAACAGACTATATTCATTGACAAGGATTTGGGAATTGGGATTCCACAACCCCAGAGGACTCCATAGGTACAACACCTATTTTCACCAAATCAAAACGATCAATTCCACCATTAGAACTATTACCATCCAGTCGTTTAAGAGCAACTTTAGGTGTAAAGGCTTGTTCAATTTGCTCCAAAATAGCTTTTTGTTTAGCCTCATCCATATATCTCATATATTCCAATACCTTGTTTTCTATTTCTTTAGCCTTCACCTTGCTATCATCAATCACTGATAACCCCCCTTCTTTAGAAGGTCCAGCATTTTCCTTGTTTAACACAGCAGTAGCGGATTTATGAGATTTCCCTCCTCTATCCGTAGCCTTAGCAAGTCTAGCAGTAGGTTTATTACCACCCTTAACTGACGTTTGTTTATTTTTCCCAGCAGCTGGGTTTCTCACCTTAGCAACAGGAGGATTAGGTTGCTTAACCTCCACCACTTCATCATTGCTAGGTCTCTTCTTACTCACCTTTGGAGTGGAAACTACATGTTGATGATTGAGAACTTCCAAACTAGCCACACCCTGTTTGGCACTAGAGTATTTGAAACCTCCACCAACCACATTAGGTTCATTAACTTGAGTAGGAACTCTGTTTTGCAGAGGCTTCTTCCTCTGAGGCTTCTTAGGGATGTTCCAAGGACCAAATCCAAGGTCAGTTTCAACATTAATCTGCTGTGTTTCAGGAATCACCTTAGGAACAGAGTCCTTGATTGTCTCAGCTATTACCATCGCAGAGTTAGAGTCACTTGGAGTTGTTGATTCAGAATTAACATTTTGGTTCATAGGGATAGGTGGTTCCTGCCCCCATAAATTCTCTGCAATGTTCTTTTTTGTGGCCATATTTACCACATCTAAAGCATATTGCATGAAGTCCTTCATATTCAAGACATAGTTCTTCTCCTCTTATAACAATATGTGAAGGAAGTTGCTTGTCTAGGTCTATTTCAACACATATACGAGCAAATCTTCCTCTAGCGTGTAATGAAGTTAATTGGTCTACCTTGAGCATAGTACTAATAGTACTACCAATTCTTTTGAGGAACACCTGATTACAAACTTCCAGAGGAAGATTAGGGATTCTCACCCATACAGCAACCTTATGGGTTAAAGTAGCAGACCAAGCAAACAGAGGTCTCCATCTTTGCACTATTAAATAGTGATCTGCAATCTTCCAAGGTCCTTCAAAAAGAGCCTTTTTGTAATCAGTTGGGGTTTGCACTCTTACCATAAAGAAGCCATTTGCCATATCAGTCACTTGGATAGCCCCATCACGTGACCAATCTTTGGTAATCTTGGCTTCAATGTGTTTGAAACTGACCCTCTTGCCTAGAACCTTCACTATCAGGGTATTCCGCCAAGGTTTGGCCCACTCGTCCAGCTCTTCATCAGTGAAGACGATTTCTGGTTTTGAGGTGTAAGGTTTAGGTTCAGCAGGACCATTCATATGTTCCTCATCATACCATCTGTTCTCTGGGAAATCTTTTTCATCTTCACCCCATATTCCTTCATCGGATGAGCTTTCGCCAAAAGCATTGAGAAGCTTCTGTTTATACGATTGGTTTTCCCCATTAATGTTATCATCTTCCATTGATACTTCATTGTTACCAGGATCCTCACTTGATTTCATCTTCTTTTTACTCCTCTACAGGTTGTCTAGCTCCTCCAGTACCATTACCATTACCATATGTACTGGTTGTATTATTATCCACTAAAATCTAATCATGTGTATTATTTATTTAAATTATCCAACCACGATTAGGAAGGCACAATCCATTTTTCAGATCTCCGGGAGAAGACATCGCATCGCCAATCCACACTGGTTGTTGAAAGTGGATTCCACTTTTGTCTTCTTTGGTGAATTTTATTATGATTAAGTTTTATTTTAACGAGTAGTATTCTCCATGGCGATCGTTGAGACTAATCATTCAAAGCATTGGATATGTACCCGTATACGGGATTGTACCCATAAACAAATGGTTAAGAGACTCAAATATCTACTTATTGTGCCACAATCATGTTGGTAGATGTGAGAGTTAACTTCAATCATCTAAAATCATCTAAACTATATACTCCATTTTTTGTAATATAAAAAAGGCACGTTTCTCCTCAGAGAACTAATAAAGTGACACTAATATAGCCCTTTTTTCTTTCTGGGATGGCCACTATATCTTTGTCTATTCAAATTAAACCATCTAAATTGAAACATACATAAATCTATATCTATATCTAAAACAATGTACAAGAATTCCTTTGTTCTCCAATTCAATCAGGTGTTAATGGTTGTCACACTAATTGGGAGTTTTCTCTTCATCTTAACTGTTGGAAAGTAAATAATTTCATCCTTCTCAGCAACCCATCTGCAAAGTAAAGAACAAATTCATAGAGTAATAATTTTTATTTTTCTAAACAATTGTTTACATATCCCAATTCTCTGGACATCTCAAGCTTTCCCATCAAGATCAGACGACTCACAAAATATGAGACATCCGATCTTCATCGACTACCTGAGATGCACAACAACATGAAATTTAGGATTTTCCAAATGCAGGAAATTTAAATCCAGTGATTACCTAAAAGTAGTAACCAAATGATGAAGGAAAATAGAGAGCTCAAGCCTAGAGAGTTCTATCCCAGGGCACAATCTTTGTCCACCACCAAATGGTGTAAAACAATTGTTACTAATCCCAGCTCCAATTTTCTGCACTCATACAATAATTGAGTGATTACGATTTCCTTACAAATTAAGCTATGAAGTAAAATCATAATGCTTAATTACTTACTTCCCATCTCCATGGATCAAACTGAAAAGCATTTTCATAGTTCATGCCATCCAAATGAACAGAAGTTAGAGATGCCACAACACACCAATCCTTGGGAATTAAGTACCCTGCACATTCATAATAGTGAAACTCCATCAAGTATTTTCAATGTACAACTGCTTCGCTACACACTGCTTCACTACACACTGTCACAACCTTTGTAGCACCAACACTTTAGGTTGAAGACGTGTCTGGTGTCCAACATGTATCGTGCTGAACACCGACATCAACACCAACTCTTCAATTACTTGTATATTTCAAATTAAAACAAGTGTCTATGTTTGTGTCATGTCCGGTGTCCATCCGTGTATGTGTCGGTGCTTCATAGGCCACAATACAAATGCCTCCACCTTAAAAACTAACCTTTAATATCTACATCTTTGACTGCTTTTCTCCAAATGGCATTGACAATATTTGCCATTCTAAGTGTTTCGTTGATAACCTTGTGGGAATTAAATGAAAAACAAAGCAATGAAGAAAATTGTCATGTGCTTTTTGTTTTATATAATGTGAAATTATAATCGATTGGCTACTTATTATTTTGCTTCTGATAACATACTTTAGAGATATAGACTCACATTTTGAGTAAATGGAAGTGACAAGTAGTCAGTCCATGTATAATCATCAGAACAATTCTTCTTCCTTTTCAATTCCATGTTTTCTTCCTGGTATGAACAATCAAATAAATTAAATATTTAGGGAATTCCCATGCAAATGGAAATAATAATAATAATAATATTTTCGAAATCACACAATATATCAAATCAAATATTAACTTTTCTCAAAGAAAAAGGAAGAGCATAGGGAAAAAGTTAAAAAAGGAAAAGGAGAAGAAGAATAAAGTTGAAGTGAGTAATAAATGGTAACTGTGAAAAAACAGAAAAGGAGAGGAGACAAGCAGTGGTTGCGTCCATGAGTGGAAGAATTAAATTGGTGGCCCTGACTGGCAGGCATCATAGCCGTTCAAATTTAATTTGTATCGTACGGTAAGGAAACACAATCCCCCCATATGTGCACTGCACTGCTCTGCTCTGCACATCCATGTGAACCCCCCACACTTCCAACGCTTCCTTCTATTGCATTCACCTTATATTTTTTTATTTTAATAAACCAGAATAATTAACAAACGTACCAGTAATTTGGAGAGAGCAAGAGGAGAATCACTGAGAAACTTGACAGCCATAGTCATAGCCGTAGGAAGAGTTTCTTCACCTGGTATCATCATCTCAATTATGTTCTCGCTTATCCTCTTCAACGATGAATTAGGTGTTGAGTTAGACTCAATGTTATCCCGTAAGAGCACATCAACTACATCAACATTCTCTGAATCCTCCTTTTCATTATTATGGATTTTATGATTCTTTTCCTCAATTATCCTCTCTACTATCTTCAACATTCTCTCCTTAGCCTGCACTAGTAGTAGTGACTATCAATATTTATTCAATAAAATTAGTTTTACAAATTAGTTTTTGTTGTTGTAACAACTTTTCATAGTGGGTTAGTTAGTTAGTTAGAAAAGTACCTTCAAGGATTTATATAGTCTTGTTCCAGGAAACTTGAAGGGCAAGCAAATCAAGCCTTTAATAAACTCTTCAAATTCTTTCTTCAAAATATATAAATCTTCACCAGGACCAATGCTCATCAGAACTTTAACCAAAATAGTAAATGTAATCTGAAGATAAAATATATGTCCACCACATTTATTTGGGTGTATGTTAATTAGGGAGAAAAATATATAGTTAATTAGGAGATAACAGAATATATTATTATTGAAAGAAAAGGGACCTTTTTGACTTGATCTTGAACGTATATTGGTTGGTGGGTCCAAGAAGAAAAGCATTGTTTGACAGAGTGTTCAATATCTTTGGTGATTCTAGATTTGAATTGTGGAGATCGGAGTAAACCTCCAAGGAGTGAATGAAGTTTCCTATGCATGTTACCGTTCATTTGGAGTATAGACTGTTCTCCCATTAGTTCTCTAACTGATTTTGGATAAGCAGGGATGAAGATGTTCCCTTGGTTCTGCAGAATCACTTTGTTCACCTCTGGGTCTGTGGACACAATCACACCAGTTCCTAAAATGCTTGTCTTAAACACATTACCATACCTGAATACATAACACATATTCAGATTCAGAATAGGAAAAAACGCAACAAAGTTGGCTTCTTTGTGGTTTATCTATTGAGCCACATAAGTACCCTGGAGATCGCTCAGCAGAGCTTATGTAAATAGCTTATCACATGTCCACAAATTGTTTAGATTATTTTCATAAGCTCTTCATGATAATTTATGACAAGAGCTTATAACATACCTGAAAATAATTTGACTTTATTGTACTTTTGTTATAGAAGTGTCTTACTTATATGATAACTACTTATCCTATAAGCGTCTACTATAATCATTTAATTAAGGTGTTTATTCAAATTGTGGTTAGGTTCATAAAGATATTTGTATCGCCTTGTGGATATTCAAATCATACAATCAATCTTAAGACTTAATTGATGAGCAATTTGTGACGACCATGAGGACTTAATTTCGGATTCTGATTCTCTGCATTTAGCTCTCTCTATCTCTCTCCACTTTTATTCTGATTCTGATTCTTAGCCCTTAAGTTATTTTATTTAAAAAAATAAATAAAAGTGGAGAGAAATAAAGAGAGCTAAATGCAGAGAATCAGAATCCGAAATTATTATCAAATTTGTGACACTATTTTGAGATTTGAGAAGAAGTTAATGGTTTCTGTGCTTTGGGGGGAAGAATAAAGTTAGGTGTGGTAACTGAGTGCAGAAGCAACTGCAACTGCAGTTCGACCACCCACAATAGTCCACTCCAAATTGTAGTTACTGTAAAGCAGGCTTTTTCTGTTCTTATACTTGTTTGGATATACTCTTCTCTTCCCTAGAAGCTGCAAGCCTACAACGGTATATAACCCGTAAAGGAATACTCCCTCCGTTTCACCATAATAGTTATTTTATAAAGAAAATTTGTCTCAAAATAAATGTCAATTACGATTTTCAATGTAATATTAGTTATTTTTTTTCAATTGTACCTACTAATTAAAATAATATTTATCACTCACAAGTTATTATATTTATCACTCCAAATATTTGATAAAGATAATTCGGTAAAAATACTATTCTCTTTTCTTTTATAATTTTTTTTAATATAAGTAAAATTAGGTAAAACGACAATTATTACGAGAAGAGGGAGTAGCATTTATCAACAGTATCACAAGGGCGTTAATGTTCCTATTAATGGACCTCCTTTATCCTGTACCTGCATTTCTTCACCTACGTACATTCATTCAATTCAACTTTTATAGGTATGGTGATGACTCTGGCACCCTATATAGCTAGGTGCCAGGTATTCTCCATCTAGAAATTTTAAATACCCTTCTTGTCATTTACTACCAATTTACCACATTGTTGTATAATTGGTTGGGTAAAAAGAATTAATCTAAAAGGGAGATTTTATTGTATTTCCCTCTTTATTTTACACCCTAAAATAATATAACAACATGTGATTAGGGGTTTGATTCCTAATCCATACGTAATTTCTTGGATACTAGTCAAGTGATCACCTCTTGAAGGAGTATGGTTGGTGTTTAGGATTTTTCTATCTAGTGCTTCTTTGACTAAACCATGTCAATAAAACTCTATTTATCGAGAAAAAAATAGACCACAGTACCTCATGGAGTTAGTCTCTACCTAGAGGAATGACAAAAGAGGTTCCAAAAAAATTTAGTATGGTGACTTAGTGTAATAATTCAAAACTATCTTGGGTTCCTAAAGAATACACTTTAGGAAGAAAATGTGGTGGTTATCTTTATAAATGGTTGAATTCACTTTACCACCTACATACAATTAATGTGAGTAAATCTAATCCATCCATACATACTTTCCAAAAAGCTTCCCTTTATTCTTAAATAGCTTTCCCCTCATCTAATCTAATCCACCGTAATCTAAAATTGCACTAAAACAAACATATTGTCTAATAAAAAGTTGATTATTGTGCTCCTCTAAAAGGACGGACACAATTAGTACCCGGATTCGATCTCCGGTGATAAAACGAATTAAAACTAAATTTTACTTATCTCCCGACCGAACTCCAGATTATTCAGGGCCCCATTCCCTTAGACATGGGGTCAAAGACCTCTAGACTAAAAAATAGTTATATATACCACACCAAGTAGCATGCTAAAAAAATAATTTAAACCGAGTCTAGATATATAAATCACAAATAGATACACTGAAACTTCATACATAAAAATTAAAGAAACTAGAAAGAAGCAACTTAATTAATTAAGTAAAAATTGGTTAGAGTTAAAGGACTAGTGTTCAAACCACGATAAAGGAAAAAAAATACTGACATAACAACTAATATAGATATTTGCCTATAAAAAACTTAATTACTTAAACAAACAAGTTAATGTTTACTACGTCAATGTTAATTTAAGCAAGACTTTCTTCTTTTTGTGCTACAATTAATAGTGTATATGTGGACCACGTTGAAGAACAAAATTATCAGGCACACATGGTCACCGATCAAATAAATATATGCGAATATTGTAAAGGACCACATATTCTTAAAGTTGGGGCCTTCACAAATATTAGTCTAGAAGAAGAACAATATGATATGATAGACAAAAAAAGTTCTTGTGGTTTTTACTTTTCAGCTATATATATATATATATATATATATATATATATATATATATATATATATATATATATATATATATATGTGTGTGTGTATGGATATTCCTAAAAAAGAATAACAAACATATCTTTCAATTATAAATTGACCACTGATAGTTCTTGTCACTTGGGAAATCACTTGTGCACATCATTGATGTAATGTTCCAACTATATATCTTTGTGCCAAAGCTAAGTAAGCATCAAATATATATATATATATATAAAGTGTTTTGTTAATTAAGCACTAAGCAAGCAATGTTGGCTGAGCATGCATGTCACTGCCTTCGTTTGAGAATGAATGTGGAAAAATGACAAATATAAGAAGCCTAAAAATTAAAATCATGCATGTGGGTAGGGAATAGAATAGAGAAAATGATATCTTACAATGACTTGCGCTTTTCCATGAAACTAACTGGGTTAGAAGTGTATCCACAAGCAATGAAATCAAGAGTTTCTCCAAGTAATGGCCAACCTGTGTTCCCTTTTGGAACTTTGCCTTTCTTCTTCATTTTATTCTCCTTCTTCTTACACAAAAACCACCAACATATAAAGATACCCATCAGAGCCCATAGACCTATAATCCACTCCATGTTGTCAACAAAAACTCTTCTTTACTATGGTGTGACTACTTCTTAGCTCCGGTTCATGCAGTTGTTATGATGTGTTGAGAGAGAGAGAGAGAGAGAGAGAGAGAGAGAGAGAGAGAGGTTGAATGTTTTATGAGTGAAGTGAAGAGAGTGTTTTATGAGTGAAGTGAAGAGAGAAACTTCTTTTTGTCCTTCCCTAGGGGAAGAGATATAAATGAGAGTGGGGATACCCATATTGAGAGAGAGATTCTGAAGATCTAAGGCCTAAAGCAATCATTTAATGTGATGGCCTTATTGGGTTCACCTGATCAACCCCAATCCTTTGATTTGTCTTAACTCTGTTTAGATATATTGATTGATGGATATTACCCTCTTTGAGTTCTCCCCCATCTCTAACCCCACCACCCCTATGCCATATCATATCATATATACTTGATCATTGATTTGCATTATTTTTCTCTTCTTTTTATGTACCTCCCTTCCTCCTTTCGTTTAAATTCCGAATTTCAAGGGTGTGTGTTTGATTTGTTTGCATAAAAGTAATGGACTTGGAAAAGACAACTCAAAGTTTCGGTGCGAAGTGGTTAACGCACTTCATCTAAAGGACTGATTCGGCTAGTACTCGGGTTCGATCCATAGTAATGGAACAAATTGGAATTGGGCTTTGCTTATCTCCACTCTAGATTAGTTAGGATCCCTTACCCCTTGATGCGGACCGCACAAGAGCATCAAGATAATTTAATTTTATTAAAATTAGGATGAACTTTATTTTATTTTAATTGTAATAGGCTATACTTCAAGTTTGAAACTTGGGTTTAAATATGTAGGCATGTGCTAAACTAGTTGGGCCATGTTTTGGGCTTGTATGTGGGCCTTATTTTGCTTGTGTTGCCGTGGCCAAACCCTACCTATGTAAGGGTTGGTGTTGCTTCATGAAAATCACATTTCATCATTTTTATAAGATCGTGAGTTTAGAGCAAATTGCTCCTCCTAGTTCTTCTTAGAACCTCCATGGATCTTATCAAGGGCTTCATTGTGCTTGTGCCGGTCCAACAATGGAATTTATCATTCATCATTGAATGTGGCATTCCTTCCTTTCCTTGAACCATTTCTTTCTAGTCCACATTTTGTAAGTTCTTTCCCTTTTTCTAGTTTGTTTGTGTTTGAAAAAATTATGATTTATGGAAGGATCCTTGGATTTTTAGTGAACTTATATATCAAGTTCACATCACCCCAGGACACCGGTGTGAGGTCAAAAACCTTTGGACAAAAAAAGAGGACTACAAAGAACGAAATTGTTTGTTCATCATTTGTTTAAAAGGTAGATGAAGATATGACATACACATTTTGGCATGCAGAAACATGGAATTGCAACTTGTTGGAGTTGATTGAAGTTCAGCATCTTGAAAAAGTCTCGCATTGCTTAGTTTTGTGAAGAAAGGGGAGATCATGGCTATATAATGGGCTCAAGTTGTCCTTTAGAAGATGCACCAGTCAGAAACACCTTAAGTTTGTATTTGACATTTTTTTCTCTTATACTCTTGTTTTAAAGTGTTGTGAGATGTAGTTAAATATTTTCTTTGTAGAGTGTGAGTGTTGTGGGGCCCTCTTAAATTCTTGTGTTCTGATTGTGATTCTTGTGTTCTGATTGTGCTCATTTTATTTCTATGTTGTTTTTCCCAACAACTTGTATCATAGCAGAGCTAATGATTTGGACCACCAAGAGACTTGGACACTACATCTAGGGATGTCAAAACGGGCTTGGCCCGCCGGGCCGGCCCGTTGGCCCGCCAAAAAAAGGCGGGCAGGGCTAAGGTTTTGATGCCCGCCAGCCCGCGTTGCCCGGCCCGCTTCGCCCGCCAGCCCGCGGGCTAAATACTGTGGCGGGCCAAACGGCCCGTTTGCGTTTTTTTTTTTTTTTTTTAAATTCAGTGTTAATTGACGGGCCAGCCCGCCAGCCCGCTAGCCCGCTGGCCCGCCAGCCCGCCACTTCGCGGGCAGGGCATGAATTTTTAGCCCGCATGCTGTAAACGGGCCGGGCCGGGCCGCCCATTTTTTCGCGGGCATTCGTCTTAACGGGCCGGGCCGGGCCGGGCCGCCCGTTTTGACATCCCTAACTACATCTCTATCCAAAACCTTAAGGCGTCAGGTATATGGGTCTCCTCTCTTTCATATAGTTCATTCCTAGTCGGTGTGGGACTAACCACGCACACTCAAATTCTCAACACAACTTAATTAGAATATTAAGTTAACTATACAAGTCTTTGAGATCTAAGTCTACACTTCAACATCCAATGTGGTACCAAAACACTTGTTCAAAAAACATTACAAACTAGAATTCATAATTTTTACAACTGAAAACAACAACATATAAAAGAGGTGAAGAGGCAGGTTATGGACTCTCAAAACTCCTTAAACAACATTCATCTTTTGCTTATGTGAAACAAAGACAAACGAGACGAGAAATAATCTCATTGAGCCCTTATGGACTTAAACATGGAAGCATGCATCAGTTAAAAACTAACTGATCACATATATCATCCTATCACCAACTAGAACATCCTATCATCCTATCACCAACTAGAACATCGTGCTCCATATTTTTTACTTTCCTCTAGGGTCCTAGGAGCATCGGACCAGGAAATTAATTATGTCGCCAGGTTTAGCCAAGTATTTACTACACGAAACCCTAGACACACTTTTACTTTGCATTTTATGCCACAATCCAGAATAAGTCTCATTTGTACATTTAGATACCATTTTCATATCTTAATTAATCATTTAGAACAATACTATAAACATTTGAACATTGATATACCCTTTTACAGTGTAAAAATGACCCATGGGCTAAGTTAAATTTGCTGAGGTTAGAAAGTTCACTAAGCCAATTGATGCTGAGAAAAGAAGAATTCATGTTTAGCGAATTCGTTAAAGAAGTAAGAGAAAATTTTGCAGGTAAATTCGCTTAGCTCAGGGAAATTGGCTAAGCATATTTGGATAGAAAGAACTTTTACAAAACTAGAAACACATGTATCTACACCGAAATTCAACCTTTCAACAACACCAAATCATCAATCTAACAAATTTAAGCATAGAACAACATATATTTGAACAATTTAACACGAATACATAATTAATTCTTGGAAAATCTATTAGTAGAATATAAACGTGAAACTTAATCAAATTTGCCACCAAGAAAAATGCATAGATTTAATATTTTCATGGAGAAATTTTCAAGGCACATTAATCATATTAGATATAGATACATATGATATGAACTGAAGATGGAAGAAGCAAATGATGAAACTCCTAAAGTGAAGATTATTTTGAATTCCACAAAAGTGAAGAAACTCGACTCAAAAAAGACCGAGAAATTGAATTGGAAGAAAGTTGAGCGGAGAATGATTCATTTTCTCCCCAAATTCCACAAGTCCCATCTGGAGCTCAAGGCCTGAAGCTTGCTTCTCTTCCTTCTTCCTCAACCCATCTAGAGCTCTTCCCCCTTTCCTATTATTTTATCTTTGTTTCTTTCTTTTTATCTCCTTCTCCCTCACTCTTTCTCACTCTTCTATGTGTATGTGAGTGAAAATGAGCCAAAGCTCTCAACTTTTTTCTCACCTAATTAGCAAAATGCATGTCTCTTGGACGGGAAAGGGTCATAGGCAAATAATTGGGAGAGAGAAGCGGGGAGTGTAAGAAATTTCAAATTTTTGAGCAATTGCTATTAAGTCTTCCCAAATTCTGTTATTCCAAATCGTACTATCAATTAATGTAATTCACACCCTTCTTTTTAATTACTACGACACCAACAATCTATTAGAAAGTTAGTTTAGAAGTTATTTAAAATTAGTTTTTAGTTGTAACAACTTTTCACAATTAGTTAGTTAGTTGGAATTTTGTATTTACTTTCACTAGAATGTGCACTATATATAGTGACCACCTCTTCATATTGTACTAAGTTTTTACTTCACAATTCATTTTAAATGAAATTTATATTCTATTCAAATATAGAGTTTGTAACTCTTAATATGGTATCAAGAGCGCTCTAGCTTCCGCGTTCCACTCTCCTCGGTGATTCCTCCGTCGTCCTCTTACGAACTTCCCCTTCTATTTCGTGATTCTTGAACAATGGTGTTCATCGTGGTATCATAAGTTTCCTTTCAACACTTCTTCTTGCGTGTGTTCAAGAAGTTCATTGAAGTTTTTTCCTCGATCATCCGTCGAGCCAGCTTCATCATCTTTGCTGCGTTTTTGTCTCTTGTTTCTTCTTGGTCCAGCCGTGTAGCTATGGAAGAACTAATGAAACAACAATTTTTTCCGAAAGAAGCCATGTTTCACTTTCTTTATCTCTTCTTGCACGTGTTCAATAAGTTCATTAAAGTTTATTCCTCGATCATCCCTCAAGCCAACTTCATCATCATTGTTGTGTCTCCGTCTCTTGTTTCTTCCTAGTCGAGCTGTGTAGCTATAGAAGAACGAATGAACCAGCAAATGAAATCTTCTTCAACTCATGTATCGAACAATCTAATTTTTTGTCAGAATTGTTGTTCGTTTTTGCAAATTAAAGATCCCGTTCAACATTTGGTTGTGTTTTGTCCATCATCAGCACCACCATGGGAACAGTCTTTCGGATATGTTTGGTACATTTTAGGATCCCTTCTACCAATCTTAGCCTTTTCTCCTTTCCATGGAATTCAAGGTTTGCTATGTTTGATAAGGAATTCACCGTTTGGTTGTACACTTTGTTTTCTTGTTGGATTTTTGGATTGATTTCTTGGATCCACATTTTTGTCTGGGGTGTTTTGAAGACTACCCTATTGTTCTGGATTGAACCAAGAGTTCCATTAGCAAAACCAGGGGGTGCGTTTAGCAATTGATATGGATCAGCCCAACCAAATCAGCCCAACCAAATCAGCCCATATCCACAACACACGAGCCCAACATGCTTGGACGGTCTAGATCGACTCTAGCAATCCGACGATCCACGAGCGGGCACGATTTCTTATAAATACAAGCAAACTTTGCCCTGAAAAATGTTCAATCTCTAATCCCTAGTACCTTCACTCATATACTCTCTATACTGACTTGAGCGTCGGAGTGGCTTTGCAGGTACCCCCCGGACGCTCACTGACCTACAGCCAAGACAGCAAGAGACCTACCAACAGCAGCCTACCAAACTACTGCTAGGTACAGAACATTGGCGACCACAGTGGGAGGTTTTTATCTCTCAAATCACTACTCATTCAACCTTTCTCTTGCTACCCTCTGGCTCCCAAGCTCAGGCCCCGTGTCCGAAGCGTGGCCATACCCAGGCCCCAACCAGAGGGACCTCTTGTGCAATCGCACTCCGACAATGCTGCGGCAAGAAGCTCACCCAAGAGAGATTGAAGGGACATTCGCTTCTTTGCCGGTACAACCTCCACCCAGCTGGGGAACCCCTCCTCAGGCGATGGTGGCTACAAGACGTGTACATCATTTCCCCCTTGGCAGAATAGGAAGGGCACCACAAGCTGGATCCTAGGAGGGCGCCTGGCAGGGCACCGGATCAAGCTTCACAGCTCTCACATAAAGACAGCCATGAGCCGGCACCCACGAGGGCGCCGCCAAGGATCACCATCGAGGAGATCCCCCGACCTAGGAGGGTACCAAGGTTTGGGATCGCCATCGAGGAGATCCCCCGACTTAGGAGGGTACCAAGGCGCCAACCACAGAGAGGACCTGGTATCATACCCGGCACCCAAGAAGGTGCTCTAGTATGCAGGCCATAACTTCATCCATACTTATCCAATGGGGGCGTGTGAGCATGCCTTGGAAAGCTAAGAGGAAGAGCTACAATTCTCCTGTTTAGCTCAAAGTCCAATTCGGACGTCTCCGCACACGGAAAGGGCGCCCATGAGGGCGCCGGCAGCATACTTATCTGATGGAGGCGTGTGAGCATGCGTTGGAAAGCTAAGAGGAAGAGCTACAATTCTCATGTTGAGCTCAAAGTCCAATTCGGACGTCTCCGCACCCGGGAAGGGCGCCCATGAGGGCGCCAACAGCAATAGAAAGCAGCGATTTGGGGCAAGGCGCCCATGAGGGCGCCAAAATCAGGATACTTGGCGCAGGGCGCCCATAAGGGCGCCAGCAGCAGAAAGCAGCGTCTTGGCGCAAGGCGCCCATGAGGGCGCCAAAATCAGGATACTTGGCGCAGGGCGCCCATGACGGCGCCAAAATCAGGATACTTGGCGCAGGGCGCCAACGAGGGCGCCAGCAGCAGAAAGCAGCGTCTTGGCGCAAGGCGCCTATGAGGGCGCCAAAATCAGGATACTTGGCGCAGGGCGCCCATGAGGGCGCCAACATTAGGATGATGCACTTTGGCTCAAGGCGCCCAGGAGGAGGGCGCCAACTTCAGGATGTTGCACCATGACACCCGGCGCGCAGGAAGGGGTTCTAGTCTGTAGTCCATAACTTCTTCCATACTGATCCGATGGAGGCGTGTGAGCATGCGTTGGAAAGCTAAGAAGCTTAGCTACAATTCTCATGTTAAGCTCGAAATCCAATTCATACGTCCCCACACCCATGAAGGGCGCCCATGAGGGTGCCAACATCAGAACACAGCACCATGGCGCAAGGTGCCCAGGAGGGCACCAACATCAGGATACGACACACTAGCGTGGTGCATGGCACAAGGGTTATACCTAGGGAGGTGTGATTCACGGTCGCGGTGAAGTAACGCTTCGGGTGAATCAACGAAGTCCTTCAAGCCAGATGAAGTAACGCTTCGGGCGAATCAACGAAAGTCCTTCAAGCCAAGACTATACTCCGAAATAATCTCGGCTTGGGGGGCAACTATTCTGGACTATTCCATCCCCTCCGAAGGTTACTTACTAGCTTCACGACTCCCACTCCATGACCTCCTCACACAACCATCAGGGGGGAGGTCAAGGAACCAGGACAACCCCCACCAGAGACTCCACCAGGGATCGCCATCGAGGAGATCCCCTGACCGGCGCAGGTATCGAAATGTGGACTATGAAGACACATTCCCCCGCAACTCAAGAAGGTTCACAGATGACTTCACTGCCTCCCGTTTGAAACCCAAGTCTGAAGAAGTGCTGAGGGCAGTCGGACAGCGTGACAATGAAACACTACGGGAATACATGGAGCGCTTCAATAAGGAGGCCTCGTGTGTGCGAAACTTGGAGGACCAAGCAACCAAACCCCCCGGAGACCAATAAGCAAAGATTCCGAGAGGAGCTGGACTTCGTCAAGGAAGCCAGAAACCAAGCAGCGTTAAAAGACATGGTGATCAAGCAAAGATTACGTAGGATGAAACTGAAGACTCCAAATAGGGAGCAGGGCATTAAGACCTCAGACTAGGGCTAGACCCAATTATGAATATTGTTGTTCAAACACGAAGGCAAAATGTAAAAGCTCGATATGAATGATTAACAAAAGTTTAGTTTTTGCTCTACCTCACTAGCATTAACACTTGTCAACCCCGAAAAATACTTAAGATAAAGAAAGAAAAAGGGTTCAACTCCATAGTTAGGTGCAAAGCGACGCCTGCCCAACAAGGATCCAAGGTCGAGGCACCCACAGGGCACCACTGTCATGAGATATGGTAGCCAGACACAAAGGACCCGGCACCATAGAAGGTGCCTGGCACCCAAACCATGCTACGAAAGGAGGCAAAAGGCGGGCATCGCGAGGTGCATCCCCACACTTTCACTAAGCATACCAGAGAAGTACACTGTTGGAGTTTAGCAGGGAAACTCCTCGGTTTCTACCTCACTAAGGGAGGCATCGAGGCCAGCCCCGACAAATACAGGGCTGTGACCAAAATGGCTCCACCAACTACAAAGTGGTAGTTCGAACCAACCACCCACCAGATGGGCAGTCGAGCTCTCAGAATTGAGATCAAGTTCGAGACAAGACCAACCATGAAGGTTCAGGCATTGGCAGACTTTGTAGCCAAAATGACAACGACACCGCAAAGCAACAGAGCGGAGATGGCTTGGACTCTCCACATGGAGGGGTCATCAAACAGCAAAGGAAGTGGAGCCGGTCTGTTACTTGGAAACTCAGAGGGATTACTAGCCGAGGTATCCCAGACTTTTTCGTTCTCCACCTCCAACAATCAAGCGGAGTATGAGGCTTGCATAGCCGACCTACAGTTTACCAAAGACTTCGGCGCTACACAACTTGAGCTCCGTACAGACTCACTATTGATCATCTTCCAGATCAACGCGGAATTTGGTGCTTGCGACCAAGCAAGCCAAAATTGGATAACTCCAACCCGTCAATGTATTCTCGAGGGGCAAGAGCCCACTGATACAATAGAAGCAGCTTCCGTAAGGAAGCGCACAACATCATACTTGGTCATTGAAGCGACGCCTGCCCGACAAGGATCCAGGGGCGAGGCGTCCACAGGGCGCCAATGTCATGAGACATGGTGGCCAGTCATTGAAGGGCGGCTTTTCTATAGAGACTTTTCTACACATCTATTAAAATGTGTAGAAGGACAAGAAGCAGACTACGCGCTTGCAGAAATCCACGAGGGGATCTGTGGGCAGCGCCTAGAAGGATGATCCCTGGCAGCAAAAACACTCAGGGCAAAAGCACCCTCACAGATTCAGCACTAGCTTGGTTCCAGGAGTCGAAACCAAACTCGGTCTCATCCTGGGGGAAACTAGCTACCATGTTCACAACCCAGTTCACTACCTCCCGCTCAGTGAATCGAGCAAGTCAATGAAAAAGAGGAGGAAAGAAGTCTTGAGCGTTGCATCAACCTCAACCCCTAAAAAGGGATCAAGCAGGCCACCCTTATCCTTCGACGATCAGGATTGGCTTGATAGAACACCAAGTAAGCACGTCCCCCACCAACCTGACACCATATTGAAGAGGGGGACATCATTTTGAACTATTGACATTATTTGTGAGGACAATGAAAAGTGTTTGAAACATCTCCCCCGCCAACTATATGAGCATCGAAAACAAAAAGAAAATAGGGCTCGGCACCATAGAAGGCGCCCAGCACCCAGGCGCCTATGAGGGCGCCATCATCATCAAGGCACCCCGGAGGGCGCTATCATCAGAAGATGGAAAACCATGGCCACTGGACCCTCAACCTCTGATGGGCGAGTTAGATTCAGCCGAGTTCTGATAAACTTCCCCCAGAGTCCCATGAGGTGCGAAGTGACTTTAAACGTGTCACGACCTCTGATGGGTGAGTTAAATTCAGCCGAGTCTGATAAACTGCCCCCAGAGTCCCACGAGGTGCAAAGTGACTTTAAACGTGTCACAACCTCTGATGGGCGAGTTAAATTCAGCCGAGTCTGATAAACTGCCCCCAGAGTCCCAGGAGGTGCGAAGTGACATTAAACGTGTCACAACCTCTGATGGGCGAGTTAAATTCAGCCGAGTCTGATAAACTGCCCCCAGAGTCCCACGAGGTGCGAAGTGACTTTAAATGTGTCACAACCTCTGATGGGCGAGTTAAATTCAGCCGAGTCTGATAAACTGCCCCTAGAGTCCCACGAGGTGCGAAGTGACTTTAAACGTGTAACAACCTCTGATGGGCGAGTTAAATTCATCCGAGTCTGATAAATTGCCCCCAGAGTCCCACGAGGTGAGAAGCGGCTTTAAACGTGTCGCAACCTCTGATGGGCGAGTTAAATTCAGCCGAGTCTGATAAACTGCCCCCAGAGTCCCGTGAGGTGGGCGCCAAGTGCCAGACCAGCGCCCATGAGGGCGCCTGGCAGATCGCCATGTGAAAAACAGGCCAGTGCCCATGAGGGCGCCTGGCAGGGCGCCAAGTGACAGGCCAGCGACCATGAGGGCGCCTGGCAGGGCGCCAGAAGAAGAGCATGCCAGCTCCCATGAGGGCGCCTGGCAGGGCGCCAAGTAACAGGCCAGCGCCCATGAGGGCGCCTGGCAGGGCGCCATGTGAAGAACAGGCCAGCGCCCATGAGGGCACCTGGCAGGGCGCCTAGTGACAGGCCAGCGCCCATGGGGGCGCCTGGCAGGGCGCCAAGTGACAGGTCAGCGCCCATGGGGGTGCCTGGCAGGGTGCCTAGTGACAGGCCAGCGCCCATGAGGTGAGAAGAACAGACCAGCGCCCATGAGGGCGCCTGGCAGGGCGCCATGTGAAAAACAGGCCAGCGCCCACGAGGGCGCCTGGCAGGGCGCCAAGTGACAGGCCAGCGCCCATGGGGGCGCCTGACAGGGCGCCAAGTGACAGGCCATCCCCCATGAGGGCGCGTGGCAGGGCGCCATGCGAAGAACAGGCTAGCGCCCATGAGGGCGCCTAGTGACAGGCCAGCCCCCATGAGTGCGCCTGGCAGGGCGCCGGGTGAAGAGCAGGGCAGTGCCCATGAGGGCGCCAAGTCAAAAAACAGTCAGCGCCCATGAGGGCGCCTGGCAGAGCGCCAAGACAATAGCCAGTGCCCAAGAGGGCGCCAATGAAAAAGCAGACAGTGCCCATGAGGGCCCCAAACCCTGTCTCGCAAAATTAAAAGATGCAGGAGCATGTGACTGCATGAGCATGAAAGAAAATAAAATAGTGCATGAGCACGTAAGACGCCAACATCAGGAGGCATGGCCCAAGGCGCCCACGAAGGCACCAACTTCGAAACACAGCCCATTGCCACGAGGCGATATGAGATCATACATTCAGATGCACATAGCAAGGACTGGCGCCCGAGCCCACCTCGTGCATGCTAGTCATAGGAATGAGAACCAAGCCTGACAAAGACCTCATGATCAAATCAAAGGAGGCCCGACTCTAGAACGGCTTCCAGATATAAACAACGAACATGGCCAATCACTTTGTCGTAGGCAGCATAGAAGAATCTCCACCACCTCATGCTAAAAAAGCAGATCATCATCAGAAGAGGTAACGACGAAGCCAGGGAAGCCGGCCTCCTCCAAAGGCACGGTATCACTCACCATCTCTCAACCTACAGGACAGGGGGCAGAACAACCTACAGGACAGGGGGAAGAACAACCTACAGGACAGGGGGCAGAACAAGTGGTTACAAGACAGACAGGAAAACTTGCAGACGACTGATAACTCTTAATTATAAGAGTTATTTATACTTTAATAGCTTAAATTATTGTTTGTTTAAAAGTAATTAGTTTAATTAATTAATTGGAATTATTGAGTTGAGGTTAGTTATGGAAAAATTCTGGTTAAAAATTAATGGGCACTTTGGTGCTCATTTCTTGTGCTTTAATGTGTGTTTTAGTGTAGTGCAGTATTCAGGTGCTACAGCATCAGTTCGGATTCCTACAACTAGATGAGAGAGAAAATGTTGGAAAGGGAGTCTGCACCTGACGTACTGCGCCAGCTGTGCGTGAGCAACGCGTCAGTGTATGGGGTCCAGCTGGTTTTTGTTGTGCTGTCCTTTTTATTAATGACCCATGTATTTGGGCCCAACAAAAAGACAAAGAATTGGCCTTGTAGGGTTTTCTTGGATCCCACAACCCTACCTCTATTTAAGGATACTGTTCAGCTTTCTTTTGGGGAGGCGCGCTGGACAGAGAACAGTGAGACATCACTTTCCCTTGCTGCCATTTTCGTTTTTACCAAGGTTTATACACAAAAAGGGAATTCTGCATAACAGTGCTGGAAACAGAGCTGCAGCATTGCTGAAACTATCATTCTTGGAGTGTAGTGCGAATTTGGAGCTGGTTCATCTTCTTGGGCTGCGATATTCAAAGCTTAGACAGTATAACCCTCTTCTCCTCTCCATCTCTTTTGAAATTTCAGTAGTATGGAACTAGATCTAGCATCCATGCTTTTCTTTTTGTGTTTATTGCTCACTATGAGCTAAACCCTTGTGTGGTTGGAATGCTATTAATTATGTAATGGATTTTTAATGGTTGTAATGTTAAGATTAATGCTTAGTATCTTTAATCCTTGTGTGTTAATATTTCCAATTTTGTTTTAGGAATGGCCAACTAAAATAAATAGTTGTTTATGAATATTGAAAGAGTTTGTAAACTTACTTCAAGGATTAATATGAATAGTAATTAGTAAAGGACACTTTATTAATTCTTGTTTGCACCTAGACATAGGAGAACAAAATTCATAGGGTGAAATGTGGGTGTTTAAATAGCCAAGGGTGAACTTAATTAGAGCTTAGACATAAGTGCTTTTAATGAACCCCTTGTGAATAGTGACTGAAAGGCACGTACTGTTGCTACAGCACCCAGATGCTACAACATCAGATTTAACATTAAACCATTATTTAGAAGTTGCATAGTGAAAGGCATTCCAATTTGTTCCCATAGTGAATTTCCTACTATCCTTTACTTTTTATTACTGCTTATGATTAAATTGGGTTCTACAACTTGTTGCTTTACTTTGTTTTATTCACTAGCTTACTTACTAATTTAAATATAGAAAAGAACTCAACAATCCTCGTGGGAACGATCTCTACTTACTCTTTATTACTTGTTGGACTGTGTATACTTGCACATATTGTTTTCACACAACAACGACCCCCTCCCCCGAGGTGGGGGACGTCAACAAAACAAGACATGCCCGAACACCCCCTCCCCTGAGGTGGGGAACGTCAACAAAACAAGATGTGCTCAAACACAAAAAAAAAAAAAAAAGCAGGCTAAGAGACAAGATGAGCAACAAAAAATAAAGCAAAGTGCCAAGCATACGTCTACACAAGTCGGCACCCAAGAGGGCGCCTAGCAAGGAGGGCGCCCATGAGGGAGCCTGCAAGGTAGCAACCAGCGCCCACGAGGGTGCCTGGCAGAAGCAACCAACGCCCATGAGGGCGCCCGGCAGAAGCAACCAGCGCCCATGGGGGCGCCTGGCAGAACCAGGAGGGCGCCCATGAGGGCGCCTGGCAGAAACAACCAGCGCCCATGGGGGGCCTGGCAGGAGCAAGCAGCGCCCAGCAGAGGGGCGCCTGGCAGGGGGAAGTCTGAAAGCAAGTCCTTCGCAATGGGGCAGACAGCACTATGTAACTAGGCGCATAAGGCACCCGTGAGGGCACCAAACCTTGTCTCGCAAAATCTGCTCCACGAGGAGACACTCGACGTATAGGCACCCATGAGGGCACCAAACCTTGTCTCACAAAATTTGCTCCACGAGGAGACACCCGACGTATAGACACCCACGAGGGCACCAAACATTGTCTCGCAAAATCTGCTCCACGAGGAGACACCCGATGTATAGGCACCAAGGCGCCCAAGAGGGCGCCAAAACATGTTCTGCAGGATGGAACCAAGCGCATCCAGGCCGGCACCCAGGCGCCCTAGAGGGCGCCAAAACATGTTCTGCAGAATGGAACCAAGCGCATCCAAGAAGGTACCAAGTCGCCCTAGAGGGCGCCAAAACATGTTCTGCAGGATGACACCAAGCGCATCCAAGCCAACACCAAGGCGCCCTAGAGGGCCCCAAAACATGTTTCGCAGGATGGCACCAAGCACATCCAGGAAGGCACCAAGGCGCCCTAGATGGCGCCAAATCATGTTCTGTAGGATGGCACCAAGCGCATCCAGGCCAACACCAAGGCGCCCTAGAGGGCCCCAAAACATGTTTCGCAGGATGGCACCAAACACATCCACGAAGGCACCAAGGTGCCCTAGAGGGCGCCAAAAGATGTTTCACAGGAGGGCGCCAACATCAGGAGTCTTGGCATAAGGCGCCCATGGCGCCCATGAGGGCGCCAGATCCTGCTCCAAACGCAACACGGGGCCCAAGGCGCCCATAAGGGCGCCAGATCCTGCTCCAGACGCAACAAGGCGCCCACGGCGCCCATGAGGGCGCCAGATCTTCCTCCAGAGGCAACAAGGCGCCCAAGGCGCCCACGGCGCCCATGAGGGCGCCAGATCCAGCTCCAGATGCAACAAGGCGCCCATGGCGCCCATGAGGGCGCCAGATCCTGCTCCATACGCAACAAGGCGCCAGATCCTGCTCCAGATGCAACAAGGCGCCCAGGGCGCCCATGAGGGCGCCAGATCCTGCTCCAGACGCAACAAGGCATCCACGGCGCCCATGAGGGCGCCAGATCCTGCTCCAAATGCAACAAGGCGCCCATGGCGCCCATGAGGGCGCCAGATCCTGCTCCAGCCAGACCAAACGCAACAAGGCGCCCATGGCGCCCATAAGGGCGCCAGATCCTGCTCCAGACGCAACAAGGCGCCCACGACGCCCATGAAGGCGCCAGATCCTGCTCCAGACGCAACAAGGCGCCCACGGCGCCCATGAGGGCGCCAGATCCTGCTCCAGATGCAACAAGGCACCCATGGCCCCCATGAGGGCGCCAGATCCTGCTCCAGCCAGACCAAACGCAACAAGGTGCCCATGGCGCCCATGAGGGCGCCAGATCCTGCCCCAAGAGGCGGCAACCAGATCAACGCAACAAGGCGCCCATGGCGCCCATGAGGGCGCCAGATCCTGCTGCAGACGCAACAAGGCGCCCATGGCGCCCATGAGGGCGCCAGATCCTGCTCCAAGAGGCAGCAGCCAAGATAACATGACAAGGCTCCCATGGCGCCCACGAGGGAACCAAATCCTGCTCCAAGAGGCGGCAGCCAAGACAACATGACAAGGCCCCCATGGCGCCCATGAGGGCGCCAGATCCTGCTCCAAGAGGCGGCAGCCAAGACAACATGACAAGACCCCCATGGCGCCCATGTGGGCGCCAGATCCTGCTCCAAGAGGCGGAAGCCAAGACAACATGACAAGGCGCCCACGAGGGCACCATCCACAACACCACGCAGGGAACAACACCAGAGGCACACGGGAGGGCGCCTACCCTAAGGAACGAACGAGCGGCTAGCAAGGCACCCACGAGGGCGCCAACATCATGATGTCTCAACACAATGACACAAGGCGCCTAGGAGGGCGCCAACGTCAGGATATCTCAACACCATGGTGTTGCACCCCAAAAAATCCGGTTCGGACTTCTCATTGTACAACGTGGAAAAGGTATGGAGCCGCCACCAATATTTTAATTTTAAGACCAAAACATTGAAAAAAGGTCTTTTAGACAAGGCGGATGGTCTTTCGAAAACTAGAGATATGGGTTCGGGGGTCGGTTAGGCATGGGGAAGGTATTAGCACCCCGTACCTCCTTTCTACCGAAAGGTAACCTTTAATTAAATGTGTGGTTTGAAGGGTTGATTTGAAAATGCTTTTATTTTGCCTCTTTATTGAAAAGGGAGTGAGAAGACTTAATGAAAATTTTTATTTTTGGCGCTTGACGAGAGTTGGCCTCTCGCTCCTACGTATCTCCTGGTGCGATGGAGAATTCAAAGCTACGTAGTTCTTGGTTGTCCTAAAAAGGTTTTTGTTTTTTAGTCTGTTTAGATGAGTTTTCGCAGTAGGAGTGAGGATTCGCGATGACCAAACAACAACGGTTTAGAGTGGCCGCGCTACTAACTCTTTTGAAAATGAAATTATCATTAACAACCAAACGGCACCGGCGCGAGTGATCATTAACGATAATCGGTTTTGCTTTTGATTCGCGTGTTCGCGACGACCAAACAACAACGGTTTAGAGTGGCCGCGCTACTAACTCTTTTGAAAATGAAATTATCATTAACAACCAAATGGCAACGGCGCGAGTGATCATTAATGATAATCGGTTTTTATTTTAGATGATCAAAAAGGGCTTTCGTAATCGAATTAATTTTGGTTTGTTGTGCTTGACGAGGACGTGACTCGCTCCTACGTATCCCAAATGGGAATCAAAGCGACGTAGTTCTAGAGCTTTGAAAATGAAAGTCTTTTTGTTTTGATTTTGAAAAGTGAAGGGGGGTCATAATGATCAAACTAACAAAGGTTATGGGTGATCATTACTAAAACCCCTTTAAGTGCATGTAAAAATCTCTTTTGAAAAATGAAAGCCTTCATGATGACCAAACTAACAAAGGTTATGGGTGGTCATCATTAGCACTTGCTATGACTTTTGATGCTTAAGAAAATATTTTTGGAAATTGAAAGCATTCATGATAATCAAACTAACAAAGGTTATGGGTGATTATCACTAGTAGCTCATGCATATGAAAACATCTTTTTTGAAACTTAGGCTCTTAGGACAATCAAACTAACAAAGGTTATGGGTGATTGTCACTAGTCACCATTTTCATGCTAGGCCCTTTAGAAAAGAAAGTAATGAATGCAAATCGAATCCTTAGGCAAACAACAATCTCGTTTGAATTCTTGAGCAAATATTAGCCTAGGCTACACATATTAGACCACAACACATAAATAGGCAAAGAAGGAACTTGAATTGGGCATTGAGCAAAAATACAAGAATAGGCAAGATTGAACCTAAATGCATATCTAGTGGAAGATGCTAGGCGAGAACCATACGCAAATATTTCTACAAAACGCAAGGGAATCTAAATGCACATCTAGTGGAAGATGCAATGTATGGAGTTGACCTATCTAAGTGTTGATGATATTTTTATATGAGAGTGGACAATGAAATTGTTGGCTTAAGGAAAAGAGTTGCCTCAATCATGATCATAGGCAAGCATAAGCAAGCAAATTATTTAGCAACCAAAGTATCAAAGAGTGTTGAATCACTTTGGTCAATCCTCACACTTAAGATTAAGTGCATAAGTGCACAAGTGTGAATCACCTTGCCAATCATCAACAAAAACAAGTTTATTAAAGCAAACCCAAACACTAATTTTTATGTTAAAACCTAGGAGCATACATACCCTAAATCGACTATTATTCATCCCCAAATCATGAAATAAACAAAAGCGTTCAAGAATCCTAAACCTAGGCCCATGGCCGAATGTTATCATGCTTGAGATGGGTTTCTTATTTTGTGAAAATTATGCAAACATGAGTGAATATGAAAAGAAATGTGAGAAAACACAACAACAACTAGCAAATCACATTTTTATGAGAGTATGCGAAATACAACATGCCATAAAACCATATTTTATTTCATGAAAGGTAAGGATTAAGATCAACATAAATCAACATTTATCAAAGGGTGAGAGGCACCATAAGCACCCAAGCCTCCCTAAGTGCTTGTCAAAGTGCTTATGACACCTCTCACCAACAACAATCAACAATATGAGAATGTGAAGATGATAGGGTGAATGCTTTTTATATTTTTGAGGAAATATTCAAAAATGATGCAAGGTTTTAAGGATTACCTTAGCTTTGAGCTAGAAAGTGAGATAAGAAGATGGAGCTAGACACAAATCAACACAACTCAAATATTCTTCAAAGAAGTACCTACTTGATGATGATGCTTGAACTTTGAATGAGAAATGGAGAGAGTATGTGAAAGAGGGATGCAAATGAGGTGAGTTGTTTGTTAGGGTTTTTGGTGTAGGAGAGAATGGGAAGGTTTCTTTGAGATGAAAAAAAACAAGAGGAAGTGAGGGAGAGGAGAGGGGCTACGAATTTCTTGGCTCTTTTTGGAGAGGAGAGAAGTGAGTTGTTCTTATTCAAATCCTTGGGAGCCCAAAGATCTAATGGGTTTAAGGTTGTGAGAGGGAAATAAAGAAATTAGTATGTATTTAGTGGTGTAGAGAGAAAGAAGGTAAAAATATGTTGTGTATTGAATGTTATTGGATTCAAAGGTGTGCTTGTCATGATGAAAGGCTTTTTTTTTGTGATGTGCACTTGATGGGGCTGAAGTGAAGGGCATGAGGGTGGAGTGAAGGAGGTGAAGAAATTAGTGTGTATTTAGTGGTGTAGAGGGAAGGAAGGTAAAAATATGTTGTGTATTGAATGTTATTGCACTCAAAGGTGTGCTTGTCATGATGAAAGGCTTTTTTTTTTTGTGATGTGCACTTGATGGGGCTGAAGTGAAGGGCATGAGGGTGGAGTGAGGGAGGTTGTTTGCTTGTGAAATTGGTGCTTACTTTGGCCAAAAATGGATAAAAGCAAAAAGCACCTAAAAGGAATTAGCCCTAATTCTAAAAATACAATAAACATCCAATAATATTTTATTATTCATTTTTCATTTTTGATTTCAGATTTCATATTTTTAATTATACATATTTTTTTGAGCCTTTTTGAAAAAAAACCGTTATAATTGACCAAAATACCCTTTTTGACGCTAAAACCCTAATTTGCCCGAAAAATGCGTTTCCACTTCAAAAATGAATCTATAACCCTAGAAATGACCTCTAGAATCTTAGAATGCATGCTCAATGACCTTCATGAGGAATTATCATTTTTATTGTGAAATGACCAAAATACCCTTTTGGACTCAAAAAAACCTGATTTACCCAAAAAGTGCATTTCAACTCTAAAAATGATTTTAGAAACTTTGGAATGACTTTTAGGACTCAAAATGCAATGCATGATGCTTCTCACTCCTCAACTTATTTATTTTTGTGGAAAATTAGGGTTTTGATCTAAGCTGGACAAAATTGGGGTATGACAGCTGCCCCTCTTTATTTGGATTTTACCAAGAAATATGAATTGCACGAGACATATTTCGAAGGTAAAATAGAAATAAAGAATTCAGAAATTATACCAATTTTGTCCATTTGGAGAAACCCGAATTTTCTCCCTCTTTTTTTGGAAAGATAGACACTTTCGTGTCGATGCGAAAACAGTAAATGAACACTAACGTGCTGACAGAAAAGGTAAAATGGGCACTTGCGTGCATACAGAAAAGTAAAACGGGCACTTGGCGTGCAGACAGAAAAGTAAAACGGGCACTTGGCGTGCAGAAAGCGGTAAATTGGGAATTCGGAGGCTGCCTAAAACCTTTTAACGGACTCTTGTCGAGTCCGAGCTCTGGGGGGTGGCCTTTTCGAGCGACCGATCAACATCAGGTCCGGAACTGATTTGATCAATGGATTTACGCTATGCCTTAGGCTGACACAACTAATCTGAAGGACTTGACGAAGTCTGATGGATCCATTGCGTGCTCGTACACAATGTTGTGATCTGTGGAAGGAGTTCACTAACTCGGTGGGAGTTCACTAACTCTGTGGGAGTTCACTAACTCTGTGTTGAGGGAGTTTACTAACTCAGGGTTGATGGAGTTTACTAACTCGGGGTTGATGATTTTCTAAAAATGAGATTTTTGGGATTCTCTGGTCCGAAGTAACTTTTCTCTTGGATGGTGCATGAAATGCGTGCACTTGGATGTTTGGGGTGCACATGAATGCAATGATTGACTTTGGTGGGATGCCTTTTCTGTTTGATTTTTCTCTTCTTTTCCTTTTGTTATTCTTTCGCTCTTCTGAGATGCGAATTTGAAGGCGTAATGTACTGTTTGATGCCATGGAGTGATGACTGGTATGGATGATATGAGAATGATGAATGATATGAAGATGTTGTGTTCTTTTATGTTCCGTCTTCTGTGATTTTCTTCTCTCCTTTCTTATTTGCTCTTTTTTTTCTATGGAATGCAGATATCTATGTAAATGGAGTGTGAATGTATGTTATGCAAAGTGTATGTGATGTGATGATTTCAATGGAATGATGGATGCTATGAGATGCTATTTTTGATTTTCTTCCTTTTTATTTTGGTTAAGGATCAACACTTCAAGTGCCTACAAGGTAACATCCTAATCCCCAAGGATTAAGGTGAGCACCAAAGCCCTACAAGATAACAACCTAATCCCTGAGGATCCAGGCGAGCACCGAAGCCCTACAAGATAACAACCTAATCCCGAAGGATCTAGGCGAGCACTGAAGCCCTACAAGATAACAACCTAATCCCTAAGGATCCAGGCGAGCACTGAAGCCCTACAAGATAACAACCTAATCCCTAAGGATCCAGGCGAGCACCGAAGCCCTACAAGATAACAACCGAATCCCTAAGGATCCAGGCGAGCACTGAAGCCCTACAAGACAACAACCTAATCCCTAAGGATCCGGGCGAGCACCGAAGCCCTACAAGATAACAACCTAATCCCTAAGGGTTAAGGCGAGCACTAAAGCCCTACAAGATAACAACCTAATCCCTAAGGGTTAAGGCGAGCACTAAAGCCCTATAAGCGGCCAACTTTAGGCGACCCCCTCATGTGCTGAGATAGCTGGTTAAAGAATTTTTCCTATTTGTCTTTTTGCTATGTGAGGATGCAAATGCAGTATTTTGATGCATGATATGACAAAATTTTTTTGGGGTATTCAAATACTTTTTTTGTGAATACTTTCATAATGATGAGACGCGAGACTTTGGATGCAAAAGTGGGGGTGAATTTGATCATCCTTTTTCTTTGGAAAAACTAGTTTTGATTTAAACCGCGGTGTTCTCAAGGTTATTATTTACAAGCAAACCCATTTATGTTTTCCTCCATTCCATGATAACTGAACCTTCAATAACAATCTTGTGCTTTCTCTATGAAACATTGCCAAGTGAACACACATGAACATGCAGACGCCAGGTGAGTGTTTAGGATGAATGCCAGACTGCCCCCAATTCGGGCCTTCGGCGACTGTGAATGAATGACTTGCCCCTGTCCGGAGTGTGAAAGGAAGCGGAGTGAAAGAGCAAATACGCAGGAACTAGTGCCATGGATGACACCGGGTGAAAGGATGAATGGCCATGGATGGACACTGAACAGACTCTCCCCGGACTAGGGTGGGCAGGTTGTGAAGAGAATACCCCAACTTTTAGATCTGAGTGGTGTTCTCAGTGCAAATCTTTGGTTCTCTGTGAATGTCTCAACTTTTGGCATGAAAGAAACCTTACTTGGTGATCACTAAACCTTGTTTTAATGCAACTTGAGTGTGTTTTGGAGTGCAAGTCCCTCTTTTTTTTATTTTTTTATTTTGTCAGCTTTCTTTTTTCTGACTGTTCGTTTTTGTTTCCTCAGTTCTCTTTTTTTTTTAGGGTTTATTCTTTCTTGATCAGCTTTCTTTTTTCTGATCGTTTGTTTTTTCTTTTGAGCAAACACATTGTACATAGATAAGCTTGTTCGTCCTAAGATTAGAATCTGAGAGAACAAAAGCAATCGGTCATTGATCGGAATGGACTTTTCAGGATTGTGGTGTTTTGTGGAGGAAGGATAGTTATGCTTAATGAAGTGTTTGAGGCTAATGAGAGGATGAGTTTTGTTCGGCGTTGGTTGACGGTTAACGGTCTATGAGGGAGATGGTTATTGGGCTTATTTGGGCTTTGTTAAGGCAAATTTGTGTCTCATGGTAGAATGGCTGAGGGGTTTGGTGTTGGGGCCAAAGGAAGTGTTTGAAGGTTTATGGAACCAGGTGTTGGAAGATTTATCGAGACAAGGGTCTCTTGTGCTTTGTGGCAACATGTATCAGCTCACAACTTATTATTTTTTGTCTTTTTGATTTTTTTTTTGACTCATTTGTTTCATTTTTCGGACTTTTCTTCTTTCTTTGCTTTTGAGTCGAGTGAGCTGATGCACTATTTTTGTTTTTGATATTTGAAGTGATCCTTGTCTAGGGTGATTAGAGGGTATATTTTTGAGTTTGGTTTTTCTTGGCTTAAGGTAGGTAGGAAAGGGACTTTCTGGGATTTTGGGTTCTTGAGGGTATAGGGAGGTGGCCACACTTCATCTCAAATCCCGATGGCTTATTTATTTTTGTAAAACAAGATAACGGTTCATCTATCTATATGTGTTTGCTCCTTTCTTTGCATTTTTTCTCTTTTTTTTTTATGCCCTAACTTTTGCCTGGACCGCCCTTTGCGGGTTTTCGATCCATCGGGCGCTTTTTTCTGCCTAGGCCGCCCTTTGCGGGTTTTCCACCTAGCGAGCTTATTTTCTTGTTTATTATTATCTTTTGAAAGACTCGCACTGAAGGAATATGATATTAACAAGGAAAATTAGTGATCACAGTCTTGCCCCAGCATGGAGGACTTAAAGCGTTAGACTGAACTAAAAGTCAAATATGCACTGATGGACTTATGATAAAACAGGGCAATGACGATCTTGAACAAAAGTGACTGAAAAGGGTAACTTTTATAGATGACGATGCTGACAAGGAAACATGTGCCCTTATCGAAATATCCTAAGGCCTTGGGCAGAGCCAGAGGATTGCATTACATAAAATTTGCTTTGAACTGAAAACTACGTGAAAATGCATGACGAAGACACAAATGCTTGACGATCAACACCTCGATCCTCTTCAACTACTGCCATCCCGGCCTGACAGCCCTGATCTCAAAGGGTTTAGTCCTTCACCTCCCTCATCAAAGGTCAACTGTTTTGTATCAATAAGATCCTGAACCGACTGCTTCAAAGGATGACAGTTCTCAGTAGAGTGACCAATTGCCCCAGAATGGAATTCACAGGTAGCCTTTGCATTATACCTTCTTGGGAATGGAGGTTGGACTGGCTTCATCCCACGAGGAGAGATCAGCCTATGGTTGATTAGATAGCTGCACAAATCAGTGTACGACACAGGAATGGGGTCGTACTGACGTGACTTTCCTTGTCCCACTATAGCATTGATTTCTCCATTTTTCCTTGCAGGCAAATCACTAGCATTGTCGGCGCCAGTAGGATTGCAGGGGATTCTTCCTCTCTTCATCCCGACTTCAAGTCTTGCCCCTATTTTGATCACATCTGAGAAGCTTGAGGACCCACTTCCAACCAGACGTTCATAGAAAACAGCTGGGAGAGTCTCCATAAACATGTACACCATCTCCTTTTCAGTCAATGGTGGCTTCACCTGAGCAGCTATGCTCCTCCATCTTTGAGCATATTCCTTAAAGGACTCATGATCTTTCTTGCTCATATACTGCAGCTGAATCCGATCTGGAGCCATGTCTTTGTTGTATTCGTACTCCTTTAAGAAAGCTTCAGAAAGGTCCTTCCAACTGTGGATGTCGGAAGGCTGCAACTGCATGTACCAATCCAGAGATGCCCCAGTTAGGCTGTACTGGAAGTAGTGGATGAGCAGTTTGTCGTCGTGATTGTATGCGGTCATCCTTCGGGCGTACATGGTTACGTGTCTATTTGGGCAGCTGGTACCACAATATTGGTCAAAGACTGGCACCTTCATCTTTGGGGGAATAACCAAGTCTGGAACAAGACATAGATCACGGGCGTCTTTAGCTTTGGTCTTTGAATCCTCTATGGCTTTTAAACGCTTTTCCAACTCATGCAACTGATCTCTGGGTTGAGAGTTCTCAAATAGGTGACCTTGAGGATCACTATCCATATTGAAAAGAGAAACCTCATGTGGATCAGCACCTCCCAGGGCGTGAGCAGGATAATTAACCCCAGATCCCGGATGGGGAATAGCAGTCACAGCTTCAGCGGGTCCCGAGGTAGGAAGGATGGTTGCGGCCCCACCTGGGTTTACAACAGCAGTATCTTCGGTAGTGGTCCCGTTTTTCAAAGCTTGCAGGGTGCCCATCATTTCAGTCATCTGCATTCTTATCGCATCCATCTGCATTTCTATCACCCCGACTTTATTATTTAACGCCTGATTCTCTTGGACTAGTGCCTAATTCCCTTGGACTAGCTGCTTGAGGACTTCCATAATCGGATTATCTAGACCTGAATTGCCGGGATTCTCAATCACTAGGTTTCCTTGATTGGTCGCCATGAATCTTGAGTCTGAAGCGGATATCGGCAAACCAGTTGGCCTCTTTCTAGAGATAACAGGGCACACAACATAAGCGCAAGAACGAATGACTGAACAAATGCATGCGACACTTTAGGCTTTACGGGCGGGGCTAGACTAGGACGGGGAATGATGATAAAGCAGGGAAACTGACGGACACAGACAGGGGCGACTGCACATGGCATGCATGCCTAGAAGAATGCTTCACATGATAGAAAAAATTTATGAACAATTTTAATCTTTTATCATGGGATGGATGAGATGCAAAAATTTTGAAGTTATGTGAATGAGCTGCTGACTCGAGAACTGGGTACTTTGGAACACCTTGAGTTTTTTTTTTTTTTTTTTTTGGGGAATGACTATTTTGCAAAATCGTCTCGTCTCTCATCAAAACCTTTATTGTACAGATCATGATATGCAAATGCATGGAAAAATGACCACTTGAGAAGTGTACTTATTCTAAAAAATAAATAAAAAATAAAAAATAAAAAAAATTGTTTTTTTTTTTGGTGCAAGATGAAATACAAAATTTCAATGCATTTTTGAATGCAAGAATGATGCTTTTTCAAAATGGCTTTTTTCATTTGTTATGCTTGACGGGGCGGACCCGCTCCTACGTATCCTCACTGTGATGAGGAATCAAAGCGTACGTAGTTCTACCGTGTCTTTTTTGAAATAATGCTTATGTATGAATGCCTCGTCTTGGATGAACTTGACGAAGATTTTTTGCATGATTATAAATGAAATGCTTATGCTATGCAGATGATAATTGTTTTTTTGTTTTATCTTTATGTAATGAAAGGGAATGCAAGATGAATGATTCTTTTCAAAATGGGAACTTTATTTAATGCAAATGACGCAATGATGTAATGATGCAATGATGCAGGATGCAAGATACTTCTTTTTGTTTTTTTTTTTTTGAAAAATGCGGGCTATACGTGGTTTCATATGGCCCTAGTAAGAGAAGGGCTACAACGGCAGCTCGTTCTCTCTTTTTTTGAAAAGAGTGGGCCATATGTCACTTCGTACGGACCGGCAGAAGAAAGGCTACAACGGCAGCTCTTTCTCTACTTTCTATTTAAAAAACCTCCTGCTCTTTTTTGAAAACATGTCTATATTACGATGCAACACACAATTTGGTATGCCCCTTGTGTCCTACGAAGGTGGGGACCTAAGTTCTAGGACAACTCAAATGTTCCTCCCATGTGGGTTCTAGTCACTTCCTCGCCAGGTTACCAAAGCTAATTCTCTTTCACAGTAGCACCCACAACGATGGAACGCCATCTGGTGTGAGGCATCATGAAAGAGCATACTCTGGCTGAAACTTTCGTGAGAGTCGGAAGGACAACAGTCCAATTGCCAGTCACTACTCGTTTCCACTCCCCTAAGTTTTGTCAGACCTTGGGTTTTAGGCCTCTCTCAAAGCACATAATCATAAGGGTGTGAGTGTGTGTGGTAAAGGCGTACCACTTAAAACTACCCGACACATATTACCCCACCTGCAAGTGAGACGCCAGAACAGTCCAGAAAAAGCAAGGTAACAACATGTCGTCTACACTAGGGTTCAATATCAAATAAGCTAGCCTGGGGTTTCAACAACAATCAGGTACATTGCTTACCTCAAGAAAGGGAGCCAAGAAGGGGAGATCCGGATAGAATTGGGGAGAAATGCATGAGCATAAGCAATAAAAGAAAAGGACATAGGGAACAAACATAGAAGAAGACAAATGCGTATGCCTACAATTAATGATAAGAAAGAAAGGAAAAAGAATGAAGGCAAACAAGGTATCAGTCAAATCAAGAATACATTAAACCACACATCTTAATTAGTTAGGCTTGACCCACTTAAAAAAGAAAAGTCCCCAGCGGAGTCGCCAGCTGTTGCACCCCAAAAAATCCGGTTCGGACTGCTCATTGTACAACGTGGAAAAGGTATGGAGCCGCCACCAATATTTTAATTTTAAGACCAAAACATTGAAAAAAGGTCTTTTAGACAAGGCGGATGGTCTTTCGAAAACTAGAGATATGGGTTCGGGGGTTGGTTAGGCATGGGGAAGGTATTAGCACCCCGTACCTCCTTTCTACCGAAAGGGAACCTTTAATTAAATGTGTGGTTTGAAGGGTTGATTTGAAAATGCTTTTATTTTGCCTCTTTATTGAAAAGGGAGTGAGAAGACTTAATGAAAATTTTTATTTTTGGCGCTTGACGAGAGTTGGCCTCTCGCTCCTACGTATCTCCTGGTGCGATGGAGAATTCAAAGCTACGTAGTTCTTGGTTGTCCTAAAAAGGTTTTTGTTTTTTAGTCTGTTTAGATGAGTTTTCGCAGTAGGAGTGAGGATTCGCGATGACCAAACAACAACGGTTTAGAGTGGCCGCGCTACTAACTCTTTTGAAAATGAAATTATCATTAACAACCAAACGGCAACGGCGCGAGTGATCATTAACGATAATCGGTTTTGCTTTTGATTCGCGTGTTCGCGACGACCAAACAACAACGGTTTAGAGTGGCCGCGCTACTAACTCTTTTGAAAATGAAATTATCATTAACAACCAAATGGCAACGGCGCGAGTGATCATTAATGATAATCGGTTTTTATTTTAGATGATCAAAAAGGGCTTTCGTAATCGAATTAATTTTGGTTTGTTGTGCTTGACGAGGACGTGACTCGCTCCTACGTATCCCAAATGGGAATCAAAGCGACGTAGTTCTAGAGCTTTGAAAATGAAAGTCTTTTTGTTTTGATTTTGAAAAGTGAAGGGGGGTCATAATGATCAAACTAACAAAGGTTATGGGTGATCATTACTAAAACCCCTTTAAGTGCATGTAAAAATCTCTTTTGAAAAATGAAAGTCTTCATGATGACCAAACTAACAAAGGTTATGGGTGGTCATCATTAGCACTTGCTATGACTTTTGATGCTTAAGAAAATATTTTTGGAAATTGAAAGCATTCATGATAATCAAACTAACAAAGGTTATGGGTGATTATCACTAGTAGCTCATGCATATGAAAACATCTTTTTTGAAACTTAGGCTCTTAGGACAATCAAACTAACAAAGGTTATGGGTGATTGTCACTAGTCACCATTTTCATGCTAGGCCCTTTAGAAAAGAAAGTAATGAATGCAAATCGAATCCTTAGGCAAACAACAATCTCGTTTGAATTCTTGAGCAAATATTAGCCTAGGCTACACATATTAGACCACAACACATAAATAGGCAAAGAAGGAACTTGAATTGGGCATTGAGCAAAAATACAAGAATAGGCAAGATTGAACCTAAATGCATATCTAGTGGAAGATGCTAGGCGAGAACCATACGCAAATATTTCTACAAAACGCAAGGGAATCTAAATGCACATCTAGTGGAAGATGCAATGTATGGAGTTGACCTATCTAAGTGTTGATGATATTTTTATATGAGAGTGGACAATGAAATTGTTGGCTTAAGGAAAAGAGTTGCCTCAATCATGATCATAGGCAAGCATAAGCAAGCAAATTATTTAGCAACCAAAGTATCAAAGAGTGTTGAATCACTTTGGTCAATCCTCACACTTAAGATTAAGTGCATAAGTGCACAAGTGTGAATCACCTTGCCAATCATCAACAAAAACAAGTTTATTAAAGCAAACCCAAACACTAATTTTTATGTTAAAACCTAGGAGCATACATACCCTAAATCGACTATTATTCATCCCCAAATCATGAAATAAACAAAAGCGTTCAAGAATCCTAAACCTAGGCCCATGGCCGAATGTTATCATGCTTGAGATGGGTTTCTTATTTTGTGAAAATTATGCAAACATGAGTGAATATGAAAAGAAATGTGAGAAAACACAACAACAACTAGCAAATCACATTTTTATGAGAGTATGCGAAATACAACATGCCATAAAACCATATTTTATTTCATGAAAGGCAAGGATTAAGATCAACATAAATCAACATTTATCAAAGGGTGAGAGGCACCATAAGCACCCAAGCCTCCCTAAGTGCTTGTCAAAGTGCTTATGACACCTCTCACCAACAACAATCAACAATATGAGAATGTGAAGATGATAGGGTGAATGCTTTTTATATTTTTGAGGAAATATTCAAAAATGATGCAAGGTTTTAAGGATTACCTTAGCTTTGAGCTAGAAAGTGAGATAAGAAGATGGAGCTAGACACAAATCAACACAACTCAAATATTCTTCAAAGAAGTACCTACTTGATGATGATGCTTGAACTTTGAATGAGAAATGGAGAGAGTATGTGAAAGAGGGATGCAAATGAGGTGAGTTGTTTGTTAGGGTTTTTGGTGTAGGAGAGAATGGGAAGGTTTCTTTGAGATGAAAAAAAACAAGAGGAAGTGAGGGAGAGGAGAGGGGCTACGAATTTCTTGGCTCTTTTTGGAGAGGAGAGAAGTGAGTTGTTCTTATTCAAATCCTTGGGAGCCCAAAGATCTAATGGGTTTAAGGTTGTGAGAGGGAAATAAAGAAATTAGTGTGTATTTAGTGGTGTAGAGAGAAAGAAGGTAAAAATATGTTGTGTATTGAATGTTATTGGATTCAAAGGTGTGCTTGTCATGATGAAAGGCTTTTTTTTGTGATGTGCACTTGATGGGGCTGAAGTGAAGGGCATGAGGGTGGAGTGAAGGAGGTGAAGAAATTAGTGTGTATTTAGTGGTGTAGAGAGAAGGAAGGTAAAAATATGTTGTGTATTGAATGTTATTGCACTCAAAGGTGTGCTTGTCATGATGAAAGGCTTTTTTTTGTGATGTGCACTTGATGGGGCTGAAGAGAAGGGCATGAGGGTGGAGTGAGGGAGGTTGTTTGCTTGTGAAATTGATGCTTACTTTGGCCAAAAATGGATAAAAGCAAAAAGCACCTAAAAGGAATTAGCCCTAATTCTAAAAATACAATAAACATCCAATAATATTTTATTATTCATTTTTCATTTTTGATTTCAGATTTCATATTTTTAATTATACATATTTTTTTGAGCCTTTTTGAAAAAAAACCGTTATAATTGACCAAAATACCCTTTTTGACGCTAAAACCCTAATTTGCCCGAAAAATGCGTTTCCACTTTAAAAATGAATCTATAACCCTAGAAATGACCTCTAGAATCTTAGAATGCATGCTCAATGACCTTCATGAGGAATTATCATTTTTATTGTGAAATGACCAAAATACCCTTTTGGACTCAAAAAAACCTGATTTACCCAAAAAGTGCATTTCAACTCTAAAAATGATTTTAGAAACTTTGGAATGACTTTTAGGACTCAAAATGCAATGCATGATGCTTCTCACTCCTCAACTTATTTATTTTTGTGGAAAATTAGGGTTTTGATCTAAGCTGGACAAAATTGGGGTATGACACATGGCACGAGGCGCCCAGGAGGGAACCAATATCAGGATATGTCACCCTAGCTTAGTGCCCGGCACAAGGATTACACCAAGAGAGGTGTGAGTCACGGTCGCAACGAAATGATCTTGTACGACCCGACGAGACAAACAGAGTAACGCATGGCAAAGAAAAAATCTCTCTTTTTTACTCTAGAGAGTGAAAACGATAAAACACGGTCGTGACAAAGGCAGTGTCCCGCACAACTTCACACCTCCGGTAGACCAGCGAAAATCCTTCAAGGCAAGACCATCCTCCGGAATAATCTCGGCTTGGGGGGCAACTGTTCTGGACTTGACCAAGAGGTCCATTAGCAAAACCAGGGGGTGCGTTTAGCAATTGATATGGATCAGCCCAACCAAATCAGCCCATATCCACAACACACGAGCCCAACATGCTTGGACGGTCTAGATCGACTCTAGCAATCCGACGATCCACGAGCGGGCACGATTTCCTATAAATGCAGGCAAACTTTGCCCTGAAAAAGGTTCAATCTCTAATCCCTAGTACCTTCACTCATATACTCTCTATATTGACTTGAGCGTCGGAGTGGCTTTGCAGGTACCCCCCGGGCGCTCACTGACCTACAGCCAGGACAGCAAGAGACCTACGAACAGCAGCCTACCAAATTACTGCTAGGTACAGAACACCTATGTTCTTACGTCGATATGTGATTTCTTGCAAGTACTCAATTGTTGTCAACAAAGTAGCACTATTATTTGGCATTGTGGAGTGAAATTTCATTCTTCTAAGTTTCCCGATGTGTCTACGATGGTTGCTCGATGGAGTTGATATTCACGTGGTTTGTTGTGTATTTGAATTTAGCATCTCATCTCCAAGTCGGGGAGATCTTGACATCTCTCTTCCAACTTGAGGGGGAGTATTAGAAAGTTAGTTTAGAAGTTAGTTAAAATTAGTTTTTAGTTGTAACAACTTTTCACAATTAGTTAGTTAGTTGAAATTTTGTATTTACTTTCACTAGAATGTGTACTATATATAGTGACCACCTCTTCATATTATATTAAGTTTTTACTTCACAATTTATTTTAAATGAAATCATATTCTATATTCAAAGATAGAGTTTGTAACTCTTAATACAATCGAACATACAAATGCACTTTTATGGGCATAATTAAAATTACACCAAATTAAATATTTTGTCTAAGAGAATGTTACAAATTGCGTCTTTGTTACCTTGGTGGAAAAAACTCATTCAACTTTTTGTACCTCATTGATTATCAATTTCCAATCAACTTGGAACATTACACAATGAAGCCTTCAAGCTAAGGACCTTAAAACGTTTATTTATTGGGGATGAAGCTCTAATGATGATTAGAATATATGCTTTCAAAATTTTATCGCACAGTGAGGGATTTGATGAAACGAGAAATTGAAAACAACTTGAAAATACCATTCTTGTATTGAGTCGACATTTCATACAAATTTTGCTTGTGACTAGTGAAAGATCAAAACCTTGACATTGTTAAGGCAAACATCAACTTGCAAGGCTTTGAAGCTGACAAAGAACATGTGGTTGACTGGTCAAGGCACAAATCAATCTTTTATAGAGATCAAAGAATTTGCTAATTAGATATCGGAAATTGGGGATGGTGATATGAATGCAAATGAAAATGGGGAAGGTCAAATTGACATACCAAGAGAATTATGCATTTCAAAATCTGAAAACCCTTTACTTCCATTAGTTGATTTTGTTTATTCTATATATGGGAAAATTTAGAAAGTACAAGTCTGTTTCAAAAGTAATCAATCCTTGCTCCAGCTTTAGAGTCTATGGAACATGTGAATGATTATGTTCTTTTTTGATTCTTGGAGGGGAATAATAATATTTAGTTCTAACACACCGAAGATTTGGTGAGGAATATCATGTTAAGGGAGATCAGTTTATCTTACAGTTTTTGAATGACATTAAATGTTCTGAGATACCAAACCACCGCTTGACACTCAAGGTTAGGTCCTCGTAATGATCTTAAGGAATATTGATGAAGCAAGTGATTTAGGCAAAAATATCATCATAACAATTGTTATCATTGGGAAGAATATTAACGAAAAATATTGATATCAAAAGGATGGATATACCTTCGATTGTTGATTTCCATTCAAATTTAAAAGATGGCAATTTCCTGTATGCTAGTGCTTTACTATGAATATCCACAAGAGTCAAGGTTAATTACTTGAAAGTAAGATTGTATCTTTTCTGTATCTAGCAGTATTTTGGTCGGTTGTTGTTGGTAGGTCTCTTGCTGTCCTGGCAGGAGGTCAGTGAGCGCCGGGGGGTACCTGCAAAGCCACTCTGACGCTCAAGTCAGTATGAGAATAAGCTAGTGAATTTGCAAGGGAAGAGTGTGTACCTCGTAAATGGCTAGGCGAGCCGGTATTTATAGGAAATCGAGCTCGTTTGTGGGTCGTCGGATTAGCGGAATTGATCTTAATCGTCCAAGCGTGATTGGGCTTGTATGTTGTGGATATGGGCCAAAGTGATTGGGCCAATCCATATCTATTGCTAAATGCACCCCCTGAATTTGCTAAATGGACCTCTTGGTCCAGTCCAGAACAGTTGCCCCCTAAGCCGAGATTATTCCGGAGGATGGTCTTGGCTTGAAGGATTTTCGTCGGTCTACCGGATATGTGAAGTCGCGTGGGACACTGCCTTTGTCACGACCGTGTTTTATCATTTTCACTCTCTAGAGTAAAAAAGAGAAATTTTTTCTTTGCCGTAATGCGTTACTCTGTCTGTCTTGTCGGGTCGTACAAGATCACTTCGTTGCGACCATGACTCAGGCCTCCTATGGGGTAATCCTTGTGCCAAACGTCAAGCTAGGGTGCCATATCCTGATGTTGGCGCCCTCTTGGGCGCCTTGTGTCAAGTGCTACGTTCTGCTGTTGGGGCCCTCCTGGGCGCCTATGCATGTTCGGTGCGTGCGTACGCTGGGTGTCTCCTCGTGGAGCAGGATTTTGCGAGACAAGGTTGGGTGCCCTCATGGGTGGCTTGGACGCCTCGTTGCACAGTGCTGGCTGCCCCCTTGCGAAGGACTTGCTTCTAGACCACCTCCTGTCTGGCGCCCTCATGCCAGGCGCCATTAAGCCAGATGCCCTCTGCCAGGCGCCCTCCTGCCAGGCGCCCCTCTGTCAGGCGCCCCTCTACCACGCGCCCTCCTTGCCAGGCGCCCTCCTGCCAGGCGCCCCTCTGCCAGGCGCCCTCATGCCAGGTGCCTCCTTGCCAGGCGCCCTCCTTGCCAGGCGCCCTCCTGCCAGGCGCCCCTCTGCCAGGCGCCCTCCTGCTAGGCGCCCCTCTGCCAGGCGCCCTCCTGGGTGCCGGCTTGTGTGGACGTGTGCTTGGCACTCTGCTTTATTTTTTGTTACTCATCCTGTCTCTTAGCCTGCTTTTCTTTTTGATGAAATTTTAGAGCTTGCTCTGTTTGACATTTCCATGATCTTTCAGTTTGATCATGAGGTTCTAGGCGGAAGGATTGTCAAATGCCACCCCAACGGGGTTGACTTCGATGGCATTGCCCCCTGGTTTTTTGTGTCACATTTTAAAACATCCAGGCTTCCTCTTTATCTTGCTTGTTTCTTATGATTGTAACTGGCACGCGTTGGGTGGCCTCGGGCGCCAGTCATCGCCTTGCGCATCTGAATGTGTAATCTCATACCGCCTCGTGGCACTGTTAACTCTGGGGGCAGTTTATCAGAATCGATCTGAATTTAACGCACCCATCAGAGGTTATGACACGTTTAAAGTCACTTCACACCTCGTGGGACTCTGGGGGAAGTTTATCAGAACTCGGTCTGAATTTAACTCGCCCATCAGAGGCTGCGACACGTTTAAAGTCGCTTCGCGCCTCGTGGGACTCTGGGGGCAGTTTATCAGAACTCGGTCTGAATTTAACCCGCCCATTAGAGGTTGCGACACATTTAAAGTCGCTTTGCGCCTCGTGGGAAAGTTCGATATTGAACTGCGTAGGTCGAGGGATCTCCTCGATGGTGATCCCCGGTGGTGCCTCTGGTGGATATTGACCTGGTTCCACCGTTGCCCCCCAAGTCGAGATTATCATGCACTCACATGCTCATGCTTCCTTTAATTTTCTTACATGCTCATGCACTCTTTTATTACGTGCTCATGCACTCACATGCTCATGCATCCTTTAATTTTCTTATGTGTCACGCTGGCTGCTTCCATAACAGGATTTGGCGCCCTCCTGGGCGCCTTGGGTGCTGGCCTACCATGGTGCTGTCAGCTCGTTTCCCTTCCTGGGTGTGGAGACGTATGAATTGGATTTCGAGCTTAACATGAGAATTGTAGCTCTGCTTCTTAGCTTTCCAACGCATGCTTACACGCCTCAATCAGATAAACACAGATGAAGTTATGGCCTGCAGACCAGACATCACCCTTGTAGGTGGGTATCTCTGATGTCTGTGACCTCATGGTCTTGTCATTTGCTTGACTTCCGCGCCTTTCTTAGCGCTTGCTACCCAAGACATCGTGGTCTCATACCTTGGATCCCCGCTGGGTGGGTGCCGTGATCTTGGCTGCTTTGCTTTAGGAGGATGAGCGCGCCATGACACCCTTCCCCCCCCCCCCATTTTTGGAGAGATGATCTTGGCTTTAGGTTAATGTTGAGGTTTCCCCCTACGATCCAGGCAATCCCTCCCTGCATGGTATGTTGGGTTTCAGACTTGTCTCGCTCCACTCCTGACTATGGAGTTGGACTCTTTTTCTTCTTGATCTTAAAGAATTTTTGTTGGAAACAAGTGTTAATGCTAGTGAGCTAGAGCAAAAACTGTAACTGCAAATCGGTATTTTGAATCACAAGAGTAAATTCTCTTTATTCATGCGCATTAACACCCTATGTTATTACATTGGTATAACATTTTTGTCTTGTTCATACAACAAACTTCCTTAGCTTATCCGCGTTCCAAGTTCTAGGTATTGGTTCCTTGCTCAGGGTTTCCCACTTGAAAGCTTTGTTTCCGGTCTCTGCAGCTATCCTGTATGGACCTTCCTAGTTAGGGGCTAACTTCCCTTGAAATGCATACTTCGAACCTATGTCTGCCCTTCGTAGGACTAGGTCTCCCACCTCTATGGTTCTGGGAACCACCTTGGTATTAAATCTTGCAGCCATCCTTTGTTTGATCACCAAATCCTTTAATGCTGCTTGGTTTCTGACTTCCTCGACGAAGTCCAGCTCCTCTCGGAGTCTTTGATCATTGGCCTCCGGGGGTTTGGGTTCTTGGTTCCCCAGTTCAGCTCTCTGATCTCGACGGGTATGACTGCTTCTGTCCCGTATGCCATCCGAAAGGGGGATTCGCCTGTTGACGAGTGAGGGGTGGTTGTGTAGGCCCATAGGACATAAGGTAGCTCTTCCGGCCAGCAACCTTTTGCTTCGTCAAGCCTCCTCTTTAAACCTCTTAAAATTACTCTGTTGGCTGCTTCGGCTTGTCCGTTGGTCTGGGAGTGTTCCACCGACGTGAAGCGGTGTTTGATGCCCAGGTCGGCTATCAGTTGTCTGAAACCTTTGTCCGCAAATTGCGTGCCGTTGTCGGTGATGACCACCTCCAGTATGCCGAATCTAGCCATGATATTCTTCTTAAAGAATTTCATACAACTCTTTGCCGTGATAGTGGTCAAGGGCTCAGCTTCGATCCATTTGGTAAAGTAATCGACCGCGACGATTAAGTACTTTACCTGCCCTAGGCCAGGCGGAGTTTAGGTATGTCAGTTCCGACGAGGGGGCGACATGCACGTCAGCGTACCTTAGGCACTTATCACATTTCTTTACATGATTCTGTGAATCTTCATTCATGGTGGGTCAGTAATAACCTTCCTTGAGTGCTTTTGCTGCCAGGGCTCGTCCTCCCAGGTGTTGTCCACAGATTCCCTCGTGGATTTCTGTGAGCACGTAATCTGCTTCTGGTCCTTCTACACACTTTAATAGAGGAATAGAGAAGTCTCTACCGAAAAGTCGTCCTTCGATGACCGAGTATGATGCTGCGCGCCTCCTCACGGAAGGCGCTTCTTTGGCGTCAGCGGGCTCTTGCCCCTCCAGAATATACTGACGGATTGGGGTTATCCAGTTCTGGCTCGCTTCGACGGTGAGAACAGTGGTAGACGACCCATTGCTTAGGAGGATGCTGGGACTAGACAGAGTTTCTTGAATGACGCTCCGAAGGTTCCATGGTGTTCTGGTGCTGGCCAGCTTGGAGAGTATATCTGCCCTGGTATTTGATAGGCCGCAAGTGCACGGTCTTGTCGCGTAATAAAAAGAGTTATCGATCCACAGGGAGAGCCTAGGTGATTACCAATTTAATTTTTCAAAGTTGATTAACTGAAAAGAAAGTGTTTTTAGAAAGAAGGAATGTTTTAGTAAAGTCTACTCACTCATGATCATTGTAGACAAAAGAGGAGAAAAGAAAATAAATGACTTGGAAAATAAAGGGCAAGAAAGTAAATGACTTGGAAAATAAAGGGCAAGAAAATAAATGACTTGGAAAATAAAGGGGCAAGAAAGTAAATGACTTGGAAAATAAAGGGGCAAGAAAGTAAATGACTTGGAAAATAAAGGGCAAGAAAATAAATGACTTGGAAAATAAAGGGCAAGAAAATAAATGACTTGGAAAATAAAGGGGCAAGAAAGTAAATGACTTGGAAAATAAAGGGGCAAGAAAGTAAATGACTTGGAAAATAAAGGGCAAGAAAGTAAATGACTTGAAAAATAAAGGGGCAAGAAAGTAAATAACTTGGAAAATAAAGGGCAAGAAAATAAATGACTTGGAAAATAAAGGGGCAAGAAAGTAAATGACTTGGAAAATAAAGAGGCAAGAAGGTAAATGACTTGGAAAATAAAGGGGGCAAGAAAGTTAATGTGCAAGAAAAATAAAAGATTTAGAAAATAAATTGCAAGAATTTAAATAGCAAGAAAGTAAAAGAACATGAAGAACATGAAGAACAATCTTTAGAGAATTTTTGAGATGAACTTTGTCACAAAATTCAAGTCTTGAGAAATGATTCACTCACAAAACCAAGTCTAATTACAAGTGAGGATCAAGGTCCTATTTATAGGAAAATATGAGGCAAAATATCTACCAACAAGTGGACAAGGCAAAGCCATCAACAAGTGGGCATAGCACTTGAGTGGAGGGGCAAAATAGTCAAAAAGAAGTAAAAAATCAAGTTGGCATGGTTAGCCACCAACAAGTGGCCGCAGCCACTTTTTGACTGCACCTTGGTGCCCTTGGCGCCCATGGCGCCCTTGGCGCCCATGGCGCCCTTGGCGCCCATGGCGCCCTGTCCTGCGCCAGTTTGCGTTGTGCTGCGCCAGTGTTGCCTATTTGGCGCCCATGGCGCCCTGTCCTGCGCCAGTTTGTGCTGTTCTTGGTTTTTGGCGCCCATGGCGCTCTTGGGGCCCTGTCCTGCGCCAGTTTTGTTTCTTGCTTGGTTTTTGGTGCCCTTGGCGCCCTAGGGGCCATGTCCTGCGCCAGTTTTGGTTCTTGGCGCCCTTAGAGAGTGCCTTAGTGCTTAAAAATTGTTCTTCCTCAAATATTTCCTTTGTTTCTTCATTTTAGCTCTTATTTTTTCTTTTGCTTCAAAATAAAACCTGAAAATAAAAAGTAAATATTTGTAGTAAAATAGCTCAAAAATATAATTAAAATACCAATAAAACTTAATGAAAATAACTATTAAAAAGGCTCTAAAAATAGACTTATCAAACTCCCCCACGCTTGAACCTTTGCTTGTCCTCAAGCAAAAACAGTGCAAATCTTTAGGCCAATTTTGAAGGAAAATTATTTTCACATCGAAACCTTAAGTGAACTGTGGGGCAATTCTAACACTTTGGTTTGAGAAATACTATCTGGGCTTCTTGTGGAATTGGGAGACAATTTTAAAGTATCAATACTCTAGAGAGGATATCAATGTCATTATAGAACCGGTTCCCCAACATTCTTAAGCTTGGGTCCTCCATTTACTAAGACCGGGTCTCAAAGGAGGGTCTTTATACGTTGGGTATTCAAGCATTTTTCTTTTCTTTTTGATTTTATATGCTAACCATTCATTTTGACATTTAAAATGCACCAATTTTTGCATTTTGAATTGGTTTTGCATATTTTTTTTTTCATTTTTTTTTCATTGCTTGATACCCCAACTCAGACGTTTTTCTCCAGTAACCGCGCATCCAGTGAATGTCACCAAGAGAACCAGGTTACTAGTTTCTCTTCAGTCCTTCTAATTGTATTAACAACTGAAACAGTCTCAATAGTGCGTGTGTGAAAAAGCCCTAGAAGTAGAAATCGAACCATGATACAATTTTGTTGCTCCCAACCAGTCCACCTAGATGATTGCTAATGAAAAATTGAAAAATTATTATTTTTTTCAGAAAAGGCTTATCTAAAACATGCTTCAAAAACTCACAAGGATTTTCAGCAATGGGAGACGAACTTTATTTATTGAAATAAACTAGAAATTAAAAACAAGAAAATAGTAAAACAGGGCAAGATACCCCCCCACGCTTGGACCATACATTGTCCTCAATGTTTTAACAATTTAAACAACATGAAAGGGTAAAGGAAAGTTCACCTGATTTACTACTGACTTGCAAAACAAACACACAGTTACTTCGTGGGTTGCCTCCCACGCAGCGCTCTTTTAACGTCACTAGCTTGACGATCAAAATTTCAATTGGGATCATGCAGAACTAAACTAGTTTCTTTCTCAATTGGGTCACCAATTAAATAATTTTTCAACCTTTGACCATTCACTTTAAACGATCCGGCTTTCTCGCTCCATATCTCTACAGATCCGAAGGGGTAAACCTTACGGATTTCAAAAGGACCGGACCATCTTGACTTTAATTTTCCCGGAAAAATTTTTAGCCTGGAATTAAACAATAACACCAGGTCACCCTCCTTGAATTATCTGCGAATGATACGCTTATCATGCCAATTTTTTGTTCTTTCTTTGTAAAGTTTGGCATTCTCATAAGCATCCATTCTCAGTTCTTCCAATTCGTTTAGTTGGAGTTTTCTTTTTTCTCCGGCTAATTCCATGTTCAGGTTAAGGCGTTTAATTGCCCAGTAAGCTTTGTGCTCTAGTTCAACCGGAAGGTGGCAAGACTTCCCATAAATTAATTTGAAAGGAGTCATTCCTATGGCAGTTTTGTACGCAGCCCGATAAGCCTAGAGAGCATCATCAAGCTTTACCGACCAGTCTTTTCTTGAGGTCGAAACAGTTTTTTTCTAAAATACTTTTAATTTCTCTGTTCGATACCTCAACCTGACCACTAGTTTGGGGATGGTAAGGCATTGCAATTTTGTGCCTTACACCAAACTTTTGCAGTAACATTTCAAAATGTTTTGAGATGAAATGGGATCCTCCGTCACTTATGACAACACGAGGGACCCCGAATCTTGGAAAAATTATTTTTTTGAAAAGTTTTATGACTACCTTTGCATCGTTCGTAGGAGAAGCAATGGCTTCGATCCATTTTGATACATAGTCAACAGCTACCAGAATATATTGGTTTCCAAAGGAAGATGGAAATGGTCCCATAAAATCGACACCCCAGACGTCAAAAATTTCAACCTCTAAGATATTATTTAAGGGCATTTCATTTCTTTTTGAAATATTTCCGATGCGTTGACACTGGTCGCATTTAGAAACGAATTGATGCGTGTCTTTAAAAAGGGACGGCCAATAAAAACCAGATTGTAGAATTTTTGTAGCAGTTTTTGAAGAACTGGCATGGCCGCCATAGGAAGAAGAATGACAATGGTATAGAATGTTACTTACCTCTTCTTCCGCAATGCATCTTCTGAACACCCCGTCTGCTCCTCTTTTAAAAAGCAGTGGCTCGTCCCAGTAATACTGTTTAAGATCATGGAAGAACTTCTTCTTCTGCTGATAATTTAAATCTGGGGGGAGTACTCCTACTGCAAGGTAGTTTACAAAATCTGCATACCATGGTGCTTCAGTTTTGACCAATGAGAAGAGTTGATCATCCAAAAATGTATCATTAAGTGGCAACTCTTCTTCTTTTGTTCCTTGAAGACGGGACAAATGATCAGCCACAACATTTTCAACGCCTTTTTTATCCTTTATTTCAAGATCAAATTCTTGTAGGAGTAAAACCCATCGGATCAATCTCGGCTTGGCATCTTTTTTGTTTAACAAATATCTTATGGCCGAGTGATCAGTATAAATGATGATTTTTGAACCTACCAAATATGATCAAAACTTATCAACGGCAAAAACCACCGCTAATAATTCTTTTTCAGTTGTGGCGTAATTCATTTGTGCCTCGTCTAAGGTCCTGCTTGCATAGTATATGGCATGCAATTTCTTTTCCTTTCTTTGTCCCAGAACTGCCCCAACTGCATAGTCGCTTGCATCGCACATTATCTCGAACGGAAGATTCCAATCTGGTGGTTGTATGATTGGGGCAGTAACCAAAGCCTTTTTCAACCTGTTAAAAGCTTCAAGACAAAGATCATTAAAAATAAATGCTGCATCCTTAAGGAGCAGACTTGTCATAGGTTTTGAAATTTTTGAGAAGTCTTTTATAAATCGGCGGTAGAAACTCGCATGGCCTAAAAAGCTTCTCACCTCTTTTACTGAGGTGGGAGGTAGCATTTTTTCAATCACCTCAATTTTTGCACGATCAACCTCAATACCTCTATTAGAAATTAAGTGTCCTAGGACAATTCCTTGATTAACCATGAAATGACACTTTTCCCAGCTTAGAACTAGATTCACCTTCTCACACCTTTCTATGACTTTTTCCAGATTGGCTAAACAGTTTTCAAAATTTGACCCATGGACGGAAAAATTATCCATAAATACTTCCATTATGTTTTCAACAAAGTCTGAGAATATGGACATCATACACCTTTGAAAGGTAGCAGGAGCATTACATAGACCAAAGGGCATCCTTCTATAGGCATAAGTGCCAAAAGGACATGTGAAAGTTGTTTTTTCTTGGTCGCTAGGGTGGATGGGAATTTGGAAAAATCCTGAATAACCATCCAAATAGCAGAAATGTGAGTGCCGTGCTAACCTTTCTAGCATTTGATCAATGAACGGGAGAGGGAAGTGATCTTTCCGGGTAGCTTTGTTAAGCTTTCTGTAATCAATACACATTCTCCATCCCGTAATTGTCCTTGTGGAAATGCATTCATCCTTTTCATTTTTAATAACTGTTAAGCCTCCCTTCTTAGGTACTACTTGAACAGGACTAACCCACTTACTATCGGAAATAGGATATATTATCCCAGCATCAAGGAGTTTTAAAACTTCCTTTTTAACAACCTTTTTCATGTTTGGGTTTAATCTTCTTTGATGCTCGATAGAAGGTTTATAGTCCTCTTCCAGTAGTATTCTGTGTATGCAGATTGATGGATTTATTCCTTTAATGTCCTCAATAGTATACCCTATGGCTTTGGGATACTTTTTAAGAACATTAAGCAATTTTTCAGTCTCATTTTGTTTTAGATCTGCATTTACAATTACTGGAAAAGTAGAATTAGGGCCAAGAAACTCATACCTGAGAGATGATGGTAAGGGCTTCAGTTCTATTTTTGGTGTTTCTTTTGGGAGATGTCGAGGCTTTTCCTCACCCAAAGATTCAGTACCCAATTTTTGTGATGGTGGATTCTCATCTAAAAGTTTTATGTAAAATTGGGTTTCCTCTGCTGTATTTGTATCTGTGTTGCCTAAAAGGCAATCTTCCAGACTATCTTGTGAAGATGATGCTAAAGAGCAGTCTCGCACGCAATAGTCTACAATATCAATCCTGCAGCATGAGTCCTTTACAGACGGACTCCTCATTAAGTTTGAAACTTCAAACTCAACCTTTTCATCTCCCACGTTAAAAACCAACTTGCCGTTTTTCACGTCAATTATTGCCCCTGCAGTAGCTAAAAAAGGCCTCCCTAGAAGAATAGGAATTTGGGAGTCTTCTTCAATTTCCATTACAACAAAATCTACCGGTATAAAAGTTTGCCCTACTTTGATAGGGATGTCCTCTAAGATTCCAGTGGGGTATTTAATTGAACGATCTGCCAACTGTATTGTCATTTTTGTGGGTTTAAGTTCACCTATCCCTAGTCTTTTGCAAAGAGAAAGAGACATCAAACTTACGCTGGCTCCTAGATCGCACATTGCTCTGTTTATAGTTTCACTTCCAATTACACAAGGTATGGAAAAACTACCTGGATCTTTGAGCTTTTGCGGTAGCTTGTTCTGGATAATTGCACTACATTCTTCTGTTAATGCAACCGTCTCATAGTCGTCTATTTTTATTTTCTTGGATAAAATTTCTTTCAAAATTTTTGAATAAGACGGCATCTGAGACAATGCATCAGTGAAAGGAACGTTGATGTAAAGCTTTTTAAGCAAGTCGACAAACCTTTTGAATTGCTCGTCAAGTTTGTTTTTTGCAAATCTTTGGGGAAAAGGAATGGGTGGTTTGTATGGTGGTGGGGGGATGTGTGGTTCTTCTTTCTTTTTCTGGTTCTTTCTCTTTTTCTTTCTCTTCTTGCTCACATGGTAAATTATGTTTTTCACTCACAATTTTTTCTTGGTTTTATCTTGGTTCCTCTAATTGTTTTCCGCTTCTAAGGGTGACAGCATTTATTTGGCCATTTGGATTTTGTTCTGGTTGCCCAGGAAATACTCCCGAAGACTTAGAGGATGAAGCCACCTGTGTTGCCACTTGAGTTATCTGATTTTCAAGCATTTTATTATGAGTGGCAATAGAGTCGACTTTTGATACCAATTTGATAAGTGTGTCATTCAAATAACCAGTTTGATTTTTGAATTCTTCATTTTGTTTTATTTGAGATGACACAAATTTTTCCATCAAAAATTCCAAGTTTGACTTTTGCGGGTTGTTTTGTGGATTGTTAAAAACTTTCTGATTTTGAAAACCAGGAGGTGGTCTAGGTGCTGGATTGGGTGGAGGATTTTTATAAGAAACATTTGGATGATTCCTCCACCCAGGATTATAAGTATTTGAAAACGGATCTTCCTTCTGAGCATAGTTAACATGCTCGTTTCCAGCACTAGATGCCTCAAGCTGGCATTCAGCTCCAATATGGCCAACAACCCCACATAATTCACATGGTGGAGTAATAGGAGAAGAAGTTTGTGAGACGGCACTTACATTTAATTTTTCAAATTTTTGAAAAACTGCGTCCACTTTTGAGGTAAGATGATCAACAGCAGATATTTCATACTTACCTGGCTCTTTTGATGAGGCTGGTTTATTCGTTATGGCTCGCTCACTTGTCCATTGACAATGGTTTTGAGCCATATCTTCAACGAGTGCATAAGCTTCAGTAAAATTTTTGTTCATTAAAGCTCCACCTGCAGTTGCATCAACAGTCATTCTTGTTGCATATTGTAATCCATTATAAAAAGTGTGAACAACGAGCCATTTCTCTAGTCCATGATGGGGGCATAGCCTTAACATTTCTTTGAAACGTTCCCAAGCATCATAAAGAGATTCCCCGTCGTTTTGAGAAAATCGAGTAATTTGATTTCTCATTTGAGTTGTTTTACTCGGGGAAAGAACTTAGCAAGAAAAGCTTGTTTTAACTGGCCCCAGCTGGTAATGGATTCCGAAGGCAAAGAATGTAGCCATGCTCTTGCTCTATCCCTTAATGAAAAAGGGAAGAGTTTTAGTCTTATGGCATCTTGAGGTACCCCGTTTAATTTAAGAGTTCCACAGTATTCTAGAAAAATTGAAATATGAAGGTTTGGGTCCTCCGTGGGAGAACCAGAAAATTGGTTTTGTTGAACCATTGAAAGTAGAGATGATTTGAGTTCAAAATTATTTGCTTCCACATTCGGATGTACAATGGCACCCGATGTCTCTGCCGAAGGTGTTGCATACTCTTTGAGAGCACGATTTTCATTAGCCGCCATTTGGTTTTCGGGAATTTCTCTCCTCCTTCTATGTAAGAACCTTTCGATTTCGGGAATTTGTTGAACAGTTTCTCCGAAACTTCTGGTTCTTTGCATTCGAGGGACAAGAGAAGAAAAAGTAAAAATAAAGAAAATAAAACTTCAGTCTAACCGGTTTCGAAAAACTTAATTAATATCACTGCCTCCCCAGCAACGGCGCCAAAAACTTGATAGGCCGCAAGTGCACGGTCTTGTCGCGTAATAAAAAGAGTTATCGATCCACAGGGAGAGCCTAGGTGATTACCAATTTAATTTTTCAAAGTTGATTAACTGAAAAGAAAGTGTTTTTAGAAAGAAGGAATGTTTTAGTAAAGTCTACTCACTCATGATCATTGTAAACAAAAGAGGAGAAAAGAAAATAAATGACTAGGAAAATAAAGGGAAAGAAAGTAAATGACTTGGAAAATAAAGGGCAAGAAAGTAAATGACTTGGAAAATAAAGGGGCAAGAAAGTAAATGACTTGAAAAATAAAGGGGCAAGAAAGTAAATGACTTGGAAAATAAAGGGCAAGAAAATAAATGACTTGGAAAATAAAGGGCAAGAAAATAAATGACTTGGAAAATAAAGGGGCAAGAAAGTAAATGACTTGGAAAATAATGGGCAAGAAAGTAAATGACTTGAAAAATAAAGGGGCAAGAAAGTAAATGACTTGGAAAATAAAGGGCAAGAAAATAAATGACTTGGAAAATAAAGGGGCAAGAAAGTAAATGACTTGGAAAATAAAGGGGCAAGAAGGTAAATGACTTGGAAAATAAAGGGGGCAAGAAAGTAAATGTGCAAGAAAAATAAAAGACTTAGAAAATAAATTGCAAGAACTTAAATAGCAAGAAAGTAAAAGAACATGAAGAACAATCTTTAGAGAATTTTTGAGATGAACTTTGTCACAAAATTCAAGTCTTGAGAAATGATTCACTCACAAAACCAAGTCTAATTACAAGTGAGGATCAAGGTCCTATTTATAGGAAAATATGAGGCAAAATATCTACCAACAAGTGGACAAGGCAAAGCCATCAACAAGTGGGCATAGCACTTGAGTGGAGGGGCAAAATAGTCAAAAAGAAGTAAAAAATCAAGTTGGCATGGTTAGCCACCAACAAGTGGCCGCAGCCACTTTTTGACTGCACCTTGGCGCCCTTGGCGCCCATGGCGCCCTGTCCTGCGCCAGTTTGCGTTGTGCTGCGCCAGTGTTGCCTATTTGGCGCCCATGGCGCCCTGTCCTGCGCCAGTTTGTGCTGTTCTTGGTTTTTGGCTCCCATGGCGCTCTTGGGGCCCTGTCCTGCGCCAGTTTTGTTCCTTGCTTGGTTTTTGGTGCCCTTGGCGCCCTAGGGGCCCTGTCCTGCGCCAGTTTTGGTTCTTGGCGCCCTTGGAGAGTGCCTTAGTGCTTAAAAATTGTTCTTCCTCAAATATTTCCTTTGTTTCTTCATTTTAGCTCTTATTTTCTCTTTTGCTTCAAAATAAAACCTGAAAATAAAAAGTAAATATTTGTAGTAAAATAGCTTAAAAATATAATTAAAATACCAATAAAACTTAATGAAAATAACTATTAAAAAGACTCTAAAAATAGACTTATCAGTATTCTCTCCCCTGGGTACATGTTTTACCTCCGCCTTATTGAACCATCCAAGGAGTTCACGTACCTTGGCAAGATATTTCTGCAGCACCGGGTCATAGGCTCCAAATACTGCGTTGATCTACGAGACGACCAACCGTGAGTCTGTGCGGAGCTCAAGTTGTGTGGCGCCGAAGTCTTTGGCCAGCTGTAGGCCGGCTATGCAAGCCTCGTACTCTGCTTGATTGTTGGATGTGGAGAACGAAAAGGTCAGGGACACCTCAACCATGAGTCCTTCTGAGTTTTCAAGTATCAGCCCGGCTCCACTCCCTTTGCTGTTTGAGGACCCATCCACATGAAGGGTCCACGCCGTTTTTGCTCTGTCTTCATGTGGCGTCTTTGTCATTTCTACTACAAAGTTTGCCAAAATTTGAGCCTTCATGGCCGGTCTTATTTTGTACTTGATCCCAAATTCTGAGAGCTCGACTGCCCACTTGATCATCCTTCCAGCCAGGTCGGGACGGTGCAATATTTGTCTGATTGGTTCGAACCACTACTTGATGCGCCACAAAATATGGCCTAAGGCGCCTGGCTGCGATCACGACTGCCAGGGCGACCTTCTCCACTTTTTGGTACCTTAACTCGGGTCCCTACAATGCCTTACTTACAAAGTATACCGGCCTCTGGCCAGTGCTGGTTTCCCTGACGAGTACCGCGCTTAACGCTTCATCGGCCACAGTGAGGTACAAGTATAACGTTTCCCCCTCCTCGGGACGTGTCAAAATGGGTGGTTCAGAGAGGGTTTCTTTTAAAAGGGTCGGTGCCTACTCTTGCTCGGCGGTCCAATCAAAACCTGTTTCCTTCTTAAGAAGCTTGAACAAAGGTAGGGACTTGTGGGCTGCTTTTGAAATGAATCGGGACAACGCTGCTATCATCCCGGTGAGCTTTTGAATTTCCTTCTTCGTAGTTGGGGAAGCCATCTCGGTCACGACCCTGCATTTGTCTGGGTTTGCCTCGATGCCTCTTTCCGTGAGATAGAAACTGAGGAACTTCCCTACACGGACTCCAAATGTGCACTTTTCCGGGTTTAATCTCATATTGTTCTTTCGAATTTCAGAAAATACTTCTGTCAGGTCCTTGAGGTGATCTGGGTCGCTTTTGTTTTGGCTATCATGTCGTCCAGGTACACTTCGATTACCCGGCCGATTTTCCTTTTAAAGACCTTGTTCATCATCCTTTGATAGGTCGCTCCGGCGTTTTTGAGTCCGAAGGGCATTACGCGATAGCAAAATTTTCCTTGCTCTGTCATGAATACCGTTTTCTCTTGATCGGGTGGGAACATTGGGATTTGGTTGTATCCCGACTATGCGTCCATGAAAGATAACAGACGAAAGCCTGAGGCGCTATCGACTAATTTATCCACGCTAGGGACGGGGAAGGCGTCTTTGGGACATGCCTTGTTGAGATCAGTATAGTCAATACACATTCTCCATTCTCCATTTTCCATTAGATTTCTTAACAATGACTACATTTGACAGCCAGGTGGTGTACTTAATTTCTTTTACAAAATTTGCCTCTATGAGGTCCTTCACAGCCCTCTCAGCAGCTTCGGCTTTTTCTCCCTTTTGGACTCTTCTTTTCTGGGCTACCCACTTAGTGTTGGGATTAACGGCGAGATGGTGGCAGACTACCTCGGGTGGTATCCCTGGCATGTCAGCTGCAAACCAGGAAAACAGGTCCGCATTCTCCCTTAGGCAGATGGTAAGGTTCTCTTTGACCTCCTCTGGGAGGTCGGAGCCTATCTTGATGGTCCTGATGGGTCTTCTCCTATCCGGATGAAGATGAAGGCGCCATCTGGCTCGGGTCTCTTCATGCGCTTTTTTAGTTCCTTAGTGAGGGTGGAATCTTCCTCTTCTTCCTCACTGTCCGGATCGTATCTGGCATTCAAATCTGCCAAATTTATTTCAGCTTCTCTCCCAGATTCCCTGCCTGAGTCTCTTACTTCCGTAGTCTTTTTTTCGTCCTTCAGGCTCATGTAGTAACACTTGCGTGCTGCGTCCAGGTCTTCCTGGAGGGTCACAATCTTATTCTCTAAACTGTGGAATTTCATCTTCAGGTGAACTGTTGAGGTTACCGCCTCCAGCTTGCCCAATGTCGGCCTCCCGATAATGCACTGGTAGACAGACTTACATGAGAGGATTAGGAAAGCTGTTTTGATAGTTCTAAACAAAGGTGGTTCACCATCGGGGTCTCCATAGGCGACCATCAGCTCCAAGTGGCCTCAAGGCCTAGTTCTTGATCCGTTGAAACCGGTCAAATCCTCTCCTCGATATGGAGTTAGGTCGGTGGGAGAGATTTTCAAAACTTGCAGCAAGTCTTCAAAAATGATGTCTACTGAGCTTCCCTGGTCGACCAGGATCCTTCTTACTTCAACATTGGCCATAATGGCAGTGATGAGCAGCTGAAGGTGTTTATTTGGTTTTCCATCAGGCAATTCCTTGTCGTCAAAGGATAAGGGCGGCCTGATTGGTCCATTCCTAGGGGTTGAAGTTGATGCAATGCTCAAGATTTCCTTCCACTTCTTTTTCATTGACTTGTTCGACCCCCAATCGTCAAGGGGGTTGCTTCCATGAATCACCATGGCTGCTGGCCCCAAGGCCCTTGGGACCGGGCATTCGTCCATCCTTCGAGCGAACGGTCCCTCATGGGATAACCTCTTCGAGCTTCGAGGGGAGGTGTCCTCAAGGTCCGAAACTTGATACCTATCCCGGTAGGGGGATCTCCTCGATGGCGATCCCCGATGACGCCTTGAAGTCATAGTTGTCAGAGGAGAATACTCCGGCAGGGATGCCACACACCTGTCTGTCTGTCCCAGGCGAGCTTCCTGCTGCAGCATTGCTTCCTGCTGCAACATTGGCGCCCCGCCAGGCGCCCTCATGGGTGCTTTGTGCTTCCACATTGGCGCCCTGCCAGGCGCCCTCATGGGCGCTTTGTGCTTCAACATTGGCGCCTTGCCAGGCGCCCTCATGGGCGCTTTGTGCTTCAACATTGGCGCCCTGCCAGGCGCCCTGATGTGCGCTTTGTGCTTTAACCAACGGAATTCATTAGAGGAATGGGCAGGCTGACTGGTGCCCTCATCAGGTAGGCTGGCGATGTTGCCCTCAGGAGTACCCTCTGGCCGGGGGGCGGGTATGACAACGCTTTGAATCCGGGGTCTGCCTCTAGGTGCCATGGAGTAGCAAGAGGAAAGTTCGAGTAGTGATGATGTGAAAGATAGATATCTCCCACTGTGGTCGCCAATGTTCTGTACCTGCAAAGCCACTCTGACGCTCAAGTCAGTATGAGAATAAGCTAGTGAATTTGCAATGGAAGAGTGTGTACCTCGTAAATGACTATGCGAGCCGGTATTTATAGGAAATCGTGCCCGTTTGTGGGTCGTCGGATCAACGAAATTGATCTTAATCGTCCAAGCGTGATTGGGCTTGTATGTTGTGGATATGGGCCAAAGTGATTGGGCCAATCCATATCCATTACTAAATACACCCCCTGATTTTGCTAAATTGACCTATTGGTCCAGTCCAGAATAGTATCTACCATGACTTGTCTTTACACATGCTCAACTATATGTCGTTGTTTGTAGAGTAACAAAAAAATGGTTTGAAGATATTGATTTTGGATGAAGATCGCAAGTCGCAACATATGCACTTCGACAAATAATATTATATACTCATAGGTCTTTGACAATTTGTAGGAGGTTGACCATACCAAGTTTGAATTTCAATATGTCAAACTCTAATTTTTTATTATTTTATATAAAATTCACATATTTGTCAAACAACATCCATTCACATAGGGGTGGACATCGGTCGGGCTTGGGCGGATTCGGGCCCACTAACAACCATCCGGCCCAATCCACGGATGCTATATACAGGCCCAATTACGTCCATTTTTGTAAACGGGTTGTGCGGGTTCGGTTTGACGGATTATAACGGATCCATGGGTGGGTAGGAACGGGTTGGGCCTTCACTGGCTCAAACCATGTTTTTGGTCCAATTTTCACAAAAAACTTTGTTTTTAACAAAATCTGACTACATTATTGGGCCTAGAAACAGATTATAACACTATGAAATTAATGGGCCTAGGCAATTCTATTTTAAAAAATACTTCACTTCAATAATTTTATTTTTGCCTGAAACAAACAGATGGAAAATCAATGGACTAAATTTTAGGCCATTTTTGGTTCATTCCCTGGACATTGAACAAACACATGCAGCAACTAAAAATTACTTGAGCAACTACAGCCTAAACAAACAAGCAGGAACTAAATTTTAGACCATTTTTTGATCATTCCCTGGACATTAAACAATACGAATGCAAATAAAACATGTAAACACTGAACTTTAAACAAACAAATCCGTATATAATCACAGTAACTAGACTGTATACTGCTGCCAATTACCAAAGTATCTAGCAGTAACTAGATAATAATCTCAGGCTCATCATCAACCAAGTTTACCGTTGTCAATTACCAAAGTATCTAGCAGTAACTAGATTATAATCACAACCCCATTATCAACCAAATTAACTACCAACCAACTAAAGCAAACAACATTTAATACTAATAAATCTAAGTTTAAAATCTAAATTACATCATACACCCATGCAAGGGGAATTTCACAGCTTCTTTAAAGAAGCTTAATGAAGCTCACAACTTCAAACTAGCCTTTGGAATCTGCAATCTACATAATAAACAGTAACTTTCAGTAGTAAAAACAGTAATACTAACAGAAGTTTTAAGATAAGATCATGCACTTAGCACTAACCTTGTTACTTATAGCCAAATAGCCTAAGTAACAGCCCATGACTTGACAAAATGGATACTTTTCCAGAATCTGAAAAACAAAACAGAAATACAGATGCTGAAATAGAAATAATAACTAAAACAGATGCTGAAACAGATACAATTTAATCAGCAATAACCTTGTTATTCATACCAGATTTTGTTCTCTATTCATTCTTGACCAATGGTCTCACTTCCAAACCAAAGTTGGCAATTCTGAAACAGAAATACCAGAAACTAATTATGAAGGAAACAGAGACAAAACTCCATAAACTAATTTAATAGAAAGAACAAAAAGCAAACAAAATAGAAATCATTACTTTCAGTGCTACTCGGAACATTTATCCATAAGGTGAGAAGTTGGATGATGTAGTGAGCCATGAATGACTCCAAAAGACCATAATGTTGCTATTTTTAATGCAATAGTTGGGAATAAAAGATGATGGCCATGTGACTCCAAAAAAGCAAAAAGTTATAACTGTATATTCAAAAGAGAAACTGTTAATACCTTCACAAATAATTATGCAACAATTTAATTAGAAATGCATTGGGGACTAACAGTGAAATTCTTCTCAGCCACTGCCAATATTAATTGGCTGTGACTGAGATGATGAGCCAACTCCAGCAGCTCCATCTTCCACAGAAACCCCTCCTTGAAATTCTATGGAACATAAAAAACAAATATTAGCTCATATAGAATTAGAAAGCAAATATTATCAAAAGACCAGAAATCATTAAATTTATACCTGCTACAATGTTATCAAAATCCTCATACTCTTCATCTATGTTGAGGTTTTTAATCTGGAAGAAAGAAGGCTTCAACCAGTTTTGAGTACATATTAGAGCTTCTGCCATTTCAGGGCTTAAGGAGCTTCTATATGTATCTAAAACCCTCCCTCCAGTGCTAAATGCACTCTCAGATGCCACAGTAGAAACTGGTGTGGCCAAAAGATCTCTAACAAAGGTAGATAACACAGGGTACCGGTCTGAGTTTTGTTTCCACCAAGCTAAAATCTCAAATGTGGCTGATGCATCTATATTAGGTTCACCCAAAAACCTCTCTAGTTCATTTTTCTTATCAATGGAATCCTTATCCCGCAAATGTTGCTTAAATGCATTTTCTCTTGCTTGAGTTGAAAGTATTTCAGAAACTGCAGGTGTTTCACCACCTACTGAAGGACTAACAGCTTGCTGCCCAACATTATTTTTCTTTTCATATTCATCCTTGTACCAATTGTACATCTTAAAAAGATTATTTTTAACTGAACTGAAAAGTTCAGTAGCAAAGGTGGGATTGGAAACATACATTGCTTGAAATGACCACTCAACATACCTCAACTTATACCTAGGATCAAAAATAACACCAAAATAGAGAAGCTGGTTAATATTTTCAATTTTCCCCCAATACTTCTCATATTTTTTCTTCATTTCCATACCCATGGTAGCAAGAATTGTGTTGAGGTTCATGGCAGAATTATTGAGTTCAATGAAGATGGAAGAGAGTTGGGAAAACGCAGCATGCAAAGTAACACTCTGTGAGGCTGAGAAAACTTTAGTAGCATCATAAAACAGTTTCAAAAACTTCTGAAACACACGAACTTTATCCCAATCGGATGCACTAGGAATTCCAGCAGCCCCAAAGAATTCAGCATAACTCACATCTTCATACTCTAGTTTATCAAAGGCTGGCTGATACTTTTCAGCTGCATTTAACATCATGTATGTCGAGTTCCACCTAGTGGAAACATCAAGACACAACAATTTTTTACAAGTTATACTAGAAAATTCTTTACATTCATTGAACTTGGCAGAACGTTGAGGTGAAGACCTAACAAACCTAACAGCTGTTCTAATGCTAGAAATAGAGCTGCTCATGTCCTTCAATCCATCGTTCACCACCAAATTAAGAATATGAGCGGAACACCTGACATGAAAAAACTGTCCATCCCCCACCAACCCATTCATATTGTTCAATTTTTTCTTCAAATACGCGACAGCAACATCATTAGAGCTTGCATTGTCCACAGTAATTGTGGACACATTCCTAATACCCCATTCTCTAAGAACCTCCTCTACTTTCCTACCAACTGTCTCTCCCTTATGGTTAGGAACAACACAAAAGCTTATAATCCTCTTTTGGTATCTCCATTGGCTGTCTATGAAGTGTGCAGTGAGGGTTAAATAATTCAGATTCTGAATTGAGGTCCAACAATCGGTGGTAAGTGCTACCCTTGAGCAATCAGATCTAAAAAGATTTTTCAATTTTTGTTTCTCTTCAAGATAAAGTTGATAGCAGTGCCTAGCAACTGTTCTTCTAGATGGGACAGTAAATTGGGGTTGCATTTGACTCATCATGAACCTAAATCCATCACCCTCTACCACCTTAAATGGTTGCTCATCAACTATTACAAAAATAACAACCGCCTTTTTACAAGCATCAACATCAAATCTTGTACTAGTGGTAACTAAACTAGATTTTTCCCCAGGACTAAAGGTAAGAGTTGTTTGTTTGGGGTCATTCACTAGAGCATAAGGATATGAAGGACAGAGTGGAATGTGAGCCTTCATGTTAGATGTACCATGAATCTTAGAATCGCATCGGAATTTTATGTGGCAGTGTTTGCAAGCTGCAATAGGTTCCGTCTCGTCCGGTAATCTAACGAAATGATCCCAGGCTTCAGAAGTTGTCCTCTTTTTGTTTGCATTTGGCTTCCTCTTCTTTCCAAGAGGAGGTTTAGGAGCAACTACAGCTGCAGCAGCTGTTGCTTGCCCAGTGGCAGCTTGAGAAGGGTTTTGTGGCGTGGCATTTTCTGGTATAGGAGGAGGTTTTTGGCCTAGCTGATCCATTGCTGAGAACAAATCTATAAAGCATACATATTTGATTTATTCATGTAAACAATCACAGATTGCATAGTAATTACAACTAACAAGTAGCATATAAACAAGTATCAAGTAAACAAGTAACATACAACCAAGCATTTTTGCTTGCTACCTCACAGATTGTATATCTGATTTATTCATATAAATAATGCTTTCAAACAAACAAGTAACATATAAACAACACAAATTGCATGCTACCTCACAAATTGCATATCAACAATTACAACTAACAAGTAGCAGATAAACAAGTAACATATAAACAAGTAAACAAGTAACATACAACCAATAATTTTTGCTTGCTACCTCACAGATTGCTTACTTCTTGCTTGCTTCAAATAATACCACGTACGTACTCTACCTCCTACCTCACAGATTGCATGCTCCTTCCTTGTCGAAAGCATTAAATTAATAAATCAACAACAGAAAACAAAATAGAGTTAGAAACATAAACATAAATCCAAAGCATTGATGAAGTATAAACTCAAAGGCAGAACTAGACATTAACACAAATATTAACACAAATATTAACACAAATGTAAGTAGAGTGAAGCCATTAAAAACCCAGAAACAGAGTAGACAAGAGGAACTTAGCAGTGCTTTAAAATTTTGAAACCCTAAAAATTTTGAAACCCCAAAAAATTTGAAACCCACGAAGACGTAAGTGAAGCCATATGAAACCCAGAATCTCTATAAACGAAAAAAATGAAATCCCAAAGGTTTGAAATCCGAAACCCTAAAAACGAAACAAAATGAAGCAAAATAAAGAATGAAAAGAACTGTGAGAGGATGGGAAGAAGAGAATCTAAGGAAGAAAGGTTACCTCTTCGAAGAGAACCAAACGAAGACGACGAAAAGAGAGATCCTTCACTCCTTCGCTCTGTGAGAGAGTTGCAATCAAATGAGGATGACAAAAAGAAAGGTTTCTTTGGAGTTGCAGTGAGTGTTTCTTTCGTGGGAGAGGGGAGCTTTGCTGCTACTGGGGTTTCGTGGGAGAGGGAGAAGTGAGTTGTGGCTGCTAGGGTTTCTTCGTGGGAGAGGGAGCGCTGCTCTGCTAGGGTTTCATTTTTTTGATGAGAGTGAAAGTGAGAGCGTTTCGTTTCTGAGAGTGAGATGCGTGGGTGAGTGTTTTGTTTTAAGTTTTAACGTGAATTCTTTTCGGTCGGGTTCGGGTAGTGATGGATCTCAACCAGCCCACCGCCTCCGACCATTACAGGCCGCAAATAACCAAATTGGGCCACATGTAATCCGAATTGAAGCCCAAACCGACCGGCCAGCTATTTTGTTTGTCGGGTTGCGGTCGGGTATGGCGGGTTCGCCCAAGTTGTCCACCCCTACATTCACATACCTTTTCTCATATTTGTTTCAACATTGAGAGAGAGAGAGAGAGAGAGAGAGAGAGAGAGAGCTAGGTATTACATATGTAGTCAGTACCATGATGATGTATTAGGGTTAAATATATTTTTAACTGGTTTTCATTTTTAGTCCTCAATAAACTTTTCTTCAATTCTTTATCTCTGGGGTTAAGTTTTTTTTTATAAGCAATGTTAAAGGGTGTGGGGGAATGTTAGTTTCCGGGGTTTGAACCCGGGACCTACCACATTGGCATCTATGGCAACACGTTTTTTAATAGCTAGGAAGTAACTTTTGACAGTAAGTCGCTCCTCAACTAGCTAACGAACTGTCATATTGGGACATGCCACGTAACTTTTTAATGTCTACAATGCTAAATCAACTTTTCACATTAGATGAATTGACATCCTAGTCATTAAATTGCAACGTGGCAGGTGCCAACATAGAATCCTGTTTACCAAAAGTGCAAAGAAAAATATAAGTGTGGACCAAAAGTGCAAAGATGGGCATAAGTGAGACCAAAAGTTGAAGAAAAAAAGTTTAGCCTAAAATGGAAAACTCATATTTTATAGGGACTAAATATATATTTAACTCTTTTGTGATATTGATCCTAGGACAAGCGTTGAAACATAAACTTGGTGCCTATTTTGTGATGTGGTAAAATTGTCAATTTTTGTTAGCTTTATGTACAGGGTTAAATATGTTTTTTGTTAGCTATAGTTTAGGGACTAAATTGGAGAGAGAGATAGTTGAGGGACCCATTTGAGAATTTATTCTAATTGTTATGTATTTTTGCCAAATTAGGTTGTTTATGAAAATATTTAATTTATCTTTTGCTATTTTTGTATGGTTTTTAAAGCATAGTTGTTGTTTAGAAACATACTATTATTGGTACTTTAGGGATTTTTTTGTTGGTATAAACCGAGTATTCTAAAGCTGGGTAGGACTAAAATGAGTGGCACAGCTCTCCATCAAGAGATTTAACACTGCTGCATGCTCAAGGCTGGATTCGAACCCAGGACCTTGGTTAAGCTGGAAGAGACCCCTACCATCTCAGCCAAGTACTCTTGGGTGGTACTTTAGGGATTAATATTGTATACAAATATTTATTTGGTCGGTAAACATAATAATTAATATCAAAATTTAGATAATAAATAAAGATGTTTCAGAACTTTTTTTTTGGGTACATAGACGGAGTGGTCACAACCATTAGAAACTCACACACACAATTGGGAGGTCCCGGGTTCGAACCCGGGACATGGTATCCAGCCTAACAATTTCGACAATTGCCAGTTGAGCTAGGCCTTACGGATTTTCAGAACTATTTGTAGCGACGCGACTCGTGCGAATGCGCATATATACATTTAATTCTTACTTAAAAAACTGCTTTTAAATGTAAAACAAAAAATGTGGTCAACAAATGTAAAACAATAAAATAAGATGGAGCACATATGTTACTGAAACTAATGCTTTGTTTGATAAAATATAACGGATAATAGATAAACTAGCTTGTAGCAGATGGACTAAGAGCGGATAAACTTGCTAATTAAATTTAAAGTGTTTTTTGGTACAAAAATATAAATAATTAAATTTAAAGTGTTTAATAAAACTAGTGGTTGAGCTAGCTTATAATATTAAATGACATAAATAGATATTTATATTTAATACTTATAAATGAGAGAGAATATTGATTTAATGAAGTTTAAATAAGGAAATTAATTGTACCCAAAAATAAGGAAATTAATAATAATAATAATAATAATAATAATAATAATAATAAAAAAAGGGAGAAAAAGATAAAATACTATAGACTATAAACTCAGCCATTATTTTAAGGTTCTGTTTGACAAGACAAAATTTGCTAGCTTATAATAGATAAGCTATTTGTAAGTGTTTATCATAACTAGCTTATAACATTTTTTATTAGCTTATAGTGTTTTTTGGAACGCTACTTAGCGTTCGAACTTATAGCGTTTCACTTTTTCTCTCATTTTTACTTCTCGTAATTTAATTAAATTCTGCATTTATTATCTATTAAATGAATATTATCTCTCACTTTCAAACATTAATTACAAATGTCCAATTATGTCATTTTATATTTATAAGCTAGTTCAACCACTAATTTTACCAAACACTTTAAATTCAATCCATTATCAATTATCAGTTATAAACTAGTTTATCTACTATCCATTATAATTTTACCGATATTTATAGGTTGTTAAAAGTGAAACCATACATTAGTGAAAAAAACGTTATAAATTACCGGGTGGTTTTAGGGTGAAAGAGCAAATTAAATCTTTCACCGGTGAAACACTAAAATTGACTGTTGGATATAGTATAAAAATTCATCAATGGTTGAGATTTAATATTGGTTGATTCAATCTTAAATATTCATAGCGTTTTAAATAATATCCAATGGTCAATTTTAATGTTTCACCGATAAAAGATTTAATTTACTATTTCACCCTAGAAGCACCCTAAATTACCTCACACATTTTTTTTATAAACAATATTAATGAGAACAAGGAAATGTTAGTTTTGTGGGGTTTGAACCGAAACCTCGTTCTTCTATTCCTTTTTCGAAATCTCTTTGTTCAGCCAATGTTGTTAGGACAACCGTTAATTAAATTGAAAAGAAAAAAGTGATGATGGTTGGGAAACGTAAATACACGGGTCAATAAAAACGTAAACCGCCGATACCCTTTCTTCCCTTCTTCTTCTTCTTCCTCTTATTCGCTTCACACTCATCTTCCACCATCACTTCGCGCTGAAGCCATGACTAGCTCCTCAACTTCCTCTCGCAAGGTTAGCCCTAGCCTCATTCCAATTTCTCTTTTCTTTTTCACTCTTGTTTTTCTCTTGTTTAAATTTCTATTCATGTTCTTCAGAATCTGAGTAAGATTGCCCTCAATAGGCTCCAGAAAGAGCTCGTGGAATGGCAAGTCAATCCCCCATCTGGTTTCAACCACAAAGTCACCGATAATCTCCAAAGGTATTATTATTATTATTATTATTATTATTATTCACCAAAAAGTTGAATTAAATTTGCGATTCCCCTTTTTTGTTTATATTTTTCTAAAAATGTTAACTTTACTTGTTACTTAGGGTTATTCAAATAATTGGTGAAATGAGTTTTGTGCTAAATTGTTGTTTGTAGTTGTTAATTGGTTTTGGATTGTTTTCCCCTTTTGATTAGGTTTGTTAATTTTTTTGGTTATTAAAGGTGGGTTATTGAAGTAACTGGAGCACCTGGTACACTTTATGCTAATGAGACTTACCAGCTTCAGGTTGATTTTCCTGTGCATTATCCAATGGAAGCTCCACAGGTTGTTGTTCATATGCTGTAGAATTAAGGTTTTGCTTGAAAGTTTCATCATTTTGTGGCTTGTTTTGCTCTGACTTATGTAGTGAATGGCTACTCACAGGTGATATTTTTGCATCCAGCTCCAATGCATCCCCATATCTATAGCAATGGCCATATTTGTTTAGGTATGTGATGTGCCATTTACTCATTGTTTCAGGGGAGTACAGATCCTCTCCTGCACAAGTTTTTGACTTTTTGTTTTGTTTTATTAGCTTTCTTCCATTCATATTTTCCCATGTTTATTTATTGTTATTGTCTAATGTTTAATGAGTATTTCCTTTTTATTCATTGCTTTGGGCTTCCCTTCAAGTCATGATATTCAGATTTATTAGATCTTGCTAAGAATTCGAGAGAGGATGTGAGTAAGTTGTTTAAGCTTCACTGATTTATTGGCGATTGGGAAATGAGAAGTGAATACCAAAATTGAAAATAGCTTGTTTTAAAAGTTAATGAATGGACTATGAAAATCTTCTACTAGCACATGGCTTTGTCGCTTGTCTGTACAGATGTATGTTTTCCTGTAATTTTCAACTTTGAATATGCCGGCATTGTAAATTTTATGGGTAACTTAGGAGATAGGAGACCTCTGATAGTCTGATGTCCATGAGGAGTAAAAGCGTGTGTGAGGAGTCTCCCATTTCTGTGAATAAGCGCGTCTTTATGTTTCTATACACCTGGAAATCTTGTTTTCCTTTTTTTGAAATTTAAACCTTTGAATAACTGTCTATGCATCTGCAAAGTATAAATTTGGAGAAATTATTATTCAGAGTGATGCTCCCAACCTTTTGGAGTTCATTTCATGGCACAAATTCAGTTTCAGCCTGTATCTGCTTCTCTTGTTTTCCCTCTTTTTCCTTATCTATTTTGGGGGAATCGGGTGGGATTTATATCTGCAAAATGTTTAGGAAACTTTCTAAGTGAAATATGGATATACCACTTGTACTATCCTACGTGGTCGGTGAAGATTCATCAAAGTCCCCTTTTCTACTCTCTGTTTTGCTCACTGAACAGATGCTACTTGATTATATCAAGTGAAATGGAATTATTAAAAAGGGTAAGTTGGTAACAACAATAAATGGGAATAAAAATAAGGAGGCGTAGTTAGTCTTATTTTGTTCATTCATTCAAGCCTTTCTCATCTGGATATTGATGAGTTGAATCAGTCTGTTTATATTTTTATGGTAGCATGTAGCACAGGCAAAACATTTTGTTTAGAAAATAGTTCTCTCTATATGTTGAAGGTTAGCAGTGGAAGATGAAGTTAATAATCATTGCCTTTTGTCTCCTCGCCAACTACTTGATAATGCTAGTGAAACATATAAAATTGTTCAGCTTTAACCTTTCTTTTTTGGAAATTTAATGAGTGGGGATATTTACCTTTGTCATAAATAGATAACACTCATTTGTGTGTTTGATTTTGTTGTAAGAGTAGATGACTGATTTTTTATGATAAGGTGGCTAAAAAAATGATCGATTTATGTCTGGTTTTTTTGTGTTGAGCTGACATTTGATCTACTTTATGAAATTATGCAGATATATTGTATGATTCATGGTCCCCAGCCATGACAGTTAGTTCTGTATGCATCAGCATTCTCTCTATGCTTTCGAGCTCAACTGAAAAGGTGTGAATCTATTATAGATATTGTGTGTCCTTTTGTTTTCCATATAACTTCGGAGTTTCTATAGATACATGTGTGTGTGTGCGCGCGCGCCTTAAGGATTGATATTTCTTTCATCCAATGGGTTTCTGCGTTGACTAAACAACTCTGATTTGATCTTTTCTGCAGCAACGCCCTGAAGATAACGACCGCTATGTAAAGAACTGCAAAAAGAATCCAAAGGAGACAAGGTGGTGGTTCCATGATGATAAAGTATAATAACCGGTAATATGTTCACAATATTAGACTAGAGGATTATCCTTTCAAAAAAAAAATGAAGACATGGGGAAAGGTATTATGAGAATTTTGGATGCCTGTAATTTGTAAACCAACTCTCCTGTAAATTTGAATCACCCTTCATTTCATAATGTGCGGAAAAAAACTCTATTGTGTTTACCCTGTCTGATAACTGGTTCTTTTTATTGCTTTACTGTCTAATTATTTGGTGCGGTAGCTGCAGGAGAATGGTTGGTCTGTACATCAGTACATGTTAGTAGTGATACTCTAGGTAAAGTGGGTTGTCATTTATATGTGGAGTTTTGCTTTTCCCACACCCCCTCCTACTCTTTCACACCCCTTAACAAATTTTATTCCAAAAATAACCTCGCGTGAGACGCTGCGAGGACGTGTTTTATGACTGTTCGAACGACCTTGTTCGAACAGGTTCGCATGACCTCATGCGAACAGTTTAAAAACACCCAAAAGGGTGTGAAGTCAAAATTTAACACACTCGAACGATGTCGTTCGAATGTGTTCGAACGAGGTCATGCGAACAGGTTCGAATGACCTCATGCGAACAGGTGAAAAACGCCCAAAAGGGTGTGAAGTCAAAATTTAACACACTCGAACGATGTCATTCGAACCTGTTCGAATGCCCGTGTTCGAACAGGTGAAAATTCGTGAAAAAAAAGAGGTTTGGCCTGGCCTTTTGGTCTTTTCACACCCTTATGGGGTGTGTTTCGAGTAGGAGGGGGTGTGGGAAAAGCAATACCCTATATGTGAGTAAAGGCCCAAAGCGTGGGGCACATTTGTCTCCAAAAAATTTAAGCCACCGTTTAGTCATTCACATTTTCAAACATAGGGACACGTTAGTTATCTTAACGATGTGTCATGTTATTTGCCTATGTGTCAATTACTGTAATGCATAATAATTTTGAGCCAATTTGATAATTGAGTAAAACTCTTACAGAAATTAAAAAAGGGACAGAATAGTCCCTACGTTGAGTAAAGTTCTTTGATAGGAAAGGTTTTACACATGTACCGTAGTTGACATGTTGTTGGCAGAAGTTAACGCTATACATAGGCAAATAACATGATGTGTCATCAAGATAATTGATGTTTTTTTAAGACCATTTCTTTCCCCACACCCCCTCCTACTCTTTCACACCCCCTAACTTCTAAAATCCCTAAACTACCCTCAACTTAAAAAAAAAAAACCCTCACACCCCTCACACCCCTCACTCCTCTCACTTTCCCTTTCCCTTTCATTCGAACCATTCCTCTCCTCCTCTCATTCGAACCCTTCCCTTTCACTCTCCCTCTCACTCAACTTCTCACAACTCACTCAATCTCACCCAATCTCCCACTCAATCTTCTCCACAAACACCCTCAAGACCACCTGGGTTTTGTTCGCGTCCTCTCACTCTCTCTAATCGTTCCATTTTCATTCAGGTAACCCTCTCTCCCTTCTGTCCATTTAAGTTTTTTTTTTCTGTGCATCTGCTGTGTTCGCATGACCTCATGCGAACACGTGAAAACGAAGGTGTTCGAATGAGGTCATGCGAACACCGTTCGAATGAGGCCATGCGAACACCCGTTCGAATGAGGTTGTTCGAACACGTGCGAATGCTTCTGTTCGAACAGGTGTGACAGTATTGTTCCTGTTATATTGCTGGTTATGTTGCTTAATTGGTTTAATGGTTGCTGTTTCAGATATGGTGAGGCATCGTGGCGGTAGTTCGCAACAGCCGGAGCGTAGGCCACCCCCGACGGCTTCCGAACGCAAACGGAGGCAAGATGGAGCTGAACCTTCCCGGAGGGGTAGGCGTAGGGACGTCCCTCCTCCCCCACCGGAGGTTGATGATATTGGCCGGGATGTTGAGCGTGATGCTCAATTTCCGGCATATGAGCTGGCCGGCCCTTCTGGTCATGCACATGAGGAGGGAGGTGCTCAACATGAGGAGGATGTTGAGCCTCAGGAGCCTGCTGCTGCTCCTAGGGCTACATTCCCATTCCCTGGTGGACCTGTTGATGGTTCTGTCTTGCCCACATACGGGTCTCATATTTTGACTGAGTTCTATGCTGGCCGGGTAAGTTATTGTTATATAATAGCGTGTTGTCAATTTTGTTTCTTATTTTGTTGAACATATTGGCTTATTGTGCCGGTGTCATTTGTCAATGCAGGTTCGGCCGGACATAACTACGATTCCACATGGACCGGTTAACCTTGTGGTCCATGCTAGGATCAGGGAGACTCTTATCCTATCGGGTTTGTTCCCTCTCATAGGACTTGGTTTTCCCCTCACTCACAAGGGGCTGCTGAACGCATTCATAGAGCGTTGGCAGCCGGATACATCATCATTCCACCTTCCCGTGGGTGAGATGTCTATCACCCTTGATGATGTATCCCAGCTGCTACACATCCCCATCACGGGCCAGTTCTATGACATGCCTGACTGGACTTCGTGGCAGGGAGAGCAGCTGCTGATTGACTATTTGGGGGCCACCCCCCAAGATGCCGCTGAACAGACTTCTGCGCGAGGGTTGTCAGTTGGTCTTGTATGGCTGAGGGATCATGTCTACCACCCAGCCATAGCTGAGCAGAGGTGGCATCATGCTGCTAGGGCCTATTTGCTCTATCTTTTGGGCTGCACATTGTTCGCAGACAAGTCAGGAAGCAAGGTTAAGCTTGGCTACCTAGGTATGCTTCTTGATTTGAACAATGTTGGAGACTACTGCTGGGGGGCAATGGCCCTTGCCCATATGTATGATCAGCTGAAGGATGCTTCAAGAAAGAAGACGAAGAAGATGGCTGGTCATATGGCTCTACTACAGGTATAAAACTTACTTTTTTTTTTATAAGTTTGCTTTAGGTTTACTTTCAGATTTATAATCAACCAATGATATGTTCATTACAGGGTTGGATTTTTGAGCACTTTCAGAGTGCCAATTTTACATCTTGGGTGGTGCACCCAGAATATGTTGAGAGTATGCCACGGGCGAAGAAATGGCTGTGTAGGGATGGCCCCGGGGCCATCAAGTCACACACCATCAGACTGTGCCTTGACCGGCTACACCATGAGGAGGTCACCTGGGACCCCTACACAGGCCATAGGCAGGAGAGACCCTTTGAGGAGCTGGGCAGGTTCAGAGGGTTCATCCGGAGTGCTGGCTGTATGGTGAGCCATTTGCCGGATAGAGTGGTCAGACAGTTTGGCCAGGTACAGCACATCCCGGAGGAGCCCAGACCTGCAAATCGGGCCGTCTGTACTCTCACGGAGTGTGATGAGAGGTGGACACAGTTCCAGGACCACTTGGTGGCGCGGGGGCCTCCCTGTGTGCCGTACTCCTCAAACACGGTGCCGGGCTACTTTCCATGGTTTTCTAGGGTCTCACATCCCTTTGCCTTCCCTAAAAATTATGTAGAGCTTGTGGATGAGCCGGATGTCAGTGTGGTACGTGTTTTTTATGTTAATTACAGTAATAAGTTTCTTCTACTTATTTAAATAATGTTATGTTATTTGTTTGACAGATGCTGCCAGAGCTCCTGGATATGGTGGATGAGATGGATGGGACCATCAATGATAATGTCCCAGAGCCAACCAGGAGCGTCTTTCAGCGCATCAAGAGGTTGCTCAACCCCTTCCGTAGGCTTAGGAGGAGGATCGTCAATGTGTATCAGAGGAGGGGGCGCAACACCCAGTAGGGGGGGATATTTGTATAATTTAACTGTTTGGAACTTTTGTATAATTTAACTACTTTTGATATTATTAAGTATTTTTGTGATGTCATCTACTTAATTTGGCGCAAATTTATTGCCTTTTTATTACAAACCATAACCATACATGAAATACGAAATACATGAAATACGAAATACATAAAACCAACATAAGCAAACAACTAACTAAGAAACTAGTGTTTCGGTTGTCCCTGTTCCAGAAGATAAATGATCTCTTCTGGAGTGCGTATTGTGTCCACGTACAACTCTAAGACTTGTCGCCCCATCGGAAGTGTAGCATGATATTCCATCATGGTCCCAACGTCGTCATCGTTGCGGATCTCCATAACTGTAAAATAGCCAGTCCCGTAATCAAGCCGGTTGTACTTTCGGTAACGTATACGCGCCACGTCTTTACGCCACGCTCCCTCTGGACGAACCTTCCTCTCAGCCTTTTCCTTCAGTTGGGCGAAGGTGATGTCCTTACTCATCCTGCAGAATACATGGTTAGGACAACGAAACACAACACCATGTTCGTCGGTGGTGACAGTCCCATGGTGATGAAGGGCAGTTAGGAATTTGGTGGATGAGTACTGGGTTGAGCACAATTGCCATTCCATTTCAGCTTGGTTGTAGCTGTCAAGAGGGAGAGTAGGTTTTGGTGAAGAAGCAGATTAGGGTTTGGTGAAGAAGGTCTGAGGATGTGAACCCCCTTTTATAATAGGCATGGTGAAATGTCAGCCATTGATTTCATTTTTAGATCACAAATCTGAGCCGTTTAAATTCTATCCGTTCAGACACATTTTCCAAAGGGATTGACATCCACTCCTTTATCTGACACACATTTGACTGATTGTAAGCCGTTGATCAAAACTGTCGGTGGAATCTGAGACGTCCAATATCTGTCGCTCTGCAACACTGGTTCGAATAGCCTCATGCGAACATGTTCGCATGACCACATTCGACCCTGTTCGCATGACCCCATTCGAACAGGTGAAAAACACCCAAGAGGGTGTGTCCCCATATTTAACACACGCGAATGGCCTCGTGCGAACCTGTTCGAAGGCCCGTGTTCGAACAGGTGAAAATTCGTGAAAAAAAAGAGGTTTGGCCTGGCCTTTTGGTCATTTCACACCCTTATGGGGTGTGTTTCGAGTAGGAGGGGGTGTGGGAAAAGCAAACGCCTTTTTTAATGGTGATAGAGACGGAGGGACCAACATGTTCCTATTTTGAAAATGTGAGGGGTTTTTTTTTTTTGGTCGAATTGATACCGGTTATATAGAAAATGGGCGAAGCCCAAACCGAAACAAACAAAGACAAAAACCGGGCCCAAAAACACAGCCCAGACAACAAAAGTCAACCAAACCAAAAACAAACAAACTGAATGAAGGAAAAAAAAACCTCACACATCGAGCGCGAAGAACACCACACACTACCCACTAGCGAAAAGAAAAAAAACCCTAGAAAAAGAGAACAACATGTTCAACAGCTAATCAACCCTAATTGCTGCAATCGATCGAAACACCATTGCAGCAAAAATCTATACTCAACCACATGCATCCACTTGAAGAAGATCTCGAAGCACGCTCGGAGTTAAATTGAGACTTAAATTTTTTCAGGGACTACTAATGTGTCCCACACATTTTTTGTTGGGCCTGTAATCTTTACATGTATGTGTTGGAGTCTAAAGTATTGATTAATTAAGTTACAGATTACATACTTGGTTTAAGCTGACTTTCATGCTTAAACATATCTAAGTTAAACAAGCTTATAATCTAGTCTTATAAGCTAAACTTCTTTCGGTTAAACAAGCTTATAATCTAGTCTAATAAGCTATAAATTGTAAGGGGGATTTTGATGTTTTTTTCCCTAAGAATGGTTTTGCATTAGAAGGTTTTTACGAAGCTCCATGACTCTTTCTTTTGCTAAAAAAAAAGAAACTATAAACTAACTTTTGACCTTACTTAAGAGCCTTAGAATGACACATGAACCAACCACCTCAATTTACAATTTCATTTTGAGAACTCTGATTTTTAATTGGAACAGTGATATTTGATACTCGTACATCATGTTCATATTTTCACACCATTTTTTATAACGAAGTTTAGTTTCATCTCCCAAAAAAATTGTCCTCTAGTACCCATAACTATTCTTCAAATGCTACTTATGCATGGGTTATAACTAATTTTATGAACTTATTCTTCATTTCTGTATCATTATCAACTAAATTTTTAAAAGAATTATAAGAATCAATCATGTAAACAATAATCTAATATATTTAATTTATAATATGATTTAGAATATGAAGAATAATAATTGCCTCATTGTTAAAACGATACTAAGCACAACCAAAATCATACCTGTATCCTTTGACAAAAGTGTATCTTTGTTCTATGATTTCTGGACTCCATTCATCAATGCCAGGAGAAATCAAGTGCAAGCCAAACAATTCAAATTTGAAGTAGTGTATTTTATTCATTATATTTTTCAAATTCAAGATAAAATATAAACTTTTAACCTTTTATGTCATTTTTATATTTATCTGTTAGTTAAACAGTTAATTTTATAGAACAGATCAATTATAACGCGTTAGCTTTTAGCTATATACTATTTTTTTTTTATACTTTCCCATTTATTTTTACAAATTATCATATAAATATTTTAGGGAAAGTATATTTGTATACATTTGATTAAAGGCCCAAAGTGGTCCTCACAATCTTTTTGCAAAATATATTAGTCTCGACAAATTTGAAGTTTTAAGTTAGTCTCTCGCATTTTCAAAATTGGGACACATTAATCCATTCGTCTATTTACTTAATAAAATGTTAGTTACTTTTGCTGACGTGGAGTTGTTAGTTAACCTCATCGGTATGTGACTAACTACAGACATGTAATTATTTTTGGGCCATATTAATTTTTGATTTAAACCTTTATTCAGAAATAAAAAAATGGGTCAAGTTGGTCTCTACGTGTTTGGAACATTTCAATCTCCTTCAAAATCAACACAAGAATATTTATGGAAAACCAACAACTAGAAACATACATAAGGAAGAGAATGCTCATAACAAGGGGAACACATCCACAAGCGAATGCTCATACATCATCAAATTCACATCTTAAAAACAACTTAAAGCAGCTAAAGCATCCGCACAACCATTAGCTTCTCAATAGCAATACACAAAGCGCTCTTCCCAATCCGACCGCTATTTGATTGCAAGTTTTTATAAATTTAGACTGTAGGAACACGCCAATATCAACCAAGAAATAAGAGATATGAAACTTGGCTTATTACAACAAAAGCATAATGTATTTCAAGTCAACAATAATTTGATATATAGATAAGCCTTGTAGTAGAGGAATTGATCTAGTAGTTTCTTTTCAAACCCAGCATGTGCAGTATTAGTCCAAAGTAGTTCAACCTGTAAGCCAATCTGATAAATTCTAACTTGAATTTACTCCAAGGAGGGTACCTTGGCTCAATTTCAAGGCAAAGGTGTCTATGCATTACAGCTTTTTCATGGCTGAAAGTTTCAAATGAGTACTTCCCATGGTACCTCCCAAAACCGCTCTGTCCAACACCTCCAAATGGTAGTGCATCACATAGAAACTGCACATAGAATCACCTCAATAATTAGACTTTATCTTTTATACATTATATTGTGCCAAGGTTTTAACAAAAGACCTGCGACTATGATACGGTTTCAACCGCGACATCATGGTTTTTGATGTCTTCACAATCGCAACTTCACCGCGATTGAGGCTGTATTTGCTGCATTTGGTTGCAATTTTTCGTAATATAACTTATCGCGATGCAAATGCGGCCGTGACCGCGATTTAAAACCTTGTACTCCCTCTGTTTTATATATAAGAAAAAAACTACTTCAAGAAAAGCATTTAGTCTCATTTAATTTTCTTAAAATATTAAAAATATAACTGTGTTTTCCACCTGTTCGAAGAGAATAAATTGGTTATTGGAAAATAAAATCTAAATTAATTGAAGGGCAGTTTAGGAATAATAGTATTAAATGTGATAGAAGTAGTTGGCATTTGTTTATATTTTAGACCACTAAAGAAACATTTTTTTTGCTTATATTCGAAATTGGAGGGAGTATTCGATAGAAAATGAAAATTAAGTCAAGGAAGAAAAGGCAGATAAAAGCATTACCTGAATCATTGTGTCATTAAATGTGACACTTCCTGAGGAAGTTTCTGATAGAATCATTTTCTTCAATGTTTCATCTTTGGTAAAGGCATAAATGGCAAGAGGCTTTGGCCTTGAGTTGATAAATTCAATACTTTCCTGACTTTTATTCATCTGTAAAGATGACAAAGTTAAGAATCCATCAAGAGAATTACACTATATATGAGAATATATTGAGAAACATAAAAGTAGATTTTTGATTCTCACTGTGATCACTGGAAGCAATGGACCAAAGATTTCTTCTGTCATAATCTCAGCATCTAGTGGTGGATTTAATAAGATTGTGGGCTCAATGAACCTGAAAATGTTGCAAGAAATTATTGATTAGTTAAATTAATTAGACTATTAATCTATGAAGCACCGACAATTCAGGTTTAAGACGTGTCTGGTGTCCGACACGTGTCGTCTTGTTAGACACCGACACTGACACTTCAAATTACTTTCATTTTTCAAATTAAAGCCGGTGTATATGTGTCCATGTCCGGTGTCTGTGTCTGTGTCGGTGCTTCATAGCTGCTAATCCCTCTGTAGCAGAGAATTACAATCTAAACTTAACAAAAGAACATGGATTAGAGATATGGTTAGAGAAAGAGACTACTATTACAAGTTGTTTTCATCAACTGTACCACCATGAACAATGGAAGCTGCAACAAGAGGATCTTTAAGAAGATTGCACAATCTCTCAAAATGATGCTTGTTTACTATTCTTGCGACTACCTTTGACTCAATAGGGTTGTCACCATAAAATTTTCTGATGAACTTCTTTAGTTGTTCTATCTAGAAAAAAACAAACAACTTGCTATTAGAATAACAAAATTCAAAGCGCGAGGAGATAGATATACAGTTTGTACGAGAAAAAAAACAGTCTGCGTGATTATACTTTTAAAAACAGTTTTCTGAATTTGTTCTTTCTTAAATTTTAAAAAACAGAAAACTGTTTTTAAAAAGTAAATCAAACAAGTTTTATAACAAGAGAAATGCTAGCAACACTCTCTCGTGATGTGTAATAAATACCAGGTCATATGAGAACTTCTCCTCAACAAGCATATAGTCTATGCCTATACATGCTTGTCCACTACAAGCTCCCCATTTCGCCCCTACAATTCTTTTCACTGCCATCTTGACGCGTAAAAATGCGTCGAAAAGTGAAATAAATTAGGCCTTGAACTTCAACAATGTGGCATGCATAAAAAACACAAATGTGAACTACCTTAAAATCTGAAGAATTGGATAGGGAATCAAGTATAGCAGGGCATTTTCCACCTAGCTCCAATGTAACAGGAGTTAAATTCTTTGCAGCAGCAGACATGACTATGCTCGCGACACGTGGACTTCCTGTGAAGAATATTTTGTCCCATTTTTGTTGCAGAAGTTGTTCACAGACATCTGATCCACCCTCAATAACCTTAATGGCATTAGAGTCCAAGTATTGAGGAAGATTATTGGCAAGAAAAGAAGAGCATGCTGGTGCTTGTTCTGATGGTTTTATGAGTACAACATTTCCAGCAGATATTGCCCCTATTAATGGATCCAATGCCAGCACTGCATACAGTAAATATATTAGCATTTTTGAGCTTATTTTAAAATACTAAAGTATGACAATAATCTAAGCATTTATGTGCTTATATTCAGCTTTTTTAGCTTAGTTTTTGTGCATTGTTCATTCCTATTATGTGGAATGGTTTGGCTTTTCAAAATCATTTTAAATTTATAGTAATCTTTCATTCATAAAAAAGGACAAACAGTAAAAAGTAGTGTACAAAAAATGTAGAGTAGGAAGATAAACAATTGTGACATGAGAGGAGATGGAATATATTTTTAAACTGTATTTTAGGAAACACTAAAAACAGTGTTTTGAAATTTTTCAGAATTTTTGAAAATATGGATCTCATCTGAAAAATAAGGACCTAGTAACTTTGTGAAAATATTTTTTGTTTTCATCTTCTAAAATATGTTGTTCGATTTAACTTTTAACATTTTTTGGTTTGGAGGTTTTTGATAGGGCCCGACTAATTCAAAGTTTGACCGAGCGGTAAGTAAAGCTTAGCCTCAATTTGATTGATCATCGGAGATAAAACTTGAGTATTAGTCGAGTATGTCCCTTTAGATGGAGTGTATTAACTACTCGCACCCAACCTCAAGGTTTTCACTTTAATTTACCAAAGGGTGCGTACGGGTGCGTTTGATTTGCCGAAAATAGGCATGGCAACGAGGCGGGTCACAGACAGGTTTTGCATCCCCGTCCACGCCCCTATCTCTACCAGGGTCGGGTTTTGCATCCCCATCCCTGTCCCAAACGGGGACAGGTTCCTTGCGGGTACATGTTTTCGCCACTAAGGTATAGAAAAAATAAAAGAAAAAAACTATATTTATGATAATTAATAGAATAAAATCATATTTATTAGACAATGACAAAATAAAATTAAAAGTATTAAAATGGACTTTTCTATTGAAAATAGATCAGAATTTTAAATAAGAAATATTTAAGAAACAAAATGAATAATTATATATATGCATAAATAATATATTTTTTCTGCCCACCCCAAAAAAAATGTCAAAATACCTTTTTTTTCTTAATCAGTAAATCTCTTTCTCTCCTATTTCTCTTCTCTATCTTCTGTCCCTCCTCTATTCTCTCTCTCTCCCCTATCTAATTTTTCTATCTTCTTTCTCCCTCCCTCTTTCTCTCTACCTCTCTCATCTCATCTCTCTCTCCCCCGCTCTCTCTCTCTCTCCTACCTCTAATCTCATGACATTTCTCCATCGTATCTCTCTCTCTCCCTGTCTCATATTTTCTATTTCTGTTTCCTCTCTCTTTCTTTCAATTTTCTTTATGATTTTCTAATTATATTATAATATATGATATATAAAATCACTACATACATCATAAAAGGAACTATAGTAAATATTACATTTTTTTGCTTATGTTGTCCATTGTTCACCAAACAGACCATAATAAGAAGATGAAAGACTCTTGAAATGAATCATTGTGATGGAGAGAAGATCAAATACCAGCCAGGGAAGATGCAATTTCAGAAGTAATAAAAACGAGCTTTTTGGTTTTTTTATTGTTTTTGGATATATAAATAATTGTTCACATCATGAGTCTCTTATCTTTTTTTTTTGTTACAAAAAGTTTAGGTGAGTTAGGCTCCGGTAGCTCACCAGGGTAATAAAAAGATAAAAGACTCTTGAAATGAATCATTGTGATGGAGAGAAGATCACATGCTAACTAGGGAAGATCCAATTTCAGAAATAATAAAAACAAGTTTTTGGTGTTTTTACTGTGTTTCTAGATGTATAAATAATTGTTCACATCATGAGTTTCTTATCTTCTTTTTTGGTTACACTTGAGGTGCTAGCTCAGTGGTAAGAGCTAGTCTTGCATTCTCAAGGTGCTGAGTTCAAATCCCCTCGGGGACAGTTGTAAAATGGTCATTAGTACCACTTTGATTAATAAAAATTTCCCCCTTCCCCAATTTTAATAATAATAAAAAAAGCTCGGCTCCGGGAGCTCAACAGGATCAGAGCAGGTCCCACGACTCTTTGAGCGCTTACATAGGTACTTACAGATCACCCACCAAAGAGATCCTCACATCGACAGCTAGAGTGCCCTTGTGCGGAATGAGCCAACTCCTTTTCAACTGAATCAACCTTCGTTGGCGGTCTCTTATCTTCTTGGTAGCAAGTTAAAATTAACACAAATTTTAGAAAATAAAAATAGAAAATATTTTCACAGGTCCTACATTTTCAAGAATAATTAATGCATTCTCTAATATTTATTACTTTTAGTGGAAATGAAAACAAGAAATACAATAGTTAAATACTTCCTCCCCTCTCTAATATATGCAAAAACATAAATTCATGTTATCAAATATAAGAAAGTCGAAGTCTTTTTTAATTAATATATCAAATTTACACTTATTAATTGCTCACTTTTCTCTTTTTTCAATGCAAGTAATTTCAGTTTCTTAACTTTTTTTTTTCATTTTTCACCGTGTTCAAAAGAGTTAAAAACGAATTATATTTCTTTAACTTTTCTTAAATGACGTGTGTAGCTGTCTTTTGCTTATTAATAAAAACGGAGGGAGTGGGCCCCAAGGATCAATTTATTTCTCTTCCTCATTTCTTGTCTTCATTACCAAGAAAACTAAGCACATCATATAAAACAAATCTAGTATTTTGTGAGAATAGTAAAGAAGTGTACATGAAAAAACTTTCTAGCAATGGTATCTGCATTATATGGAGTATATGGAATATGATCCATGAACAATTTTGAAACCTAACTTCTGTAACAAGTAATATATCAAAAATAGGGTCAGTTCGATGTATTTGTAGGCTTAAAACAAACTTTTGAAGCTGAAATAAATAAAAAATATATTATGACACATAAATGTTAAAAAAATATTTACAATTTTTAAAATCAAAAAATAACGAATTAAAATTATTTTTAAGGTCTTATATCCTTGATATTGGAGAAAAAAAGGAAAACCCGGTATTGATTGGATTTGAAATCGAGATTTACAAACTAAAACACACTGTTTTACCACATATAAGTTCTTATTGCTTGAAATTCTTTTGTTAGATCAAAATTTGGAGCATAGTTATTAAACCCAACCCGATCAATACACTGGGTCATTGGGTCAGTGGTCGGACAACATGACCCGAACACTACTAAAAAAATAGGTATGATGTGTATAAATTCATACATCACAAAGCCATCAAAAATTGTTAGCATATCTTAAAAATCTCAACACAATATTAACATATATAATTCACCAACCAATTCCTCAAATTCAAGAATTCAAATTATCAAATCCATAAGCATAAGGTCCATAAAGATGCAATTTTGGGGTTTTTTGTTTTAGTTTCTAAAAATGCGCAAGACCCAACTTGGATCACGGATCACCGGGTTGATGCTGATTTGGCCGTATCGATCGGGCTAATCCGGGTCAACTGATGACCATTCAACTAAGTGTATTAGAGATAAGTTTGTTAATACTTTGTTTGAGTTCTATCCAAAATTGTAATAAAGTGACTCGACTCGGCTGTGTGAATAGGTCATGATTAGATCAATCCAACCGGCCAAGTCGGTTCGGGTTTGCTAACTATGATTTGGAGGCTAAAGTAGGGGGTTTGACCCACTTTATCCTTGAAGGGGGGCTGGTCCTGATAAGAAAAATGGGTGGGAATTTTGAGACTTACTGATTGGAAAGTTCCAAGAAGAAAAAATTAGAACGACACCAAGTGGTTCGGATATTACTTCTCCTTTTGCTGGGAAGAAAAGGAATGGTATATCACTCTGCAATAATAATAGCCCCAACAAGAAAAATAAATTAGTAGTTGACAGAATAACTCCCCCTACCAACATTAAAAGTGGGAAAGAAGCAAAAATGAATGGATATGAATGCACTAATAAAGTAATGGAACTGAACCAACCTTTTCAAAAAAAAAAAATACTCATTTATGCTCAAATAAATTGACTTCTGGATCAAGTTCACATAGAAAATTTCAACATATCAATGTTATCCAGAATTTCAGAAATAGAAGAACATAGTACCTTTTTAGGAGCCATCCACTTTTGAATACAGTTCAAAGAGTTGTGAACTGATTTTTCTACTCCTCCTATCTACAAAAGTAATCAACCAGCCAAGAACTTATCAGTAATACAATTCAAAGAGAAACATAATTAACAGAAAAAGAAAAGGTGATCAAAGATATGGTTACTCTCTAGAGTGTTGTTGGTACTCATCTAAATGTAATTACAACAAATTTACATGAGATTGATAAATCAGTTTGTAACTGAAATTCAGATATAAAGTTAAAAAAGATTTTGGCGCGGCTCGATGATAATTACCTCGTCGCGGTAAGCTTCAACAGGATGCTTCCCAAGATCTTGGTTAAGAGCCCTAGATATGGCAAATTCATTTTCATGAACAAGGTTTAAGAGAGCATTGAGCTGGTTTTTTCTCCAAGTCACACTTCTGGTTTTTCCAGTTTTGAAATATTGTCTCAACTCTCTTACAGTGTCTTCTACTTCTCGACCAATGTCCATTGCAAGCAGCAACTGAAGGTCTACCAGTAGGATTGAGTTGATTTTTAAGTTTTCTTGATTGGAGTCAACACTATCTTAACCTATCTGTGCTGTGCAACAAGAATTTTTATGGCGCGGTTGTATCATAAATGCCAAGTTGGTTGGAATCACCTAACACTCTAATGCTTACTACTAGTAGTATTGTAGATACTACCGTTGCTAGCTAATCACATAGTGTCCTTATGTTTTCAACTTAGGATCAAATTTTGTACCGACTAAAACTGAATTTGTCCACTACGAGAATCAAACTCGGGAACACTAGATCGACCCCGTATTCCAGGATAAATTATGTCACTGGGCCAATAGTATTGGTTGTATTGTATTGTGACACACAGACCAAGAAAAATAAATAATAATCTAGGATTCTTGATAATGTATTGAAAAAAGAAAATTATGTTAATGTTTTAAAGGTGTAATAGGGAAAAAAACTATTAATAATTCATTAGTATTATAAGACCTCAAGTAAAGTAATATGAGAATTTTTAAGCTAAATGTGTAATTAACAAACCTATATGTGTGTTCCCTTGCACAAAAAGCCTCCCGCTAGTTCCATGTTTTAAGCTTGTTTTAGTAATAAAACGAGTACTTTACTCGTGTATCCGCACGAGTGAGAGACACTTTATTTATTGTAATTTTCTATGAACCTATAAATATTTTGAAAATTGTAAAATTTAATAAAAGTAAAAGGAAAAACTCGATAAAAAAATTATATTTCAACTTGCTTTTTTAACTATGTTGCAGAAAGTTTAAAAAAAGTCAATATCATCTTCTAATTTTAATAATAAAGTAAAAATCGGGAAAAAGAAAATGAGATCTAATATAAGATATGCACCCCGTTGCCGCTCCCGTTGCCGCTTCTCGCTCCTATTGACGCTCCCCGTTAACAGTTTCTCGTTGCCGCACCCGTTGCGGGTCCCAGTTGCTGCTCTCGTTGCCAGTTGTTTATATTTTTTTCTAGATCAATTAATATTATTTTAATAAAATTATTAATTTTTGTAACACCCCGGTATTTCTTTAACAAAGAAATACCTAAATATACAATTTGGTATAAATCAGAGTATAAAAATTCCTGTTCAGATATACATCTTTACAAGAAACAGCGGAAACTATAAAAATATAACATGATACAAGTTCGAGTCATAAGACCGAATACAGAGACTACATCAAAAATAATCCAAAACATAGATGGAAGACTACATCTCCAACTTCTCCTCGAGCCTGACGACTAACTGTGCCGCCTGCTGTCCTTATAACCTGTTCTCTGTGAAAACAACAAATATGGATTGGGTGAGACAACTTGTCTCAGTGAGTCCTATCGAGACCCCTTACTAACTCTATCGGTTTATTATTCTTGAACTTGCACTCATGGCCCTAATAAGCGACCACGTGAACACATGATGGTTTCTCGTAACTTGTAGCCCTAATAAGCGACTACTCGTTACATTTATGATTTTTCCTGATGTAGCCCTAATAAGCGACTACGTGAGCACATGATGGTTTCTCGTAACTCGTAGCCCTAATAAGCGACTACTCGTTACATTTCTGATTTTTCCTGATGTAGCCCTAATAAGCGACTACGGATCATATTTTAACATGAACTTAGCACAACACTTCGAAGTCCGCCTTAGCTAAGGTTTAGGACATCTCAGTGAACCCATCCCCACTAATCCAAGTGAGCAACATGAGAGCCTAGGTTCTGGGGCTCATGACTTCCCCTCCCCTAGTATGCTAATAACTGGAGGATCGTCACCCTCGATATACACAAGGTATACCATCTGACTTTCCCCGAGGGAAAGTAACTTGAATTGTGTTTACATGAATTGAGAGTTTTTTTTATGTCTTTATAGACTTACAATCAATTAGCTTACATGACATGATGAACTTGAAGTTCGTTATCTTAACATGATTGGACTCAAGGTCCGTTTACATTCCTTGACTTGTGTGCTCTCGCGATCTCTAAGTACAGTTTTTCGTCACATTCATAACACACAAGTTTTCTATCAACATGTTTAATTCCATGATATCAGTATCTTTACATTGTTGGGGAACCATGAGGAATGGATTAGAAGAGGTTTGGAATCATTCGGAATGGATAAAAAGGTACCTTGAAGTTGGAAATCAGAAGGTTACGCACGACCCGTGCGTATAGGCACACGATCCGTGCGCTTTTCAATAAAAATGTGGAAAGTTTCAGAATGATACGCACGATCCGTGCGTGTTGGCGCACGACCCGTGCGTAACTAAAAATCCATTTTTGTGCAGTATCAGATGGGGGCGCACGACCCGTGCGCAGAGGCACCCGATCCGTGCGTCTCCATCAGTTTTCCCGAAAACAGCGTTTTCATGAGTAATTCTGTTCTGTTCCGATTCCAAAATCTCTTCCAATCGAGACCCAAACTTAAACACGCATTGAAACAGTATATTACAGCAACACAATCAATCCAATCCAGTACATCCAAACAATCAATCAAGCAATTCATAATTCAAATCACAATTTACGGTTTTTCGATAAAACGGTTTTGTCGCTAATTTTCACAAAGCGGATTTTTAATATTTCGTTTCAAAAATTTAATGACTCAATATCAAAACCTCCCTAAGCGAGTATAGAACTCACCCGGTTGACGATCTCGCGGAAAGGTCACGCCGGAGCACGAACGATCGGACTGAAATCAAGGAAACTACCGAACGAGCACCGAAAACGCCAACGAGGCCGTAACAGCAACCTCTCCTTTGCTGAACTAATGAAACAACAACTTCACTTGCTTGAATAATCTGAAGTCGCAACCCAAATGGTAGATCCTCTTCCAATTTCGAATGAAAGAACAAACTTCTTGACTTGGAGATGCATTTAGAATTGTAGTTTTCCAGGATCAGAGTGCAAATTTGAAACAGAAATATCTTTGTCAAATCCTAACCAAAACTACTCAAATCTGTGCCCATTGTGAAGGGAATTTCGTCTGCTTTCAGATGGTCAAGGATTCACACGCATGCATCCAGTGGTTTGAGAGATATCACCAAGACAAGGTGACTGGTCAAGGATAGTGCTTGATTCTGAAACCGTAACTTGGGGACATTATATCTCCTTCATTTATCCATGAAATCATACGGTTGTTGTGCCCAAAATGAAGAGCTTCGTGTCTAGTTTCCAGAGGGACAAGAATCACGATCATCGGAGTTGTGTTCAGTGAGATACGAAGAAAACAATGAAGGTGGTTCATAGGGGTTTTACCCAGAATTTCTGATGAACTTCAATCATCATCTTCCATCATTTGCAACTTCAACTTGAGTTTCCATTCTCTGCACCAACAGTTACTCAGACACTATAACACCTTCCAATTCACAAATACAAGGACAGAGCTTCTTTATTGGCAGCCATTCAGAACATGCAAGAGGTTAGGGGATCAAAACTCCATTGTCTTCAACCTTGAGACTTTAAATCCGAAAATGGTGCAAGTTGAAAGAGGGAGAGTTTGGTTCAGAAAATAGGCTCAATAGAAAGAGCATGAAAAATGGAGTGGAGAGGAGGTGAGAGAACTTACATGCATGGAGGTTCAAGAGAGCTCTCCACCTTTCTCCTTCCTTCTCCCTTCCCCCACTCTCTTCTCTCTATTCTCTTTTTCTTTCCAGCTTTTCTTTCTGTTTATTAGTTGCTGGAAGTGATGAATGAGGAAGAATGGTTCAGCTGGGGTAAGAATAAGGGCTGAGGGTTAAATGGTGAGGAAATGACCATTTTGCCCTTGGCCCATCTATCCAAGGTTTTTGGTATTAGAACTCCTAAAATCCTATGGTTTTCTACTCGGCAAAGGTTTCTCGACTACCTCTCTCTCGAGTTGCGATTAATCATTTCGTTCAAATGATAAACCTTCGATGTAAGGCGAAATGACGATTTTACCCTTGCGCTCTAATTGTTCATTTAAATTATGACTAAGCCACAATTAGATGTAGAGTAGGATTTCTTTGGACTTTTCCTCGACTATTAATCCCCGAGACACGACGAATTATTCCCACAAATAATTACTCTGTTTTAGGCATCATAGTACGAATCTTTAAAAATTAGGGATGTTACAATTTTAACAAAAAAAATTATTTTTGAATTTTTGTTAGCGGTATGATTTTTTGTTGACAATTGATAGTGGTTATTTTAGTAAATAGTGAGTATTTATTATTTTTTTGTTTTTGGAATAGAAAAAAATTAAAATAAAATTTGTCACCACGACAGTAACTTTATAAATAAATGTTTAGATTTTTTTTGTCGGTAACCAATTTACCATTTAAATTGCACATGTGTCTTTTGGATAGTTGCACTAAAAATATTGATTTGTTAGCACTTAGATTTCTTATATTAGATTGATAGTGGTAAAATTGATTGGTTTTAGTAGATTTTAGTAAATAGTGAATATTTTTTATTTTTTTGTTTTGCGAATACAAAAAAACTAAAATAAAATTTGTCACTGCGACAACAACTTTATAAATGATTGTTTAGTTTTTTTTGTGAGTAACCAATTTGCCATTTAAATTGCACACGTGTCACGTGGATAGTTGTACTAAAAATATTGATTTGCTAGCACTTAGATTTCTTATATTAGATTGATAGTGGTTAAATTGATTGATTTTAGTAGATTTTAGTAAATAGTCAATATTTTTTATTTTTCTGTTTTTCGAATACCAAAAAAAATTAAAATAAAATTTATCAGCGCGCCAGCAACTTTATAAATGATTGTTTAGTTTTTTTTGCTACTTACCAATTTGCCCTTTAAATTGCACACATGTTATGTGAATAGTTGCACTAAATATATTGATTTGCTGGCACTTAGATTTCTTATATTAGATTGATAGTGGTTAAATTGATTGGTTTTAGTATTTTTTTGGTAATTAGTGTATATTTTTTATTTTTTTGTTTTTCGAATACAAAAAACATTAAAATAAAATTTGTCAACGCGCCAGCGACTTTATAAATGATTATTTAGCTTTTTTTGCTAGTTACCAATTTGCCCTTTAAATTGCACACATGTTATGTGGATAGTTGCAGTACTAAAACTATTGATTTGCTAGCACTTAGATTTCTTATATTTGATTGATAGTGGTTAAATTAATTGGTTTTAGTAGATTTTAGTAAATAGTAAATATTTTTTATTTTTTTGTTTTTCGAAAACAAAAAAAATTAAAATATATTTTTTTAGCGCACCAACAACTTTATAAATGATTGTTTAGTTTTTTGCCAGTTACCAATTTTCCCTTTAAATTGCACACGTGTCATGTGGATAGTTGCACTAAAAATATTGATGGGAAAATGGGAGTGAGAAAAAGTGTATTGGGAGAAGAAAATTGAAAAAATGGGATAGTAAATTACAATTTTGTCTTCAGTTAGATGATATGTCAAGTAAATATAGAGGTTTGTTTGGATAATTTAGGTGTGATTTGTTTTTATAAATAGATATTAGATTAGATTAGATTAGATAACTGGTGAAAATGTTTAATGTAACACCCCGATAATTTCTAACTTGTAGAAATCACCGAAATACACTACTGGCATATATCAGAGTAACTTCCTTTTTAAATATTGAACACAATCTAAAACTCGATGCTAAAACCCATCAAGTACGCTTACATAACTGAACATGAGAAATACATGATATCGTTCCTTACACGCTCAACTAGTGTTCAATACTCAAAACAGGAAGTCTGCGGAAGCGATTTACAACTTTATAAACATAAGTCGTACAATCGTACAATTCTAAGATACAAAAGAAACTGAATACAAAACAAGATAAACAGCGTCAGCAACTCCTCAAACGTCCCCATAGCCATGCCTCATCGTCTTCAACTTAACCTACGACTTTGAAAAAAAAAAACAACATGGATTGGGTGAGACAACTTGTCTCAGTGAGTTCAATCGAGACCCCTTACTAACTCTCTCGGTTCAATTATGCTTGATTCACTATTCTTGATTCATAACTCATAGTCCTAACAGTTGACTATGTGGCTGAAACTAACGTTGTCCTAATAACCCTTAAGCCGGCTACAAGAGGCAACACATGAACAATGATTTTTAGCGTGTCACCGGTCATTTGGCAAAATAAACTCCCGGTGAACCCATTCCACTAGTCACTAGTGGATCCCTCATGGGGCCTAGGTTCATAGGGCTCATGACTTCCCCTCCCCTAGCACACTAAACTGAAATAGGGTCGTCACCCTAACTGAACTGATGTATATATTTTAATATACCTGAACATGAACATAACAATGATCTGTGAACATAACAATGAACTCATACTTACATTGTCTAAATCTTAACCTAATATTATACTTAGCATGATCTTGTTATTATGTGATCTCACATGGGATTACTAACGTCGTTAACTTGACTTATAATTATCCATCATTCAATCCAAATGATAATGTATCACCCACACTCAACATTATGATAGCATAACTTAATCATAATCAATCTCATAATATAAACATGATTTACAACATTCAACTAATCATCAATCATCATCCAAACTCATGGCGATAGCATCATAACATCATACAATTCTGATTACATGATTGGTTAGGCCTTTCAATATGCTTCCTAACGCACCTGAGAACACTTAAATCGGACCACCGGATCAAAAGTTATAGCGAAAACAAAATCGGTTAGTTTTGCTGAAAATTTACACTGCGTCGTGACGCGGACAGGGTCCGTCGCGACGCGAAAAGTTACAGAACCAAAACCTTCGCAAAATTAAACATGGTCGCGTCGCGACAGGCACGGGTCGCAACGGATGGGTACCTGATAATGAGAAAAACAGACTTTTCGAAAAGCGATTTTGTCCCGTTTCGCTTTCAATCCGGGGCCGAGACTTTTTATGACCTCCGAAACATCAAAATGGGTAAAATATCCAGTAATTCCAGTCCAACAATATCACATATCAATCAACAATCACAATCATAATTTCATAATTCCAAATCAAACAATCTCATGACTCGATAACTCAAACGCGAGGTTTTCACAAACGTTTCGATACCGGTTTTTCGTAAAACGCGTGGCTCAACTCAGAACACATGACCGTAAATTCCTAGTGAGTATAGAACTCACCTCTTTGAGACAAAAGCAATTGATACAATCAGAAATTCAGCAAGACAAATCACCAAGAACGCTACGAACGGACTCCGAACTTTCCAGAACACGCTCCAAAAGCTCCCTACCGAAAACCCAGTTTCCCAGATGTATGAATTCTGAATCCAACACTGAAATGTTACTTAGGTTGCTTCAATATGCGATTCAGTGACTGAAGTGGGTTCTAGCACTCTCTAATTGAACATGCAAAAGACAGATTTCAGAATTGGGTCAAGTGAAGCTTTGGTGGTCTTCAATGGTGATTTTGGCTTGGAGGGGGAATTGATTTCGAAATTAGCATCAGTGGAAAGAGGAAGGAAAGCTGATTCTGATGGTGGGGATGGATCACACATGCAATGAATATTTGAGGAACTCTCCTCTCTTCTTTTCCCTTCTCTCCCTCGCGCCCCCTTCTCTTTTCTCCCCTCTCTAATGCTGTTTCTGTTTCAAAAATTCTGGGCAAAAGGAGGAAGCGTTTTCCCTTGTGTTTCAGTTGAAGGGATATCCATATATATGGGCCATGTGAAAGGACAGTCTTACCCCTCACTAAACATTCTATTCCCTATGACTCCTCTTCACCCTAATCACCTTACTTAACATAATTAAATGTTAATCACACACAATATTCATACTTAATCAATCAAACAAATTTAATTTTTATTTTCAACCAAACTCAATAAATCAATAAATATTTTTTCATGCCAAATAATTTAAATAGCAAAAATAGGGGATGTTACATTTAACGTTTGTTACTAGAAGGGGAGCAGAAAAACCAACATGTTGAAAATGGTTCTTTTTGATTTGGACTATTTCTCACATTCCAACGTTTGTATTAAGTGCTTGCTATTTCACTTAGAAGAAACTTTAAATATCTTAAATTTTGTACCCCAGCTAAACCCCATACACATCAACGTTTTTGGATAAAAAAAATACCCATCAACGTTTTTAAGGATCTTAAACATTTTTCGGGTTGGGTCAATGGGAATTTTGAGCCTAAAACCTTTTTTTTCGATAAGCAATGATTCTTTGATCAGAACATTAGAATGCTCAAAAGCACAAATACAAAAGGAAATCAGAAATGGTTGATACAAGTAAGATCATTGTTTCACCATAGTGGCGGAGACAAGCTAGAATCTCTTCCCACCCCAAAAATAAACCAACACCAAGACAAGTACTTGATATGTGTCACAACCAGAGACACCAACAAGTTGTCAACCAGAGTAAATACCGCACATTCCTAGCTTTTTTCCTTCTTAGCTTTATAGGAACTAAACAGCTCGATATCGAGCCAGCGCCCAACCTCACTCCACAACTTCTGAGAAAAATCACAATCTAGAATTAGATGTTGGACTTCCTCCGTATGTTACAAAACACACAGACTGCTCCTTCCTCCGTATGGGTGATATGTTATCTCACCAACAAGTCACGAACCGGTAATGAATTAGTAAGTAATCTCCATCCAAAAATTAGAATTTTCGATGGAATTGAAGTTCCAAAGGGCTTTATAATCTGAAAAATCGTTGTCACTAACCACTGAAAAAGTTGGATCTGATGACAGTAGATATTGGTAATAAGAGCGCACTAAAAAACGTTTTGAAGACTCTAAGATCCAGCTCCAAAAATCTGCTCCATCACAATTTAAGCTCACCTCCCTTAAAATATCAAGCAACACTTTCTCTTCATCACTATGAAGTTGAACATCGTTCAAAATTGAGGGCAAGTTCCGATGCCAGCGACTCTGATGCCACGCTCCCAATTCGACAATATTCGCATTCTTATTAGAACAACCTGCAAAAATATTAGTGAAATGTAGTTTCAACGGGCACTGCCCAATTCAATGGTGGTGCCAAAAATTCACATTACGACCATCGCCCAAACCCTTTCTGACATTCGCTTCAAACCACCCCTTGCGAACACCGCTCACCCCCACTTTCCTAAGGTCACACCACTACAAAGAAGAGTCCAACCTTCTCTCCGAGGATGATATCCCGTTGAAGAAAATAGAGTCCAGCTCACCATATCTACGCGTAAGAATATCCCTCCAAGAAGCTTCTTCATCCGACAAGATACGCCACTTCCACTTAGCTAATAGAGCAATATTAAACAACTCAATATTTTTCACACCTAGGCCACCTTTCTCCATACACTTGCACACCTTGTCCCAAGCCACCCAATACATTCCTCTAGCATCATCTTTAATACCCCACAAAAATCTCTTTGAATCTTAATTAAACTCTTAATCACCGTCTTCGGCGCCTTATAAAATGATAAAAAATATAGGGGAATACTATTTAAAACAGAGTTGATAAGAGTTACCCGACAACCCCATTTGGCCCAATCGATATCCTTTGAAATCCAATTGATGTCTGGTTTCGGCGGATGTGAACGAGATGGTGGGTGAATCTATTGGGGAAGGTTGGGTTGGACCAAAATAGGAAAAATCCCCAATGGCCCAATCCAAAAAATATTTGGCTGTCGATTTTCATACCCCCATGTTGTACCACATACCCTCCATTTTACCAAAACTTCCAATTTTACCCTTTAATTTTCACACATACCCCCCTCCCCCACATTTTTCCTTTCGGATTTATGTTTTGTGACATAAAATCCGGAATGTATTTTTAAAAAAAAAAAATACATTCCGGATACATAAATCTGGCATTAAAAAAAATACATTCTGAATTTATGTCGAAAACATAAATCCAGAATAGAAAATTAATTTTGTGAAGTGTTTTAAAAAAAATTAAATTTTACCTACAGACAGAAACCGTCACTAAATGTGAAATATCCAAAATCTGTTTAACTACTTCTTAATACCCACGGATACATCACATTTAGTGACGGTTTCTGTCCGTAGGTAAAAGTCAAATTTTTTTAAAACACTTCATTTTTAATTTTGGATTTACGTTTTTGACATAAATCCGGAATGTATTTTTTTAATTTCAGATTTTTATGTCCAAAACATAAATTCGGAAGTCAAAAAAATTACAAAATCCGGATTATGTTTTGGGACATAAATCCTGAAGCCAAATATATATTCCGGATTTATGTCTAGTGCATATTTCCGGGAAATAAAAAAATACAGTTTCGAATTTACACTTTAGTACATAATTCCATAAATAGTGTAAATTTTGAGGAGTATTTTGGAATAAAATGAAAATTGGAGGATATGGGATCTAAAGAGGGGGGTACGAAAATTGGGACCCAAAATATTTCTATAAGCCCAACTTTATCTACATTTTCATTCAGTTTGGCGGATCAATCTAGGCCACACTCATCACACACCCCTAAACCTCAAATATTCCAAAAATACCCCTTCCCAAAAACACTCCCAAATAGGGATGGTAATTGAGCCCATACCGATAAGGTATCCGCAAACAGGTGGTAAATTACCCGCACACATGGGCGCCGGCTCGGGTACGGGCACTAAATCTAGCTACTAATTAACATTTTAGATGCTTATATTATATATATATATATATTGTTACTATTATTACAATTTTAAGTATATCCAACTTTAAAATATTAAATCTAAACTACTAATATTTTGGATGTTTTTAATTCACTAAATGCTATCATGTGTAATATTTTAATTAGTAGATACGAAAAAATAATGGCTTTTAAAATTGAATTATAATGTTTTGTATGATATTTATTATTTTTTGCTGTTAAAGTGCGGGTAATGGGCATGTTCATGGGCATTTTGTGCCTAGAGGGTACCGGGACGGGTACTATAGTACCCTGCCCATACATGTGCGGGTTCGGGTACGGGCACTTTAGTACCTGCCTATAGGGTACCCATTGTCATCTCTGCTCCCAAATCTCACTCTCTCCCTCAAACCCTCACTCACTCTCGCACTCCCATTCGCCTCTCTAACTCTCACTCCTCTTCACTCGTCCATCTCCATCTTTGTTACTCACATCCAGGTACCCATTCACATCTTTGTCACTTGTGTTTTCGTTTTATTTTTCTCATTTTCAGTATGGTTCAATACTATGGTACCGAACCATTTAAAAAAAAAGTTAAAATAGCAAGGTCCAGCACCATAATATCGTACAGGTTTGGTTCTATAGTGTTGTACTTTGGTTTTTGCAAATTTTTGAAAAACAAGGTCTAAAACTATTGTACCGAACCTGTACGATACTATAGTGTCGTACCAGTGTTATTTTTCTGATTTGGAAATTGCTGATGTCCCTTTAATTTGTTGGCTTTAACTTGGTTTTTTTTTGCCTCCTTTAGGTATGGCAAAGACCAGAGGTGGTCATTCACAGACATAGTCCCATTCTGAGCCCTGTGCTCGTGCCCGTGTGGGGCCAAGGCCTACTGCTTCCACCCGTAAAAGAAAGACGGATGAACGCGCACCCGAGCCAAGCCACACACACGTGGAACGAGCACACAATGGTGATACTGATATTGGTGCTGATATTGAGCATGATACTGCTCGTGTTGCTGTTGATGATCAACAGCTGGCAGCTCCTTTTGACGCTCCTACTAATGACCCCTCCACATCAGCATCTACATACCCGTACCCGGGAGGTACGGAGGACGGGTCAGTTTTGACTTACTACGACACACATGTAGCAAAAAACTATGGGATAAGTTACTGCTCATAAGTATTTTAATATTTATTATAATTGTTATGTTTTTTTGAATGTTTGGCTACGGAGACCATGAGCAATGCAAGACCGACCTTAAGCCGATCAAAACTATTTAGCAAGGGGCAGAGTACCCATCAGATGCACATCCACCCAGACATTGTACGCTATGCGGAGACATCTGGACTCTACCCTCTTAGGGACTTAGGGTTCATCCAGGTGCTTACGGGACTTATCAACGCCTTTCTTGAGCGGTGGCAGCCAAACACCTTCAGCTTCCACCTTCTGGTTTGCGAGATGACTGTCACACTTGATGACGTATCAGCTGTAACACCCCGTATTTCTAAAACAAGAAATACCTAAATATACAAATTGGTTCACATCAGAGTATAAAAAAAATTCCTGCTTAGATATACATCTTTACAAGAAACAGCGGAAGCTCATACATAACATAGCTCAAATTCGAGTCATGATTTCAAATACAGAGACAACGACAGAAAAACATAAACAACTAGGAATGAGTCATTCTCCAATCTTCTCCTCGAGCGTTGCAACTGACCATTCCGCTTGCTTTCCCGTTTCCCGTTCTCTGTAAAAACAACAACAATGATAGGGTGAGACAACTTATCTCAGTGAGTTCTACCGTGCCCCCTCACTATCACTCGGTTTAATTTATAAAACCGTTGCAACATAGTTATATTTATAAACTATTTGCGTCAATATATACCTATCCCGTTACCGACTGTGCAAAGCCCACAATCCCGGTAAATGAAGTGCTATTATATATTTTTAAGCCTTGTCAATTAATTTATAATTACAAGCTTTTCAAACGAAACATCGACTGTGCAAAGCCCACAATCCCGATGAGTCGAGAACATAACTTAGCATAAATCGGCTGTGCAAAGCCCACAATCCCGATAACCCACGTTAGACCATACCATAACGTTTTCCGGGCCTAGGGTGAGGGCTCATGACTTCCCTTCCTAGTATGCCAATTCGTCGGGTCGTCACCCAACTCGATATAATCTATATATCGCACCCGCATTGGGCCGTCACATAAATTCTAGTTATTCTATATCTAATGTTGACCTATAACCCGGTTTGATGAATTCAAAGTTAGACATCCGACATTATAGTACGGTACCAAGTTGGACGAATTATTCGTTTTGTTATTCAAAAACATATGTTCACACGTGGTCTACAATTCGGTTCCGAAAACAGCTTTGATTTTCAAAAACAGTGTGTTTTCCAATTCAAGTTATACATATATAGTTAGGTCTTTGAATAAGATTTCCAACGCATTTTAGAACACCTCAATCGGGTTCCTGGATCAAAAGTTATTGCGAAAACAAAATCAGTGTGTTTTGCTGAAAAAACTGCAAAGCGTCGCGACGCGAACTGGTTCCGTCGCGACGCGAAAAGTGACAGAAAGTTTTGCGTTGCAAAAATAAGGGAGGTCACGACGCGATGGCCACGGGCCTCGACACGATGGGAGGCAGAAATGGCTGAAAACAGCATTTCGAACACCCGTTTTGTACCGTTTCGCTTTCTATTCGACCCCGAGACATTTCTTGACCAACGAGACTTAAAAATAGACATTATAACCAGCAATTCAGTCCATATTCCAGCGAAAGCATTAAAATCAACAAATTGATAAAAACATATATATATTCACCGAAAAACCGTAAAAATGCTATTTTCCCGAAAACGGTTTTTGACTCGATAATTCTTTCGAATTGAGTTAGCTTCAGAAACTGAATTTTCAAATCATTCAAGGTTATAAAATGAAATCCTAATCGTGAGTAAAACTTACCGGTATGACGAGTCCCCGAGAAGTCGCGTCCTCGCTCGAACAATCGAACCGTTAACCACTCGAACAATCCCCGTAATCACGAACACGCTCCGAATGTCTCCGCAACTGAACTCAATGGGCCCCACTTGCACAAACCGCAACTCAATGAATCATTATTGCTACTGAACTCCTCTCCGGTATATTGAGCTGATGACTCTCGAGACTTTGACGAATCGAAACCAAACTCGACGAACCGATATTTCCAGTTTTGTTTCCGATTTCCTGTATCAGGGTACAGTTTTGCAACAGGCATAACTTGGTCAATTCGTGACCAAAACCCTCCAAATCAGTGCCCATTGTGAAGAGAATTTTGTCTACTTTCTGATGGTTGAAGATTCACGTGCATGAAACCAGTAGTTTGGGAGATATCACCGAAACAAGGGGATTGGTTCAGTACTGGGCCAGATTCAAAATCGAAACTTGTGGACACAATATCTCTCTCATTTCCCAATGGAACCCGATGGTTCTTGTGCCCAAAATGAAGAACGTTATGTCTGGTTTCCAGAGGAACAAAAATCACTTTCATAAGAGTTGTGTACAGAGAGATATAGGGCAAATACTGAAGGTAGGTAAAACGGGTTTTACCCAGAAATTACTTTGAGTGGGTGTCTTCAACCTCAATTATCAAGAGCTGCGAAATTTGCTCCAAAACCGACTCCAATCAACTAGAGACGAAACCAGGAACTGAACTTCTTCAATTAATCCTTCAATCTCCACTGTAGCTAGCTCCATAGCTTCAAAATCGAACCTAGAACCTCCCACAAGCTTTTATTGCTACGAGACTCCATCATCTTCTCCATTTGAGCTTGAAGCTCCTTCCATGGTGAATAGAGTTAGAGATGGAATGAAGAGTGGAAAGTGGTCTCATTGTGTAGAGGAGGAGAAAAGAAAGAGAATGGTGAAGCTTTTATCCACATGCATTGAGAGATGATGATGATGATCCTTCATCCTCTTCCCCTTACTCTAGTTCCTTTCATTTTCAGTTTGCTGAAATGATAAGTGATGAAAATGAGTTGGTTCAGCTGAGGTGGTGTTGTTTTGGTTCAGATGGGCTGAGGGTTAAGTGATGGTGAAAGGACCAAACTGCCCTTGGCCCATTAACCCAAGGTTTTGAGGCTAAGACCCCAATAATTCTACGGTTTTCTACTCGGCATAGGTTTCTCGACTACTTCCTCATTAGAGTCGTGACTAATTATTTCCCCAAATACTTAACTCGATCTTATTTTCCATAATTCGGATCTTAAAAATTTAGGGATGTTACATCGGCCTTGCTGCATATCCCGTTGTCGGCAGATTCTACGACATGTTGGATTATACTAAGTTCCAGGCAGAGGAGCTTCTGGTTGATTATTTAGGAGTGGACCCCCCAGGATGCACATTAGCCGATGGCACCCAAAGGGCAGTACATGCATCTCAGCTGGCTGCGTGAGATGGCATACCCTACTGCCATCCAGGATGAGTGATGGGAGCATGTTTCTCGGGCGTATCTTCTATACCTGTTGGGAACCACCATCTTCACCGACCTTGAGGCGACTGACTGCTACACGTGGGGCGGGATGACCCTTTCACATCTCTATGACCAGTTGAGGGATGCCAGCAGATAAATATGTTGGCAAGTGACTGGTTACGCGACACTCCTTCGGGTATGTATTATAATTACTTTATTTGTCAGTTTACTAACCTAGGGTGACAGCTTCAGTACTAAGTCCATTGACCCTACATATAATGAAGAGGAGCCATGTGCCGATCAGTGGTCGAATAAAAAAGGCGACGGGTCTACTCTCCCTTTCGGAAGGCGTTGGATCGGCTTACTCCAAAGGAGGTCACCTGAGACCCATACACCGATCACATACATGTCCATCTCTTCCACCTAATGTCCTTGTTTAGGGGGTTTGTACGTCATGCTACGTGCATGATGCCATACCTGCCAGGGTTCGTCGTCAGGCAGTTTGACTACGTACAGGGGATCCCAGCTGGCCTCAGACCTTCTAGTTGGATGCCCATGACTCTACTCGAGGCTGACCGCATGTGGGCGGAGTTCACCAACCATATTATACAGCACGGTCAGCGGATCATGTAGGGTATCCCAGACACTATCGACATGTACTTTGACTGGTTTAGGAGGGTCTCGCACTCATACCTAATTCCTGCCAATTACCCCATACCGAATGAGTCAGATGCTATTCAGGTAGGTGTTTTACAAGTATTGTTTTATTTATCCTCACAAATTGTTGGGAAGAAGATTAGAAGAGGTTTGAAATCGAAATGAGCGCCGAAACGAAGTTTTTGGCATCCGGTAACAGAATCATGCACACAACCCGTGCCCAGGGGCGCACGGTCCGTGCGTCCTGTGCAGATTCACATTTCGCTTCGTTTATTTCGTTCCGCTTTTCCGATCGTATCCAATCCGTAACCCAATCAAAATTCCAACAACACAACCAGAAATCAAACACATTCCAGCACAATCAAAATCCACATAATACCGATATAATTTTTATAAAAACCGTAAAACGTTATTTTCCGAAAACCGGTTTCGATTCAATAATCTTTCGAAATACAAATATCGATTTCAACCAATCGTTTCAACAACAAACATAAAACCCTAAACGTGAGTAAAACTCACCGGTTTGAAGAGTTCGTTCGAAAATCAAGTCTTCACGCGAAATTACCGAACGGTGACCACTCGAACAATCCCCGTAATCGTCCAAACCGCTTCAAAACGAAATCAACACCTTCCAATACTCAAGACCAGTAGCTTAAACACTTCCAATCTCCCTTCAATCACCAGTGTAGCTTGCTTTTGAACTTCTAGGACTGAACCTTGCACCTTTTGTACCACCTACAAGCTTCCATTTACAACATGCGAGGTAAAACTTCAAGGTTTAACCATGGTGGAGCTTCAAGCTCAAAAATGGTAGAATGAAAAGGATGAGGAATGAGTTTCTGAAATTGATGTCAATAGAAAGAGGATTGAAAATGGAGTTGAATGTTACAAGGAAAACTTACATGCAAGAAGGGATGAGCTAACACCAAGCCTCTCCTCCTCCTCTTCTTCATCGCCCCTTCTCCTCTCTCTCTCTCTCTCTTCTTATTCTTCTATTTCTGAATTTTAGTTTTCTGGTTTGAGTGGCAAGAGAGTGGGAATCAGATGGGTTAAAGGCTGTGGTGTTTTAAAAGAAAGGAAATGACCATTTTGCCCTTATGTGCTATTCTCACTTAAATTCTCCTTTCACTCACTTTCACTCGAATAATAAATCACTCGTAAATTCCATAAATTGAATTTAACAAAATTAGGGATGTTACATATTGTGAATACCATACCTTTTTCAATTTGTTATCATTATAAAATTGAAAATAAAGAATATATATTTTGATTTTTCTTCTGCTTATAAACTTAAATTAATTAAAATTTATGTAATTCATCCTTTATTTTGAATTTTATTTTAAGTTTTAGTTTCAACTTCTGAACTAATAATTGATGACAAAAATCAAAGAAAAGATATAATAAAGACCAGCAATTTTTTTTTGAAGCAAAAGACCAGCAAATTTTTGTTTCTTATGATATATGTTTTTCTATACTCTTCTGTCTCTATTATTAAAATTTACGCCCATATATTCAACATATTAAATTGAATTACATTTCTTATTACTAAATATAATTAAGTTCGTTAAAATTTTGTTTCCATTAATTAAGCACATAAAAAAATTGACAATTATTTATACTAAAAAACCGTACACTATATACGAATGTTGCTTAAAATGAATAATTTTTAAATATATAAATACAAAAATATATTTAAAATACATAATTTATATCAACAACTTATATTTTATATAAATCTCCCTAAAATGTTTTTAAAAATATTACACATTCCGTGCAACGCACGGGTACTCCCCTAGTTAATGTAATTTTATGAACCTAACATCGCCATCAAAAGAAGTTACATGACACTTTCTACACCGACTTCTGTTAGAAAGGTGCGAGGAAAGTTAAAAGTAGGGAACAACTTGAAAATGAAAAATTTTCAACTTAATTACAGTTTTTGTTTCCTTATTAGGACCAACTTACAATTTTAGTCCTCAAATTATTTTTGACGAATTTAATGCCCCCATTTTCCCAGTTTCTAAAATCAATGTCTCTCCCTAATTTATTCAAGCATTTTGCTGACATGGGGCTCATTAATCTCACGTGGATGACACATAGGACTGCCAGGATAGATTTTAAAACAACAATGTATTATTTTTTTCTCTCTTTAAACTAGGAAAAACAATTCCATCTACATTGAAACTCATCCAAGTTTTTCCAAGAACCCTAACCCTAAGATTTTTTATTTTAAAATCCAACTTGGCAGTCCTGCGGGTCATCCACGCAGGATTAATGAGCCCTTAGTTAGTAAAATATTTAACCAAAGTAAAGAGGGGCATTGATTTTAGAAATTGGGATAATGGGGGTGTCATACCCCAATTTTGTCCGGCTTAGGTCCAAACCCTAATTTTCCACACAAAAATAAATTATGCATTTTGGATCCTAGAAACCGCTCCAAAGTTTTCGAAATCATTTTTAGGGTTAGAATGCACTTTCTAAGAAATTAGGGTTTTGAAAAATATGTTATGCATGCATGGCAAGCTTTGGAAAATATTTTATGCATGCATGGCAAAGACCTAAAAGCATTTTTGTGGAAAGCAAGAATTGATTTCTATTTTGTTCCAAAGGCCAAGAATCGATTTATAGTATATTGCATAGGCCTTGAAATCGATTTTCAGGCTCTTCCATAGGCCATGAATCGATTCCTAATTGTTGTAACTAAGTGAAGAATCGATTTTTACCTATTTAGGATGTCCTGAAAATCGATTTCCCTCTTCTTGCATAGGCCTGGAAATCGATTTTCAGGCTCTTCCATAGGCCATGAATCGATTCCTCATTGTGTTAACTAAAGCAAGAACCGATTTTCACCTATGAAGAAGGTCCTGAAAATCGATTCCTCTTGTTTTCAAAGGAGCCAAGAATCGATTCTTTATTATCTCCAAAGGCTCAAGAATCGATTCCCACTATTTTAACTAAAGCAAGAATCGATTTTCACCTATGCAAAAGGTCCTGAAAATCGATTCCTGTTGTTTTCAAAGGAACCAAGAATCGATTCTTTATTATTTTCAAAGGTAAAGAATCGATTCCTACATATTTCCAAAGGCTCAAACAATCGATTCATCCTTGCAATAAATGTTTTTTAAAAAAATTCTACGCCTATAAATAGGCAGCTTCAAAATCACATTTGGAGGAGGAGACTTCACGAGGTCAGAAAAACAGACACACAGCTCACAAGATCAGAGAGAAGAATTGCTACACACATTTTTTCACAAGATCTGAGAAGAATTGCTCCAGAAACATTTTCACAAGATCTGGGAAGACAACTCTCGCAAATCTCATTTTCCAGTTCTCCGCTTCATTTTTGTTCTTCAGATCTGTAATATCTGCCTTCATCAGAGGTATTTCTGTTTTTATATTTGTTAAAATTCAATCATTCTGATCCATGCCAAAATTGCCCTATGTGATTTAATTTAGCTGTAGTGTCCTTGTTGATGATGAACCACATGATTCCCACTTATGCCTAGTGCATCATTTTCTAAGTGGTGAAGATGGTCTCAGATGATTCAACCTCTCCTTTCAAACCCTTTCAAAAAAAAACATTCTTTTTTAGAACTACGTCGCTTCGATTCCCGTTTGGGATACGTAGGAGCGAGCCACGTTCTCGTCAAGCGCAACAAATAAAAATCCTTTTCATCCCCATAAACAAATTATTTTCATAAAAACAAACAAAAAGAATCATTTTCCAACCCATTGTTGCTAATAGCTCATCAGAGCCTCTGTTCGTTTAGCTATTGGCGACAATGTCTTTTTCTCATAAGAATAATAAACGATGGTCCATCATAACCTTTGTTAGTTTGATCATTGTGCAAATCAATCTTTTTCGAAAATCACTTTCAAAAAGATAATAAAAACGAGTTGTTATCAATAGTCCATCAGAACCTTTGTTCGTTTGACTAGCGGTACAACTCTCTCTTTTTTGAGTATTTAGTAGTGATTCATCATAGCCTCTGCTAGTTTAATCATTTGCTAATGCTCGTCCTATTTCAAAAAACTCACTAAAAAAGATAAAAAACAAAAACTTTTCAAAAAGAACTTAGAACTACGTCGCCTTTGATTCTCCACCCGGAGATACGTAGGAGCAGGGCCACGCCCCTGTCAAGCGCAAAAATAAACAATTTCTAAATTAAAAAAATACAAACACATCTCTTTCATAAAACAAAAATCAAAAATCTTATTTTCAAAGTAGGGGATTAAGTCGGTCGTCCGGCCGGGTTAATCATCGTTTTAGGATAAGTGAACTGTGGTCCTTCAGAGCCCCAGCGCTCCTTCAGCCCCCAGCGGCCCTTCAGACCCCCAGTGGTCCTTCAACACAGTTCACGCAATCCTAAGACCCCTATATTAAAAAACACCAACACACAAACATTTTCAACCAAGAACTACGTAGCTTTGAATTCTCCATCGCACCGGGAGATACGTAGGAGCGGGCCATGTCCCGTCAAGCACTTTTTTTCTAAAAAACCTTTTTCCCCCCAAAATAAAATTTTTGTTAAGTTTTCCCAAGAAATAAATAGGCAAATCTAGGTATTTTTCAAATCAAGTGTTAAAACCACACATTTAATTAGAGGTTCCCTTTCGGTAGAAAGGACGTGCGCGGTGCTAACACCTTCCTCGCACGTAATCGACCCCCGAACCTATATCTCTAGTTTTCAAAGACCATCCGCCTTGTCCAAAAGACCTTTTTTCAATGTTTTGGTCTTAAAACTAAAATATTGGTGGCGGCTCCAAAAATTTTCCACGTTGTACATTGAGAAACCCCAACAGGGATTTTTCGGGGTGCAACAGCTGGCGACTCCACTGGGGACACTTTTTTAAAAGACGAGGGTCAAGCCTAACTAATTTAAATATGTGGTTTAATGTATTGTTGATTTGATTAAAACCTTGTTTGCCTTTCTTTCTTATCATCGATTGTAGGCATATATGCATTTGTCTTTTTGGTTGTTCCATATCTCTTCTTTTAATCCTTTTCCTTTTATATGTTTATGCTCATGCATTCTTCCAACCCCCATGTTCCCTTCTTTCTTCGCTCCCTTTCTTCAAGGTAAGCTCATGCATATTCCCCAATTCTATCATGTTCCCTCTTCTTTGCTCCCTTTCTTGAGGTAAGTAGTGCATTGTTGTTAGCACCCTAGGCTAGTAGTATTTGAATAATATTGAACCATAGGGTAGCCAACATGCTATTATCTGGACTGCTCTGGTTTTCATTTCAGGTGGGGGTAGTACTAGGGAAAATGCCCTTGACACACACTACACTTATACCCTGTGACTATGTGCTTTGAGTGGGACCATAACCCAGGTCTGCAAAACTTAGGAGAGTGGATTCGAGTAGTGAGAGCCCATCAGGACCTTTGTCCGTTTGGCTACTTGCGAAAGTTTCAACCAGAGTTGTGCTCTTTCATGATGCCTCACACCTAGCAGTTTGCTGCATTTGTGGGGAATTTTGTGAAAGGGACTGTAGCTCTGGTGGCCTTGTGAGGGAGTGAATAGAGCTACATGGGAGGATTACCCTTTAAATTGCCCTAGATCGTAGGTCTCACCTCTTCTTAGGTCACAAGGGCTTTTCCAAAATTGTGTGTTGCATTATTACATCTAGTTTGGTTTTTTCCTTCAACGATTTTCGAAAAAAACAACAAAATCAAAAAGAATATATTTCCCTTCATCAAATAAACTAGTGCGTGAGGCGGCACGTAGCGTGGCTCCTAAATTTTTGAACTTCCGTCCATATGCATCGCCTTTATCTTTTCCACACGCATCATTCATATCATAATTGCATCATACCGCATTCATTTACTTGCATTCATTTGCATTCTGCTTGCTGGGGATCACCAAATAGTGTACCGTCTTGTCATATGTGCATAGCAAGGCTTCACTTACTTCTCGCTTCCCAGTTATGAAGAAGGTTGAGTTGCTATTTCGATTCCTCGTTTACTTCACTTCCTAGATCAAAAACAAAAAGCTTATGCGCTTGTGACAAGATAAGGCACCTGTAGTTCCCGGCATCAAGTAAACATTGTACATACATTCATACATCCATTCATACATTTATTTTGATTCTTATGTAATAAAAATCTAAACAAACAGATGAAAGGTAAGCTGGTTCACCAACACCGATACTCCACCCGTCTGCAATCAAGGTTTATGGCTAGTAATAAGAGCCGCCGGAGCCAGGAGGAGTTAGTTGCAGAGGTTCTTAATCCTGAGCAGCTGGATCGGGAGAGTCAAGCTCCAAAGACTAAAGCTGAAGAAGCACAGATAACCGAAGAAATGAGTATGCTGCAGAGGGGTGAGGCCGCTGTTGGGGCTATCGCTGTTGAAAATCCTGGAGGAGTTGTTACTTTCATTTCTCCTAAATTCAAAGTACCTGACTTTGATAAATATCGCGGCACTGGGTGTCCATCTAACCATCTGAAGATGTATGTTAGGAAGATGGCAGCTTATGCCCGTGATGATAAAGTGTTGATCAATTTTTTTCCAAACAGTCTGACTGGAGCGTCTCTAGACTGGTATATGCAGCTGCCATCCTCCGATGTTCATAGTTGGAAGAATCTCTTTAAAGCATTTCTGAAGTACTACCAGCATAACTTGGACCCAGCTCCAGACCGGTCTCAGTTACAGTTTATGAGCAAGAAAGATCGTGAGTCTTTTGAGGAATATGCTCAGCGGTGGAGAAGTGTAGCTGCACAAGTGAAGCCCCCGTTGACTGAGAAGGAAATAGTGTCTATGTTCATGGATACCCTCCCAGCTGTTTTCTACAAACGTCTGATCGGAAGGGGACCTTCAAGCTTCTCAGATGTGATCAGAGTAGGGGCAAGACTCGAAGTTGAGATAAAAAGAGGAAGAGTCCCTTGCAATCCTATTGGCGCCAACAATGCTATAGGGGAACGAAGAAAGTCGCGTCAGTTTGACTCCATCCCCATGTCATACACAGATCTCTTTAACTGCCTCATCACAAGCAAGTTCATTACCACAAGACCAATGAAACCCGTCCGACCACCATATTTCAGAGGATACAACCCTAACAATACCTGTGCCTTCCATGGGGGAGCGGTGGGGCATGTCGTGGAGAACTGTAAAGCCTTCAAGCATGTAGTGCAAGACCTAGTAGATGCTAGGTGGATCTCGTTCAAACAGGACAGCCCAAGCACCACGACTGATCCAGTGCCAGATCATCAAAAGCCAGCTATCAATGCTTTAGAAGGTTCTGTCGGGCAATTGGTAAAGGACGTGAAGAAGGTTAAGACCCCGTTGGATGTTATCTATTCTGAGTTATGTCACGCTGGAGTGGTTAAAAAGGGGTGTTGCCATGAAGAAGGATGTGCTAATTCCGCATGCGTGGGGAATTGCGAAAGCTTTAAGGTGATCCTGCAAGACCTGATAGATCGGTGCGTGGTTCAGACAGGGACCCATGATATTGAAGATGAAAAAGAAATCAATAAGGAAGTAATAGCGGTGCCTATAGAAGAGGGATGTTGGGATACCCTAGGGGAACCCAGTGGAAAGTTTGACTACTTGGTCAGATATGGCGCTCCCGAGAGTGCTCAAATCCGAATAGAAGACATCCAGCCCACAGGATGGGATGAGGAAGAGGAACAATACGACCAAATTGCTGTCATCAATAATGGTCCTAAGTCAGAAGAGGGATGTTGGGATACCCTAGGGGAGCCCAGTGGAAAGTTTGATTACTTGGTCAGGTATGACGCTCCCGAGAGTGCTCAAATCCGAATGGAAGACATCCAGCCCACAGGATGGGATGAGGAAGAGGAACAATACGACCAAATTGCTGTCATCAATAATGGTCCTAAGTCAGAAGAGGGATGTTGGGATACCCTAGGGGAGCCCAGTGGAAAGTTTGATTACTTGGTCAGGTATGACGCTCCCGAGAGTGCTCAAATCCGAATAGAAGACATCCAGCCCACAGGATGGGATGAGGAAGAGAAACAATACAACCAAATTGCTGTCATCAGTAATGGATCCGAAGCTGAAGAAAGTGAGACTAGTCTGGTTCGTCGCTGCCTTGCCAGAGAAAGTTGAAGAATGGGGAATCTGCTGCCTCTCCTGTGACTTTTAATTCAATATGATCATTGTAATGCAACTCTGTGGCTCTGCCCAAGGTCATAGAGCAAGTTGTTAGGGGCAATCATGTTTTTATTTTTCAGAATCATCATCATTAATAAAAACGTTGTTTTTGAATCCCAATCAATAAAAATCAATTCCTTTTCATTTCATGTGTCTTTTCCTTGTATTATTATTGCTTGTTTGTTTGTTTCGCCTTTCATTCTGCTTTTTCGCCTCAGTAAAAAGCGGATCCACAGCAATTGTCTCTCAAAATAACAGTGCCAACGGTCCATATTTTGACTTTGATCACCTTATCAATCAAGCAGAGTGGGACGTTGAGAAAGACCGGGAAAATCCTCCAGAAGGTTAATGAAGCAAGGAAAAGGGGTTATTCAGCATCATGGGGAATCCACTGAAGTGATCAACTTGGGGACCGCTGAGAACAAGAAAGCGGTCAAGATGGGTACTTCAATAAAGGAAAATTAGAGCGCAAAAAGGAAATAAAGAAGAAGGGCAAGTGCATGAAAATAAGTGAATTATTGTCCCAGAGTTAATTTTTGAGGAAATAAGCAATCATGATTTGAAATGAAGTCGGACTACCATTCCATATCCAAAAACAAAATCCTCTCCTAACCACCTTAAGCCAAGAAAATCCCAAAGAGAAAAACAAAATCCCTCCTACCCACCGTAAGCCAAGAAAATCCCAAAGAGAAAAACATAATCCTTTTCGACCCATCTTAAGCCAAGAAAAAGCCAAAAATCCAAAAGTCACCTTAGACAAGGACCACCTCGGAAAAAACGGTGCGTCGTTCTTTATCAGCTCACCCAAGCTCAAGAAAAAGAAGAAGTCAAAGAAGGAAAAATCATTCAAAAAAGAAAAATTCCAAAACCAAAAGAAAAATACAAAAGAAATGTAAGTGGTGAGTTGGTACATGTTACCACAAAACCCAAGAGATCCTTGTCTCAATAAACCTTCACACACTTTCCCATTTCCATGCACCTCTCCTCTCATAAACTGCCAACATTCTCCTTTGACCTCGACAGCCTGCCCTCCCCAGGCCTTTAGCCAGGAACAAAACCTCCTAATACCTCATCAAGCCAGTTAACCATCATAAATCATCGATCAACAGCCAACACCGAAAAAAAACCATCCTGCCATTAGCCCCAAATACCTCATTAAGCCTACTCATCTCTCCTCCACAAAACACCACAATCCCGAAAGGTCCATTCCGATCAATGATTGATTGTTGTTGTTTCTCAAAGTTTTAGCTCAAAGACAAGTAAATTCATTTGTTTACAATATGCCAAGTGGGGCAATCCTGTCGCTCTTCACCCCTCCTACAACTGGGGAAATTGACCCTACACCTATCTCATCCCTTGTCGTACTCACATTCATTGAAATCATACAGGGGCAACCCCCTTTCTTCTCTAGTGTATGGGTCAGAAGCAGTCCTTCTCGTCAAGGTTGAAGTACCCTCTCTACAAGTAGTCATGGAGGTCAAGTTAGAAGAAGCAAATGGGTCCAAGCTCGTCTAGATCAACTGAATCTCATTAAAGAGAAAAAGAATTGCTGCCCTGCGCCATGGCCAGTTATACCAACAAAAGATGAAGGCAGCTTTCGGCAGGAAAGTCCGTCTTCGAGAATTCGGCAAAGGAGACATTGTACTCAAAAAGATCCTACCTATCCAGGCTGACTCCGTGGGAAGTTGAGGCCCACTTATGACAGTCCATATGAAATCAAGAAAGCTTTTTCCAGAGGAGCGCCGATACTCATAAACATAGACGGCGAAGATCTCAGAAATCCATTCAATTCAGATCAAGTGAAGAAGTATTATGCCTAAAAGAAATAGATGAAAAAAGAGAAAGACAAGCCAAGTAAGAATTAGCTCGCTAGGTTGAAAACCCACAAAAGGGCGGCCTAGGCAAAATCAGAGCGACCCGGTGGATTGAAAACCCGCAAAGGGCGATCCAGGCAAAAATTAGGGTCTGAAAACTTAGGCATGAAAAGTAAAGAAAGGCATACAACTCTCCTACAAGCTTGGTTGAGGGAGTGATCAAGGTCAAGGACATAGATGTTTGGCACTGTTCCACAGAGACGGACAGTCAGAATTCAGCTTCTCTCCTTTTTCGTGTCTTTTTACAGTTTAAACTTTCAAGTGTAATAAATGATCGGCGTAACTTCTTGTGCGACCGGTTTCCACATTAATAAAGTTCAAATTTCTCGTATCTGTTCACTCTTTTATTTTCTGCTTTTTTTGCTCAAAATAAACGTTTTATGATGATGATGGTCCTGAACTGTAAAACATGTGCATATATCATAGAGCATTGCAAATCATTACGAGATTCTTAAGAGTCCTGAGAGAAAGCACATCCTCAAAATCAGTCAATCATGCAAGAAAGCAACTACATCCACGATTGCTTCAAACCAGCAAAGTCAAGACCAACATGCACTCGGCCCATGAGCCCCGCAAGTCCAACAGAGTCCTCAGTCTCGTGTCATGAGTGTCGCGGGTTGGCTGAACCAGCAAAAATAAAAAAAATAATAAGCAAAAAAGGCAATAAACAAAACACAGTCATGCATTACATTCATCATGCATAAAATCATGCATTTATCAGACATAAGGTAAAGAAAAAGAGAAATTCAGGCATCTGCATTCATCATAAGAGAAAGAAAAAGAAAATATGCATCATAACATTAGCATCCAAACATTTCATTTGCATTCGCATTTCATGCATTCATCGCATGTCATCCAAGATGCCTATGTTTCCCAATCAACCATTTCATATCAGGCATCAAAGTATTGCATTTGCATCCTCACATAGCAAGAAGACAAATAGGAAAAATTCTTTAACCAGCTATCTCAGCACATGAAGGGGTCGCCTAAAGTCGGCCGCTTGTAGGGCTTTAGTGCTCGCCTTAACCCTTAGGGATTAGGTTGTTATCTTGTAGGGCTTTAGTGCTCGCCTGGATCCTTAGGGATTAGGTTGTTATCTTGTAGGGCTTTAGTGCTCGCCTGGATCCTTAGGGATTAGGTTGTTATCTTGTAGGGCTTTAGTGCTCGCCTTAACCCTTAGGGATTAGGTTGTTATCTTGTAGGGCTTTAGTGCTCGCCTGGATCCTTAGGGATTAGGTTGTTATCTTGTAGGGCTTTAGTGCTCGCCTGGATCCTTAGGGATTAGGTTGTTATCTTGTAGGGCTTTAGTGCTCGCCTGGATCCTTAGGGATTAGGTTGTTATCTTGTAGGGCTTTAGTGCTCGCCTTAACCCTTAGGGATTAGGTTGTTATCTTGTAGGGCTTTAGTGCTCGCCTGGATCCTTAGGGGTTAGGTTGTTATCTTGTAGGGCTTTAGTGCTCGCCTGGATCCTTAGGGATTAGGTTGTTATCTTGTAGGGCTTTAGTGCTCGCCTGGATCCTTAGGGATTAGGTTGTTATCTTGTAGGGCTTTAGTGCTCGCCTTAACCCTTAGGGATTAGGTTGTTATCTTGTAGGGCTTTAGTGCTCGCCTGGATCCTTAGGGATTAGGTTGTTATCTTGTAGGGCTTTAGTGCTCGCCTGGATCCTTAGGGATTAGGTTGTTATCTTGTAGGGCTTTAGTGCTCGCCTGGATCCTTAGGGATTAGGTTGTTATCTTGTAGGGCTTTAGTGCTCGCCTGGATCCTTAGGGGTTAGGTTGTTATCTTGTAGGGCTTCAGTGCTCGCCTGGGTCCTTAGGGATTAGGTTGTTATCTTGTAGGGCTTCAGTGCTCGCCTGGGTCCTTAGGGATTAGATTGTTATCTTGTAGGGCTTTGGTGCTCACCTTAATCCTTGGGGATTAGGATGTTTACCTTGTAGGCACTTGAAGTGTTGATCCTTAACCAAAATAAAAAGGAAGAAAATCAAAAATAGCATCTCATAGCATCCATCATTCCATTGAAATCATCACATCACATACACTGTGCATAACATACATTCATACTCCATTTACATAGATATCTGCATTCCATAGAAAAAAAAAAGGGGGGCAAATAAGAAAGGAGAGAAGAAAATCACAGAAGACGGAACATAAAAGAACACAACATTTTCACATCGTTCATCATTCTCATATCATCCATACCAGTCATCACTCCATGGCATCAAACAGTACATTACGCCTTCAAATTCGCATCTCAGAAGAGCGAAAGAATAACAAAAGGAAAAGAAGAGAAAAATCAAACAGAAAAGGCATCCCACCAAAGTCAATCATTGCATTCATGTGCACCCCAAACATCCAAGTGCACGCATTTCATGCACCATCCAAGAGAAAAGTTACTTCGGACCAGAGAATCCCAAAAATCTCATTTTTTGAAAATCATCAACCCCGAGTTAGTAAACTCCATCAACCCTGAGTTAGTAAACTCCCTCAACACAGAGTTAGTGAACTCCCACAGAGTTAGTGAACTCCCACCGAGTTAGTGAACTCCTTCCACAGATCACAACATTGTGTACGAGCACGCAATGGATCCATCAGACTTCGTCAAGTCCTTCGGATTAGTTGTGTCAGCCTAAGGCATAGCGTAAATCCATTGATCAAATCAGTTCCGGACCTGATGTTGATCGGTCGCTCGAAAAGGCCACCCCCCCAGAGCTCGGACTCGACAAGAGTCCGTTAAAAGGTTTTAGGCAGCCTTCCAGACCCTGAGTGGTCCTTCAGAGCCTTAGTGCTCCTTCAGATCCCGAGTGGTCCGTCATTTTCTCTCTCAGTTAATGCGCCAAGTGTTAACCGTTCCCCGTTTGTTCTCAAAACCCACCTATTCAAAAATAGAAAAAGAAAAAGAGGAAAATTCGGGTTTCCCCAAGTGGACAAAATCGGTATAATTTCTGAATTCTTTATCTTCATTTTGCCTTGGAATATGTTTCGGCCAATTCATATTCCTCGTTAAAATTCAGATAAAGAGGGGCAGCTGTCATACCCCAATTTTGTCCGGCTTAGGTCCAAACCCTAATTTTCCACACAAAAATAAATTATGCATTTTGGATCCTAGAAACCGCTCCAAAGTTTTCGAAATCATTTTTAGGGTTAGAATGCACTTTCTAAGAAATTAGGGTTTTGAAAAATATGTTATGCATGCATGGCAAGCTTTGGAAAATATTTTATGCATGCATGGCAAAGACCTAAAAGCATTTTTGTGGAAAGCAAGAATTGATTTCTATTTTGTTCCAAAGGCCAAGAATCGATTTATAGTATATTGCATAGGCCTTGAAATCGATTTTCAGGCTCTTCCATAGGCCATGAATCGATTCCTAATTGTTGTAACTAAGTGAAGAATCGATTTTTACCTATTTAGGATGTCCTGAAAATCGATTTCCCTCTTCTTGCATAGGCCTGGAAATCGATTTTCAGGCTCTTCCATAGGCCATGAATCGATTCCTCATTGTGTTAACTAAAGCAAGAACCGATTTTCACCTATGAAGAAGGTCCTGAAAATCGATTCCTCTTGTTTTCAAAGGAGCCAAGAATCGATTCTTTATTATCTCCAAAGGCTCAAGAATCGATTCCCACTATTTTAACTAAAGCAAGAATCGATTTTCACCTATGCAAAAGGTCCTGAAAATCGATTCCTGTTGTTTTCAAAGGAACCAAGAATCGATTCTTTATTATTTTCAAAGGTAAAGAATCGATTCCTACATATTTCCAAAGGCTCAAACAATCGATTCATCCTTGCAATAAATGTTTTTTAAAAAAATTCTACGCCTATAAATAGGCAGCTTCAAAATCACATTTGGAGGAGGAGACTTCACGAGGTCAGAAAAACAGACACACAGCTCACAAGATCAGAGAGAAGAATTGCTACACACATTTTTTCACAAGATCTGAGAAGAATTGCTCCAGAAACATTTTCACAAGATCTGGGAAGACAACTCTCGCAAATCTCATTTTCCAGTTCTCCGCTTCATTTTTGTTCTTCAGATCTGTAATATCTGCCTTCATCAGAGGTATTTCTGTTTTTATATTTGTTAAAATTCAATCATTCTGATCCATGCCAAAATTGCCCTATGTGATTTAATTTAGCTGTAGTGTCCTTGTTGATGATGAACCACATGATTCCCACTTATGCCTAGTGCATCATTTTCTAAGTGGTGAAGATGGTCTCAGATGATTCAACCTCTCCTTTCAAACCCTTTCAAAAAAAAACATTCTTTTTTAGAACTACGTCGCTTCGATTCCCGTTTGGGATACGTAGGAGCGAGCCACGTTCTCGTCAAGCGCAACAAATAAAAATCCTTTTCATCCCCATAAAAAAATTATTTTCATAAAAACAAACAAAAAGAATCATTTTCCAACCCATTGTTGCTAATAGCTCATCAGAGCCTCTGTTCGTTTAGCTATTGGCGACAATGTCTTTTTCTCATAAGAATAATAAACGATGGTCCATCATAACCTTTGTTAGTTTGATCATTGTGCAAATCAATCTTTTTCGAAAATCACTTTCAAAAAGATAATAAAAACGAGTTGTTATCAATAGTCCATCAGAACCTTTGTTTGTTTGACTAGCGGTACAACTCTCTCTTTTTTGAGTATTTAGTAGTGATTCATCATAGCCTCTGCTAGTTTAATCATTTGCTAATGCTCGTCCTATTTCAAAAAACTCACTAAAAAAGATAAAAAACAAAAACTTTTCAAAAAGAACTTAGAACTACGTCGCCTTTGATTCTCCACCCGGAGATACGTAGGAGCAGGGCCACGCCCCTGTCAAGCGCAAAAATAAACAATTTCTAAATTAAAAAAATACAAACACATCTCTTTCATAAAACAAAAATCAAAAATCTTATTTTCAAAGTAGGGGATTAAGTCGGTCGTCCGGCCGGGTTAATCATCGTTTTAGGATAAGTGAACTGTGGTCCTTCAGAGCCCCAACACTCCTTCAGCCCCCAGCGGCCCTTCAGACCCCCAGTGGTCCTTCAACACAGTTCACGCAATCCTAAGACCCCTATATTAAAAAACACCAACACACAAACATTTTCAACCAAGAACTACGTAGCTTTGAATTCTCCATCGCACCGGGAGATACGTAGGAGCGGGCCATGTCCCGTCAAGCACTTTTTTTCTAAAAAACCTTTTTCCCCCCAAAATAAAATTTTTGTTAAGTTTTCCCAAGAAATAAATAGGCAAATCTAGGTATTTTTCAAATCAAGTGTTAAAACCACACATTTAATTAGAGGTTCCCTTTCGGTAGAAAGGACGTGCGCGGTGCTAACACCTTCCTCGCACGTAATCGACCCCCGAACCTATATCTCTAGTTTTCAAAGACCATCCGCCTTGTCCAAAAGACCTTTTTTCAATGTTTTGGTCTTAAAACTAAAATATTGGTGGCGGCTCCAAAAATTTTCCACGTTGTACATTGAGAAACCCCAACAGGGATTTTTCGGGGTGCAACAGGGGGGAATAAATTCGTGAAAAAAAATTTAGGGACTAAAATCGTGAGTTGATCATAATAGGGAGACCAAAACTGTAATTAAGCCAAAAATTTATAGAGATGTAAATTAGGAGAAATTTTTTGAAAAGACTATATATGAAATTCATGAATTTTATAGGAATGCAGAGCATATTAACCCTATTTTGTAACGACAAATCGGTGAATCATATCATTATCAATAAAGGTTACATATAATAATAAAAAGAAAATTATTAAAGCTTACTATAGGAAGATAAAAATTACCCAAAGCACTTGGATGAGATGGTTGGGGTCTCTTCCACCTTAACCAAGGTCCTGGGTTCGAATCCAGCCTTGGGCATATAGCAGTGTTAAATCTTGAGGAAGAGCTTTGCTGCCCGTTGTGGTCCTACCCGGCTCGAGAGATTAGTCTCTGCAGTTGTGCGCAGATGATGCCGGGTTTATACCCAAAAAAAAGCAAGAAAAAATTGTTTATGTAAGGCTCTATTTGATTGGTAAAAAGCTGTGGATAGTGGATAAGTTAGCGGATAAGCTATGATAGCAAATTATATGTCTAGTAAAACAGTTAAAATAGCTGATAAATACAAAATGACATAAAAAGATATTTAATTACTGATTAAGTTATTTAATAATGACAAAATTTTTAATGAGGAAAGAGAAGTAATTTAAGAAAAAGGTGAGGCTTAGGTTGCATTTGAAAAAATGAGGGTAATTTACTCATATTTACTTGTATTCATCAAAATTTGACACATTTATTCCACTAATTAAATATCAATGTTATCTAAAGATACAAATATATAAATAATCATGTGGCTTGGTGGAATTTACTTTTTAGTTGAGCCCTAGATTACTTTTGAAAAAAGTGGGTAAGTTACTCAATCTCACTTGTATCGGCTCAAAATTTGACACATGTATCCAAATAATTTAGGGCTAAATATATATTTTGGCCCTTTATCTTTGGGGTTGTGGTCACTTTGGCCCTTTATCTTTTTTTTTTCTCATTTTAGACCCTCATGTTTTTTGTTTGTGTCATTTTGGCCCCTGCCGTTATGTTTATGTTTTTTTAGGCAAATTTTTAAGGACGAAAATGAAATCAATTAAAAACATAAGAGCCCAAAATGAAATCAATTAAAAACATAAGGGACTAAAATGAAATCAATTAAAAACATAAGGGACCAAAATGATAACGACAGGGGCCAAAATGACACACACACAAAACATGAGGGTCTAAAATGAGAAAAAAAAAAGATAAAGGGCCAAAGTGACCACAACCCCAAAGATAAAGGGCCAAAATATATATTTAGCCAATAATTTAATATAAACGTGGTGTGAAAACACATATATTTTAATTGACAAAGATAGTGGATTCCAACAAAAAAATTAAAAAAAAGTGGTTGATTTTATTGATTTCACATCATAATGGGTAAATTACCCACATTTTTTCAAAGGCAACCTAGATATTACCTAAAAAAATAATAAGATTAAAAATGCAAAAAAAAAGTGAGATGTTATATCCTATCCGTTAAAACACTACTTGAAGTAGCGTTTCAAAAAACGCTAAACGCTACCCGAAAAACGCTAAACGCTAATGCTTACCAAACACATATACTCGTCACTCGTTACTCAAATACACTAGTCTCATCCGCTATCCACTAGCGAATGAGACGCGCCAAACAGAGCCTAAATATATACTCTAACTGCCTTGTGAGAAATTAAGAGTATCATTAAATGTTATATATATAGATACATACAGAGAGAGAGAGAGAGAGAGAGAGAGAGAGAGAGAGAGAGAGAGAGAGAGAGAGAGAGAGAGAGAGAGAGAGAGAGAGAGAGAGAGAGAGATAAAAGTAATTATTAGTGACAAATAAATTATGTATTTAAAAAAATTGAAGGATTAATATTAATATGGAAACTATTTAATAAGCTCTAATAATAATAAAATTTATATATGTATATATATATATATATATATATATATATATATATATATATATATATAAAGTATTTAACCAACAAGGGTTGGTCCAAGTGGTAACTGAGATTGGATCCCACCCCAAGGTCTCGGATTCGAATCTTGGGTGTGGCAAAAACTCTGTTGGGAGGGAAGAACCACACGGACCGGCATATATTAGTCATCGACAAAACCGGTGGAAACTGCACACCAATAACATGGTAACGGTAACACCCTAATATTCCTATCGATTAGAAATGCTAAGATGCACGAAATGGTATACATCAGAGTAATATTTCCTGTTTAGCTAATGAACACAACTAAAATTTTTCGATGATTAACATCAACAGTCTTAACATTCGTTACTTAATTAAAAACCATATAGGTTCCATGTCTTTCAATACCCTTATAACCTAGTGTTCAATACCATCACAAGAAAAGCGGAAAAGATTACATAACTTAAACAAATTCAAGTCATACTATCGAGTTACAAAGACAACAAGGGAACTCAATATCAAAGATAAAAGAACCAAGTCTTCCAACTTCTCCTCAAGCACGTCACCTACTCGTGTCTCGTCGCTTTCTTCTTTCCCTGTTTCTCTGTAAAATAACAACATATAAAGGGTGAGATAAGCATTATCTCAGTGAGTCCTACCATAACCCCTCACAAGAACTCTCGGTCCATTTATTCCTTTTCCTTTAATCGTAGTCCATATAGGACCTACGTGCATATATCTTTTTCCGTTCATGCCATAGTACATCTTCGGTAATGACCACGCCTTTACCGTCGAACCTCTCCACTAGCTTACGCCAGCTTCAAACCTTTTGAGGCCTAGGTTCTGGGGCTCATGACTTCCCCTCCCCTAGTATACTAATCTACTGGGTCGTCACTCATCCTTTTGATATAGTTATATATCCACCCGCTCTGGGCCGTCTCCTGTATTCAATATAATTTATATATTTAAACCTCAACAGTCTTTGATGAAAATATTTATTCATCCCTTTTCATTACATGTCATTCATGTTAATACATAAACATAAACTTGATCGAACATATAGTTCCATAACTTTGAACATGACCCATGTCCACTCATGTGTACTACCTTTCGGTTTTTGAAACATTTATAGGTTTGAGGGAAATTTTCAAAATTATCTTTGAACATGTCAGAACAATGTCTTAAAAGTGAAAAATCATTACAAAGGGTTGGGAAGGAGATTAGAAGAGGTTTGGAATCAAAAGGAGCGACGAAATGAGAATTCAGTGTCCGGTAACAGAAGCTCACGCACGGTCCGTGTGCCCTAGGCGCGCGACCCGTGCATACTGAACATTCCTTTTTAAAAGCATTTGCGAATCTGGCGCACGATTCGTGCGCTTCTGTCAGTACACCAATTCATTCTGTTTTTCTCATTTTCGCAATTCCGTTCGAGTCCAATCCGTATTCCGATCAAAATCCAACGAAAATACAGACAATACCAGGCATTATTCCAGTCAATCCACTCCATGCAATCACATATAAAATTTGATAAAAATCGTAAAACGTTATTTTTCCGAAAATGGTTTGCGACTCTTAAAACTTTTGAAACGAAAATACACCTCAAAACCGGTCACATAACAATCATTTCAGAAATACAAAAACGATCCTAAGCGTGAGTAGAATTCACCGATTTGATGAACACGCGAGAAATCATGTCCTCTCACGAAACGACCGAACCGTAACTTCTTGAACAATCCTCGTAAACATGAACTCGCACCGAACTTGTCTGATACTCAAAACCGAACTTCCCACACTTCTAATTTTGAATTTCAACAGCTCCTATTCTGATCCTAAGCTCCTTGGCTACTGAATTTCTTCCCCAAGGTGCTCCTAGTCACAATGTAGCTTCACCAAGTTGCTAAAAGTCACTCCCAAGGCTCCTATGGTACATGCAATGATTCAAGGAGGAGAAAACTCAACTTTGAGCTTCAAGGATAAAAAATGGCAAGATGAGGAGGAGAAGGATTCAGCTTGAATAAATGGTATCATTAGAGAGAAAATGAAAAATGGAGAAAATTGGATATAAGAACACTTACATGCATCCACTTTTGAAGATTTCATATTCTTCCCTTTGTCTTCTCTTCTCTCTCGAGTTCTACCTCTCTCTCTTTCTCTCTGTCTCTCTGTCTCTCTGTCTCTCTCTCTCTCTCTCTCTCTCTCTCTCTCTCTCTCTCTCTCTCTCTCTCTATTCTAAGTTTCTATTTTCTGGTTTCTGGATGGTATGAAGCTGGGTCAGCTCAACCAAGCTTTAAGTGGATGGGAAAAGACCAAAATGCCCTCCACTTAGCTCCTCATCTTAATTTACCCTTAAATAACCACTAACTCATAATTAACTTCTAAAAATTGTGGTTGTGGTCTTATGGAGTTAAGGAATATGTTTGGTGTCGTGTAATTTGAGTTAGGGGTTCGAATGATATGGAAATGACCAAAATGCCCTTGGCTCCCTAATCCTCACGCAACTCTATTTCTACCTCAAAACAATCGCACAATTCACACTATTAGCAACTAAATGTTGCTTTCACGCTTTTAACATGTCAATGACTTCGATTATTATTTCATCGAATAACAATTCGCTACTTAATTTCATAAAACGAAATTAACCGAAATTTGGGATGTTACAATCACCCCAACTTTTAAAATTTTGTCCTCAAACAAAATTGAACAAAACATACCTCATGAGAATAGATATGGATATCTAGGCCGCATGTCGTCCTCCAATTCCCATGTAGCTTCCTCGATCAAAAATCCATCCCAAACCACTTTGACAATGGGAATTGTCCTCATCCGAAGCGTCTTCTCGCCACGTTCCATGATGTGAGGTTGAAAAGACAAATCCGGCCTAAGGTCAATCGTCTCGAAACTCAACGACTGACTCGGATCGGAAATGTATTTCCTTACCTGAGACACATGGAATACATCCTGAAGATTGGACAAAACTGGAGGTAAGGCAATGCGGTAAGCTACTAGCCCAATTCGCTCGATAATTTGGAAAGGTCTAATGTACCGAGGACTAAGCTTCTTCGCGCGCAATGCTCTACCGGTACCAATTGTTGGAGAAACTCTCAAAAACACATGATCACCAGACTCAAACTCTAGTGGCCTTCTTCTCTTGTCCGCGTAGCTCTTCTGCCTACACTGGGCAGCCTTCATTCTTTCTCTGATTTGTCAAATCTTTTCGGTTGTCTCACGAACCAAATCCGGCCCTAACAATCGATCTTCATCGACATCCCACCAACACAGTGGTGTTCTGCACTTCCTCCCATACAGGGCTTCAAATGGAGCCATTTCGATACTGGAATGATAGCTATTGTTATAAGCAAACTCCACCAATGGAAGGTGATCCTCCCATTTTCTTTCGTTATCAAGCACACAAGCCCGAAGCATATCTTCTAAAGTCTGAATAGTCCTCTCCGTCTGACCATCTGTCTGCGAATGATATGCGGTACTAATAAACACTTTTGTTCCCAAAGCTTGGTTTAAAGCTTTCCAAAATCGAGAAGTGAACTTTGGATCGCGATCTGACACAATACTTGTAGGAACTCCATGCAACCTTACTATACTCTTCAGATATTCCTCTGCTAACTGGGAAACCTTACTGTTCGAACGAACAGGAATAAAATGAGCTGATTTGGTTAGATGATCCACAACAACCCAGATGGAATCGTTACCGGCTTGGGACCTTGGCAATCCCATGACAAAGTCCATAGAAATATCTTCCCATTTCCATACTGGCACATTCAACGACTGCAACTGACTAGCAGGCTTCTGGTGCTCTGCCTTGACCCTTTGACAAGTTAGGCATCGAGACACAAATTCTGCAATCTCTACTTTCATCCCTGGCCACCGGTACATCTGTTTCAAATCCCGATACATCTTGGTAGACCCAGGATGTATGGAATATTGGCTCTGATGTGCTTCCTCCAATACTTGCCTTTTCACGTCGTCATCCTTCGGCACATAAATTCTACCGTCGAAGCAAATAATTCCATCACTATCTTTGGAAAAATTTGGTAACCCTCTTGGAGCTTGCAACTCTACATCAATTTCTTGAGCTGAGCGAATCAGACTTCTCAATAAACTCGAAATCTGGATATGACTCAACACTAACTGGTTCTTCCTTTGCTTCACATTCAACTTTTAGTCTCTGAATGACTCTAGCAGCTTCATCTCATGCATCATTAATTCTACCGTGTAAATAGATTTCCTACTCAACGCATCAACTACAACATTGGCCTTCCCGGGATGATACTTCAACTCGAAATCATAATCCTTCAGAAACTCAACCCATCTTCTCTGCCTACTATTCAGCTCCTTTTGGTCAAACAGATACTTAAGGCTCTTGTGATCACTAAAGACTTCGAAACGAGAACCGTATAGGTAATGTCTCCAAATCTTTAGAGCATACACAATTGCTGCTAACTCTAAGTCATGAGTTGGGTAATTCTCTTCATGCGGTTTCAACTGTCTGGAGGCATAAGCAACCACTTGTTGATTCTGCATTAAAACACACCCTAAACCCTTCCCAAAGGCATCACTGTAAATTTGGAATCCCAGGGACGGATCTGGAAGAATTAGGATGGGAGCAGATGTCAACCTACTTTTCAACTCTTGAAAACTTTCCTCACAATCAGAACTCCAGTCAAACGGCTGACCTTGCGAGTTAACCGAGTAAGTGTAAGAACTAACCGTGAGAATCCTTCAATAAACCTCCGATAGTAACCAGCTAGACCTAAAAAACATCTTATTTCGGTCACAGACGTTGGTTGTTCCCAATTCAACACAACTTCTACCTTACTAGGATCCACTGCGACTCCCAACTGAGATATCACACGACCCAAAAACTTTACTCCAGGCATCCAAAAATCACACTTTGAAGGCTCTGCATACATCTTCTTTTCTCGGAGTACATTCAGAACAATTCGGAGATGCTGAACATGTTCCTCAACGGTCCTTGAGTACACCAAGATATCATCAATGAATACCACTACAAACAGATCTAGGTACGAGTGGAAGACTCTGTTCATGTAATCCATGAATACCGCGGGAGCATTAGTTAGACCAAAGGGCATCACTACAAACTCGTAATATCCATACCGAGTATGGAAAGCTGTCTTCGGAATATTTAAGGCTCTCACTTTTATTTGATGATAACCCGACCTTAGATCAATTTTAGAAAACACTGCAGCACCTCGAAGTTGATCGAGAAAATCGTCTATCCTTGGTAGAGGATACTTATTCTTGATAGTTACCTTGTTCAATTGGCGGTAATCAATACACAATCGCATGCTCCCGTCCTTCTTCTTGACAAGCAATACTGGAGCACCCATTGGCGAAGCACTAGGCCTGACAAACTTCTTTGATATCAACTCTTCCAGTTGAGACTTTAATTCCTTTAATTCTAAAGGAGACATTCTATATGGAACAATAGAGATTGGCCCTGTGCCTGGAACCAACTCTATTGAGAATTCCACCTCACGATCCGGAGGTAAAGAGGAAACATCATCCGGAAAAACATCCAAAAATTCATTAACAACTTGTACAGAGGACAAATATAAACCAGTTTCAGTCGATGCAGACAACATAATAACATAAGCTTCCTCACCTTGAAATAGAGATTGATTTGCCGATGTGAAGGAGATATTTGCTTCAGAATTTGATTTTGGTAGATCAACTGATTCCGAGGCAAAACTGACAGTCCGATTGAAGCAGTCGATGGTGACATGATTTGCTGTCATCCAGTTCATACCCAAAACGATATCCATACCTCTCATAGGTAAACAAATAAAGTCTATAACAAAGTTTCTGTCTCCTATGGCCAGAAGACAGCTTTGACATAAAGACTGGGTCTAGACGCGACCCTTGGCAGCAGTTAAAATAGTTATCGGTTCGGATAGCGAAGATAAGGCTAATCCCAACCGGTCAACACATGCTTGAGAAATAAAACAATGAGTAGCACCTGAATCATATAATATACTGACAGAGTTATTGAAAAGAGATCCCGTACCCCTCAGTAGATTATCTGAAGACTTGACTTTCTCAGCATCCAAAGTGTAGATTCTTCCTTGAGTAGTTCCTGCACGATCATCTTCACCTTCTTCCTCGCAGGGCATTGAGTAGCATAATGGACCTCTTTCTTGCAGTAGTAACAGGTATTAGATCCAACTTGGCATTCACCACGATGAGGCCTACCACATTTTGAACAAGTACTGAACTTTGAGGAATCTGATGATTGAGCTTGTTTTCCTCTGTTGAAGTTACCCTTTGACTTTGCCTGCGGGGTTGATGATTCAGCCACCTTCTTCTTTCCTTTCCAATACTCTCTTCTTTCTTCATGCAATCTATTGAGATCGGCTTCGGCAACATAGGCTGGTTGAACCAAAGCAGCATAGTTGGTCATAGCATAAGAGCTAAGACCTTGGGCAATATCAGCACGGAGACCTGCCCTATACATCTACATCTTCCATTCATCATTCGGACCATAACTTGCTAACTGATAGAATTGAGACAACTTCTCAAACTTGGCAGTGAATTCACCCATCGTCATATCACCTTGCCTGAGATTGACAAATTCTGTCTGCTTACCTAGCTTCATCACCGGAGGAAAGAGATGTCCAATAAACAATTCCTTGAAGTTAAACCAGGTAATAGGAGTTTCCCTATTCACCATCAATTCATGAGCACTGGTCCACCAGACTTGAGTTTCCTCTTCTAGCATATGAGCTGCAAAGAGTACATTTTCTTCTTCGCTGCATTGCAGAGTCCTGAAAATTTTCTCCATAGAGTCCAACCAGTAATGAGACACCATTGCATCCGGTCCTCCCTTGAAATTTGGGGGATTCATCTTTTGAAAACGGAAATAAGCTCTATTCGGATCTTCCGGAGGAGGCTGTTGAACATTAGGCTGCTGCTGATTCATTTGCTGCTGATGCATTTGCATCATGTCCTGCATCATCTTTTGTTGATTCTCAATCACATTCTGCATCCATTCCTGATGAGGGTCAATGGGTGGGTTTCTCCTACCTCTTCCAGCCATAATTCTGCGAAATATGCACAAAGTATTAAGTTGACCAGACTCAATGTCTAATAGCATGCTAAGAAGAACCAGACTTAGAAGACGTAACAGACTCTTAACCTCTAAGTCCGACTAGGTCAAACCGCTCTGATACCAAAATGTGACACCCTAATATTCCTATCGAGTAGAAATGCTAAGATGCACGAAATGGTATACATCAGAGTAATATTTCCTATTTAGATATTGAACACAACTAAAATTTTTCGATGATTAACATCAACAGTCTTAACATTCATAACTTAATTAAAAACCATATAGGTTCCATGTATTTCAATACCCTTATAACCTAGTGTGCAATACCATCACAAGAAAAGCGGAAACGGTTACATAACTTAAACAAATTCAAGTCATACTATCGAGTTACAAAGATAACAAGAGAACTCAATATCAAAAATAAAAGAACCAAGTCTTCTAACTTCTCCTCAAGCACGTCACCTACTTGTGCCTCGTCGCTTTCTTCTTTCCCTGTTTCTCTGTAAAACAACAACATATAAAGGGTGAGATAAACATTATCTCAGTGAGTCCTACCATAACCCCTCACAATAACTCTCGGTCCATTTATTCCTTTTCCTTTAATCGTAGTCCATATAGGGCCTACGTGCATATATCTTTTTCCTTTCATGCCATAGTACATCTTCGGTAATGACCACGCCTTTACCGTCGAACCTCTCCACTAGCTTACGCTAGCTTCAAACCTTTTGAGGCCTAGGTTCTGGGGCTCATGACTTCCCCTCCCCTAGTATACTAATCTACTGGGTCGTCACCCATCCTTTTGATATAGTTATATATCCACCCGCTCTGGGCCGTCTCCTGTATTCAATATAATTTATATATTTAAACCTCAACAGTCTTTGATGAAAATATTTATTCATCCCTTTTCATTACATGTCATTCATGTTAATACATAAACATAAACTTGATCGAACATATAGTTCAATAACTTTGAACATGACCCATGTCCACTCACGTGTACTACCTTTCGGTTTTTGAAACATTTATAGGTTTGAGGGAAATTTTCAAAACTATCTTTGAACAAGTCAAAACAATGTCTTAAAAGTGAAAAATCATCACAAAGGGTTGGAAAGGAGATTAGAAGAGGTTTGGAATCGAAAGGAGCGACGAAATGAGAATTCGGTGTCCGGTAACAGAAGCTCACGCACGGTCCGTGTGCCCTAGGCGCACGACCCGTGCGTACTGAACATTCCTTTTTAAAAGCATTTGCGAACCTGGCGCACGATCCGTGTGCCATAGGCGCACGATTCGTGCGCTTCTATCAGTACACCAATTCATTCCGTTTTTCTCATTTTCGCAATTCCGTTCGAGTCCAATCCGTATTCCGATCAAAATCCAACGGAACCACAAACAATACCAGGAAATATTCCAGTCAATCCAGTCCATACAATCACATATAAAATTCGATAAAAACCGTAAAACGTTATTTTTCCGAAAACGGTTTGCGACTCTTAAAACTTTCAAAACGAAAGTACACCTCAAAACCGGTCACATAATCATTTCAGAAATGCAAAAACAATCCTATGCGTGAGTAGAACTCACCGATTTGATGAACACGCGAGAAATCACGTCCTCTCACGAAACGACCGAACCGTAACCTCTCGAGCAATCCCCGTAAACACGAACTCGCACCGAATTTGTCCGATACTCGAAACTGAACTTCCCACACTTCTAAATTCGAATTTCAACAGCTCCTATTCTGAACCTAAGCTCCTTGGCTACTTAATTTCTTCCCCAAGGTGCTCCTAGTCACAATGTAGCTTCACCAAGTTGCTAAAATCCACTCCCAAGGCTCCTATGGTACATGCAATGCTTCAAGGAGGAGAAAACTCAACTTTGAGCTTCAAGGATAAAAAATGGCAAGATGAGGAGGAGAAGGATTCAGCTTGAATAAATGGTATCATTGGAGAGCAATTGAAAAATGGAGAAGATTGGATATAAGAACACTTACATGCATCCACTTTTGAAGATTTCCTTCTTCCCTTTGTCTCCTCTTCCCTCTCGAGTTCTACCACTCTCTCTCTCTCTCTCTCTCTCTCTCTCTCTCTCTATTCTAAGTTTCTATTTTCTGGTTTCTGGATGGTATGAAGCTGGGTCAGCTCAACCAAGCTTTAAGTGGATGGGAAAAGACCAAAATGCCCTTCACTTAGCTCCTCACCTTAATTTACCCTTAAATAACCACTAACTCATAATTAACTTCTAAAAATTGTGGTTGTGGTCTTATGGAATTAAGGAATGTGTTTGGTGTCGTGTAATTTGGGTTAGGGGTTCGAATGATATGGAAATGACCAAAACGCCCTTGGCTCCCTAATCCCCACGTAACTCTATTTCTTCCTCAAAACAATCACACAATTCATACTATTAGGAACTAAATGTTGCTTTCACGCTTTTAACATGTCCATGACTTGAATTAATATATCATCAAATAACAATTCGCTAGTTAATTTCATAAAATGAAATTAACCGAAATTAGGGATGTTACAGTAACCAAATATATATGGCTAAAGTGCTCCCGGGGTCCCTTACCTTTATTTAAAGTAACGATTTGGTCCTTTATCTTTTTTTTGTCCCAAATCAGTCCTTTATGTTTTAAATTTTTGACACATAAATCATTTTCTGTCCCAAATCATTCCTTTAAGTTTCAAATTTTTGACACATAAATCCTTTTTTTTGACACATAAATCAGCACTGTTAACGGAAAAGGATTTATGTGTCAAAAATTTGAAAGATAAAGGACTTATTTGGGGCAAAAAAAACATAAAGGACTATTTCGTTACTTTAAATAAAGATAAGGGACCCCGGGAGCACTTTAGCCAATATATATATATATATATATATATATATATATATATATATATAAAGTATTTAACAATATGCAGCAGTGTTAAATCTCTTGAGGGAGAGTTTTGCCGTCCGATTTATACCAAAAAAAAGTATTTAACAAAATTAAAAGATTAATATCAGTATGGGAATTATTAAATAAGCTACAACAACAACAACAACAATAATAATAATAATAATAATAATAATAATAATATATTTTATATCATATACAAATAAAATTTTGAGAAATAAATGAAATATTTAACAAAATTAAAGGATAACAAAATTATTCATGCCATGTCAATGTAAGTTGGCCCAATTGGTAAGAATGTGTCTCATATTCCACAAGGATGTGATTTAAATCCCATTGTCGATTGTTGGTAAAGTTATCGCTCTCACGTCTCAACGCTCTTTGAATCTTGAGGATTTCCTTAACCCTAGTGAACATGGGAGGACCCTTGTATAAAAATGGGGTAGTCTTGACTACCCCAAACACTAGTGCAAAAAAGGGATTTAAAGTCAGACGAAAAGGGGATTTAAAGTCAGGCACCCGCTTGACTTTTATTAAGTCGACTTTGTATGTCAGAAGTTTTAAAGTCAAGCAATAGCCTGACTTCGTAAGTCTGATTTAAAGTCAAGCATTAATTTCGCCTGACTTCGTAAGTCAGTTTTTAAAGTCAAGCATTTATTTCGCCTGACTTCGTAAGTCTATTTTAAAGTCAAGCATTTATTATTGCCTGACTTCGTAAGTATGATTTAAAGTCAAGCATTTATTATTGCCTGACTTCGTAAGTATGATTTAAAGTCAAGTATTTATTCTTGCCTGACTTCGTAAGTATGATTTAAAGTCAAGCATTACTGCGCCCGACTTTAAAAGTTTTTTTTTTCAAATTTTATTTTAATCTATACACCCTGGTTATACGAATTTTGGTCATTCATTACATTCTACTATAATTCAAAGCTAAAACTCATCACATTCTCCCAGCAAATAGAAACTTAAATTCATCACATTTTACTTTATACATCCAAAGCTAAAATTCATCAGTTTAAGTAAGAATTCTACACTTTAAGTACAAAATACATCCAAAGCTAAATTACATTGTACTTAAATTCATATACAACAAACAGAACAACACAGTCACAAACAGAACACAGTGACTTAAATCACATTCTACTTACATTCTACATCATAAACATCACTTAAGTTGTTTTACATCAGGAATTCTACATCATAAACATCACGCATGGGAAGGATTACCAGTCTCATAGTGGTGGTCGGCACTAAGTTTGTTTAACAACCAGGAATTATATTTGTGAGTAATCAAGCTTCTTCAGTTTCCTGTTCCTCTTCATCAGCATTCAAGGTTTCATGAATGTAAGCTTGAGCTTCATCTAATGCTGATTCTTTTACATCAGCAGCATACAAAATCTTCTTTATTGCCACCGACATCTGCAAAAAATAACATAGAAGTAGACATGATCACATGCACACTGCAAAATAAACAGCAATGCAAGCCTTGGCTGTAATTCTTACAGGTTCATTCTCCAGTTCTGTAGCTTGACAAAGAATTTCTATATCCCTTAGTTTTGAAAAGTAAAAATCTCTTTCTTTTTCCTAGAGATCCACCGAGACTTTGAGATCAGTAACCTGCAAAATAGAGAACATAAGAAGAAAGTGAACAACAAATTAAAGGTGAATAATGTATTCACTAAATTATCAAGTGACAAACTTTAAACATAGATGCCAATAAAAGAACTAATAATTGTTATAGCTAAATCAAATGCATTGTCCAGTTCATAATCACTAAAACTCAATGCATCCTAAGCACAGTTATAGCTAAACCAATCAGCAGGACTTATAATCAGAATCTTATGTCAAGAATAAGATGTCTAGTTTGATTATTTTTCACTAGTAGAGTTTATTAGCACCTAAAGAAATGGATGATGATGTTAACTAAATGCTTTATTCAGTTCTTAAGCATTAAAAGCAAGTGGGATCAAAGCTTAAGCATAAAAAAAGAGAACTCACAGCATCCTTTATCTTGGTTGTAATATCACCAGCTTTAACATGAGCAAGTTTCAAGCACTGCATGATAACTCGTTGAGAAACTCCTTGCCCCCATCCTTTTGAATGGCACAAACATCACCATTTGCATTAAGTGTTGCAGTCATGCGACCAGTCATTATAGCCTCTTCGTGGTATGTCGGATCCAAGACCTAGAGAGCATCATATAAAATCAGAGAGGACCCTTACCTCATATATGTAACAAGTCAGAGAAAATCATGCATTAGAGAGAGACAGTGATCAGTACCACAAAATTTTCGTTACTAAAAAACCCAAAGCTAACAGCAACAGGAAGGTGATGTATGATCAAAGGGAGTGGATCACGCACCTGCAATGCAATTTATAGATAACTGTTACAGAATGGTAAACTGCAAACAGGCACAAGAGGACGCACTGCTAAACAGGCACTATGACTTGTTGTCCATCTTCTCCACCCAACGAGCATTCAGGCCTTCTGAATGTCAACAGAGAAGCCAATGCAGCAATATTTGCAGCATCAACAAGGTTCCTATACACAATTTTTTTAAAATAATAATAATAATAATAATAATAATAATAATAATAATAATAATATAATAATAATAATGATGATAATAATAATTTCCCTTAGTTGCAAGCTAGTAGCCAAGCAAATTTACAGTTGAGTAAGAAAGAATAAGAGAACAGAAGCAAAGCTGATTCTCACCCTGCATTGTCCAGTATGTGGATATCAATGCGAATGGCCCAGACAAGCTTGGCAGAAAGAATGCAGAGTGATTCAGTGTCAACGGCTCTGCTTTCCCGTAAGCCACGGTCTATAATGCGCCCTAACTCAACAGCAGTCCCGTAAACTCATTAATGATAGGTTCCCTCCAATCTGCAACAACATTTTTACCATTGAATGGGAATAAGTGTAACATCCCCTAATTAGCTAATTTAAATTATTTAAGTTAGCAAAGAGGTTAAGGTAAATTATTGACTAAATGGAATATTTAGAAATAGAGGTTATCACGAATCGATTTAATTAGCATAATTACTAAATTATGTGATGTTGAAATAAATAATTAATGTTGCTTCTAGTATTTTGGTCATTAGATTTAATTAGCATAATTACTAGGAATTTGACTAAGATCATTAGATTAGGCCATGTCTTGGTAAGATTAGAGGAATAAGTGACTGAAGGGTATTTTGGTCCTTGCACCCCTTTATTTGATAGCCCAGCTGAACCCACACCCCACACCACACAACACCACCTCATTTCAGTTTTTCAGCAAAAGAGAGAGTTTGAGAGATAGAGAGAAAGAGCTGGCGAGAGGGAGAGAAGAAAAGAGAGGAAGAGAAATTCTGGATGCATGCCTGAGATGATTGAACCATCTTGATCCCTACAACCTCCTCTTCCAACTAATATAATTTTTATCATCAACATCCTCCTCCTAACTCATTCACCATTTTCGATCCACAAAGCTTCATAGAGCAAAAATGGAGTTGTAGTGCTTCTAGTGGTTTGCATGTCATCCTAGAGCTATAATAGAACCTTGGGAGACATGACTTTGCTGTTTGAAGTAATTTGGGAAGAGGGTCAGTAGCTCAAATTGTTGGGATTTGAATTGGAGAGGGCGTGGAGTTCGTGAGAACGAGAGGGACCGTTACGGAGCAAGTTCGTGTAAATTCGGTGTCGTTGAACTCCAAGTGTTTCAGAATTTGCGTGATTTTCATCACGTTAGGTGAGTTCTATACTCGCTTAGGGATGTTTGGATGTCATTGAAGTTATATATTTCGAAACCTACGTTTTACCATTTTCGTTTTGAAAAGAATCGAGTCAAAAACCGTTTTCGAGAAAATGGCATTTTATGGTTTTTCGGTGAATATATATGTTTTCATTGATTTGTTGATTGTAATGCTTTCGCTGGAATATGACTGAATTGCTGGTTGAAATGTCTAATTTTAAGTCACGGAAGTCCTAAAATGTCTCGGCGCCGGATTGAAAGCGAAACGGAACAAAACGGAAATTTTGAAAAGTCATTTTCTTCACTTCTGCCAACGGTCGCGTCGCGACCCGTGGCCATCACCTCGCGACCCTGCATAAAATTGTGACAGTTTTCGTTTCTGTAACTTTTCGCGTCGCGACGGAACCTGTTCGCGTCGCGACGTAGTGTAATTTTCAGCAAACCCTACCGATTTTGTTTTCGCGATAACTTTTGATCCGGGAGTCCGATTGAGGTGTTCTTTGGTGCGTTGGAAACCTTATTAACAGGGTTAATCATATATGAAATCAAATATGTATAATGTTCTGTTTTGGTAGGCAAGATTGTTAAGGAAATACCGTACATTAGTAAAACACGAGTGTACACATGTTAATTTATACAAGTTAAGACAAGTAATGTTTAATTCAAGACAAGATACCTTCCCTTGAGGAAGGATAGACGGTACATGAAAGAAAGAAATAGACGGCCCAATGCGGGTACACTTATATAAAAATATATAAATTGAGGTCAAGGGTGACGACCCTTAGAGCATTAGCATACTAGGGGAGGGGAAGTCATGAGCCCCAAATCCTAGACTCACATGTTTCGCCCACTAGTAATAGCGGGATGGGTTCACCAAAAGCCAAAGAAGTGCCTAAGAATAGGTAGGCTTGCGGTGTTATTCTAGAATAATGAAAGTAAAGGGAAGGTAATGCGTAGTCGCTTAGTAGGGCTACAAATTACAAGAGGTAAAACACATGTCCACATGGTTGCTTGTTAGGGCCATGAGTTCACAAGTTAAGAATAATGAACCGCTAGAGTTAGTAAGGGGTCTCGATAGGACTCACTGAGATAATGTTTATCTCACCCTTTATATGTTGTGGTTTTTATAGAGAAGCAGGGGAACGCAAAGGCGGCAAAGCACGGTTAGCCGGTGCGACTCATGGAGTCATGGGAGACTTGATTCTCTGTTTAGGCCCTTATGCTTTTCTAGTTTATGTTATCGATTGTATGACTATCACTGTATAAGTTGTAAAATCGTTTCCGCTACTTTATGTTTTGAGTATTGAACACCAGGATTGTATAAGTCTTAGGTTGTGGAACTTAAGCATTTTCAGGAAGTTAATGAGGTTCATAGAACCATTTGATAAGTATTATCGAAAGTTTTAGTTGTGTTCAATATTTCAATAACAGGAAGTTACTCTGATGTATGTCATTTAGTGCATTTCGGTAGCTCTACATGTTAGAATTTATCGGGGTGTTGCATTATGGTATCAGAGCAGTTCGACCTAGTCGGGCTTAGATGGTTAGGGTGGTTTTGTCCCTCGAGTAATTCTGCTATTTTGCTTCTTACGATGCTAAGAGACATTGAGACTGATCAACTTAATACTTGGTGGATCATTTGCAGAATTATGGCAGGAGGATCGAGGAATAACCCACCAATTGTTCCACATTCCGCATGGATGCAGAATATGATCGAAAGGCAACAAAAGATGATGGAAGATATGCTACTAATACAGCAGAATGCTCAGGCTCAGCCTCAAAAAGTTCCTGAGCCACAAGTTAACCCTAGACAGGTCTACTCTGAATTCTTGAAGATGAAACCTTCCGAGTTCAGAGGAGGACTGGATGTCATGGAAGCCCAGCATTGGCTGGATGATATAGCGAATATTTTTCTGACTATGCAAGTTACTGATGAGGACAAGCTGAGATTGGCATCCCATATGCTGAAGGGGGAAGCCAACAACTGGTGGATTAATGCCAAGGCCATGATGGCAACTATAGGTACTCCCCAGACTTGGGAGAATTTTAGGCAGACATTTCTGGAGCAGTTCTTCCCAACTGCTATGAGGTTTGACAAAGAGAACGAGTTCTTAGCTCTTACTCAAGGAGGTTTGACTGTGGGCCAATACACGGCCAAGTTTGAGGAACTTTACCAATTCTTCGGTTTGGCTGGGTATGCTCCCAATGACAAGTGGGAGACTGACAGGTACAAGTATGGACTGAGGGAAGACATTGCTCAAAGTTTGAGTTCTTTTGCATATACCAACTATGCTGCCATGGTTCAACAAGCTCATATAGCCGAAAGTGATTTGAAAAGGTTGTATGCAAGCAGGAGAGTATTCAATCAGAATAAGAAGAATGTTGGATCATCCAACAATCAGATGGATCCTAGGCACAACTCCAACAAGGGGAAAAAATTTCAGTCGTCGAACTCCTCAAGATTCAGTACATGTTCCAACTGTGGAAAGTATCATCAAGGTAAATGTCAGATGAGATCCAACCAGTGTTTTTACTGCAAGAAAGAGGGGCACTATGCACTTGAATGCCCAGCAAGGAAGAAGAACCAAGAGGAAGGTCCTACTACTACAACGCACGGGAGGGTCTACACATTGGACGCCCAGAAGGTCACACCTTCAGATAATCTACTAAGGGGTATGGGATCTCTTTTCTATAACTCCGTTAGTATTTAATATGATTCGGGTGCGACCCGTTGTTTTATATCTCAAATCTGTGTTGAACGGTTGGGATTGGCTTTAACTCCCTTGCCTCAACCAATCTCCATAAATACTGCTGCTGAGGGTAGTATTCAAACTCAAGCGATATGTGAAAACTGTCTTCTATCCATCGAAGACATAAATTTTGTAGTGGACTTCATTTGTTTACCAATGAAGGGTATGGACGTTGTCCTAGGTATGAGTTGGATGACGGCCAACCATGTGACTATTGATTGTTTTCATCGGACTATCGGTTTCACCTCCGAGTCAGTGGAGCTACAACCGCCCAATTCTAAAGCTGTTATTTCTTTCACTTCGGCCAGTAACTATTTGTTCCAAGGCGCAGAAGCTTATGTCATGATGTTGTCTGCATCCACTGAGACAGGTCTAGATCTATCTTCTGTGCAAGTTGTTAATGAATTTCTTGATGTGTTCCTGTAACACCCTAATTTTGTCCTATCCAAAAATAAGAAATTTGATCTTTTTTTAATAAACAATAATTATTTTATTTTCATGCCATGCTTTATTTTATTTTAGTGTGCTACAAGTTCCAATTTTTGAAAAAAATAATAATAATTAGAAGTAAAGAAACAAAATAAGCAAAGGAGGAAATAGGGGAGGTTTGTAAAAAATATATAGAGGTGCATTTAGGATTGGGCCATCTAAAGCCCACTCCTCCACCAAACCTTATGCCCAATTCGCATAACCCTAGACCTAACCCATATCCAACTCCCCCACCAAGCCCAATCCAACTCCTCCACCAAACCCAATCCATATCCTAACCCTAACCCATATCCAACCCATAACCCAACACACAACTCCATCCAACCCACTCCAACTAAACCCTAAATTCGAATCCCCCTTAACCCTAAAATATGTCCACATTCACCACCCCCCTTAACCCTAAAATGTGTCTACATTCACTCTCCCCCCTAGCCTTAAAAATCATCCACATTCATCCCCTCTCTCCTAGCTAGCCTAGAAATCCGCCCCACTTTCCCTCTTTTCCTCCTTGGAACTCACAATCCCACTTCCACACACAACCCCACTTCCCCACATCTCCTTTCCCCATACACTCCACCCTTCCCTCTCTCCTCTCCCAACGGCTTCCCCCCCTTTTTCCTACGCCCCCTTTCTTTCTCTCTCCCTCACACATCACTCAACTCACTCTCTCTCACACACTTCCCCTTCCAAACCCTAAACAAATTCGACACTCAACCCTCCCTCTCCTATCTCATGCCTCACATCCCTCACACATCACACACCTACTCTCATCCTTTCACACACTCAATCCTCTTTCTCTCATACACTCCCACACTCCATCAAAGAAAAGAAAAGAAGCAAACATCACTTCTACCTCTCAACTCAAGTTTTTAGTATAAATATGGGCTACATTTTTGAAGGAGAGAGGTCGGGTTTTTTGAGAGAAAAGAGAGGAGAGTTCGAAGTTTTGAAGTTTTCAGGAGCAAGAGGAAGCAAAAGCGGATCGGTTGAAGTTTAGTGAGAGAGAGTTTTCGTTCTTCTTTTTTTTCTTCTTCCTTAAAATTTTCATAGTTTTTTTCATATATTATCCTTTTGTTGTTGAGAGATCTGTGAAGGAGTTTCTTTGTCCAAAGAACATTTGGTAATGATTTCATCTCATCCTTAGTTCTCTGCAAATATTTATTTTTGATATGGTCCAAAAAGCCATTGTTTAGGTTACTCATGTTTTAGATAGTTCATATATATTTTGTCGAAACAAGTACTATGTTGTTATTGCTCATGTGATGCTCCTTCTCCCATATGCATTTGATATATTTCTTTTTTATTATCTTTACTTTCTATTTTTTTTAAAGGGCCTATGGTGACAATAGGAATTAAAATGTTACTAATATAGCATCATATTTGTCATTTTGTTATAATCACCCATTTGAGTTTTCATTATGCTTCCTTCTTGAATGCATCGATTCTTATTGGAAATATGAGCAATGTCCTTTTTTATCAACAATAATAATTGTCATCAAAATAATAGCAATAAGAAATATAGCAATTTTTCTTTTAATATTAAAAAAAGGATTAGGTATCAAAAGAATCAAAAAAGATTTAAGGTAAAGTGTTTCTCTAAATAATTAATAGATCTCTTTTATACCAAATACCAACAAAGAAAGACTTCACAAAAATCATTTCCTAGCAACTAATAAAAAAGGGTAAATAAAACTTTTTTTTAAAAAAAACAAATAAACTGATTTTTGTTTTTTTTTCGTTTTATTTATTTATTTATTTTTATTTATTTATTTATTCTTTTCCAACCAAAAATTATCTCAACCAAAAAATAATAAAAGAATCTCAAAGAAAAAGAGAACAAAAAAAGCTTTCATTAGTAAAAAAGGAGTGGTAAGTAAAACTTTTTTTAAGAAACAAGTAAATTGTTATTTACACCCCCCGGGCCCAAGCATAAAGCCCCTTTTGTCACTTAAGCCCAGTTTCGCTAACTGGGCCCTCCCATGCGAATTGGGCTTCATTTTCTGCACCCCCTCTTTTAAAAATGCAACCCTCCTCGCTGTTTACACCCCATTTTTGATAATACAGCCCTCCTTTTATTCGCACCCCCATTTTACTATTACATCCACTGTTTCTCCTTTTAAGAAATATATTTCCTTTCCCTAAACAAATATTTTCTGACATCGAAAACAAATGTTTTCAAAACGTCGAAATCAACAAAAACACTTTTCAAAAACAAATCTTTTCAAACGTCGAAATCGAAATTAATCATCACTAATGATCACTCGCGCCGTTGCCGTTTGATTATGGGTGATGATTTCATTCCTGTGGGAGCTAGTAGTGTGGCCACTCTAAACCGTCGTTGTTTGGTCCTCACAAACGCTCTCCTTCAATTGCGAAAACCTTTTCGATACTCAAAATAAAAACCGATTATCATTAATCATCACTCGCGCCGTTGCCGTTTGGTTGTTAATGATAATTTCATTTTCAAAAGAGTTAGTAGCGCGGCCACTCTAAACCATTGTTGTTTGGTCACTGCGAACGCTCAACCTCTTTGCGAAAGAACTCTAAACAGACTAAAAAACAAAAACCCTTTTAAAAAAACCAGAACTACGTAGCTTTGAGTTCTCCATCGCACCGGGAGATACGTAGGAGCGGATATCCTCCGTCAAGCACAATAAACTAAAAACATTTTTTTTCTCCTAAAAAAAGCAACAAACACTTTTGCCAAAAATAAAAATTTTCATTAAGTCGTTTCATTCTCTTTTCGAAAAAAAGGGCAAATTTAAGTATTTTCCAAATCCGCACTTAAAACCACACATTTAATTAAAGGTTCCCTTTCGGTAGAAAGGAGGCGTGGGGTGCTAAAACCTTCCCTATGCCTAACCGACCCCCGAACCCAAATCTTCCGGTTTTCCAAAAGGCCATCCACTTTCCAAAAGGTTTTTCTTCAATATTTTCCTTATAAAAAAATATTGGTGGCGACTTCATTGATTTTCAAAAAGTTGCAAGCGAAGAAAGATTCCCTCGGGGACTTTTTCGGGCGCAACAGCTGGCGACTTCACTGGGGACTTTTCTTTTTAAGTGGGTCAAGCCTAACTAATTAAATGTGTGGTTTAGTGTGCTATTGATGTGATTTGGATACTTTGTTTGCTTCCATCCCTTTTCGGTTTGCTCTTCTTTATCATGTTGTATGCATGTGCATTCGTTTTCTCTCCTTCCATGTTTATTTTTCTCGTCTTCGCTTATGTGCTTAGTACCCTCATGCTTTTCCCCCATCTTGTTATGTTCCTCTCTTCTTGGCCCCCTCTCTCGAGGAAATCAAAGCACTTGATTATTGTTGAAACCCTAGGGTAGTTAATTTGATATTGAACCATAGTGTAGACAACATGTTATCGCTTGCTATTGTTTGGACTGTTCTGGGTTTTCCTTCGCAGGTGGGGTATATGTGGGTAGTTTTAGGCGGTATGTCCCCGCTACACACACTCACCCCCTTATGATTATGAGCTTTGAGAGAGGCCTAAAACCCAAGGTTTGAAAAACACCTAGGAGAGTGGAAACGAGTAATGACTGCCAATTGGACCGATGTCCTTCTGCTCTCACGAAAGTTTCGGCCAGAGTATGCTCTTTATGGTACCTCACACCAGATGGCGTTCCATCGTTGTGGGTGTTATCATAAAAGAGATTTAGCTCTGGTAGCCTTTGCGAGGGAGCGAATAGAGCCACATGGGAGGATTACCCTTTAAATTGCCCTAGATCGTAGGTCTCACCCCTTTTTAGGTCACAAGGGCTTTCCAAATTGTGTGCTGCATTGTAAACTAGGCACGTTTTCAAAAAGAAAAGGAAATTTTTCGAAAAAAGAGAAAATAGAGAAAGAGTTGCCGTTGTAACCTTTCTGTCGCCGGTCGGTATGAAGTGACATATGAACCACTTTTAAAAAAAAAAAGAGAGGGAGTGAAAGAGTTACGGCTGTAGCCTTTCTCATACCGATCCATATGAAATAACGTACGACCCGCATTTTCCAAAAAACTTGAATCACTGCCAATAAGGGCTGGTCTCTGAGTTACATAGACATAGAACATCATCATCATTTACACGCATCCTTTGCATAAAACATACATTTTCAATAGTTTTCGCATGCATCTTTGCATCTCATCATGGTTTGCTTGCCGAGAACCCCAAGTAATAAGAAATTTTTGTCATAGATACGGCATGGAATCTAGAAGGGAAACGGTGTATACTCCAAGGTACCCCGCTGTAAGCAAGGTAGATGTGACTAGTCTGAAAAAATGTGTTGACCTGATGGGACCGATTGAAAGGGGATCGTTTGATAATGCTTATGGGAACCTCCGGAAGTTGTTGTTGCTAGAGGTGCAGACTGAGGCTATTGTGGCTTTGAGTAGATTCTATGACCCAGAAATCAGGTGCTTTCTTTTCAAAAATTTTCAAATGGCACCCACATTGGAGGAATATCAACAGATTTTGGGTTTCACTCAGACAGAAGCTGCTCCCTACCGGTATCAAGAACAGTACTACACAGATGAGGGGTTCGCTGCATTATTACAAGTAAGTGTAGAGGATTTGAAGCTCCAAAAGCAAAAGAGAAACAATGTGATAGGTTTCCCGCAGAGCTACCTTGAGGGTTTAATGGGAGCCTATGCTAGAAGTAAAAATTGGGTTGTCTTAAAGCGAGTTTTAGCCTTAGCAGTTTTTGGGGTTGTTCTCTTTCCGCAGATTGAGAGGTATGTAGATGTGACTGTTATTGGTATTTTCCTAGCTTTTCAGAACAAGCGGAGCCCCATTAATCCAATTCCCGCCATCCTTGCCGACACTTATTCTGCTTTTACTCATCATTGTGACTTAAGAAGGAAGAAAATCTCTTGCTCTTCTCACCTGTTGTATGCATGGCTTCTCATCCATGCCTTCACCAACCCAACACGAGTGGAAAAGTTGATTAGCTACGCTGTAACTTGTGAGGTGAAAGCTATGAGTATTCAAGAATGGATCCAGTTTCTAGGGGGTCTAGATGAGCACTCGATCCGTTGGTATCTCTCATCTTGCTGGGAAGATAGGCCTAAGGTAGTCTTCCGCTGTGGCGGTTTCCAAAATGTCCCGCTAATGGGCACTAAAGGATGCATCAACTACAACCCGTCTCTGACTCTGAGGCAATTAGGGTATCCAATGAGGAATTCGCCTACTGAAGAGATGATATTCCCGCTTTACATCTATGAAGGAGGACCAAAAGATGACAGTTTGCTCAGAAAGGTCTTGCAAGCCTGGAATACGGTGTTTCGCATGGGAAAAGTAGAGCTCGCTCAGAGGACTAGTGGTATCACCTTCGCTCAGTGGCTCGGAAAAAGGATCCAGAATGTTCAACTGCCTTACCAAAAAGAGTTGCAAGTCGAGAGGGAAGTAGTAGACGCCAGTGCCCCTGTTGTCGAAGAATTAGGCGAAGTTAAGTTGGCTCTAATGAAGGCAGAGGAAGAGAAGAAATCTTTGCAAGCTGAGATAGAGAAAATGGCTTTGAAGAACAAGAGGTTGAAAGAAGAAAATGCCCTGAAGTCTGCTACCATTGAGAGTTTCAGTCAGAAACTAAAAGGGGAAGAGGAGAGCAAGTTAGAAGTTCAAAGGTATCTGCAAGGAGCCAAGGAGGAAATCAAGAGACGAAGCTTGAAAGAGAAGAAGGCCCTGGAAGAAGCCAATCAGTGGAAAGAGTTATGGGATGAAGCAAAAATGGGAGAGAGAACGGCGAAAAGCTTGCTTGCCAAGTCAAAGAGAGAATCCCACATGTTACAAGCTGAATGGGAGAGTAAGTTAGACAGTGTTGTGCAAGAGAGAGACTCTTTTGAAAGCATCCTCAGGGAATATCAGCGGGCCCTAAGAGCAGAGCAAGAGGATTCTGACGAGCTGAAGGAGCGTCTTTGTCACATCAGCGATGCGTACCGGCAAGTGAGGGATGAAAGTCAGTATTGGGAACATCGCTATGTTGAGCTGCTCGGTAGGATTGAAGAGCAGGCAGTCATCATAGAGCTGAGGGATGAAGTTCAACACTGGAAGGATAGGTTCTCCAAGCTATCAGAATTGGTCAACCAGGCTCTTGTGGGTATGCCCAGGAGATTAAGAAAAGCTGAAACTGAGATGTATCCCCTCAACACCCCGCTTGAGGTGTACAAGTTTGTGGAGTACTGCAGAGCCCTAGTTGAGGAAGCCAAAGGAAAAGCCGGAAGTACCTCTACCAACAGCAAAAGGAAAAAGAGTGGAAATGTCAAAGCCCTTTGTATTTGAGCTTCTTTATTGTAATTTTCCATTTTTGTTTTATTGTACCTTTCCTTTTTCAATCATTGTATCAGAATGTCGTACTTTCAGTATTTTATTTAAATACACCCGTTTTGCTTCCAGATTCCAATTTCAGTATAATCCAAAGAAAATGATATAACAAAAACAATCAAAGATTTACCTGCGTATCTATGACAAGATATGATACACTGCGATTCTCGGCAAGACAAACTAAACACGCATTCATTCGCATTGCATTCATTTATTCGTTCTTGTGTTCATAAGCGTGTTCCGTCAACAGAAAATTAGGCAAGCTGGTTAATCATCGCTATTGGACGCGTCTGCAAGCAAGAAATATGGAAAACGATCAAGCCAACCATGATCAGAACGATCCGCAGCCACATCAGGATGACGGAATTCCAGGAGGTCCGGATCCTAATAGTCAGGGTCAGCACGATCAGAATCAGGGGAATCAAGTCACTCAAGCTGAGATGGAAGTCCTAAGGGCTCAGATGGCGGAGGTCATAAGAGTGCTAAGTGCCTTAAGAGATGTTGGCACAACTGAAACCGCTGTTGCTGGGACGAACAACCCTCCTCCCCTTCCTGGGTCTGGGATCTCTCAAACCCTTCAAGCTGCGCAATGGCCTCCCTATGGTCTCCCACTGGGCTATACGCCTCCTACTGCTGATGCAAACCCTGGAGGGGATCCTTCCCGAACCACGGGGCACGCTCAGCCTAATACAATTGTGAACGAAGTTGGAACAGGGACGCATCAAGCCCAGATTCAGATCCCAATTCCTGTTATTGCTCCAGGAACTCCGGCGGGTTTCAATTCACCAATAATGGTTCATCCACACGTGCAGGGTCCAGTCCCTCAGAATATTGCTCACCGACACATGACCCCGGTCGTGGCGTCGATGAATAACCCTCACTATGGTGCCGGCGTTTTTCCACAGAATTATCCTGCCGAAGCTAGAAGTCAGTATCAAATGCTGGAAGAAAGGTTAAGAGCTGTTGAAGGGGCAGGTTCCCGAGCCAGGAATGCCCATGAGTTGTGCTTGGTTCCTGATCTAGTCCTGCCACCCAAGTTCAAAGCACCAACTTTTGACAAATACAGAGGGACAACTTGCCCAGTCAGCCATGTGACAATGTACTGCCGAAAGATGACTGCCTATGCCCGTGACGATAACTTAATGATGCATTGCTTCCAAGAAAGTTTAGCTGGAGCTCCCCTTGACTGGTACATGCAGTTAGAACCAACTAATATCCGTTGCTGGAAAGACATGGCGGATGCCTTCATGCGTCAATACCAGTATAATAATGATTTGGCTCCAGATAGAACTCAGCTGCAATGCATGTCTAAGAGGGATAACGAGTCGTTCAAAGAATACGCTCAGAGATGGAGGAACCTTGCGGCTCAAGTAAAACCCCCTCTGCTGGATAAGGAAATGGTCCACATGTTTATGGAAACCCTTCCTGCAGTGTATTATGATAGGTTGGTTGGCAGCGTAGCCTCAAACTTCTCTGAGATGGTGGTCACAGGGGAAAGAGTAGAGAATGGTATGCGCAGCGGAAGAATAGCTCATAGCCCGACGCCTCCTGCCAGTCAAAAGAAGCCATTTTTTGGGTCTCATAAGAAGAAAGAAGGTGAAACTAATGCAGTCATCGGAGCCAGTGGTCCGTCGCACAGCAATCCATCGCAAGCTATTTCGGTTCCTCCTCAGGCACCGCTGGCACAGCCTTTTCAATCAAATTATCAGTACCGGAACTATAATGAAAGGAAGCCTGCTGTCTTTGATCCCATTCCCATGTCCTACACGGACTTGTTTAATTATCTCATCACCAACAAAATAATCAGTACTCGTCAAATGAAGCCATATCAGCCTCCCTATCCTAGAGGGTACAACGCAAATGCCACCTGCGCCTTTCATTCTGGGGCAGTAGGTCATGTGGTGGAGGATTGTAAAGCATTCAAATATGTGGTGCAAGAATTACTTGATAAGAAAAGCATATCATTTCAACAACCCAATGTAGCCACCAATCCGTTGCCAGGGCATGGAGGGTCTGCTATTAATGCCGTTGACCATCAGGAGGGTCAGTGTTTGGTTAGAAAAGTTGATTGCATTCAGACGCCCTTGAATTTTATCCATGCTGAATTATGTCGTTTTGGTGTCATCAAAGAAGGGTGTGCTAGGAAAGACGCCTGTGATAATCCTCGATGCATCGGGGCATGTGAAGGCTTTAAACCAATTCTCCAAGATCTCTTAAACAGACACCTGGTCCAAGTGGGAATCCAGGAGAAAGAAGAAAGTGTACTTACCTTGCAATCAGGCAATGGAGGCTTCAGAAGACCGATTGAAATTCCCTGCAATCTGAATTCCAGCCTAGCTGTGACGAGACCCTCGACTGTTGTTATTCCAGTACCTGCTGCTACCCCTAGTGGGGAGGCTAGGATGATTCCATGGAGCTGCAATGTGCAAATGCAAGCGGAGGTCCCTAAAGGCACTCTGGATATAACAAACATTGCTGGGGGTAGTTGTATCACAAGGAGTGGAAGGATGTATACTCCTGAAAACCTTAGAAGAGAGCAATCCAAGGGAAGTGAAGAAAGGGCCCGTAAGGGAAAAGACAAGGAAGCTGTAGAGGTCAGGGATGTGTCGGACAAAGAAGCTCAAGAATTCCTGAGGGTAATGAGACAGAGTGAATATCGGGTGGTAGACCAGCTGAATCAAACCCCATCCAAGATCTCAATGCTCTCTTTGCTGCTTAGTTCAGAGGCACATCGTGCTGCACTGCTAAAGGTCCTGAATGAAGCTCACGTCTCCCATGACATTACAGTAAACCAGCTTGATGGTATCGTTGGCAGCATTGTAGCCTCTAATTACTTGACCTTCTTAGACACTGAGCTGCCTCCGGCAGGAAAGAGTCATAATCAAGCTCTTCACATCTCAGTCAAGTGTGGGGACCATATACTTGCCAGGGTGCTTATTGATAACGGTTCATCCTTGAATGTGCTGCCTAAGTCTACAATGGATAAGCTGGATGTAGACTGTTCATACCTAAAACCGAGCTCCACCTTGGTCAGAGCATTTGATGGGTCAGTGAAGGAAGTTTTTGGAGAAGTAGAAATGCCACTGCAGGTGGGCCCTGAAGTATTTTATGTCATCTTTCAAGTGATGGACATCAATTCATCCTACAGTTGCCTGCTGGGACGTCCTTGGATACATGCGGCTGGGGCAGTGCCATCCTCGCTTCATCAGAAACTCAAGTTTGTGGCTAGGGGAAAGCTGATAGTGATCTCCGGAGAGGAAGAAACATTGATAAATCGATCACCACCTGAATATTATGTGGAAGCAGCAGAAGAGTCCTTTGAGACTGCTTTCCAGGGATTGGAGATTTCAAACGCTGTCTTCGTCGAAGGAGAACCTCGGTGGAAGCCCAAGTGGTCCAGGGCAGACATGATGACTGCAAAAGTGATGCTGGGACATGGGTATCAGATTGGTAAGGGCTTAGGAAAAGCTGCTCAAGGAATTGTAATGCCTATCCAGTTGAGGGGTAATATTGAGAGGTTCGGTGTTGGATACATCCCAAGTCTTGCTGATCGGGAGAGGCTGACATCTGACAGGAGGGAGAAATGGCTGGCCAAACTCAGAGGAAGGGCACCCAATCAGGAGAGAATAGTCATCGCTAATCTTAAGGACAACTTCCGGAGTGCTGGTATGCTGAACCCTGACCAGGTCAATATGGTTGAAGAAGGATCAAGCTCAAGTGGCCGTGCTGAAGGTCTGGTGCGCTGCTGTGTGGTTGGAGAGAAGCTGCAAAACTGGGAGACCATGGATTTCCCCGTATTTTCCAATTTAAAGTAATTATCATTGTAATGCAAATCCCTCGGCTCTTCCCAAGGTCTTGGGATATTTCATTCGGGCACACATGTTTTCGTCGAAAATCATCAATCAATAAAGTGTTATTTTGAATTTTCAATAAAATTTCTGTCTTCATCTTTTATCTGTGTTGCTTTTTCTTTGTTTTTATTCGCCGCTCCATTCTAATGCAGATCGAAAATAAACCCTGAAAATAATAATGCCCATAACTCATACTGTGATTTTGATTACCCGGTTAATCAAGCCGAGGAAGACGCTGAGAATGATTGGGATACCCCTCCAGAAATCATGAGAATGGTAGAACAAGAAGAAAAGGTCATCGAACCCCATGAGGAGTCTACAAAAATGGTCAATTTGGGTACTGAGGAAGACAGAAAAGAGATCAAGGTCGGTACCGCAATGGAGGATAAAGAGCGCAAAAAGTTGATTCAGCTCCTGTTCGACTACGCTGACGTATTCGCATGGACATATCGGGACATGCCAGGGTTGAGCACAGATATTGTTGAACATAAATTGCCAGTGAAATCAGAGTGTCCCCCTGTGAAACAGAAGTTAAGGCGGATGAAGCCCGAAATGTCTTTGAAGATCAGGGATGAGGTCAAGAAACAGTTTGATGCAGGGTTCTTAGCTGTGGCAAAATATCCTGAGTGGGTCGCAAACATTGTCCCAGTCCCTAAGAAAGATGGGAAGGTCCGAATGTGTGTCGACTACCGTGACTTGAACAGAGCAAGCCCTAAAGATGATTTCCCTCTACCCCATATTGACGTTTTGGTGGACAGTACCGCTCAGCATTCAATGTTCTCCTTCATGGATGGATATTCGGGCTATAACCAGATCAAAATGGCTCCAGAGGATATGGAGAAAACCACCTTCATAACCCTTTGGGGAACTTTCTGCTATAAGGTCATGCCTTTCGGGCTGAGGAACGCCGGGGCAACCTACCAAAGAGCGATGGTAACCCTATTCCATGACATGATGCATAAGGAGATCGAAGTCTATGTGGATGACATGATCGCCAAATCAAAAACTGATGAAGAGCACGTGGTTAACCTGCAGAAGCTGTTCGAGCGTCTCAGAAAGTACAAACTCAGGTTGAACCCCGCCAAGTGCACCTTTGGGGTTAGGTCAGGGAAGCTGTTAGGGTTCATTGTTAGCCAGAAGGGAATTGAGGTAGACCCGGACAAAGTACGAGCAATCCTGGAGATGCCAGCACCTAAGACAGAGAAAGAAGTTCGAGGTTTCCTGGGAAGACTAAATTACATTTCTCGATTCATCTTCCAGTTGACTGCGACTTGCGAACCAATTTTCAAACTGCTGTGCAAAAACCAAGAGATGAAGTGGAATGATAAATGTCAAGAAGCATTTGAGAAAATCAAGGCGTACCTTCAAAGTCCACCCGTCCTAATGCCACCTGTGTCCGGCAGGCCCCTCATCCTATACCTCACGGTGCTAGACAACTCTATGGGCTGCGTGCTGGGGCAACACGATGAGTCAGGAAAGAAAGAACACGCGATCTATTATATAAGCAAGAAGTTCACAGACTGTGAGGCAAGGTATTCATCATTGGAGAAGACTTGTTGTGCTCTAGCCTGGGCTGCGCATCGACTGAGACAGTATATGCTGAATCACACTACCTGGTTGGTATCCAAAATGGACCCAATCAAGTACATATTTGAAAAACCTGCGCTCACAGGTAGAATTGCTCGTTGGCAAATGCTTCTGTCCGAGTACGATCTCGTGTACGTAACCCAGAAGGCGATTAAAGGTAGCACACTGGCAGACTACCTAGCACATCAACCGGTTGAGGATTACCAATCAATGCAGTGTGAGTTCCCAGATGAGGACATTATGGCATTATTTGACGCAGGGAAGTCTCAAGATGATGAAAGGTGGAGAATGTTGTTTGACGGTGCCTCTAACATGTGGGGGCACGGAATCGGAGCAGTGCTGATCTCCCCAGACAACCGCTTTATACCAGTCACCGCTAGACTAAGCTTCTATGTCACAAACAATATTGCGGAGTATGAAGCATGTATCTTGGGTATCCAGGCAGCTCTCGATTGGAAAGTCAAGAGGCTCGACGTGTACGGAGATTCAGCTCTAGTTGCCCATCAAGTAAAAGGAGACTGGGAAACAAGAAATTCAGATTTGATTCCTTACCGTGACTACATTCAAGAATTGATCAAGCCCTTTGAGGAAATCACTTTCCAACACATACCCCGCAACGAGAATCAGTTGGCCGATGCCTTGGCAACTTTGTCCTCTATGTTCAACGTCAGCTGTGACAAAAGTCTGACGACTGTCAGAATCCAGCACAGAGAACAACCTGCTTATCACTACTGTATGGCAGTCGAAGAGGGGTCAGATAGTCAGCCTTGGTACCATGACATCAAGCAGTATATCACAAACAGAGAGTATCCTCCCGGAGCTACAGAGAATGACAAGAGAACCCTCCGGAGGCTGTTAACAGGTTTCTTCTTGAGTGGAGACGTCCTTTACAAGAGAAACCATGACTTGGTACTCCTCAGGTGTGTAACAGGAGAAGAATCAGTAAAGATTATGCGAGATGTTCATGAAGGCTCATTTGGGGTTCATTCCAACTGTTGCACCCTGAAAAATCCCCGGCTTGGGTTTCTCAATGTACAACGTGGGATAATTTTGGAGCCGCCACCAATATTTTAATTTTAAGACCAAAACATTGAAAAAAGGTCTTTTGGACAAGGTGGATGGTCTTTTGAAAACTAGAGATATGGGTTCGGGGGTCGATTACGTGCGAGGAAGGTGTTAGCACCGCGCACGTCCTTTCTACCGAAAGGGAACCTCTAATTAAATGTGTGGTTTTAACGTTTGATTTGAAAAATACCTAGATTTGCCTATTTATTTCTTATTTGGAGATGAATGGGAAATCTTTAACGAAAATTTTATTTTAGATGAAAAGGGGGGAAAAAAAAGGTTTTTAGAAAAAGTGCTTGACGGGACATGGCCCGCTCCTACGTATCTCCCGGTGCGATGGAGAATTCAAAGCTACGTAGTTCTTGGTTCTTTTTTGAAAAGTTTTTGTTTTTTTTATCTTTTTTAGTGAGTTTTTTTGAAATAGGACGAGCATTAGCAAATGATTAAACTAGCAGAGGCTATGATGAATCACTACTAAATACTCAAAAAAGAGAGAGAGTTGTACCGCTAGTCAAACGAACAAAGGTTCTGATGGACTATTGATAACAACTCGTTTTTATTATCTTTTTGAAAGTGATTTTCGAAAAAGATTGATTTGCACAATGATCAAACTAACAAAGGTTATGATGGACCATCGTTTATTATTCTTATGAGAAAAAGACATTGTCACTAATAGCTAAACGAACAGAGGCTCTGATGAGCTATTAGCAACAATGGGTTGGAAAATGATTCTTTTTGTTTGTTTTTATGAAAATAATTTGTTTATGGGGATGAAAAGAATTTTTATTTGTTGCGCTTGACGAGAACGTGGCTCGCTCCTACGTATCCCAAACGGGAATCAAAGCGACGTAGTTCTAATTAAAAAAATGTTTTTGAAAGGGTTTAAAAGGGGCAAGCTGAATCACCCGAGACCATCTTCACCACTTAGAACATGATGCACTAGGCATAAGTGGGAATCATATGGTTCGTCATCAACAATGGACGATAATATACAAGAACGAGTGGATAAATGCTATAGCTAAGTTTAAATCACATGGATCACAATAACTAAATATTAACAAATGAAAAGACTGAAATACCTCTGATGAAGACAGATATTACAGATCTGAAGAACGTAAACCCCGACTAACTCTTGCAGAAGATCGACTCTGACGGACCAACGGAACGAATAGAGCGAAAAATAAAGCGTGGAAGAGTTTTTCTAAAATGTGAGAGATTTCGAGAAAAATGGGTTTTTTCTCTGATCTCGTGAAGAATGCGTGTGAAGATGTCTCCTTTGAAATGAAAAATGAGCTTCCTATTTATAGGAAATCAGATTTGATCTATTTCAGGAAACGGAGTAATCGATTATGTTGGAAATAACTTGGGAGATGTAATCGATTATTGGCTCATTGATTTTTGAGTGGATAATCGATTATGTGTGAAGGAAAAACAAGTGTATAATCGATTATCAACCTTCCTAAAAAGGTGGTAATCGATTATATGCTTAGTTACAAGAAGGGAGTAATCGATTTATTTGATAAATATGGAAACTTCCATTTGCTTCATAATCGATTATGTGTGATGTGCAAATGAGGGCTAATCGATTATTTGCTTCCAAAATGATTAGGATAATCGATTTATTGTTGTAAATAAGGAAACAATTGATTATTCGCTTTAGTAAAGATAGGAGAGTAATCGATTATGTGCTCTGAAAACATTCAGGCACATAATCTATTACCATAATCCATTATCTTTGTAAAAATATAGGATTTTAATTTCAAGCCCTCAACCAAAATATTTTTAGAAATATTTTTCAAAACTATTTTGATGCACCATGCATGTTTTGAAACACTCATCTCTCAGCTACTAAAAGTCATAGACCTTCAGTGATAAATGACCAAAATGCCCTTTTTGACCCTAAAAACCCTAATTTCCCAAAAAGTGCATTCTAACCCTAAAAATGATTTCAAAAACTTTGGAATGGTTTCTAGGACCCAAAATGCAATGCATAATTTATTTTTGTGTGGAAAATTAGGGTTTGGACCTAAGCCGGACAAAATATAACAGCTGCCCCTCTTTATCTGAATTTTAACGAGGAATATGAATTGGCCGAAACATATTCCAAGGCAAAATGAAGATAAAGAATTCAGAAATTATACCGATTTTGTCCACTTGGGGAAACCCGAATTTTCCTCTTTTTCTTTTTCTATTTTTGAATAGATGGGTTTTGAGAACAAACGGGGAACGGTTAACACTTGGCGCATTAACTGAGAGAGAAAATGACGGACCACTCGGGATCTGAAGGAGCACTAAGGCTCTGAAGGACCACTCAGGGTCTGGAAGGCTGCCTAGGCCTTAATTGAAGGACCATCGTGGTCTGAAGGAGCGCTACTAGCTATGGTACTAGTAAAACGGTCTGAGGGGGCCTTTCGAGCGGCCATGATGGGTCAAGATCAGCTCCGGAACTGATATGTTGACTATGAAGGACGTCCATTGTGTCTTAGGCTGACACAACTAGTCTGAAGGACCACTCGGGGTCTGAAGGACTTACCCGCAGCTCGAATACGAGGTGAAGTTTGCTTTTGAAGGGACACTTGGGTCCTGAAGGGATTCACGAATCCTGTTGGTTGATCGATTGAAATGTTCAACTAAAGCAGACAGAAAAGTAAAATGAGCACTTGGCGTGCAAACAGAAAAGTAAATGGGCACTTGGCGTGCAAACAGAAAAGTAAATGGGCACTTGGCGTGCAGACAGAAAAGTAAAATGAGCACTTGGCGTGCAGACAGAAAGGTAAAATGGGCACTTGGCGTGCAGACAGAAAAGTAAAATGGGCACTTGGCGTGCAGACAGAAGAAATGGGCACTTGGCGTGCAAACAGAGAAGTAAAATGGGCACTTGGCGTGCAGACAGAAGAAATGGGCACTAGGCGTGCAAAAGCAGGAAATAAAGCGGGAAAGAACGCGGTAAAGAACGCAGTAAGGAAGGAGCACTGAGGGCTCAGGATGAGCGCGAAGGGCTCAGGAGGGAGCACAGAGGGCTCAGGATGAGCACAGAGGGCTCAGGAGGGAGCACAGAGGGCTCAGGATGAGCGCAGAGGGCTCACAAATTCAGTTGATTGGTCGATTTGAAATGACCGATGCTGCTGTATTGGATTGAGGTACCTGCATACGTCAGTTGATGCAAGGAATGGTGCATGGAGTATGAGTGCAGGTTATGAGTGCATGTTATGCATGTGCATGCAATGAGTGCATGTTATGAGTGCATGTTATGAGTGCATGTTATGCAAAGGCATGTTATGCATGTGCATGCAATGAGTGCATGTTATGCTATGATTTTGGTGTAATGATGAATGTAATGCATGACTGTGTTTTTTTTATTGCCTTTTTTTTTTTTTTGGTTCAGCCAACCCGCGACACTCATGACACGAGACTGAGGAACCTGTTGGACTTGCGGGGCTCATGGGCCGAGTGCATGTTGGTCTTGACTTTGCTGGTTTGAAACAATCGTGGATGTAGTTGCTCTCTTGCATGATTGACTGATTTTGAGGATGTGCTTTCTCTCAGGACTCTTAAGAATCTCGTAATGATTTGCAATGCTCTACGATATATGTACATGTTTTACAGTTCAGGACCATCATCATCATAAAACGTTTATTTTGAGCAGAAAAAGCAGAAAATAAAAGAGTGAACAGATTTGAACTTTATTAATGCGGAAACCGGTCGCACAAGAAGTTGCGCCGATTATTTATTACACTTGAAAGTTTAAACTGTAAAAAGACACGAAAAAGGAGAGAAGCTGAATTCTGACTGTCCGTCTCTGTGGAACAGTGCCAAACATCTATGTCCTTGACCTTGATCACTCCCTCATCCAAGCTTGTAGGAGAGTTGTATGCCTTTCTTTACTTTTCATGCCTAAGTTTTCAGACCCTAATTTTTGCCTGGATCGCCCTTTGCGGGTTTTTAATCCACCGGGTCGCTCTGATTTTGCCTAGGTCGCCCTTTGCGGGTTTTCAACCTAGCGAGCTAATTCTTACTTGGCTTGTCTTTCTCTTTTTTCATCTATTTCTTTTAGGCATAATACTTCTTCACTTGATCTCAATTGACTGGATTCCTGAGATCTTCGCCGTCTATATTTATGAGTATCGGCGCTCCTCTGGAAAAAGCTTTCTTGACTTCATATGGACCTTCATAAGTGGGTATCAACTTCCCACGGAGTCAGTCTGGATAGGTAGGATCTTTTTGAGTACAAGGTCTCCTTCGCCGAATTCTCGAAGGCGGACTTTCCTGCCGAAAGCTGCCTTCATCTTTTGTTGGTACAACTGGCCATGGCGCCGGGCAGCAATTCTTTTCCCTTTAATGAGATTCAGTTGATCTAGACGAGCTTGGATCCATTTTGCTTCTTCTAACCTGACATCCCTGACTACTCGTAGAGAGGGTGTTTCAACTGCTTCTGACCCATACACTAGAAAAGAAAGGGGGTTGCCCCTGTATGATTTCAATGAATGTGAGTGCGATAAGGGATGAGATAGGTGTAGGATCAATTTCCCCAACTGTAGGCGAAGAGCGACAGGATTGCCCCACTTGGCATATTGTAAACAAATGAATTTACTTGTCCTTGAGCTAAGACTTTGAGAAAACAGCAGCAATCAATCATTGATCGGAATGGACTTTTCGGGATTGTGGTGTTTGGTGGAGGAGAGATGAGTAGGCTTAATGAGGTATTTGGGGCTAATGGCAGGATGGTTACCTGGCTTTAGGAGGTTTTATTCCTGGCTAAAAGTCTGTGGAGGGCGGTCTATCGAGGTCAAAGGAGAGTGTTTGCGGTTTATGAGAGGAGGGGTGCATGGAAATGAGAAAGTGTTTGAAGGTTTATTGAGACGAGGACTTCTTGGGTTTTGTGGTAACATCTCTTTTGTATTTTTCTTTTGGTTTTGGGGATTTTCCTTTTGAATGATTTGTCCTTCTTTGATTTCTTCTTTTTCTTGAGCTTGGGTGAACTGATAAAGTACGATGCACTGTTTTTTCTGAGGTGGTCCTTGTCTAAGGTGACTTTTGGATTTTTGGCTTTTTCTTGGCTTAAGATGGGTCGGAAAGGATTATGTTTTTCTCTTTGGGATTTTCTTGGCTTACGGTGGGTAGGAGAGGATTTTGTTTTTGGATATGGAATGGTAGTCCGACTTCCTTTCAAATCATGATTGCTTATTTCCTCAAAAATTAACTCTGGGATAATAATTCACTTATTTTCATGCACTTGCCCCTCTTCTTTATTTCCCTTTTGCGCTCTAATTTTCTTTTATTGAAGTACCCATCTTGACCTCTTTCTTGTTCTCAGCGGTCCCCAAGTTGATCACTTCAGTGGATTCCTCGTGATGCTGAATAACCCCTTTTCTTTGCTTCATTAACTTTCTGGAGGATTTTCCCGGTCTTTCTCAACGTCCCACTTTGCTTGATTGATAAGGTGATCAAAGTCAAAATATGGACCGTTGGCACTGTTATTTTGAGAGACGATTGCTATGGATTTGCTTTTTGCCGAGGCGAAAAAGCAGAATGGAAGGTGAGACAAGCAAGCAAAAATAAAGAAAAGAAGAAACACATGAAATGAAAAGGAATTGATTTTTTATTGATTGGAATTCAAAAACAACATTTTTATTGATGATGATGATTTAGAAAATAAAAACATGTGCGCCCCTAACAACTGGTCCTGTGGCCTTGGGCTGAGCCACAGGGTTGCATTACAAATGACTACTTTAAATCAAAGGTCCCAGGAGGATCAACAGTCTTTCAATTCTTTAATTCTTTCACCAGCACTGCAGCGACAAACCAGGTTTGCACCACCCTCATCCTTGATGACAGCAATTTGATCGTGTTGTTCCTCTTCCTCATCCCATCCTGTGGGCTGGATGTCTTCTATTCGGATTTGAGCACTCTCGGGAGCGTCATATCTGACCAAGTAATCAAACTTTCCACTGGGCTCCCCTAGGGTATCCCAACATCCCTCTTCTGACTTAGGACCATTATTGATGATAGCAATTTGGTCGTATTGTTCCTCTTCCTCATCCCATCCTGTGGGCTGGATGTCTTCCATTCGGATTTGAGCACTCTTGGGAACGTCATACCTGACCAAGTAATCAAACTTTCCACTGGGCTCCCCTAGGGTATCCCAACATCTCTCTTTCATGGGCACCGCTATTATTTCCTCATTGATTTCTTTTTCATCTTCAATATCATGGGTCCCTATCTGAACCATGCACCGATCTATCAGGTCTTGCACTGCATGCTTGAAGGCTCTGCACTCCTCCACAGTATGACCAACCCCGTTTTCGTGGAAACTGCAGGTAGCACTTGCATTGTACCTTCGGGAAAATGGCGGTTGAAGGGCCTTCATTGGCCGGGTGCTAATCAGGTTCTTGGAAGTCAGGTGATTAAACAATTCAGTGCATGTCATCGGTATTGGATCAAAACTGGTTCGTTTCTTGTACTGATAACCCTGAGCCTTGTGACTGTCACCGCCTTGCTGGGATGGCACAGGAGCAGAGAATGGAACAGTTTGTGGTGGCGGAGGAATGAAAGAAATGACACCAACTGGACCCACGACAGTGACACCTTCAGCAGCTGCCCCACTCTTTAAGCTCTGCAATATGACCATCATCTCATGTATCTGGGCCTCCATTGCCTTCAATCGTTCTTCTAGCAAGTGATATCTGTCTCTCGGCTGTGGGCTTTCAATCATCTGGCCCTGAGGATAGCTCCCTGGATTGAAATAATAACCCCCATATTGAGCGGGGTTTCCCATTTGATAAGCAGCATTTGGAGGATTCACAGCAACCTCCGGAGCAGGAGCAGGCTGACTTGTCACCACAGGAATGGCTTCAGCAGCGGTCCCACTTCTCAGATTTTGCAGCATATTCATTATTTCGGCCCTCTGAGCCTCCATAGCCTCCACTTTAGTCTTCAAAGCTTGATTCTCTTGAGCCAGCTGCTCGGGGTTAAGAATTTCCACAACCGACTCATCTTGACCCAGGGGGTCCTCATTCTCGAGATGTTGATTGCTAGCCATTAGTCTTGCCTGTAGACGGGTAGAGTATCGGTGTTGGCGAACCAGCTTGCCTTTTGTTTTTCTTTTTGATGATAGAACATCTTTTATGAGTACAAGTATGAATGCGTAAATGAATGCAATGCATATGCACATGGCTTTATGTTATTAGATGCATGAGGAATGCTGTATGAATTTTTCAGAATTTTGCTTATGTAATGCATGCTGTTATGATGTAAAATGCGGATGATGAGGATGCTTGTTATAAAGACAGATATTTACAGGTGAGGTTTTGAAAAATTAGGGCGGTATACCCTATATGCCACCCCATATAGGTATTTATGAAAGAGAAGGAAAAACCTATTTTTTTTTTATGAATTAAACTAGATGCAATAATGCACACACAATTTTGGAAAAGCCCTTGTGACCTAAAAAGAGGTAAGACCTATGATCTAGGGCAATTAAAAGGGTAATCCTTCCATGTAGCTCTATTCACTCCCTCACAAGGCCACCAGAGCTACAGTCCCTTTCACAAAATTCCCCACAAATGCAGCAAACTGCTAGGTGTGAGGCATCATGAAAGAGCACAACTCTGGTTGAAACTTTCGCAAGTAGCCAAACGGACAAAGGTCCTGATGGGCTCTCACTACTCGAATCCACTCTCCTAAGTTTTTGCAGACCTGGGTTATGGTCCCACTCAAAACACATAGTCACAGGGTATAAGTGTAGTGTGTGTTAAGGGCATTTTCCCTAATACTACCCCCACCTGAAATGAAAACCAGAGCAGTCCAGACAAAAGCAAGCAATAACAAGTTATCTACCCTAGGGTTCCATACCTAGAATATCTATAAACAAGGATATTGCTCACCTTAGGAAAAGGAGCCAAGAAGAGGGGATCATGGGGATTGAAAAAAATGCATGGGCATAAGCGATAAAAGAAAGGGAATAAAAGATAAGAAAGAAAGGCAAACAGGGTTTTAATCAAAACAACAATACATTAAACCACACATTTAAATTAGTTAGGCTTGACCCTCGTCTTTTTAAAAAAAAAAAAAGTGTCCCCAGTGGAGTCGCCAGCTGTTGCACCCTGAAAAATCCCCGCTTTGGGTTTCTCAATGTACAACGTGGGATAATTTTGGAGCCGCCACCAATATTTTAATTTTAAGACCAAAACATTGAAAAAAGGTCTTTTGGACAAGGTGGATGGTCTTTTGAAAACTAGAGATATGGGTTCGGGGGTCGATTACGTGCGAGGAAGGTGTTAGCACCGCGCACGTCCTTTCTACCGAAAGGGAACCTCTAATTAAATGTGTGGTTTTAACGTTTGATTTGAAAAATACCTAGATTTGCCTATTTATTTCTTATTTGGAGATGAATGGGAAATCTTTAACGAAAATTTTATTTTAGATGAAAAGGGGGGAAAAAAAAGGTTTTTAGAAAAAGTGCTTGACGGGACATGGCCCGCTCCTACGTATCTCCCGGTGCGATGGAGAATTCAAAGCTACGTAGTTCTTGGTTCTTTTTTGAAAAGTTTTTGTTTTTTTTATCTTTTTTAGTGAGTTTTTTTGAAATAGGACGAGCATTAGCAAATGATTAAACTAGCAGAGGCTATGATGAATCACTACTAAATACTCAAAAAAGAGAGAGAGTTGTACCGCTAGTCAAACGAACAAAGGTTCTGATGGACTATTGATAACAACTCGTTTTTATTATCTTTTTGAAAGTGATTTTCGAAAAAGATTGATTTGCACAATGATCAAACTAACAAAGGTTATGATGGACCATCGTTTATTATTCTTATGAGAAAAAGACATTGTCACTAATAGCTAAACGAACAGAGGCTCTGATGAGCTATTAGCAACAATGGGTTGGAAAATGATTCTTTTTGTTTGTTTTTATGAAAATAATTTGTTTATGGGGATGAAAAGAATTTTTATTTGTTGCGCTTGACGAGAACGTGGCTCGCTCCTACGTATCCCAAACGGGAATCAAAGCGACGTAGTTCTAATTAAAAAAATGTTTTTGAAAGGGTTTAAAAGGGGCAAGCTGAATCACCCGAGACCATCTTCACCACTTAGAACATGATGCACTAGGCATAAGTGGGAATCATATGGTTCGTCATCAACAATGGACGATAATATACAAGAACGAGTGGATAAATGCTATAGCTAAGTTTAAATCACATGGATCACAATAACTAAATATTAACAAATGAAAAGACTGAAATACCTCTGATGAAGACAGATATTACAGATCTGAAGAACGCAAACCCCGACTAACTCTTGCAGAAGATCGACTCTGACGGACCAACGGAACGAATAGAGCGAAAAATAAAGCGTGGAAGAGTTTTTCTAAAATGTGAGAGATTTCGAGAAAAATGGGTTTTTTCTCTGATCTCGTGAAGAATGCGTGTGAAGATGTCTCCTTTGAAATGAAAAATGAGCTTCCTATTTATAGGAAATCAGATTTGATCTATTTCAGGAAACGGAGTAATCGATTATGTTGGAAATAACTTGGGAGATGTAATCGATTATTGGCTCATTGATTTTTGAGTGGATAATCGATTATGTGTGAAGGAAAAACAAGTGTATAATCGATTATCAACCTTCCTAAAAAGGTGGTAATCGATTATATGCTTAGTTACAAGAAGGGAGTAATCGATTTATTTGATAAATATGGAAACTTCCATTTGCTTCATAATCGATTATGTGTGATGTGCAAATGAGGGCTAATCGATTATTTGCTTCCAAAATGATTAGGATAATCGATTTATTGTTGTAAATAAGGAAACAATTGATTATTCGCTTTAGTAAAGATAGGAGAGTAATCGATTATGTGCTCTGAAAACATTCAGGCACATAATCTATTACCATAATCCATTATCTTTGTAAAAATATAGGATTTTAATTTCAAGCCCTCAACCAAAATATTTTTAGAAATATTTTTCAAAACTATTTTGATGCACCATGCATGTTTTGAAACACTCATCTCTCAGCTACTAAAAGTCATAGACCTTCAGTGATAAATGACCAAAATGCCCTTTTTGACCCTAAAAACCCTAATTTCCCAAAAAGTGCATTCTAACCCTAAAAATGATTTCAAAAACTTTGGAATGGTTTCTAGGACCCAAAATGCAATGCATAATTTATTTTTGTGTGGAAAATTAGGGTTTGGACCTAAGCCGGACAAAATTGGGGTATGACACCAACGGGCATGCAATGGCTAGAAAAATCCTGAGAGCTGGATACTATTGGTTGCAGATGGAATCAGACTGTTGCAGTTTTGTGAGAAGATGCCATAAATGCCAAATCTATGCAGATCACACTCATGTACCTCCAACTTCTCTGAATGTTTTGAGCGCACCATGGCCATTCTCAATGTGGGGCATGGACATCATTGGTCCCATTGAACCCAAAGCTTCCAATGGTCACCGTTTCATCCTGGTTGCTATTGACTATTTCACTAAGTGGGTGGAAGCCGCCTCTTATCCCAATGTAACGAGCTCAGTGATTGCTAAGTTCATCAAGAAAGACTTGGTTTGCCGCTACGGTCTTCCAAACAAGATTATCACAGACAACGGTAGTAATTTGAACAGCAGAGTGATGAAGGATTTGTGTAAAGACTTCAAAATACAACATCACAACTCTTCTCCCTACCGCCCAAAGATGAATGGGGCAGTTGAGGCAGCCAACAAGAACATCAAGAAGATTGTGCAAAAGATGGTGGTAACCTACAAGGATTGGCATGAGATGCTCCCATTTGCCCTGCATGGTTACAGAACCTCAGTACGCACCTCCACAGGGGCAACCCCTTACTCCCTGGTTTATGGGTCAGAGGCAGTCCTCCCCATCGAGGTCGAAATACCATCCCTGCGGGTGTTGATGGAGACAAAACTTGATGAAGCAGAATGGGTGCGGTCTCGTCTTGACCAGTTGAATCTCATTGATGAAAAACGGGTGGCCGCAATGTGTCATGGACAGTTGTACCAACAGAGGATGAGGAGGGCTTTTGACAAGAAAGTCCGTCCTCGTGAATTCCAAGAAGGAGATCTTGTGCTCAAGCAGATCTTGCCGATCCAGACAGACTCTAGGGGCAAATGGGCTCCCAAATATGAAGGACCTTATGTGGTGAAGAAGGCATTCTCAGGAGGAGCATTAATTCTGGCAAACATGGACGGAGATGAGATCCCAAATCCAGTGAACTCAGATGTGGTCAAGAAGTATTATGCCTAGAAAAATAGACGAAAAAAGAGAAAGATAAGCCAAGGAAAAATCAGCTCGCTAGGTTGAAAACCCGCAAAGGGCGACCTAGGCAAAATCAGAGCGGCCCGGTGGATTGAAAACCCGTAAAGGGCGATCCAGGCAAAAATTAGGGTCAGAAAACTTGGGCTTGAGAAAAGAAAAAGGCAATCAGCATTCCAAAGGTTCGGATAAGGGGGTGATCAGTATTATGAGTATGGACGGTGGGCACCGTTACTTCAGAGATAGAATCACGAGATCTGTTCCTTTTGCTTGTGTTTTTTGTAGTTTAAAAGAAAGATTGTAATGCACTTTCGATTGGCGTGACTTTCTGCACGTCCAATTTCTATATCAATAAAAGTCCAACTTTTCTTTCATATGTGTGCTTTTCGTGTCTCTGCTTTCATCTATTCAGTTTCTTTCAAAATAATAACTTTTATGATTGATGAAATCAAATTGCAAAACATGTGCACATTCAGAGCATTACAGGATCATTACGAAATCTTTGAAAAAATACGGAAAGAAGTGATTCCCCAAGTGAATAAAATTGCGAAAAAGGCAGTCGTGACAAACCAGTGTGCAATCCTCGCGGATCATCGTCCTGGAGCAGCCTTCGCCCGGCAGATCGATTTAACCAGCAAAAAAAGAGTGCCAAAGAAAAACAAATAAGCAGAAAAAAGAAAGCTGCTTAAAGAAAACAAACAGAATAAAACAAAAACAAATAAGCAGAAAAAAGAAAGCTGCTTAAAGAAAACAAACAGAATAAACAAAAAACAAAAGAGAAAATCACAGAAGACGGAACATAAAAGAACACAACATCTTCATTCATCATACCATCCATACCATTCGTCATCAAACAGTGGTGCATTACACTTTCAAATTCGTATCTCAGAAAAGCGAAGAATAACAAAAGAAAAGAAGTGAATGAGGAATCAAACAGAAAAAGCATCCCACCAAAATCAATCATTGCATTCATGTGCATCCAAATACCCAAACGCATGCATTTCATGCACCATCCAAGCAGTTGTTTCGGACCAGAGAGTCCCAAAAATCTCTTTTTAGAAAAATCACCATCAGCACTGAGTTAGTAAACTCCATCAACCCAGAGTTAGTAAACTCCATCAACACAGAGTTAGTGAACTCCTTCCACAGATCACAACATCGTGTACGAGCACGCGATGGATCCATCAGACTTCGTTAAGTCCTTCGGATTAGTTGTGTCAGCCTAAGGCATAGCGTAAATCCATTGATCAAATCAGTTCCGGACCTGATGTTGATCGGCCGCTCGAAAAGGCCACCCTCAAAGCTCGGACTCGACAAGAGTTCGTTAGAAGGTTTCTAGGCAACCTCCGAATTCCCAATTTACCGCTTTTCCCAATTTACTGCTTTCCCGTTAATGCGACAAGTGTTAACCCCCGTTCCCAAGAAGAAAATAACAAAAAGAAAATCTGAGCTTTTCCGAAGCGGACAAAATTAGTGTTATTTCTATATCTTTATTTCCATTTCACCAACAAATATGAAAAGGCCAAGTCATATTTCTTGGCGAAATGTGAAATAAAGAGGGGCAGCTGTAACACCCTAATTTTGTCCTATCCAAAAATAAGAAATTTGATCTTTTTTTAATAAACAATAATTATTTTATTTTCATGCCATGCTTTATTTTATTTTAGTGTGCTACAAGTTCCAATTTTTGAAAAAAATAATAATAATTAGAAGTAAAGAAACAAAATAAGCAAAGGAGGAAATAGGGGAGGTTTGTAAAAAATATATAGAGGTGCATTTAGGATTGGGCCATCTAAAGCCCACTCCTCCACCAAACCTTATGCCCAATTCGCATAACCCTAGACCTAACCCATATCCAACTCCCCCACCAAGCCCAATCCAACTCCTCCACCAAACCCAATCCATATCCTAACCCTAACTCATATCCAACCCATAACCCAACACACAACTCCATCCAACCCACTCCAACTAAACCCTAAATTCGAATCCCCCTTAACCCTAAAATATGTCCACATTCACCACCCCCCTTAACCCTAAAATGTGTCTACATTCACTCTCCCCCCTAGCCTTAAAAATCATCCACATTCATCCCCTCTCTCCTAGCCTAGAAATCCGCCCCACTTTCCCTCTTTTCCTCCTTGGAACTCACAATCCCACTTCCACACACAACCCCACTTCCCCACATCTCCTTTCCCCATACACTCCACCCTTCCCTCTCTCCTCTCCCAACGGCTTCCCCCCCTTTTTCCTACGCCCCCCTTTCTTTCTCTCTCCCTCACACATCACTCAACTCACTCTCTCTCACACACTTCCCCTTCCAAACCCTAAACAAATTCGACACTCAACCCTCCCTCTCCTATCTCATGCCTCACATCCCTCACACATCACACACCTACTCTCATCCTTTCACACACTCAATCCTCTTTCTCTCATACACTCCCACACTCCATCAAAGAAAAGAAAAGAAGCAAACATCACTTCTACCTCTCAACTCAAGTTTTTAGTATAAATATGGGCTACATTTTTGAAGGAGAGAGGTCGGGTTTTTTGAGAGAAAAGAGAGGAGAGTTCGAAGTTTTGAAGTTTTCAGGAGCAAGAGGAAGCAAAAGCGGATCGGTTGAAGTTTAGTGAGAGAGAGTTTTCGTTCTTCTTTTTTTTCTTCTTCCTTAAAATTTTCATAGTTTTTTTCATATATTATCCTTTTGTTGTTGAGAGATCTGTGAAGGAGTTTCTTTGTCCAAAGAACATTTGGTAATGATTTCATCTCATCCTTAGTTCTCTGCAAATATTTATTTTTGATATGGTCCAAAAAGCCATTGTTTAGGTTACTCATGTTTTAGATAGTTCATATATATTTTGTCGAAACAAGTACTATGTTGTTATTGCTCATGTGATGCTCCTTCTCCCATATGCATTTGATATATTTCTTTTTTATTATCTTTACTTTCTATTTTTTTTAAAGGGCCTATGGTGACAATAGGAATTAAAATGTTACTAATATAGCATCATATTTGTCATTTTGTTATAATCACCCATTTGAGTTTTCATTATGCTTCCTTCTTGAATGCATCGATTCTTATTGGAAATATGAGCAATGTCCTTTTTTATCAACAATAATAATTGTCATCAAAATAATAGCAATAAGAAATATAGCAATTTTTCTTTTAATATTAAAAAAAGGATTAGGTATCAAAAGAATCAAAAAAGATTTAAGGTAAAGTGTTTCTCTAAATAATTAATAGATCTCTTTTATACCAAATACCAACAAAGAAAGACTTCACAAAAATCATTTCCTAGCAACTAATAAAAAAGGGTAAATAAAACTTTTTTAAAAAAAAACAAATAAACTGATTTTTGTTTTTTTTTCGTTTTTTTTATTTATTTATTTTTATTTATTTATTTATTCTTTTCCAACCAAAAATTATCTCAACCAAAAAATAATAAAAGAATCTCAAAGAAAAAGAGAACAAAAAAACTTTCATTAGTAAAAAAGGAGTGGTAAGTAAAACTTTTTTTAAGAAACAAGTAAATTGTTATTTACACCCCCCGGGCCCAAGCATAAAGCCCCTTTTGTCACTTAAGCCCAGTTTCGCTAACTGGGCCCTCCCATGCGAATTGGGCTTCATTTTCTGCACCCCCTCTTTTAAAAATGCAACCCTCCTCGCTGTTTACACCCCATTTTTGATAATACAGCCCTCCTTTTATTCGCACCCCCATTTTACTATTACATCCACTGTTTCTCCTTTTAAGAAATATATTTCCTTTCCCTAAACAAATATTTTCTGACATCGAAAACAAATGTTTTCAAAACGTCGAAATCAACAAAAACACTTTTCAAAAACAAATCTTTTCAAACGTCGAAATCGAAATTAATCATCACTAATGATCACTCGCGCCGTTGCCGTTTGATTATGGGTGATGATTTCATTCCTGTGGGAGCTAGTAGTGTGGCCACTCTAAACCGTCGTTGTTTGGTCCTCACAAACGCTCTCCTTCAATTGCGAAAACCTTTTCGATACTCAAAATAAAAACCGATTATCATTAATCATCACTCGCGCCGTTGCCGTTTGGTTGTTAATGATAATTTCATTTTCAAAAGAGTTAGTAGCGCGGCCACTCTAAACCATTGTTGTTTGGTCACTCCGAACGCTCAACCTCTTTGTGAAAGAACTCTAAACAGACTAAAAAACAAAAACCCTTTTAAAAAAACCAGAACTACGTAGCTTTGAGTTCTCCATCGCACCGGGAGATACGTAGGAGCGGATATCCTCCGTCAAGCACAATAAACTAAAAACATTTTTTTTCTCCTAAAAAAAGCAACAAACACTTTTGCCAAAAATAAAAATTTTCATTAAGTCGTTTCATTCTCTTTTCGAAAAAAAGGGTAAATTTAAGTATTTTCCAAATCCGCACTTAAAACCACACATTTAATTAAAGGTTCCCTTTCGGTAGAAAGGAGGCGTGGGGTGCTAAAACCTTCCCTATGCCTAACCGACCCCCGAACCCAAATCTTCCGGTTTTCCAAAAGGCCATCCGCTTTTCAAAAGGTTTTTCTTCAATATTTTCCTTATAAAAAAATATTGGTGGCGACTTCATTGATTTTCAAAAAGTTGCAAGCGAAGAAAGATTCCCCCGGGGACTTTTTCGGGCGCAACAGTTCCCTGATGAAGTTTCTTCGTTACCTCCGGATCGTGAGGTGGAGTTCTCTATAGAGTTGGTTCTGGGCACTAGACCAATTTCTATAGCTCCGTATAGAATGTCGCCGTTAGAGTTGAAAGAGTTGAAAATCGAATTGGAAGAGTTAATTTCCAAACAGTTTATCCGGCCGAGTGCCTCACCATGGGGTGCTCCCGTGTTACTCGTCAAGAAAAAGGACGGAAGTATGAGATTGTGCATTGATTACCGTCAATTGAATAAGGTGACTATTAAGAACAAGTACCCTCTACCGAGAATTGATGATTTGCTAGACCAATTGAGGGGAGCTGCAGTGTTTTCAAAGATTGATTTGAGGTCCGGCTATCACCAAATCAAGGTTCGAGCTTTGGACATCCCGAAGACCGCTTTCCGTACGAGGTATGGACACTACGAATTTGTAGTGATGCCCTTCGGTTTGACCAATGCTCCAGCCATATTCATGGACTATATGAATCGGATTTTTAATCGCTACCTGGATCAGTTTGTTGTGGTATTCATTGATGACATCTTGGTATACTCTAAGACAATTGTGGAGCATGTGCAGCATCTCCGAATTGTCCTGAACGTACTCCGGGAGAAGAAGTTGTATGCAAAGCCATCCAAATGTGATTTTTGGATGTCCGAAGTTAAGTTTCTGGGCCATGTGATATCTCAGGCTGGTGTTGCAGTGGACCCCAGTAAGATTGAAGCTGTGGTAGACTGGGAACAACCATCTACGGTTACTGAAGTGAGAAGTTTCTTAGGATTAGCTGGGTATTATCAGAGATTCATTCAAGGATTTTCTCAGTTGGTTCTTCCACTCACTCGGTTAACTCGCAAGGGTCAGCCGTTTGTTTGGGACTCGGACAGTGATGATTGTTTTGCGGAATTGAAGAGTCGATTGACTTCTGCACCTGTCCTGATTCTTCCAGATCCGACCATAGGATTCCAAATCTATTGCGACGCCTCTGGTAAGGGTTTGGGATGTGTCCTTATGCAGAATCAGCAAGTAGTTGCTTATGCCTCCAGTCAGTTGAAGCCTCATGAGGAGAATTACCCAACTCATGATTGAGAATTGGCGGCGATTGTGTTTGCCCTAAAGATTTGGAGACATTACCTGTATGGGTCTCGTTTCGAAGTCTTTAGTGACCACAAGAGCCTTAAGTATCTATTTGACCAGAAGGAGCTAAACAATAGGCAGAGAAGGTGGGTGGAGTTTCTGATAGATTATGAGTTTGAATTGAAGTACCATCCGTGAAGGCTAATGTTGTGACCGATGCTCTGAGCAGAAAGTCTATCCACATTGCAGAGTTAATGATTCATGAGATGACATTGTTGGAATCGTTTAGAGAGCTGAATTTGAAAGTGAAGCCGAGGAGGAACAGGTTGGTATTGAGCCATATTCAGATTTCGAGTTCCTTGAGAAATTTGATTCGCTCAGCCCAAGAGGTTGATTTAGAGCTGCAAGCGCATAAGAGGTTGTCGAATTACACCGAAGACGGTGATGGTGTGATTTGCTTTGATGGTAGAATCTGTGTGCCGAATGAGGAGAATATTAAGAGGCAGATTTTAGAAGAGGCTCATAAGAGTCAGTTCTCAATACATCCTGGGTCCACCAAGATGTATCGAGATTTGAAGCAGTCGTATTGGTGGCCGGGTATGAAAGTGGAAGTTGTAGAGTTTGTGTCTCGATGCTTGACTTGTCAAAGGGTCAAGATAGAGCACCAGAGGCCAGGCGGTCAGTTACAACCGTTGAATGTGCCAGAATGGAAATGGGAAAGCATTTCTATGGATTTTGTCATAGGATTGCCACGGTCCCAAGCCGGAAATGATTCTATTTGGGTAGTGGTGGATCGCTTGACCAAGTCCGCCCATTTTATTCCGGTGCGTTCGAATCACAAAGTTGCTAAGTTAGCAGATGAGTATCTCAAGAACATTGTGAGATTACACGGAATCCCTACAAGTATTGTTTGTGATCGTGATCCCAAGTTCGCATCACGATTCTGGAGAGCATTGAATATGGCGTTGGAGACAACAGTGTGTACTAGCACCGCTTATCACCCACAAACAGACGGACAGACGGAGAGAACAATTCAGACATTGGAGGATATGTTGAGAGCATGTGTACTTGACAGTGGAGGACGATGGGAGGATCATCTTCCATTGGTGGAATTTTCATACAACAACAGTTACCATTCTAGTATCGGAATGGCTCCATATGAAGCATTATATGGAAGGAAGTGTAGGACACCATTGTGTTGGTGGGATGTAGGTGAGCAAAGATTATTGGGTCCCGATTTAGTCCGTGAGACTACTGAAAAGATCCGACAGATCAGAGAACGAATGAAGATGGCTCAAAGTCGGCAAAAGAGTTACGCCGACAAAAGAAGAAGGCCTCTAGAGTTTGAAGAAGGAGATCATGTATTTCTGAGACTTTCTCCAACCATTGGTACCGGTATTGCCTTGCGAGCGAAGAAGCTCAGTCCTTGATATATTGGACCTTTCCAAATTATCGAGCGAGTTGGGCCAGTAGCATATCGCATTGCATTACCTCCGGCATTGTCTAGATTGCATGATGTGTTCCATGTATCGCAATTGAGGAAGTATATTTCCGATCCGAGTCAACCATTGAGTTATGAGGCAATTGACATCAGACCGGATTTATCTTTTCAGCCAACTCCAATCAGGATCATCGAACGTGGCGAGAAAGCGCTTCGGACGAGATCAATTCCTATTGTCAAGGTGCTTTGGGACGTTGCCTCACCCGACGAAGCGACATGAGAAATAGAGGAGAACATGCGGGTGAAATATCCCCATCTTTTCGATTGAGGTATGTTTTGTTCAATTTTGAGGACAAATTTTTTAAAAGTTGGGGTGATTGTAACATCCCCTAATTATCTAATTTAAATTATTTAAGTTAGCAAAGAGGTTAAGGTAAATTATTGATTAAATGGAATATTTAGAAATAGAGGTTATCACGAATCGATTTAATTAGCATAATTACTAAATTATGTGATGTTGAAATAAATAATTAATGTTGCTTAAGTACTAGGAATTTGACTAAGATCATTAGATTAGGCCATGTCTTGGTAAGATTAGAGGAATAAGTGACTGAAGGGTATTTTGGTCCTTGCACCCCTTTATTTGATAGCCCGGCTGAACCCACACCCCACACCAGACAACACCACCTCATTTCAGTTTTTCAGCAAAAGAGAGAGTTTGAGAGATAGAGAGAAAGAGCTGGCGAGAGGGAGAGAAGAAAAGAGAGGAAGAGAAATTCTGGATGCATGCCTGAGATGATTGCACCATCTTGATCCCTACACCCTCCTCTTCCAACTGATATAATTTTCATCATCAACATCCTCCTCCTCACTCATTCACCATTTTCGATCCACAAAGCTTCATAGAGCAAAAATGGAGTTGTAGTGCTTCTAGTGGTTTCCATGTCATCCTAGAGCTAGAATAGAACCTTGGGAGACATCACTTTTCTGTTTGAAGTAATTTGGGAAGACGGTCAGTAGCTCAAATTGCGGGGATTCGAATTGGAGAGGGCGTGGAGTTCCTGAGAACGAGAGGGACCGTTACGGAGCAAGTTCGTGTAAATTCGGTGTCGTTGAACTCCAAGTGTTTCAGAATTTGCGTGATTTTCATCACGTTAGGTGAGTTCTATACTCGCTTAGGGATGTTTGGATGTCATTGAAGTTATATATTTCGAAACCTACGTTTTACCGTTTTCGTTTTGAAAAGAATCGAGTCAAAAACCGTTTTCGGGAAAATGGCATTTTACGGTTTTCGGTGAATATATATGTTTTCATTGATTTGCTGATTGTAATGCTTTCGCTGGAATATGACTGAATTGCTGGTTGAAATGTCTGTTTTTAAGTCACGGAAGTCTTAAAATGTCTCGGCGCCGGATTGAAAGTGAAACGGAACAAAACAGAAATTTTGAAAAGTCATTTTCTTCACTTCTGCCAACGGTCGCATCGCGACCCATGGCCGTCGCCTCGCGACCCTGCATAAAATTGTGACAGTTTCCGTTTCTGTAACTTTTCGCGTCGCGACGGAACCTGTTCGCGTCGCGACGCAGTGTAATTTTCAGCAAACCCTACCGATTTTGTTTTCGCGATAACTTTTGATCCGGGAGTCCGATTGAGGTGTTCTTTGGTGCGTTGGAAACCTTATTAACAGGGCTAATCATATATGAAATCAAATATGTATAATGTTCTGTTTTGGTAGGCAAGACTGTTAAGGAAATACCGTACATTAGTAAAACGCGAGTGTACACATGTTAATTTATACAAGTTAAGACAAGTAATGTTTAATTCAAGACAAGATACCTTCCCTTGAGGAAGGATAGACGGTACATGAATGAAAGAAATAGACGGCACAATGCGGGTACACTTATATAAAAATATATAAATTGAGGTCAAGGGTGACGACCCTTAGAGGATTAGCATACTAGGGGAGGGGAAGTCATGAGCCCCAAATCCTAGACTCACATGTTTCGCCCACTAGTAATAGCAGGATGGGTTCACCAAGGCGGCAAAGCACGGTTAGCCGGTGTGACTCATGGAGTCATGGGAGACTTGATTCTCTATTTAGGCCCTTATGCTTTTCTAGTTAATGTTATCGATTGTATGACTATCATTGTATAAGTTGTAAAATCGTTTCCGTTACTTTTTGTTTTGAGTATTGAACACCAGGATTGTATAAGTCTTAAGTTGTGGAACTTAAGCATTTTCAGGAAGTTAATGAGGTTCATAGAACCATTTGATAAGTATTATCGAAAGTTTTAGTTGTGTTCAATATTTCTATAACAGGAAGTTACTCTGATGTATGCCCATACATTTAGTGCATTTCGGTAGCTCTACATGTTAGAATTTATTGGGGTGTTACAATAAGCATCAGTACATAGCATATTCGATTTCTTCTAGATATAAGACAGTTGCAAACCAAACAATAAACCAACAAGCTGCAACAACAAATACACAGAAGATGCAACAAGTTCATAAAGGCACAAACTGAATCATATTAGAGGAAGTGAACATCATTACACTATCAATATTAAATACAGTCATAAAGTTTTAAGGTATGACGCCAATCATTAATACTTGAAAAGTTCGTAGCTGAAAATACCATATTTGAAAAAGTCTTTCGGAAGTGGCTGAAAAGTGTTGACAACACTATATATGAGTCAAAGTACAACAGTAAATAAGGTAGTAAATGACAACAATTAAACTTAATGCATTAAACTTAGGGTTAAAGGTATGTTTCGTCCCTGCAAATATCACAATAATCCAGTTTCGTCCCTGTAAAAAAAAAAGTTTTAAAACAACCCTTGCAATTACCAAACGCTTCTAGTTTCGTCCCTGCTGTTAACTTTCCATCCAAAAAACTAACGGTTGCCACGTCATCAACCCTTGCCCAAAAAAAAGTTTTAAAACAACCCTTGCAATTACCAAACGCTTCTAGTTTCGTCCCTGCTATTAACTATTCATCATCTTCAACCTCTTGATTGTCTTCTTCAAACCCAAATCCCATCAAATCTCCTTATTTCCTTACACAAAATCTCATTCTCACCACAAACACCAAATAATGACACAAAATCTCATTCTCACCCCAACAGCAACATCAACAACAATAGCAACGCTGAGGATCATTACAGGAATGAGGGTGGAGTAACTGTTCGTGCTAATGGGTCATCATCTTCTTCTTGATCTTTAATGAAAGAGAGGAAAAATAATATCTTGTTAGATAGGTTGAGACTTGAGGATCTATGGTATGCTACCGGTTAATTAATTAGCTACTTTTTTTTAATTTGTTTAGTTTTTATATTATCAGCTGGGAATTTATTTTCTTTTAATTTTCTGAGTTGTTTGTTTAATTTGCTGCTATATGACTAGAGATTAAAATGGGTTTTATTCAAAATTCAAAATTAATTGGTGTTATGTTATGGGCAAGGGTTGTTTTAAGGAGATTTGATGGGATTTGGGTTTGAAGAAGACAATCAAGAGGTTGAAGATGATGAATAGTTAATAGCAGGGACGAAACTAGAAGCGTTTGGTAATTGCAAGGGTTGTTTTAAAACTTTTTTTTGGGCAAGGGTTGATGACGTGGCAACCGTTAGTTTTTTGGATGGAAAGTTAACAGCAGGGACGAAACTAGAAGCGTTTGGTAATTGCAAGGGCTGTTTTAAAACTTTTTTTTTTACAGGGACGAAACTGGATTATTGTGATATTTGCAGAGACGAAACATACCTTTAACCCTTAAACTTAAACTTAATGCATCTCACTCTTAAACTTAAACTTAAACTTAATGCATCTCACTCATTTACACTTAATACATAACTGTTGGACTATCTGATAACCTTAGAGGGGGGGTGAATAAGGTTATGTGCAAAACTTGAATTCTTTTTCGGTTTTCAAAAACTTTTGCAATGTTTGTTTAAATCAAATGCGGAATCTGAGATTTAAACTTATATGATGTATGTAAGCAGGCAGATCATGCAAAGTGTACTGTTACGCTATTATCAGAGTTCAGGATAGACAGATATTATAAGCAGCATAACAATAAATAGATCGGTGCAGTGATAGTATAATTATAACCAGATATAAACAGTAAATAAAGTAAAGAGAGAGGGATAGAGATACACCAGGAAATTTACGAGGTTCGGGATAAAAGCCCTACGTCCTCGGCCTCCGGCTTTGCAACCTTTGGACTTGATAACAACCACTATATGAGAAGAACCTCTTCAATGTTTACAAGCAAGCAACTTCCCTATAGCTAATCTCAATTAACCCTAATTGAGAACCCGAGCACACATTTCGCAACCGCTTCAATCTCCTGATTGAACGACCCAAGAGCAGCTCCCAGGATTTCAATACCACTTCAATCTTCCCCGATTGAACGACCCAAGATCACCTCCCAGGATTTCAAACCAACTCAATCTCCTGATTGAGAGACCCAAGAAAACTTCCCAGGATTTGAAAAACCGCTTCAATCTCCTGATTGAACGACCCAAGAATACTTCCCAGGATTTCGAAATGACCCCCACAATAGTAGATTACAATATAGAAGCTATGATCTAATCACCTCAGATAATATGACAATATAGTAGCTGAGAGAGATGAGTGACTAGATCTATAAAAAATGATATGACTATGATAGCTCTATTTTCTCTCTTTCTCTGATCCAGAAATTTGAAGGTGAGAAGTAGAGAGATGATGTTGTGTTGAGGTGTGGATGAGTGAATTGAAAAGTGTGAAGCACCTCTCTATTTATAGGTTTAGGAAAACGTAAGATTTTGAAAAAAACAATTAATGTAAATGAAGAATCGATTGTGACATGAAGTTAAAAAGTAGGAGAATCGATTCTTTGCATTTAGACAACTTAGGAATCGATTCTTTGGCTTTTAGAATTATGAAGGAATCGATTCTTAAGACATCCTGAATAGGTAAGAATCGATTTTAACTTTGGTTTAAAGAAGGAGGAATCGATTCTTTAGTTATGCTAAAATATAGTAGCAATCGATTCTTGGCTTCTCAATATATTAGGAAATCGATTATGTAGCTTTAGGAAACATAAGAATCGATTGTGAGTGAAGTGCACAATCTTAGGAATCGATTCTTTGCTCCACAATAGATTGCCAAATCGATTTTATAGTCTTTTGAAATAGAAGGAAATCGATTCTTACAATTGGCTTGAGTATATGTATGAATCGATTACATACTTCAAACATAGGGCAAGGAAATCGATTCTTGGCCTATAGGTGAGCCTAAAATAGATTTCATAGCCATTGGAACAAAATAGAATTTGATTTTTGATTTCCACAAAATCGTTTTTAGGTTTAGGTGCCACCTTATGCATGCATGCAAAAATATTTTTCAAAACCCTAATTTTGATGCATCATGCATGTTTTCAAAAGTCATCTCTCAGCTACTAAAATGTCATAGACCTTAAGTGATAGGACCTTACACTGTGTCCTAAAGAAAGCGGATAAACAATTAGGTCTTCATCTTCAAAGGTGGCTTCTTCTCCAAGCTGCTCCGGCTTCTTGCTTTTGATTCCCGTCCTGTACTTTATTCAACTTGAACCTGTACTTTCATACAGCTGCAACCATTAGTAGACAAGATGTAATTTGTTATCATTCAAAACAAAGAGTGTTTGTCCTTGGTTCAACAAACTCCCCCTTTTTGATGATAACAAATTACATTATGCATAGGGAGGCCATAATCAAGAAACAATGGCAGAAGCCCCCCTAAGCATAAGCATATCAAAATAAATAGCACAACAACACTTATTTTTCTCCCCCACATAATAACATGCATATTCTCTCCCCCTTTCTTTTCATCAAAAAGGAGGGGGGGGGGTGGGTGGGTGAAACACATAGATACATAATAATCAGGAAACAGTAGCACATAGTATATGATATATCAAAAGTATTTTAATGCTATGCTCCCCTTTACTTGATGATCCCTCTGATTGATTTTAGAAGGAAAAATTTAGCCAAAAGAAGATAACACTTAAAGAAACTTTGATGCACACACAAAAATTTATTGCACATATATTTTCTATTTTATAACACATTTTCAACAGAGGTGAACAAAACTCTACCAATCTAACCTTTACCGGTGATTCTTCCTCTATTGTTGTTATCACAAGTCACATGATTGCTTTTTGAGTATTAAAAATTTTTTTTGCGTCACCAGTCACGAACTTTGAGTCTCTACTATCAAGGTAATGATCTGACCTCCATACCTTGTAGCACACCTGCACTAAAACCAAGTAGAGAGTTTTGGTACCCAATTCTTTTTGGGTCCTTTGGGGTTAGTCATCAAGGGGTTTGTTTTCACAATCCACCTTGGTTTCTCACAAGCAAGTATAAGGGTACCAAGCTCACATAATTTACGAATAGGGCATCTATGAGAGCTATGGTTCCCTTTTTGACAGTAAGTGCAAGAAAAAATAGTAGGTGTATAACTTGAACTTAATATCATAGACCTTAAGTGATAGGACCTTACACTGTGTCCTAAAGAAAGCGGATAAACAATTAGGTCTTCATCTTCAAAGGTGGCTTCTTCTCCAAGCTGCTCCGGCTTCTTGCTTTTGATTCCCGTCCTGTACTTTATTCAACTTGAACCTATACTTTCATACAGCTGCAACCATTAGTAGACAAGATGTAATTTGTTATCATTCAAAACAAAGAGTGTTTGTCCTTGGTTCAACAATAACAACCACACAAATAATGTTCATGCTTCATGTAACACCCCTTTCTACCCGTCACTTTGTTTACAAAAAATCAGAGTTTAAAAAAATTCGTTCATAGGGAATGTTACACATACTTCAATAAAACGTCGCTTATCAATTTCAAAAATAGTTCAACTCAGTAATCATGCGTTCACGTAGCACGTCACAAATAAAGAATCTCAAGCCTCAATTTAACGTCGCTTATAAAACTCAACATAACAAAACCAACTACGCAGCGGAAAAAAATAATAAAACATAACAGAAGGGTCCACATGGACATAACAACCAGAAAAATCATTAATAAAATGTCGAGTTCGTTTTCCCCCCTTGAGTGCTACGTATCAGAGCATGACGACTCGACTCAAGAAGTGAAGCTAAGGCATTCACTGGGAATCACCTGCACGTTACCAACACGAGGGTAACATTCAAACAGGAAAGGGTGAGCATCATTTCAATCCATATAATAGAAAATATGATAAGTACTAATCATAGGCTACGCACTAGAACAATCAGCATCCAAAACACTAAATATCCACATCACAGTCATCATTCACATCACTTACAATAACTCATCTCATGTCATGTAGGCTTATGAAATGCAACCCACTCGCGGGCATATGCATGAGGTACCTTTTCATAAAACGTCGCTTAGCCACTCAGGCCTCATCGTCACTTAGCCACTCAGGCCTCAAAACGTCACTGGGTTTATGCATATGGGCATGAGACACTATGACATGCACCACTCACAACACACAAACGCACAATTACTCAAATCATAGTCAACTATGTGACCCGTCACTTACCGGTTTGCTCGCAAAGAGCACAGCACCTGTCAAATTCATAATCAGCACACAACGTCACTTGGCCATTTAGACCTTAACATCACTTAGCCCTTCGGGCCTCACACGTCACTGGGTTCTCATCATCACTTACACATAAATATCAATCAACTCAAACAATAGCCACTAGAGGCAAAAACGTCATTTGACTAACCACCAAGGGCATCCTCGTCATTTACAAACCATTATCTACAACTTTGGCCACTAGGGGCAAAACAGTCATTTGACTAGCCACCAAGGGCATCCTCGTCAAAATCATCATTTTGACACTACCACGTTAAAACTGTTGTTTATACACCAAAAAGGATTTTTAAAGAGTTTCATATAATTCTTCAATGTCACTGGGACGATCACCGGGGATGGCCACTTGGGCGCCCACAAACAATCAGAAAATAACAATTTTTCATTTTAAAAATTGGACCCATAGATAGACAACGTAAAAAGCTTCACGACACTTTTTGAATCGTTCAAAACGGACATCTGAATCAAAAGTTATGCTAAAAATAAGTTTGGGGAAAAAATCAGGCAACATTCGGAAAATAGGCGCCTTAGGCGCCCAGGCAACCAGGCAACACGCGCACTGGCGCCCAGCGCCCAGGCGCGCACACACGCACACACGCACACGCCACAGGCGCCCAGCGCCCAGGCGCGCACACACGCACACAACGCAACGCATGCGGGCGCTCAGCGCCTGGCACCCAGCGCCTTGGCGCAGCACACACACACGCGCATGGGCGCTCAGCGCCCAGCGCCTAGCCACACATGAAATCTGGCAACACACAGCAACTCACACAAGCCACAGGCGCCCAGCACAGGCACTTGGCGCCCAGAAAACAGCAGCAACAATCCCAGAATTTTTTCCAACAACCTTTCAACACTAAAAATTGATTCTCAACAATTTAAAAGTGTAAAAATCCATATTTTTCCAGCAACCAAAAATACACTTATTTTAATCACTTTCTCAAAATTCAATTGGGCATTATCTTCACTATCACCTTGGCGCCCTAAGCGCCTATGCACACACTCACCCAATTTGCTAACAACACAAGCAATCCAACATACCAAATTTCAGTTTCATGAATACTCAAATGCCACAAGTCATCAAACAACGCATAGGTCGCAATTACCTCAACGATTATAATTCCAACAATTCAATTCGCATCCATATATAAAATTCAACAAATCAATTCGCATACATATATATATAAAACTCAACAATTCAATTCGCGTACATGTATATACAAAACTCAATAATTCAATTCGCATACATGTATATATAAAAACCATCATCAACAATGTATCAAGAACACATCAAGAATTTATGCAAGCATCAATTCGCATATATATATAAAAACCAACATCAACAATGTATCAAGAAATCTAGTCTAACCCTAGATCTAGGACCCATCATATGATTTATTAGATAGAATGATAGAGCTCCCCTAACCTTTTCAAGAAGAAGAATTCGATGCCCTAGGAGAAGTCACCTACAGAGCCACAGCAACAACGGAGATCCCTTCCTCTTGATCTTCGAATCCTCTTCTCCTTCTCCTCTTGGCCGCCTCCTTGTTTTCTCTCTTTCTCACGCTCTTCTCTTTCTCTCTTGCTCTCTCTTGCAATTCGCAACAATTAGCCAAAAAACCCTAACCCCCAATCACTAGTCCACTTCGCATACTAGTGGATCATGGGCTTGGGCCTTCCACTCAAGCCCAAGTCTTGCAAGTGGCGCCTCCACACCCTCCTAATACCACCATCATTAATAAAATTCTAATTAATTACATTATATCAAATAAATTAATTTAAATCCCCAAATACTTAATTAAATAAATTAATTAAATATTTTAGGGTGTTACAACTCTCCCCCACTTAGAATATTTCGTCCTCGAAATTTACCTGATCAAACAACTCTGGGTAGGATTCTCGCATCTTGCTCTCTAGCTCCCAAGTCATACTCTCGCCGGCAGCTCCTAGCCAGACCACTTTCACTAATGCAATCTCTTTGCCTCTAAGCGCTTTCACTTCACGATCCTCAATCCGTACGGGCATCGTCTCCACAGTGAGATTATCCCTCACCTCCACATCATCCATATGGATCACATGAGATGGATCCGAAACATACTTCCGAAGTTGCGACACGTGAAACACGTCATGCAAGTTCGAAAGATTTGGCGGTAAAGCCACTCTATAAGCCACATTTCCGATTCTTTCAGAAATCTGATAAGGACCAACAAATCGAGGAGTGAGCTTCTTCGATTTCAACGCTCGACCAACACCGGTAATAGGAGAAACCCTCAGGAACACATGCTCACCCTCCTGAAACTCTAAATCCTTCCTCCGCTTGTCATGATAACTCTTCTGACGACTCTGCGAAGCCTTCATCTTTTCACGGATCATCTTGATCTTCTCTGTAGTCTCCCGGACAATTTCCGGTCCCAACACTACACTCTCTCCCGACTCATACCAACATAATGGCGTTCTACACTTTTGACCGTATAATGCTTCAAACGGTGCCATCCCGATACTGGAATGGTGACTGTTGTTATAGGTAAACTCAATCAACGCAAGGTAGGAATCCCATGAACCCCGCTGTTCCAATACACACGCCCTCAACAAATCCTCTAACGACTGAATTGTCCTTTCCGACTGACCATCCGTCTGAGGATGATACGCCGAACTCATTTTCAACTTTGAACCCAATTCTTTTTGCAAACTCTTCCAAAACTCAGAAGTGAACCTCGGATCCCTATCTGACACAATACTCTTCGGAACACCGTGCAGCTTCACAATTTCTTTGACATAGACCTCTGCCAACCTCGACACCGGATAAGTGATATTAATAGGAATAAAGTGGGCAGATTTCGTCAACCTATCAACGACCACCCAGATAGTGTCATAACCCTTAGCTGTATTCGGCAATCCCGTCACAAAATCCATCGCAATGCTATCCCATTTCCACTCTGGAACTTCCAACGGTTGCATTAACCCTGCAGGCTTCTGGTGCTCAACCTTAGATTTCTGACAGGTCAAACAGGCATACACAAACTGTGCCACATCTCTCTTCATACCATACCACCAAAACATCTTTTTCAGATCTTGATACATTTTCGTCGCTCCAGGATGGATACTCAACTTGCTACGGTGACCCTCCTCTAAAATTGCCTTTCTCATCTCTTCATCGTCCGGAACACAGATCCTACCCCGGAACCTCAACACACCACTGGAATCTAATTTGAAATCTTCATCTTCAGACTGACCGACCCCACTAATTAAATCCACTAACTTGACATCTGTCTTCTGAGCTTCCCTGATGCTGCCCAGGAAATCATTATCGATCCTTAACATCCCCAGCTTGACACTGCGAGGTGTCATTTTACAAACCAAACTCAAATCCCTGAATTCCTCGATCAGCTCTAATTCTTTCACCATCATTGCCGACATATGCAAAGACTTTCTGCTTAAAGCATCAGCCACGACATTAGCTTTGTCGGGATGATAATTCAAACCAAAGTCATAATCCTTCAAGAGCTCCAACCACCGACGCTGTCTCATATTCAACACACTGACTTCAGGTGCTCAGCATGCTCTTCCTCTGACTTAGAATAAACTAGAATGTCATCTATGAAGATCACCACAAACCGATCTAGGTAATTATGGAAAATACGGTTCATATATTCCATAAATACACCAGGAGCATTGGTCACACCGAACGGCATCACTGAATATTCATAATGCCCATACCTTGTCCTGAACGCTGTTTTCTGAACATCTTCATCCTTTACTTTAATCTGATGATATCCGGACCTCAAATCAATTTTGCTGAAAACACGGGAACCCACTAACTGATCCATCAGATCGTCGATCCTCGGAAGCGGATACTTATTCTTGATAGTTACCTTATTTAACTGACGATAGTCCACACATAACCTCATGCTCCCATCTTTCTTCTTCACTAACAATACCGGAGCTCCCCACGGTGACACACTCGGTCTCACAAACTTTTTCTCAAGCAATTCTTCAAGTTGCGTCTTTAACTCAGACAATTCCGACGCCGACATCCTGTACGGTGCCATAGACACAGGCCTCGTACCAGGTACAAGATCAATTGAAAACTCAACTTCTCTTTCCGGTGGCACACCCGGAATTTCATCAGGAAAAACTTCAGGAAACTCGCGTACTACTTTCAGTTCTTCAATAACAGCCTGACTCTCAGCAGACAACGAAGCCATCAACGCAAATAACTGCACTCCTTCTTTCTTCAACTTCTTCAACTGACCAGCAGATACCAAAACAGAACTTTCTTCACCGAAACTAACCGACTTGCTATGACAGTTGATATGAACGTGATTATTCTCTAACCAGTCCATGCCTAAGATTACATCCAGACCTCTCAACGGCAAGCAGACAAAATTTACAATAAAGTCCCTGCCGAAGATCGACACGGGACACTGAGAACACACCTGGGACGTAATCACCGACCCCTTCGCAGGAGTATCGACAACCATATCCCCACACATAGCAGATAAAACAAGACCCAATCTCTTACAACAATCAACAGATATAAAACAATGGGTAGCACCAGTATCAATAAGAGATTTCAGAGAAGTACCATTAATAAAACACGTACCTCTAATCAGACCATCATCATCATCAGGCTCCTCTCCTGCCAATGCAAATACCTTCCCGGTAGACCTTTCCTTCTTCGGCTTTGTACACTTTGTACTGATATGACAAGACTCACCACAGTTGAAACACACCACATCCTTGACCTTACACTCGGCTGCCATATGACCCTTTTTACCACAACGGTAGCAATTCCTTTCATCAGACCTGCATGTAGTACTCTTGTGGCCAGGCTTGCCACACTTATAACAGACAATGCTAGCAGGGGCATCTCCCCCACTAGAATTTTTACCTCCAGCAGCCCTCTGATAACTCTTACCCGCAGGAACCTCATACGGCTTGCTTCGACTCTGAAACTTACCCTTTTTCTCAGAAGTAGCTTTGTAATGAGCAGTACTGTCCTCCTCAAAGATTCTGCAACTGTCAACCAGATCTGCGAACACACGAATCTTCTGATAACCAATGGCCTTTTTAATATCAGGCCTCAACCCATTCTCAAATTTGATGCATTTAGAAAATTCAGCTGTAGCCTCACTGTAGTGTGGATAAAATTTTGCTAATTCCACAAATTTTGCCGCATAGGCAGTCACAGACATACCACCCTGCTTCAGCTCCAAGAACTCTATCTCTTTCTTCCCTCTGACGTCTTCAGGAAAATATTTCCTCAGAAATTCCCTGCTGAATACCTCCCAAGTAATCTCTTCCTGCACAGCCTCCAACCTCTGCCTAGTAGCCAACCACCAGTCGTCGGCCTCCTCGGCTAACATGTGGGTACCAAAACGGACCTTCTGCTCAACAGTGCAGTCCATCACCCGGAAAATCCTCTCGATCTCCTTCAACCAAGCCATAGCACCATCTGGATCATATTTGCCCTTAAAGGTGGGCGGATTCTCTCTCTGGAAGGTAGTCAGACTCCGAAAACCAGCATTATCTCCAGCATTCTGCTGTCCCTGCACAGCCTGAGCCATAGCCTGCAATGCAGCAGCAAGAGCAGCGTCGTTCCTCCCAGCCATTATGAACTATCACTGCAGCACAAACCAAAGATTCAGAACTAATCTATTGTCATAGGACACTATGACAGGACAACATTGGCCGGACAGACCGAACTGCTCTGATACCACTAATGTAACACCCCTTTCTACCCGTCACTTTGTTTACAAAAAATCAGAGTTTAAAAAAATTCGTTCATAGGGAATGTTACACATACTTCAATAAAACGTCGCTTATCAATTTCAAAAATAGTTCAACTCAGTAATCATGCGTTCACGTAGCACGTCACAAATAAAGAATCTCAAGCCTCAATTTAACGTCGCTTATAAAACTCAACATAACAAAACCAACTACGCAGCGGAAAAAATAATAAAACATAACAGAAGGGTCCACATGGACATAACAACCAGAAAAATCATTAATAAAATGTCGAGTTCGTTTTCCCCCCTTGAGTGCTACGTATCAGAGCATGACGACTCGACTCAAGAAGTGAAGCTAAGGCATTCACTGGGAATCACCTGCACGTTACCAACACGAGGGTAACATTCAAACAGGAAAGGGTGAGCATCATTTCAATCCATATAATAGAAAATATGATAAGTACTAATCATAGGCTACGCACTAGAACAATCAGCATCCAAAACACTAAATATCCACATCACAGTCATCATTCACATCACTTACAATAACTCATCTCATGTCATGTAGGCTTATGAAATGCAACCCACTCGCGGGCATATGCATGAGGTACCTTTTCATAAAACGTCGCTTAGCCACTTAGGCCTCATCGTCACTTAGCCACTCAGGCCTCAAAACGTCACTGGGTTTATGCATATGGGCATGAGACACTATGACATGCACCACTCACAACACACAAACGCACAATTACTCAAATCATAGTCAACTATGTGACCCGTCACTTACCGGTTTGCTCGCAAAGAGCACAGCACCTCTCAAATTCATAATCAGCACACAACGTCACTTGGCCATTTAGACCTTAACATCACTTAGCCCTTCGGGCCTCACACGTCACTGGGTTCTCATCATCACTTACACATAAATATCAATCAACTCAAACAATAGCCACTAGGGGCAAAAACGTCATTTGACTAACCACCAAGGGCATCCTCGTCATTTACAAACCATTATCTACAACTTTGGCCACTAGGGGCAAAACAGTCATTTGACTAGCCACCAAGGGCATCCTCGTCAAAATCATCATTTTGACACTACCACGTTAAAACTGTTGTTTATACACCAAAAAGGACTTTTAAAGAGTTTCATATAATTCTTCAATGTCACTGGGACGATCACCGGGGATGGCCACTTGGGCGCCCACAAACAATCAGAAAATAACAATTTTTCATTTTAAAAATTGGACCCATAGATAGACAACGTAAAAAGCTTCACGACACTTTTCAAATCGTTCAAAACGGGCGTCTGAATCAAAAGTTATGCTAAAAATAAGTTTGGGGAAAAAATCAGGCAACATTCGGAAAATAGGCGCCCAGGCAACCAGGCAACACGCGCACTGGCGCCCAGCGCCCAGGCGCGCACACACGCACACCCGCACACGCCACAGGCGCCCAGCGCCCAGGCGCGCACACACGCACACAACGCAACGCATGCGGGCGCTCAGCGCCCAGCGCCTGGCGCCCAGCGCCTTGGCGCAGCACACACACGTGCATGGGCGCTCAGCGCCCAGCGCCTAGCCACACAGGAAATCTGGCAACACACAGCAACACACACAAGCCACAGGCGCCCAGCACAGGCACTTAGCGCCCAGAAAACAGCAGCAACAATCCCAAAATTTTTTCCAACAACCTTTCAACACTAAAAATTGATTCTCAACAATTTAAAAGTGTAAAAATCCATATTTTTCCAGCAACCAAAAATACACTTATTTTAATCACTTTCTCAAAATTCAATTGGGCATTATCTTCACTATCACCTTGGCGCCCTAAGCGCCTATGCACACACTCACCCAATTTGCTAACAACACAAGCAATCCAACATACCAAATTTCAGTTTCATGAATACTCAAATGCCACAAGTCATCAAACAACGCATAGGTCGCAATTACCTCAACGATTATAATTCCAACAATTCAATTCGCATCCATATATAAAATTCAACAAATCAATTCGCATACATATATATATATATATATAACTCAACAATTCAATTCGCGTACATGTATATACAAAACTCAACAATTCAATTCGCATACATGTATATATAAAAACCATCATCAACAATGTATCAAGAACACATCAAGAATTTATGCAAGCATCAATTCGCATATATATATATATATATATATATATATATATATATATATATATATATATATATATATATATATATAAACCAACATCAACAATGTATCAAGAAATCTAGTCTAACCCTAGATCTAGGACCCATCATATGATTTATTAGATAGAATGATAGAGCTCCCCTAACCTTTTCAAGAAGAAGAATTCGATGCCCTAGGAGAAGTCACCTACAGAGCCACAGCAACAACGGAGATCCCTTCCTCTTGATCTTCGAATCCTCTTCTCCTTCTCCTCTTGGCCGCCTCCTTGTTTTCTCTCTTTCTCACGCTCTTCTCTTTCTCTCTTGCTCTCTCTTGCAATTCGCAACAATTAGCCAAAAACCCTAACCCCCAATCACTAGTCCACTTCGCATACTAGTGGATCATGGGCCTGGGCCTTCCACTCAAGCCCAAGTCATGCAAGTGGCGCCTCCAGACCCTCCTAATACCACCATCATTAATAAAATTCTAATTAATTACATTATATCAAATAAATTAATTTAAATCCCCAAATACTTAATTAAATAAATTAATTAAATATTTTAGGGTGTTACACTTCATAGATTCAGTCACAATCCACATGCATGTATAAATCTCAAAATGGGCAAAGGAGGGATGGAAGACAATCAACAAATTCCTAAGTGGACCAAATATACCTGTACATTCATTTTTTTAAAAGAACAATGTAAAGGTAACTTCATCCTTCAGAACAATTAATAATCTTCTTAACCAAGAACTTGTTCCTTCAACTCCTCTATTTTGGCAGATAGCTCATCTCTATTTTTCTGCAGATTAACGATTCTAATTAACAAAGGCAACCGAGATGCACATATCAACCAAGATAACTGAAATCAGAAAAGTACCTTGAAAAGCAAATAACGCGCAGTGAACCATAATGTATACCCAAGCCCTACAACCTCCAATAACTTGGGAAACTGCCATAAGAATGAATCAAAAAATGTTAGATTTACATAAACTGTTTTTTGGATAGAAATCCAATTAAGGTTTGATACACACCACTGGAATAGAATCAATAGCACCAATAACAGCTGATATTAACCATAGGGTCACTAGGGAACCACCACCATACAAGGCAATAGAACCAATGTCATTTGTGTCAAACTGCAAAAAGGAAAAAGAATGACAGATTGAATCAGTAATGCTACACAAACATAACGGCAGACAAAAGAGGGAAGAATGGAAAACTGTCATTACATAAATCGAACAGTCTTAATAATTAAAGGGAAAAACAGAACCACAACTAAAAATTCTAAGCAGCCAATTTAGCATAGTTAACATTGCAAAAATACTAAAAAACCAAAATAAAAGACAATGAAGAGTTGCTCAGGTAACCGCTCAGGTTCGACATGAATGCCGAAGTATCATCAAGCATTCTAAGAATGCCATCAATAAACTGAAGTTTCATCATTACAACTCAAAATAGAACTACAATCCAAGCTAAAACAGTGGTAGAAAATGAAAACACACATCTCCAATTTAAGCACCAAACAAACATTCACTACACTAGTGTGTATAGAAGCTAAACAACTGGATTACAAATACCAAATAAGTAAGGTGGTTAAAGCAACCTTTGAACTGAGTTTATCAAGCAAAATCTTAAGAATTGAGGGGAAAAAAACTCAACGACAAACTAAAGAAACTAAGTTGACCAATTTAGCATATTTGATGCAGCATGAGATAAAAGGAGAGAGAAACAAAATATCAAAACAACAAGTTAGTAACAAAACAACAAAATCAACATCATAAACTCAAAATCAACGAAAATGATTCAACCTTTAAACAAAACTTCAACAACAAAATAACAACAAACACAAGTGAGTATTTGTTCTACAATCACATAAACAAAAACAGAAACAGCAAAGAAAAGAGAGAAAGGGGATTTCTACCTTCGTGAGTCATCTCTGTGAAGAGAACTTCAAAGCATTGAAGATCATCGCGAACACGTCTCAGCCACACACAAATCAGCAAACACAGAAGTTAGGGTTTTGAAAAGGAAAATCATCAAATCAACAGCAAAACAGAATCTAAGTGAAGAATCTACCTAGTGGAACGGTCCGCAGCAAAACCTTGCAACAGAGAGCCTGAAAACAAAAGATCAGAATCTTAGGGTTTCACTGAAGATTAAAGAAATCAATGAAACAAGAAAGATAAGTGAGAGATCCATACCTTGTGTAGTCTCTGCTGTAGTTAGCTTGAAGGATTCAAGCTTCGTTTGGCTTCGCAGTAACGAACCAGAGAGAGAGAAGAAGATTCATTATTCAGAGAAGATTCAACAGAAATTGAAAGGATAAAGAAGAGGGGTTTTGTTCTCACCAGTGACTGAGTCATTCTTGCTGAAAGATTGAAGCCAGAACCTTCTGAAATCGTGAGTTGTAGGGGAAGCTTCGCTTGGAAGAAGAAGCTAGGAACCAGAGAAGAAAGGAGAAAGAAAGAGGCGAAGGCTTCGTGCGTGTTGAGAGTGAGAAAGGTCTAAGAGTGGAGAGCGGTTCTGGAATCGTAGTTGTAGGGGAAGCTTCGCTTGGAAGAAGAAGCTAGGAACCAGAGAAGAAAGCAGAAAGAAAGAGGCGAAGGCTTCGTGCGTGTTCTGAGAGTGAGAAAGGTCTGAGAGTGGAGAGCTAGGGTTCGCGTAAAGTGAAAATCTTTTTTTCTATTTTGGTAGTTTAGAAGTCAAGCGAATACACGCCTGACTTCTAAAGTACTAAAAGAGAAAAAAAGAATTTCACCCTTAATTACAAGTTTGCCACCGTGTCTACTTATGTAGTCAGGCGAATACACGCCTGACTTCTAAAGTCTAATTTTTTTCCTATTTTTTCACTTTAGAAGTCAGGCGTGTATTAGCTTGACTTTAAAACTCGCGAATTTTGCCTCTTAATTACAAGTTTGCCACCGTGTCTACTTACGTAGTCAGGCATCTGAGCGCCTGACTTTAAATGTCTAATTCTAATCCCATTTTTGCACTAGTGAAAAATAATATATGTATTTAAATTTTAAATAAGTAGATGTATATTATATTTAGCTACACCAATAATTTATTATTTAGCTACCCCAACTAAAATTATTAGTCTAAGGAGATATAAAAGAACGACAATAAGTACATTAGTTTAAATCTATTAGTATATTATTAACTCAAATAAATATGGTGATTTGGGTCCCTTTATTTTACTTTTGACAATTTTTGGTCCCCAATTTTCTTAATTTGGCATATTTTTGTAGTCATACATTTTATTTTCACATTTGGTACCTCAAAATTATAGATTATTTGTATTTTTGGTTCTCTTTTATTGAAGTCGTTTTTGCATATAAAATACTACTTTTGTTTTTCACCCCCGAATAAAAAATAGGCTAGCTCCGCCGCTGCTAGTGAACTCTCGTGATCCATGTTAAATATTTTTCTTCCTATAATCATAATATTAATAATAATGAATTTATATAGAGTACATTGACTTTTTTGAAGTAATATAGTAAATTGGCCTAAAATAAATAAATAATATTATTAATTATATATAATTAAAATCTAGAAAATTATTTTATCTGTAACTTTTTAAAAATGGCTTAAAAGTAAATATTGATTGACATATATTAATTTGTTAAGAATAATATATAATGTTTTGTAAAGTAGTGTTAAGGATAAATTAATAATAATAATAATAATAATGAATTTATATAGAGTAATTCGACTTATTTTAAATACTAAAGTAATAAGTTGGATTAAAAGCAATTAATAGTATTATTAATTATTAATCTTTTATTATTATAATCAGAAAATGATATTATATGTATGTATATAAAAAATTGGCTAAGAAGTTAATAATAATTCATTGAACATGTATAAATTTGCTCGCTAAAATATACTTTTGGTCCTTTAGTTTTTACGGTTGTTTTGTTTTCGTCCTTTATCTTTTAAAATGTTCTTTTACATCATTTATTCTTTTATAGTTAATTAAGACGGTCATTTCGTTAGGTGGCTGTTAATTAGGGCTTCCACTAAGTCACTTTAAAAATATTATGTTGCGCTAATATAGCAATTGAAAAATGATAATTGAATAACAAATTGAAAAATTAAGAACTAAAATAGAATAAAAGTGACGAAAGTTAAATTTGCATTGATGATCACCATTAATACGTGATAAGTTACCGGAACCGGTTATTGCAAAGACAAAAAACCGGTTCTACACTATATCACTACTAGAAAAATCTCAAATAACGACGGAATTTAGAGACGGAATTTTTTCCGTCTCTATTAGAGGCGCATATAGAGACGGAATATTTTCATTGGAGACGGAATTGCAATTATGGAAATTTGAGACGAAAATTAGAGACGGAATTCGTCGGTCGCTAAGTTTGTCGTCTCTACGTCCGTCTCTAGTGAGTCTTTCTAGACGTATTAATAGTTCAAACTTCATTTAGAGACGGAATATAGTGACATAAATATCCGTCTCTAACTAAATCTGTCTCTAAGTCCGTCTCTAAATTGTAAATTAAACAGTTCCGTCTCTAATATTTTCAATTTAAATTAAAAATAAAAGATACGAAATCTTTTTTTTTTAATTTTCACTAATTCCCTACTAACCTACTCGACCCCTTTCTTTCACGCTCACTCTCACTCTCGAGACCTTTCACTCTCCTCACCTCACACACCCACAATCTCCGCCTTCTTCCTCAATCTCCGCCTTCTTCCACCCTCCTCCGAGCTCCTCCGCCCTTTGCTGCCCTCTTTTTCACTCCTCCACCCTTCACCTACGACCTTCTCTCCTCTGTTCCCTCTCACTCTTCCTCTCCCACCATTCCTCCTCCCTAAAATCGGCCACCACCACAAAAATAGTAAAGCTATTCTTCTTCTTTCTCCTCAAGGGTAAGTGTTCTGCTTCTACTCTACTTCTTTTCTACTTCTATTTAACACAAAAGCCCTAATTTTTGATTAACTCGAAACCCTAACCCCTATTCCCAATTTTACAACATCAATCCAAACCCTAACCTCCTATTCCTAATTTGTTGGCTTCATTCGTCCTATAGATGACCCACATTTGTTGTGAATTTCGAATACTTGCACTGTTAATTTGATATTTTAGGCAGGAAAATATATTTAGTTCTGGAAAAAGGCAGAAAAAAAAAACAGTCATTAGAGACGGAATTACAAATCCGTCTCTAAGTAAAATGTTGATATTGGCGACAGAATAATAATTGCGTCTCTACTAGAGACGGATTTTTGGTCAACGTCAATTATATGAGCTGAAAGTTAGCGACGATTTATTTAATGTTAGAGATGGAAAAAGGCCGTCTCTGGGTAGCGCATGACATATTCCGTCTCTGAAGCATTTGCGACCGCAATTTCAGCTACGGACTAGTTCCGTCTCTAATTCCGTCTCTAAAAGGCTTGGAGACGGAATTTCCCACTTTTAGAGACGGAATCCGTCCGTCTCTATTTCCGATTTTTCTAGTAGTGTATCAAACCAAAAGATTTCTTTACATTAACTCTCGACTTTTTTTTATTTTCCGTTCGTTCTGTTTTAATTCCCGGTTCTTATAATTTGTTATTCAATTATCATTTTTCAATTTCTATATTAGCACAATAAATTTGCAAAAAAATATTAGTGCAATAGATAATTCTTTCAATTATCATTTTTATAATGACACGGTTAGCATGCTTACACGACCAATTATTCGTGCCACTATCTATGTAATCCATAATTAAGAGTAAACTTAACGGAATGACCATTTTAATTAACTATAAAGAGATAAAGCATGTAAACAAACGTTTTAAAGATAAAAAACGAAAGCGAACATTTTATGAAAGATAAAGAACGTAAACGAATATTTTTTAAAAGATGAAGGACAACAATAAAATAAAATATTTAATGGTCTGATAACACAATCAGCTGCTTATGTTGCAAATTATTCATGTCACACTATCCACGTAACCCTAATTAAAAGCCCCTTAATGGAATGACCAATTTAATTAACTATCAAAATATAAAAGACGTAAACGAACATTTTAAGAGATAAAGGAAGAAAATGAAAAATAAATATGAAAGATAAAAGATCAAAAGTGTATTTTAGCCTAACTTATTAAGAATGACATAATGATTTGTAAAGTAATTTTAAGGAGAAATTAATACTTGTCTAATACTAATTATAATAATAATAATAATAATAATAATAATAAAAATATGAGTAGTTTTCTATAAAGAATAAGTTATTAATATATTCTGAGTAAAAAAGATATGAATATATTCAGTCAAAAAAAGATATGAATATATATTAATTTGGTCAAAAAAACAATATTATAATAGTAATTTCCAAAAAAAATCATTTATTAAAGTAAAGACAATAGTATAAATAAATGAAAATAGGTTTAACAGGAGAATAATTATCATTTTTCAATTTCTATATTAGCGTAATAGATCAGCAAAAAAATATTAGTGCAATAGATAATTCTTTCAATTATCATTTTTATAATGACACGGTTAGCATGCTTACATGACCAATTATCTGTGCCACTATTTATGTAATCCATAATTAAGAGTAAACTTATTGGAAGAACCATTTTAATTAACTATAAAGAAATAAAACATGTAAACAAATATTTTAAAAGATAAACAACGAAAGCGAATTTTTTATGAAAAAGATAAAGAATGTAAAGGAATATTTTTTAAAAGATAAAGGACAAAAATAAAAAAAAAATTAATTGTCTGATAACACAGTCAGCTGCTTATGTTGCAAATTATTCATGTCGCATAACCCAGAGCGTGAGGTTCAGCGGTTGGGGCTGAACCTCCCTTAACCAAGGGTCGGGGATTCGATCCCCGACATGGGTACGGAGCAGCGTTAAAACTCTGGGCCAACTGTCCTGCCCCTCGAGGCACCTACAAAGAGCGAGGGATTAGTCACTGCTGTCCGTGTGGTGGATACCCGAGTTTACCCAAAAAAATTATTCATGTCACACTATCCTCATAAGCCCTAATTAAAAGCCCCTTAACGGTATGACCACTTTAATTAACTATGAAAAGATAAATGACGTAAACAAATATTTTAAAAGACAAAGGAAGAAAATTAAAAAAAAGTGTATTTTAGCCTAATTTATTATTAAGGAGAAATTAATACTTATATTTTTTTTTGACCAAAAAATTAATACTTATCTAATAATAATACTTTGTCAAAATAATAATAATAATAATAATAATAATAATATGAGTAGTTTTCTATAAAGAATACTTCCTCTAGTTCTTATTATAAGAAAAAATTGCAGTATTAGTTTCATTGAGTAACTGATGTATCTGTGTCAAAAAAAAGAATAACCGATGTATTTGGTCCATAATATAGGTCAGATACATCAGTTTTTAAAAGAAATTAAAACTGCAAAGTTATTTTATAATAAGGACTCGAGGGAGTAAGATAATAATATATATATATATATATATATATATATATATATATACATATATATATATATATATTTTGTGAGTCAAAAAAGGATATGAATATATTCAGTCAAAAAAAGATATGAATATATGTTAATTTGGTCAAAAAAACAATATTATAATAGTAAAATCATTTATTAAATTGTACCAAAAAAAATCATTTATTAAAGTTCTTTCCAAAAAAAAAATCATTTATTAAAGTAAAGACAATAGTATAAATAAATGAAAATAGGTTTAAGAGGAGAATATGCTTTCTGAGAGAATTGAGGTGGTGGTGCTGCCTCTGCACCCCCGGTGAGAATCATTTCCGCGAATATGTCCTAAACACAAGTGTCTCACGATCGTCACGAGCTTGTGAGAGGTTACAACGCACTTACGTTACCCGGCACTTCACGTTTTCAACTCTCTCCCTCTCCTCTCTCACACCACCATCAGCACTTCTCACACCCCCACTCTTCACCATAAACTCATCACCATCTCTCTCTCTCTCTCTTGCTCACAATTCCCCAATTTCCTAAAGAGCAAAAACATCAGCAGATCCTTCTTTTCCGTCACCGTCATGGAGCCGTTACCCGCCGAGCTTCCTCCATGGCTTCCCGAAGATGACTTTCTCCTCAAGAACGCCGTCGAGGTACACACTCTCTCTCACTCTCTCTCTCTCTCTTTTGGCATTCCTTCTTAATAATTCAGTTAATTCTCTTGTTTATTTTTTCAAAGCTTTTTCACTCTTCCCATTCCCGTAGCTAGAAATGAAACCCTAGAATCTACTTCTAAGTCTTCGGTTTGTGTTTCCGTCACTCAATTGTGCTCTCACGATGCTCAATTGTTTGTTTACCAGGCTGGTGCTTCGCTTGAATCGTTGGCCAAAGGAGCTGTTCGATTCTCTCGGAGGTATTCCGTTGCGGAATTACGTGAACGGTGGCGCTCTCTTCTCTATGATCCTGATGTTCCGTTCGAGGCTTCGGAGGTGATGGTGACGTATGAGCTCGTCAACTACAATGGTCGTGGAATTGGTGAAACCTCCGGTGACCGCCGTGCAAGAAAGAGGAAGACTCGGAGTATTTGCAAGCATTACTTTGCTGTGCGGAAGAAATTCTACAGTCAGGTTTTTGATTCTTTTGATATGGCAACGCGTGATGAAATGAGAATTGATAATAACGATGATGATGCTATGGGTGTTGGTGGGTCGTGGGAAATTGATGGTAATTTGAATATGAATGATATGCCTGTGAATAATAGTTTAGTTGGTTATGGGAATTGTTTGGGTGTGGGGTCATCTCATTCAATGAGTGAAAATCCGATTTGGAAAACAATTGAGGATGTATCTGCCCCTGCTATTCCTGTTCAAGTTAGTATTAAAAAGGAAAATGGCGGTTTTGAAGCAAGAGAGACTATTACTGCCCATGGTGGTGGTATGTTGAATGATCCTAATGTTGCTGTGTTGGGAGATGTGGAAAAGCGCATCTCTGATTCTCTCTTGGACTTGAAGAGTGAGGATGAGCTGAAGTTTGTAAATATAGGTGGGAAAGATGAGATTGCCACGGGTAAACAGTGTTCTGAAAATGTTGATTCCCTTCTGTTGAGTTCTCCATGTGACATTCAGGGCAATGATGTATCTGATGTTCGGGAATCTCAGAAGTTGGATGCAGAAACAAAACTTGCTATGCCAAGTGGGTCGTCGGCTCAGTTAGAGGTTGTTTCCAACCCATTATCAGGAAGCAGTGTTGGTGATCTGGGCTTCATTTCTGATTCTGGAAAAGAAGTCTTGATGTCTGCTGCTGTACAATGTTCTAACCCCGAGCTCCTTGAGGATCACGAGTTATGTGAATTGAACACTGAGGATCCTGATGTCCCAAGCAACGATACTGTAAAAGCATCCACTGCAGTCCCACATTTTGTGACACTGAAATCCATATCAATTGTTAAAGAGGTGGGTTATCCAGATTCATCTATCAATAGTCGAAGAAGAAGCGGACTAGGTGGAAGCTTGAGGAAAGACAACATTCCTTCACACTCTTTAACAACATTGCAGACAGTTCCACCGGGGTTCATGCCTAATATAAGAGCAAGCAGCTCACCGGTTGGCATTGTAATGAGAGCTGAAAATCCTGCAAGGAACTCTATATCTGCACTTTCTAGGCAAAGTGGCAATGTCATTGCTAATATCAGCCCCAGTTTTAGTAGATTAGTTCATGCAACTACGATGTATGCCTCCTCAGATGGACGTGTGAAACAAGAGGTTAAATTTGTCAATTCCTGGATACTTAATGATTGGAAAACTTTTTAGGGAACTAATTTAATTTAAGTAAATGCTTTTATGGAGAAACAATTATTGAAGCTTTATGTTAAAAACAGGAAATTGATGCTCCGGCTTCAGTTGATGTTGATGCACATCCAAATGCAGAGGAACGTTTGGCTTTACCTGATTTCGAACCAAACTTATTGCACCCCGAACAAGGAGGTGGTGATGGTAGTGGTGATGATGATGATGATGATGATGATGATGATGATGGCGATAACTATGACAATGAAAATGAAATTCCTTACTTTTCTGATGCTGAGGCAATGGTAAGTATTATGTGTTGCATTGAATAGTAGTAACTCCCCATATTTAATTGTTGGTTTATCTCTCATATTCTTGATGTCGCTTGCTCAGATTCTGGAAATGGACTTATGTCCGAGTGATCAAGATACAAATGCACGTAAAGAAGGTAAATCATCCCAGTCTGACACTAGATAAAATAAAATTATCATAGTTCTGTTTAAGGTTTTTAAGTTAAAAATCCTATTGCACAAGGCTCTCCTCCGGTGGGATTTAGGAAGTGCCAAATCTACATAACTTACCATGAAATGTAGGGTTAGATTCCGCCTCCAGAAATGGAGGGTATGGTTCTGTCTCCAGAACCTATGGGCTTCTTGTCATAAGGCAGCAAACCCCCTACTTGGATTTTTAATTTTACTTCAAAAGTTGTTCAAAGTTGAAAATAAAACGTTCAAATTTTTAAATTAAAATGGAAATTTATTGTTTGGTTTATGTTTTTATTTGCTCCTATGAGTTTTCTTATAATTTGAATAAACATTCCTTATATTAGTAAATAGTGACATGCCGGGCAGTCTTCATTGAAGTTTAATCCAACAATTACGGTTAAAATATTATCATTATCGTTCATTAAATTTATCCATTTCTAGGTATAATAATGATGGTTGTTTCTCTTCTAATATGATATTCTTTTTGTTACAGTCTCGATATACCAACTTGAAGAAACTACGAGGACCATGATGAGATTGGAGCAATGTGTTCAGTCCATTGTGCAAAGAGATATTGCTTCTCGAGGAGCACTTGCAGTATTGTATGGGCGCAACATGAAGCAATATATTAAAAAGAGCGAGGTGCATTTATAAATTTGGACTTCTTTTTTTCCTTTAAAATATGGAACAAGGAACCTTTCTCCATTTTGTCTTCCTCCCATATCACAATAAAAGGATCTTGTCAATTTTCGTTATAAATACCTTAGATAGCATTTTAAGGCACGTTTGCATGTTCTCATGATTTCCATGCCATTATTTGTTTTCTTGCATAGTAATGGCCTAGTGTCAATATCATTACATTACCAACTTTGATAATTGGGGGAAACAAACTTGAACTAGACTAGCTTTCATTGATTTTGCTGAGTCTTAGATTTTTATATTTGCTGGAAGTTCCAATGGTTGAAGAGAATCTTATTTTTCTTATTTTCTTTATGCCTTTTATGTCTATCGTATTTATATTTAAGTTTTGATGAATTTAACAGATCCTGTCGTGGTCTCTGTTGTATTTCTGAAAAGATATTGACCTACATTAGGGTTAACTGTAAAATAATGATGTCCTTTGTGCCTTAGCACTACATATAAAACTCTGATTTTGTTGTTTGTCTAATTGGTGCAGTTCAAAAAAGTTTGTTGTGTTTGTTTCTAGTTTAAATGATTTTGCTCATGTTTATTACAATATCTTTCTATATTATAGGTAATACTTGGCAGAGCTACTGATGATTTCCAAGTTGATATCAACTTGGGTAGAGAAGGAGGGCGTGCCAACAAGATCTCTAGAAGACAGGTAAGATATCTCAGAAGCTTTGGTGTAAAATTCCTTGCATGGTTGATTTTTCTGATGAATTGGAAGCCCTTTTAAGTTCATATATTGTTGTAATTGATGAATTGGAAGTCCTTATAAGTTTATACAAAGGGTTTTGGACTGTTTGATATTATTGTTTGAAAAATAATGCAAGAAATGATCACTGTCCTAGAAAGAGAATCACTAGTAAAGTATTGATGTATTTCTGGAGCATGTCAAATGACAAATCTTTAAAAAGCTTTTATTTACCTACTTGGAATGTATTGCTCTGGTGAGTCTTTTTGGTTATTGAACTAAATAGTGTTATTATAATGTCTGGGTGTGTATCATTTTAATTATGCATGAGCACAATACAGAGCAAGGACCAGAAGAATATTTGTTTCATAATGAAAATCCAGAAAATTTCAATTACATATCCTTTTAAATTTATATATTAGTATAAACTAAGAACTACTACTTATTATCTCTGATAGGCTAAAATAAAGCTGGATGCAAATGGCTCTTTTGTTATAAAAAACCTTGGCAAGCTTTCTATATTCTTGAATGGCAAGGAAGTTGTTCCAGGACAGCTGCGGGGTCTTAGAAACAATAGTTTGATCCAGGTAACTACCTTTCCTTTCCATTCTTAAGTAATTTTTACATTACAGTAATGCAGTAATTTTTTTTTACCTTTGCAGTGTAATAACTTTTGGTAAATGACTTACATGCAGATTAGAGGCTTCTCGTTCATATTTGAGGTCAATAACAAATGTGTGAAGAGCTTTATAGCAAATATGAATGCGAATGAAACGAGAGAAGGATAGAAGGAAGGCAATTGCTTTGGTTGCCGGGGTTTCTTCGAAGGTGTAAGTTTAGGGATTTTAGGATAGCAATATAAGGCAGCCAGAAATAGAAGTTATATCAGTTATATTATTTCATATTAATTAATGGATGTTGATCGAAAGTCAAATCAAAGTGTACAAATAGAAGATAGAAGATAAGGAAGCTATGTAGAATATAATATGGCTGCTGCGCAGTGGGGCAACTTGTTTTGTTCTTTTTTTGACAAAACTTGTTTAGCTTTTTGAAATATTTTTTTGATAATACAAAACTTCTTAGTTCTTATTTGTTCAATGATTCTTATTTCATTTGTAATAGATCGTGATTTTAGGCATCAAACATCCCTAGTAATCATCGATAAATAAATCAATGAATAAAAGGAGGTTATGCTTTCGAACAATCTCTCTCAATTTAATATAGGATTTTAGATAGATTGTCTGCTTTTATTGTGGTATTTTTACCTACTCAGGAGCATGTGTTAACAGCAACATGCCACTCATAGTTTTTAAGAATATCCATAATTGAAAAGACATTTCATCATTACTAAATTAAACGTCCCTTGAATGGTTTAAGAGAATTTTTCTATTCCAAAACTAATCACTACTACGCCCTCATGCCACTGTAAAAGATTACTAATTGAATATATTTAACTATAGAGGCTGGCTAATAGGTCTCTCATTGTGAGCAAGTGTTTTAGTAATTTAAAATTTGTTTGTATCCTCAATACTTTTTCATAATTAAAAAGTTTGCCTCACAATCTCCAAGTCCAAACCTTAGTTTTTCTCTCTATCTTTCTCTTTGTCAACTTTTCCTTCTCCAATCACTAGGGGTGTTCGTGGGTCGGTTTGGATCGAATTTGACCAAATCCGTTGCCCGAACCAATGATAATTATTCGGTTTGGGTTGGTTCGGATTTTACATTTTTTCCTCCAAAATCCGAACCAAACCGAACCGATATTGGACGGGTTGGTTTGGATTGGGCTCACGGGTCATTCACTAAAATATTAATTTTCTAAAATATAAAAAAAAACATTTTTTTATGATATTCCAACACTTTAAATAGCTAAAAAAATTGAAAATCACACGAAATCAAACTCAAATCCACTAATAGTCTTCCCATTCATAGTATTAAAATTTTACAACTTAATCATAAATTATTAAGGTAAAAATTCTAAGCAAATAAAACCGTGTGCATCTAAAATTACAAAATTGTTATGACGTAATATGAGTTGGTTCGGGTTCGCGGATTTGATTTTTAAAATCTGTTGCCCGATCCAAACAACTACGGGTTGGTTTGGATTTGTTCGATTTTAACCCGAACACGAAAAATATCCGAACCAAACATATCAGTTTGGATTGAATCGTGGGTTGGTTTGGATTTGCCCGAACCACTGAACACCCCTACCAATCACTGGGAGCAATCATATTTGTGCCGTTGTTCTTCTTTTTTGGGCCGTGTTCTCGCTGGACCAACAGGCCCATTCAGCAATTGGATATGGATTGGTCCAATCACTTTAGTCTATATCCACAATATACAAGCCCAATTATGACTATCATACTTGGATGGCTCAGATCAATTCTATCAATCCGACGGCTCACAACGGGCACGATTCCCTATAAATACTGGCACACATTCCCATTAATAGGTACATTCTCATTCCTAGAATATTACTACTCTCTCATTCCCTATACTGACTTGGGCGTCGGAGTGGCATCGCAGGTGCCCCCTCCGGGATTCATTCAACACTCCGCTCGGATTGCAAGAGACCTACCAACAGCAGTCACCGCAGCGCTGCTAGGTACAGAACATTGGCGACCACAGTGGGAGATATCTATCTCTCACACCATCTCTACTCTTTGAACTTTCTCCTGTCTTCCCATGGCACCCAGAGGTGGACCCCGAGTCCAAAGCATTGCCGCTCCGCAACACCAGCCAGAGGGCACTCCCGAAGGCCTTGCTGCATCCACGCCAAACCAAGACATTCAGGTCCCGGCACCTCAGCCAGCCTCTATCCAGATCCCCGTCCAACTTGGGGATGCGGCGACCATCCGCCAGCTCTTGGACCTGCTGTGCAACCGCACCCAGACTATGTTACAGCAAAAAGCGCGCCTCAGGCAGATAGAGAGGCGAATGACAGCCATGCCTGAGCAACCCCATCCTCGCTGGAACACCCCTTCCCCAAGGACAATGAGCTCCAGGCGCCGCAGATCTCCACCCAAGCGTTATCACAATCATCGCTCTCCACCTAGATGGAAGCGAGTTCGCCACTCTCCTCCTCGACGCGGCAGGCACCAAAGATCAGTTTCACCTCCAAGCACCCCTCCAACCCCGCTTGACAGTATATACTGGCCTGAGGAGTCTCTCCCCAGGTCCTCATCGCCCGCAACTTCCAATTTTCGCGAGAGGTCGCGAAGCCGAGTCAAGACCCATAGGAGGCATCGCCAAAGATCTACATCGAGGAGATCTCCAGCCCAACGTGATCGTTGAGATATAGATCTCGGGGACTGGTCACCTCACAACTCACGATGGACCTCCAATGAAGGACCCTTCACTAGGAAGGTTGACGACTGCCCAATTCCGAGGACCTTAGAGAAGCTCCCAGCCCTCAAAACATACGACGGGACTGGAGACCCTGACAGGCATTTGGCCTACTTCTCTGTCACGATGAGATACTGGGGGGCAAGGGAACCTGTCCACTGCAAGATCTTTCCCCTCACTCTCACGGATTCAGCACTAGCTTGGTTCCAGGAGTTGAAACCAAACTATGTTTCGTCTCGGGGGCAGCTGGCCACCATGTTTGTAACACCCCAATTTAGAAAATTGATAAAATAAATAAATAAAATTATATTGACTTGATAAGTCCCATTAAAAATAGGTAGTACTTATAAAAAAATGATAAGTAGGCATGAATATAACTACTACTAAATAAATTAATAGATGATATATAAATAGGTAGGAATGTTTCTTTGACTAAAAAGTAGAAAAGAATAAAACTTGAGCCACATGCGTGACTAGTGAGAGTAATAGCCTTGTAGAAGAGACAGAGAAGTAATACATGATTTTCACTTATCTTTGGAAATAATAGAACACTTGTAAGTAATTGGATGAGATGGTAAGGGTCTCTTTCGACATAACTAAGGTTTTAAGTTCGAGTCCGACAGTAGGAGTACAGTAACATTAAAACCCTTGTGGAGAAGTTTGTTTGGCTCAGACGATTAGTCTCTGCAATTGGGCGTAAATCGCACAAATTTACTCAAATAATAAAATGAAAACACGTGGTGATTTACATCACCGACTAATGGTACAAGAAACTTAGAGAAGAAGAAAAAAATCTTGAAGACCTCACCACAAAAAGGAGACAAGTGTCCTTCTAGGACTCTCTAAAGACTACTATAAATAGCTCCCTTACTAAACTAAAGCCACACACCAAAATAAGAAACACAACCCCACCACCATCACTATCATCAGATATTCCTTTCAACTAATCACTCTCTTCATCTCACTATCACACTACTACACCACTACTCCACCCACACACTCTAAGACGTCTCTCTCTCTACAACTACACACACAAATAAATAATAAACTTCCATCACCAAACTCTAAGACGCCTCTCTCTCTACAACTACACAACCAAGTAGTAGTAGACTAGTTACTAAAATTAATGAGTTAAGGGTGACCCTAGCCCTTTTATAATTTATACTTTTACTTAACGTAACGAAATTATCGGTACTAAATTTATCTCTAAAATTATTATATCATAATCTAAAATATCATTGGACTGTTATTTTTATTACTAACTATGACTCACTAACAGTGACTGGAACTAGCATTTGGACTACTGACTGTAACTTGAACTAACATTTGGACTACTAATCTTGACTTACTAACCGAAATTATTATTGTTATTTTTCTATTATTATTTTCTTTGTCATTAATACTGTCATTATCATATTCTAACCTTAGTACTTCGTTGCTCTAAATTTTTATCTTATAATTTTTCTATTATTTCATTGAGTTCCTATTCTCATTTTAATACTATTATGGTCACGTTACTACCATTTATACTGTTACAATTTTTACTATTATTGTTCACATAATTTTGGCCATAACTATTCTAACAGAACTCATTATTATTCTTACTACTATTATTAACATTTCACTTTATTAGTTGTTGGCATATATGCATATATGTTGATATCAACTTTTAACTGAATATTAATTTTATTATTTTTACACAATTTAATAGTTACAAACTCTTTAAAAGTTTATTCTATATTGAGAATTTTACTAAAAATATTCTTTTTGACAACCTACTAAAACTATTCTAAGCATCATAAATTTCTGGTATCTACATTAATTAAAATGCTTCATAATGGTTTTCCTTTCTCCTTTTCACGTTCTTATTAAGGTCTTAGAATTTATATCTTTAAATAATTTAACTTTTTCAATTGTTTTTAATTCTCCAGTTTACCCTCATGGCACTATTTTTTTTTGTCATTGAGATCAGTCTATTTGACTCTTAGGGAAATTGTTTAAATGATTTCTAAAACTCTTGAATAATTATTCAATTGCCTGTTGAGAAAGATGAAGGAAAAATGGAATAACAAAGATAATTAAGTTTTTAAAATATTTAAGTGTGATTTTTGGAGTTAGCTACGCTTTGGTACACACGTGAGTGCGCAAGTGAAGGTTGAGGTAAACCTTGGGGGCATGACGGTGCGAGACCCCACAAGTGACCAGGTAGTAGCTCCCCTGTGTCGTGGTATTTGATACCCCACTGTGATGATCCTGGCGGGACACTGCAAGAACTCGGGATCGGTGGTAGAGTGTTCCGTGAAGATACTGTGATAGTGAGAACTGTACCAATGAGAATTTGAAACGGAACATGTCCTCCCGATCGCTCCTCTAAATTAGAATCTCTCCATGGAGTAGATGTGGGCCCATGCATATTTTTGTTTTTATGATTATTCAAGCATTTAAAACACCAAAACTCAATACTTATATTTAATTACTTCTCATTTTACTACAATGATTATTGTTGATGTGTACTCACCCCTTGTTTTTATTGTTTTGGACTTTATATTCCTTTATCTAAGATGACCAACCAACCTCGGACTAGAGTTGATGTGGACTTCATAAACGGATTTTGGACTCCTGATTACGCTACCTCAACTGTTACTTTTGATGGAGACGTCACTATTCTTATAACTACAGGAACTTTTCCAAACTTTAACACCCGCACTTACCATCAGAACCTGATAGTTTCTTTTTACCTCCCTCTCGAAGACAAGTGGGTTGCAGCAGCCTTAGCTCCGAATTACCCTCACAGGGGACCCCCTCCTCCTCACTTCCCAGGATATTAAAGGACGTAGAGTCTAGTGTGTGAAAAGTCGGTCATGTGGTGTATCAGTAGGTTATCCGTTGTATGTGTGTTGAATTAAAATCGGTTTTGGTTAGGAGTGGTCGAAATGTCGTGTGGTGGATAACTGTAACAACTATGTGGACCTGTTGTACTATTGTGTTTATGTCATGATGTACCCTGGATGCGTTTGTATGGCACTAAAATATGTTTTAATCATAATAAATGTTTCTCTTCTAGATAAAAGAAATTAATCAATTAATATATATATATATATATAATAAAAGTAAATACATAAATAAGATAAATAAATAAATGCCGCGATATTCGAGAACGTCTCATTTAGTGTTATCAGAGCGGGTCGAGTCTTCTGAAGCCATGGGAATGGACTGACTAGGCTTTTGCGGTGAGTTAGATAGCATTTTAAATCTAACCCCTCTGCTTCTGTAGGAAATCATGACTCGAGCCAGTAATGGAAAAATGACAGATGTCATTCAAGCCATCAGGAATATGGCGGAAGCAATACTGCAACAAACTCAACAGAACCATGGGCGAAACGAAGGGGCGCCTGAGTATCAAGGCCTAACAGAATTTCGCCGTAATAAACCCTCACAGTTTAATGGAGAATATGATCCATACAAAGCTGAGTTATGGCTCCAAGAAATGGAAAAGATATTTGAAGCAATGATGTGCCCACCAGAGCGACGAGTTACTTACGCCGCTTTTATGCTCGTTGGAGAAGCTGAGTACTGGTGGAAAGAAACTCCTCAACTTCTGGAAGCAGAAGGTCGAGAAATAACTTGGGAACTGTTCCGCAACAAGTTTTTGGAAAAGTATTTTCCGCTGGATGTGAGACATGCTAGAGAAATGGAATTCCTGCATCTGAAGCAAGGAGGAATGCCTGTGGGAGAATATGCGGCAAAATTTGAAACATTGTCCAAATTTTCGATGTATTTCCAACACCATCCAGATGAAGGCTGGAAGTGTCGAAAATTTCAAGAAGGGTTGTGGTATGAGATTCAGGAAGCAATAGCTCCTTTAAACATACGAGAGTTTCCTGAGCTAGTGAATCGATGTAGAGGGATAGAGGATCTAAAGAAATCTAGAGAAAGGAAGCTTCATAATTCAGGACCCTCTCGATTTAGAGGAAATGAGAAATTCAAAAAGAAACCATACAGTCTTCCTCAGGGAAACCAATCTCAAAATTCGGGATATGGAGGAAAAGGAGGATCTAATCAAGTGAAACCGACATTTCTGAGATGTTTCAAATGCGGAGGTTCCCACAACACCAAGGATTGTTTGAATAAGGAAGTGATTTGCTTTAAGTGTAGAAAACCAGGACATTTCTCTCGAGACTGCCAACAGTTTAAAGCTGAAACCCCCACCAACAAGGAGGAGACGTCAAGGCCAAAGACAAGAGGAAGGGTGTACACTATGAGTGGAGCTGAGGCTTCTCAGTCTGATGACCTCATACAAGGTAAGTGTCTCATAGCAAATAAACTTTTAAATGTACTGTATGATTCAGGCGCTACTCGTTCTTTCATATCTTATGATTGTGCTAAACAACTGAACCTACATATTTCACAACTCTCTTTTGACTTAACTGTTTCCACCCCTACCCATGATCCGGTAGTAACTGGTTTAGTTTGTTTAGACTGTCCCATCACTATTGAAAATAATGACTTTTACATTACCTTAGTTTGCTTACCTTTAACTCAAATAGATGTCATAATAGGCATGGACTGGTTATCGGCTAATAATGTCCTATTAGACTGTTCAAGCAAAACCTTGATTTTTCCCAACTCTAAGTACTCTAGATCCCAGCCTTCCAACCAACCAATTGCTTCTCTTCGGGAGGAAGCGCAAGGATATATTTCACTATGTTCTCTGGAAGTAAAAGGGGAAGTGAATTTGGACAATATACCAATCGTTAGAGAATTTTCCGAGATACTTAGAGAAATTCTAGGATTGCCACCTAATCGAGAGATAGAATTCTCCATCGATATACTACCAGGAACTGGTCCTATCTCAATAGCCCCATATCGGATGTCACCATCCGAATTAGCTGAACTGAAGAAACAATTGGAGGCCTTATAGGAGAAGAAATTTATTCGACCAAGTGTATCACCCTGGGGAGCTCCTGTACTGTTGGTAAAGAAGAAAGATGGAACGATGAGATTATGTATCGATTACCGACAGTTGAATAAGGTGACTATTAAGAATAAATATCCTTTACCTAGGATAGATGATTTGATGGATCAGCTGAAGGGAGCATCAATATTTTCAAAGATCGATCTGCAATCTGGATATCACCAGATACGAGTAAAGGCCGAAGACATACAAAAAACTGCTTTTCGGACACGGTACGGTCATTATGAATACCAAGTAATGCCGTTCGGAGTCACAAATGCCCCTGCAATTTTTATGGATTATATCAACAGGATATTCCACCCATACTTGGATAAGTTCGTTGTAGTTTTCATTGACGACATTCTTATCTACTCGCGGAGTCTTCAAGAACATGCAGATCATCTTCGGCTCGTCCTCCGAATTCTTAGAGAAAAACAGTTATATGCAAAATTGTCTAAGTGCGAGTTTTGGTTGGAGGAAGTCAAATTTTTAGGACATGTGATTTCTAGAACAGGAATTAGTGTAGACCCATCCAAAGTATAAGCTGGCCTACAATGGGATCAACCCAAGACTGTAACCGAAATTCGTAGTTTCCTCGGATTAGCTGGTTATTACCGAAGATTTATTGAAGGATTTTCGAAAATTGCTTCACCTTTAACCCAACTAACTCGAAAGGGACAAGTGTTCGTATGGACCGATGACTGTGAAAAAAGTTTTCAGGAGTTGAAACGAAGATGGACGATGTCACCTGTTCTAATACTCCCCGATCCAAGTAAGCGTTTCGAAGTATATTGCGATGCATCGCTATAGGGATTAGGATGCGTTCTTATGCAAGATAGGAAGGCAGTCGCTTATGCTTCCAGACAATTAAGACCACATGAGAGAAACTACCCGACCCATGATTTAGAATTAGCTTCAATTGTCTTCGCTTTGAAGATATGGAGACATTATTTGTATGGGTCTCAATTTGATGTTTTTAGTGATCATAAGAGTTTGAAGTACTTGTTTGACCAAAAAGAATTAAATATGAGACAAAGAAGATGGATGGAATTTATCAAGGATTATGAATTTGAACTTCAATATCATCCTGGAAAAGCCAATGTAGTGGCGGATGCCCTAAGTAGAAAAACTCTGCATATTTCCTCTATGATGATTCGGGAGATGGAACTTATTGAGAAGTTCAGAAATTTAAACTTGGCTATGGATGTGACAGGAAACCGACTTAGGTTGAACATGGTTACCATTTCCGGCAGTTTATTGACTCACATAAAGGCAAAACAAGAGGATGATGAGTACCTTCAAGAGGTGATGGAACTAAGGAAGCAAGGAAATATGGAAGATTTCAAAAAGGATTCTGACGGAGTAATCAAATTTCAAAATCGGATCTGTGTACCGAACGATCAAGAGATAAAGAAATTAATTTTAGAAGAAGAACATAAGAGCAAGTTGAGCATACATCCTGGAGCAACAAAGATGTATCAAGATCTTAAGAGGATGTACTGGTGGCCAAAAATGAAAAAGGAAATCTCTCATTATGTGGCTAGTTGCTTAGTTTGCCAAAAAGTAAAAATCGAACACCAAAAACCCGCAGGGATGCTGCAACCATTAGATATCCCAGAATGAAAATGGGATAGTATAGCTATGGACTTTGTCTCAGGATTACCAAAGACTCCTAGAGGACATGACTCAATTTGGGTAATTATCGATAGGTTAACCAAGTCGGCTCATTTTCTACCTATCGGTATCAGACATTCCTTAGAGAGGTTGACCCAAATCTGTATTAGGGAGATTGTAAGATTACATGGAGTACCCTCAAGTATAATTTCAGACAGAGATCCAAGACTTACCTCAAAATTTTGGGACAGCTTACACAAAGCCCTTGGCACTAAGTTGCGACTGAGTTCTGCATATCATCCACAGGCGGACGGTCAATCTGAGCGGACAATCCAGTCTTTAGAAGATTTGTTAAGAGCTTGTGTCTTAGAATATTCTGATAACTGGGATGAGCTATTGCCACTAATTGAATTTACCTACAACAATAGTTTTCATTCTAGTATAGGGATGGCTCCTTATGAAGCACTGTACGGACGAAGGTGCAGAACACCACTGTGTTGGTACGAGACAGGAGAATCTCTTATTTTAGGGCCAGAAATAGTACAACAGACCACTGAGAAAATAAAGATGGTCCAAGATAAAATGAAAACGGCACAAAGCAGACAGAAAAGTTATGCCGATAAACGAAGAAGACCCGTTGAATTCCAAGAAGGTGAACATGTATTCTTGAAAGTCACACCGATGACTGGGGTTGGTAGAGTAATGAAATCTAGAAAACTTACACCCAGATTTATAGGACCTTATCAAATCCTTCGTCGAATTGGTCCCGTTGCTTACCAAATAGCCCTGCCATCTTTTCTTTCAAACCTTCACAGTGTTTTCCACGTGTCACAATTAAGAAAGTATATATCCGATCCTTCACATGTAATAGAGCCCGACACAGTACAGTTAAAAGAAAATTTAACGTATGAGGCTCTACCTGTTAAAGTGTCAGACCGGAGAATGAAACAGCTCCGACGAAGAGAAATCCCACTAGTAAAAATAATATGGAATGAGAGTACCGGAGACTCTACTTGGGAGTTAGAGGAAAAAATGTAGGAACGATATCCGCATTTATTCGGAGGTGAGCAAATTTCGAGGACGAAATTTTTATAAGTGGGGGAGGATTGTAACACCCCAGTTTAGAAAATTGATAAAATAAATAAATAAAATTATATTGACTTGATAAGTCCCATTAAAAATAGGTAGTACTTATAAAAAAAATGATAAGTAGACTTGAATATAACTACTACTAAGTAAATTAATAGATGATATATAAATAGGTAGGAATGTTTCTTTGACTAAAAAGTAGAAAAGAATAAAACTTGAGCCACATGAGTGACTAGTGAGAGTAATAGCCTTGTAGAAGAGAGAGAAAGAGAGAAGTAAGACGTGATTTTCACTTATCTTTGGAAATAATAGAACACTTGTAAGTAATTGGATGAGATGGTAAGGGTCTCTTTCGACATAACTAAGGTTTTAAGTTCGAGTCCGACAGTAGGAGTACAGTAACATTAAAACCCTCGAGGAGAAATTTGTTTGGCTCAGACGATTAGTCTCTGTAGTTGCGCGTAGATGGCACAAATTTACTCAAATAATAAACACAGCCCCAAAAAGGAGACAAGTGTCCTTCTAGGACTCTCCAAAGACTACTATAAATAGCTCCCTTACTAAACTAAAGCCACGCACCAAAATAAGAAACACAGCCCCACCACCATCACTATCATCAGATATTCCTTTCAACCAATCACTCTCTTCATCTCACTATCACACTACTACACCACTACTCCACCCACACACAGTTGTAGTAGAGTAGTTAGTAAAATTAATGAGTCAAGGGTGACCCTAGCCCTTTTATAATTTATACTTTTACTTAACGTAACGAAATTATTGGTACTAAATTTATCTCTAAAATTATTATATCATAATCTAAAATACCATTGGACTGTTATTTTTATTACTAACTATGACTCACTAACAGTTACTGGAACTAGCATTTGGACTACTGACTGTAACTTGAACTAACATTTGGACTACTAACCTTGACTTACTAACTGAAATTATTATTGTTATTTTTCTACTATTATTTTCTATGTTATTAATACTGTCATTATCATTTTCTAACCTTAGTACTTCGTTGCTCTAAATTTTTATCTTATAATTCTTCTATTATTTCATTGAGTTCCTATTCTCATTTTAATACTGTTATGGTCACGTTACTACCATTTATACTGTTACAATTTTTACTATTATTGTTCACATAATTTTGGCCATAACTATTCTAACGGAACTCATTATTATTCTTACTACTATTATTAACATTTCACTTTATTACTTGTTGGCATATATGCATATATGTTGATATCAACTTTTAACTACTGAATATTAATTTTATTACCATACTTTTATTTTACACAATTTAATAGTTACAAACTCTTTAAAAGTTTATTCTATATTGAGAATTTTACTAAAAATATTCTTTTTGACAACCTACTAAAACTATTCAAAGCATCATAAATTTCCGGTACCTACATTAATTAAAATGCTTCATAATATGATACTCTCGGTGCTGGGTTTTCCTTTTTCCTTTTCACGTTCTTATTAAGGTCTTAGAATTTATATCATTAATTAATTTAACTTTTTCAATTGTTTTTAATTCTCCAGTTTACCCTCATGGCACTATTTTTTTTGTCATTGTGATCAGTCTATTTGACTCTTAGGGAAATTGTTTAAATGGTTTCTAAAACTCTAGAATAATTATTCAATTGTCTGTTGAGAAAGATGAAGGAAAAATGGAATAACAAAGATAATTAAAAGTTTTTAAAATATTTAAGTGTGATTTTTGGAGTGAGCTACGCTTTGGTATTCGATACCCCACTCAATACTTATATTTAATTACTTTACTACAATGATTATTGTTGATGTGTACTCACCCCTTGTTTTTATTGTTTTGGACTTTATGTTCCTTTATCTAAGATGGCCAACCAACCTCGGACTAGATTTGATGTGGACTTCACAAACGGATTTTGGACTCCTGATTACGTTACCTCAACTGTTACTTTTGATGGAGAGTCACTATTCTTATAACTACTGGAACTTTTCCAAACTTTAACCCCCGCACTTACCATCGGATCATGTGGGTCGAAGACATGTGGGTTGCAGCAGCCTTAGCTCTGAACTAACCTCACAGGGGACCCCCTCCTCCTCACTTCCCAGGATATTAAAGGACGTAGGGTCTAGTGCGTGAAAAGCCGGTCATGTGGTGTATCAGTAGGTTATCCGTTGTATGTGTGTTGAATTAAAATCGGTTTTGGTTAGCAGTGGTCGAAATGTCGTGTGGTGGATAACTGTAATAACTATGTAGACCTGTTGTACTATTGTGTTTATGTCATGATGTACCCTGGATGCGTTTGTATGGCACTAAAATATGTTTTAATCATAATAAATGTTTCTCTTCTAGATAAAAGAAATTAATCAATTAATATATATATATATATATATATATATATATATATATATATATATAATAAAAGTAAATAAATAAATACGATAAATATATAAATGCCGCGATATTCGAGAACGTCTCAATGTTCACAACCCGCTTTGTCGCTTCCCGCTTGAAGCCAAAATCTGAAGAGGTACTCAGGGCGATCAAGCAAGGAGAGAAAGAAACACTTAGAGAATATCTGGAAAGGTTCAACAAGGAGGCTGGCAACGTTAGGAACCTTGAAGACAAGAGAAGGCTCTTTTGGATGAAGGATGGCCTTAAGAAAGGAAGCCTGTTTCAAAGAGACGTGGGGATTAACAAACCCCGAAGCTTGGATGAGTTCCTTCAGAAGGCACAAAAGTACATGGATTATGAAGAAGCCAACATGGCGTACCAAGAGGAAGCCAAGGTTGGCAACGAGAAGGACGGGCTGGTCTACAAGGCTGCTGAAGAGCCATGGCAGAAGCGAGCTCAGGATGACAGAACTCCTCTTGAGTCCCGACCTCGACAAGGTCGCTTCCCAGAATACACCCTACTGAACACATCCCATGCTGAGATCCTTGCCGAGTGCGCCGATGCGGAGTTTCGGGACATCAAACAGCCCGAACCTCTCGTGCAAACCTCTAAGAAGTACTGCCGTTATCACAAAAGTTATGGGCACAGTACTAACAAATGCAATACCTTCAGGGATGACATTGAAGAAATGATCCGCGAAGGGAAGCTCACTCAGTACGTGAATGAGGAAGATGATGAGACTCGTGACTCTGAATAGGGAGCAGGACATCAGGACTAGAAACTAGAACTAGGCCTAGTTAAGAATTTTACTGTTTGGGCACAAATGCAAAATGTAAAAGCTCGATATAAAAGTTCATTTTTTGCAATTACAGTTTTTTCTTTAGTTCACTAGATTGATGCTTGTTCCAAAGAAAAATTTCTTAAGGTCAAGAAAGAAAAAGGGCCCAACTCCATAGTTAGGGGTAGAGCGAGACAAGTTTGAGACCCGACATAGCCTGCAAGGAAGGACTGCCTACCTTGCAGGGGCAACCTCGACATTAACTCTAAGTCAAGACCATCTTTCCAAGACGATGGTTTTGCAAATACATCTCTGGATGCAAGATCGCACGAAGTAGGCAAGCGCTGACGTGCACCTCCAATCCTAGCAAAGGAATCAAGAGTGCCACGGCACGCCGAAACAAATAAGGCCATCGGTAAAAATACTGGTCAAAGGAAGACACCATGATCGTTTGCATTTTTCCTAATTACCAAAGCAAGAATCTCATAATTCTTTCCACTAAATGACTTTGGCGGTCACAACCCCTTGGGCGAGTTCTATCCGGGCCGAGTCCCGGTAAACTGTGCCAAGGGTATACTTCAAGCTGACCTTGGTGGTCACAACCCCTTGGGCAAGTTCTATCAGGGCCGAGTCCTGGTAAACTATGCCAAGGGTACACTTCAAGCTGACCTTGGTGGTCACAACCCGTTGGGCGAGTTCTATCCGGGCTGAGTCCTGGTAAACTGTGCCAAGGGTAGACTCCAAGATGGCCTTGGTGGTCACGACCCCTCATAATGAATTCTATCCAGGTCAAGTCATGGTAAACTCTGTTCAGAGTATACTTCATTACAAATTGTCCCGAGAGGCGTCGACAACTTAACCGCCTAAAGCAAGACAAACTTAGCGACTATCTACTGGAAAAATCCTAAGTCCAACGAGAAGGCGCACACACGGAAAATCACCAGTAGGGCATGAGACCATGAGGTCACGGCTCCATGATCACGGTTTGCAAAGAGAAGGGCGCCAGAATCCCGTGTTCATAGTTTGCAAGAGCAGGGCGCCAAGGGCGCCAAGATCACGGTTTGAGCTGCTGGGCGCCAAGGTCATGGTGACGGCTTGCAAGGCATGGGCGCCAAGGGCGCCAAGGTCATGGTGACGGCTTGTAAGGCGTGGGCGCCAGGGGCGCCAAGGTCATGGTGACGGCTTGCAAGGCATGGGCGCCAAGGGTCATGGTGACAGCTTGTGATTCATGGGCGCCAAGGGCGCCAAGTGCCATGGTTACGGTTTGGAGGACATGGGTGCCAATGGCGCTAGGTGCCATGGTGACGGCTTGTGAGGCATGGGCGCCAGGTGCCATGGTGACGGCTTGGGAGGCATGGGCGCCAAGGGCGCCACGTGTCATGGTGACGGCTTGCAAGGCATGGGTGCCAAGGGCGCCAAAGTCATGGTGACGGCTTGTAAGGCATGGGCGCCAAGGGCGCCAAGGTCATGGTGACGGCTTGCAAGGCATGGGCGCCAAGGGCGCCAAGGTCATGGTGACAGCTTGCAAGGCATGGGCGCCAAGGGCGCCAAGGCTGATGGTGACGGCTTGTGAGGCATGGGCGCCAAGGGCGCCAAGTGCCATGGTGACGGTTTGGAGGACTTGGGCGCCAAGGGCGCCAGGTGCCATGGTGACGGCTTGTGAGGCATGGACGCCAAGGGCGCCAGGTGGCAGGTGCCATGGTAACGACTTGGGAGGCATGGGCGGCAAGGGCGCCAAGTGCCATGATGACGGCTTGTGAGGCATGGGCGCCAAGGGCGCCAAGTGCCATGATGACGGTTTGTGAGGCATGGGCGCCAAGGGAGCCAAAGGCCATGGTGACGATTTTGAGGACATGGGCGCCAAGGGCGCCAAGGTCATGGTGACGACTTGCAAGGCATGAGCGCCAAGGGCGCCATGGTCTATGGTGACGACTTGCAAGGCATGGGCCCCAAGGGTGCCATGGTCTATAGTGACGACTTGCAAGGCTTGGGCGCCAAGGGCGCCATGGTCTATGGTGACGACTTGCAAGGCTTGGGCGCCAAGGGCACCATGGTCTTTGGTGACGACTTGCAAGGCATGGGCACCAAGGGCGCCAAGGCTCAAGGTGACGGTTTGCATCGAGCAACGTCACTGGTTGTGACTGCTGGGCACCAAGGGCGCCAGAGTGAAGGTCTAGACAAACAGCAAAGTCTTTATTTGCATGAAGGAAAGGGGGAAGAGGACATACACTTACCCTAAATAAAGAAGAGAGAAACTTGCTCCAAGCTCAAATGTGTGATTCCAAGAAGCCTTATCCAAAATCCAAGCAATGAAAACCCACCTACTTATAGTGGGCAGAAGAAGTAATAAAAACATTTTTCTTTTTTCTTCTAAACAAAAACAAAAATGTTATCGTCACGAACAAAGACATTCTGCACGACCCGACGAGGCAAACGAGCCATCGTGTCTGGCAAATCGACGAAAATCCTTCAAGCCAAGACCATCCTCCGGAATAACCTCGGCTCGGGGGGCAACTGTTCTGGACCAAGAGGCCCATTCAGCAATTGGATATGGATTGGCCCAATCACTTTGGTCCATATCCACAATATACAAGTCCAATTATGACTATCATACTTGGATGGCTCAGATCAATTCTATCAATCCGACGGCTCACAACGGGCACGATTCCCTATAAATACTGGCACACATTCCCATTAATAGGTACATTCTCATTCCTAGAATATTACTACTCTCTCATTCCCTATACTGACTTGGGCGTCGGAGTGGCATCGCAGGTGCCCCCTCTGGGATTCATTCAACACTCCGCTCGGATTGCAAGAGACCTACCAACAGTAGTCACCGCAGTGCTGCTACGTACAGAACAGGCTGAATAGGGTGGTTGGGTAGATCTGGCCAACTCCTCCCACAAAAAAACAGGTTGGGCAACCGGGTAAAACTAGTTTTATTTAGCTAACTAAGATGTGAAAATTTTCGGTACCACAATGAAATCCAGTAGCAATGAGATGGGAGCTCCAACGATGTGTATAAAGCTCTAAACAACAAATGCAGTATCTCTATTAGGTATCATTACCGGTATCGTACCCATGCAACATAGGATTTGAGAGGTTTGACAATATCAGTTTTCTAAAGCAAGTAATGTTTGAAGAAGGAGGATGCCTAAAAGCAACAAATTGAAAAGGGTATTTTTCATCTTTTCATGGAAAATACCCTCTTACCTTCAAGTTTTTGATTTTTTTTTTAATAGAAATAGGGCTAAAAAGCCCAAAAAGAACTACACAGACAACATGTGGGAGTATATCACAGGTTCCGGATTAGCCCCCATCGTCTCGACCGGACATACAAAGGTGGACCATGAGCTGATGTCTGCTTTTCTTGAGAGGTGGCACTCAGAGACATCGTCATTTCACTTACCATTTGGTGAAATGACGATTACTTTGGATGATGTGTCTTGTTTGCTGCATCTACCTATTACGGGGAACTACTACAGAGCTCCACCTACTTCTGTCACCACTGATCAGGTCATCCACCTAGCACATGTTTATCTAGGAGTGACTATGGAGGAGGCGGGGCTGGAGTGTCGAGCTTCTTCTGGTTCATATTTCCATTTTGAGTGGCTGCAGGAGATAGTTAGTAGAGGGTCCATACAGAACGACATGCGTCCTACTGTCAGGGCCTTTATCCTTCTGATCCTGAGCTAGCCCATCTTCGCTGTCAAGACCGGCGATAGGGCTGAGGCTAAGTGGCTGCTTCTACTTAAGGACGTCAGTGCAGGTGCTGTTGGATCATATGCATGGGGGCAGCAGGGCTTGCTTTCATGTATGACCAGCTGAACTACTCTTGTTTGGACTAGGCGCATCAGTTAGGAGGGTATGTGGTGTGTGAAAAGATGTGCAAGTATACACAGTCACAAACAAGTAATACAATGATAAGAAAGGTCGAACCCACAAGGATTGGATTAACTTTATGTATGTTTAGAAAGCATATAAATTAGTACTACTATTCTACTCACAAATTTTGGGGTTTTTAAGTTAAGTAAAAATAGAATGCAAATATGTAAAAGAATACGAAGGAAATCAGTAGAGAAAGATGGTAGAGATGTTTTCACTAAATAATGTTCTTTTGAGAGTTTCTATGCTTTTAATGATGCAGAAGCACCAAAGGTGCAGAAGCACCAAGGTGCAGTTGCATTGAGTGCAGTTGCATGAGTGTGTGCTTTTCAGCTACTTTCTTCAGAGTTTCGTTACAAGCTTCCCATGTCTGGGCTTGCTAAATAAGTTCACTCCTGCCTTTGAAGTACCCACTGTTTCACCCTAAGGACTATGTTATCCTATGTCTAGGACTTAACATGGTTTTAATAAAGTTTTCTTTATTACACAAGTTAACAAAGCCTTCATTAAAACACTCACCCTTATTAGTCTTGATTTCTAATTATAAACCATGTCTGTGAATATAACTCTACTTATTCGAAGTGATCAACCTTAAAATAAGATGGATGTAGTATAACACAAGACCCAAAATGCTTGCAACACTAAAAAGCACAATAACTTACTCAAAAGCTCATTATAAAGTTAGAACATCTCAACCAAAAAGGTTTAGCTCATAATATGCATTGCAAAGCAAAGATGGATGAAATGAAACATATTAATATAGATGAAAATACAAGAGATATCAATAAGGTAGAGATTACACTGATTGAAGCACTCTTTCATAAAATTGCCCTGCAGTGCAGAAGCACTGACTTCCTGGTGCAGTTGCACCTAACTAAGTTGATGAAGAAGTGAAGGAAGAAGTTGTCGATTCCTTCCTCACCTTCTTGCCAACTATCTACTATAAAAACTATAAGAAATGAAACAACTAAAATATAAGTAAAGTGTATGATCTACATATTATCAAGTGAGATATGCGATGCCCTTCAAGTGAGAAGTGGGAGCCCTTTTTATAGCCTTGGATATTTCCTTTCCTTGAGGGTTTGCTTGAAAACCAAGTTAACCTAAGGAGGCTTAACCATGGTTGCTTTTCTGATCTTTAGATGTGGAGATTGAGTTCAGCACATTTCCATAAGGAGAGGTCCAATTGTGTAAGGTCATATGTCTTTAGGTGAGTAGCCTTTCATGATGATGTTTATGGTGGGTGCCTCCTTATGCATGTGGGCATGTGCTCCATGTGAATTGTGACAAAGCATGATGTCATAGAAGTTTTGGAGCAGAGGTATGAATTGAGGTGCTTCCATTGTTGGGTTATAAATCTTCAGCGCAGGATGGTGTAGAAGCACTAAGTGCAGAAGCATCGTGGTGCAGAAGCATCATCTGTAGGAAAACTGAACAAACACATCAAACATACCAATATATATACAAAAAATGCTTTATTCATCACATAATTCCTAGAATGTTGTTATTTTACTAATACCATTATATTTAACACACTTTGTACTTGTGTTTCAAGCAATTTTGTTATGTTTAGAAGTATAAATAACTCTATATAAATTAGATTCATCACACTCCCAAACTTACACCATTGCTTGTCCTCAAGTAATGACAAAAAAAAGAATACAAGCAGGATTTTCAATTTAAAGAAGAACAGATCAGCTTATATCTTTTCAAAGAATGAGTTTGCATTTGATGAACTTCATTTTTCAGAACATTTTGTGCCCTTGAATTCCCTAAACATCCAAAGTTTATTAAAACTCATTTGTGTGAGTGTGTGCCCTACTGAGATCTAATCAGTTCCAAAACTAAGTGAAAAGTTGCTCTTTAACTTTTGAAAAATTTTAGATCACGTTTGGTCAAAACAAAGATGTTTCAAAATATAGACTAGACTAACAACATCTTCAAGACTTGGGGGCTTTAAGTACAACTAAGGACTTTGATTGAGCATTTCAAAACTGTTTGATTCTATGCACTATACTTTATTTTTTGTGGTTCTTTTTGTTTGTGCAGAAGCACTTTTAGTGCAGATGCACCGATTATTTTTGTGAAGTGCAGAAGCACTGACTTTTTGTAACGGTGCAGAAGCACTTGTCAAGGCTTGTAGCATGTATTGCCCTCCTCACTGACCTCCTTATGCATACTTTTTTCTTTGGTTTTTTGTTTTTCTTTACTTCTTTTCTTTTCTTTTTCTTTCAAACCAAATGCACTACTAGAACAGGTTCAGTTTAATGATTTGGGTCAATATGGCTAGCTCATAACATTTTGGCTCTTTTGTAGTGTATTTTTGGTAACCTTTTGCATTGACTCCTCTAAGCTTCTTATACTCAGCCTTAGTATTCATGGAAATTCCCCCAAACTTATTTCTTTATGCTCTTCTATATTTTTAGTAAAAAAATTGTTTTTGACCTTGGTTTTCTAAAAATTCTTCTTGTATCAGATAGTTTTTCATATAGCATGGTTCTTTTCAAAACTCAGTTTTGATGTGTCAAGGTAATAATAAAAATTGGTCATTTTGAGAAAACAAGGCTTTCTTTTCTTTTTCTTTCTTTCATCATTAAAACTTAGTTCAAAGAATGCATTTAGCTAAGTTTTGTAAAAAGATTTCAAGCTGATCATGCTTCAAAAATTCTCAAATCTTATTTTTGAATTTTAGAAACCATTTGATGCACCTCAACAAAAGTTTGTGTAACTGATGTTTTTGTAAAACAATTTTCTGAAAATTTCCAAAGAAATTTTGTTGATTGCATCACAAAATTTGAAATTTAACTATACTATATTATGCATATATGGTAAACAACAAAATGCATATATATCAGCACATGCATATAGTAATTAAAAGTGTTTTTCTCCCCCCCCCCCCAACTTAAAGTTGAGCAGTGTCCCCACTGCTCTAAGTTGAGTTAGAAAAAGTAATTTTTGTTCCAAAATGGGGAGGGGGGTTAATACATGTGGGATAACCATAGAACATAAAAGTACTTATACAATAACAACATGAAAGAGTTTACTCTTTCTTGGCACGACTTTTGATTCTGGAGCTGGTTCTGCTGGGCATGTGTTTGACTTTTTGTTTCTTCTTCTTTGCACTAGGTGCAGCTGCACCAACCTCCTCTGTTACTGGTTTTGTAGGTGCAGATGTACCAGGTGCTTCTGCAATGATTTGTTCAGCAGTAGTTGTGTCTTCTGTTTGCTGTTTTGGTGGTTGCTCAAATGTAGCCTCAGCTTCTTTTGGTTGGTCTTTCTCCTTTTGTGGGTCCTCCTTTTCAGCTTTTTCTCCTTGTGCCTTGCTGTGTTTTGCACTTTCCAGTCCTTGACTTTCCTTCACACTGGTTTCAACAGCTTTCTTGAAGAATTTCTGGGTGTTGCCCAGCTCTTCTCTTTTCTTCTGTGCCAGCTCTTCCAGCACTAGTTTGACAGTATCTTCTTTGTTCTTGGGTATGACTGTCACAACTGGAACACCTAGAGATGCATCTGCACTAGGTGAAGTTGTATCTGTTGCTCGTGTATCTGGGTAGGCATTTTTTTCTTCAGGGCTGGTTTTTCCTTCTTTTTCAATAGGATCTTCCTCAATAACCTGCAAAGATTGTTTCTGAAAAATAATGTTAGAGGTTTGTGTGGCTGTTTCTTGTTCAGGTTGGCTTTCTTGGTGGAGGGGTGGTGGTGATGATGACTGGGGAATAGGTGATGGTGATTGAGAGTTTGGTGGGGTAGGTGTTTTTCCTGTGGATGGTGATGTTAATTTTTTTGGCTGGGGGTGGGTTGGTGGAGTAACTTGGGTGAGGAGTGGTTTTGTTTGAGTTCTGTCTTCATACTTCTTCCTCACTAATTCCTCCATGCTCATATTCTGGTCCTCTTCTTCTCCACTCTTGTCTTCACTCTCAGTGGTATCCTCGTCTTCCTCATCTTCATTTCTCTCCATTTCCTTCACCATTCTTGTTAGTGTCTCATCCTCATCAGTCTCAACTAGCCCTTCACTTAGCAGCTCTTCCTCTTCTTCCTCAATTCTCTTCTTCTTCCCTTTCTGCTTCCTTTGTGTCTCCCTCTTTCTTTTCATGATTTTTTCTTCTTATTTTCCTTTTCACTCTCTTCCTTCTGTTCCTCCTTTTCTTCTTCCTTTTCTTCTTCTCTCTCTTTCTCTTTTTCCTCTTCTTCTTCTTCTGGATTCTGAAAGACCCGTGTAGGAAACACTGGGGTTTCTATTTGAGTTGGTACCTGAGATATCTCCATCAATCTGAGTTGTAGCCACTCATGCTGTTCTTGCTGAAATTTCCAAATAGCTTGGTGCTTCTCCACTAAGTGCTCCTGCACCAGGGTGTTTTCTTCAGTTTTAATTTTTGTTCTTTCTTTCATCTCAGCAGATAGTGGGCCTGGAGGATATTTTCTCTGCTTGTGCTCTTCAGGAATGATATCTACCCCTTGCTTCTTACAGAGCTCAGTGATCAAGCATGGAAAAAATAGAAATCCTTCCTTCCTTGCTGCACAATCTAGAATTTGTTTATTGATAATCTTCCCCACATCCACATTTTTATTTGCTAAGATTGCATCCAATAGGATCAACCTATCTTTGGACAGTGTGTATGTGTGGGATGTAGGGAAAATGGAACAATCAATAAACAAATACCAATTGCCTAACTCGGGGACTAAATATCTATTTTTTAGTTTGAATTCAGTGTTGGAAATCTTATCCCATTTGGAGTTTTTCACAGCAATCCTAGACTTGATTCTTTCCATCTCTTTCTTTCCATAGTTTTCTACTTTTTCTTTGAAATCAGACTCAGAATAGACTAAGTTATAGTGAGTATTGATTTTATCAGCAATAAAATAAACCTTTCTACCTCTTATTACAGAATGATCATGCATGTTACCTTGTTTGTTGCCTTGAATCCCAGAGTAGAACTCTCTGACCACCTGTTCCAGATAGAAGGCTCTGTGTTGTATGAACAGATCCCAGTTGAGACTTGAGACTGTTGCCATGAAATTAGGGTGAGCCTTCATCAGACTGTAGCCTCGTTTAGGGAGGAATTTTCTTTTCCAGAAATGTGCAAATTTAGGATCCACAGTGCTTGAAGCAGGTGCAGTAGCACTGGATTGCTTCTTTGGACTTTGTTGTGATGAGGTGACTGTGCTGGCTCTGCTCTTGCCTGAGGTTTTGTTTGCGCTTTGTTTGCGAACCATTGTTGATTGTTGGCAAAGAACTTTGGAATTTTCGTAAGAAGATGGAACTTGGTATTCTCAAAATTTGGGGATTTTTTTTTTGACAGAGAAAGGGATTTCGTGAATTGTGGTTTCTGTGAGTGGTAGAGTGATTACTGTTAAAGGGAAGCGGTCACTTTGGGGAGGTTGCGTGAGTTTAATGAGGGTTAGTAGCCGTTAGGGTTGTGTTTGTGTAACTGCATGCATGATGACACGTGGGGTGCTAGGTGACACAACACGAAGTCTAGGCCAGAGATCACAACTGCAAATTTGTTGTGCTGGCACTTTTTGAAAAATTTCCACCCAAGTATATTTTTTTTAAATTTCTGGTGCAGTAGCACTGAGGAACTGTTAGGTGCAGATGCACCTAAGTGCAGAAGCACTAAAAACCTGTGTTCCTACAAAACACTTGAAAAACATCAAATTGAACAAAAATTGCATAACTAAATATTTAATAACATGGGTTGCCTCCCATAAGCGCTTGTTTTAAGAGTCTTTCAGCCTGACTATCTCCTTTTCTTATATATTTTGAAAATGGGTGGTGAGTTTATCTCTCACCACATGTTCCCCATAGTACATTTTGACTCTCTGCCCATTTACCTTGAAAGAGGTGTTTGTGGCTGCATCATATAAGTTAACTGCACCATGGGGGTAAATTTTGATTAGCTTGAATGGCCCTGACCATCTTGATCTCAGTTTTCCAGGAAATAACTTCAACCTAGAATTGTATAGCAAGACCATTCCTCCTTCTCTAAGCTCTCTTCTTTGGATTTTTTGTCATGCCAAGCCTTGGTTTTTGTTTTGTAAATTTCTGCATTCTCATAAGAGAACTGCCTAAATTCATCTAATTCATTCAACTCTAAAAACCTTTCTGTTCATGCTTTGTTGAGATCATAATTTAGCTTTTTCATAGCCCAATAAGATTTGTTTTCCAACTCAACATGCAGATGGCATGCTTTGCCATAGACTAATCTATAGGGGGACATACCTAATGGTGTTTTAAATGCTGTTCTGTATGCCCATAATGCTTCATCTAAATGTAAAGACCAATCTTTTCTTGATGGTCCAACCATTTTTTCAAGCATTCTTTTAATTTCCCTATTTGATAGCTCAACTTGTCCACTTGTTTGTGGGTGGTAGGCTGTAGCAATTTTATGCTTAATCCCATATTTTGCAAGAAGATTTTCAATGAGTTTATTGCAAAAATGTGATCGTTCATCATTGATGATTGCCCTTGGGAAGCCAAACCTTGTAAAAATATTTTTCAAAAGGCATTGGCTAACAGATTTGGCATCATTATTAGGCAATGCTACTGCCTCTACCCATTTGGACACATAATCAACAGCTACTAAGATGTATTATTTTCCAAAAGAAGGTGGAAATGGACCCATGAAATCCATGCCCCATACATCAAAAAGTTCAATTTCTAATATATTGGTTCTAGGCATTTCATGTTTTTCAGAAATATTACCTGTTCTTTGACATTTGTCACAAGTTTTGACCATTGAATATGCATCTTTAAATAAAGTTGGTCAATAATAACCAGACTGTAGTACCTTAGCTGCTGTTTTGTTGCATCCAAAGTGACCTCCATATGGTGTAGCATGGCAGTGCAGAAGCACTGCTTGCTGTTCTTCTTGGGGGATGCATTTCCTCATTAATTGATCTGGACACATTTTGTAGAGAAATGGTTCATCCCGGTGATAGTCTTTGATTATGTGAAAGAATCTCCTTCTCTGTTGGTAAGTCATATCCACTGGCACCACCTTGCTCACAAGAAAGTTAACAATGTCAGCAAACCAAGGTGCAGCTGCACTAGGTGCTTCTGCACCAAGTGCAGAAGCACTGGATGCTGTCACAGTTATTGATAACAATTTTTCATCTGGAAAACTTTCCTTGATCCCTCCCTTTTGTGTACTTGTTCTTTCACCTTCAAGTCTAGATAAATGGTCAGCAACCTGATTCTCCACCCCTTTTTTGTCTCTGATTTCAAGATCAAATTCTTGAAGGAGGAGAATCCATCTTATTAACCTTGGTTTTGCATCTTTCTTGGAAATTAAGTACTTGATGGCAGCATGATCAGTATAGACAAAAATTTTGGTGTCAACCAAGTAAGATCTAAATTTATCAAATGCAAAAACCACTGCTAACAATTCTTTTTCTGTTACAGTATAATTCATTTGTGCTTCAATTAATGTCTTGCTAGCATAATAAATAGAATGAAAGATTTTGTCATACCTTTGCCCTAAGACAGCTCCTACAGCAAAGTCACTAGCATCACACATTAATTCAAAGGGGCTGCTCCAATCTGGTGTAACAATCACTGGTGCAGTCACCAATGCTTTTTTGAGTTTTTGGAATGCTTCCATACATGGTTCATCAAAGTTAAAAGGTGAATCAATTTGCAAGAGTGTGCATAATGGCTTGGATGTCCTTGAAAAGTCTTTGATAAATCTTATATAGAAGCCTGCATGGCCTAAGAAGCTTCTGATTCCTTTGACAGTTGTTGGAGGTGGCAGTTTTTCAATGACCTCAATCTTGGCTTGATCCACTTCCAGACCTTTCTTTGATACTTTATGACCTAACACAATGCCTTCTTGTACCATGAAATGGCATTTCTCCCAATTAAGCACTAAGTTTGTTTCCTCACATCTTTGGAGAATTTTCTCTAAATTTGATAAACATGTTTGAAATGTGTTTCCAAAGACTGAGAAATCATCCATGAATACTTCCATTGATTGCTCAATGTAGTCAGAAAAGATGGACATCATGCACCTTTGGAATGTTGCAGGTGCATTACAGAGTCCAAAAGGCATTCTTCTAAATGCAAATGTTCCATAGGGGCATGTAAAGGTAGTTTTTTGTTGGTCTTCAGGTACTATTGCAATTTGATTGTACCCTGAATAACCATATAAGAAACAATAAAATTCCTTACCTGCTAACCTATGTAACATTTGGTCAATGAAGGGTAAAGGGAAGTGATCTTTCTTCGTGGCTTTATTGAGTTTTCTATAATCCATACAAATCCTCCAACCTGCAACAGTTCTTGTTGGTATCAATCCATTTCTTTCATTGGCTATTACTGTCATACCCCCTTTCTTTGGAACACATTGTATAGAGCTTATCCATGCACTATCAGATATGGGGTATATGATTCCAGCATCTAGCCACTTAATGATTTCCTTCTTTACAACCTCTTTCATTATAGGATTTAGCCTTCTTTGCCCTTTTATATAATTTTTAGAATTATCTTCTAAATTTATCCTATGCATGCATATAGAAGGGCTAATTCCTTTTATGTCTGCCATTTGCCAGCCTATAGCTTTTGTATGCTTTCTTAAGGTACAAATGAGATCATGCTCCTGCTCTATTGTTAAGTCAGAGGCAATGATCACTGGAAGTGCATCATCTTCCCCTAAGAAAGCATACTTCAAATGTTTGGGCAGTTCTTTCAATTCTAACTTAGGAGGTTCTTTAGTTGAGGGTAAATTCTTTTTAAGGTTAGGGTCTTCTAAATTAAGAGATTCAAAAGTTCTAGACCATACCTTTTGTGCTGGTGCTTTTCTTGAAAAAATGTCTTTTTCCAAGATTTCTTCTTCAGGTGGTGCAGAAGCATCTGGTGCTCGTGCACTGGTGAGATAATCATACTGCTTCTGGAATTGCTTCTGCACCAAATGGTCAAGAGTAGTGATTGCTGAACATTCTTCACTCTCCTCAGTAGGATACTTCAGAGCATTCATTACATTGAATTTCACCTCTTGATCATTTACTCTCATGGTTAGTTCTCCTTTTTGCACATCAATTAGTGCTTTCCCAGTTCCTAAGAATGGTCTCCCAAGAATAACTGGGACTTCTTTATCTGCATCAAAATCAAGAATAACAAAATCTGCAGGAAATACAAATTTGTCAACTTTAACCAGAATATCTTCAATGATTCCCTCTGGATAAGCTATTGATCTATCAGCAAGTTGAAGTGTTACTGTGGTAGGCCTAGCATTTCCAATCCCCAGTTGTGTAAATATGGATTTAGGCATTAAGTTGATACTTGCACCTAAATCACATAATGCACGACCTGTATAAGATTTTCCTATTGAGAATGGGACTGTAAAGCTACTAGGATCCTTTAGTTTTCTTGGAATTTTGCTTTGTAAAATTAGACTGCATTCCTTAGACATAGCAACTGTTTTAAAATCCCCTAATCTTCTTCTTTTTGAAAGCACATCCTTCATAAATTTAGCATAATTAGGCATTTGATGAAGTGCTTCAACTAAGGGAACATTGATGTGTATCTATTTTATCAAGAAACTTACTGAATTGCTTCTCCTCACGTGCTTTTTTTAATCTTTGAGGATAAGGAGGAGGAGGGTATTCGGGAACTAACCTTGGAGTTGGAACTTCATGAGATACAGATGCATCTGGTGCTTCTGCATCTTGAGTATTTTTTTCATTTTTATTTTTTTCTCCCTTACCTTCACCTTGATTCTCACCTCGGTCTGCAAGATCTTTTCCACTTCTTAGAGCAATGGCCTTCACCTGCTCCTTTCCTGGCCTGTGGGATGTGGTAGCTTCTGTATTTGATGGTAATGTACCTGTTGGTCTTTGATACAGAGCTGTTGCTAACTGTCCCACCTGATTCTCTAAATTTTTTATAGATGCATCTTGTGCTTGCCTAGCTGTTCTGGTTTCACTAATGAACGATTTGAGCAAGGCTTCTAAGGAGTTATCAGTGGCAGGTGGTTGTTGTCTTTGGTTGTTCTGAGAATGGAATTATGGTGGTGTGGCTGGTGCAGAAGCACTAGGTGCAGATGCACCAGTATTGTTCCATCTAAAATTTGGGTGGTTCTTCCAGCTAGGGTTATAGGTGTTAGAGTAAGGGTTGTTATTCCTGTTATATCCTACAAAATTGACAGAGACAGGGTTGCTGGGACATTTTTTATAATAATGGCCTCCTCCACAATACACACAACTTGTGACTCCTGGGGGGTTTGTTCTATGGCTGCTGCAGTGTTTTTAGTTGGTGCAGCTGCACTAGGTGCAGATGCACTGGTTGAAGTGAAGTTTTTGAACAAGTTTGTTAGAGAGGCTAACTGAGCAGATACGGCTGATATATCACTGATTTCATGTACCCCTGCTGGTTTCTTTTGGGCACTTACCCTTTCAGTAGGCCAACTAGAACTATTGGTTGCAATTCTATCAATTAATTCACATACTTCATTATAAGACAAGTTTAATAACACACCCCCAGATGATGCATCAAGCATTATTCTGGTTTGGGGTTCTAAACCATTATAAAAAATTTCCATTTGAATAATGATAGGCAGACCATGATGTGGACATTTTCTTAAAAGTTCTTTCCATCTTTCTCATGCTTCAAACAATGATTCAAATTCTTTTTGTCTAAAAGATGTAATATCATTTCTCATCCTGGCATTTTTGATGGGTGGAAAATATGTTGCTAAGAACTTTTCAGCTATTTCATTCCATGAATGGATAGAATTAGGCTCCATTGAATTTAACCATGATTTAGCCTTATCTTTTAAAGAGTAGGGAAATAGCTTAAGTCTAAATGCATCTTCATTAACACCGGGAAGAATAAAGTTACTACATACTTCTAAAAATTGTTTTAAATGCTCATGGAGATCCTCATGGAGAGAGATCCACCAAATTGACCAATTGTTTGTAGCATTTGGAACATCATAGGTTTAAATTCAAAATGCACAGCATCAATATGAGGTCTTGCTATACTTGTTTGCATATTTTGATGATTAAACATAGCATAATCCCTCATGGGTCTATTTCTATCATTAATCATACCTATTGAGCCCATGTTGATGAATTGATTTCTGTGGCCTTCTTCAGTATCATGCTGTGAACCAGGTCCTCCTCCAACTGAGGCTGATCATGAGCTCTGTCCTTCACTGTGATGAGACATGTTTCTGCAGTCTTGCTTTCTTTGCTTTTGAAGTCTTAGCAAACTCCTGAACCTTCTTTCAATCTCTCGATCGAATTCAAATTCTGGTGGCTTGTCTATGGGCATAAACTAGTGCATCTGCGCCTGTTTCTGCACAGAAAATAACTACCAGAGTAATAAAACACTAATTTATAAATCTAAACAACAAAAATTAATGGCAATCCCCGGCAACGGCGCCAAAAACTTGGTGTGTGAAAAGATGTGCAAGTATACACAGTCACAAACAAGTAATACAATGATAAGAAAGGTCGAACCCACAGGGATTGGATTAACTTTATGTATGTTTAGAAAGCATATAAATTAGTACTACTATTCTACTCACAAATTTTGGGGTTTTTAAGTTAAGTAAAAATAGAATGCAAATATGTAAAAGAATACGAAGGAAATCAGTTGAGAAAGATGGTAGAGATGCTCTCACTAAATAATGTTCTTTGGAGAGTTTCTATGCTTTTAATGATGCAGAAGCACCAAAGGTGCAGAAGCACCAAGGTGCAGTTGCATGAGTGTGTGCTTTTCCGCTACTTTCTTCAGAGTTTCGTTACAAGCTTCCCATGTCTAGGTTTGCTAAATAAGTTCACTCCTGCCTTTGAAGTACCCACTGTTTCACCCTAAGAACTATGTTATCCTATGTCTAGGACTTAACATGGTTTTAACAAAGCCTTCTTTATTACACAAGTTAACAAAGCCTTCATTAAAACACTCACCCTTATTAGTCTTGATTTCTAATTATAAACCATGTCTGTAAATATAACTCTACTTATTCTAAGTGATCAACCTTAAAATAAGATGGATGTAGTATAACACAAGACCCAAAATGCTTGCAACACTAAAAAGCACAATAACTTACTCAAAAGTTCATTATAAAGTTAGAACATCTCAACCAAAAAGGTTTAGCTCATAATATGCATTGCAAGGCACAGATGGATGAAATGAAACATATTAATATAGATGAAAATACAAGAGATATCAGTAAGGTAGAGATTACACTGATTGAAGCACTCTTGCATAAAATTGCCCTGCAGTGCAGAAGCACTGACTTCCTGGTGCAGTTGCATCTAACTAAGTTGATGAAGAAGTGAAGGAAGAAGTTGTCGATTCCTTCCTCACCTTCTTGCCAACTATCTACTATAAAAACTATAAGAAATGAAACTACTAAAATATAAGTAAAGTGTATGATCTACATATTATCAAGTATGAAGTGGGAGCCCTTTTTATAGCCTTGGAGATTTCCTTTCCTTGAGGGTTTACTTGAAAACCAAGTTAACCTAAGGAGGCTTAACCATGGTTGCTTCTATGATCTTTAGATGTGGAGATTGAGTTCAGCACATTTCCATAAGGAGAGGTCCAATTGTGTAAGGCCATATGTCTTTAGGTGAGTAGCCTTTCATGATGATGTTTATGGTGGGCGCCTCCTTATGCATGTGGGCATGTGCTCCATGTGAATTGTGACAAAGCTTGATGTCATAGAATTTTTGGAGCAGAGGTATGAATTGAGGTGCTTCCATTGTGGGGTTATAAATCTTCAGCGCAGGATGGTGCAGAAGCACTAAGTGCAGAAGCATCGTGGTGCAGAAGCATCATCTGTAGGAAAACTGAACAAACACATCAAACATACCAATATATATACAAAAAATGCTTTATTCATCACATAATTCCTAGAATGTTGCTATTTTACTAATACCATTATATTTAACACACTTTGTACTTGGGTTTCAAACAATTTGTTATGTTTAGAAGTATAAATAACTCTATATAAATTAGAGTTATCAGTATGCGACCCTATTACAGGTAATAATTTTAGATTTATTTTTTCCGAGTTTGGTTAAATTTCTGTTAAACCGTTTTTAGCTAAACCATGTTGTTTATCTTTGCATTTCAGGGGTGAATTTTATGGTATTTTCCCCAGCTAGTGGAGAGGAGGAGTGGATTGCGGGCTGGAGCACTGTGTGGGCGTTGGAGGAAGAAGAAGACAGATGGAGTGAAGCTGGGGGTATACAGGCAGAGGATTGATGCGTTGACCTCGGATGATGTCTGTTGGTGACCGTTTGAGGAGCACCGCGGGAATAGAGACTTTGAGCAGGTGTCATTATACAGGGGGACACATCAGCTGGGGAGACATCACTGTTCCCTACATGCCAGATAGGTGCCTCAGACAGCTTGGGTACGTGCAGGTCATCCCACGTCACCCTCTTACTGGTCGTCCGAGCCATGCAGACTGCATTTTTCGTATTGCACATTATATGCCTGTGGTGGAGGAGGTTTTGCGTACTACTTATCCTGTTGAGGAGTTGGGTCAGGTTGCTCAGGACTACTTACATTGGTATGTGAGAGCATCTATTCCTAGACTCTTACGGGTTGCACCACCACCACCACCACCACCACCAGTACAGCCAACTGCACCACCAGTACAGCCAGATTTGCTCAAGATTGTGGAGGAGGAGATCCAAAGGGGGCTTCGGAGCGGAGATATTAGGATGGGTAGTCAGACATACGCTCGCCTCACGCGGTTACTGGATATGCTACCGAGGCGTGACTAGGGCGTTTTGTGGGATTGTATGTTTGAACTATTTTTATATGACTTGATGATTATTATTTCTTGTTTATTATATTTGTGGAGTTTCATTAAAATTTCGATTTCATTCATGCGATAAAAGATAAAACATAACCAACTACAATAACAATAGACAAATACATTTTCCTAAAGTTCTGGTCCTCGAACACGACGTAAAGTCTCATTCACACTCCGTTGAGTTTCCACGTACAGCTCCAACGGCTTATACCCCTGAAGCGTGTCATGGATGTTTAACATGTTCGCCACACGTCTTCGTCAGTCTTGATTGTCATGGACGAGAAGGAAACGCGGCCATCGTCTCCAAGATAGGGTTTGCGATAAGTGATACTAGTGACGTCACGGTAGTCACCAATCACTTGAACTTTGGACCACACTTTATCCTTCAAACCTTCACACCCCATGCTGCGGTGGATTCTGTATAACACCGGATGAGGACTCCAGAAGTGGACACCATCTTCTCTCATCGTGATTTGGCCCCGATGATGTATACCGCAAAACCTATTGTCATCTGAGCGTTGAGTGAGGCATATCTCCATTTTGGATGAGTGAAATAAGCAAGTGAGAGTGAAATTTTTGAGTGAAAAGAATGAGGTTGGCAATGGGTATTTATAGAATTCGTCAATGATTATCAACCGTTGATATTGTCGGTGCAATCTACACCGTTGATCAACATTGGCAGTCAAATACTACCCGTGAATTTAGTACAAATCGGATTTACCTATCAGGGAGGTAAATCCGATTTGCATTTTAACAAAGCGGACATAGCCCCACTGATAGGTATATCCGATTTGTTAATTGCAAAACGGATTTACCTATCAGGGAGGTAAATCTGATTTGCATTTTAACAAAGCGGACATACCCCCACTGATTGGTATATCCGCTTTGTTAATTGCAAAGCGGATTTACCTATCAGGGAGGTAAATCTGATTTGCATTTTAACAAAGCGGATAATACCCCCACTGATAGGTATATCCGCTTTGTTAATTGCAAAGCGGATTTACCTACCTGATAGGTACATCCGCTTTAATATTTTAACAAATCAGATCTACCTCACTAAAGGTAGATCCGATTTCCCCCCACTAATTCTAATCGGATATACGTAAATCCGCCTTTCATTTTTGTGAATCGGATCTACCAACCTTATATGTAGATCCGATTTAAGTCAATTTAACTAGGAGTATTTTCGTCTTAAAATTTATTGTTGGGGTATAAGCCGAAAAGATGGGGGTAAAAAAAAATACCTTATAAAAAAAACTAGATGAGCAATGCTTTCGGCCCCGACCCGGCCCTATTTAGGAAAAAACACGTTAAAAGTTTCTAAAGAGGTGTCTGCTAGGGTTTTGTTACCGGTTGGTTTTGTTTAGTTAATAACTGTTGGTTATTATCCTAGTTCGCTCGGTTATCCGCTGGGCATAGTGTGTTGTCAAGCTAAGAGGGTTCTAAAAAGGAGATATTTGTTTGTTTCCTTTGGATATGTTCTTTATTCTATGGGTTTGTCAAATGCTGTTCCTTGAATGTTCTTAAGTTTCCCTGTGGAGTTATTTCATAGGTATTGCGAAAGTATTCAATCAAGAGTGTGGTATTCTCAGTTATATCACTATAAGTGTTTCTGACCTTCATTTTTCTGTGGTTAAGAGGTGTGCCATTACAAAATTCATTGATCCACCATAAAGAGGTTTGGTACAAAGGTTAGTGAGTCCAGTACAGTCCAGTTATTACATTGAGTTCAAATGTGTGTCAAAAGAGCAAAAGAGCATTACAATAGTCTAGTAACTGAGTATCAAGTTGTCAAAAGAGCAAAAGAGCAATTACTGTGTCAAAAAGAGCAAAAGAGCAATTAGGTTAGTTTTTATTTAGTTAGTAAATCTTTTCTGGTCCTGTTTGCTGAGTTGTGTCCTCAGCTTCCTATTGTGTCAATCTTTCAGCATCTTTGTGTCTTTGGTCATTTATTGTCTCTGTTTGAGTTAAGTTCTCATGGCCATTTCCTCGAAATACAGCAACCCTGTCTTGAATAACCCTGAGGTTCTGGATGAAATCTTGATTCCTGAAACACAAAATGAAGAATCCATGTCAAATTTTGCCCTGGTAGGGTATATATATACTGAGAAACACTTGAATGTTAAAGCTGTTAAAGAAGTTCTGGGGAAAGCTTGGGAAATATTTCCTGGTCTTCATATTTCTGAGCTAGGTCAGAATAAATACTTATTTAACTTTACTAAAGAGGAAGATGCTACTGAAGTAATGAGAAAAGCTCCTTGGTTTGTGTTGAACAACCTAATTTGCCTGCAGAAATGGAATCCTACTGTATCATGTGATGGGATCATTTTCAACAAATCACCTTTCTGGATACAAGTTCATAATATTCCCCTGGAAAATATGAATATTCCCAATGTTACTACAATCTTGAGTAAAGTTGGGGATGTGATCGAAGTTGAAAGCCCTATTGTTAGGGGAAGAATTCTGAGGAATTTTGTTAGAGGAAGAGTGAGTATTTCGCTTGAGAAGCAACTGCCTGCTGGTTGTTGGATTTCTAGAGGTGTGCTACCTAGAATATGGGTTACTTATAAGTATGAAAGACTACAAGCGCTTTGTTATAAATGTGGTAAAGTGGGTCATGAGGTCAAGTCATGCCCATTCCCTCTAGCTACTATCCCTGGTAGACCAGGGAAACCTAAGTATGGCCCTTGGATGAGTGTTCCTGCTCCTAGATCGATTGAAGTACTAGGGAGAGATGTAACTAAGACTCCTAACCCTAATGATAGTGCCTCTGGTTCTCCACATGGGATTGATACTAATGTGCCTGTTATAGTGGAAACTTATGAGGAGAGTGTGAGGAAACATTATCAGGATAGTGAAGTTAGGTTAGTGAGAACTTATGTGGCTGGTTGTTTGGTGGATGTTAATAAAACTCATGATGAGAATAGTAAGTTGCCACATGTTGAAGTCTATGCATCAGTGAAGTGTAAGATCCCAAACACAAGCATAAATGCCCTTCCTAACCCTGATCCAAATATAGTTGACCTAAATTTACCAGTATCCATCCCCAATATTAACCTACCCAGCCAGGAAGAGAGTTCTAACTTCTTACACAAAACAGATATTGTTAATCAACCAATTTTAGCAATCTATGAGGGGAGGGATAAGCTAGAAGAGAATAAAGCTAGATATATTGTGGAATTACCTTCTGATGATGAAGAAGAGGTAGATAGTATCCAGCCTGCCCAAATTGGGGTTGAGGAAGAGTATGCTCTGGCATTAAGGATGGGAGTTAGTATGAGCCTGAAAAAGAGAAATAGTGAACATCAGTTTGTTGGTAAAGATAAAGGGAAAGGGAAAATGGTATATAAGAAACATAAGCCAAAGCAAGCCCACTAAGCCATTATGACTATTGTTAGCTGGAATTGTCGGGGTTTGGCGGCTACCACGACAAGCAGAGAGCTTCAAGACCTCATGAAGGGTCAAAAGCCTGCTATATTGTTCCTAATGGGAACTAGAGCCCAAAAGGAACGTGTTGATAGAGTGAAAAGAAAGTTGAAATTCAAGAATATGTTCTGTGTGCCTGCACTTGGAACAGCTGGTGGTCTAGCTTTATTTTGGAATAATTCTTATGATATTCAAATTTTGGAACAGTGTAGGAATTATATTCATACTGGTGTGAAAGAAAAGAAATCTGGTCATTTGTTTCAAATGACATTTGTGTATGGCAATCCTTTATTTAGACAAAGGAGACATTTGTGAGGCAAGCTGTCTAATTTAAACCCATTTAGAGGGGGTCCTTGGTGTTGTGTTGGGGATTTTAATGAGATGTTATCTGCTAATGAAAAGGATGGTTCTTTACCTGTTGCTCCTATTAGGATGGCTTTGTTTAGAGAGTTTCTGAACTCTAATGGTCTAATGGATATGGATCTTAAAGGAAATAAGTTTACTTGGTCTAGTAATCCTAGAGATGGGATTGTCACTTTTCAAAGGATTGATAGAATTTTAATGAATTGGAGTTGGAGAGCTATTTTCCCTCATGCTATTGGGATTGCTCTCCCTATTGTTTCCTCTGATCACTCTCCTCTAATTCTACATTCTAGTCCTCCAGATAGAAGACCAGTGTATTTTAAGTATGAGAAGTTTTGGGAAGAGCATCCTGATTGTAGTAAAGTTGTGGGTGAGGGTTGGAGATCAACTCAAGATTCTGATTCTGGGTGGGAACAGTTTATTTCTAAAGCTAAGAATTGTAAGAGAGCTTTATCTACGTGGCACAAATACACTTTTAAGAATGCTTATCTAGAGATTACCAAGTTAAAAGTCCAACTACAAAGGTTGCTGAATGGAGATGATCCTTCTAGTAAGTGGAATGAAATCCAGGAGTTGAGGAAGACTATTGAGGGCCTTTGGAAGCAAGAAGAGTTGTACTGGGGTCAAAGGTCTAGGGTTCAATGGTTGCAGAATGGTGATAAGAATTCAAAATTTTTCCATGCTTCTACCATTCAAAGGAGAGACAGAAATACCTTGTTTAGGTTGAAGGATGCTGGTGGTAGCTGGGTGGAGGGTCAGTCTGGGGTTATGAAAGCTGTGGTGAATTATTTCAAGGATATTTATAGCGCTTCAACCATAACAATGGATCCTGTGTGTTTGAATGTGATTCCTAAAATTGTTACAGATGATATTAACTCTGCCCTGTTGACTCCTGTCTCGTTGTTAGAAGTTGAAAGAGCTGTTTTCTCTTTAGGTGCCCAGAAGGCTCCTGGTCCTGATTGCCTAAATGGCCACTTCTATCAACAGAACTGGGATACAATTAAGCTTGATGTGTTGCAAGCTGTTTTGGAGTTTTTCAATTCTGGAACTGTGGGTTTCACTATCAATGATACTATTGTAGCTCTTGTTCCAAAAGTTCTTCACCCTGAGTCTATTTCTCAACTGAGGCCTATCAGTTGTTGTAATTTTATCTACAAAATTATCTCTAAGATTTTGGTTAAGAGATTGAAACCTTTTCTTAATTCCCTCATTTCCCCTCAACAGAGTGCATTTGTGGGGGGAAGACTTATTCAGGATAACCTTGTAGTTGCTCAAGAGGCTTTCCACTATCTTAAGAGGAAGAAAAATTCTAAGTCTCAGAGTTTTGCTATCAAGTTAGACATCAATAAAGCTTATGATAGGGTTGATTGGTCTTTTCTTAAAGCAGTTCTTCTTGCTTTTGGGTTCTGTGATAGGTGGGTCAGTCTAGTTTTGTCTCTCGTGTCTTCTGTCAGATATCAATTTCAGGTCAACGGGTCTAGGAGTGTTTCTATCTGCCCTTCTAGAGGTCTTAGGCAAGGAGATCCTTTATCTCCTTACCTTTTCATTCTCATGTTTGATGTTCTGTCTAGGTTAATTTCTCATTCCAGTGATCAGGGACTTCTTCAGGGGTTGAAACTGGCTCCAACAGCCCCTTTACTAACCCATTTGTTTTTTGCAGATGATGCCATTATATTTGGCAATGCTAATCCTGAGGAGGTCTATCAAGTGGTTCATATTCTGAATGTTTTCACTGCAGCTTCTGGTCAAGTGATTAGCCTTCAGAAATCTGGTTTAGTGTGTGGTGGTGGTGTATCTCCTTTGCTTAAGGAATCACTGGCTAATATCTTACATATCCCTATTTGGGATTCTCCTGATAAATATCTTGGAATTCCTGCTGAGTGGGGGAGGTCTAAATCTATGGCTCTTCAATGGATCAAAGAAAGGGTGTTTAGTAAATTGGAGGGTTGGAAGGAGAATTTTCTTTCTCAATCGGGTAAAGAGGTGCTAATTAAGTCTGTGGTGCAAGCTATCCCTGCCTATGTCATGGCAATGGTGAGATTGCCTAAGAATTTCTGTCAATCTTTGTGTTCTGCTGTAGCCAATTTCTGGTGGAGCTCAAAAGTCAAAAAAAGAGGTATGCATTGGAAGAGTTGGGAGACTATGTGTAGTGCTAAGAATAAAGGTGGGTTAGGCTTCAAAGATTTTGCTATTCAAAATTCAGCTCTCCTCTCTAAGCAAGCCTGGAGATATACACAACATCCTAATGAATACTGGGCTCAAATTCTTGGAGGAATTTACTGTGAGAGGCTGGATTTTTGGCAAGTGAAACCTAAGGCTGGGATTTCATGGGTGTGGAGGAGTATTCTACATGGGAGGGATCTACTGGTGAAGAATGGTAGATGGAATATTGGTAGTGGGGGAAGAGTGAGAATAGTTTCTGACAGTTGGTTAGCTTCTGGTGAGAAAGCTTTGGTTGTTCAAGGTTGCCTAGCTACTAATGTGAGTGAATTAATTGATCAACAAAACCATAAGTGGGATTTTGGTAAGCTTAGACTTTGTCTTGAGGCTGCCTCAGCAATTGAAGCAGTCAAGACTCCTATTGGGAGGGCTAATCCTGAAGATAAATTGTCCTGGCCTCTTACTAAGGATGGTTGTTATAGTGTGAAATCAGGCTATAGGAGCATCAAGGATCTGGGGAATAATAGTGTGAGGGCTACATCTACTTCTTATATCCACTCTGAGGTTTCTTGGAAGGCAATCTGGAGTGCAAATGTGCCTGAAAGGATTAAAGAGTTTGGTTGGAGGATTAAGCAGAATGCTCTATTTACTAAGCTAAACCTTACTAGTAGAAGGCTCTCTAATGACTCATCTTGTCCTATTTGTAAGAGGGAGGAGGAATCTCTAGAACATCTTTTCCTATTGTGTCCTTGGACTTCTTCTGTGTGGTTTGGGTTACAAGTTTGCCAGGTTCCAACTATTCTCTCTGTTTCATCTATTTATGTTTGGTTGGATGGTTTCATTTCTAAGATTGCTAATGATGAGCCTGATGCTAAGGACAACTTTGCAAAGATTCTAATCTCCCTTTGGAATATTTGGAAGGCTAGGAATGGTAAGGTGTTTGATGACAAAAATCTTAGTCCTTTGGAAGTTATTCTATCTACTAACAAGCTTCACATTGAATTTGCTTCTGCAAATTGCAAGGTGATTCCCCCCAGTAATCCTTCTTTTAACCAATGTGGAATAAAAAGAAGGTGGAATCCCCCTAGTAACAAAGTTGTTAAAATTAATGTTGATGCTCATTTTGACGTGAACACTGGGAGAGCTAGCTCGGGGATAATTGCTAGGGATGAAGACTGTACCTTTTTAACTGGATCGTGTTCCAAATTCTTTGCTGCTTCTTCGCTTATGGCGGAATCTCTCGCTATCCGTGATGCAGTTTCATTTGCGTCTAGCCTCCTCTTTCCCGGTGTTGTCATTGAATCGGATTGCTTGATTGCAATTGAGGTTTGTAATGGAAAAAGAATTAGTAAAGAAATTGAACATATAGTGGCAGATATTCATAGTGTGAAGAGCGATTTTACCTGTTTGAGCTTCAATTGGGTGAATCGTGAGTGTAATTCTGCTGCTGACTTGGTTGCCAAGCTTTGCAATTCTGATTCCTTATCGATTGACTGGATCTTCCATATTCCGTCATCTTTGCGTCTCGTCTTGAACAATGAAGCGTTGAGATCTACTCCTGCTTAATTTTGCTTTGCTGCTTGTGGATTTCAATTGGTGAAGAGGATTATCGGCTTTGGGGTTCTTCCTAGGGGTTTCTCGGTGAAAGATGAATCTCGCTCTGTGTTTAGCGTTTTCGTGGTGTTTGTGTTTCATTTTCTCGTTGCTTCTTTGTAACTTGTATTTGTTTTAGTCGTGAGTTGTGGGCCGGGTTGTTTTGACCCATTTACATTAGTGCTAGCTTTGTTTTATTTGGACCGATGAAGTTTATTAGGTCTTGTTGTTGTGATGTGTTGTTGGATTGGTTGTTGTCTCTGTATTCAGTAGGGCTTGGCCCTTTTTCAATGAAATCCGGATCTGTTGTTCAAAAAAAAAAAATAAGAATATTTAAGCCCGTTATTTATTTTTTTACGGGATTAATGTATTTATTTTCGAGGTAAAGAAACAGGCGCATTGTAATTGTAATAATAAGCTTGGAGGGACGCTTTTGACCCTCATTGAATGCTTTACCAAACTCAACCATCCACTTCTCTTTCAATTTCCTCCCTTCACTTCTTTCACCACCTCTCACCCTTCAACTGCATCCTCTTTCTCTTCCTCTCTTTTCTTTTCTCCTTTCTCTCTCTCTCAGGTAACTAGTCTCTCTGCATGTGAACTTCATTTTAAAAAAACGATTCTTACTCTTTACTCCTGTTTATTCAGTTTTCCTTCAAATTTATCTTGGTCTTATTTGTTCTATTTTAGGCCGTAACAGAAATGGAATGCGTTCAAGAAACAGCGTTGAAGAGCAGTTTTAGAAAAGAACTCACTCCACAAACATTCGTAGAAGAGTTGTCCGTTTTTAATGCTCAAAACATTACCTCTACCGATGATTTCTTCGTCGACGACCTCCTTAACTTTTCTCACGAAGAACACGAAGAAGAAGAAGAAGAAGCCCTTCTCGAAGAACAACAACCTCAACCCCAACAACAAAAACAAAACCAAAACCACGAAATTCACGAACCCTCTTTCAACGACAACCATTTTGGTTCTTTACCCACTAACGAACTCAGCGTTCCGGTACTCTATCTTCCTCTTACATAAAAAAAGGATTTTTTTTGTTTTGTGTTTTTCAAGGTTGTTTTTTTAAGGTTGTTAAGTGTTGGATTTTAATGAAAGTTACAATTTTTATAGGTTGAAGAAGCAGCTAACTTGGAATGGTTATCTTATTTCGTTGAGGATTCATTCTCAGAATTCACCAATTCCTTCCCCACAGGAAAATTAGCTGAAGAAAAAGCTCCGGAACCAAAAAGCGCGTTTTCAACGCCATGTTTCAAAACGCCGGTGCCGGCAAAAGCAAGAAGCAAGAGAACAAGGACAGGTGTTCGTGTATGGCCACTAAAGTCCACGTCATTAGCTGACTCATCTTCAACCTCAAGCTCTAACAACACCACCCTTTCTTCTTCTTCCACCTCCTCACCTTCGAGTTCCATGCTCATTTGTATCACAAACCTGGAACAGTGTTCAAAGCCGCCGGAGAAAAAGATAAAGAGGAAGCCTGCAGTTGACGGAGAAGGAAGAGGTGGCGGCGTTGGGCATGTTTTACCGCGGCGGTGTACTCATTGCGGTGTTCAAAAAACCCCTCAGTGGCGAACCGGACCGCTTGGAGCGAAAACGCTTTGTAATGCTTGTGGGGTCCGTTATAAATCGGGTCGGTTATTACCCGAATATAGACCCGCTTGTAGCCCTACTTTCTCAATTGAATTGCACTCTAATCACCACCGGAAGGTTCTCGAGATGCGGCGGAAGAAGGACGGAGAGAGTGGACCCGAAACCGGTTCGGTTATTCCCGGTTCGGTTAGTTGTTGGACCCGGTTTAATGGGCCCCCGAGTTAGTGCGTATATATTTGTTTTACTTTTTTAACGTTTATTGAGTTGAGTGATGTAGGCGTCACTATTAGCCATTAGGTGTTTTAATGTGAGTGAGTTAGAGTTGCATTATGTAACTGATTAGGAGACTTTAATAGACAAGTCCTTTAATTTTTATTTATATTTTGAATTAGTCCTTTTAATTTTTATTATTTAGATTTTTTTATTTTTATCGTATTTTTGTTATGTTATAAATTACGTTACATAACTCGAACATTGAGTGTGAGTGACAAAATCAGCTAGTACTCAAGTTAGATATCTATCTGCAATAGAATAATTTGTAGTCAGACTTTACTTATTTTTTGATCGATCTTTGTATTAGTTAGATACGGTTTTTTCTAAACCTTTGAGTGGGGTTGAAAACCTAGACAAAAAATTTATTAGTGACATTATGACATGGGGGATAAGGTATGGGATGGATGAAGGTGGGTGGGGTGAGTTTGAAACTTTTGAACCTTGGTTTGAGGTGTGGCCGTTGAAAAGCAAGTACTTTATGAGTGAAAAAACGCAGAACTAATTAAGTGCTTTTTTTTTTGTTGTGGCGTAAGATGTACGTACTTTATAACATTGGGAAACTTTAAGTATATGGAGGTTGCACTTAACATGCTGGAAGGGTTTGTGAATTGAACCTTTCACCATCACTCCCAACGTAAGAAATGTGCTTGGTGCTAGGAATTCGAAACCTTGATTTGGACTTTTTTGCTGAACAACGTTTTGGAGTTACCTAATCGACGAGAGAAACGAGCTTTTTTTGTCTTGAATTTTTAATTGGCGTTATCAGTTGGCCTTGCTCTCATGACTTTATCCTTTCAATACCTCGAAAAGATATCCTCTATTTTTTTTAAAAAAAATTGTTTAGTTTTTTTGGGGACTATTTTGAAAAAGTAAATAGCAAAAAAATCAAACAGCCAAACAAGGTATTTCGATTTTGAGGTTTCCACTGCCATGTTTGGAGGCTTACATAGAAAGAATGAAAAATTATAATCTTATATTACGTTTATTCACCATACCCTTTTGAAGTCATGTTGTATTAATTTTTAAGCAATACTATTGTAACTTTAATTGTTGCGATTATGAAAAGGAAAACTGTTGAATATATAAAGACATGTGGTCTGACACTTAGCCTACATGGCAATCTCATCTTGCGCCAAATTTAGCATAGTAATCATCAATTAAGCTTTAATTTCCATTTCACACAAAAGTGACAAACGTTCGGATTTACATGGTTTTAACTATTCTATAATTGAAATCGACACTTATTTACATGGTTTTAACTAATCTATGGATCACTTATTTTATAGTGTTTTAACCAATCTATAACTGAAATCGACACTTATTAACATGGTTTTAACCAATCTATGAATCACTTATTTTATAGTGTTTTAACCAATCTATAACTAAAATCGACACTTATTCACGTGGTTTTAACTAATCTATGGATCACTTATTTTATAGTGTTTTAACCGATCTATAACTGAAATCGACACTTATTCACATGGTTTTAACCAATCTATGGATCACTTATTTTATAGTGTTTTAACCAATCTATAACTGAAATCGACACTTATTCACATGGTTTTAACCAATCTATAGATCACTTATTTTATAGTGTTTTAACCAATCTATAACTGAACCAATCTATGGATCAGTAGTTTTAGACCTTGTTTTTGTTTTGTTTGTTGTAATCTGTTATTTTCAGTTAAACGGTGTTTTTAATTAATAAAATAAATGTTTATTTTTTATTTTTGAATTCCGGAAACACCATAATACGGTATAAATCCGGAACTCAATTTATTGGGATTTCGGGAAATAGCCTAAAATGAGATAAATCCGGAATAAACAATTTTTGGAGTTCCGGAATTACCTCATTTTAGTGTAATTCTGGAAGGTATATTGTGTTTCGGAATGACACTAAAATGAGGTAATTCCGGAATCAAAAAAATTTTAATTCCGGATTTATCTCATTTTAGGGTATTTCCAGAAATCCCAATAAATTGAGTTCCAGATTTATACCTGTTATGGTAATTAGAATTTCTGTTATTTACACCCCCCAAGGCCCAATTACTTAGAGGCCCATTCGTGGAAGTGAAATCCATTCATCAACGGCCATGATCATTATGCAAGATCGAACGGCCCAAATGCATCAAGCCAAGCACCTTCAATCTCTATAAATACCACACTCAATGCTCATAAAAAATGATCTTTTACAACTTAGACTCATTAACTCAAATACTGACTTGAGCGTCGGAGTGTTATTGCAGGTACAACCCCGCCACCTCAAGATCGACCACCTCAAGACCGATCAAGATCGACCACCTCAAGACCGATCAAGATCGACCTCCTCAAGATCGACCAAGTCAAGGCTGAACAAGGTCGACCCCCTCAAGATCGACCATCTCAAGACAGAAAGACATAAACAGAATCAAGGATAAAACATCTACTAACTGCGTAATACCAATCACTAAGATCGGAAGCACAGTACTGAACATTGGCGACCACAGTGGGAGGATCAGTACCCTATTTTTCCCACCATCTCCTTGATCTTAAAAATGGCGCCAACACGCCAATCAAGACCGGCTAGTCTAATGGCCGACCCCGAGGTCGGTCCTCAACGAACCCCTGAAGGCCACGTCCAGGAACTCACAAATTCATCACAAGCTCGAAACCAATATCCCAACACAGGACCGCCCCGTGTACATTCAAGCACAGATGAAGCGAGCTTTCCACCGCCTTCTCAATTACTTCCAGCTTTGACCGATGCGGTTCAACAGCTCATTCAGCTACTGGCCCGACAAGAAGCCGTAAACGAAGAAAGAAGCGACCGTTTCACTAACCTCGAAGCCGAGGTAGCAAGGCTTCAAGGTCGGAACGTTCCGGACCAACAATCATCCAGGCAGGACTCCCTTGAGGAAAGAAACCCAACTCAAAGAAGACTCTTTCGTCGATCACCCCCTAGGAGAAAGCTCAATCATCGTTCTCCCCCACGTCGTCACTGAGGGAATGGTTCCCGTCCTCCTCCGGTTCGACGTTTCGAAAATCTTGAAGGCTCATATAACCCCCCTCAACATCATCCACACAGGGACTCGACCTCGCCAAGACGACGTTCAAGGAGCCGCGACAACATTCAAAACAATCAACCGCGACGATACGGACATCCCGATCCTCATTACAGACACCAACCACAATCTCGGGCGAATCAACCTGGGCGAAAAGGTCCATTCACAAAAGCAATCGATAATTTCCGAGTCCCACGTTATCTCGAAAAACCACCTGGAGGACTGAAGACTTACGACGGAACGGGCGACCCCGACAGGCATCTCGATCAGTTTGACACGACCATGCATTACCGGAACGTACCGATGGAAATGAAATGCCGAATATTCCCATTAACTCTAGACAAAATGGCTTCCGAATGGTTTCAGACGTTGAGATCGAACACCATTCCCTCGTGGGACCAATTAGCGAAAAATTTCTCGGTGCACTTTGCCCATTCCAAGAGCAAACCCAAAAACAAGAATGTTTTAGCATCCATTGTACAAAGGGGAAACGAGCCCCTGAGAGAATACATAGAGCGATTCAACAACGAAGCTCTTCAGGTTCGACAATTAGACGACGCTTTTCGAATCTTCTTCATGGCCCAAGGTCTGCTTCCTGGAAGCTCGTTCCGAAAGCATATTAACACTTGGGAACCTAACACCTTGCAGGAGTTCCTCGAGCTATCCCAGTGTTTCATCAACGAAGAAGAGAATGCCAAGATCGACAAAGTATCGTCACATGCCGAACCATCAAAACCCCGCATCGACATCGATCACTGAAAGAATTCGTGGAACCTCGGAAAGGTTACCTTTCTTCATTATAAATAAGTCGTTTGTATTTACATAAGATCGGAGCACGCTACGGTGTCCCTTATGCGAAATGTACACGATCCCTTTTTCGAAAGATAAATAACTCTTCAGCTTCGTTGCGTTCCAAGTTCTGTCAATCTTTTGGGTTAGAGAATCCATCGACGGGTAGGATCCGTACATCAGATTCGATGTTAGCTGGGATCATTTCGCCAAAACTTGTGCTTTTAAAGCTGTTCGAGCTTCATACGTAAAGCCGAAATCTGATAGTTCTACAGCCCATTTAATCATTCTCCCTGCAAGATCGACAACATAACGATCTCGACGATCATCATTGTCCTCCACGCCGTCAACGAGGGAATGGTTCCCGTTCTCCTCCGGCTCGACAACATAACGATCTCGACGATCATCGTTGTCCTCCACGCCGTCAACAAGGGAATGGTTCCCGTTCTCCTCCGGCTCGACAACATAACGATCTCGACGATCATCGTTGTCCTCCACGCCGTCAACGAGGGAATGGTTCCCGTTCTCCTCCACCTGGGACCGATCTTAAATGATCTCCCTGAGCGACCACCCAAGGTCGCAAACTCTTTGAGAAACAGTTAAATCCGAGCCGAGTCTCAGTAAACTATCTCAAAGAGACCAGGTCTTCAAGGATCGAAACGTCCTAAGAACGACCATCGGCCACAGCTGCCGATACCCCTACAGGACGAGTTAAATCTGGGCCGAGTCCTGGTAAACTGCCCTATAGGTTCGAGCCCGGTAAATCGAGTTCCTCATTTACCGACGTTCTTTCATCGTACATATCCACCTCGAGTCCCTCGGGTGCGAAACGACATACATGACATGCAGAATTAAAAAAGCATTCATAAAGCTCGTAACGAGGTCCTAAATTTCAAGATCGGCATCAGCTCAGGACTAAAGGAACTTCTACTCAAAGAGCCAAAAACGCAAAACCGCATCATCTCATCAAGTCAAGATCGCTCCTCAAGCGACCAGACTTGGGGGGCCACTGTTATGGTAATTAGAATTTCTGTTATTTACACCCCCCAAGGCCCAATTACTTAGAGGCCCATTCGTGGAAGTGAAATCCATTCATAAACGGCCATGATCATTATGCAAGATCGAACGGCCCAAATGCATCAAGCCAAGCACCTTCAATCTCTATAAATACCACACTCAATGCTCATAAAAAAGGATCTTTTACAACTTAGACTCATTAACTCAAATACTGACTTGAGCATCGGAGTGTTATTGCAGGTACAACCCCGACACCTCAAGATCGACCACCTTTAGACCGATCAAGATCGACCACCTCAAGACCGATCAAGATCGACCTCCTCAAGATCGACCAAGTCAAGGCTGAACAAGGTCGACCCCCTCAAGATCGACCATCTCAAGACAGAAAGACATAAACAGAATCAAGGATAAAACATCTACTAACTGCGTAATACCAATCACTAAGATCGGAAGCACAGTACTGAACAATACCTATAGACGTAATTCCAGAAAAAAGTTTTGAAGTCAAGGATAATATCGTTTGTCAATTTGGGGGTTCAAAATCTAAAACTCGAAACTCAATTTATTGGGATTTCCGGAATTACGTCCATAGGTATAAATCCCAATAAATTGAACCCCCATTAAAACCCGGAACTCAATTTATTCCGGAATAATATCGTTTGTCAAAATCTAAAACCCAATGATCATAACTGTACTATTACTCTATTTTGTAGCTCCTACTATAATTATTATTTGGTGAAATTAGACGCATAGATATGGGTATTGCTAGAACTGGAAATTTTGGCATTGTTATGATTGCACGATACTTCTTGTCAAAAAAAAATGATTGCACGATACTTGTGCATCTTTCTTCCATACGAAGTCAATTCCACTCATTAGGGTTTAATTTGACTTTTTTTTGAACCTCTGAAAATAAAATCCTACTTATCCCCTATATCAAAAAACTAAATGTATATTTGGCTGGAGCATTTTTAAGAGGTAGTGTAATTTTTTTGGGGGAATTCAAATATTTTAGTTCAAAATTTTTCAGTGATTTCTTTAACTTAACTTTCAAAATGTTAGCACCATTAATCTTTATCACAGTTTCAATTTAACATTGTTACAGAAATGCTTACATGGATGTTACAGTGTCTAGGTGTCCTTTATTTATGCTTATGTGCCAGTTATATTTGCTGATTCATTAATTTTAAATTAAAAAAATGTGAACACTCTTCATCATCATCATCTTGTTTTGTCAAAAAAAAAATCCACATATTGTTCATAAACCCTAATTGCTCAAGCCGAGGTCTGTCCCTTTCATGAACCATGGAAGAAACAACCATTTTTCGTTTTGCTCCATGTTTATGAAATGGGTATCGTTTTGCGCCATGTTTATGAAAGGATGGAAAATGTGTTTCATTTTGCTCCATATGTTTATGAAAATGAGCTTGCGAAGATAACAAGAAGACGTCATTCCCAACGTTTCTATTTCAACAACGATTTCAGTTTCGTTTTGGGAATTGAGATGAAGTGTGAAGATGAAGTCTATTTTTGGGTTTCTATTTCGTTTCATGATTTAGGGATTTGGACTGCAGAAAATCGATTTTGCCCCAAATTTGTGATTGAACATGAAGATCGAAGATGCAGAAAATCAGTTTCGATTTCGTTCAATTTTTAACACCATCATAGATCAGTGTCATTCTCTAAGAAGATGAAGATGATATTGAAGACGTTTTCGTTTCCTCTATAGTTGTGCTTATAATTGCAATCGGTGCCATCACATAATATTTAATTCTTATAAACAACCACTGAAATTATTACAATTAATCAAACAAAAATTATACTATCTAAAATAAGAAAACACAAAGCACACATAAATAGGTATTAATTGTCTGGTAAAAAAAAGGTATTAATTGTAAATAGTTATTTAATTAATTTAAATAATTAATTCTTATTATTTGATTAGTTGTTTGCAAGCATTAAATGCCAAGTTCGCACCCATATACAAGAATTTCTCGTTATTTAGACCCGCCCGTTTTTAGTCTCAATAAATTGATCCACATTTATAAGATGTTGTCTATTTAAGACGACACTGAGCTAGATTGAAAAATAAATAAAAAATGCTAAAATGATTATTCAATTCTAACTATAAGTATTTTTAGTATTTTACTTTGTACCCAAACTCAACCATGGAAATTACAATAAACTTTGCTACAAGATTACTAACTAAAATTTGTCAACAAAAAAAAGATTACTAACTAAATTAACATGACTACCAACTTGAATTTTTTTCTTTTACATAAGCCTAATCACAAGCATACAAAATAATTAATAAAGACTGAGTAAGGAACACGTTGGGGCGAGTTAACACTTAGATCTATTAATACGTATTGTGTTTCTTTATTTTTTTACCTATCAATTCTTTAGGCCCAGCTCGACATTAAAATCGGGTTAACCCAATTCTTTGTGGTTCTAAAAATGATTAGTTTTTTCTTTTAAAAAAATGATCAGTTGATCTTCAGGTTAGAATATACTAGTTTTGTCAAAAAAAAAAAACTAAGATACTAGTGTTTGGCTAAAGCAAACTTATAATAATATCATAATAGGGTGGAGGGCTGCACATTGTTTTCGAACCTAGTCAAGATTTCTGCATTGGTTTAACTTGAGTGTACCATTGAGAGAGGGTTAGTTATTTGGAAAAGTGTGTGTATTTGGCAGCAATGTAGCATTAGTCATAGTAGGTGATCTTTCAAAATTTGAAATTCAATTCCCACCAAACAATTTTTATTTGGCCATTCAGGCACATCACATGACACTACCTAGTTTTCTCGGTGACGACTCATTAACTTTTTTTATAGGTTACCACTCACGTGTGTAGTTTCTTAATTGTTTCACAAAAATAAGAAACTCTGCATTTTACTCTATTGTAATTGACGTTGGCCACTAAGGTAGATTCCTATATATGAATCTAGACCAAAACTCTTATAGGTTTTGATGTTGCCAATAGAACTCTCCTTCATTAAAAAAAATTAAATAATTGAATGCCCTTTTTTATAGATTAAAAGGGGCATAGATGAATGCCGTTTGTATGTAGCTTTATAGTGTATGGTAGATAATAGGGTTAAATATGTTTTTATCCCTATAAATTTTGGATTTTTGGTTTTAGTCCCATTAAAAATTTTCAGCAAGTATTGGTCTCTATGAAATTTAGATTTTTTGTTTTTAGTCTCTCATGACTTTTAATAGTGCTTCAAAACTTTTAAAGTTTTAATAGTGTTTATAAAAGGTCAAGAAAGCGCTATTAAAAGTCACGAAGCGTTATTAAAAATCATGAGAGACTAAAAGCAAAAAACTCAAATTTTATAGAGACCAAAAGTTGGTGAAATTTTGACAAAAAAAATTCAATATTCACCAAAAAAAATGAATAACATGACCATTCGATTTGGGAAAACTTTGAAGGCCTTCGTGGGACTATTTTGCCCCAAACCCCTCTTCCAATTTTTGATTTAGTTGGTAATTAGCCTAGCTACTCCTTTCTCATGCCGTCTTATAAGCTCAAATCACATATTAGTATATAAATCATTAGAGGTTTTATCACTTTTAAAATATCACTCAAAATATAACAACTTATATCCCCACGGTTCCATAAACCTCCTGCGATCAGGGGCGGAACTACCCACTAATGAGGGCGATCAAGCGCACCCACTAAAAAATATTTTGCACACCATGAAATATATAATTTGCACCCAAGAACTTAATTTTGCACTCAGTCTACACTTTACCACATTCACACAATCACTCATATCAATTCCTATCTCTCCCATGCCAATTGTTGGTTATGTGGTTTATTTATTTAAATGTACTAAAAAAATTTTATTATAGTTTTAGTGATGTGTGATTTTAAAAAAAATTGACACCTCTAACTCCGGATCCTAGATCTGCCACTACATGTGATTCTTGATCCTCCTTCTCCTCTCCCCTCCCCTCGTATTCGTACGTATATTCAACCTTTTATTGTCTACTATACTTATTGCACTACTTTTACTTCTTTCTTAACCTCTATACACGGTTTGTGTGAATCCCCTTCTTACAAAGAGACCGATCTTGATCCCCTTCTTAACCTTTTATTATTATTATTATTATTATTATTATTATTATTATTATTATTATTATTATTATTATTATTATTATTATTTAATATTGATTCTACAAATAAGAACTGTTTTTCTTTTACTCAAGAAATAAGACTTGTTAAAATAAGTGGCTCCATTGGACTGAGACCAAGTAAAGAGAGGACAAAGCATTATTTTAAAATAAATAAATGTCCTCAAACGACAATGATACTATAAATAAATGCTTATAAAACTTTTGGTCTCTCATTCCACCAAAATCAAAGTAACTAACAAAAAATATAAAATCTGTTGATATTGTTTCGTGGCAATCTTGTGATGACAATCTCTTACCTTCCAACCAAATTTTGTAGCAGCTCCAAAATAAAGATAATGAAAATAATAGCAAATAAATTTTCCACATCGTGGATGGCACGCTACTGAGGGATTCCATCTGCACTGCATTTGCAGCATTATTATTCATCGTTTTTGCTTACGTATGTCATGTGTATGTATATGTACTTATTGTCTTCTTCAGTCTTTTACTCATTAATAAATTCTGAAAAACGAAAGTACATACCTAGAGTTCAAATAGAATCCAATTATTATCAATTAATTTTTTTTTTTCGTGTTATATAGCTCTCGTTCAATTTTTCAATTGGAAAGAAAGAACTTTATCAATAGCTAGTTCAAAATTTAAATGCCATTGGTGCCACAATATACAAGAGTTTGAATTCTAGGTCACGTGAAATTGAAGGCAAAGACAATGTCAAGGAATATTATAATCATAGCGCTAAAAATTAAAGGTGAGACTTCCTCAGAGCATGAGAGAATTGATCATTAGGGTGTGTGGACCTGTTACTTTAAAATTGATTTCTATGGTAAATTCAAATTTACGTCATCTATATAACTTTTTTTACTTGTGCAGAAACAAGCAAAACTTTCTTAAACAGCTTATACTACTAAAAAAGCTAGTTTAGTTTAATTCAACTCATAAAGCTAATGAACCGGCCACGTTCCGGCTCGACAAAAAATAGCGGATATCGGATAACACATAAGTTAGCTTATAGAGGATGAGCTGATAGCACATAACTGATGGTGGTTAAATTAGCGGATTGAATTTAAAGTGTTTGGTAAAATTAGCAGCTGAGCTAGCTTAAAAATATAAAATGACATAAATAGATAATTTGTAATTAATGTTTAAATATGAGAGAAAATATTCATTTAATGGAGAATAAATGAGAAAATTAATTAAAGAAACAGTGGTAAAAATGAGAGAAAAATGAAACGTTATAAGCTACAAGATCAAACAAATACTATTTCAAAAACGATACAAACTACAAAAAAAACGTTATAAGGCACTACAAGAATATCGCGTATTACCGGCAGATTTTTTCCGCCGGTAAGTTTCCGGCGGATATTTTGCATTTTCGGCGGATTTTTTCCGTCGGTAACTTTTCGGCGGAAAAATGGTATTTCCGGCAGATTTAGTTCCGTCGGTAACTTTCCGGCGGATTTTTTGAATTTCCGGCGGATTTTTGAATTTTTTTTTTGGAAAATCAACCGGAAATGTCAGCGGAAATTTTTCGGCGGATTTTTTTGAATTTCCAACGGATTTTCCAAAAAAAAAAGTTTTTCAAAAATCCGCCAGAAATTCATAAAATCCGCCGGAAATGTAGCCGAAAAATTTCCGGGGGATTTTTAACATTTCCGGCGGATTTTGTTTAAAAATAATATTAAAAAATTTCAAAAAATCCGCCGGTAAATCCGCCGGAATATTTTGAAATTCACTTTCTCCAGCACTCTTCTACATTTCTTTTCTTCTTCTTCTTCTCATTCATTCTCACTTATTCATTCTTATTTCTTCTTTCTCATATACTCTTCAAACTTAATTAAATTTCTCTACATATCTCTTTTCTATATTTCCCATTTCTTCTTCCTTCTCACTTCTTCTTATTTCTTCATTCACATACTCTTATTTATTCTTATTCCTTATCACCTATTTATTCTTATTCTCTCCAACTTTATTTTTCCGTACACTCTTTCATATATTCTTATTTTTTTGATACAACTCTCTTTCATTCTAATTTCTCTATTACTTCTCATTCTATTCTATATAATTTTTTTTCTCACGTTCTAATTCATTTTTTATTACTTTTTATTTAACTAAAATACAAAAATTTGAATAAAATGTAAAAAAAATTAAAAAAAATTAATTTTTTTTAAAATCCGCCGGTAAATTTCCGGCGGATTTTTTCTTAAAAAAAAAACTTGGATTTTTCGGCGGATTTTTTGAATTTCCGGCAGATTTTTTTAAATTTTTTTTTTTTTAAAAATCCGCCGGTAAATTCCCGGCAACATTTCCGGCGGATTTTTTGGATTTTTCTGCGGATTTTCCGCCGGAAATTTTCGGCGGATTTTTCGACGCCACGAAATCCGCCGAAAATTTCCGATGGATAATCCGCCGGAAAGCGTTTGCCACGAGCTGTCTACAGGCGCCAAAAATCCGCCGGAAAGTCCACATTTTCAGCGGATTTTTGGTTTTTCTGGCGGATTTTGTCCGCCGAAAAGTCCAATTTTTTTTGTGGTGAGGTAATATTATCAAACAAATTCAAAAGACTCATCTGCTATAAACTATTAGCTATAAGGAAATTTGGTGTGATTTTGGAACGACATTTGGTTGGGCAGGGAACGACTTGCTGAGTTGTTTCATTCTGTGTATAGCAGCAGTATCGTGCAGGAGGCTGTGATCGAAGACATGGGATCATGATCCGAGGGCGGTTGGCGTTGGAATTGGAATTGGGCGAATGAATTGGTGGGAGAGGACGCACAGAATGTCGTATAGTTAAGAGAACTGTTGCTGGATGTTGTTCCTGTCCCGCACGTTGATGACAGATGGTCATGGGTGTTGGATTCGGTCAATGGCTTCACAGTGAAATGATGCTATATCTGGCTGAGTTGTTATTTTTCAGGTGGCAGCGGACAGCTTGGCGAAGGAATGACAACAGCATGCTCGAAGTTATGGAAGAACGAAGCACCATCAAAAGTTTTAATTTTCGCATGGAGGGTGTTGTTGAATAAATTGGCTACCCGAAATTCTCTCTTTAGGCGTGGAATTCTATAGAATCAAGACAATCTCAGTTGCGTGTTATGCTCCAATGATCAAGTGACGGTGAAGCATTTGTTTCTCACTTGCGAAGCGACTCAAACTATTTGGCAGCAGGTGTTCTCTTGGCTGGGTAAACCGAGTGCTGTTGTTGATGATTTGGTTACTCATTTTATGGAATTCGGCAAGATAGTGAAAGGCAAGAAAATCAAAGGCGTCAAGCATCTCATTTGGTTAGCGGTCGTATAGAATATTTGGCTAGCAAGAAACAAACCCGTGTTCATTGGCGAGGCAGTGTCTACTTCCGAAATTGTATTGGGGATTAAATATAGTGCGTGGAGTTGGTTTAAAGCTAGGAAGGGGAGAAATTGTGGGGTAGTATGGTCGGATTGGTTCAATTGTCCGTTGGGATGTTTTTCATTATTGTAATGCTCCTAGAACGCTATTATGTAATCGGGGTACTCTTTTTCCCTCCCCGGGTCTTTTTTCCAATGGGTTTTGGCCCTCGGAGGTTTTAACGAGGCCCCCTAGGTGTAAGGGGTTGGTGCACCCCTTGTGCGTCCCTTAATACAATTGCTTATCTAAAAACAAAAGCTATAAGGTAGTGATTTTCTTTGACAAACAAAGTGTATAGTTATTTAAACTCTTGGAACCGGTTAATAAAAAAAAACTGGGTCTAAAAACTGAAAAAACTAGTGGTTCATTCATGGGTTTTTGTAGCAGCCTTGATTTATGTTTTTTTTATAAGCAATGATTTTATTGAAATTGAGCACAAGGGGTGCCCAACCCTTACAATGGTGAAAAAGAAAAGGCGGAGGGCCTTCTCAAAACTAGCAAAACTAGCCTTGATTTATGTGATTTGTTTGTCTCGGGATCACGACTTCATAACTAGCAAATTAAAATGTTTTTTTACCCCCACTTAATCAAGTTATAGTCCCACAAAATATGATAATCCGAAAATACCCCTGATACATTTCTTCACACAGATTTATCTAATTTAAAGATAAATCTGTTTTTGGTTTATTTCCAAAACGGATTTATGTTTAAATTAGATAAATCCGTTTTCAAGAAAAATATTTACCTAAATCCGTTTTTTATATTTTTGCAAACCGGATTTATCTAATAATAGATAAATCCGCTTTTGAAAAATAAAAAAAATGGATTTATTTATGGTGGGGTTAAATCCGTTTTGGTTATTTTACAAAACGGATTTATCTATTTGTTAGATAAATCCGTTTTGAAAAAATTCAAAACGGATTTATCTAATAAATAGATAAATCCGTTTTGTAAAATAATTAATAAATGAAAGTGATAAATTTGTTAAAAAATCAATTTTTTTTTAAAATATAAAATAGATATGAATATCGGTCGTCTTTTGGTTTCGTTTAGTGTGTAGTTCGTTATCACGTGACGATGTTGTACGTCGGGTGAATAATTTAGGCTAAAAAATCGGTTTTCGGGAAACCTACTCCGATTTTTCGGGCAACCTACTCAAGATTCTCCAAAAAAGGACCTTCCATCGGGATAGCGGGGCTCAAAATCCCAAATTCCATCATTTATTATTTTTTATTAATTTTTTTAGTTTTTTATAATCTCCAAAAAATCTAAATTTTTTTGCATAACCTTATTTTGGTTTTATTATATTTTTAGTGGTGTTTTTATAATTTTTAGATTAGTTTTGACTCTTTAACGGATTTTTAGTAGTGTTTTTATAACATTTTTTAAAAATTTAAATAAAAAACTATTACTTTTAATACACAAAACGGATTTACCTATTCATTAGATAAATTCGTTTTGTAAAATAACCAAAACGGATTTATGTAGTTCTTAGGTAAATCTGTTTTGTTATTTTTGAGAACCGGATTTATATATTTCAATATAAATCCGTTTTTTGGTTTTTTCCGAAAACTGATTTATCTAATAAATAGATAAATCCGTTTTGGGGAAAAAAACCAAAAACAGATTTATCTTTAATTAGATAAATCCGTTAAGTGACCACTGAGAGGTATTATCGGATTATCAATTTGTGTGAGGGTATAGATGCATGTGGGGGGGGGGGGGGGTAAAAAAAAAACCCAATTAAAAGCTCTATTGATGGGCCGAAGCTCATCCCGTCATCACTCAAAGTCCAGCTTTAAATCCCAAATAATTCAAAATTGCAACAGGAATAGAATAGTTTTTTGACCAAAAAAAAGAATACAATAGTTCTCACCATTTATCCAAAGAGTATATTTTATTTATTTTATTGATTTATGTCCGATGTAGTTAAGGGTGGTTTCTAGTTAGAGCTGGCGAAGTGGGTCGGGTCCGCCGAGCCGGGCTAGCTCAAAAAACACAGGATTTGCACCGATAAAATTGAGCCCATTTTTATATCAGAGCTTTTAATCCGGTCCAAAAAATCTGGGCCAGAACGGTAGGGGTGTTCAATGGTTTGGGTAAATCTGAACCAACCCGTAATCCAACCCAAACCGAAGCAATTGGTTCGGATAATTTTTATGATCGGACCAAACCCGAACCAACCCGTCAAAATCCGTACTAGTTTGGTTCGGATAATGGATTTTAATAAATAAATCCAATCCAAACCATCAAGCCGAAGGTAGTGAGCTAATACATTAGTCGTTGACTTCTACCACTTTCCTAGAATTCATTCTACTCTTATAAAGCAACTTTGTATATAGAGCAATTGTGTATCTTTTGTGAAGTCGAGTAGCGAAAATTTTGCATTTTTTTATATCTATTCACCATTATTGTTAATCTTTGATATCATAATGGCATTATAATTGTAGCGACTGAAAAATTCGGGTGAGGGATTCTTCGAAGTTTTTGAAATGAAGCCGCCACCAAAGTTTAGTTTAAGGGCAAACATTGGAAAATCCCTATTGAGTGGATAAGGGGGTTTTGCGGGCCAAGTTTAGGCTCGAGAGTCGTTTATGCATAGGGAATGTATTAGCACCTTACGACATCATTCCTAAGCAATGTTACCTTTTAACTAAATGTGTAGAATAAATTATTAATTTAAAAATTTATTTTTACCCTTATTTACAAATTAAAAGAAAAAGACTTGGAAGGAGAACATTTAATTATTTTGGTTTGCTTTTGAAAAACAAAATGAAATAAGAAATTTACAAAAGGACTAAAAAACGGGTTTTTATTAATGCAATTGACAGAGGTCAGCCGCCCTCTGCTCCTACGTATCTCCTGGTAGAGAATCAAATCACACGTAGTTCTTGGGTAGAAAATATTTGTGTGTTAGTGTTTTTTATTTATTAGAAAATGAAAATGATTTTTGATGAATAGTAGAAATAAACAAGGATAAATAATTACGAGAGCAGAGTACGTTGCAAAACGGTAATAAAGGGGTGCAATTAGCAGTGGATGTGCTGTGATATAAAGACGGGGGTGTGATTAGCAGAAATAGTCTAGTTTCTGTTTTTTTTGTGTTTTTTGGATCTGGCTACGTATTGGGCCTTTATGGGGAGGCTGTATTCATTAAAAACGGAGGTGTAACTATAAATCTGATTTTAAAATTAAAATTAAAATAAACCCTAAATAGAATATATATATATATATATATATATATATATATATATATATATATATATATATATATATATATATATATATATATATATATATATGACGAAAAAAATGGCAACCCTAATTCTTCACTTTCTACTCCCCAGCGCCGTTTCCTTCTAACAGAGAGAGAGGGAACGGAATTTCAGGAGAGAGAAAGAGCAAATTTCGGTGAGAGAGAGAGAGAGAAAGAAGAAGGGCGAGCGAAAGAGAGAGGGAGTGAGACAATGTGGGAGGTGTACCCGGAGGAGCCAGCCACGGGGGGTACCGTGGAGACGCCGGCGGTGCTAACGGTAAGGGGAAGAGAAAAGGGTAGACGCGCATGAGAGAGAGGGAGAGCAGATGAACGAAAATGAGAGGAAAGATGAAGGCGATGACGGAAGGCGCGATGGTGTGTGGTGGTGGACTCTCCGGATGTCATGGCGGCGTAAGGTCCGATCAGGGCGTTGGTTCGCCATGGTGAGAGAGGGAGGACAAAAGGAAAACGAGAGAGAGAGAGAGAGAGAGAGAGAGAGAGAGAGAGAGAGAGAGAGAGAGAGAGAGAACGCACGACGGTAGAGAGAGTTTACGACTCTGGCGGTGGTTACGAGGATGGAGGAGGGTGGTCATGGAGGTGGTTGTTGGTGAGATAGCGTGAGAGGGTTTGATGGTGGTTTTGGAGGTGGTGGCCGGCGCAGTGTAGTTTCTGGTGGTGTACGGTGCCGCGCCGGTATGGTGATGGTGTGTTGTTTCTCGCGGTGGTTCCTTGGTGGGGGTTATGTGGTGGTGTTTGGTGGTGGTGTATTGGTTGTGAGGAGGAGATTTTGGTAGTTGTGGCTTGTGGTAGTTGTTTTTGGTAGTGATTTGGGGAGAGAGGGTCGAATGTGAGGTGAGGATGCTGGGCCTTTGCTTCTGTTTTTATGTTCAAGCTCTTTCGTTCATTCCTTCCCTCTATTCCCTTCTATCTTTTTTGAAACAAACCTTTTCCAATTTCTCCAATTTTCTCCTCCTCTTTGTTCTACTGATTACATTCTGCCTCCCCCTCACTATCTCACCTCCTTCCTTTTTTAATCTTCGTTTCCCTTAGTGTGTGTTTGTTTATATCTCAGTGTGTGTTTTTGTATATGTGTATTTTCCCCTCCCTCAGTGTGTGTATTTGTGCGTGATATCCGTCCCCCCTTTCACTGTCGTTGCTGAATTGTATTTATAGGCAGATTTTGTCATGTAGGTAAGGAATCAAAGGACAGCAATTGGAGAAAGGACAAAGGACAGCAGCTGGCTGGCCAAGGACAGTCGTTAAGGAAGAATCATAAGGACAAATGACAGCTATTTGAATGGGCAAAGGACAATAGCTGGCAATGGAGGAAGGGCAGCATCCAAGGAGAAAAACCCTAGCTAGGGCAGATGCAAGCTGCGCCCCTCTTTTCTTTTTTGAATTTTGTATTTTGATTTTTGTACTATTTTTTTTTGCTGTCTTTGTCTATGTATGTAAAAAAACTTGACTATGTAATAAAACTTTGGACTATTCAGCTCCAAAAAGTTTATTATGCTTTCAATTACTTTTTGTATATTTTTGCACCAACTATAATAAATAATCTAATAACTATGATACCAATAATAAAAAAAACGAGCATCAAAATAAACGTCACACGTTGAGCATTAAAGACACGCGCAAGATTAAAACGACGAGAATAAAAACTTTTTTTGGATTTTTTCAATCAGCCGGACAAAATTAGGGTATGACAATAATATCAGACACACAACATACCGAGAGAATGAGAGAAAAAGAATTATATTTCTAAACTCAACTGATTTGGGTAGTATGTACGTACAGTGCCTTTTATAGGCTAATATATTCTCATAAAATAACAAGCTTAATCACTAAAGTATATAGGTGAGTGATACAACAACAAAAATCTAGTGGCCGCCAATCTAGTTTTATCTAATGACCCGTGAGCCCAATTTGAACCAACCCATTCAATATCAGGTTGGTTTGGTTCGGATTTTATAGAAAAAAACTCAAAATCCAAACCAATCCAAACCGATGAAATATGATTGGTTCGGGCAACAGATTTAGTTAAAATCCATCCAAACCAACCCGTGAACTCCCCTACAAAACAGGCTAGTATGCCTGAGTCACGGGTAGCCCACAGGCCCCACAAGTTATAAAATAGAGATAAAAGACAATGATAGAGCGCTCTTTGGAGAATTACACTACTGCTGATTGGTGTAAAGCGCACATTTGCTCTATAGTTTTACAACAGCGCCCTTCTACAAATGTGTGGTGGACTAAGCCCCTCACGGGCTTGTGAATTGTAATATTGATGCATCTTTCTCTCATGATTCCAACAAAGTGGTGTCTTACCCTAATTTTGTCCGGCTAATTGAAAAATCCAAAAAAAAGTTTTTATTCTCGTCGCTTTAATTGTGCGCGTGTCTTTAACGCTCATTGTGCGACGTGTTTTTGTGATACTCGTTCTTTGGTTGACATTGTTTTATTATCGTAAAATAAATAATAACAAAATACAATGCAAAATCAAATAAACCATTAAGCTGTCAAAGTTTTTATTACATACCCAAGTTTTACATATATGGACAAAAACAAAAAAGTAATTTTAAAAACCAAATTAAAAAAAAGAGGGCAAGGGCGCAGCTCCTTGCCGCCCTAGCCACTGTCCTTTTGATTCTTCCCCTTGATGCTGTCCTTTGTCCTTTTTTCTCCTCCTCAATTGCTGTCCTTTGGCACCACCCACAGCCAGCTGCTGTCCTTTGTCCTTTTTTCTCCCTCTCAAATTGCTGTCTTTTGATTTTCAGCACCACACCAACCTGCTTATAAATCAAACAGCAACAATAGCACAGGGGAAACAGAGGGAAACGCAAAAAACACATAGGCACACAGATACACGCCTGGGAAAAAAAAAACAAAAACGAAAAAAACAGTAAAAGGGGAACAGAGAAACAGTGGGGGGAAACCTGAAATCAAAACCAAAAATTAAAGAATCAGGGAGCCTAAAGCTCCGGCCACCAGCTGGTGGTGGTCACCACTGCGAACCACCACTGTCAGTCACCACCGTACCATCAACAACCTCCCCCAACCATCGCAGCCTCATCCTCACTCCGCAAACCGAACCCCACCGTCAACCCTCTCCAAAAGCCACCGCGCTGAAAACACAGAACCTTCACCGTCACAAGCAACCATAACCACCGTCCCCCCTTTCTCGCAAACAGCCCACGGCCACCACCACCAAAAGTCCTCACCGTCATCCCCACCTTCAAAACAGCCTAACCACCGCAACCAACAAACTCACACAACACTAACCTAAAAAAGAGGAAAAAAACAGAAGATCTGTGAGAGCCAGAAGGAGAAGAAAGGATTAGAACAAAAAAAACATAGTAGAACTCACCATCAGATTCCGGCCACCGCGAACGGTGGCCTTTAGCCGTGAGCCATCAAAGTCGCCGCCGTCTTCTCGTTTTCTCCCCTCCACCACCGCGCCAGTACCAGCACGAACATCCCCCACCGTCGTCGTTTCCACCGTCGTCGGTCACCACGCAACGTCATCGTCCCCTTCGCCCTCCCTGTCTTTCCCTCACTGCGAACCAATAAGCCCCACCACACCAACGACGAACCACCACACCTCCACGGTTCTGCCATGGCGTTCGTCGCCGTCACTGTTGCACCACCACCGCTGCCGGCGCCGTCACCATCCCTCTCACGGTAGTCTCTCTCTCACCATAATATCCTCTCTCCACCGCGTTCTGTCTTTCTCTCATTTCATCTGTTTTTTTTTTAAATCTTTGTCTTCTCTGTCTTAAGAGTGAAACGGCGGATGAAGAAGAGAATAGGATTAGGGTTAATTTTTTGTGTTTTATCTTATATACCCTAGGTTCTGTATGTTTCAATTTTTAATTTTTATTCCAGATCACTTTTTGCACCACCTGTATTCATCTATACAACCCCACTTAGCAGCCCTTTTCTACAACGCCGACCAGCCCACGAAAATGAATTGGGCTGCTGCTACTTGCACCATCTCATGTATAAATACATCCCCTTACTACTTTTCGCACCTCCCAATTTCAATGATACAATCCTCTGCTGCTTTATGCGCCCCTCTTTTACAAAAAATGCCCTTTTTCCATCCATTTTATATTTTGCTACAAAACAAATATTTTCCACAAATCTATATTTTCCTATAAAATAAATAAACTTCTTTTTGTCAAGAATAGAGGATTAAGTCGACTCTACGGTCGGATTAAATCGCATTTTAAGACGAATGAGTTGTACGGCTCACGAGCCTTAAAACCTCTATAAATAAAAACATATTTTTCTAACCCTAGAACTACGTAGCCTTTGATTCTCTACCAGGAGATACGTAGGAGCAGGGTCATGCCCCTGTCAAGCGCAAAAATAAATTTTCCATTACCTTTCTTTCTTAATCCATTTTTTTTACAAAAAAACCACAAAATATAAATAGGGGACTAAGTCAACTGTACAGTCGGGCTAGTCTGCTTTTTAGGTCACTAATGAACCGTTACGAATCATGTCCTAAAATCCCTATTTAAAATAAACAATTTCTAAATTAAAAAATACAAACACATCTCTTTCATTTCAAAAATCAAAAATCTTATTTTCAAAATAGGGGACTAAGTCGACTGTATAGTCGGGCTAGTCTGCTTTTTAGGTCACTAATGAACCGTTACGGATCATGTCCTAAAATCCCTATTTAAAATAAACAATTTCTAAATTAAAGAAATACAAACACATCTCTTTCATTTCAAAAATCAAAAATCTTATTTTCAAAGTAGGGGATTAAGTCGGTCGTACGGCCGGGTTAGTCATCGTTTTAGGATAAGTGAACTGTGGTCCTTCAGAGCCCCAGCGCTCCTTCAGCCCTCAGAGCCCCAGCGCTCCTTCAGACCCCCAGTGGTCTTTCAACACAGATCACACAATCCTAAAACCCCTATATTAAAAAACACCAACCAACAAACTTTTTCTACACAAAGAACTACGTAGCTTTGATTTCTCCATCGCACCTGGAGATACGTAGGAGCGGGGGCCCACTCCTGTCAAGAACAAAAACCAAAAATTTTTATTAAGTCTTTTTCTTTCAATAAAAGGGTAAAAATTAACATTTTCAAAATTAACATTTCTTTCCTACAACTAATTAGCAGGTAACCTTCCTTAGGAAGGATGTCGTGGGGTGCTAACACCTTCCCCATGCATAACCGACTCCCGAACCCTAATTTGGTCTCAAGGACCCTTATCCATTCCAAAAGGATTTACCGATGTTTGCCCTAAAAATTAAACGTTGGTGGCGGCTTCATTTTTGAACCTTCGAGGAATCCTCACCCGGATTTTTCGGTCGCTACAGCTGGCGACTTCACTGGGGACATTTTAGAGAGTCAAGCCTATGTTGCGCCCGAAAAATCCGGTTTCGGACTTTTCGTTTGACAACGTGGAAAAAGTTTGGAGCCGCCACCAATATTTTAATTTTAAGACCAAAACATTGAAAAAAGGTCTTTTAAACAAGGCAGATGGTCTTTTGAAAACGCAGAGATGTAGGTTCGGGGGTCGGTTAGGTACGGGGAAGGTATTAGCACCCCGCACCTCCTTTCTACCGAAAGGGGACCATTAACTTGATGTGTGGTTTGGACAAAAGTTTGAGTTTGAAAGCGGTTTATTCTACTTCTTTTCTTTTCTTTAGGAGTTTGTTTTATTGAAAACGAGGGAAAAAGAATATTTTTGGTTATCTTTGAAAATCAGGACAAAACAAAGATTTTTTTTAAGAGCGTGCTTGACGGGACAGGACCCCGCTTCTACGTACCTTCACTGGAAGAGGGATCAAAGCTACGTAGTTCTCGGGTTATCTTTGGAAATCAGGATAAAACAAAGATTTTTTAAGAGCGTGCTTGACGGGACAGGACCCCGCTCCTACGTATCTCCCGGTGCGATGGAGAATTCAAAGCTACGTAGTTCTCGGCTTTTTTTAAAAGTGTGTTTGACGGGACAGGACCCCGCTCCTACGTACCCTCTTTGGAAGAGGGATCAAAGCTACGTAGTTCTCGGCTTTTTTTAAAAGTGTGTTTGACTTGGTTCTCCTGAGCCAGTTGCTCAGAATTCAGAATCTGTACGCCCAAATCTTCATGTTCTGGATTACTTTCAGTTTCAATCTCTGGATGCCCTTGAGGATCAGCCATCAGCTTTGCTTGTAATCGGGTGAAGTATCGGTGGCGGAGAACCAGTTTGCCTCTCGTTTCTGTTGGTAGAACATTTTTATTAAGTGAAGGAGCAAATTAATGAATGCAATGCGTGCAATACAGATGAGTGTTAGTTTTAGTTTGTCTTATGCCGTGAACCCTGTAACACCCCCTTTACTAATAACTATTATTTAGTTAATTAAAAAAAAATCAGAGTTCGCAAAAACCGTTTTAATGCAACCACGAGAGGGTGCCACATTTAAAACACCAACGTATTATATCCCCAAAATTAATATATAAGTATAAAAACATCGCAGCGAAATAATCACCAAATCTGACAATATCAAATTACATCACCGAAAATAGAGTTCAACATCAATTTAAATAAAATAGTAAACTAACGCCCCCCTGGTGCTACGTATCAGAGCTGACTCGACCCACTAGATAGAAGGTACTAGATCACCTTCACCCGCTATCACCTGCACGTTGCCGACATGAGAAGCAACATAAAAGCAGTAGGGTGAGTCTCATTTCATAAGTAATAACATATAGGATCAACAATATATAGATCAGGCAACGAATAGCACCACTTCACATTAATAATAGCACACCATCATTTCACATCACTGAGACACAACACCCACACACACAGCTCTAATAGCACACCGTCACTTTATTCATTCACAGGCAACAACGAGGGTATGTGACATGTATGCAATGCGACCCAACTCCTTGACGTATGCATGTGGATCCATCAACACCAAAAACTTGCCTTGAGGGCACTCACCAAGATAGGCCGAAGCCTCTGCTCACCAAAATAGGCCGAAGCCTCTGCTCACCAAAGTAGGCCGAAGCCTCTGCTCACCAAAATATGCACATGATAATGTAACGCCATGACCATGCACCATACACACCAACACATGTAAACACACCCCATAATTAACATACTCAATAATTAAACCTTGTGGGCACATCACTAACAAGACCGAAGTCTTCTGCTCGCCAATAATTCATAATAAGGTCGAAACCTTCTGCTCACCCAAAATATCATATTAACTCTCCAATTATATCTCCGCTCACCAGTAATATTATATTAACTCACCAATACTTATTCAGCTCACCAATCATATTATAACAACTCACAAATATTTATTCAGCTCACCAATCATATTATAACAACTCACAAATATTTATTCAGCTCACCAATCATATTATAACAACTCACAAATATTTATTCAGCTCACCAATCATATTATAACAACTCACAAATATTTATTCAGCTCACCAATCATATTATAACAACTCACAAATATTTATTCAGCTCACCAATCATATTATGAGGACTACGCCGCACCGTAAGGACTAAAAACACACCAAGGGCCAAAACTTCACCATAAGGACCAAAACAGCACCAAAACTAGGCAATAATATCCTAGACACCGACTAAGGCAGGATTGAGTCACAGGCTTAGACGCGCACCTAGACGCACCTAGACATCACCGGGACAACTCACAAACGACACGGGATAAAATGAAATCGCTCTAGCCAAAACGTTCACAATAAAAAGTTGCTCGGTCAATACAAAATTTGGCTAGGGGAAAAGTGCTCAGAAAATCGAGTTTTCCACAAAAAACCATTTTTTTAACAGTCTTGACAGCAACACTGCACAGTGGCAGCAACACTGTCACTGTGCAACACACACATAAACCAAAACTTGCGCACATCTCCCTAAATGGTGAGTGCTACAGAAAATCCGCTCGAGCCAAAACGTTCACAATAAAAAGTTGCTCGGTCAATACAAAATTTGGCTAGGGAAAAAGTGGTTAGAAAATCGAGTTTTTGACGAAAAACACATTTGTCACTGTTCTGCCAGCAACACTGCAGCAGAACAGCAACACAGCAAGCAACACACAGCAACTGTGCAGATTTTTCCTGCAGCAGTGCGCCTACTTCGGCGAATTAATTAAAATAGTAAACGATAACGGATTTCAACAAAAGACCACTCATTGGAAAGCTCTTTGAGTGTAGTTTCAGCCTGTGATTTTCATTTTTCAAAATAAGTATCCAACTGGTACAGTTTTTCAAATTACTACAGAGAGGTACGAATTCGGACAGAATTTTGTGACCCGACTTTGGAGGCTTATAACTTGAGCTACACAACTCCGATTTAAACGAAACCAGTGCCAAAACGACCGGCGTTAAGTCTACTTTCTAACGCAATCAGCCACCAATTTTTTGAGTCGACCGAACAGTGCCAGTTTACGAAAACACGAAACAGTGTTCAGAAAATACACAACACGACACATCAATTTTTGACCCCGAAACTTGTCACGCTCCCAATTCGGGTTTAAGGCCACGTCATGCCACGCGAATACCAACATAAACTCCAAAATATAAGGCGTCCCGATTCGGGTTTAAGGCCACGTCATGCCACGCCAATGACCACAACAATTATGACATTGAGACATAGACACCTTATGTTCAAATCACCAATTCAACACCAATTCATGAATAATCATTGTCACCAATCACCAATTAAATTCATGTCTCAATCACACATATCAACAAACATCAATTATTCATCATAATTCACATACTTTCTCATTGAGTCAACATATCAAACATTCTAGAGGCAAACATAGTCACATAATCAATTTTTTTGACACCAAGACACCATAAATCACCCAATTCAAAATATTATCACAACAATCATGAAATTAATTACACAATCAATTTAACAATCACCCATAATACTCAACCCCTAAATTATTAATCAAATAGGTTATTAGAGATGAAGGAGAGCCCCCTAACCTTTAGGAATTCGAGAATACTAGGCACCCCTCCAAGAAATCACTTCTTCTTCTTCCTCTTGCTTGAGCCTCCACGTTTTCCTCCTCCTTCTCCTTGCTGTTTTCACGAGTTCCTCTTCTCACTCTCTCTCCTTTCCTTTCTTTTTGTTCCCTACGGCCCTCTCTCTCTTTTCTCTTGTTTTCTTTTCTTTTCTTCTCTTCTTCTCTTCTTCCTTCTTTCTCACCTACGGCTGATCCATTTCTTTTAATTCCTTCCTTTAGTTTCATTTTAACCCTAGGCCCAATTAAACTAATGGCCTTTGGGCCATTGGCCCTTTATTTACACCTCCCACCAATTACTTCCACCACTCCTAATTACTTAACACCTCCTAAAATAGAATAAACTCCAACTTAATTAATCTACTTAAATAAATATTGCAAGCCTTAAATAACCTAATTAAATAAATAATTAAATGAATAATTAAATAAATAATTAAATTATTTTGGGGCGTTACAACTCTCCCCCACTTAGAAGAATTTCGTCCTCGAAATTCATAAACTAAACATAAAACAACAAATACAACACACAGCAAGGCACAGAGTTCACACAAAAAAAAACATAACAAGCAATACAATACTAGTAGGAGCATCTCCCCCACTAGTTCTCTTACCATTACCTTCACGATCAGGATCATCTCTGCAACACAAACCACAGTCAGAATAAAAAAAACAACAGTTGGTCGCTAACCGACACAACGACTCGATGACTCGGCCGGACGGACCAACCATTGCTCTGATACCAACTTGTAACACCCCCTTTACTAATAACTATTATTTAGTTAATTAAAAAAAAATCAGAGTTCGCAAAAACCGTTTTAATGCAACCACGAGAGGGTGCCACATTTAAAACACCAACGTATTATATCCCCAAAATTAATATATAAGTATAAAAACATCGCAGCGAAATAATCACCAAATCTGACAATATCAAATTACATCACCGAAAATAGAGTTCAACATCAATTTAAATAAAATAGTAAACTAACGCCCCCCTGGTGCTACGTATCAGAGCTGACTCGACCCACTAGATAGAAGGTACTAGATCACCTTCACCCGCTATCACCTGCACGTTGCCGACATGAGAAGCAACATAAAAGCAGTAGGGTGAGTCTCATTTCATAAGTAATAACATATAGGATCAACAATATATAGATCAGGCAACGAATAGCACCACTTCACATTAATAATAGCACACCATCATTTCACATCACTGAGACACAACACCCACACACACAGCTCTAATAGCACACCGTCACTTTATTCATTCACAGGCAACAACGAGGGTATGTGACATGTATGCAATGCGACCCAACTCCTAGACGTATGCATGTGGATCCATCAACACCAAAAACTTGCCTTGAGGGCACTCACCAAGATAGGCCGAAGCCTCTGCTCACCAAAATAGGCCGAAGCCTCTGCTCACCAAAGTAGGCCGAAGCCTCTGCTCACCAAAATATGCACATGATAATGTGACGCCATGACCATGCACCATACACACCAACACATGTAAACACACCCCATAATTAACATACTCAACAATTAAACCTTGTGGGCACATCACTAACAAGACCGAAGTCTTCTGCTCGCCAATAATTCATAATAAGGTCGAAACCTTCTGCTCACCCAAAATATCATATTAACTCTCCAATTATATCTCCGCTCACCAGTAATATTATATTAACTCACCAATACTTATTCAGCTCACCAATCATATTATAACAACTCACAAATATTTATTCAGCTCACCAATCATATTATAACAACTCACAAATATTTATTCAGCTCACCAATCATATTATAACAACTCACAAATATTTATTCAGCTCACCAATCATATTATAACAACTCACAAATATTTATTCAGCTCACCAATCATATTATGAGGACTACGCCGCACCGTAAGGACTAAAAACACACCAAGGGCCAAAACTTCACCATAAGGACCAAAACAGCACCAAAACTAGGCAATAATATCCTAGACACCGACTAAGGCAGGATTGAGTCACAGGCTTAGACGCGCACCTAGACGCACCTAGACATCACCGGGACAACTCACAAACGACACGGGATAAAATGAAATCGCTCTAGCCAAAACGTTCACAATAAAAAGTTGCTCGGTCAATACAAAATTTGGCTAGGGGAAAAGTGCTCAGAAAATCGAGTTTTCCACAAAAAACCATTTTTTTAACAGTCTTGACAGCAACACTGCACAGTGGCAGCAACACTGTCACTGTGCAACACACACATAAACCAAAACTTGCGCACATCTCCCAAATGGTGAGTGCTACAGAAAATCCGCTCGAGCCAAAACGTTCACAATAAAAAGTTGCTCGGTCAATACAAAATTTGGCTAGGGAAAAAGTGGTTAGAAAATCGAGTTTTTGACGAAAAACACATTTGTCACTGTTCTGCCAGCAACACTGCAGCAGAACAGCAACACAGCAAGCAACACACAGCAACTGTGCAGATTTTTCCTGCAGCAGTGCGCCTACTTCGGCGAATTAATTAAAATAGTAAACGATAACGGATTTCAACAAAAGACCACTCATTGGAAAGCTCTTTGAGTGTAGTTTCAGCCTGTGATTTTCACTTTTCAAAATAAGTATCCAACTGGTACAGTTTTTCAAATTACTACAGAGAGGTACGAATTCGGACAGAATTTTGTGACCCGACTTTGGAGGCTTATAACTTGAGCTACACAACTCCGATTTAAACGAAACCAGTGCCAAAACGACCGGCGTTAAGTCTACTTTCTAACGCAATCAGCCACCAATTTTTTGAGTCGACCGAACAGTGCCAGTTTACGAAAACACGAAACAGTGTTCAGAAAATACACAACACGACACATCAATTTTTGACCCCGAAACTTGTCACGCTCCCAATTCGGGTTTAAGGCCACGTCATGCCACGCGAATACCAACATAAACTCCAAAATATAAGGCGTCCCGATTCGGGTTTAAGGCCACGTCATGCCACGCCAATGACCACAACAATTATGACATTGAGACATAGACACCTTATGTTCAAATCACCAATTCAACACCAATTCATGAATAATCATTGTCACCAATCACCAATTAAATTCATGTCTCAATCACACATATCAACAAACATCAATTATTCATCATAATTCACATACTTTCTCATTGAGTCAACATATCAAACATTCTAGAGGCAAACATAGTCACATAATCAATTTTTTTGACACCAAGACACCATAAATCACCCAATTCAAAATATTATCACAGCAATCATGAAATTAATTACACAATCAATTTAACAATCACCCATAATACTCAACCCCTAAATTATTAATCAAATAGGTTATTAGAGATGAAGGAGAGCCCCCTAACCTTTAGGAATTCGAGAATACTAGGCACCCCTCCAAGAAATCACTTCTTCTTCTTCCTCTTGCTTGAGCCTCCACGTTTTCCTCCTCCTTCTCCTTGCTGTTTTCACGAGTTCCTCTTCTCACTCTCTCTCCTTTCCTTTCTTTTTGTTCCCTACGGCCCTCTCTCTCTTTTCTCTTGTTTTCTTTTCTTTTCTTCTCTTCTTCTCTTCTTCCTTCTTTCTCACCTACGGCTGATCCATTTCTTTTAATTCCTTCCTTTAGTTTCATTTTAACCCTAGGCCCAATTAAACTAATGGCCTTTGGGCCATTGGCCCTTTATTTACACCTCCCACCAATTACTTCCACCACTCCTAATTACTTAACACCTCCTAAAATAGAATAAACTCCAACTTAATTAATCTACTTAAATAAATATTGCAAGCCTTAAATAACCTAATTAAATAAATAATTAAATGAATAATTAAATAAATAATTAAATTATTTTGGGGCGTTACAACTCTCCCCCACTTAGAAGAATTTCGTCCTCGAAATTCATAAACTAAACATAAAACAACAAATACAACACACAGCAAGGCACAGAGTTCACACAAAAAAAAACATAACAAGCAATACAATACTAGTAGGAGCATCTCCCCCACTAGTTCTCTTACCATTACCTTCACGATCAGGATCATCTCTGCAACACAAACCACAGTCAGAATAAAAAAAACAACAGTTGGTCGCTAACCGACACAACGACTCGATGACTCGGCCGGACGGACCAACCATTGCTCTGATACCAACTTGTAACACCCCCTTTACTAATAACTATTATTTAGTTAATTAAAAAAAAAATCAGAGTTCGCAAAAACCGTTTTAATGCAACCACGAGAGGGTGCCACATTTAAAACACCAACGTATTATATCCCCAAAATTAATATATAAGTATAAAAACATCGCAGCGAAATAATCACCAAATCTGACAATATCAAATTACATCACCGAAAATAGAGTTCAACATCAATTTAAATAAAATAGTAAACTAACGCCCCCCTGGTGCTACGTATCAGAGCTGACTCGACCCACTAGATAGAAGGTACTAGATCACCTTCACCCGCTATCACCTGCACGTTGCCGACATGAGAAGCAACATAAAAGCAGTAGGGTGAGTCTCATTTCATAAGTAATAACATATAGGATCAACAATATATAGATCAGGCAACGAATAGCACCACTTCACATTAATAATAGCACACCATCATTTCACATCACTGAGACACAACACCCACACACACAGCTCTAATAGCACACCGTCACTTTATTCATTCACAGGCAACAACGAGGGTATGTGACATGTATGCAATGCGACCCAACTCCTAGACGTATGCATGTGGATCCATCAACACCAAAAACTTGCCTTGAGGGCACTCACCAAGATAGGCCGAAGCCTCTGCTCACCAAAATAGGCCGAAGCCTCTGCTCACCAAAGTAGGCCGAAGCCTCTGCTCACCAAAATATGCACATGATAATGTGACGCCATGACCATGCACCATACACACCAACACATGTAAACACACCCCATAATTAACATACTCAACAATTAAACCTTGTGGGCACATCACTAACAAGACCGAAGTCTTCTGCTCGCCAATAATTCATAATAAGGTCGAAACCTTCTGCTCACCCAAAATATCATATTAACTCTCCAATTATATCTCCGCTCACCAGTAATATTATATTAACTCACCAATACTTATTCAGCTCACCAATCATATTATAACAACTCACAAATATTTATTCAGCTCACCAATCATATTATAACAACTCACAAATATTTATTCAGCTCACCAATCATATTATAACAACTCACAAATATTTATTCAGCTCACCAATCATATTATAACAACTCACAAATATTTATTCAGCTCACCAATCATATTATAACAACTCACAAATATTTATTCAGCTCACCAATCATATTATGAGGACTACGCCGCACCGTAAGGACTAAAAACACACCAAGGGCCAAAACTTCACCATAAGGACCAAAACAGCACCAAAACTAGGCAATAATATCCTAGACACCGACTAAGGCAGGATTGAGTCACAGGCTTAGACGCGCACCTAGACGCACCTAGACATCACCGGGACAACTCACAAACGACACGGGATAAAATGAAATCGCTCTAGCCAAAACGTTCACAATAAAAAGTTGCTCGGTCAATACAAAATTTGGCTAGGGGAAAAGTGCTCAGAAAATCGAGTTTTCCACAAAAAACCATTTTTTTAACAGTCTTGACAGCAACACTGTCACTGTGCAACACACACATAAACCAAAACTTGCGCACATCTCCCAAATGGTGAGTGCTACAGAAAATCCGCTCGAGCCAAAACGTTCACAATAAAAAGTTGCTCGGTCAATACAAAATTTGGCTAGGGAAAAAGTGGTTAGAAAATCGAGTTTTTGACGAAAAACACATTTGTCACTGTTCTGCCAGCAACACTGCAGCAGAACAGCAACACAGCAAGCAACACACAGCAACTGTGCAGATTTTTCCTGCAGCAGTGCGCCTACTTCGGCGAATTAATTAAAATAGTAAACGATAACGGATTTCAACAAAAGACCACTCATTGGAAAGCTCTTTGAGTGTAGTTTCAGCCTGTGATTTTCACTTTTCAAAATAAGTATCCAACTGGTACAGTTTTTCAAATTACTACAGAGAGGTACGAATTCGGACAGAATTTTGTGACCCGACTTTGGAGGCTTATAACTTGAGCTACACAACTCCGATTTAAACGAAACCAGTGCCAAAACGACCGGCGTTAAGTCTACTTTCTAACGCAATCAGCCACCAATTTTTTGAGTCGACCGAACAGTGCCAGTTTACGAAAACACGAAACAGTGTTCAGAAAATACACAACACGACACATCAATTTTTGACCCCGAAACTTGTCACGCTCCCAATTCGGGTTTAAGGCCACGTCATGCCACGCGAATACCAACATAAACTCCAAAATATAAGGCGTCCCGATTCGGGTTTAAGGCCACGTCATGCCACGCCAATGACCACAACAATTATGACATTGAGACATAGACACCTTATGTTCAAATCACCAATTCAACACCAATTCATGAATAATCATTGTCACCAATCACCAATTAAATTCATGTCTCAATCACACATATCAACAAACATCAATTATTCATCATAATTCACATACTTTCTCATTGAGTCAACATATCAAACATTCTAGAGGCAAACATAGTCACATAATCAATTTTTTTGACACCAAGACACCATAAATCACCCAATTCAAAATATTATCACAGCAATCATGAAATTAATTACACAATCAATTTAACAATCACCCATAATACTCAACCCCTAAATTATTAATCAAATAGGTTATTAGAGATGAAGGAGAGCCCCCTAACCTTTAGGAATTCGAGAATACTAGGCACCCCTCCAAGAAATCACTTCTTCTTCTTCCTCTTGCTTGAGCCTCCACGTTTTCCTCCTCCTTCTCCTTGCTGTTTTCACGAGTTCCTCTTCTCACTCTCTCTCCTTTCCTTTCTTTTTGTTCCCTACGGCCCTCTCTCTCTTTTCTCTTGTTTTCTTTTCTTTTCTTCTCTTCTTCTCTTCTTCCTTCTTTCTCACCTACGGCTGATCCATTTCTTTTAATTCCTTCCTTTAGTTTCATTTTAACCCTAGGCCCAATTAAACTAATGGCCTTTGGGCCATTGGCCCTTTATTTACACCTCCCACCAATTACTTCCACCACTCCTAATTACTTAACACCTCCTAAAATAGAATAAACTCCAACTTAATTAATCTACTTAAATAAATATTGCAAGCCTTAAATAACCTAATTAAATAAATAATTAAATGAATAATTAAATAAATAATTAAATTATTTTGGGGCGTTACAACTCTCCCCCACTTAGAAGAATTTCGTCCTCGAAATTCATAAACTAAACATAAAACAACAAATACAACACACAGCAAGGCACAGAGTTCACACAAAAAAAAACATAACAAGCAATACAATACTAGTAGGAGCATCTCCCCCACTAGTTCTCTTACCATTACCTTCACGATCAGGATCATCTCTGCAACACAAACCACAGTCAGAATAAAAAAAACAACAGTTGGTCGCTAACCGACACAACGACTCGATGACTCGGCCGGACGGACCAACCATTGCTCTGATACCAACTTGTAACACCCCCTTTACTAATAACTATTATTTAGTTAATTAAAAAAAAAATCAGAGTTCGCAAAAACCGTTTTAATGCAACCACGAGAGGGTGCCACATTTAAAACACCAACGTATTATATCCCCAAAATTAATATATAAGTATAAAAACATCGCAGCGAAATAATCACCAAATCTGACAATATCAAATTACATCACCGAAAATAGAGTTCAACATCAATTTAAATAAAATAGTAAACTAACGCCCCCCTGGTGCTACGTATCAGAGCTGACTCGACCCACTAGATAGAAGGTACTAGATCACCTTCACCCGCTATCACCTGCACGTTGCCGACATGAGAAGCAACATAAAAGCAGTAGGGTGAGTCTCATTTCATAAGTAATAACATATAGGATCAACAATATATAGATCAGGCAACGAATAGCACCACTTCACATTAATAATAGCACACCATCATTTCACATCACTGAGACACAACACCCACACACACAGCTCTAATAGCACACCGTCACTTTATTCATTCACAGGCAACAACGAGGGTATGTGACATGTATGCAATGCGACCCAACTCCTAGACGTATGCATGTGGATCCATCAACACCAAAAACTTGCCTTGAGGGCACTCACCAAGATAGGCCGAAGCCTCTGCTCACCAAAATAGGCCGAAGCCTCTGCTCACCAAAGTAGGCCGAAGCCTCTGCTCACCAAAATATGCACATGATAATGTGACGCCATGACCATGCACCATACACACCAACACATGTAAACACACCCCATAATTAACATACTCAACAATTAAACCTTGTGGGCACATCACTAACAAGACCGAAGTCTTCTGCTCGCCAATAATTCATAATAAGGTCGAAACCTTCTGCTCACCCAAAATATCATATTAACTCTCCAATTATATCTCCGCTCACCAGTAATATTATATTAACTCACCAATACTTATTCAGCTCACCAATCATATTATAACAACTCACAAATATTTATTCAGCTCACCAATCATATTATAACAACTCACAAATATTTATTCAGCTCACCAATCATATTATAACAACTCACAAATATTTATTCAGCTCACCAATCATATTATAACAACTCACAAATATTTATTCAGCTCACCAATCATATTATAACAACTCACAAATATTTATTCAGCTCACCAATCATATTATGAGGACTACGCCGCACCGTAAGGACTAAAAACACACCAAGGGCCAAAACTTCACCATAAGGACCAAAACAGCACCAAAACTAGGCAATAATATCCTAGACACCGACTAAGGCAGGATTGAGTCACAGGCTTAGACGCGCACCTAGACGCACCTAGACATCACCGGGACAACTCACAAACGACACGGGATAAAATGAAATCGCTCTAGCCAAAACGTTCACAATAAAAAGTTGCTCGGTCAATACAAAATTTGGCTAGGGGAAAAGTGCTCAGAAAATCGAGTTTTCCACAAAAAACCATTTTTTTAACAGTCTTGACAGCAACACTGTCACTGTGCAACACACACATAAACCAAAACTTGCGCACATCTCCCAAATGGTGAGTGCTACAGAAAATCCGCTCGAGCCAAAACGTTCACAATAAAAAGTTGCTCGGTCAATACAAAATTTGGCTAGGGAAAAAGTGGTTAGAAAATCGAGTTTTTGACGAAAAACACATTTGTCACTGTTCTGCCAGCAACACTGCAGCAGAACAGCAACACAGCAAGCAACACACAGCAACTGTGCAGATTTTTCCTGCAGCAGTGCGCCTACTTCGGCGAATTAATTAAAATAGTAAACGATAACGGATTTCAACAAAAGACCACTCATTGGAAAGCTCTTTGAGTGTAGTTTCAGCCTGTGATTTTCATTTTTCAAAATAAGTATCCAACTGGTACAGTTTTTCAAATTACTACAGAGAGGTACGAATTCGGACAGAATTTTGTGACCCGACTTTGGAGGCTTATAACTTGAGCTACACAACTCCGATTTAAACGAAACCAGTGCCAAAACGACCGGCGTTAAGTCTACTTTCTAACGCAATCAGCCACCAATTTTTTGAGTCGACTGAACAGTGCCAGTTTACGAAAACACGAAACAGTGTTCAGAAAATACACAACACGACACATCAATTTTTGACCCCGAAACTTGTCACGCTCCCAATTCGGGTTTAAGGCCACGTCATGCCACGCGAATACCAACATAAACTCCAAAATATAAGGCGTCCCGATTCGGGTTTAAGGCCACGTCATGCCACGCCAATGACCACAACAATTATGACATTGAGACATAGACACCTTATGTTCAAATCACCAATTCAACACCAATTCATGAATAATCATTGTCACCAATCACCAATTAAATTCATGTCTCAATCACACATATCAACAAACATCAATTATTCATCATAATTCACATACTTTCTCATTGAGTCAACATATCAAACATTCTAGAGGCAAACATAGTCACATAATCAATTTTTTTGACACCAAGACACCATAAATCACTCAATTCAAAATATTATCACAACAATCATGAAATTAATTACACAATCAATTTAACAATCACCCATAATACCCAACCCCTAAATTATTAATCAAATAGGTTATTAGAGATGAAGGAGAGCCCCCTAACCTTTAGGAATTCGAGAATACTAGGCACCCCTCCAAGAAATCACTTCTTCTTCTTCCTCTTGCTTGAGCCTCCACGTTTTCCTCCTCCTTCTCCTTGCTGTTTTCACGAGTTCCTCTTCTCACTCTCTCTCCTTTCCTTTCTTTTTGTTCCCTACGGCCCTCTCTCTCTTTTCTCTTGTTTTCTTTTCTTTTCTTCTCTTCTTCTCTTCTTCCTTCTTTCTCACCTACGGCTGATCCATTTCTTTTAATTCCTTCCTTTAGTTTCATTTTAACCCTAGGCCCAATTAAACTAATGGCCTTTGGGCCATTGGCCCTTTATTTACACCTCCCACCAATTACTTCCACCACTCCTAATTACTTAACACCTCCTAAAATAGAATAAACTCCAACTTAATTAATCTACTTAAATAAATATTGCAAGCCTTAAATAACCTAATTAAATAAATAATTAAATGAATAATTAAATAAATAATTAAATTATTTTGGGGCGTTACAAACCCCAACGTGTCATATCTTGCCATAGATTTAACAGTGAATTTTGATTTGTTTAGAACATAACAAGAGTGGAATCAACAAGCGAAACAAAGCACATTCCATGCATTCAAACTTAAACAAACACCTCGGAGTGTACGCTGTTTCACTTCTTGATTCCATACTGTACCTATGGCAAGATTCTTTGTCACTTTGGGATTCTCGGCAAACAAACTTTGATGAAATGCAAGGATGCATGCATGAGCTGTAAAAGCTTATGTTGGATGCAATGCGAGGATGCATGCAAAATGATGATGATGTTTTATGCATATGCAGATTAGGGCAAAACCTTTATTGGCATTAGTTTAAGTTTTTTTTTCTTTTTTTTTTTGAAAAATGCGGGCCGTACGTGGTTTCATATGGACCAAGTAAGAGAAAGGCTACAACGGCAGCTCGTTCTCTCTTTTTTTGAAAAGAGTGGGCCATATGTCACTTCGTACGGACCGGCAGAAGAAAGGCTACAACAGCAGCTCTTTCTCTACTTTTTATTTGAAAAACCTCCTACTTTTGTTTGAAAACATGTCTATATTACGATGCAACACACAATTTGGTATGCCCCTTGTGTCCTACGAAGGTGGGGACCTAAGCTCTAGGACAACTCAAATGTTCCTCCCATGTGGGTTCTAGTCACTTCCTCACCAGGTTACCAGAGCTAATTCTCTTTCACAATAGCACCCACAACGATGGAACGCCATCTGGTGTGAGGCCTCATGAAAGAGCATACTCTGGCTGAAACTTTCGTGAGAGTCGGAAGGACAACAGTCCAATTGCCAGTCACTACTCGTTTCCACTCTCCTAAGTTTTGTCAGACCTTGGGTTTTAGGCCCCTCTCAAAGCATAGTAAGCATAAGGTGTGAGTGTGTGCAGCAAGGGCATACCGCCTAAAACTACCCACATATACCCCACCTGCAAAGGAAAACCCAGAACAGTCCTAACAATAGCAGGCAATAACATGTCGTCTACCCTAGGGTTCAATATCACAATACCAATAATCCAACCTAAGCTTCAGCAACAGTCATATGCACTGCTTACCTCAAGAAAGGGAGCGGAGAAGAAGGGATCATAATAGAATGGGAGGAAATGCATGTTTTTACCTTAAGAAAGGGAGCAGAGAATAGGGGATATGGGAATTGAGGAATGCATGAACACAGCATTGTGAACAAATAGAAAAGGAGTAAAACAAAGCCTTCAACTCAATTAATTTTAAAACCACACATCAAAGTTAACTAGGCTTGACCCTCGTCTTTTTAAAAAATGGTCCCCAGCGGAGTCGCCAGCTGTTGCGCCCGAAAAATCCGGTTTGCGACTTTTCGTTTGACAACGTGGAAAAAGTTTGGAGCCGCCACCAATATTTTAATTTTAAGACCAAAACATTGAAAAAAGGTCTTTTAAACAAGGCGAATGGTCTTTTGAAAACGCAGAGATGTAGGTTCGGGGGTCGGTTAGGTACGGGGAAGGTATTAGCACCCCGCACCTCCTTTCTACCGAAAGGGAACCATTAACTTGATGTGTGGTTTGGACAAAAGTTTGAGTTTGAAAGCGGTTTATTCTACTTCTTTTCTTTTCTTTAGGAGTTTGTTTTATTGAAAACGAGGGAAGAAGAATATTTTTGGTTATCTTTGAAAATCAGGACAAAACAAAGATTTTTTTAAGAGCGTGCTTGACGGGACAGGACCTCGCTCCTACGTATCTCCCGGTGCGATGGAGAATTCAAAGCTACGTAGTTCTCGGTTTTTTTTAAAAGTGTGTTTGACGGGACAGGACCCCGCTCCTACGTACCCTCTCTGGAAGAGGGATCAAAGCTACGTAGTTCTCGGCTTTTTTTAAAAGTGTGTTTGACGGGACAGGACCCCGCTCCTACGTACCCTCTCTGGAAGAGGGATCAAAGCTACGTAGTTCTCGGGTATTTTTGAAAATCAGGACAAAACAAAGATATTTTTTAAAAGTGTGCTTGACAGGACAGGACCCCGCTCCTACGTACCCTCTCTGGAAGAGGGATCAAAGCTACGTAGTTCTCAGCTTTTGGTTTTGAAAAAGGATTGAGCTTTCGCGAAGACCGAACAACAACGGTTAGAATGGTTTCGCTACTAACTCCTTTTGAAAACAACATCATCATTAACAACCTAATCGGCAACGGCGCGATTGGTGTTTAATGACAATTGGTTTATTTTTGAGAAATGAATAAGTTTTCGAAAATGGGATAGAGCTTTTGCGAAGACCGAACAACAACGGTTAGAATGGCCTCGCTACTAACTCTTTTAACAACCTAATCGGCAACGGCGCGATTGGTGTTTAATGACGATTGATTTATTTTTGTTTTGAAAGTAAAAGTTTCTTTTTGTTTTGAAATGATTTTAGGAAATGGGTTTTAGAAAAGAAGTAGAACATTTCAAGTCAATTCTAAATCCATAACCAAATGCAAATGAATGAATAATACTCAAGCAAACATGAACATATTATTCATTAACCAAGATTAAACATGCCCATACAATCAAAGGATTCAATTATTAAAGATGCAAAACAAAGTTCTCAAAGTAATTGTGTGTGTGCGAGAAGGATTGTATTTACCCTAATGGCTCTATGCTACATCATGCATGTAGACTTACGTCTCCATTAGGAGGTCATACAAGTGGAGAGGAGGGCACACAATCAAGTCAAGACATTTACATGGCATCAAGAACAAGTGAATACAATTGATTGTAAACATAGAGTATTCTAAGTTAAATGATTGAATATGTAAGCAAGGATGCATGATTAGGTAAGCATGTAAGTGCATGAGTGTACAAGGAATGGATGCATAGCACTTTATTTATGAATGGATGGCATACAAGGATGCATGAGAGGATGCAAGAGATATAAGCATATGAGGATGCATGAGAGTGTCACATAAACTAAGTATGAATGAAGATGCATGAATGTGAAAATGTTTTGGGTATTTTTGCAAGTTGATAAGTTGTAAAACTTTAAGTAAGAAGCTAGTGAAAAGTAAAGTAAAAAATGCATGAAGTAAATGGTAATTATTTAATGAGATGGTAAAGTAAAAATGCATGAGGTAAATGGTAATTAGTTAATGAGATGGTAAAGTAAAAATGCATGAGGTAAATGGTAATTATTTAATGAGATGGTAAAGTAAAAATGCATGAGGTAAATGGGAAGTGATAAAATCTTTTTATGTTTTAGTAAAAAATTAATGAAGTGGTAAAAACCAAAGTAGTAAAATATTTTTATGTTTTGGTAAAAAGTTAATGAATGGTAAAGTAAAAAGGTAAAAAGTAAATAAACACTAAAACCAAGTTGAATCACATAGAGCAATCCTCTCACATTGAGAAAAGTGCACTAGGCACTAGTGAGAATCAACTTGCCTATCATCAACAATGAACAATAAGCAAACCAAAATGCAAAGATTAACTAAACACACAAATAAGTTGAATCACCTAGAGCAATCCTCCCACTTTGAGCAAAGTGCACTAGGCACTAGTGGGAATCAACTTGCCTATCATCAACAATGAACAATAAGCAAGTTAAAATGAAAAGACTAACTAAACACACAAATAAGTTGAATCACCTAGAGCAATCCTCCCACCTTGAGCAAAGTGCACTAGGCACTAGTGGGAATCAACTTGTCTATCATCAACAATTTACAACAAGCAAATTAAGACACAAAAATGAATGGACACATAAACTAAATTGAGTCATTTCTAGCAATCTTCACCACTTAGGTCAAGGTGCACTAGGCACTAGTGGGAATCATATTGCTAAATCATCAAACAACAAAAGTAACATTTAACACTAAAATGAAATACTAATAACAAGATTAAACATCACTAAACAAAGAACAACAACAAAATCAACTTGGAAATATTTTTAGATCTATAAGCATGTGAACCAAATGAAACATAGATCCACATTTTATTTAATAAAGAAAACACCAAAATTAACACTAAGCAACATAGATCTATTTTTTTTGCAAGGATTTATTTGATTAAGCAAGGAAGCACAACAAAATCATACCAACCCTAATTTTTTTATGATATGCGAAATACTAAAGCCTATAAACAACAACTTTATTTATGAAATCTAGTGCAAAATATGTAAAGATGCAAGGGAAATTATTCAAGTAGAAGAATGACTCCTTCAAGGCCAAGGACCCATCTCAAACACCCAAAGCTCCCTAAGTCTTTGTCAAAATGTTTGAAATGGATCCTCAAAGCAAACAACAATCAAGAAGGAGTTTGGAGTAGAGGAGAGATTATGCAAGAAAATTAAATGTGAGGTGCAAAGCTTCAAGGATTACCTCAAAACCACAAGGAGGTAAAGAAGGAGATGATAAGCTCAAAAATTACTAGCTCTTAGCAATTTGATGATGCAACCTTGAAGAGAATGGAAGGAAAGATGGTGATCTAACAAGAAATGGAGGATTTGGTGGTTGATTTTTGAAGAAAATATATGGAAGAGGGGAGGAAGAGGCTACGGCCAAGGAGAGGGAAGGAGAGGGGAGGAGGTGTGCTAGGGTTTTGTGTAGGAGAGAATGAGCAAAAAAAAGAAGAGAGATCCTTAGGTGTGGGAATGAGGGAGTATTTATAGGATGAAACTAGGTCTAAGGGTAGTTTAGTCTTTGTGATTTTGATGTGCTCTAGGATTGAGCTTTGATTTTGAATGGAGGGTTGAGATCACTTATCACAAGGATTGAGGGTGGAGAGAAAACACAAAATGTGAGAGTGAGAGAGTGGGGGGCGAAAGTTAGAGGGAAAAAAGAAAGAAAAGAAAAAATGAATTTCTTATTTTGGAAGAGATATTTTATGTGAGGTAGGGTTAAGGGCATTTTAGAGAAGAATTGTTACCAAAGAGGGAAATTTGGGTTTTCTTATGAAGGGGTTAGTGTAAGTGAGTGAGGTATTTTACCAAAGAGGGTATAATGATTACAAATTGGAGAGAGAGGGAGAGAGAAGGAGGATTTCGAAATTGAGGAGAGGAAGAGAGAAAAAAAAAACTTGTTTTTTTGGTCTTTTGTCTTATTGAGGACACTTCCCTTTTTTTGAGTTTTTTTTTTGATTTTTTGGGCATGGGAAATAATGGGAATGCAACTATTGAAAATGTGTCACATGCTTTTGGGCACCATAAAATATTCCCTCTAGTCACCTATGACAATAAAAATTGTCACTTAAGAATTGAGGAATATTTAATGGTCCCTTTTTTATTTTTCTATGCACTAAAAATGGAAAAATACATTTTTAATTATTTTGACTAGGGTTTTCCTTCTAAAAAATTGTACAAAAATTATCCTTGATAGAATAAAAATTTACTTTTTGTGGATGCGCATTTTTGGCGAGAAAATCATCTTTTTGCGAAAAATGACCAAAATGCCCTTTTTGACTCTAAAACCCTAATTTACCTAAAAAGTGCATTCCAACCCTAAAAATGATTTTAAAGACCTTGGAATGACTTCTAGGACCCAAAATGCAATGCATGATACTCTTCATCCTTCAATTTATTTATTTATTATTTTTTTGTGGAAAATTAGGGTTTTGACCTAAGCCGGACAACTAAATGGTGCCAACCCTCAATAAGCTAGCGGAAAGCAATAAAGAAAGCAAATAAAAAGGGAAGCAAAAAGGGTGCCGGTCCTCGTTAAGCCGGCGACGGAGGTTGCCTAAAGCCTTCTAATGAATCGCGAATGATCCGAGCTTGCACTTGGGCCTAGGAGCACGTGGGCTCCAAAGGGGTGGTCTTGCGAGCGACCAAGGGAGGGTACTATATCAAGTCTAGATCTCGATATTTCCCTAGGACTGCGCCATGTTTTAGGCTAACACAGCTATCCTCTTCGACTGGACCTATTGAGGTCAGGGGGACTTTCCTGCAGCTCGAATACAAGGTGAAGTCAATCTTGTTGGGGACACGTGGGTCCAGAGGGGATTCCAAAATCCAGTTGGTTTCCTTTAATCGGTCAATGCTTCCACACCGATCCAGGATGCCTGCTCAGGTTAGCGGACTTTTTTTCAGCTTTCTCTTGATTGATGATCAATACCATTGCACTGATCCAGGATGCCTGCTCAGGTTAGCGGGCCTTTCTTCAGCTTTCTCTGATTGATGATCAATGCCATTGCACTGATCCAGGACACCTGCACATGCTAGCAGATGCAAGACATGGTGCATGGAATATGAATGCATGCTATGCAAAGTTCGTTATGCGAATGCATGTCATGTGAGTGCATGCGGTGTGATGATTTAGTGGAATGATGAATGCAATGGGATGCTATTCTTGATTCTTTGTTTCTTTTGTCAGCTTTCTTTTTTCTGACTGTTTGTTTTTTCTTTTGCTCTTGATTCTTTGATCAGCTTTCTTTTTTCTGATCGTTTGTTTTTTTTTCTTGGCTTTTCATTCTTTGATCAGCTTTCTTTTGTCTGATCGTTTGTTTTTTCTTTTGCTCTTTTGGCTTATTTTTTTGCTGGTTCAGCCAACCCGCGACACTCATGGCACGAGACTGAGGAATCCATTGGAATTGCGGGGCTCATGGGCCGGGTGCATGTTGGCTTTGACTTCGCCGTTTGAAGCAATCGTGAGTGCAATCGCTTTCTCTTGCATGATTAACTGGTTTTGGGGAATTGCTTTTTTCCGCGACCTTTGGGGACTTTGCAATAATTGTAATGCTCCATGATTTATGCACATGTTTTACAGGTCATCATCACCATCATTATAAAACGTTTATTTTGAGCAAAAAAAAGCAGAAAATAAAAGAGTGAACAGATATGAGAAAGTTGAACTTTATTAATGTGGAAACTGGTCGCACAAGAAGTTACGCCGATTGTTTATTACACTTGAAAGTTTAAACTATAAAAAGACACGAAAAAAGAGAGAAGTTAAATTCTGACTGTCCGTCTCTGTGGAACAGTGCTAAACATTTGTGTCCTTGACCTTGATCACCCCCTCATCCAAGTCTTCAGAGGAGTTGTATGCCTTTCTTTACTTTTCATGCCCAAGTTTTCTGACCCTAATTTTTGCCTGGATCACCCTTTGCGGGTTTTCAATCCACCGGGTCGCTCTGATTTTGCCTAGGCCGCCCTTTCGTGTTTTCAACCTAGCGAGCTAACTCTTACTTGGCTTGTCTTTCTCTTTTTTCGTCTATTTCTTTCAGGCATAATACTTCTTCACTTGATCGGAATTGACTGGGTTCCTTAAATCCTCTCCGTCCATGTTCGTGAGTATCAGTGCTCCTCCAGAAAAGGCTTTCTTGACCACATACGGGCCGTCATAAGTGGGTGTCCATTTCCCTCGGGGATCAGTCTGGATGGGCAAGATCTTCTTAAGCACCAAATCTCCCTGCTTGAATTCACGATGCCGGACTTTCTTGTCAAAAGCTGTTCTCATTCTCTGTTGGTACAGCTGCCCATGACACAAAGCTGCAATTCTTTTTTCCTCAATGAGGTTCAGCTAATCCAGACGAGCCTGCACCCACTCTGCTTCTTCCAGTTCAGCTTCCATGAGTACCAGTAGGGATGGTATCTCAACCTCGATTGGGAGGACCGCCTCTGACCCGTATACCAGAGAGAAAGGAGTTGCCCCAGTTGAGGTACGCACTGAAGTACGATAGCCATGCAAAGCAAAGGGAAGCATTTCTTGCCAATCCTTGTATGTGACCATCAGTTTTTGCACAATCTTTTTGATGTTCTTGTTAGCTGCCTCCACTGCTCCATTCATCTTGGGCCGATAGGGGGGAGAATTATGATGCTGAATTTTGAACTCTGCGCACAGGTCCTTCATCATTTTGCTATTCAGATTGCTGCCGTTATCAGTGATGATCTTGTTAGGAAGACCATAACGGCAAATCAGATCCTTCTTCACAAATTTGGCAACCACTGAACTGGTTACACTGGAGTATGAGGCAGCTTCAACCCACTTCGTGAAATAGTCAATGGCGACCAAGATGAAGCGATGCCCATTTGATGCTTTGGGTTCAATGGGACCGATGACATCCATTCCCCACATTGAAAACGGCCAGGATGCAGTCAGAACATTCAATTTGGCAGGCGGCACATGAATGTGGTCAGCGTAGATTTGGCACTTGTGGCACTTTCGGACAAAGCTGTAGCAGTCACCTTCCATCTGCAACCAGTAATAGCCCGCCCTTAAAATCTGTCTAGCCATAGTATGCGCACTAGAATGAGTTCCGAATGAGCCCTCGTGTACATCTTTCATGATTCTTTCAGCTTCTTCTTTAGCAACACACCTTAAGAGGACCATGTCATAATTCCTTTTGTAGAGAACCTCACCGCTGAGGAAGAAATTCCTTGACAGTCGCCGAAGAGTTCTCTTGTCATTTTCAGATGCCCCAGGAGGGTATTCTCTGCTGATGATGTACTGTTTGATATCATGATACCAAGGCTTGTCATCCGGCTCTTCATCTATGGCTGTGCAGTAGTGATGCGCAGGTAGACTCCGGTGCTGGATTGTGACATGAGTCAAGCTTTTATCACAATTGATATTGAACATGGATGATAAAGTTTGCAATGCATCAGCCTGCTGGTTTTCGCTTCGAGGGATGTGTTTGAAAGTGATTTCGTCAAAAGACTCCAGCAACTCTTGCACATAAACACAATAAGGAATCAGTTTGGGATCTCTGGTCTCCCAATCGCCTCTTACTTGATGAATAACCAGGGCTGAATCTCCATACACATCTAGCCTTTTAACTTTCCATTCTAGGGCTGCTTGAATACCCAAGATGCACGCTTCATACTCTGCTATGTTGTTTGTGACATAGAAGCTCAACCTTGCAGTGACAGGAACGAAGCGATTGTCAGGAGATATTAACACAGCACCTGCCCCATGCCCCCATACATTTGACGCACCGTCGAAGATCATTCTCCACCTTTCACTTTCTTGGGACTTCCCCTTTGACCCAGGCATATCTTGGTAGGACCATGCAAACACATCCATATAATCGTGCAACAGCTGAACCAACTTCATGCGATCCTCGTCATTCATGGCGGTACCCACTTCGACCTCTTTCTTGCTCTCAGCTGTACCCAAGTTGATCACTTCAGTAGATTCTCCGTGTGGCTGAATTACCCTTTCTTCCTGTTTCATTAACCTCATGAGTTCTGGAGGAGCTTCCCAGTCTTCCTCAACATCCCCCTCAGCTTGATTAATAGGGTGATCAAAGTCAAAATATGGACTGTTGGCACTGTTATTTTGGGAGACAATTGCTGCGGATCTGCATTTTGCCGAAGCGAAAAAGCAGAATGAAAGGCGAGACAAGCAAGCAAACAATAATAAAGCGAGGAAAAGACACATGAAATGAAAAGAATTGATTTCTATTGATTGAAATTCAAAAACAACGTTTTTATTAATGATGATGATTCTGAAAATAAAAACATGCTCGCCCCTAACAACTTGTCCTATGGCCTTGGGCAGAGCCACAGGGTTGCATTACAAATGATTACTTTAAATTGAAAGTCACAGGAAGATCAGCAGCCTTCCAATTCTTTAATTTTTCACTGGCACCGCAGCGTCGAACCAAACTTGCACCACCCTCTTCAGATTCAGAACCATCCTTGATGACAGCAACTTGATTGGGATCCAAGCAACCAGAATGTAGAGTCAACACTTCTTCTTCAACATCATGGGTTCCTATCTGGACCACACACCGATCCATCAGGTCCTGCAGGATCATCTCAAAGCTTTCACAATTCCCCACGCACGTGGAGTCAGCACACCCCTCTTCATGGCAACACCCCTTCTTAACCACCCCAACATGGCATAACTCAGAGTAGATAACACCCAACGGGGTCTTGATCTTCTGCACATCCTTTACCAATTGCCCAACGAAACTTTCTATAGCATTGGTAGCTGACCTCTGATGACCTGGCAATGGATTAGTTGTTGTATTCGGGATGCTGCTTGAACGAGATCCATCCAGCATCTACTAGGTCTTCCACCACATGCTTGAAGGCTTTACATTCCTCCACAGTATGACCGACCGCGTTTTCGTGGAAACTGCAGGTAGCATTAGCGTTGTAACCTCTGGGAAATGGTGGCTGCAGGGCCTTCATTGGCCGGGTGTTGATCAAGTTCTTGGAAGTCAAGTGATCAAACAATTCAGTGTATGTCATTGGTATTGGATCAAAACTGGTCCGTTTCTTGTACTGATAACCCTGAGCCCTGTGACTGTCACTGCTTTGCTGGGATGGCACAGGAGCAGAAAATGGAACAGTTTGTGGTGGAGGGGTACCAAAGGATGAACTTCCTCCCGAGATTACATTTGTTTCCCCTTCCTTCTTCCTCGGGAAATGGGAGTGAGGCTTCTTCTGATTGCTTGAACCACCAGAGCTTCCTGCATTACTGAGGTGATTCGAAATCTTCCCACTCCGGAGACCATACTCAAGTCTTTCCCCGAAGACTATCATATCGGAGAAGCTAGTTGAAAGACTTGTAATCAGCCGGTCATAGTAAATTGCTGGCAGAGTTTCCAAGAACGTGTACACCATTTCTTTTTCAGTCAAAGGAGGTTGGACCTGGGCGGCTAGGCTTCGCCATTTCTGGGCATATTCTTTGAAAGTCTCCCTTTCGCCCTTACTCATGTGTTGCAATTGCGACCTGTCCGGAGCCATGTCCATGTTATACTTATATTGTCTCATGAATGCTTCGCACAAATCTTTCCAACAACGAATTTCAGAGGATTGCAGTTTCATGTACCAATCTAGAGGAGCTCCAGCCAAACTGTTTTGAAAGCAGTAAATCAACAGTTTGTCATCATTGGCGTAAGGACCCATTTTTCGGACAAACATCGTAACATGGCTCTCCGGACAGCCTGTTCCTCTGTATTTGTCCACTTCGGGAGCTTTGAACTTTGGTGGCAAAACCAAATCTGGGACTTAACACAGCTCACGAGCTTCCTTGGCTCTGACACCAACACCCTCCATTGCCTTTACTCTTTCTTCAAGTGCACGAATCTGGTCATTTGGCTGTGATCCCTCAAACATATGTCCTTGGGGGTGACTCCCCATACTGTAATAATACCCTCCAGGCTGAGGAACATTGTGAGGGTGTGCTGCAAGCCCCGGAGTAGGACTGAGCACAGCACGAGGACTAGGAGTTTGGATCTGCGGTCCTCCGGCAGCTCCCCTGGACACGGCGGCAGTGACCTGATTAGGCGCAACCATACTGGCGGGGATAGGTCCAACAGTTCGCGGCATGTACCCAGCAGGCATACCCCAAGGATATCTTTGTGAAGTGTATTGATTCGGCCCATTCATTCCTGAAGCAAAGACGGGATGACTGACCCCGGATCCCGGAGGAACTGTGGCTGATATTGGAGGAGGAACGAAAGAAGTGACACCATCTGGACCCACGACGGTGACACCTTCAGCAGCTGTCCCACTCTTTAAACTTTGCAGCATGACCATCATCTCATGCACCTGGGCCTCCATTGCCCCAACCTTATCCTTAAGCACTTGGTTCTCCTGAGCCAGTTGCTCAGAATTCAGAATTTGTACGCCCAAATCTTCATGTTCTGGATTACTTTCAGTTTCAATCTCTGGATGCCCTTGAGGATCAGCCATCAGCTTTGCTTGTAATCGGGTGAAGTATCGGTGGCGGAGAACCAGCTTGCCTCTCGTTTCTGTTGGTAGAACATTTTTATTAAGTGAAGGAGCAAATTAATGAATGCAATGCGTGCAATACAGATGAGTGTTAGTTTTAGTTTGTCTTATGCCGTGAACCCCAACGTGTCATATCTTGCCATAGATTTAACAGTGAATTTTGATTTGTTTAGAACATAACAAGAGTGGAATCAACAAGCGAAACAAAGCACATTCCATGCATTCAAACTTAAACAAACACCTCGGAGTGTACGCTGTTTCACTTCTTGATTCCATACTGTACCTATGGCAAGATTCTTTGTCACTTTGGGATTCTCGGCAAACAAACTTTGATGAAATGCAAGGATGCATGCATGAGCTGTAAAAGCTTACGTTGGATGCAATGCGAGGATGCATGCAAAATGATGATGATGTTTTATGCATATGCAGATTAGGGCAAAACCTTTATTGGCATTAGTTTAAGTTTTTTTTTTCTTTTTTTTTTGAAAAATGCGGGCCGTACGTGGTTTCATATGGACCAAGTAAGAGAAAGGCTACAACGGCAGCTCGTTCTCTCTTTTTTTGAAAAGAGTGGGCCATATGTCACTTCGTACGGACCGGCAGAAGAAAGGCTACAACAGCAGCTCTTTCTCTACTTTTTATTTGAAAAACCTCCTACTTTTGTTTGAAAACATGTCTATATTACGATGCAACACACAATTTGGTATGCCCCTTGTGTCCTACGAAGGTGGGGACCTAAGCTCTAGGACAACTCAAATGTTCCTCCCATGTGGGTTCTAGTCACTTCCTCACCAGGTTACCAGAGCTAATTCTCTTTCACAATAGCACCCACAACGATGGAACGCCATCTGGTGTGAGGCCTCATGAAAGAGCATACTCTGGCTGAAACTTTCGTGAGAGTCGGAAGGACAACAGTCCAATTGCCAGTCACTACTCGTTTCCACTCTCCTAAGTTTTGTCAGACCTTGGGTTTTAGGCCCCTCTCAAAGCATAGTAAGCATAAGGTGTGAGTGTGTGCAGCAAGGGCATACCGCCTAAAACTACCCACATATATCCCACCTGCAAAGGAAAACCCAGAACAGTCCTAACAATAGCAGGCAATAACATGTCGTCTACCCTAGGGTTCAATATCACAATACCAATAATCCAACCTAAGCTTCAGCAACAGTCATATGCACTGCTTACCTCAAGAAAGGGAGCGGAGAAGAAGGGATCATAATAGAATTGGAGGAAATGCATGTTTTTACCTTAAGAAAGGGAGCAGAGAATAGGGGATATGGGAATTGAGGAATGCATGAACACGGCATTGTGAACAAATAGAAAAGGAGTAAAACAAAGCCTTCAACTCAATTAATTTTAAAACCACACATCAAAGTTAACTAGGCTTGACCCTCGTCTTTTTAAAAAATGGTCCCCAGCGGAGTCGCCAGCTGTTGCGCCCGAAAAATCCGGTTTGCGACTTTTCGTTTGACAACGTGGAAAAAGTTTGGAGCCGCCACCAATATTTTAATTTTAAGACCAAAACATTGAAAAAAGGTCTTTTAAACAAGGCGGATGGTCTTTTGAAAACGCAGAGATGTAGGTTCGGGGGTCGGTTAGGTACGGGGAAGGTATTAGCACCCCGCACCTCCTTTCTACCGAAAGGGAACCATTAACTTGATGTGTGGTTTGGACAAAAGTTTGAGTTTGAAAGCGGTTTATTCTACTTCTTTTCTTTTCTTTAGGAGTTTGTTTTATTGAAAACGAGGGAAGAAGAATATTTTTGGTTATCTTTGAAAATCAGGACAAAACAAAGATTTTTTTTAAGAGCGTGCTTGACGGGACAGGACCCCGCTCCTACGTACCCTCACTGGAAGAGGGATCAAAGCTACGTAGTTCTCGGGTTATCTTTGGAAATCAGGACAAAACAAAGATTTTTTAAGAGCGTGCTTGACGGGACAGGACCCCGCTCCTACGTATCTCCCGGTGCGATGGAGAATTCAAAGCTACGTAGTTCTCGGTTTTTTTTAAAAGTGTGTTTGACGGGACAGGACCCCGCTCCTACGTACCCTCTCTGGAAGAGGGATCAAAGCTACGTAGTTCTCGGCTTTTTTTAAAAGTGTGTTTGACGGGACAGGACCCCGCTCCTACGTACCCTCTCTGGAAGAGGGATCAAAGCTACGTAGTTCTCGGGTATTTTTGAAAATCAGGACAAAACAAAGATATTTTTTAAAAGTGTGCTTGACGGGACAGGACCCCGCTCCAACGTACCCTCTCTGGAAGAGGGATCAAAGCTACGTAGTTCTCAGCTTTTGGTTTTGAAAAAGGATTGAGCTTTCGCGAAGACCGAACAACAACGGTTAGAATGGTTTCGCTACTAACTCCTTTTGAAAACAACATCATCATTAACAACCTAATCGGCAACGGCGCGATTGGTGTTTAATGACAATTGGTTTATTTTTGAGAAATGAATAAGTTTTCGAAAATGGGATAGAGCTTTTGCGAAGACCGAACAACAACGGTTAGAATGGCCTCGCTACTAACTCTTTTAACAACCTAATCGGCAACGGCGCGATTGGTGTTTAATGACGATTGATTTATTTTTGTTTTGAAAGTAAAAGTTTCTAAGTTGATTGTAAACATAGAGTATTCTAAGTTAAATGATTGAATATGTAAGCAAGGATGCATGATTAGGTAAGCATGTAAGTGCATGAGTGTACAAGGAATGGATGCATAGCACTTTATTTATGAATGGATGGCATACAAGGATGCATGAGAGGATGCAAGAGATATAAGCATATGAGGATGCATGAGAGTGTCACATAAACTAAGTATGAATGAAGATGCATGAATGTGAAAATGTTTTGGGTATTTTTGCAAGTTGATAAGTTGTAAAACTTTAAGTAAGAAGCTAGTGAAAAGTAAAGTAAAAAATGCATGAAGTAAATGGTAATTATTTAATGAGATGGTAAAGTAAAAATGCATGAGGTAAATGGTAATTATTTAATGAGATGGTAAAGTAAAAATGCATGAGGTAAATGGTAATTATTTAATGAGATGGTAAAGTAAAAATGCATGAGGTAAATGGGAAGTGATAAAATCTTTTTATGTTTTAGTAAAAAATTAATGAAGTGGTAAAAACCAAAGTAGTAAAATATTTTTATGTTTTGGTAAAAAGTTAATGAATGGTAAAGTAAAAAGGTAAAAAGTAAATAAACACTAAAACCAAGTTGAATCACATAGAGCAATCCTCTCACTTTGAGAAAAGTGCACTAGGCACTAGTGAGAATCAACTTGCCTATCATCAACAATGAACAATAAGCAAACCAAAATGCAAAGATTAACTAAACACACAAATAAGTTGAATCACCTAGAGCAATCCTCCCACTTTGAGCAAAGTGCACTAGGCACTAGTGGGAATCAACTTGCCTATCATCAACAATGAACAATAAGCAAATTAAAATGCAAAGATTAACTAAACACACAAATAAGTTGAATCACCTAGAGCAATCCTCCCACTTTGAGCAAAGTGCACTAGGCACTAGTGGGAATCAACTTGTCTATCATCAACAATTTACAACAAGCAAATTAAGACACAAAAATGAATGGACACATAAACTAAATTCAGTCATTTCTAGCAATCTTCACCACTTAGGTCAAGGTGCACTAGACACTAGTGGGAATCATATTGCTAAATCATCAAACAACAAAAGTAACATTTAACACTAAAATGAAATACTAATAACAAGATTAAACATCACTAAACAAAGAACAACAACAAAATCAACTTGGAAATATTTTTAGATCTATAAGCATGTGAACCAAATGAAACATAGATCCACATTTTATTTAATAAAGAAAACACCAAAATTAACACTAAGCAACATAGATCTATTTTTTTGCAAGGATTTATATGATTAAGCAAGGAAGCACAACAAAATCATACCAACCCTAATTTTTTTATGATATGCGAAATACTAAAGCCTATAAACAACAACTTTATTTATGAAATCTAGTGCAAAATATGTAAAGATGCAAGGGAAATTATTCAAGTAGAAGAATGATTCCTTCAAGGCCAAGGACCCATCTCAAACACCCAAAGCTCCCTAAGTCTTTGTCAAAATGTTTGAAATGGATCCTCAAAGCAAACAACAATCAAGAAGGAGTTTGGAGTAGAGGAGAGATTATGCAAGAAAATTAAATGTGAGGTGCAAAGCTTCAAGGATTACCTCAAAACCACAAGGAGGTGAAGAAGGAGATGATAAGCTCAAAAATTACTAGCTCTTAGCAATTTGATGATGCAACCTTGAAGAGAATGGAAGGAAAGATGGTGATCTAACAAGAAATGGAGGATTTGGTGGTTGATTTTTGAAGAAAATATATGGAAGAGGGGAGGAAGAGGCTATGGCCAAGGAGAGGGAAGGAGAGGGGAGGAGGTGTGCTAGGGTTTTGTGTAGGAGAGAATGAGCAAAAAAAAGAAGAGAGATCCTTAGGTGTGGGAATGAGGGAGTATTTATAGGATGAAACTAGGTCTAAGGGTAGTTTAGTCTTTGTGATTTTGATGTGCTCTAGGATTGAGCTTTGATTTTGAATGGAGGGTTGAGATCACTTATCACAAGGATTGAGGGTGGAGAGAAAACACAAAATGTGAGAGTGAGAGAGTGGGGGGCGAAAGTTAGAGGGAAAAAAGAAAGAAAAGAAAAAATGAATTTCTTATTTTGGAAGAGATATTTTATGTGAGGTAGGGTTAAGGGCATTTTAGAGAAGAATTGTTACCAAAGAGGGAAATTTGGGTTTTTTTATGAAGGGGTTAGTGTAAGTGAGTGAGGTATTTTACCAAAGAGGGTATAATGATTACAAATTGGAGAGAGAGGGAGAGAGAAGGAGGATTTCGAAATTGAGGAGAGGAAGAGAGAAAAAAAAACTTGTTTTTTTGGTCTTTTGTCTTATTGAGGACACTTCCCTTTTTTTGAGTTTTTTTTTTTGAATTTTTGGGCATGGGAAATAATGGGAATGCAACTATTGAAAATGTGTCACATGCTTTTGGGCACCATAAAATATTCCCTCTAGTCACCTATGACAATAAAAATTGTCACTTAAGAATTGAGGAATATTTAATGGTCCCTTTTTTATTTTTCTATGCACTAAAAATGGAAAAATACATTTTTAATTATTTTGACTAGGGTTTTCCTTTTAAAAAATTGTACCAAAATTATCCTTGATAGAATAAAAATGTACTTTTTGTGGATGCGCATTTTTGGCGAGAAAATCATCTTTTTGCGAAAAATGACCAAAATGCCCTTTTTGACTCTAAAACCCTAATTTACCTAAAAAGTGCATTCCAACCCTAAAAATGATTTTAAAGACCTTGGAATGACTTCTAGGACCCAAAATGCAATGCATGATACTCTTCATCCTTCAATTTATTTATTTATTATTTTTTTGTGGAAAATTAGGGTTTTGACCTAAGCCGGACAAAATTGGGGTATGACAGCCTAGTCTAATTAGTTGTAGGATTAATTGTTGATTTAATGTTTATTTTTACCCTATCCTTTTGTCTTTTATTCTTGCATATTATATTATTTTCATATGATATGTAATCCTTAGGATAGAAGACATTATGTTTGTATATGTTATTCTTTTATTTTATTGCCAATTATATTCTTTTTTGTATATAAACCCTAGGGTAGAAGACTATTATTGTTGTATGTGGGTTTGTTTGTTTTGCAGCTTGGGGGTATTCCTGATATTCTGCTCCTTCACACACTCCACTATCACACTTTTGCACACACGTAGGAATAGTCCTATACCCAGACTGGAGCATAAACTAAGTTAGAATGAGACTGCGTTGTAATGGCCCTCTGGATGTACGTCCATCTCAAAAAAAACATATCCGGACTTTTGCACATCATTTGTAAAGTCATGAATTACATTTCAAAAAAAAACATATCATTCATACATCATTTTCCCTCATGTTGCCATCCTAGTTTAAATGCATCCACTCCATGTTCGTGTATCATTTTCCCAAATAAAATAAAAAAAAATCACTTCATTATTATTGTATAATTCGTCATCGAATAAATCAAAAATAAGAGTCTGCATACATGTTGCACTACCTCTTGAAAAATAAAAATAATTGCATTAGGATCAAACATTTATTTCTTCATGCATACATGCATTTGCATTTTTCATACATATCTGTCATCATGGGCATCATATTTTGCTAGAAAATAAAAAAATCACCATAGAACGAATCACTTGTTCTCATGGTACTAACATGCATAGCATCATCATCCAAAAAAAAAAACAAAGACACTACATCTTTGCCCAACTTACATCATCTTGCATACTCATATAGAAAAAGTATACTATATTCATTACTCCTCTTCGTGCAAAAAATATAAAAATAAAAACAAAAGCTCTTCATTCTTAACCACCTCGAATGCATTAGTCATCTTGCATGCATCATTTCCAAATAAAAGAAAGTAAAAAAATAATGCCACTTCCTTGCATTATTCATCAGCATATTGCAATGCCTCAGAAAAATAATTTTTGGATAGTCAATCTTTTCAAGTGAGATCATTCACATCTCATGCATCTGCATCACGCAACATCATTTGTTCATTCACACTTTTTTTTTTCTAAAAAAGAGATAATAGAAAAAATCACGAGCACAATTAAAAAAATTTGTGATAAGCATTGGAATATGTCATTTAGCATGCACTTCCATTCACAAAAAATCATCACCAAATAATGTAGACATTTCATCATTTGCAACATCATAAGATGCATGTAAAAACATATCATTCATACATCATTTCACTCATCCTAATAAATAAATAAAAAACCGCTGTTTCATCGATCATTCATACGTCATTTCATTCCCCGTTTCAGCATGCATCATTTCACAAAAATTATGTCATTATTTTTGATACATAAATGAGGCCCTGCATCAGTCACATGCTGCATTACCACCAAAAAAATCATTTAGAATAACTGGTCTTTCTAAGTGACCATTTATGCGCGCATTTCATGCATTTGCATCTGCATTTTCATCATGCATATCTGTCACCATGTGTTTATTCATGCATTAGGACACAAGGGGCATGTAATTTATTTATCCTCGTTGCATGAGTATAGTTAATCTTTTAACTAGAAAAATCATCATGCATTCATAATAGGAATAAAATCGTTGGTCTTTTCAAGTGATCAGTTCCTCCATGCACTTCATACATTTGCATTTTCATCGTACATATCCATCATCATGTTCTAAAACAAAAAAAAACAAAAATATATCATCACTCTTTTTCATGCATCATTGAGCACCCAATAAAAATGAGAATTTGTAACTTCGCATCCTTCACAGGTTGCGTTGCCTTCAAAGATCATTTAGAATCATTGGTTTATTTCCAAATGATCGTGGATTCACGTGTTTCATGCTTTTGCATTTTCATCACGCATATACATGATCATGTGTTCATCCATACATAAAAAAAAACATGAGCATTGCTTCTTCAAAAAAATGGATGAGAGATGAGACGAAATTGATTATTTTTTCTTTGGAAAAGTTTTAGCTGTACAAAACAAGGTCAAACTCAGTTGCAAACTCAAGGTGTTTTCGAGACACTCAATTTTCAAAGATTTTGCAGCTCGTTCACAAATTTTTACCAGCAAAACGATGCATCTCATCAGTCCCATGATAAACGATCAAAATGGTCCATTTTGTTAACCAATGTGTTATCAAAAATTTCTTCTATCATGTCGCTAACTATGTTAACTCTCTGTGAAGCATTCGTATAGTGAATTTGAACGCAACGTGCATCTACTCTTGTTTGAGTCAGTTAGTATCTAGTTAACCCCGGCCATCCCATAAGGTGCATATTCTCCACACAAGTACCTAGTTAACCATTTGGTTTGTTCCCAATGATGAAATTTCATGAGCTAACACTTTAGGCCCCAAGCTGGGGCAAATTTGTGATCACTAGATATCTTGTAAACATTGTATTTCCTTGATGTAAGTCCTTTGCAAAAAAAATCAAATAAGCCTGTTAGGTTGAAAACTCGCAAGAGCAGCCTAAGCAAAAATTAGGGCAAATAAAAGAAATAAAGAGAAAAAGAGCGGATATATAAAAATAAATAATTTTTGTCCTTGAATTAATTTTTGAGAAGAACAAGCAATCATGATTTGAAATAAAGTTTGGTCGTTTTCCCGTATCCTCAAAAAAAATTCTTTACTACCCCTTTGAGCAAAAAAAAAATCAAAAAATCTTTCAATCACCCTAGACAAGGATCAATTCCACATCAAAAATGGTGTGTCACTTTTATCAGCTCACTCTACTCAAAAAAAAAAGATCACAAAAAATGTGAAATTCAAAAAAGAGGATTGAAAAAGAAATCCTCAAAAAGAAAAAAGCAAAAGCAGTAGAAATTGTGAGCTGATACATAATATCACCAAACACAAGATATCCTTGTCCGAATAAACCCTCAAACACTTTTTGGACCTACTCATCCTTTCTTTCATAAGAGGTCATTGTCTCATTAAGCCCTCAAACACTTCTTTGGACCCAATTGCCATTTCTTTCATAAACCCTAACCATTGGCCATGTTACAACACTAAAAAAGGTCCATTCTGATCAATGGCTGATTGCCTTCGTTTTCTCAAAGATTTAATTTTAGGACAAGTAAGTTTATTTATTTACAATATATTTGCTCAAAAAAAAATCAAAGAAAAGAAAGTTAAAAAAATCAAAGGGCTTGCACTCCAATATTCATTCAAATCGCACTGATATCAAGACAAGGTTTAGTGATCACCAATTGAAATTCTCATCATATCAAAAAAAAACTCAAGACTGTCACAGTCTTTGGGATTCACCTAAAAGAGAACCAAAAGTTTATACTAGGACCATCACCTAGATCCCAAAGTGGGGCACACCTTCCACCTTTCATACTTCTTGAACTTGAAAAATATCCGGCATCCATCCAATTCATATACCCCATCCAATCCATACGACCAATTCCAAAGACCCATAACCCTAACTCAGTTACCTTTCATAACCCCACTAAAAGCAATAATTTAAATATCAATCCAAAGTGGGGCAATCCCATCACTCTTCACTTCACCTAAAGTCGGGGAAATTCGCTCTACACCCATCTCATCCCCTTGTCATATCCACATCCACACAACCATGCCGAGGCATCTTCTCAACCCATTACCCTAAACAAACTCTTCCGCAATGTTACTCCAGTCGGGGCAACCTTGCTCCCGTCAAGATTGGGGCAGCACCAAACGTCATGGGTTGAGACAGAATCTCTTGCTTGCCACCCTTCATTCCAAAGTCATGGCATTCCCAATTCATTATCTCCCCTACACCCCTTGTTTTGTCATCACTAGACAGGGGCAGATTATTCGATCACCTTCACTGGTAGTCTAAATCGGAGCAGTTCCGCATTTCTTGAGCTGGGAAAAACCTACCTTTCATGACTTTGGGGAAAACCTACCATCCCATCACGTGTCATATCTGTCTTACCAAGTCAACTGATTCAGTCATCCGTATTTGCACTGCTCTACATGTCTACTAAACAATGCTTCAAAGAGAGAGAACACAAGTTAATAATGTGACGTTGAACACTCACTCTGTTAACTTTGTGGACCTAAAATTCAATCAATCATGGGACACCGTAAGGGAAGAACAACGTGAACGAATCTGTAAATACAGTCAAGTACGGTTGCACATCAGTGACTGTAAATAACGACCTTGAGATTGCCAGAGCTTGAATTCAAATCAAATCCAATTTTTTTTTCCGAGGAACGATTATTGCAAAATATTCACTTTTGTGCCTCTTGCATCAAAAGCCTCATTCCTCATCACTACAAGAAATATTCTGCATCATCAATAAAATCATAGCATAAACCATCCCGCCTTACAACCATGCATCCAATAAGTGTTGATTCCAATGCATCCACTTCTCAATTTCTCGCATAAAAAAAATATTTTTTCTCATCTCAAAAACCGCAAAAAGGCATCATCAATAAATCATACCATACATTTCATTCCACCATGCAATCATGCATCCACCATAACATTTGCATCAAAGTATTACATTCGCACCATATTCACATTCGCATTGCATGCATCGAGAAAAGAAGCAAAGTAAATAAGGAAAAGCAAAAAGAAAAATCCATCCATTACATTCATCATCACACCAAAAATTAATCACTACAGTCACATTCACATCTCATACACTGTTTGTCAACTTTCTCATCCCATCAGGTTCAACACCCATGGTATACCCATTTCATTCATCATCCCCCAGATACCAATCATTGCACACTCGTCACATGCATAACATTGTTCACTTCGATAGATGTGCCAAGTTCCCGTCCCATCGTTGCCCAAAAAAAAGGAAAGAAAAGTTTTTTTACATCACTAATCATATCATTGTGCTATGCATTCATGTGTTTCCTTTTATTCACCATGGCATTTGCACCAAAGCATTACATTTGCATCACATACGCACTTTGCATTTCATACACTCATTATAATAAGGAAAAAAGGCAAAAAAGCAAAAAGAGAAAAAATCGCCCACTCCCTTACATCCATCATTCCACCAGAATTAATCAGCACAATCACGTTCATATCTTATCTGCATTCACATACGTTCCATCAACTTCAACTCACATCATCTGCCACACTTCATTCATCCCATCGGATACCTACCATTTCACATACCTATATTGCACGCATACATCATTCATTGCATTTCTAGACATACCAAATATAGATAGCTTTTCCCTTCTCAGGTAAATGCATTCATTAGGTATGTTCTAGGCAGGTACGCCATGTGTCAATCCAAGTAGTTTGTTCCTTCAAAGTCGTTTCTCCAAGTGCTGGCCTCATATCACCATTCAGAGTCCCAGTACTCTTGCTGACCCCCAGTGGTCCTTCAGAGCCCAAGCGCTCCTTCAGACCATCAATGGTCCTTCAATCCAGATCGCACGTCGCGTTATCGAGCAACCGGCGGATCATCCGACCCCAGGTCCTTCAGTTCAGTTCGAATTAACACGCCAAAGCAACGACTTCGAACTCTACCTTCAGATCACTATGTCGACACTGAGTGCGACCGATCATCCGACCCCAGGTCCTTCAGACTAGCTGTGTCCGCCTAAAAAACACAGTGCACGTCCTTCGAGGTGCGCAAATCAGGTCAACGACCTGACCTTGCCTCCATGGCCGCTCGAAAAAGGCCACCCCCAAGCAGACCGTTTTACTAGTACCATTGCTAGTTTGCGCTCCATCAGACCCATTGGTCCATCAGACTTAGGCATGCCCTTCAGACCCCGTTGGTCCTTCAGTTTAACTCCAATCAATGCGCCAAGCATCGACTGCGAATTAGACCATCAGAGACCTAGTGCTCCTTCAGATCCTCGGTGATCCTTATTTACTTTTGCTCTATGTCAGTCCAATCTTTCAGAAATTTTGTAAAAAAAGAATCGTAGTCTTGACAAAATTAGTGTCTTTTTATCTTTATTTCTATTTTACTCGAGAACTTTGAAAACACTTCATATTTCCTAGTAAAATATAAATAAAGAGGGGCAGCTGTCATACCCTAATTTTGTCCGGCTAATTGAAAAATCCAAAAAAAAGTTTTTATTCTCGTCGCTTTAATTGTGCGCGTGTCTTTAACGCTCATTGTGCGACGTTTTTTTACTGATACTCGTTCTTTGGTTGACATTGTTTTATTATCGTAAAATAAATAATAATAAAATACAATGCAAAATCAAATAAACCATTAAGCTGTCAAAGTCTTTATTACATACCCAAGTTTTACATATATGGACAAAAACAAAAAAGTAATTTTAAAAACCAAATTCAAAAAAAGAGGGCAAGGGCGCAGCTCTTTGCTGCCCTAGCCACTGTCCTTTTGATTCTTCCTCTTGATGCTGTCCTTTGTCCTTTTTTCTCCCCCTCAATTGCTGTCCTTTGGCACCACCCACAGCCAGCTGCTGTCCTTTGTCCTTTTTTCTCCCTCTCAAATTGCTGTCCTTTTGATTCTCAGCACCACACCAACATGCTTATAAATCAAACAGTAACAGTAGCACAGGGGAAACAGAGGGAAACGCAAAAAACACATAGGCACACAGATACACGCCTGGGAAAAAAACAGAAACGAAAAAAACAGTAAAAGGGGAACAGAGAAACAGTGGGGGGAAACCAGAAATCAAAACCAAAAATTAAAGAATCAGGGAGCCTGAAGCTCCGGCCACCAGCTGGTGGTGGTCACCACTGCGAACCACCACTGTCAGTCACCACCGTACCATCAACAACCTCCCCCAACCATCGCAGCCTCATCCTCACTCCGCAAACCGAACCCCACCATCAACCCTCTCCAAAAGCCACCGCGCAGAAAACACAGATCCTTCACCGTCACAAGCAACCATAACCACCGTCCCCCCTTTCTCGTAAACAGCCCACGGCCACCATCACCAAAAGTCCTCACCGTCATCCCCACCTTCAAAACAGCCTAACCACCGCAACCAACAAACTCACACAACACAAACCTAAAAAAGAGGAAAAAAACAGAAGATCTGTGAGAGCCAGAAGGAGAAGAAAGGATTAGAACAAAAAAAACATAGTAGAACTCACCATCAGATTCCGGCCACCGCGAACGGTGGCCTTTAGCCGTGAGCCATCAAAGTCGCCGCCGTCTTCTCGTTTTCTCCCCTCCACCACCGCGTCAGTACCAGCACGAACATCCCCCACTGTCGTCGTTTCCACCGTCGCCGGTCACCACGCAACATCATCGTCCCCTTCGCTCTCCCTGTCTTTCCCTCACCGCGAACCAATAAGCCCCGCCGCACCAACGACGAACCACCACACCTCCACGGTTCTACCATGGCGTTCGTCGCCGTCACTGTCGCACCACCACCGCTGCTAGCGCCGTCACCATCCCTCTCACAGTGGTCTCTCTTGTAACACCCCTTTTCTACCCAGAAAATTTTTGACAAAAATCAGAGTTTTCAAAACGTTTTCAATACACCCACAAGGGATGCTACACTTACACCGTTAAATATCACACGGCAATCATAAAGTTTCACCATTAAAATAGTGCAACACCTAGCACGTCATAACATCATTAAGCAGCGGAATAAAAATCAAGGTTCAATTAAATAATTATAACATCACCATAAAACTTCAAAAATTAGAATAATAGAAACACTAATAAAGCCTAGCGTTCATTCCCCCCGAGTGCTACGTATCAGAGCGACGACACCTGGCTCAACTAGCGAAGGTAGACATGCCTTCACTCGGAATCACCTGCACGTTACCAACATAGGGGTAACATTCAAACAGAAGGGGTGAGATATCTAACATTATAATAGCACATATGATAGGCAATATGCTAGAGTTACAACACTATATCAACCGCTTCACAACAACATCAAATTACAAATCACCAAAATTAACACCAACATCATGAGTAAGTATATGAGATGCAACCCACACCAACGGGTATATGCATGTGGTACCAATCATCACCAATAAAGTAGCCAATAAGGGCAACATCACCTATATGAGCATCACCATCATCACCTATAGCTCCAAGGCCGAAGCCTTCATCACCAAAAATATAATGCATATGAAATGTATGCGACACCATGAACAACGCACCAAAATCAATCAACAACAACAGTCATTCTATGTGACACAATCAGCACCAACATCAATAAATGGTCATAGACCCATCACCTGTTTCACCTTAGCCCATAAAATAGGCACATCACCTGTTATACCATCACCAATAGCACCAATCATCACCAATACACCTACGCCTATAGGACAGCCTAACAACTTGACCAACGACCCCCGACACTAAGGACACCAATAGATTTGCAACATCTATGACAACGACAATTTTACAACACCGAGACATCGACAATTGACAACACCAGGAACAAATACCAATTTACAGCAACAGCGACAATGGCTTTTAAAACAACATTTAAAAATAGTGACAGCAACAGTGATTCTTTTTGGCAAAACAGCAACATGAAAACAGTGGCAGCAACATCAATTCTTTTAGGGAAGACAGCAACATTTGTTTAGAAAAACAGCAACAATTGTACTACGGTGACAACAACATTTATTTAGGAAAACAGCAACAATTGTGCTACGGTGACAGCAACATTCATTTATAAAAACAGCAACAATTGTTTGTGGAAAACAGCAACATTTCACTCACTGTAACAGCAACATTAATTTAGAAAAACAGCAACAATTGTGCTACTGTGACAGCAACATTCATTTATAAAAACAGCAACAATTGTTTGTGGAAAACAGCAACATTTTACTCACTGTAACAGCAACATTAATTTAGAAAAACAGCAACAATTGTGCTACTGTGACAGCAACATTAATTTAGAAAACAGCAACATTATTTTACTGTGACAGCAACCTTATCTTTTGGAAAAACAGCAACATTATTTTGTTGTGACAGCAACCTTATTTTCAGAAAAAATTAACATTATTTTCAGAAAACAGCAACAGCAACAGCAACAAGACAGAAAACTGGCGCCTAGCAGCAGGGCGCCAAGTGAGACAGCAGCACAACAAGAACTTGCGCCCAGCAGCAGGGCGCCTAGCAGGCAACAACAATAACAGAAACTGGCGCCCAGCAACAGGGCGCCAAGAGCATCAGTGACACAACCAGACATGGCGCCCAGGGACAGGGCGCCTAGCACAACAATGGCAACAACAACAACAACATCAGGCTTGGCGCCCATCAACAGGGCGCCTGAGACAGCAACAACAACATCAGGCTTGGCGCCCAGCAACAGGGCTCCTGAGATAGCAACAACACTGGGCGCCTAGGGCGCCAGTTTCAGCAACAGGAACAACACTGAGACACTACTGGGCGCCTAGGGCGCCAACTCCAGCAACCGAGACAGCATCATTGGGCGCCTAGGGCGCCACTTCCAGCAACATCAACAACCAGACAACATGACTGGGCGCCCAGAGCGCCAAAATCAGCAACAGAGGCGACACTGGCTTGGCACCCAGCCACAGGGCGCCTCCAGCAGGGACCAGACGCAACACAGCCAAGCACAGGACATGGCGCCCAGCAACAGGGCGCCTTTTTCAGCAACTAAGACAACGCCAAAATTTCACCAAACACCAAACACCAATTTTCACCATGATCAACCAATTACAACCATCATGCATACATGCTAACATCAATAAATCAACACCAACAAGATCAAAAGAACAACATAGGTCCTATCTCCCACATAATCCCCATCATATACCCTATTATAAGGATAGAACCCACCCTTACCTTAGGTTTGCCGAACGCGAGATCTCCTTGTACGTAAGCTCCAAAGAACCACCGCAACAAGACTTCTCTCCTCTTGCTCTCTTGGTTTCGGCGCCCCCTTCCTTTCTCTCTTCTCCTCTCTTCGCCAATTCTTTCTTTCTTTCTCTTCAAAAAAATGCGAATGCCTAAACCCTAGCCAACACCCTCCTTCATGCGCCTAGGTCTTGGGCTCGTGGATCACGGGCCCCCGTCCACTAATCAGCTAATTACTAAGCACCACTCCCTATTTTGAATAAAACATCATTTTATTAATTATTAAATATAACTATACTAATAAAATACCTAAATAATTTAATTAAATAAATAATTAAATTATTTGGGCGTTACAACCCTCCCCCACTTAGAATATTTTGTCCTCGAAATTTACCTGATTCAAACAGCTCGAGATAGGATTCCCGCATCTTGCTCTCCAGCTCCCACGTCATGCTCTCTCCGGCAACTCCTAGCCAGACTATTTTCACCAACGCAATCTCCTTGCCTCTTAAAACTTTCACTTCATGACCTTCGATCCGTACAGGCATCGTCTCCACCGTGAGATTATCCTGCACCTCCACATCATCCATGCGGATCACATGAGATGGATCCGAAATATACTTCCGAAGTTGCGACACATGAAACACGTCATGCAAGTTCGAAAGGTTAGGCGGTAAAGCCACTCTATAAGCAACATTCCCGACTCTCTCTGAAATCTGATAAGGACCAATGAAACGAGGAGTGAGCTTCTTCGACTTCAAAGCACGTCCAACACCGGTCACTGGAGTGACTCTCAAAAATACATGCTCACCCGCTTGAAACTCTAAATCTTTCCTCCGCTTGTCGTGATAACTCTTCTGTCGACTCTGCGACGCCTTCATCTTCTCACGAATCAACTTCACCTTTTCAGTTGTCTCTCGAACAATCTCCGGTCCAAGCACCACACTCTCTCCAGACTCATACCAACACAGCGGGGTTCTACACTTCCGACCATATAATGCTTCAAAAGGTGCCATCCCAATACTAGAATGGTAACTGTTGTTATATGTGAACTCTATCAGTGGAAGGTAGGAATCCCATGAACCTCCTTGTTCCAAAACACAAGCCCTCAACAAATCTTCTAATGACTGAATTGTCCTCTCCGACTGACCATCTGTTTCAGGATGATATGCCGAACTCAACCTCAACTTAGACCCCAACTTCTCTTGCAAACTCTTCCAGAAATCTGAAGTGAACCTCGGATCTCTATCCGAAACAATACTCTTAGGAACTCCATGAAGCTTCACAATCTCCCGGATATAGATCTCCGCCAACTTCGACACCGGATACGTGATGCTGATAGGAACAAAATGAGACGATTTCGTTAACCTGTATACAATCACCCAAATCGCATCATACCCTTTCGCAGTATTAGGCAATCCCGTCACAAAGTCCATCGAAATGCTATCCCATTTCCACTCTGGAATTTCTAACGGTTGCATCAGTCCAGTAGGCTTCTGATGCTCAACCTTTGACTTTTGGCAAGTCAAACATGCATAAACGAACTGCGCCACATATCGCTTCATACCAGGCCACCAAAACAACTTCTTCAGGTCTTGATACATCTTTGTAGCTCCCGGATGAATACTTAACTTACTTTTGTGACTCTCTTCAAGAATGGCTTTCTTCATGTCTGCATCAACAGGAACGCAAATCCTACCACGGAACCTCAACACACCTTGGGAATCCAACTTGAAATCCTCATTCTCAGATTGATCAATCCCGGCCGTCAAGTCTACCAGCTTAACATCTGATTTCTGGGCCTCTCTGATGCTGTTCAGAAATTCATTACCAATCTTCAACATCCCTAACTTAACACTCTGAGGTGTCACTTCACAAACCAGACTCATATCTCTGAATTCCTCAATCAGCTCTAACTCCTTAACCATCATCACCGACATATGCAAAGTCTTCCGGCTCAAAGCATCAGCCACGACATTAGCTTTACCTGGGTGATAGTTCAAACCGAAATCATAGTCCTTCAACAACTCCAACCATCGTCGCTGCCTCATATTCAACTCCTTCTGGTCAAACAAATACTTCAAGCTCTTATGGTCACTAAACACCTCAAATCTGGAACCATAGAGATAGTGCCTCCAAACCTTCAGCACAAAGACCACTGCAGCTAAATCTAAGTCATGCGTAGGATAATTCTTCTCATGAACCCTTAACTGCCTCGACGCATACGCGACCACCTTCCCATCTTGCATAAGCACACCACCTAAACCCATTTTTGAAGCATCACAATACACCACAAACGACCCTTCCGGATTGGGCAACGTCAGGACAGGAGACGTTGTCAATCTCTTCTTCAACTCCACGAAACTTTCTTCACAATGGGCGTCCCAAACAAAAGCCTTTCCTTTGCAGGTTAACTGAGTTAACGGAAGTGCTAACTTAGAAAAACCCTTAATGAATCTTCTATAATAGCCGGCCAATCCCAAGAAGCTTCTAAAATACCTAAATAATTTAATTAAATAAATAATTAAATTATTTGAGCGTTACATCTCTCTCTCTCTCTCTCACCATAATATCCTCTCTCCACCGCGTTCTGTCTTTCTCTCATTTCATCTGTTTTTTTTTAAATCTTTGTCTTCTCTGTCTTAAGAGTGAAAACGGCGGATGAAGAAGAGAATAGGATTAGGGTTAATTTTTTGTGTTTTATCTTATATACCCTAGGTTCTGTATGTTTCAATTTTTAATTTTTATTCCAGATCACTTTTTGCACCACCTGTATTCATCTATACAACCCCACTTAGCAGCCCTTTTCTACAATGCCGACCAGCCCACGAAAATGAATTGGGCTGCTGCTACTTGCACCATCTCATGTATAAATACATCCCCTTACTACTTTTCGCACCTCCCAATTTCAACGATACAACCCTCTGCTGCTTTATGCGCCCCTCTTTTACAAAAACGCCCTTTTTCCATCCATTTTATATTTTGCTACAAAACAAATATTTTCCACAAATCTATATTTTCCTATAAAATAAATAAACTTCTTTTTGTCAAGAATAGAGGATTAAGTCGATTGTACGGTCGGATTAAATCGCATTTTAAGACGAATGAGTTGTCGGCTCACGAGCCTTAAAACCTCGATAAATAAAAACATATTTTTCTAACCCTAGAACTACGTAGCCTTTGATTCTCTACCAGGAGATACGTAGGAGCAGGGTCATGCCCTTGTCAAGCGCAAAAATAAATTTTCCATTACCTTTCTTTCTTAATCCATTTTTTTTACAAAAAAACCACAAAATATAAATAGGGGACTAAGTCGACGGTACAGTCGGGCTAGTCTGCTTTTTAGGTCACTAATGAACCGTTACGGATCATGTCCTAAAATTCCTATTTAAAATAAACAATTTCTAAATTAAAAAATACAAACACATCTCTTTCATTTCAAAAATCAAAAAACTTATTTTCAAAATAGGGGACTAAGTCGACTGTACAGTCGGGCTAGTCTGCTTTTTAGGTCACTAATGAACCGTTACAGATCATGTCCTAAAATCCCTATTTAAAATAAACAATTTCTAAATTAAAAAAATACAAACACATCTCTTTCATTTCAAAAATCAAAAATCTTATTTTCAAAGTAGGGGATTAAGTCGGTCGTACGGCCGGGTTAGTCATCGTTTTAGGATAAGTGAACTGTGGTCCTTCAGAGCCCTAGCGCTCCTTCAGCCTTCAGCGGCCCCTCAGAGCCCCAGTGCTCCTTCAGACCCCCAGTGGTCTTTCAATACAGATCACACAGTCCTAAAACCCATATATTAAAAAACACCAACCAACAAACTTTTTCTACACAACGAACTACGTAGCTTTGATTTCTCCATCGCACCTGGAGATACGTAGGAGCGGGGACCCACTCCTGTCAAGCACAAAAAACTAAAATTTTTATTAAGTCTTTTTCTTTCAATAAAAGGGTAAAAATTAACATTTTCAAAATTAACATTTCTTTCCTACAACTAATTAGCAGGTAACCTTCCTTAGGAAGGATGTCGTGGGGTGCTAACACCTTCCCCATGCATAACCGACTCCCGAACCCTAATTTGGTCTCAATGACCTTTATCCATTCCAAAGGGATTTACCGATGCTTGCCCTAAAAATTAAACGTTGGTGGCGGCTTCATTTTTGAACCTTCGAGGAATCCTCACCCGGATTTTTCGGTCGCTACAAGTGGGCATTGACCTTTGTTTTAGGGATGAATTTGGAATGTTTTTGGGTGCTCGTATGCATTGGTATCAACCTATCACAGATGTGGACCAAGGCGAAACATATGGTCTCTTTGGAGGAGCTCAACATGAAACACGTGGTCTTTTGTATGGATGCCAAAGTTGTTGTTGATGCTTTTAATTCCAATCGGTCTACACATACAGAATTTGGTCGTATAGTTAAGATGTGGAAGGCTTTGTTTAGTTCTTTTAGTAACAACTCTTATGTGGAGTTTGTTAGGAGGTGTGCTAATTTGGCTGCTCATACCTTTGTTAGGATGGCCATCTTAACCGCTAGTCCTCATAATTATGATGTAAACCCTACATGCTGTAAAAAAAATGTCAATCTTGGCTTAAACAAACACAGATTCAAAGTCACTTTGATCAAGTGATCTAGGCATGAGGTTAATAATATGGAAGCATGCCTTTTTTTTTACAATGCCTTCTTCCTTCCAGATTCAGTTTGAACCAAAACCAGATTCAGTTTTGAGTTAAGAAATTTTCAAAAATCAAAACTATTGTCGTGGCCGGGATCTCGACGCAGACGGCTCAAGAAGTTGTAATTTTAGGAGTCGCCACCCAATTTATTTAATAGGGGAATTGAGAAAAATCTACATTTGAAGTTATTTAGTCTGCGTAAACTAGGTTGGATTTGGGAGTCGGTTATTCATAGGGAAGGGCGAAAGCTAAATTCCACAGCACCCCTACTACATCTGTCCTAAGACAATTACCTTAAATTTGATCGTGCAATTATCAATAAGTTTAGAAAATTTGTTTACCCCACAAAATAAATAAGATAATATTTGGTTTACAAAGAAATAGTTAATTATTTACAATGAAATAAGGACAAGGAACTAAGTTAGAAAAATTAGTTTTTTGACTTGACGGGGAGGCCCCGCTTCTACGTATCCTCTGGTGTAATGAGGAACTCAACAGTCACGTAGTTCTTCCTGAAAAAGTTTGTTGGTTGGTTGATTTTAATTTTTTTGAAGAGGTTTAAGATAAAAGTTGTACAGCTAAAGTATCTTAAACCGGGATTGACAAGATGTACATCTCAGTCAAAACCATTTTTATAATTTTTTTTTATGAAAATAGGTGTTAAAGAAAAAAACTGATTATTTATTAGGAAAAGATTAATTTGGCTTGACGGGGAAGCTCCGCTCCTACGTATCTCTGTGTGCAGAGAATCAAAGGCTACATAGTTCTTTCTTGAGAAAAGGTTTGTTTGTTTTGTTGATTTTAATTTTTGGAAAGGGTTTAAAATCACCAAGTTGTACAACTCAGGCGTCTTAAACCGAAACCGACAAGATGTCACATCTCAGCCGATCCCATATTTGTTAGTTTTTAGGAAAATAGGTGTTAAAAAAATACTTTTGAAATAGATAGTAAATGGAAAATTAGATATAATAACACTAATAAAAGGGGGTACAGAACAGAAATGAAGGGGGGGTGAGACTAGCAGAAGCAGCCCAGTTCAACTTTTTTGTGTTTTTGGGTCTGGTCTGCGTAATGGGCTTAAGCTGGTGGGGGCGTAACACTTAAACAATGGGGTGTAATTATAAATCTGAGTTAAAAAAAATTAAAATAAAAGAATAAACAGATGATATAAAAGGCAAACAAACACATTGAAACCCTAATTTATCCTACCTCAACACACCAGCGCCGCACCAACAGGTCTCAAGAGAGAAAGCGAATTTTTGCAAAGAGAGAGAAAGAGAGGAAAAGAAGCAAAAATGAGAGACATGCGACGAGAAGAGGAGAGAAGAGGGAGAGCACGCGACAGTGGGAGGAGGAGGTTTTCTTCTCCTTTTTTTTTGGTTTGTTCGTTTTTGTGGTGGTGGCTGTTTGGTGGTGGTGCGAAGATAGGGAGAGGGTGTGGTTCACGGTGAGCGCGAAGAGAGAGAAAGAGAGTGGTGGGTGGTGCACGAAGAGAGAGAGAGGGAGAGTGGTGGTTGACGGTGAGAAGTGGTGGCCGTGTGGGTGGTTGTTTTTTGCGACGATGGTGGTGAATGCGAAGAGAGAGAGAGAGAGAGAGAGAGAGAGAGAGAGAGAGAGAGAGAGAGAGAGAGAGAGAGAGAGAGTGGTGGGTGGTGCGCGAAGAGAGAGAGAGAGAGGGTTAGGGTCGCCGGAGTCACGATGGCGGTGGTGCTCGCCGGAGACTATGTGTTCTCTCCTCTTTTCACATCTTTTACTACATTTCTTTTTTATCTCTCACTGATCTCTCTTATTCATTTCTCCTTTGCTTTTTGTTTCTGACTTTTACATTGTCCCTCTCCCCCCCCCCCCCTTTTGATTCTGTTACTATTCACTGTATTTATAGTGAAATTTTTGGTGTAGGCGTGGTTTTAAAACTAGAGGATTGCAACCCAAGGGGACCAAAAAGCGCAACCACCAGATGCAGTACTATAAAGCTGCCTGGTTGCAACTAATTTGGAAAAAAACAAGGGAACAAAAAGAAGGAGCGGCTCCATTCTCCTAATACAAAACCGTGGCAGAGGCAGTTATGCCTTGCTAGTCCACTCTCTTTTATTTTATTTTTTTTTTAAAATTTGTTTTTGTACTTTTTTTCATTTTTTTTGTCTCTATGTTCTTTTTGGTCGTACCTTTCTTTTGTAAAAAAACTGATATTATAATAATAAAAAGAATAAATTTAAATCTGCTTTTTTTTATTTTTATAACAATAATAATAAGTTCTACTAATGATAATAATAATAATAATGGTAAAAATGCAAAAAAATCACGGATAAGTCCAAAATGACGCAAAATTCGATTAAAATCACAAAATGCATCAAAATGATATTTTTTGGATTTTTTTGAAAATAATGTAAAAATACCGGTTAAAATCGGTTGTTAACAACTATAGTTTAAAACATGAACATAAAAGTGGTAGTTGACGATGGTCGGAGTAGTGGTCGTTGGTGGTCAGCATTGGCCGAAGTGGTGGCCGGAGTGATGGTCGCCGGTGGTCAGAGTGGTGATCGATGGTTGAAGTGGTAGTTGACAGTGGTCGGAGTGGTGGTCGGCGGTGGCCAGAGTGGTGGTTGGCGGTGACTGAAGTGGTGGTCGGCGGTGGTCAGAGTGGTGGTTGACGGTGGTTGTTGAAGTGATGGTTGGTGATGACGTGTTAGTGTTAAAACAAAAACTGAAATTAGAAAACCTGTTTTTTTTGGTTTTGTGTTTTGATGGAAAACTATATCGAAAATAAGGAAAAAACCAATTCATCACCATTTTACCCAAACGGCGGCCCTTAGATGTTATGATACTGTTTCAACAATATGAAAGCTAATTTGATCCCTTAGTTCAACTCTTTCTACAATGGTGTTAATTCTTTTTCTTGACACACATTGCATTAAACTTTTTTTTATACACAATGACATTTAACTTAAAGAGTATATTTGTATTTTATTTTTTGAAAAGTCAGTTTTTAATTAATATTGCGTATAATGCGGGCTAATCCAAAAAGCCCATAGCCCGCAAAAGGCCGAACTTGGCCTGCAAAGATTGAGCCTAAATTTCACCCTAGACTTTTTAGCCTGGCCGTAATTTCACCCTAAACTTTTTAGCCTGGCCGTAAAATTCTGAGCCCAAAGTGGGCCGACCCGATATGGGCTGCTTAGCCCATTCTGCCAACTCTATTTCTACTCTTTCCAATGACATTATTGTCAAGTGAGATCTTACTGATTAAAAAAAGGAGTGTTGAATGTTGACATTTAACAGTGGAGTTCCAGTAAAATTTCCACGTGGGAGAATCCCCTGTATGACAGGTGTTGAAACAGTCTGTTGTGGTAGATGTATTCGTTTTGTACTATGTGAAGTATTTTTCTTGTTTAGCTTTCTTAATTAGTACATAATTTTGTGCAACCTATCTAGAAAGTGGGTCGAGTGTGTGCGAGATGATTTTGAAGCTAGATCATATTGATAAAATTTCTACTCATACAAAAAGGTGTCGGAAATGAACTTAACTAGCTCAAAATTAATTTGCAAGCGGATTTGATAATTTACTTATTGAACTCCGCTGATGAACCAAATAAGCTGAAAACTGGGGTTGTTTAATAAATGAACTAAAATCAAGCTATGTACACGTTTGGTTTATGAATTGATTATATACAATGGCATATACAAGGTGCCAGATTGGGGCATCAACTTCTATGCTATGGATTTCATTATTTTAGACATCTTATCAAAATGTCATATATCCATTTTGATGGATAAAAATGTAAAACAGTCAAAAAAAACAAAACCTGTTAGCTTTACTCAAATTTAATTTTATTGTATACAGTATAAAATCTACTTTAAGTACAGTCTAATCAAATCAAATATCTCTATAATTAACTTCTATACTAGGGAATTCACTATTTTAGACATATTATCAAGATGCCATATGTCCATTTCGAGGGTTAAAAATGTAAAAAAAAAACAGTCACAAAAAGACACAACCTGACAGCTTTATTCAAATTTAGCTTTATTTTGTACAACCTAAATCTACTTTAAGTACAATCTAATCTAATATCTCTATAATTCACTTCTATGCTTGGGAATTCACAATTTTAGACATCTTTTCAAAATTCCATCAGTCCATTTTTTAGGGTTAAAAAACAATCATAAAAAGACAAAACCTGTCAGGTTTACTCAAATTTAGCTTTATTGTGTACCATCTAAAATCTACTTTAAGTACGGTTTAAAATATGTGGGGAGGCAGCAACTTCATCAATTCTCTCTCTCTCTCTCTCTCTCTCTCTCTCTCTCTCTCTCTCTCTCTCTCTCTCTCACACACACACACACACACACACACACACACACACACACACACACACACACACACACACACACACACTCACTCACCCTCCTCCTCTTCCTCTTCCTCTTCTTTCTCCTTTTGGTGCTATTTCTTCCCCATTTTTCTCAATATTCTCCACTTATTTTTTATGGTAAAATATGTTTTTGGTCGCTACAAAATTGAGTCCTTCTAAGTTTAGTCCCTATATTAATGAAATACGTGTTTTGGTCTCCATCTTACTTTTCCGTTTCCAATATTAGTCTCTAACATTAATTAGACTAACAGAAGTCCCAATCAGCACTGCCACATAAGCATTTTAGATGACATGGCATCCACATGTCAATTAGCACTGTTTTTAACTTTTAGACTAACAGTGTTAATTGACATGTGGATGCCATGTCATCTAAAATGCTTATGTGGCAGTGCTGATTGAGACCTCTGTTAGTCTAATTAACGTCAGAGACTAATATTGAAAATGGAAAAATAAGATAAGGACCAAAATGCCTATTTCGTTAATATAGGGACTAAACTTAGAAGAATCCAATTTTATATAGGCACAAAAAAATATATTTAACTCTATTTTTTACTTGTATTTGTGCTTCATGATAGCACCTTTTGGCTACTATTTGGTCAAATTCTCAATCCGACAAATTTGAAAGTTGCAAAATATGATATTTTTTTCAACTTTGTTTTTTATTGAAGCATTTGATTTCTTCACAAAGACACAAATAAACATATTTCGGTATTACATTTTAAAAAAATTGCATTGATAAACTGGGTTTTACTTTTAAATTTTTTTAATTATTTTGTCTTTACACATGTCTTTGTCTTTTATAAATGAATATTTTGCTTTTGAGTCTCAACGGGAAAACATTACATGTTGGTAATTTTTTGTTATATTTTGTCTTTAAAATGTCTTTATTTTGTATAAATGATTAATTTACTTTTGAGTTCCGACGAGAATATTACTATTTTCTAAATGATTAATTGTTTTTCAAGTTTTGTCCTTAAGAATGTTTTTATTTTCTAAAAATGATTATTTTACTTTTGAGTTTCGACAAGTAAAATTTACATGTTATTATTGGAAAAAATATTTTTCTTTTTTTTTACACGGGGAATTTTTTTTTCTATGTTAGTATAGTTTCATTACTTTTGATTTTTTACGGAGAAACATAACACAATGTCGGTATATATAATCATTTTTGTATTTTGCTTTTATGAATGTTTTTATCTTTCATAAATGAACATTTTGCATTTGAGTCTCAACAAGAAAACATTAGATATTGTCAAAATAATTATTTTTATATTTTGGTTTTGAGTTCCAACAGGAAAATATTAGATGTTGTTAAATTTCCTTATTTTAATTCCCGATGGCAAAACATTAGATGTTGTGAAACTAATTATTTTTATATTTTGTTTTTGAATCAAAAGTATTATTTTTAGATGTTCCAACGTATTCCCGATGGCAAAACATCAGATGTTCCAACGTATTATTTTTAGATTATTGTTAAATTTCCTTACTTTTAATTCTAGATGGCAAAATATCATACATCGTTGGAATACAAATACTTTATATTTTATTTTCACAATGGTTTTATTTTTTATAAATGATTATTTTACTTTTGAATCTTAACAGGAAACAATTAATCAAAACAATTTATAGGATTAGCCTTTTGTAACAATTAATAAAAGGATCTTCCTAATTTTTCAATTATCTATAGTTGAACTCTACTTTTAACACTTTTAAATCAAAAGTATAACTATTTACTTGGTCATCAAACTAACATAAATATCAATACCCATGCGGCGTGATCCGCGCGGGTGCAATATTTTTTTATAAACTGTTTAAAATATTTTTTTATTCTTCTAAGGCAAATGCCCCGTAACTATATATATACACGTACATTCGTATCCATTTATTTTAGCTCACTTCAGCCTTCCCACTACAAAAAAACAGGGTATTGGCGATGGATTTTTCCCTCGCTAAATGCTGTTTTTCCCTCGCTAACAGCAATTAGCGACGGATTTAGCGATGGACTGTTTCGGTGTCTAAAAACCTTGACGCTAATGTTTAGCGACAGATTAAATTCCGTCGCTAACCATTAGCGAGGGAAATTCCTCACTAAATCCGTCGCTAATTTAGCTTTTTTTTTAAAAAAAAATTGCTTCCGATATCACCATCCTGTCCACAATCAACGCTTCTTCAACACCTCTCCTTATTCCCCAGAACTGTATCACGCCCAGAGCCCCTTTCTCTTGTAGATCCATACCAAAAACAACCCAAAGAAATACAAAACAAAAATTTCAACTCTTGGAGTTTCTCACGAGGGACGGTTTGAGAGAAAGAGAGAAGAGTGAGGATTAGACGAGCTAGGTTGTGGGGTGGTGTGGTGTTGAAGAGATTCGGATAGAGAGGGAGAGAGAAGAGTTGGGGAGAAAAAATGAAGTGAAATGGAAATGAGAGTGATGGAGTTGGAGTGGTGGTGGTGGTGGTGGTGTGGTGTTGAAGAAGTTCGGATAGAGAGAGGGAGAGGGAAAGGGTTGGGAGAAAAAATGAAGTAAAATGGAAATGGGAGTGATGGGGTTGGGGGGTGGTGGCGTGGTGGTGGTGGTGTGGGGTTGAAGAGGTTCGGATAGAGAGAAGGAGAGAGAAGAGTTTGGGAGAAAAAATGAAGTGAAATGGAAATGAGAGTGATGGGGTTGGGGGATTCGAGTAAAACCCTTTAAAAAGGGACTTAGCGACGGCCATAGAGAGGGAAATCCGTCGCTAAGTGCTTCCCATTTCCCAATGGTCTGCAAGGATCGATCAGTGGCACTGTCTCCAAAGATTAGTGACGGATCCATAGAGAGGGAAATCCGTCGCTAATTTTAATTTTTTTTTCAATTTCCAGCCCTTGGGTATTTCGTCGCTAATGGCTCCTAAATCCGTCGCTAATCCCCTCCTAAACGTCTAAACCCTATTCCGTTGCTAATTAAGCCTAAATCTGTTGCTACTGATGTTTTTAGCGACGAACTACGAGTCCGTTGCTAATATGTATTTTTTTTGTAGTGTCCATTATATGAGTGTCACAATTGTAAACAAATATTCTCAAAATGAACGCCTCTTTCAATTTTCAGTATAATATTAATTACTTTTTCAAATTAATTAATTAATACTATGTTCATCAAGTGATCATTATTATCCACTTTACATCTATGATGATGATGAATACACCGCTGCTTAATAAATAAATGTAACTTAGTAAAAGACTATTCTCTTTAATTCATTTATAGTATACTTATTGTTTTCTTGTTTCGTGTTAAATAAGCACATGTGACAATCTGTGTGGGACGAATAGGGTAATTAATTTTTTTTTTTGTGAAAATTGAGTAATTAATTTAGACCTATAGTTTCGGAGGAAATAATAATAGTAATAAAAATAATAATGATAATATTGATGATGATAAAATATAGCTATTCATTTTATTATAAAAAAATACCAATGAGAATTAACATGCGTTAGGTAAATTTAGTTGCATCATTGTAGCTATCCATTTGTTATAAAGAAATGTCTTACGAATTTAAGCTACACCATATTATCATATTATAAAAAAAAGATCACCAAGTTAGAGGGAATAATAATCATGATAATAAGGATGTTGGGCATCAAAATAAGGATGTTGGGCATAATAATCATGATAATAAGGATGTATTCATTCTCTCCGATTACTACGGTATGTTGGGCATAAAATGGAACTGAAATGCAAGTCAAAGCCCTAAAATAATGGAACTAAAAACGTGAGTGAAGCAGCATCAAAATAATAGAAGTAGGAATAGGATTTGATTCTCTTATTTCGCGAGTCATTGTTATTTATAGATACAACATGAGTGCCTCTCATCGTTATTTATAGTACAAACAAGCAACAACACCTCATACAAAATATCTAATATAGTTCACAAATTGTGAGCCCTAATTTGATGAGTCACGACTTGTTTTTTTGTAGTGAACCTCTCTCTCACCGGAGCTCTCCCTTTTCGCCACCACCGGAGCTCGCCCTCTTCACCACCACCGGAGTTCTCCCTCTTCACCATCGGAGCTCTACCTTTGGAGGTTTTGATTTTTACTGATTTTTATTTTTTATGATATTGTTTTGTTAGAATTTGTAAAATTAGTTTTGTGATATTGTTGTTTGGTAATTTTAGTGAATTTAGTTTTGTGATATTGTTGTTTTGAAAGAAGAAAATAGGATTAGGTTTTGTGATATTGTTGATTGTGGTTTGGGTAGAAATTGAAATTGTGTTTGGGATTAGAAATTGAAATTGGGTAGAAATTGAAATTGTGTTTTAGGTTTTAGAGGATTAGGTTTAGGATTTATAAAAATTGTGTAGGATAAAAATTTGAAGTTGAAATTGAAATTGTTTGTTGAAATTGAAGTTGTTTTATTGAAATTGAAATTAATAGTGAATTGATTTATGTTTTTTGCTTGAAATTGAAATGGTTTTATTGAAATGTGTTATTGAAAAGTGTACTATTTTAGAGTTGTTAATTGAAAAGTGTTTAATTGTTGTTTTGATGAACCCTAGGTTAGATGACTGTGTGTTGTTGATGGAAAAGGGTGAGGTGATGTCGTCCCTCACCCCCATATTTTGCTCGAAATCATCTCCATTGAGATAATTGCGAGGCGATACTAACAATTTTAAGGTTGGGAGTTAGAAATAACTTCCTTAATTCACTACTTATATGGAAAAGGGTTTTGTCTGATCTGTCCTTAACCCCCATATTTGGCTCGAAATCATCTCCACTGAGATCATATCGATGCCACTAACTTGATAGATTATTGGGAATGTTAAGGGAATCTAACACGTTTTCTTAAATGCGTGTAGATGAATTTGTATGAATGTAATCGTGATTGGGTGTATGATCGGTTATATCCGAGAAGAGCAGGTTTGAAGGAATCTTTTGTAACTGGGGTTGAACAGTTTTTTATGGTAGCGTGGCGACATGAATTGGCTAAACGGGAAAAGGGGGGTTAGATGTCCATGCTTAAATTGCGATGGTGTACCTATTAGGACCGATAATGAAATCAGGGAGCACTTGTATCATTGGGGGTTTAGGCCTAATTATTTGATTTGGGTGGACCATGGAGAACAACGACGTCAAAATTTTGAGGTAGGGGCTTCAAGCAGTTCTGGTGTTGGTGTTCCACGTAATGAAATTTTTGAGTCGATGGAAAACATGATTTGTGATGGTCTCAGGGTGAATGTGCCATTTGATGAGCCTCAATATGACGATCATGATGAACTTCCAAATGAAGAAGCACAAAATTTTTAGAATTTGTTAAGAGATTCAAACAAACCGTTGTTTGAAGGCTCGCCACAGTAAAAATTATCTATGTGTGTGAAACTTTTAGCTCTCAAGTCCATGAGTAATATTTCTGAGGTGGGTTTAGACTATGTGACTGAAATGATGTTGGAAGCAACACCTAATAAGGATAATTTGCCAAAAAGTTATTATGAAACAAAGATGTTAGTTTCGAAGCTGGGATTAAAATTTAAGAAGATTGATTGTTGTGAGAAAAGGGCACATGTTGTTTTACAACAACGAATTTGGTAAAAATGATGGTGAGCTACTTGAATGCAAATTCTGTGGAAAGCCAAGATATCATGATCGTAAAGGGGCAAAATGTAATTATAAACCTATCCCTGTAAAGTCGATGTTCTATTTGCCTATAGTTCCAAGGTTGCAAAGAATGTTTGCATCGACCGAAATTGCGCAGAAAATGACTTGGCATTATGACAATAGGCGTACCTCAGACGACATTTTACGCCACCCATCTGACGGTGAAGCGTGGAAGCACTTTGATCAAGTGCATTCAAATTTTGCCTCAGACCCACGGAATGTATGGCGTGGCTTGTGCTCTGATGGATTTACTCCATATATCCAAGCATCGGCGTCACCCTACTCTTGTTGACCAGTCATTGTTACCCCATACAATCTTCCTCCTGAGATGTGCATGACTAAACCGTATATGTTTTTGACTTGTCTGATACCTGGTCCATCCAATCCAAAAGCTAACATTGATATCTTTTTGGAACTCTGATTGATGATCTTAAGAGATTGTGGGGTGGTGTTTTGACATATGATGCAGCACGAAAAAAGAATTTTATGATGAGAGCCGCATTGATGTGGACAATTAACGACTTTCCTACTTATGGTATGTTGTCTGGTTGGGGGACTCACGGTAAATTGGCATGCCCCCACTACATGGAACACACAAAGGCGTTTACCCTAAAATACGGGGGCAAGAGTTCTTGGTTTGACTCGCATCATAGATTCTTACCGCAAGATCATAAATTTAGAAAGAACAAGAAGGCCTTCAAGAAAGGGGTGGTTGAAACTGATGGACCACCACCTTTGTTGACATTAGGTGAAATATGGAGTAGAGTTATGGATTTGCCACAAGCCACGGAGGTAGGGGAACTCACCCGGCTGGATGGTTATGGACAGGTGCACAATTGGACAAAAAAAGCATATTTTGGAATCTCCCATATTGAAAAGATAATCTGTTGAGGCACAATCTCGATGTTATGCACATCGAGAAGAATTTGTTTGACAACATATTTGTCACTGTGATGAATGTGAAAGATAAAACCAAAGACAATAATAAGGCTAGATTGGATTCTGCTCTTTACTGTAGCAAACATCGATCCGATTTGAATTTGGTGGAAATGCCTAATGGGAAGATGTTAAAACCCAAAGCCAAATATTGTCAAACGCCAGATGAAGCAAAAGATGTTTGTCGATGATTGAAAGTATTGAGGATGCCAGATGGTTATTCTTCTAACCTTGCAAGATGTGCCGATGTGAACACCGAGAAGATATATGCGATGAAAAGTCATGTTTGTCATGTATTCATGGAGTGTTTGTTACCAATTGCTTTTAATTCATTACCAAAGTGTGTTTTGGAACAACTTATTGAAGTGAGTCAATTTTTTTAAAATATGTGCTCTTCAACATTGAGAAGGGATGATCTTATTAAGATGGAGCAGAATATTCCTTTCATCATCTGTAAGTTGGAGAGAATATTTCCTCCCGGTTTCTTTGATTCCATGGAGCATCTATCGGTTCACCTTGCGTATGAAGCAAGACTTGGTGGACCAGTTCATTATAGGTGGATGTATCCATTTGAGAGGTAATTATCTTTTTCAACATTTTATTTCAACATTTGGTGGAGAGAATAGTTTAATGAAGTGTTTTTCGGTCATATGTAGATTAATGGGTGATTATAAACGATCAGTGAAGAATAAAGCTAGAGTTGAAGGATCGACCTGCACAGCTTACCTACACCGTGAAACAATTTATTTTTGTTCACATTATTTCAACAACTTTATGTTGTCAACAAATAATAGAAACGAAATGGAGATTGATGAAGAAAGACACCCGCCCACTTTATCCGTGTTTATCAAACCTGGTCACCCCTCGGGAAAGAAGTCAACCAACTACTTATCAGATAAAGAGCATAAATCAGCACATGTTCATGTCTTGATCAATTGCACTGAAGTCTGGGGAGTCTGGAGAGGCTGGGGAGGCCGAGGAGTCTGATGACGGCAACTTTTAGGATTTGTTGTATCAGTTTGACAATTCAATATTTTGTTATAACATTTCAGATTAAGTGTTGTTGATTCGAATTTTATGTTATTGAAGAATTTTATTCTCGGAATTTTTATTTTAAACTGTTTTATGTATTTTAGATTTTATTATTTATTATTAAAATAAACAGGTATAAAAGCAGGTTTATCAAAAAAAATTCAATCAGTTGGGCATTAGCGACGGAATTAGCGAGGGAAATTGGACGCGTGCCTGTTAGAATTTAACCACGTGGTTGTCTTTATTAGCGAGGGAATTTTAATCCCTCGCTAATCCCAGTAGCGAGGAGGGAATTAGCGAGGGAACTAGTCCGTCGCTAATTCCCTCGCAAATGACCATTAGCGACGGATTTAGGTCATTTTGCGAGGGAAATTTCCCTCGCTTATGACCAGTTTTTTTTTGTAGTGTTTGCTAAAAGACTACAAAGAATTAAGAAACTACAAATTAATCCTCCAATGGCGCCTTATCCATTTGTCATTTTGGTCCTCGTCGTTAACCCCATTTGTTTCGCTTGTGTGGTATGTTTTCTGGCAAAGTGAAAGGATACTTGGCGTGCTTATCTAAGACAAAATGACCTACTTGACGGTGTACTTCACATGGACTATTTTAACTGTGGCTTGCTTGTGCATGGAAAGAGTTTGTTATTTTTATCGCTTCTATTAACACAACGCCCCAAAAGAAGTCCTTATGTGTCTCAAAATAAAATTTGATGATATAATCATGCTTTAGAAACAAGAGTGGTTTAAAAATATGGATAACAATCAATCCAACACTATACCCATGCAAATGCAGGCGTATACATACATACATACATACTAGCATACGACTAATTTTATTAAGGAATTCGCATACAAAACTGAGTATAAATGGTTTAATTTTATCTCGAAGAATAATATAAAATAGTGCAAGCAAACGAGGTCGTGAAAACACACAAGGGAAGGTATATGAAAGCATAGACTGGTCTCACAAGGCCAGAAGAAGAGAGCATTTTGGTGCGTGTGAGATTATCCCTTGGAGTTGGAGTTGGAAGAAGGAATTGTACTTGCTTCCTCTCTTTTCCTCTCCCCACCACATCCCCAAACCCAACATCTAAAATTGCTTTTACTATTTCCACCCCCTTCTCCTCCACCCCATCCCCAACCTTCACCACTTCCTCCTCCACCACCATCACTTCCACCGCCGCCTCCTCCTCCTCCTCCTCCCCCTCCTCCACTTCCACCACCACTTCCACTTCCTCCTCCCCATCCATGGCCATTTCCATTTCCTCCACCTCCTCCTCCACCACCTCCACCCCCTCCTCCTCCACTCCCTCCTCCCATTCCATGTCCACTTCCTCCACCACTACCACCACCGCCATTCCCCTTTCTGCTACCTTTATGTCCACCTCTCCCACTTCCCCCTCCACCACCTCCACCGCCACCGCCACCTCCTTTCCCACCACTACTCCCACTGAATTTACTTTCAACTAATGTATTTTCAGATGAGTAGTTTGTCATATTTTCACGAGAGACTTCAGTAGTGGAAGTGGTAGAGTTTATGGCATCCCTTGTTTTATCATAATCGTTTATCCCATTAACCAAACAAGGACTAATTATGATCATCATCACCACCACAACCAACCCAAATAGTCTCCTCATCACAATCCCCATTTGTTGGCTGATTACTTATATGAACACTTACTTGCCAACAATATTGCAGCTCACTAACTAGCTACCTCATACCACCCTCTTATACCCTTCGCAATTGCATTGCGTACCAGTTACTTCTAATACTTAATTGCAGTATTCATTTCAGTCCCTATTCCCCACACACTAACAAAACAAACGCCCATAAGGCTGCTTGCTACACACTTATGATGGAATACTACTTTGATTTGCCTTCAAGTGCTGTTTGTCCCCACACACACCCAGTTTCTTAATTTTCCTGCTAATTTCCTTAATTTGCAGTGGTGCACTTGTGCTATTGTAGTAATAATTGCATTATAACTATAGCTGCAATTTCCTTTATTTGTTAGTTGACTCTCAAAGTGTTTTCTTATAATAAATGCAGCACTACCCAAGCATGCAAGTAAGGCACACCAATATCCTTTTCTTGTCCGTTTAAGATGGCCATTATCTAAGTGGCTGACGGAGACAATTAATATAGTTAACAAGGTTTTCTAAAAATGGTAGGTAGGTAGGACCATCATCAACTCTATACGTTCACCTTTTCTAGTAATTCAACTATAAAATATCTAAATAGAAAATTGTTTTAATAATCTAGTGCGCTTAACTGTTTTCCTTTTCTGGGCTTAGTTTTGCTTGATTGGTAATTATGTCATGTGTAACACTTGTTGTCAGAAATATTGGTCATTCTCATTTTGGCTAATTCAACGGACCGCAGTTTAGTGGAAATCTATTTAAGTTAATAAATTTATAGCGTAAAGCAGATGATGGGGATGCTGGATTGGGTGGGGGCGTTGTTGCCTTTTGCTTAACGATTTGAACTATATGGGACAAGCTAGCTAGCTATGCTATTCTACTGGCAAGGCGTGATGAAGAAGAAAGACTACATGTGATTGTAGACTGGAGGACAACAAGAATATTGACTTAGATAATCCGACACATGCTGCACAACGACAAAAACTTATGCCTCTATCTGTTGGGGATAACTGCTGTGAGAGAGAGAGAGAGATGACGCAAGTAGTTTAACCTAGTTGTTCACATGCAACTCTTGAAGAATTTTTTCACTAGTTTTTAAAAGGTTATTACACCCTTAAGAGTGTTTTAAAAGGTTATTACTAACCCAATACTTTTTTTTTTTGGTAAAAAAAGTTTAGATTAAGGTAAGGACCAACCCCATGCTAAAAAAACAACATACACAACAAACACAATACTTTTAAAATTTGGCTTATTGTATTTAAATTTTTTAAAATTTGTCTATTTCAATTTCATACGTGTTTCACTTTCAATTTGAGGCTCGTATTTAAAAACTTATTTTATTTATACATTCATGCTTCGAATGATTGCATTAAGAGTCACAAAAAATTAAAAAAGAGTTAAAAGTTGATTTGGTTTGACGGATTTGGCCGTCAATAATTTGAACACGTGTCAACTTTGTTAGCGACGAGAAAAATCCCACTCTAATTAGCGACAGATTTAGCGACGGATTTGGCTGTCACTAACTTGCGACAGATTTCCAAACTTCGTCACTACGTGTTAGCGACCAGCCTATTAGAGAGGGAATTTTTCTGTCGCTAATTTCGTCGCAAAAATTAGTTAGCGGGGATTTATTGTTGTTAGCAATAGATTTGGCAGTTGCTATCAGCTTGTTTTTTGTAGTGTATAGACCCATGATTTTCTTAATTAGTTATTGACATTGTGATGAGATCTTATATTTTTTGCGATGAGTTCTTACATAAGTCTCCTTGAAATCATATATTTATAAACTAATTCACCCCATATGCTTTTTTGGTTACTTGGTAAACTAAGGTATCCCTGCGTGCGCAACTGCAGAGACTAATCCCTAGAGGTATTGAGATCCATTTAAAGGGTTGACCTCTCCTAATTAACATGTATTTTTCCATACGCACCGGCCAGAGATCGAGCCCTTGATCAAATGGTTAAAGAATCCAAGTATCTACCACTTGTGCTATACCATCTTGGTACATTCACCCCATGCTAATACATATTATGTAATGTAATTTTGTTTTGTGCTAACGCGTTAAGATGAAATTCCAAAATGAAATCTGTTGAGAACAAATTTTTAGCTCATGGGCCAGCCCATTTGGCCTGCAGTCCATGTAGGGTTGGGCCATGAATCGTGGCCCAAATATTTTTTGGTACATGTCGCCTCTTCAATTCTTGTCATTGGGTCCTTATTTATCACATACTTAATGTTCTTTGGAGTAGTGAATAAGCTCGTAGCTAGAGAACAAAATTCCTTTCCGCACAGTAACAACTTAAATAAAATTGGATCATTGTTGTTACATTAATCAACTCTTCAATTTTTTGTTATCCACGTCAAGAGATCAACATAATACAATTTAACATGTTATATTCTTCTCCCTTAGTTTTCTCGGCAAAATATCTTTCAGGTTCTCGGCAAAATATCTTTTAGGTAATAAATAGGTCCATTAATTATTTTTGTAACAATTAAGTTCCTGAAGTTTTAAAAATACTTCACTGTTGTCCTTTTTAACGTTTTGTTTTTAACTCTGTTAATCAATTACTCATCTGACTATTAGACTGCTTACTTAGCAAGACACATAGGATAATTTAATTATTTTATAATTATTTTTTGTTAAAATTAAAAAAAAATGTGAATCGTCTTCCTTGTCCCATCTTCTTCCATTGCCCCTTTTCAAACCCTATCTTCTCAAACTGAAATCTGCGAATGCCCCTTCCCAACTGATTGCAAGCTATAAAATCCAGTGGTGGTAGATGATGATGAACGAAGAATGAGAGAGCATCCTTCCATTTTCTTCCTCCGTGTTTCCCAGCCGTCACTGTTACTCACATCCACACTCAATCCTTCGCTGCCACCGCTTTCCAATTCATCAAATCAACTCTGTTAACATCGATTCCGCTTATTCTGCATATTCAATTCCTATAAATATTCAATCCCTAGTTATCGCTTCTTCTTTGGAAATTCCTGTTTATTATGCATATTCAATTCCTATAAATAGGAATTCATTTTAACTCTGTTAACAAGAAATTAAAATAAATATGAATTGAATCAGCAATGAAGAAGATTTTATTTTGGAGGAGTATGAATTTTTTTGTGGAACAGCGTTGAACTCAAGGTGAACAAATTTTTTTTTTAATAAATATATTAATTTAAAACAATGAGTCGGCAAGAACATATATGCCAGGTAAGCATAGATAAAAGTCACTTAGACAACTTAACACCACTTAGGAATTTTTGTACTAGAGTTAAACGAAAAAAAGGGTAACGATGCAGCGATTTTAAAATTTAAAGGACCTAATCTTTAAAAAAAAATGTTAATGAACCTATTCACTACCTGAAAATAAGTTAAGATACCTCGAGAGATATTTTAACTTTTATCTATATATATATATATATATATATATATATATATATATATATATATATATATATATATGGTGTTGACGGCCATATGACTACGGTGTCTTGAATTTAGGCTAAAAAGTTTATGCTTAATACAAAAAATTCAAAAGAAAAAAAGTGGATAAGCTGATTGTTTTAAGCTAAATTCAGGAACATGCAGTTATAGAAGACTGCAGGGAATCCTGATCCGGTTTGATAAAGTCAGATGATGCCTCTTTGGAATAGTTCCCACTTGGCTTTTTCTAGGGCCAATCCCTCGCAAATCTTACTTTCCCCAAGGAGATGGTTACTCATTGGCGTGTGTTATACACCATGGTTAACAAACTAAATGTGATAAGAAGCTAATTATATGTTTTAGAAAAACAAGGTGAAAGCAATGTAACCGTGAATAAGAAGGAGGAAGAAGACTATCAAAAGTCATATTATAAAAAATTAAAAGACTTTTTCATTTGATTTGAGTGACCTAAATTGTCTCTGAGACTACATATATAATAACTAATAATGAATAATAATAGAACAAAAGACTCAAGGATTAAAAGCTCACTTAAAATAACACTAAAATAAACGTTTAACTAATTAAATTCTAACATCTAGTTTATTACAAATAAACTCCCTAACAAAATGTATCCGACGTCTGACCTGATGAAATATCTCTGTATATAAATCCTAATCTCCCGCCCCCTTTGATTTTTTATCAGTAATTAGAAATGTGTTTTTTTGGCACTTTAGAGTCTGAAAAAAATTTAGATGTTCAAACACGTTAAGTTCTTCGTTTCTCAATAACTAATCTGGTGAAAAAAATAATAAGTTTGTAACAAAATACGTAGTACAATGCTAAACAGTGTGTTTTGGAGTACTTTAGTGTTCCAAAAAAAAAATTAACCGTTCAAATATGCAAAGTTTGTTCCTCAATAACCGGTTTGGTGAAAAAATAATTGTCACAAATGTTTATATATAAATCCTACGTGTTTGTTTCTCAATAACTGGTCTGGTGAAAAAATAATAAATTCGTAACAAAATACGTAGTGCAAGGCGTACTTTAGTGTTCCAAAAAAAATTAACCGTTCAAATACGCAAAGTTTGTTCCTCAATAACCGGTTTGGTGAAAAAATAATCGTCACAAATGTTTATATATAAATCGTCACTAAGCGCACCGTTTCAGGGACTCAATGGCTTCTTCTTCATCATCGTCGCAGCATTCTCATCCCTTGCGTCTTCTAGAAGGTTACTCCAGTTGGTTCTGAAATCACTGTCGCGTCCCCATCACCGTCGTCGTCCCGGCGTGACACTCTTCTCTGCAATCTTTGCGCGAGACGCCTTCGCGTCGTTGTCACCACCTCCACGCCTTCTTCTCCGCGAGAAACCGTTGTTCGTCGCCGCGTTCTCCCTGAGAAACCATTCTTGTCTGTAATCTTCGTCGTCGCTGGCGGTTACATCGTTGCCGATTGTTGTTGCGATTGTGGACGTTCTTCACTTGTGTTAAGTGTTATAGCGCATCAAGGAGCATTTTCATCGTTACTCTTTCAAGAACTCTTTGACGGATATTCCTCTTGTTTCAGTCATAAAATCCACCGTCATTATCTGTAAGCCTCTCTCTCTCTCTCTCTCTCTCTCTCTCTCTCTCTCTCTCTCTCTCTCTCTCTCTCTCTCTCTCTCTCTCTCTCCCTTTGTTGTGTCCATTTTCCATTGTTTTTGCTTGTTGTTATTGCTTGTTCATCGCCTACTACGTTTTGCTATTTGTGACCACTAACCACAAACTAGTAACACAATGGTTAGTAGCCACTAACCATTGGGTTACTAGTTAGTGGTTAGTGGTTAAATGCTTCGTTTTGGTATCTATGACCACTAACCACAAACTAGTAACACAATGGTTAGTGGCTACTAACCATTGTGTTACTAGTTTGCGCCTAGCTATATATAATTGTGACCACTCTAGAACTAGTGCAGTGATGTTGGAAAAGTATAGGATATAGGAATAATTGGGCTTCAATGACAGTTAGTGTGCTTGACTTTGAAGAACTCAGAACTATGATGTCCATGTGTTAGTTGTTTAGATAGTGTGTTATTGTTTTGATTGTACTGCCTAATGTCACTATCTTTGTCCATTTCGGATTGATGTATGAGTTGTTTAATTTAAAGATATTTAAGTTTTTGCTTGTTGATTTTCATTCAATTTGGAGAAAGTGTTTTAAAAATTATTCCACAATCAGTCATTTTTGATAAAGGCAATTTTGGTAATCAAATTGGACTTGTGTTTTAATATGAATATACTTCAAAATGAGATTCTTAATCAATAACCACAAATCAGTACCACAATGGTTAGTGGACACTAACCACAAAATTGCTTGACAATAGTCAGTGGTCACTCACCACAGAATAGTACAATTGTGGTTATTTGTTGTTAGATTGATAATGTGATTCTAATTTTAGTTTTTGATTCTAACTTCATGGTTGTTTCCCCCTCAATTTTAATTTCAATGTGCATGTTTTTTTAGATAAGGAAGGATGGCAAGTAGAAAGAGATCAACAGAAGCAACAAATTCAAGATCCAGACATATGTGTACCAACTTGCTGCTCAATCATGAGACACCGAACCAACTTGCTGAAGGAATCCATACAAGAGGAAGCAAACACCTTTTGTGAGCAATTGAAAGCTGAAATAATGAAAAAAGAAGGGGGAAAATGCTCTAGGAAAAAGAAGGAAAATATAGGAATATTAGAATTGTTTCTAATTTTTTTTAGATTGTGATACACTATTGCAATTGTAGCCGAATGAAGAAATTGAACTTCTATGTAATTGCTTCGGCTAGTGTATGGAATTTATTTAAGCTACTAGCTGAATGAAGAAATTGAACTTCTAATGTACTATTCTAATGAAGTAATTGAATTTCTAATGAAGAAATTGAGATTTCTAATATTAACCACTGTTGTACTATTCTGTGGTTAGTGGCCACTAACTACAGTTATGCATATTTGTGGTTAGTGGCCACTAACCATTGAAGTACTAGTTTGTGGTTATTGCCACTTACCACAAATGTGCATAACATTGGTTAGGATTATAATTAGCTCTTAATCATAATTTGTTTATTTAATTTTCATTCTCATTCATTTACATTTTATGTTCAGGATTATGATTTCTAGTAGTTTTCTGGTAGGAATCCTATCTGGAATTTATTGAAGCTACTAGCTGAATGGAGATTTCTGGTAGTTTGTTCTTACCCATACTACTAACCAGATTTGTGCACAACTGTGGTTAGTGACCACTAACCACATATTGTACAATAGTGGTTATTAATTGCTATGTCCATAAATTAATATAATCAAACTTAATCAGAATCACATTATCAAACTTCAATGCACACAATGTGGCAGTGGTATGTCAGTAAGCAAATGTTTACATGCCATTGCATAACGGACATTACAGTCTTAAGTATAAATGCATAAAAACTGTAAGAACAATTGTTTCCTCCTAAATTTTTACACAAGTTCTAAATCCCAGACAGCTTCTGAAGTTCAATTGCCCGCTTGCATTGATGTTTCCAAATCAAATGTCATTTCTCTGATTGAGACATCAACCCGATCTTGCTCTTGCATGGATTTTGACGTTGCTTTTATCTTTTTAGCTGGAAATTCTAAGTTAACAACCTGAAACAACCATATCAGTGAGATTTTATCCTGACCATGACAATCCTGAACTGCAATAAAGAAATACAATGTAGTAAGTGGCAATAACCACAAATTAGTACCACAATGGTTAGTGGCCACTAACCACAGATATGTACAACACTGGTTAGTGGCCACTAACCATAGATTAGTACCAAAATGGTTAAAACAATGTAACAAGCAGCATAGAAAGATTACAATGCAACAAGCGACTTACGAGGAAGTAAACGTGAAAAGCTAATTGCTTCACCATATTCATCAACTCCGAGCATATTGAAATCTGCAGAAAAATGACTTACGCGTGGAGGTTGCGTGAATTGGTTCTGTGATGCAGAAAAACAACTTACGGATTGAATGAAAATTCAAATAAGAAAAACCACTTATAGAAATGAAAATCGCTCATTAACTCAATCACAGAATTCTTATTAACTCAATCGCTCATTAACTCAATCACGACTAATAAAAACGACTTACGTCTTGAATTCTTATCACATAAATTAAAGAAAATCGCCACCATATAAATGAAAATCGCTCATACAACGATTTCTCAATAATGGAGATGAAAATCGTAAATCAGAGTCGTGTGCAATCGTAAATCGCTCATACCACAGAATTCATTTAATTATAAGTCAGAATTTGCATGTATAGTCATAACAATAAAAGCTGACATGCATGGGTACCTCTTTGAAAAGGAAAGTTACAATTCAATTTTAGCATTTTTACAAACACTTAGTATGCATTCTACACAAAGACACAACTCACTTGGCAGGAAACAGAAACCCACTTTGCTAAGAACAACAATTTGGAATACACAAATAGCAACAAGCAGAAACAAATTTCAGAGAGCAATTAAGAAATCATGAATGCACCAAAGTGAGAATGTGAGAACATCACTTACTTGTTGAGGAGTAAGGAAGAATGCGAGAAAAGAACCAACGGAGCGAGCTGGATGCTCTGAAACTACAGTGGAGCAAGGACGATGATGTGAATTAAAATTAGCGGAAGAAAACGATGATATGAACTGAAAACACAGCAGAAGTTGCGCGCAGAACGTGAGAACTTGATGGTTGCTGGAATGATCGTTGCCGGAGGTTGCGCGCAGAACATGAGAACGAAGAAGAAAGTGCGATGCGTGATGCGCGATACGAACGGAAAACACAACAGAAGTGTCACGCAGAACGTGAGAACTTGATGGTTGCCGGAGTGCGTGATGGCTGCCGGAGTGATCGTTGCCGGAGGTTGCGCGCAGAACGTGAGAACAGGGAAGAAAGTGCGCGCAGAAGGTGATGCATGATGCGTGAGAACGAAAAATTGAAGGGTAAAATGACACATATGCCCCGTTAAACACTGTCTGTTAGATTACAATTTATTAAAAAGACCCTGATCCAACGGCAACAACAGATTTAGTAAGCAAAACTAAGCTTTTGGCTTAGTATTCTAAGTCGGTGCCTATTTTAATTATAGTTTACGGTGTGTTAAATGCTTCACGGCAACTAAAAGTGGACAATAGTTGATGCCACTTATGACTAGAGCTGGCAAAATGGGCCGGGCCCGCCGAGCCGGGCCGGGTTAGCCCGAAAATTGGGAGGGCTTGGGCCGAAGGAATTGAGCCCGTTTTTACATCCGGGTTTTTTAGCCCGGTCCGCAAAAGCCAGAGCCCGCGTCGGGCTAGCCCGACCGGGCCAAGGGTAGCCCACAAGCCCGTGAATAATGCACAACTACCAATTTGCAAGTCATGGTGTTGATTGTGTCTCTATGGGTTGGTAACAAAATTGATTTAGTTGCTTTGGTGCGGAGATAAATTACTCTATGTCACTTACTATATTGATTCTGGTGCAAAGCAAGTTGATCAATTACTCTATGTCACTTACTAGGTCAATTACTCTATGTCACTTAAATTGGAAGGTAGCATTACCGTGATGTTCAACATCTTCCGAAGCTTCCTCCTCATGCAGCAAGTATAGCAACAGCAGGATAAAACTAATGAAAATCAAATTAACAGCAGGAAAGTACATACAAAGATAAGGTTCAGAACAACAAACAAGTAAATCAGTTTGCTATTCCTCTTTTCAAACCAATATCTCACTTACTATATTTATTCAATTAAATTGTGCATCATTTTGTCCAGTTACATGATAGTATGTCGCTAAAAAATCGCGCATAATGCGGGCTAGCTCGAAAAGCCCGCAGCCCGCATAGGGCCGGGCTTAGGACTTAAAGAGTGAGCCCGAATTTCAACCCGGACTTTTTAGCCTGACCCTTAAAAGCCCAAACCCGTAGCGGGCCAACCCGATATGGGCCGGGTAGCTCGTTTTGCCAGCTCTACTTATGACGGCTTTAACGCAAGTTTCATATAATTCACGCACCTTATAGTTTATTACTCGCTAGTTTACTAGCGTTAAATATGCTCTTAGAAAACAAAAGTATGCTCAGCATGATGTTTGTTTATTTTGCTATTAATGCTGTCCCGAATTTCTGGTCTCGAAGTGATTTCTAACCAACCACCCACTTAATGACCACTTCTATGACTTAACTTGTGATTTAGTTTAAAATTAAAAAAAAAAAGTCTGTTATTATATTTGAGCTAAATGTATAACTCCAAGCTTGGGTGTAAGTGGTTAATGCACTCCATCTTAAAGGGAGGACTCGGCTAGTACCCGAGTTCGATCCCCAGCGATGAGACAAATTTAATTCAGACTTTATTTACCTCCCGGCCGAACTCCGGATTATTCAGGGCCCATTTCTCTTAGATATCGGAGGGTCAAAAACCCTTAGACTAAAAAAATTTGAGCCAAATGTATTCTGGATGAATTCGGGAGGTGAATTTCGAGCAATATAGCATTGTTCATATATTGCTCCACGTTGACGTGTATATGTCTAAGCATGCGCTCAGCAAGTGCTGCAGTTCAGAAGAAGAGTGTCATTATCTTAGATTTCACTTTCAGAACTAAATCCAGCTGACATTAATTATCTTGCATTTTGTTGAATTTTGCGAGAAATCCAGAAACTTCAACTTCAGTTTGCTATGATACAAACTTATCCTTACTCTCACTCTCATCCTCATTAATTGTCTACTAGTAACTCAGCTTAAAACCTTTATTTGGTGGGGATGACGATTTCATGATAAGAAAAACTTGCAAATATATTAGAAGGAACAAATTTGTACTTTCTTAATTTCATTTTCTGCTTTTAATAATATATACATAGCTAACTCACACATAATAGTCAATTTCAGAATATAGAATAATATATTTCAAAAGGAAGAAAAATGTTGCAAAGTTATTTTCATAATTTATTATTGTGCCACTAATCTCCATTTTGAATATCACTTTCTTGATTATGTATGTATAAATACGTGTATCTTATTGATTACATGAAAATAAAGAGACTCATTTGTTTGTTTCTCTTATTTTCAAACTTTTATTTTCTATATCTAGTTTTTTTTATCATACGACAACATCAAAAATGAAAATTAACTTTGTGGAAAAGGTAGCATTTTTTAAAATAGTATTTTTTTTTATAATTTTCAACATGCATAAATATATGTTTAGTCCTGGCAAATATACGCTTAATCCAGTTTCGTCCCTATAAAAATAAAACTTTGTTTTTAGCCCATGCAAACTAATATACGTTTGATAGAGGTTAGTCCTGTAAAAATAAATTTTTATTTTTCGTCCCTGTAAATATATGTTTACTAAGTTTGGTCAGTGCAATATGTAAAATATTTGATTTTAGTCTCTCCAATATGAGCGAAATACAGACTAAAATCAAATATTTTACATATTAAAGGGACACCACCTGATAAAATGTATATTTACAGGGAAGAAAAATAAAATTTTATTTGTACAGTGACTAAACTGGATCAAACGTATATTTGCAAGGGCTAACGAAGTTTTTTATTTTTACACGAACTAAACCGAATCAAACGTATATTTGCGGAGACTAAACATATTTAAACCTTTTCAAAAATACTAATTTTGTTTTCTAAAATTGAAAATAATTTACCACAAAAATGAAAATAGGAAATTGACAAATAGTCAAAGTAATTGGGTCTAAAATTTTAAACTATTTTTCTTTTTTCTGAGAGATATATAAGCCATACACTTTAAAATTTTTACTTTTTTATTCAAAACCAAAATGTTATTAAAAGAAGGAATACGAAAACAAAGTCATGGGGATAAACCGAAACCCAAGCAAAAATAAAAAATAAAAACTTTTTGTTGACAGGAAAAATAAAAAATACTAAACAAATAAAAATAAAATTAAATCAGGCATATATAGTTACACTTTTTAAATTTGCTCGTGTACTTTTGAGCTTTTTTTCGGCAAAAGAGGGGGCAGTGCCCCAGAAAAAATTCATTAACTCAGAATACGTCGATGGTTAAGAACCTGTTACAATCATCGAGCACAAGAGCATTCATACAAGATGGGCTCTGCTCAAAAATTGTCAAAGACTCAACTTGATTACAACCAATTGAGACTAAGACATCAACACACCGATTAGCTTCCCGGAAAACATGCTCCAAACGGACGTCCCAATTAAAAGCTAGCAACTTTCGTATCTCCCGAACCAAGCCCCTACCCGCAAGACGCACGCAGGGACGGATCTACTAGTAACAAATTGGGGGCAAGTGCCCCCACTTTAAAAATAAATTTGGTTAGAAATATATATAACTAATTTATTTTGCCCCCATAAAAAAATAAAGATTGCTCCAATAAGAAATTTTTTTAAATTAAATATAGAAATTTTACAAGAGATAAATAAACTAGAGAGTATGTTGGTACTAATTTTACTTTTTTAACTACATAATTTGTAGAAATTTAGGAATTTTAGGATTTTTTTTAAATGAAATTATGTATTTTGTAAAAACTTACAATTTTTTTTGAAAATATATTATAGGCTATTTTTTTGCCCCCACTAATAAAAATTTCTAGATCTGTCCCTGGACGCACGACCTGATTACCCTTGATAATCCTAGGCGCGACTTCAGAATCCACCTGGCAAATGATAATTCTCCACCCTCGATCCCAACAAAGACGTAGCCCTTCCAAAATTCCCCAAAGCTCCGCTTCCAACACCGTACAAAAGCCAACAAATTTAGCGAAACCACAAAGCCAATTTCCGGAGGAATCCCGCACAATACCACCACACCCCGCTCTCTTATCTATCATCTTCACAGCCCCATCCGTATTAAGGGAAACCCTCCCATGAGACGGAGGATTCCAAGAAACACCAACTAAATTATATTCCAAACCCAGAATTGGAGTAGAGAGGGACGAAGAAATAATATACTCCTTAGCTCGACGAAGCACCAAGGACCAAGGTCGAGTGGGTCTGATAAAAGATGGCTCGTGAGCTTCCTTATTTCTCCACGACTAAAGGAGATGACAACCAGTGGCCCAAATTGTGGTAATCCACCCCTTCTTGTTAAGGTTAGTAGTAATCCAGCTCTTCATATCCCCCATGAAAAATTCACACCTCCTAACAGGCCTCACCAACCTCGACCACAACTCCAAAGCCAAAGGGCAATCTCGCACGGCATGAGTGGAGCAATCCACCACCATAGAGCAATGATCACAAAACTCATCACTAAGCCCCATCCTGAATTTTCTCAGGTTAGTGAGTAATCTATCATGAACCATAATCCATAAAAAATACCTTACTCTCTCCGGCACTTCACATTTCCAAATCCGCCGTCACAAGTCATGATTCTCATCAGCAGATATACCAGCAATAACAACATAAGAACTCGCCACAGTGTAATTACCTTGGCTGACACCCGGCCAAAATTTCCGATCAATACCATTCTCAGCACTGGGAGGGACCAAAGCAAGAACACAGTGTGTAGCCTCTAGAGGGATCAATGAAGCGATACGACTTAGGTTCCAAGACCCATTATCCTCTGCTAAATCAGCAACTTTGTGATGAGTTAAATCGCTCGGGATAGATTGAACAACATGCCTCAATTTAAAACCAGATGAAATCCACCTATCGTTCCAAACAGATATATTAGCCCCGTCTCCTATAGACCAGAAAGTATTATCTAACATACCTACCCAATTTGTAGCGATGCACTTCCAAAGAGATGAGTCCTCATCTTTGACGTGGACGCCATCATCTAAGGACCCGTCTCAAACATATTTTCCCCGAAGAACTTCACACCACAACTTATCACTCCCCTGTAACAGTGCCCAAGCAAGTTTCACAACACACGCGGTATTCATATGATGGAGATTTCTTAGACCAAGCCCCCACTTGTTTTCGGCTTTGTAATCGTAGACCAAGACAACGCATGATACTTCCGACTACCGCCCTCCTCTCCCCAAATAAAACTCCTTTGCCATTCCCAATCCTTTTTTAAAATAAGCTTAAATATGTTTTAGGCCCTTGCAAATATAGCGTGTTTTGGTTTAAGTCTCTGCGAATTTTTTTTTACAAAAAACTCCTTGCAAATATTATTATTATTTTTTTGCTAATGGTCCTTCTGTTAACTCTCTGTTAGTGGTTTGCTGAGTTGTTAAACGGAACTGCCATTTGGCTTTTCCAAATCATTTTTTTATTTTAAATGCTCACTTGGCATGCCAACTCATTTTTTATTTATCATTATTCTCAATTATTCTCTTTCTTCTCCATTCTCCATCTCAATCACCATCTTCAACCAAAAAACATCTTCTGTGACCACTCGCTTCTCTGTGTGCAGTGACGATCACCAAATCCCCACTCAATTACCATCCCCACTCAAAATTGCAACACACCAAAACAACGTGATTCATAGGTTACTGAATTAGGGATTTCAAGATTTCGATATCACCAAACACCATCCATCCCCCTATCTTTTAAGTTTCATGAAGATTTCGATATCACAGTTTGTGAACACCACCATAACGTTGTTGATGATTCTGGTTTGTTGCGGTAGATTCGATGTTGCAGAGGAGATTATGAAGTTGTTGTGCAGAGTGATAATGGTGCACCAGAACATCAAGGAGTGCGGTGGATGAAGCCTTCAGGTTCTGGTTTTACTCAAACAGATATTTTATCTTTCTTTTAGTACCTTATGTTCTTGATAATGGTTGGACAAATTGTTATTGTTGATTTAGCACAAAACATAGTAATTGTAATATAGAGATAGATACACACACAAGATGATAACCCAGTTCGGAATCCACCACTTATTCTTATATCTTGGGGATTTGGTTGAAAATCCAAATCCAATTCATTGAACACAAAACACTTTTTTAGGTTACAAGACTTCTTAATTAGGGTTTTGCCTAATCACAGTCAACCTCACACAAAATGTGTTTACGGCTCACTCAGATAGATTTCACTAAATCTGATTTTACAATTATGCACTTCTAATTACATAGAGAGCCTAGACTAAGACTTTATATAGGAGTTTCCAAGGAAGTTAGTTGGTTACAACTAGTATTAACTAACTACCTAACAACCAAACAACCTAACACTTAGCCTAAATAACCAACTTCTAACCTTCAAAACAGAATTGATGTTTCACTTGTAACTGATTCTAACAATTTTCATTCAATATCAAATGTTTATAAGTAGAGGTATATACTTGACAATTAATTATCAATGGTTTCTCTTTCTATACAATATGCACGACATTTAGCAACACTCATTTGTCCATATTGGAATTTCAAGTTCATAAAGTCTAATAGAAGTCTACTTGAAATTAAAGCGGTGTGAATGGTTCTTGAGTTTCAGAAGAATGCAAAGTTGCCTTATGGCGATTACTTCCCAATTCATCAACCTTGTCCATAAATGTGATCACCCTCACTTGTTGAAGGACTTCAGGCCCATCTTCGATTAGAGAAGTATGTATAAAATATTTGCCAAATTGTGTACGGAAAGGTTGAAGAAGGTGTTGGAACTTGAATCTTGGATGAAGGCAGAGACTCGGCTTTTGTAAAACTTTGGTATCTTGGATGAAGGGATGCATTTGTTCTTCCACTGTGTATATCCTAGTAAGGTGACTCGTTGGACCTTTTCCTTTGTCTCACTGCTGCTGAAGGACTCTTCAAACCGGTTTCTAAAATTGTTTTGTTTGAATGGTGTCTCTTCTTAAATAGACTCTCAACTCAAGCTAATTTATTTCGTAAAGTGGAACAAGTTGTGTGTCTTTAATTTTAAAAAAGAATAACGATGATCCATTAAAGGGATCATGAAGTTAGGTAGGTTGCTTTCCCAATAAGATGGAACAATTTTCCATTAGGAAAAAAAAATGAACTTATCTCTAATGAAATCTATTTATGCACATATTAATATAGTCTTTTTTTGTCTAGGGGTCTTTGACCCCTTCTGGTATTTAGGGAAAAGGAGCCTTGGATAATCCGAAGTTCGGCCGGACACATTAATATAGTCTAATTAGTATATTCTTAATTCCAAATTAAAATCAAAATAACCATAAAGTTTCACTCTAGTAAAGTTGGCGGGTTACTTTTCCAAATTAAAATCATAAAAAAAAACGTGTATTCTCTATAGTAATCTATCTACTCATATATTTATTTATTTATTTAGTTAAGCAAGAAAAAACAGGGCCCACTTTTATTCTATTATATAATAATATCTCTACTCATATATTAATTTATTTAATTAACCATGGTTGCAACAAACATGATTATATAAAGCCCATAATATCTCTCTCGTCTTAGCACCTCTTAGAGTTGCAATCTCACATCAAATCCCAACGCACTCAACAAATCATTTCTTCCATAGCAAGTAATATTCTCTATCTAGCTACAAGCAAAGAGAACCCAAAACACATACTCACAAACACACAAACATGGATTCATTTCTCCAAACAAAAACCACACTAGAACCACTTCATACATCACTACTATTGATTATCACTATCTCACTCACTTTGCTTCTTCTAAGCTTAGCATCAAAAATCCGCAGAAGAAGGGCACCATATCCACCAGGACCAAAAGGGTATCCCCTTATAGGCAACATGAACATGATGGACAAACTCACACATAGAGGCTTAGCAAACCTAGCAAAACAATACGGCGGCGTTTTCCACCTTCGCATGGGGTTCATCCACATGGTATATGTATTTTTATTTTGTATTTTTATGATATATAATAAGAGACTTAGACGTTATTTATTTCTAAAACGTCAAGGTGATTGATTAATTGATATATAGCCTTCTCTTTATTTTATTCATTATTTGACAATGAGACTATCTTACACTTGGATATCTAATAGGTGGCAATCTCAAACGCAGAAGCAGCACGCCACGTGTTACAATTACAAGACAACATCTTCTCCAATCGCCCAGCGACGATAGCCATAAGCTATCTCACTTACAACCGTGCTGACATGGCATTCTCTCACTATGGTCCCTTTTGGCGCCAGATGAGAAAACTATGTGTCATGAAGCTCTTTAGCCGGAAGCGAGCTGAATCATGGCAATCCGTTAGAGATGAAGTAGATGCCGTCATAACAGCCGTTAACAACAACGTTGGAAACCCTGTTAACGTAGGTGAGTTAGTGTTTAATCTCACAAAAAACATCATTTACCGTGCGGCTTTTGGGTCTAGTTCCCAAGAAGGACAAGGTGAATTTATTTCGATACTACAAGAGTTTTCAAAATTGTTTGGAGAGTTTAATATTGCAGATTTTGTTCCTTGTTTGGGGTGGATTGATCCTCAAGGTCTTAATGCTAGACTTGTTAAGGCTCGTGGAGCGTTGGATGGTTTTATTGACAAGATTATTGATGAACATGTGGAGAAGAGAAGGAATATTAGTGGTGATGGTGATGAAGAGAGTGATATGGTTGATGAGTTGTTGGATTTTCATAGTGATGAGGTCATGAATGGTGAAATGGATGATTTGCAGAACTCCATTAAACTTACAAGGGATAACATCAAAGCTATCATCATGGTAAGGATATTTTAATTTCTGTGGTTTATTTTCATGTACGTATTTATCAATTTTCTAGTGCCGTGTGATGGTCTGATTACGAATTTTGTGGAGAACTTTCTAGATGAAAATGAATAAATTGATGGAGAAAGATTTATTCAATGATAATAACTATTTTATTTAAAACTAAATATATTATTTGCATTAAGGAATATTACACTTGTGGTTTGGAGCGTCGTACTCTCACCCTAAAATTTTTATAAAAAACATACTAAAATAATGTTTAGCAAAAATATAGTATAAAATTCCTATTATTCATATTATTTAATATTATATCCTACGGTACACCGAAGAGAGACTTAGTTGATCTCCGCCTTAGAAACCATCAATAATAACTATTTTATTTAAAACATAATTACTAGTAACTATATTGTTTACCTACGGCAATATAATACACACCAATAATGTTTAAAAAAAATGGTCGAAAGAAATAATATTAAAATGAATTAAAAATCACTCACACTATATATGGTAATAATCCATACTAAAAGAAGTAAGACTTATCAAAAACATATTAAAAGAGATAATATTAAAAGGTATAATGAAGGTAAAGATACTGAAATTACTTGTGTCGTGGAAAGCTTTTATTCGGGACTTAAACAATTTTTTCTTAATTTTTTTCTTTTTCTTTGCATCTTTAACTTTTAAATTGCAGGCAAAAGATCGAAAACAAATGATTTGATTTTTTTTTAAGGATCAACTTAAGAGCACCACTTGGTCGACTTCTTAATAAGGCATTCATACATGTCTATTATTTTCTCTTAATTCAAACGCAAGTTTTGAAAATTCATTGATCAGTTATACTTTAAGTGATTACTATATTTGAATTTAAAGAAGAGAATAATATCACGAAAGAGTTAGGTAAGATGACCAAAATATTTTAGTATTATCTCAGTAAGAAGTAATCAACCTGGGAACTTCAAGATGTATACAAAAATAGTTTAGGTAAATGATGTCGAGTACTTCAACTTTCAAGGACGTTAGTCAAAATATTTAAAATAAAAAATTTATTAAAAACTTATTTTTAAAATTACTAAAAAAATCTATGTTCATTAATACAAATTTTAAAACATTATTAATGAATACAAATTTATTTTTAAAAATTTATTAATATTATATTACATATATGAAACCATAATTGACATACACTTAGTCTGGAATTAATTGTAATAATTAGCAACTGAATTGTTGACAATCTCTCTAGCTAGTGGCAATAATGGGAAAAACAAATGATGTCAAGTATGAATCTTCAAAGATGAGAATTTCCCATTGTGTCACTTCAGTGGGCTGGGGTCACAATTTTCCTTGAATCCATATATATATATATATATATATATATATCTATTTATATCACTATACAACATTTTCAATTCTAGAAAAAGAAGAGGAAAGAAACAAGACATTTGTTTGATGAAACTTTGACATAACCATATATTAGTTATAACTGATTACGGTGCACATGATATGTTATATATTAGTTATAACTGATTACGGTGCAACAACACATGATCCGATGATATATATTAGTTATAATAATTTATTATGGGTGCAACAATACAGGATGTGATGTTCGGAGGGACGGAAACGGTAGCATCGGCAATGGAATGGGCAATGTCGGAGCTAATGAGAAGTCCCAAAGACCTAAAACGAGTACAAGAAGAACTCGCTACCGTGGTAGGACTAGACCGCCACGTAGAGGAGTCAGACATCGAGAAACTCACATACCTAAAATGTGTCGTCAAGGAGACATTGCGCCTCCACCCACCGATTCCCTTGCTCCTCCACGAGACAGCTGAGGATGCGAATGTCGGCGACTATTTTGTCCCAAAGGGTACGCGCGTGATGATCAACGCGTGGGCCATTGGCAGAGACCAAGACTCGTGGGAGGACTCTGAAGAGTTTAAGCCCTCGCGATTTCTAAACTCGAGTGCGCCCGATTTCAAAGGGAGTAACTTCGAGTTTATTCCATTTGGGTCAGGTCGGAGGTCTTGCCCCGGAATGCAGTTGGGCCTGTATGCTTTGGACTTGGCACTGGCCCACTTGCTTCATTGCTTTACTTGGCAGTTGCCTAATGGAATGAAGCCCAGTGAGATGGACATGAGTGACATATTTGGACTCACGGCTCCTCGGGCAAATCGACTTGTTGCTGTTCCCGCTAAGCGTGTGATGTGCCCTCTTTGATGCCAAACTACTGAACTCAAATGCAAAAGGTCGAAAATAGCCTTTGAATAGGTTCACCCAAAGAAAAAAGAGTGAAGAGCTTTGGGACTTTTAGTTTTTTATGCTTTTATACCTCAACTATACTTAGACGGTAGATGTTTGAGAAGAGAACACAATAAAAGGAACAAGAAAGAATGTGGGAGGATTAGGTAACCTTTCTCTGTTTGATATATACTCTTCTTGATTTGGTAGGATGCCATGTGCCAGGTTATTTACGTCATTGTTGTCGTTAGTGGTTGTGTTATTGGTTTTGTATGTATATATACACACTGGCTTTGATGAAGAAAAAAAATGACAAACTTAAACCACAATTAGTGTGAAAAGCTAGCGGTTGGGAATACAATGTTGATGGTTGACGTGAGAAGTTGTGTGATTGTGATTATTTAGCTTTATTTTAATGATTTTACTTAGGTTTTAACTTTCCTTAAATATCAGATCGTTTAATTAATCAAAAGAAAGGAAGACATAAACAAAAACTAAATCTTGTCACCTCCGAAGCCCGAATACTCCAAAATAGGCAAAGTATCTGTATTGGACTAGTATCCGATAATGATACGTGTCGGATATGGCGGGATACGTATTCCCAGAGTATACTGAAATTTATATTTATTTTTTAAATATAAAATAGACGGATACCTGAAGGATACGTACGGGATACTTACGGGATATGGCTGGCTAATACGGGATATGGCTGGCTAATGGGGATACTTTCTGGATACGTGATGCTTCTTTCAGAGAGTGTTTTCAATTTAAAAAAAAACGCACGATGGAGGGCAAGCACACAGTGAAATGATCGCTAACTGGCACCGGAAAGTAACTTCCAATGCAATTTCATCACCGAAAAAATCAATAAGAACAAAAAATGAAAGGATCTGAGAGAAGCGATGCATTTCATTTACACAACATAATACAACAATTAACTAGAGGGTTGAGAGATCTTGAAAGATGAAAGAAACCGCATGCAAGAAAGAAGAACTAGATCTGACGGAGATGATAGAGATGCAATGAGGGAGATGTGTAATGGGTATGGTGCTGAGCAACTGGGCTCAAGCTTTTTTTGATTGAGATGAAGTCAAGTTACTGTGAAGAAGTGGAGAAGACTCTAGAGAGGGTAATTAAAATAAATAACCAATAAAGTGAAATGATTTGTGCCTCAGAGGAGTAAACGAGAGCGTGACATTTAATTACATTTAAAAAAAAATAAAATTCATATAAAAAATTATTAAAAATAGGAAAAAGGTGGGGCCCAATTTGGGTTTTTGAGATTTCACCGTTGGTAAACCCAGGTATCCACCGCACGGACAGTAGTGACTAATCCCTCGCTCATTGGAGGTGTCTCGAGGGGCAGGAGAGCTGGCCCAGAGTTTTAACGTTGCTCTGTACCCAAGGCGGGGATCAAACCCCGACCCTCTTGGTTAAGGGAGGATCAGCCCCAACCGCTGAACCCCACGCTCTGGCTTTTGAATTTAAATTTAATTTTTTATGTCTACAATGTGATGATCATATATTGACTAATGAGCTTATGTTTTATTGAGCAACTACATACTAATATGAATATCTTAATCTATAAAAAGTCATCTATTTCGGCCACTGACTATTCAGATTATACGTTTTCGAGTGGTCTCAGTTACTTGTCCACCTCTACTTTTTATGACAAGTCACTCATACATAGGTGTGTCGTTTGTCCTCTTCCTTTCATCTATATATTTTGCGTGATTTTTTTTTATCTATTTGGGCAGTTTTTTTTCATATCTATAAAATGTAATATTTATGTTTTTCATCTTTATTTTTTCTATTTATGTTTCTATTCTATTTTAATTTTTTTGTTATGTTTTTATATATTTAAATTTTAATTTAATTTTTTATTAAACTATCCCAGCCGTGTCGTATCTTGATTTTCGAAATTTTCCCGTATCCCCGTATCCGTTTCGTGTCGTATCCCGTATCGTATCCCGTATCCGGGCTTCATATTGGCACCCCTGTTGCAGACTTTTAAAGTCCAATTGCAGTAAGCTTAGATGATTAATTAAAGTCTTAACATATTCTGTAAGCCAATAATCCGTTCTCATATGTTTATTATATCAGTAAACAGCAACCATGGCAAGCTAAGGCCAGATAGAGTTTAAGCAATCTAAGGAATTATTGCACCACTAATCAGATTATCAGAGTAACACAAGTTAACATTTCTCCCCTCCCTACTAATGAAACAGTCCCAAGTTCCTATTTTAATCTGAGCAAGTGTATCTAAACAATTAGCTACCACCACACTAGGGGTGGACAAATTTTGGAGTCCGACCGAGACCCGTATTACCCGAGAGTAAATTAACATGTGAGGGTGGAGTTATTCGGATTGACGGATTTTTGGTTTTGAAAAACGGACTGATATGGGTAAACATGGGCGGAATCGAATTATTAATGAGAAATCCATTCATGACCGAAGCCACCCGAAAAGACACACCTACTTACATGTCTAATGTCTTACACAGTTATTTCTATGAAAATAGCAAAAGGCTGTGCAATTAATGCACACCACCTACCACCATTAACACTGTCATTTATCATTTTTTTTATTGCATCTCACTATACACTCAGTTAAATTGAGCTTCACTCAAACCTCATTCTTCAATTTAATTTTTTAATCCTTCAACCGCATCTTCTCCCTTTCCTTCTTTGCATATCTCCATTTCCACTCAACTACATGTAAGTGGCCGCAAATGAACTACACGAGCGATACCCATGATAAAAATATCTGTACCAGAGGCGATACCCCCATCCTTCTCCATCCATCTCCACACCACTACCCACAGTTCACTATTCAAGCTCTTAGCTTGCTGGTCGCTGTGATGTTCTAAACAAGGAAAGCGTAATATTAGTTTTCTTTTGTTAAAGATTGATTTTTTTTAGGACTTGTTGTAAGTCTGATGACTATTAGTAATTGATTAGTTTAACTTTGTTCATATTCGGATTTTGTAGTGATTATTGCTGAAATTTTTTATGTTTCCTATCTTGACAAAGATCTGTAACTTATTCTATTATTCTCAGTTGAATTGAAATTTGAGTTTATTTGAGTTGCAACCGTGTGAAACCACCCGACCAACCGTTCACCCGCCAAAACCGTTACCTGGTAAACCAATGTTGCAAATGGTCGGTGATGGGCCAGAGAATGGCTTCTTTGGTTTTAGTTGGATTGGGGTTTTCGAAACCGAAACCGAAGCACCCGACCGTTTGTCCAGCCCTACACCACACTATTGAATAGGATCTTGTTTCTTACAAGCTATAGGCGCTAAACTACACCTAACCAAATTAGGTGTTTAACCCTTTTCACTAAAATCCCTCTCACAAACAACCCATGTGACAAGAAATGTGCTACACTTTCTCTATGATAAGCTCCTTCAAAACCCAGCCAACCCTGAACATTCCACCAAATGTTGTAAGAAAACCTTTGCCATGGACTTGATATTATTCAGACAAACTCTCCAATTCTTCCTCCTACACAAACATGCCACACCTCCAATTCCCATTGATTTTTCACCCACATCCCCATATTTTCAACAGAAATGTCATAATTATCAGTTACGGCACAAAGTCCTGGAAATAGTTCCTTGAAGGAGCATTTACTACCCGAGGGGTCTAGCCAAAATTTAAGACATCTACCATTTCCAACTCGATATAACATCATATCCTTCCATTCAACCTTACACCAACTACCTCCTAAACATAAACATATTAAGTCCATCCACCATAATGACGATTCTTCTAGAACTGTTGCACCCCCTTCACGCAAACAGCATCGAGCCAAATCTCCATATCTATAAATGAGTAAATCATAACAAATTGATCCCTTATTCAACATACGCCTCCACAACCATTTAAACAATAGTGAAAAATTAAATACTTTCAAGTCTTTCACCCTTAAACCCCTATCCTTTTGAGGTTTACACACCCTATTCCAGCTAACCCAAGATATTTTCCCACCTTCCACTCCACCATTCCAAAGAAATTGCCTCTACGCTATTTTCTAAAAACAAAATTCTGTTCCCATGGGCTAGCCCTAACCCACAGGATTTTGTGGGCTTTTGCCACTATGGGCTTTTTGCCCCCAACCCATGTGGGTTAGGGTTGGGCCAAGCCCATGAGCCAAATTGACAGGTATAACTAGTGGAGCAATAGATTTGAGTCAAAAAAAAGTGTGGAGCAATAGACACTTTTTTTGAGGATGGAGCAATAGACATGAAGCAACTAGATTTGAGTGTGTTCATATATATGTAAGCATGCAGTTAGCGTTTATACATATGGTAACATCTAGTTTCATCTGCTTAAATACCCCAAAAATAACTCGATCGTAAATCAAGGTGTGTATTTATACCATACTACCCATACAAATTGTATAAAAATCCCAAAAGCATGGCCAGTAAGTAATCGAAAGAATAGGGCTAAGTAAAAAAAAAGTCTCAATTGATGCCAAATGGGAGCTAGTTCCTTCAGCACCACTACCACTGTACTGCAAATTTGCGATTGTTTGTAACAAATCATACAACACCTTCAAAACAGCTACTCTTGATTCTTTTCCTCCTTGTCCCCGTAGAAGTTAACAGCAAGGTTTATAGCAAGATGCGGATAAGAGCAAGGCCTACCGCAGAGATTGAAACAAGTGTTCCTATGCAGTATTTTATGACCTCATATTTGGCTGCTTCCAGTTGTGCTCTTAAAGAATGGATCTCCTGAATATCATGGCACAAACTTTTTAAGAAAAAATACCTTGAAATTGCCATTTTTTGCATAAGATGAAAATGGGAAGAAAAATAACTCGTAAATGTCAAATATATATGCTTACTTTATCAAGTTTATTTGTCAGGCTATTAGTTTCCGCACTTTGATTGGAGAGTTCCTCCCTTATTCTCCTGCAAATGCAACAGAGGAAACAAGAATTTCAATATGAAGTTCTATAATCTTTGAGAATCAACGCATTTGTTCTTCGCTTACCCCCTTTCAAGGTTTAAATCCAATCGCTGCCCGGCAGTGACTTTATCTATTTCATACCTGCATTAAAAACCATGTGGTTGCACTATAAAAATCACACAGCTATGGTAATTGATCAAGGTCAATTGCTAAAAGTGATTAAATATACCTCAATTCACTGCGCATCTTCTCTATATCATTCCTAAGCTTCTCAGTCTCACGTTGCAGCAGAGAAAAATGATGCCCCTGAATTATGTTTTTCAGCATATTACAGCAACAGGCAAACAAAACCAATATCAACAATAAGACAAACAAATTAAGCTAAAAATATGAAATTATGGCTATGAGGAAAACAAAACATAATAATTCCCATTCTCATTATAAGACAGATGCCCTCCCAGCATAAAACAGACGCCCTACCCGCATAAATCTTCTAACATAATGCAAATATGCAATAGAACCAACCAATCTTAGTGTGTATGTATTCTCCAACAATTTGAATTACTCTTCTAAAGAACTGGTTAAACTGATAATAAACAGAAATATGTTCTCCACATATCTACGATCTATTATTTTGACAAGTATCATTAATTAAAGGAGCATACTTGGTTATATTTGGAAAATTTTAATTAATAGTTAAAATCCTCTTCAAAAGGTTAACCGGAGATAGGGATTTAGTGAATCTTCCCCATGGAAATTTTGAATGAGTCATTGTCTATCTTATCTATCAGAAAGTTAATACTGAAAATCAACAGGACATAGTGCTAGGACTTGTAATAAGGGGCTTTTAATGGGCTGTTAATGGGCCGACAGTAATAAGGGCAGTTAGTTGGTTAGGATAAAGGGTTAGTTAGAGTCCTAGGTCCTAACATGTATAAATAGGAAGACTCTAGCATTGAGGGAAATAGGGAATCATTTTCATGAATAGAGCATTGACTCTATTGTGAAGGGGAAACCCTTGGAGGAGAAATTCTCTTCTTATTCTTTCTTTTCTTTGTCTTTTCTTTTCAATAAAATAGTACTCTTTTCTATATTCAATTTTCTGGTTCCTAACAATTGGTTTGTACCTGCCGGATCTTCAAGAAGCACGTGTGCCGAGGGAGAACCAAGTTGTTGGAGATGGAGGCAATGCCTTGGGTGAAGCTGCCATAACTTAGTGGGACAGATCCTGTAGGTTGGCTTGCTAAGAATGAAAAATTCTTTGCAGTCCAAGAAGTTCTGCATTCGACGAGATGCAATTGGCATTCATGAGCCTGGATGATGCAATGATGTTTTGGTTTTATTTTTGGCATCAAGAAAATTCAAATCCAGACTGGGAATCGTTTTCCATTGATCTTATCAGAAGCTTGGAGAGGGAAACTGGAGTTATGGGATCAACAAAAGAATGAGCCAAGACCAACATACAAGTTCTTGGTGAGACCAAGATGAGTGAAAAAAATTCAAAAGAGGTGATAGAGGTGGAGAAGCCCCTGTCACAGCAACAAAAAAACATTTATAAAGGAGAGAGCCTCCAACAATCAGGTTCTTGGGCAAGAAAAATGGGTGACGGGATCAGCCGATTGGAGCAGGTGCCGCTAAGGCAAGAAACGAGATTAAAATCTGATGCGCAAGTGGAAACACATCTTAAAAATCACGAAACAGTGCCAAAAAGCAGGGTCAATAATGGAGACAACTGTGATCTTGAGTGGGGACACCTTGTTGATAAGGGAGTTAATCGAGGGGAGAAAAAATCAGAAGCATTAACCGTAAAAAAGGAAAATCTGTCCCTCAATGCAAGTGGGTTTGAAGGGCCAAGATTTGGCCAAAATGCTTCTTTCAACAGTCGTACAAAAGAGAAAATGAAGGCCTTTGATGCGTTGGTGAAACTTCAAACTCAGACTTGGGAAACCAAGCATTACAGATTCAGATTGCTCTTACATTGCTGCCGAAACCGCCAGACTTCGACTCCCATGGGGATGTCGCTCCACCGGACTTGGCGATGACCATGAGGTTGCGATTGAACGAATTGCAAAGGAATTAGACGCGGGACGAAATAACAGTGAAATGCTCAAATGAATTGCCCAGGGAACCACTACCTCCATTGTAGCCGCCGGACTCCACCCCACCTGGAGCGGCTCCTCCTAAGCCTAAATTGCCAAGTGTTGGCCTAGTTGCGATGGCCACGGGGTTGGTGTTGAAGGAATCTCCTCTTGGGTATTGTTTTTGTGCGCATATTTGGAAGCGGGAGTACGTTAGAGGAGCGAAATCACTATCTTGCAATTCGGGTCAGCTTCTAAACCTATTGGGGCCTATTGGGTTCAAGGGAAATGGGCAATAAAATGGCCAATTTCCAAGACCATATTCAGTGGGTCTGATCCGCGACCAAAGGATGCAGATTTTGGGTAGAAATAGTTGTTTAATGGCATGTTGGGATGTTTTCCAATACATAAACACTGTATTTGAAGCTGCTGAAGTTGTGCATTGGGCTGGCTAGTGCTGCAAAAAAATGCAAAAGAATGGTATCTACAGTGGGATGGGGCTGAAGCTGGTTTAACAAGCTACCGACAATGTGATCCAGCAGGCAAGAAACTTGACTTCAACCTTGAGGACAAGGTTGTTTTGATCCTTTTGAAGAGGGGTGTATTGTTAGGACTTGTAATAAGGGGCTTTTAATGGGCTGCTAGCCTGCTAGTAATAATGGGCTGTTAATGGGCTGACAATAATAAGGACAGTTGGTTGGTTAGGATAAAGGGTTAGTTAGAGTCCTAGGTATTATCATGTATAAATAGGAGGACTCTAGCATTGAGGGAATCATTATTCAGCTTGTAATCATTTTAGTGAATAGACCATTAAGTCTATTGTGAAGGGGAAACCATGAGAGGAGACATTCTCTCCTATTCTTTCCTTTCTTTCTCATTTCTTTTCAATAAAACGGTATTCTTTTCTATATTCAATTTTCTGGTTCCTATTTCCTAACATATAGCAACAACTAAGAAAAACAGCAATAACAAAAACTAGAGTAAGAGCAATCTCTTAGTTCAAAAGTTTCAACTAAATCCCAAAATTGAATTGTTAATAACGCCAATAATGAACCAATTAGTATGGTCGCACCAATTTCAGAAATGACCAAAATACATTGTCGTCAAAGCTAGTGACAAGATCATTACATCCAATACAAGAGAAACAGTGAGAGGAAAGAAAAGAAAAGAAATAGAAGCCATCATCCAAAAAGATAGGGAAGAATGGTGAAGGAACTAAGTGACTATAATGGAGGTTCCAGCTAAGCAAGGCCAAATGGGGGTGAGTCAGCATATTCAGGTGCAGCAGTATAACACGGTGATATGGTTAGAGACGTTTCGAAAAATCAGGGATTGGGAAGTGGGTTGAGGGACAAGACAACTAATTCCTAGCTGAACCATTTTGTAGCTGATTGCCGGTATAAGAAAGAGGAGAAAAGGAGTGTAGTAAGGCAGGCAGTATGATTGATAACATAATTTTCCTTTTGATTCTGAATCCTCTCTATTCTCTCTGCGCTATTTCATGCCTCTTCCCTTCATCCTTCTATGTTTCCTCTTTCATTGTAACAGTTACTATTCCTCCTAATTCACACACTGAGAGTTGATCTTGTTGAAAGTTAATAAAACCGTAACCTATCCATTTGCAACAATTAGTGTAAATGTATGACTTCTAAGTTCCAGATAGCATAGCCAAACAATACCATTAGTCCATCAGCATGTTCTATTGATATCCAAAACAAACACAGTAATTGGTGGTTTGCATTCACCTAACTTGGGAACCAGGATGCACATATTCCCTAAAATGTTTTGCCGGTAAGTAAATGCAAAAACTATTGTTCATCCAGAATGTAGTTCATGAAAAATATGCAATCATATTTATAGCATAGCATCAGTAAATTATGATGCCTGGTTCCTATAAAGCACACAAATCCTTTGTTCAGACTTAGCATGCCCACTACCAGTACTAACTTCAATCAAACTTATCATTGAGCACCAAAATCATAAACATCAAAACAGCTTCTTACAATCAATTCATACCTGTGAGCTTTGTACTTCTGATTTGAATTTGGACAGATTAGATTCTTGAGTCATTTCAGTCTTAAAAAAAGAACCAAAATACCTCATATTAGTATACACAGTTCTAAGATAAAGTCCACAATGAAATTCAGCAACACAATGGAAAATAATACAGAACCCCAAAAGGAATTGGCAACAAAGTATCTTACTTTCTGCATTTCTGCCTTTGAAACCAATGAGTGAGACACATTTTCAAGACTGTCATTCAAGACATGAGTTATGGCAGCAGTTATAGCCTCAGCTTGATTTGAGGGTACTCCTTGTCCTTCTAATTTCCTAACCTAAAAATCCCAAAACTCAAACAAAGCAATCAATAAGTTGAATCATGAAATGCAATGTGGAAATCATTAAAAGGGGAAAAAAGAAGAAAGGGAAATTGTAATCGTAAATTACTAGTGCTAAAGTGTCAACGAGAAATAAGTGGCTTCCATTGGATTTGACGAGTTGAGAAAAAGGTCTAGTGGTCGAAACGGAAGCTGAGAAAGGATCGAATATTGAAGTTTGAAACGAAGAAGATGGTACTGATCTTGAAACCCCAAGGGTTTTGAATCCAGTTAATTGTCGCACGTGCTTACAAACGGCGGCCATTCGAAGATTGCGGAGCAGAATTTTCAGGCGAATCGGGGTGCGGACAAAACCTTCACAGCAAATCAATTAATTACAACTGGTACAAAACCACAGATTATCCTTCTTGTGTTGTGTGTTTGTATTTCTGCGGGTAATTGAAGGGGATGGGAATGGAATATAAAATAATATTATTAAATTAAAAAGGTATGGCTTGTGTGGGGAAGTGTGAAATGGACGGTTACCTTACCTTAACCAATAACCAGTCCAACTACGAGGGTTTAGAGCACCTATGATATGACGCGTTGTTTTGGAGTGTTGTTGTATTATCAAATGCAAGTGTAGGGAAAACGCAAAGGGAATGTGTTTATCTAAAGAGAAATAATTAATAGTACGATAGAAATGTAAGAATTACTATGGCAACAAGGGCGAGGGTGAGGTATTAATGCAATTGTTTGTTGGCGGATAAATCTTGGCTTAGTCGGTAAAGAGTTGGCTCATACTCGTAAGGATGTGGGTTTAATTCTTGTGTCTGATTTGCCTTGATACTAATGAACTCCCGGAGCCCAACTCACTTAAACTTTTGTAACCGAAAAAATGCAACTGTTTCCTACATTTTTTAAAAAATCGAATTTAATAGGATCACTCTTATCCAAAGAGGAAAGTGAGGTAAGGATCTCTATGTACTTCACGATACTTCCGTATAAACTGCAAGGGTTGAGACAAATGCAAATTCAATCTTTTTCGTAATTAACAAAAAATTATTTTGATTAGAGTTTAGTAGACATCCCCAGGTAGGGGTAAACTATTTTACATCAACCGATAAAAAAAAATATTTTACATCAATTGAGAACCCATTTGTCGTTACACATGCAAAATTGCATGATTTTTTTACTTAACCATGAGATGAGACGGATTCAATCCATAATATATAGATTATAATCATTAATTTTACATGTGAACTTTTGATTTATTTGTATAAAAGTTGTTTGCCCTAGTCATAAATAACCAAGCACGCTATGCTAAATATACAAGAAGTTTAGCAAGATTTTAAATGAAATTTATTTTAAATGTGGTAGACAATGTTGTTATTAGAAGTTGATGTAGTAAAATTCTAGGGTGTATTTGAGAGTCTAGAGAGGAAAGGAAAAGGCTTAGGATTAATAGTAATAATTCTTTAGCTATGGGAAGAAAGTTATCCCCCAATCTCTTTCTTAGTTTATTCTGAGTCCCCCAAATTTAGAAGATTTTGAAAGGATTAAAAAAAACTAAGGAGATTTAGAGTAGTTTGGAGAAAAAAATTCTCTTTTTTTTTTTGACAAACACTAATAAATTATATTATTATTATTATTATTAGTCGTAAACCCTCTCTTCTCTCCTTCAAACTCCTATCACACCTTTATATTACTGCGCGATCGTTGATTAACTCCAATCATGCTCTTAATAAATACAGTAATGCCATTTACAGCGTTTTTTTTCTTTCAAATAGGTATTCCGAGGTGATGTGTAAGCTAATTGCTTTCCATAAGCTTCACGTAAAAAGTGTTTTAAACAGCCAATAACATTAGTTTGTGATGCAAACACAATACAAAAAGTAGCAATAATAAGCATTTTCATAATAAATATATCAATTGTTTCTGTAAAAATTAAAAAGTTCTACATATTATTTTCAGCTACCACACTCTGTCTACAAATAAAAAAAGTTGGCATATTCCACCTTCAAAATACAAACAAGACTAAATTCTACTTTTCGTCATTTATCTTTGGCTTTGGTGTCATTTTGGTCATTTATCTTTTTTTTTCTCATTTTAGTCCCTCATATTTCATTTGTGTCATTTTGGTCCTTTTTTGGTATTTTTCGTTCGTTGACTTAACAGACACCACGCTGGCAGTTAACTGCTGACGTGGCGTCCTAATTATCGAATCTGACATGTCTTCATTAAATGACATGGCCAATGGGGGACCAAATTGAAACTAAAAAAACATAGGGGACCAAATTGACAAAAACATAAAACATAATCAATCACTATCCATCTTCTTCCTCCATCTTCATCTTCTTCTTCTTCGGCGAGCCACCACCACCACCCTCTCCTCCACCGCCACACCACCACCATAACACCAAAACAGAACCATAAATCTCAAATCCTAAACTAAATCCCTAAATCCCTAAGTGAATTTAATCCCAAACTCTTTTCATCTTCAAATCTTCAAATCCAAAAACACAATCGAAATGACCATATCTGTTTTCGTCTTCTTTCTATTACGGTTTTGCAAAATCGAAATCTGCAATTAATCTTCATCTTCGTTCCATTACGATTTTGCAATTGAAATATGCAAGCAATCGAAATTTGTTTTCGTCTTCCTTCCGTTACGGTATTGCAGAAACACGATCGAAATCTATTTTCCGAAGCCCAGAAACCCTAAACCATACATCGCAATCAAAACCCATAAATCCAAAACAAAATCGAGGAATGGGGAGAAACAAACAGAAGAAAGGCGGAAGAACAGAAAATTTTCTGCACATTTTGAAATTTGAGGTTGAGTTAGGAACAGAGTAGGGAAGGCTTTGAGTTGGATCTGAAATTGGTCATTCAGACTTTGTTGTTTTTGGAGGTACAGAGTAAAACGAACAGGGGCGGGAATGGGTGAAGAATAAGGCTTTGAGCCAGGTTGTGGTGGTGGTGTGGCGGTGGAGGAGAGTGTGGCGGTGGAGAAGAGGAGGGGGAGCGTCGCGTCCGGTGAGGAAGAAGGCTTTGGTGTTTTTTTTTAATTATTTAAAAAAACTAAAATGCCACATGGATAATTAATTAATTAAAAAAACTAAAATGCCACACTTAAGATGTCACGTCAGCTGTTAATTGCCAACATGACGTCTGTTAAGTCAATAGACGAAAAATACCAAAAAAAGAACCAAAATGACACAAATGAAAGATGAGAGACTAAAACGAGGAAAAAAAAGATAAATGACCAAAATGACATCAAAGTCAAATATAAAGGACCAAAAGTGCAATTTAGTCTTAAAAACTGAAATTGTTCTTGTCTAAAATATGTAACGTCCCATATTACACTAGTTGTATAAACACATTACAAGAGTTGGATGCTAAATTAAATTCTAATTTTAATGCATGTTTTCTTCATTTGTTTTAAATTTTAATTTTAATACACAATTTCTAACTAGTGTAGATTTAAACGGCTGACTTAAGAAATGTAAACAGAGGACCTCCATGGCGTGTTTATTGTATGCAAGAAATGCTGTTATAAACAGGAAAACATGTATCCAATTGAAGTTGGTCAAGGATCTGTTGAGTAGCCCACAGATAAGAAGAATGGCCTTCAATATGATTTGTCACGTCGACCTGCAAATCAAAGGAAACTCCCATCTAATTAAATATAAATATTTGAGTTTCATGAACCGTCACTGCTGCTCATTGATACTAATGCAACTTGCAAAAATATTATAAGTTAACAAAGAGGATGAAGAAACATCTTACATTTTGAATCCCAGGAATATCGACTGGTTGGATTCCAGCTAATCCTTTTGTAAGTAGACTGTTCAAGATTAAAAAAAATAACAATAATATTTCAACTACCTGTCTTTTGAGACGTAAATAATTCTTCTAAATTGAATCTTCTTACATTTTAATTTTAATAACTTTGCACAAATTGATCAAAATAATAAATAATAATAAATAATAATTCAACACAAGTTGCATACATACATTTAACGAGATGAAAACTTATGTCATGATGTGTAAGCCTATAATCCCTATCCCCTTGCACTATTTTAAAAGAACTGTCAGACATCATCATGACTATAAAGGAGTGGTGGGAATACTCTCCACATAGGAAATAGCTGTAATGTGGACTCTGTTCGAGATAAAATAGCTGAAGCAATGAACATAAGGAACTCTGTTCTTTGCCTATACTTTTACAAGTTACAACTTCACACATATCAAAATGTTTGTCTATCGGTCGTGGAAGGTAGTTTAGTTGACGAGTTAATAGACATGAAAGAGTTGTAAGAAGGAGGTCTAGGTTAGACCTCTCATAAGAAAGGTTTATGAAAGAAAGAAAGGACCCAAAGCTACTGCCCAGACACAGGTTTCTGATGATTCTGACCAGGCGAATGACTAGGCGCCAGTTTCTGACCAGGCGCATGACTCAGTGCCAGTTTATGTATTTTATACTGTTGTGTGTTTATTTATTTGAATTAATACGCATAGACAGTTATATGGGTAGTTATCAGATTGTATTAAATAAGGAAACTCTTTGGAGAAATAGTTATCTTGTCATTTGTGTAAGGATTAGGTTTGGGAGAGACTAGAGACTCTCATATGTTCTCTAGGGCATACTCTTGTGAATTGTGTGTGAATTTGCTCTCTAATTACAGATTCTGTATCAATAAAACAGTTTCTGGTTGTGTGTATTTCCTATTGTGAACCAGTTTCTATCAACCGGTATCAATGGAATCCTAGTCAAAAAGAAGGATGGTGGATGGCGATTTTGGGTTGATTATAGGACTTCAAATAAGATTACTATGTCAGATAAACTCCCAATTCCTATTATTGATGAACTGCTAGATGAACCGGGTGGGGCTGTCATATTTTCTAAACTGGATTTAAGGCCCGGTTATCATCAGATAAGAATAAAAGAAGCTAATATTCCAAAGACTGCCTTCCAGACACATGAAGGACATTACGAGTTTGTTGTAATGCCATTTGGGCTCACTAATGCCTCATCTACTTTTCAGTCTTTGATGAATGAGATGATGAGGCCATACTTAAGAAAATTTGTATTAGTTTTCTTTCATGATATTCTGATTTACAGCAAATCCGAAGAAGAGCACCAGAATCATTTACAAGCAGTGTTGACCCTACTCAGAGAGCATCAGTTGTATACTAACCTCAAGAAATGTTCATTTTGCCAGAAACAACTTGAATATTTGGGACATATCATTTCAACTGCAGGTGTGGCAGCAGATCCTAAGAAGATAGAAGTCATGATGGACAGGCCAATTCCGAAGGATTTGAAAGCTTTGGGGGGGTTTTCTAGGTCTGGCTGGTTATTACAGGCGTTTTGTGAAGGATTATGGCAAGATTGAAAGGCCCTTGACTCAACTTTTGAAGAAGGACAACTTTCATTGGAATCCAGAGGCCCAAGACTCCTTTGACACTTTGAAGAAGAAGATGGCAGAATTGCCTATTTTAACTGTCCCAAATTTTTCTAAGGTGTTCACTCTAGATACTGATGCTTCCAACAAAGGTCTGGGTGCTGTCCTGTTGCAGTAAGGACGACCAGTAGCATTTTACAGCCAGACCCTATCAGATAGAGCACAGGCTAAGTCAGTATATGAGAGAGAATTGATGGCTATTGTCTTAGCAGTTTAGAAATGGCGACATTACTTGATGGGACGCCATTTTATCATCCTGACTGATCAAAAGAGTCTCAAATTCCTTTCAGATCAACGAGTCTTGAGTGAAGAACAATTCAAATGGACATCCAAATTGATGGGTTTGGATTTTGAAATTCAATACAAACCAGGTACTGAGAACAGAGTTGTTGATGCCCTCTCTAGAAAGATGACTTATGCTGCCTTGTCAATGGTCAGATTTTATGAATTAGAAGAGTGGGAGCAAGAGATTCAGAATGATCAGAAATTGTGCTCAATTATGCAAGATTTGATGCAGAATGCAAATTCACATCCTGGCTACACTTTCAAAGACAGGAAGCTGTTCTTTAAGGGCCTGTTGGTGATTCCTAAGAGTTCCACCAAGATTTCAAAGTTGCTGGAGGAGTTTCATAATTCACTTACAGGTGGACATTCTGGATTTTTTAGAACTTATAAAAGAATTTCAGCCATTGTGTATTAGGAAGGAATAAAGAAAGATATTCAACAGTTTGTAGCAAATTGTGAAACCTGCCAAATTAACAAGTACCAGACTCTCTCCAGCAGGTTTGTTACAACCTTTGTCTATACCTACTCAAGTTTGGGCTGATATCTCTATGGATTTTATAGAAGGGCTACCAAAGGGTGGAGGAAGAGTTTCATAATTCACTTACAGGTGGACATTCTGGATTTTTTAGAACTTATAAAAGAATTTCAGCCATTGTGTATTGGGAAGAAATGAAGAAAGATATTCAACAGTTTGTAGCAAATTGTGAAACCTGCCAAATTAACAAGTACCAGACTCTCTCTCCAGCAGGTTTGTTACAACCTTTGCCTATACCTACTCAAGTTTGGGCTGATATCTCTATGGATTTTATAGAAGGGCTACCAAAGTCTCAAGGAAAGAATGTCATTCTGGTGGTGGTTGATCGCTTAACAAAGTAGTCACATTTCATTCCTTTGAGTAGCCAAGGATGTTGCTGAAAGTTTCATTCAAGAGGTAGTCAAATTACATGGTTTCCCTGCAACCACTGTATCGGATCGGGACAAAAGTTTTTCTTAGTCATTTCTGGGCTGAATCGTTTAAATTGGCTGGAACTAAACTAAAATTCAGTTCAGCATATCATCCACAAACTGATGGACAAACTGAAATAGTAAACAGGTGTTTGGAGACGTCCTTACGGTGTCTTACCGGCAGCAAACCAAAACAATGGATGAAATGGCTTGGGTGGGCTGAATTCTGGATCAATACTAATTACAACAGCTCTTTGAAATTGACTCCTTTCAAGTCTCTTTATGGTAGAGAACCTCCTCATCTTCTCAAAGGAACCACTATCCCTTCATCAGTTGAAGAAGTTAATCTGATGACGAAGGAGAGGGACCGGATTCTTCATGATTTGAAGCAAAATCTTGTTAAAGCACAGGTGCAAATGAAAACTTATGTGGACAAATCCAGGCGACAAGTAACTTTGGAGGTCAATGATTGGGTTTATCTAAAACTACAGCCCTACAGGTTGAAGTCTCCTGCTAAGAAGAGAAATGAGAAGTTAAGTCCCAGATTTTATGGTCCATATCAAATTATAAAGAAGATTGGTCCGGTTGCTTTTAAATTGGCATTACCATTAAGCAATAAGATTCATCCTGTTTTCCATGTATCCTTGTTAAAGAAAGCAATCAAAACTAGTGCAAATCCACAACCCCTCCCACCAATGTTGACAGAGAATGTGGAGTTCCAAGTTTATTAGAAGTCGTTAAATCTGTCTGCAATACTCCTGATGGTGTTGCTAAAGTATTAATTCAATGGAAGGACCTCCCGGATTTTGAAGCGACTTAGGAATCAGTTGAAGTCATCAAAGGGCAATTTCCTTTTTTTCACCTTGAGGACAAGGTGACTCTTTTGGGGGGGAGTATTGTTAGACCTTCTTAGAATGTGGTTTAGGCTTAACTCAACCCCACAAAACCGGCTTGTAAGGTGACGGATGCCTCCCACTTATAAACTCTTTTATAGGCCATATCACATCCGATGTAGGACTCTTAACACACCCCCCTCACGCCCAGGACTGGACAACTGGAGCGTGACCCGAGTGGCCCGATAGCGGGTGGCCCAGCGGATCTTGGATTGGCTCTGATACCATCTTAGAATGTGGTTTAGGCTTAACTCAACCCCACAAAACCGGCTTGTAAGGTGAGGGATGCCTCCCACTTATAAACTCTTTTATAGGCCATATCACATCCGATGTGGGACTCTTAACAGACCTCTCATAAGAAAAGTTTATGAAAGAAAGAAAGGACCCAAGGCTACTGCCCAGGCACAGGTTTCTGCCCAGGCGCATGATTCTGACCAGGCGCATGACTAGGCCCCAGTTTCTGACCAGGCACATGACTAGCGCCAGTTTATGTATTTTATGTATTTTATACTGTTGTGTGTTTATTTATTTGAATTAATAGGCATAGACGATTATATGGGTAGTTATTAAATTGTATTAAATAAGGAAACTGTTGAGAAACAGTTATCTTGTCATTTGTGTAAGGTTTGAGAGAGACCAAAGACTCTCATATGTTCTTTAGGGCATACTCTAGTGAATTGTGTGTGAATTTGCTCTCTAATTACAGATTCTGTATCAATAAAACAGTTTTTGGTTGTGTGTATTTCCTATTGTGAACTAGTTTCTATCAGTCTAGGGTTCTAATCCTGGAATCTAACATTCCCCCACCCCATGACTAATTACTAACAACTAATATTTGCCTATAAAAAAAATGTATGTCCATTGGTTTTGTAGCGTGAACCTTTTTTTTACAAGGAAAATTTTTAGGGTGAGAGGATGACGCCCTAATTCAAGGCAAGGAAAAGGAAAACCTTCAACTTTGAACACTTACGAAGGGAGTTACATTCACCTCACCCAAAAAAAACTAATGGAGACTTGCACTTACTACCTATTGGATACAAGTCCTGTCATAGGCCAACCCCTTGGGGTTATGTAGACTTGCACTTACTACCTATTGGATACAAGTCCTGTCATAGGCCAACCCCTTGGGGTTATGTAGCATGAACCTTCATGCATACAAAAAGCACTCATCATGTATTATTTTTAAGTGAAACAACTACCACTATGTTTGTTATGTACCTGGCACGGAAAGCAACTCCAAGCATCCAGTCATTCCTTGAATAAGCATTTACAAATCTTCCTGCTACCATCTACAGAAAACCGGGATCTTAGAACAAATTCATTCCCCTAAAACAAGTGGGAAGCTCTATCAAGAGTAAAACTATATTTGCCCATATAAACCTTTCTAGCAGCTTCCCAGTTTTCATCCTTAATTGAGATCGGTGCGCCAAGAAGTACAACTCTTTCTACAAGTTCAGCTGCCAATAAAAGGGCAAACCTTGAAATTATTAAGGTAACATCTAATTCATTGGATAAACATGAAATGAAAATAGTACCCCCAAGGACATGAAATCATAGAGACCCATTGCCTGAGTTAAAAATTAAAGGAAGATAAAATAAAGCTCTCAATTTAATATAGAAAGGCAAATAACCTAGCACATCGAAGACAAACGGAAAGAGGAAGTTGAAAATACCTACCTCCGTTTTCTGTTTTAGCCAAACACTGTAGGCACTTGAAAATAACTCTAGCCCCAAGAGAGTAACCCACAAGTGTCACGGGCCTGAAATTCATAAATAATAACATTGCATCATCTATAAACTTCCCAGAATTGAAGTAAAAGAAATAGTAAAATACCTATTTCCTTGCAATCCCTTTAATAATACATCAGCAAGCAATTTTCCTGCTTTGTTTGATCTGTAAAATAAATTAACTCGATAAGCAGATCTAAATGTACACTTGGAACAGAAACTAATTTTCATAACACCCTTTTATAGAAAAAAAAATATTAGCAGATCTTGACATCTTATAGATCAATCAGTAAATTGTTTTTATCTAGAAAGATGGGTAAATTTCAAATTGACAAAAGGTCAAATTATAGGTGGCAAAGGCGACCCCCATATCAAGACTAATCTCATACCCAAAGCGTACAAGGACACCTAATGGGCTAACCGAAAAGATTGTGGGTGGCAAAAAGATTGACTTGTGCATCATTTCCATACACATAGATTCAATCCAGGCGTCTTTTATTTTGTAGAAGGATAGTTAACAGACTTAGATATTCATGTTAGGCATGGGATTGAATTGTCTACAGGGGCTAAACGAGTCCTGAAAGTCGATTATAGCTGGCTCACTGTAAGGAGGGAACAAGTTAGTGGGAAGCTAAGATTCAGTTGGCTCACTGTATTTGTTAGCTTTGTTAGTTTACAACTCTATATCCTTATTGTTTTTTGTTTTTGTTTTTGTTTTGTTTTTCTTCATGGGTTTTGGTTATTTTTCCCCCATGATTTTGTTTCTGGTTGTTTTCCCCTTTTTAATAATATTTTTGATTTATATAAAAAAAACTCTTTAAATAACCTTCTCTTGGAAAGGAGAGGGATATGCAGAGAATTAATCCTTGGCTGGCTGTTCCAGTGTAAAATGAGAGTGCTCCTTTGTACAGCATTGTTGTATTCTTTCCATATTCGTGTTCAATACAGAAATACTTTTTCTGCTGCTTAAATGCCTCTTCTAGGGATTCCATTCTCATCGGTGTTGTGATTTCTTTCTTTCTCAAAGAAAGGATCCTAACAATGTCTCTATGGATATCGTGAACTGAACTTGTCAGCTATGGAAGTTGAAGGCTGTTGGGAAATTATTACTATTAGGCAGTTATTATATTATTAAGCAGAAGTTATGTATTAGACAGCAGTTATTTTATTAGACAGTTATTGAATAAATAGGAAGGAAAAGTCGTTACGTAATTATTTGGCACTGGATATTGATTGGGAGAGATTAAGTTCTCGAATTCTTGGGGGAAGCTGCTGTGTCTAGCTAAAATTCCCTTTGTTTTCTCTCTTATAATTCTGTAAACGAGATTTCCTTTTGCAATCCAAATTCTGGCCACCTTATTATTTCAATTCAGTTTCCTAGTTATGATTATCAGTTTCTATCGAAGGCTCACAGCCAATTGATGCTGCCAACATTGCATAGTCCCACTCAATCAATTGACTTTCTTAAAAAGTTTTGATTGATGAAGTGCATGACCTAGAATATTCAAATGCCTAATGAGAATCCAAATTCCTAATATTTTAAGTGTCTAAGTCTAACACCTTCAATTGCATGCATGAATATGATATTAAGTGAGAAAAGCACGCAGTTGTTTTTTCCCAGAGCCAAGCAAATGATCTAGTCTACTCAGAATCACGAAAAGAAGTAAACCTGTTAATAGCTATTGTCCATTTGCTGTCTATGAAATCAGTTGCTGCAAGTAATGCAGCTGGCCAAGCCAATGCAGTTAAGAGTGCACTCAAAACAGTCATCATTGCCCCTCGCTTCATCAGCTCCATTGCAAGTCCTAATGCAAAGTCACAGAAATATAAAATTTTTACACAACTCTACTTAAATACTAAAAACATAGTAGTGACATAAACCTAAAGTCCAAACCAATTACTTGAAGTAAGCCAATCCTGAATTGCAGTGCTCACAGCAATCAGATTCTTGGACTCCCATTGAAGTGCATACCTAACTTTTGGCAAGTCATAGGAAAGGTCATTTTTTTTGCCAAAACCACCAAACATAAGAACAACAACTATACAATTTCTAGAATCAAGGAAAAATTGAAGTAAAATATATGGCAGTTTCAATCATAAGGTATTCTTTTAATCAACATGTTGTATCCACACCAAGCATTCCAAACTGAAACCACTTTCTTAGACTGACAAGTGACAACAATTGCACTGAAGTGAAATATTTACTAATTTACCTATCCAAGTTGTCATTCAGTCCTTCCCATGGCCTTGTAAAGTCTTCCTTCTCAAAGACAAATCCAGAGATCAAGATCTCAACCCCTAGCCGCTGCAACCAAAAGTCCAAAAAGAAACTAATTTGAAACAATAAACCAAAGGCAAAAATATCATTTTATAATACGAGAAAGGAGAGACAAAGTTCACACATAAGCAAGCAAAAACACAGATCGTAACTAAATTTAAGGAAGCAATGTCACAACAGAACAGGTACATGAAAGAAACAAAAACTTACGCCTTGGTTATGGTTTTCTCCAATAGCTTTGAAATCAAACTCATCAACACCCCCTACTCTCCTAGCCATTTTGCTTCCAGTAAGTCCAGCTCCAGCAGCTGGTAGAAGTAAATTGATACATTAAAAATTATCATCACCTAAAAAACGAATATCACTGACATGGAAAGTAAGTCAAAAAAATTGCAAGAATGACAAACCAATTGTCATAGAGATTATAAGTTTACTTATCATAATAGGCTAAATTACACTTTACGTCCCCCAAGTTTTTCATATTGGCGAAAATGGTTCCCCAACTCTTTTTTAGTGAAATTCGAAAAGGGAGGTATTACTCCGGTCTCAATTATAAGAAAAAGTTAGTCAACGAAAGTTAATGTATTTGGTCTAAAATTTGGATCAGATTCATCAACTTCTACTAACCTATTTTTGCCTATAAATGAGACCCGGATGGAGTATATTAACAAAGCATGGGAAAATTCCCGCAAAGTCCAATCACTTAAAGGTACCTCCAAACGATGCAGCAACAGCAACAGAACCAGCTACAGTTCCTGCAGCACTGGCAACTGCAGCAAATCCACTGGCTCCAATTACAGGGATCAAAGTACCCAATGTTGGAGCCAGAGCACCAAATCCGGCAGCAATTGCTGGTGCAGCTAAACCTGTTAAATGGTTAAAAAACAATCATATTCATGTAGAAAATGATTCATCTAGAAGAGCTATAGTCCACAATACAGTCAAAAAGATATTAAGTTTCCGCACCACCAGTAATAGCCAACAAGGTTCCACCAGTTAATGCAGCAGCACCAATAATACCACCACGCTTCCATTTAGCCCACTTGCTTCGTTTTGATTGAGTTTCTTCTTTCTGTGATTCTTGCTCTTTAATGAAAGCCATCGCAGTACAAGCAACCATTGTCTCAATTGCCTCCTAAAAAGTGAACATTCATTTTCATCCTTAGAAGATACTGAACCAGTAAATACAAGAGATTTTAATAACCGATAACACGCACATACATAACAATTAGACACAACTCGAATGTGAGAAACTTAGAAACTAAGGTGAATGTAAAGGCATTGTTAACGAAACCAAAGATTACTTCCTGAAATGTCTTGTTAACCCAGTACAATCAGTCAGAAGCCCTTGCACTCATAAACTTATATAACAAGTTGTTTCCTTATCACATAAAGTTCAACATTAAATATTCAACATACATTGTACTCCAAAAAAATGTTCATCATACAAACCATTTTTGTCCACTTGATGTCAAGCCATGTCGCCAGCAACCGCAGAGCCACACGGTGACGAGCATCATAACCCTTTCTCTTCCGTGTACATTCCTTGTCATCTCCACCCAAATTCGACAAACAAGCAGATAGAAGTTCATAGAGAACCGTCACTTTCCTCTGATCACTGAGCATCATTACTTCTTCAAACAGTCTCTCGTCAATTTCATTATTATTAAAACATCCCCGCCCTGTGCCTTCAGTTTCACTATTAAAACATTCCTGGTGTGTGCCTTCACAATTAAGTAAAGGGGTATTATATGTCTCCTTCTGAGTTTCCAACTTTACATCTACCTTTTCAGAACTAGGTTGAACCTCAGCATTCGAAAACTTTTCGCGACAATGATGCTCGTATTCATGAAGCTTCTCTCTTTTAGACTTGGGAGACAGCAAATTTTTTTCCATGTCAAGTACTAAACCATCAACAGCTTTTGACAAAGCAAGTTCTTGATCTAGCCTTTGAGAAGAATCATCATCAACATCAAATTCTCGTGAAAGCAATCTCAAGAACTGTAATATAACGTTCACATAGATTATTATCACAATGAAAAAATCAAATCATTAAAGTGAAATTATGTAATTCTTAATTAATTAATGAGGAAGGAACAAGTGAAGAGACCTACTGGTCCCACGTGATGTGTAGCAGAAGAAGAACCAGCAGTTTCCTCTAATCCAGACCATGCAGATGAATCAATATCTAGAAACCTAATCAAATTCAGAATCAGAAATGAAATATTCGAATAAAATACTAAGCGTTACAAATATAATAAATAAATAACTGAATTTCACAGTGTGGTGAGAACAAGTAGAAGCGACGTACTTGAAAACGGGGCGGAGCAAACCGGAATTGTGGTGGACCCAAAGAGCAGGGTCCTCAGAAACTGAATCAGTGCTAGAGCCACTACTACTAGTACTGGTTCGATCGTTGTTGGACTCTGAAGCGGGTAAGGATAGCAAGCGAGTTTGGTTCACGTGGGCCTCGTGAAGGGCCAAACAGAATAATGCTCCCGCAGCGTATCTTTGTGTCGGTGATAGAAACGACGTCGTCGTCGTCGTCGGCGATGCCATCTGCGATGTGATCACAAAGATAAAACGTCGTCGTATTGTTTTTGGGTACTGCTATCTCAGAAAGGGGTGGAGAAGATGATGGATGTTGTGTATCGGGCGAAAGTGAAAGGGGTTTAAAGTTTAAACTTTAAACGTGACAGTGGGTGTTGGTGGACGATGACGTGGCAGTGGTTTCTGTTTTACAAGTTTGTTCCCTTTTGGACAAAGTGCATTCCTTGTTGGAGTTACATTGCCAGCCAGCAGATTTGGACAAATTGCAGGCTTTTCTTTTGGGATATTTGTCTTGCAATTGCAAGTATATAGGAATAAGACTCCCAAGAGAGAAAATATAAGGATCTGGATCCTCAAATTCTCGGCAGCAATTCTCTACAGCATTATTCTCGGTCATCGGATGATATGGAGGGCTGTGATTTAAAATAACAAATAAGAGTAAAAAATTAATAAAAACTTTGAGTGTGTTCTGTTTCTTTCTTCACTTTCTATCGAATCACCCAAAACCAAACAAGTTTGATTTCTTTTCCTCTTCTTTTAATCTTTCCGTACCACTCAATTTTTATTATCAATCCATTCCCATTTCAGTATTTCGAAATCAAGGAATCAGAAGCAGCACTGGACAACTCAAAATCACTTAACCAATTTTCATTTGAAACAATCCGGAACAAAATGGAAGCGGCGCTGACCACCATGGTTGATGCGGCGGCGATGGTCGCCATTAGTGGTGAAAGTAGGCTTCAGTGATTTCTACAAATCTGTTATAGTATTGATTCCATGGCATCTATTATAGCATCTATTTTATATTACCGCTCCGACGACGTCGCACAACCTATTTCGTTCGCATACCACTTCAGGTCGTTGCACAGCAGCATTCCCAATTATGAATACAAGCAACAACATAGAGAGGATATTTGATGACTTTGTTGTAAAATTGTGCAAAATACTCAAGAAATGGTTGTAAAAGGGGATTATGGTTTTCTTTGATCACACTTATTGTAGAATTCTGTTGTCAATGATAGTAAAGTTGTTCCAAATTGAATATGATATTAATGAAGTCATGTTGCTTCAAAGTGTTTTTCTATTGTCATCTTGTTTTACTTCCGTCAAGCATAATTGTTTTGATAATAATCTAATGATGAGCTTCAATTTAACAAAGAGATAAGAAACATCAAATTACCATAGTCTAACTATCAAAAGAACTATATGACAACACATATGACAAAAGGTGCCCAAAAAATATGCCCAATAAACTCTTCAAAAGGTGCTGCACAGCTCCAAATGATATTTGTATCACATCTCTATGGATTGCTCACATATCTCAATCTTGTTTGGTTTTGGGTGATTCGATAGAAAGTGAAGAAAGAAACAAAACACACTCACAGTTTTTATTAATTTTTTACTCTTATTTGTTATTTAAAATCACAGTCCTCCATATCATCCAATGGCTGAGAATAATGCTGTAGAGAATTGCTGCTGAGAATTTACTGTCGAGGATCCAGATCCAAAATATAACGATGGTGTTGGATTGGGATTTCAAAAATAATCTACTCTATTATGTCGACTATTTATTTAATCAAAATATTCATTATCAAAATACCTTTTTAAGTAAACTCCTATTGCTCTCACTCTGCCATCACAATTTTCACCATCAAACCAAAGCCAAATTCCATTTCCACCAATCCTCTTGTCATAGATGTCATATATCACCTTATCAATCCGGTAAGAAATTTGACTCTTGGATCATAGATACAAGAGCCACTGACCAAAGATCTTGACTCCTTGTGTTTCTTCCTTGGTCTCAAAATTGCTAGGTCCAAGAATGGCATAGCTCTCAACCAATGCAAATATACCTTGGATTTACTTCAGGGACCGTGGCTTCTGGCTACCAAGCTCGCCACTACTGCATCTAATCCTTTCACCAAGCTCAGCAACCAAGGCTCTGAGTGTTACCTTGATGATTCGGCTTATCGCAGACTCATTGGGCGCCTCGTTTACCTTACCACGACTTGACCTGATATTGCCTATGTCGTTCAGCAACTGAGCTAGTTTGTTGCTAATCCCTTCACTTCTCATTTCAAGGAAGCCACACGGGTTCTGCGTTATCTTAAGTTTTCTCCAACACAGGAACTATTTTTCTCTGCTTCCGCCTCACTTCAATTATCTGGGTTCGTTGACTCTGATTGGGCATGTTGCCCAAATACTTGTAAATCCATCACCAGTTATTGTGTATTTAGCTTAATTAGAGTCAATAGTTAGTTTAGCTTAATATGTACCGAATTTCATTATGCACTTCAATATGAAAAATCTTTACAATTTTCTCTGTCTTTTGATACAAAGAGTATGAGACTGAATGAGTCATCTGTGATTCATCACATTAAAACTTTTTAATCTTTGATAAAGTTTCTTCCCGGCGTTTGTGGCTTCATGCCCATATTTTGATAGGCGGTTCTTATCAGATCCAAATAACTATCTAAGTGATGCTCTTATGTTATTTGAGTAATTATCTGAAGAGAATTGGTGCAAAGTAAATCTAAATACTTTGGGGATTTTCCATCTCCCTCTTTCGTCGACGTGTTTGAGAATGGAGGCTCGGATGTCATTGGTGAGAAGACATGCATAGGAACATAAGTCGAGAAAGAGAGGTTGAAGAAGAAGGGAAGTTGAATGGATCCTTTTTTGTGAAAATAGAATGTCTCATGATTATGTATGGTGAAAATGGAATGTCTCAAAGAAGAGATGAAACTCTTATTGCCCAAGCTATATGATTTTAACTGAAAAATATGTTGATATTTCTCACTCTCTTCACACTTTTTTTTGACACAATTGGTAAATATGCCACGTCACCTTTTTCCTATTCTGTAGAATCCCGCTACATCAAGCATTATAAGCAGGGCAGAATTTGCGCCAAATTCTTCCTCACTCTCTCTTGCTGTTGCGCGCGAAATCTATGTGGGGTTCAACCTGACTTGCTCCCTCTGTCTCCCAAGTGCATTTCAAACACGTTTCACCTTAAGCTATACATCTATTTGCAATCTCTTACTGCATGTTAGACAAGTTCCACTAATTTCATGATTCCTGTCAGTGTCTTTTATTTAGCTAAGAGAGAAGAGAGAAGTCGTACAAAGAGACAGCAAAGAAGAAAGAGTGATCTGAGAGGAGAGAAAGAGAAGCGGTGAGGAGAGAGAGAAGAGAGATTTGCGTTCGGGAGAAAGAGTGGAGGGAATTTCTGTGTGGTGGCGTGCTGGGGAATTCGGCTAGGAGTGAGAGGCACGCGGCGGTGCCACTGCTAATGGGTCCGACGATGGCATGAACCTCGTGGTGCTTGCGAAGTCGTGTTGTTGCCAACTCGGTGTTTTGCTGGCCGTGAATGAGTGCCGCTGCTGGGGATGGGAAGGAGATGATGACAGGACCTACTAGGCGCTCTCTTGGGAGATGAACGAAATAGCTTCCCACCCATTTTGTTTAAGCTTTCTCTATTTTCCTCCTCTCATTTTGCGAAACAGAGAGCGAAACAGGAGATAGAAGAGGAGATCTACGATCAGAGAGAAGGAGACAAACAGGAGAGGACAATAGCCGGAGGAAGCTCACTGAAATTGCATATCACGGCAGAGGCGAAAGGGTATATTTTTTGTTTTGTTTCACTCCCAATCCCTCTATTTTCTATGCTCTCTTCTTTTTATGTTTGCATCTTCTACCATGGTAGTAGTGAAGAGGTGCTGCAATGGGTTTAGGGATTCTAACTCCAATGGTTTATTTCTAATTCTACTACTTAATTTTCATGCTATTGTTGCACTGCCCTTATCCCTAAAATAGAACAGATACTGTTGCAAAGTAGAACTGCAGGAAAAGTTGGTGTTCACGAGGAAAAAGGAAATGAGGAAGAGGGAAGAGCAGAAGGAAAAGGAGCCATGCATTATATATAGGAAAGGTGTCGTAACTCTTAATTTTTAATCAGTTTATGTAGCCTGTAGTTCATATTTGATGTTCTTCTATTCATGTTTTGATGATCCCACAATTGAAAGTCTTGGATTTGTCACTATAGGAATAACAATATTCATTTGCTGATTAGTGTGAATTTCATGTTATGTATAATTCCATCTATTTGATTTTTTATGTTTGGCTCCTCATTTTTATGTTAATTGTTTTCCTTGGTATTCTAGATTTCAGTGTGTTCTCAAATTAATGTCTGTCAACTCTTATCTGCTTTTGCTCTCAAATTAGAGAAGCTCTCAAATTTCCAGGCACTTCTAATATCCACTTATCATCTTTCTATTCTAATCTTATACAACCCCTAAACTTATATTAGTTGGTTTGTTATGTCTCTAAGTTTGTTTGATAAATTTCTACTTTTTTAGTACAAACAAATGCATACTTCAATTTCCATGTGATCAATAAAGAATAAGAATCCATTCCTATAAAAAAAATATGAAAGAAGAGAAATTTTTTCTGGTGTTTGCTCCTTAGTCTCTCTTTTGGCTTCCATACGTGAAATATTAATGTATTTTTTTCTCCTCTTTATTTTTTCCTGTTTGCATCCTTTCATGACAGGAAGAAGCTAAAACTAAGCATTAAGGACAAATTCCCAAGAACTTAAGATTCTGACCTTGACTTGCTTGCTTCCTCCTAAAATGCTATCAATCTCCTCTTTTCCATTGATTCTAATATACTAAATAAATAACACTGATGAATTGACTATTATTATTATTATTATTATTATTATTATTATTATTATTATTATTATTATTCCAAATTTCCAAATCCTGATGCTTAAAATACAATCAATCTTATCTTAAGTTTTCATGTTTTGTACTAATCAACTCAACTTAGATGAATTGTGTTGCAGTTAATAATAAGTACTGATGAATGAGTCATTTCACTCATTATATATCAATTTTCAATTTCTTCATTAACCTCAGGATAGAGTTTGATTTGCATGCACAAGTTGAACTTGAGTTTTGTTTCTCTTCCTTTTCCAGACAAGTTTTTAACTGATGAGTTTATGCTATGAACTAAGTAAGATTGAATGTGTCTACAATTGATCAATTAAGATAAATCAACTTCTTGATGATTTAATGATTTGTTGTTGAGCATGTTCTGTTTTAAAAGGGTAATCTTATTATTTTCATTCTTATTTTGTGTATGGAACTGAGGACTGGATTGAACATGATTGGTGTCAAATGTTACTGATATTTAAATGTGGCAACTTATGAAAATTGTAAGTTATTACTAAGTTACAAGATTCAATGTAGGAAACAAGATAAATGTGTGAAATATCATTGTGAATCCTTAATAATTTTTTTTAATGTTTTGTAATTTCTCTACTGATTGAAGTTGTTGCTTCTGCAGTTTTTTGACAAAGCTGGAACTGAGTCCATGATCAAGGATAGCATGATTTTAACTTGGTACTTGGTGTAGGTTCACCTTAATTTGCTGTTGTTTAATACTACAATAGCGGTACATGAGGCCATAACCCTATCTTCTCTTTGTTTAATTAGAGCTACATTAGTTCCCTCCTATAACTTTTTTTCTCATCAGTGGTGCCAATTAAATGGGTTATAGTATGCTTATCTTATCTGTGTATTTTTGTGTAATATGGACTCTAATCTTTTTCCCAATTGTGTTCATATGTTTAGTGTTCTTAGGTGGACTTTGCAAACTGTTTCCTCAATATTGGAAGGGTGGTGTGACTATTGTTATGGCTTCTACCCTTGCTCAGATATTTGCCTTATGCTTTTAATTCTATATATTGTGTTTTGCCAATAGTCACACAATTCATTCCCTGCAATTAGTCTCTTCCTTCTTTGTTCTACAATTGTTTTTTTCCCTATAATCATATTTTCCCTATGGTCTGTTGCTGAGACTAAGTACCCCTTGACTGAAGGTTGCATAGTGATTAAGTCTGCATCAATCTCTGTAATTCCACTTATGGATCATAGATTTGAAATCAAAGGCTTTGGTGTCTTCTTTTTTGAATGTGAATTATGCTTGATGATTATGTATAGTTTATTCTGTTGTCCGGATAGTATATGGGTATGGCAGATGAATGAGTATTTATTATTGGTATTCAATTGTTTGGATAATTGATATGTTTGCATGTTATATATTCTTGGAATATTGAGTAGTAATTGATTTCTAGGATGTGTGCATAAAAATAAATTAGTGAGGACATAAAAGTTTATATATAGTTTCACATGTCAAGTTGACATGATTGTGGGTAATATGAATCGGTGTTATAGTTTCATTTTGAAGTAGTGGAAGATGGTGTGCTTTGTTTCATGTTTGTTTTATAATGTAATGAGTAACTTATCGATATCAATAGTGTGCTTTATTTTGTAATCCTCCAACATTCTAAAATCAGGGTGAACCCATTCTAATTACATCACATTTGTTGGCTACAAGGATTTAAACTAGCCTATTATGTGGCATAATTATATATTATTTCATTTTGGCCTATAAATAAAAGCCCCCATTACTATAACCTTAATGCTGGATCAAGATGTTTTGCAAATAAAAAAAAGATAATTTTAGGAATGTGTGTGTTTATACCCAAAATTTGTTTTGAAATTTATTGGCACTAGCTTATAATTTCCAATCTTCATGTATTTATTTATATTTTTGGTGCTCAATGATTCGGTTCACTGGAAGAGCCATTTGATTTGTTGAAACGTTACTTGGATAGGTTTATAGAAATAAATAGCATGGTCATAAGAAGGACTAAGCATGCTAACAAGGGGTAGGGGGCAATTATGAGTTAGTGCTAATTTGTTCCCATTGCATCTCACATGTGGTGTAGAAATTTAAGATAAATTAGGCGTAGAGATGGTTGATGGAGTAAGTCAGAATTCAGGGGAGGGTGCATTATCTATGGGTATATGAATGTCAGTTTAGCACTATTCTCTCTATCTCTCTATGCAAACATTTAATTAATTAGTTACCCATTGTGAATGAACAAATGATATATTATACACTACAGGTTCACTGTAATATTGCAGAGTATGCTGATGGGATAGTATTTGATAGCAGCTACAAACATCCTAGAACTACATGAAGCAAATATTTATAGTTGCCCATTGCACTTTCATCGATTTTACTTTAAGGAAAAAAAAAGGGAACTGGTAATTACCTCAGAGAATTAGTGATTTTCTTTCTTCCTATCATGCAGGCAGTTGGCACAATCAGTTGCTCAAGTTGTTATGGCAGTCAGGAACACAAGTGAGGCTCAATTTGATGAAGTTCTTCATACCAACTCCAATTGGGTAGCAAAGAAGTTCACTTCACTGTGGAATTGTGATTTGTGTTTTAGATGTTTAATGAATTTACATGATGCGCATAGAGGGTAATTGGAAATTCATTGAATTTGCTGTTAGAATGAAGGAATATGCAGTTTTCCTTTTCTTATTCAGTTTTTTTTGTTTGGTATGCATAAGAGAATAATAATGACCGATGTGATTTATTGGATGTTGTATTTTCCAAAAAGTTGCTTTTCGGTCAATGGGAAATTGGGATTAAGGAAGGCTCTCCAAAAATGAAAAGGGGAATGGACACAAGTTAATGAAATGGGGAATAGACACAAGTTAACGAAATTGCTCAATAAGAAAATAAGTGATGCGAAATATATATAAGGCTGGGATAAGAAATCTATATTACAATTTCATTTCTTTAAAAACTTTTTTGGGTTTAAATTTTCGTTTCTTAATTCTTACAATTCTTGCATTTGTTTGTTACTTTTTTTTATAAATGAAATTCATCATATCGAGATAACTTGCAAAATCTCTTATGATTAAAAATGTCTTTGGCTTCTTATTTCATATTCCCCCTTTTTTAATATCTTCATCAGATTCTCTTGGATTGATAAAGGATCGAGACTCTTCATATATACTTGTAGCGACCGAAAAATTCGGAGGAGGGATTCTTCGTTGTTTTCGAACAATGGAGTCGCCATCAATATTTATTTTTAGGAAAACATTGAAAAAACCTTTGTTTTTGGGTTCGGGGGTCGATTAAGTGCGGGGAAAGTACTAGCACCCCGCAACATCCTAAAAAGGTTACCTTTTAATTTAATGTGTAGAAAAATTAGTTTAAAGAAAACATTCTAATTTACCCTTTTTGTTATTTGCAAAAAAAAAACGGAAAGGAAGACATAAAAATTTTAGTTTTTTGCGCTTGACAGGAGTGGGCCCCCGCTCCTACGTATCTCCGGGTGCGATGGAGAAATCAAAGCTACGTAGTTCTCGGGTAGAAAATATTTGTGTGTTGGTATTTTTTATTTTTTGAAAAGTTTGGGAAAACTAGAGGCCGTTCATGGTGACCAAACAGATAAATCCAGAGTGGTCGTCATTAATGGCTTATTCGGAAAAGAAGGTATTTACAGCGTTCAAACGGGCGGGGCCCAGAGTGACTGCTACAAATACTCGGTTTGCGATCGAGCGCTTTGTTCGCTTAAAAAATGCTTACTGGGAAGCGTGATCTAAAAATGGAGTCGGGATTGAGAAAATTTCTTGAAGTTTAGGCGGATGTTTGCGATGATCAAACAAGTGGCCTCAGAGTGATCACTGCTACTAATCCGCTGTGAAAAAAAAGAAGGTTAGTCCTAACGGTCAAACAAGCTAAGCTCAGAGTGACCATTAGTAACCACATATTTCTTTTTATGTTAGCAAAATTGTTTGAAGGAAAGAAAAGCAGTTTGGAAACATCGCGGTGTAAATAGAAGCGAAAAGTGCGACAAGAGGGGGTGCAAGTAGCATTTTGACGCTAAAAAAAATGGTTACCGGGGGTGCAAATAGCGTTTTGACGCTAAAAGAAAATAGTTGCCGGGGGTGCAAATAGCGTTTTGACGCTAAAAGAAAATGGTTGCCGGGGGTGCAAATAGCGTTTTGACGCTAAAAAACGATTGATTGGTTTATTTTTACTTTTTGCTATTTGACTAAATTACTCTTCATCTTTTTTTGGGAAAAATGATTATTATTATTGCCTTTCTTTTTTTTTTTCTAAAAAAGGGGATAGTGATATTAGTAACCAATTATTTTATAAAAAATATATTTTTTTTTAATATTTCTGAAAAGGATTTTATTTTAATCCGAAAATTACAACTAAATAAAAAAGGAACACATTTTTTTAACACTTTTTTTAACACTTTTTTTTAGGTTTATTTTAATCCGAAAATTACAATAATATAACAAACAACAAAATAAATAACAAACAGCAATAATATAATATAAAAACAGCCCCCAAACTAAATAATAAAAAGACAGCAATAATATTCTAATAAAAAAAGCAACTACACTAAATAATAAAAACAGCAAATAAATATATATAATAAAAAAAAACAGTAACTAGACTAAATAATAAAAAAAGCAAAACATTAAATGAAAGGTAATTAAACTAAATAACAAGAACAACTAGAATTTATAAAAAATAACAATAATAATATTTATACAACAAAAACAGTACCTAATATATATAAAAAAACCAAATAGTATTTATATAACAAAAACAGTAACTAAAAAACAACAATAATAATATCTAAAAACGTGAACAATAATAATAAAAAAACAGTAGCATAAAAATAGCAACAAAAATAATAAAAATGAACAATACTCATATGAACAATTACAGTTGCTAAAAAATAAATAAAAAAAAAGCAATACTACATAAAACATTACATTTTAGTACCTTAACAATAAGAATCCAGAAATGTTGAAGAAATTTCCTTCTTCGAATTTCTTCAATACAAATGAACTTTTAAACTAGTAAAAAAAATCTAGGAAGGAGGAAAAAAAAGGGGAAGAATATTTTTCTAAGAGAAACCCTATTTTTTTTCAGAAGATCTTTCCCCTTTTTTTTTCCTTAAAAAAAAAAGAACCTCCTCTCTCTCAAATGTGTGACCCTATTTATACAAAAAATGTTGCCCTTGTTTCTCTTCATTGTATTCTGACTTGCTCCATGCTTGTACAGTAACTTCTTCTTTTTTTTTTTGACTTGAGGAAAGCTTGACATGATGGAGGGGTGAAGGTTTCTTGATGAGTTTTGGGGAGTGGTTGGTGAAGGTTTGGTGAGAAGAGGGCTTGTGAGAGGAGGGATTCGAAGGAGAGGTATGGGTGGAGACATGTGAGAGAGAGAAATGTATGAAAGAAGGATGTGAAGTGTGTGAGAGGAAGAGAGAGTATGGGGCGTGAAAGAGGGGGGAATGGGGAAGTGAAAGGTGAAGTGAGGTGTGAAATGAGAGGAGGGAAGCGTGGGAGAGGAAAGAGAGAGATGGGGAAGCCGTGGAGTGAGAGAGAGAAAGAAAGGGAAACGTGTGGGAGGGAGTAAAATCATGTGGGGAAAGAGAAAATGCAATGAATGGGAGAGAGAGAATTGCGAAAATCAAGGAGGGGGAGTTAATGGTAGCCGTTTTCAAGGAGGGGAGTGAGGGGTGTGGCCGAATTTTAGGAGGGTTTTTGGGGATGAATGTGGCTGATTTTTTGGGTTAAGGGGGGAGTGAATGTGGCCACATTTTAGGGTTAAGGGGGGAGTTGGGATTTTTAGGGTTTTGGTGAGTGGGGTGGCGAATTAGGGTTAGGAGAGGAGGGAGTGAGGAGTGTGTGAGTTGGGTTATGGGTTGTGGGTTGTGGGTTAGTGGTTTTTTTTGTTGGGTTGGGTCATGCGAATTGGGCTAGCCATTTTTGCTGGGTTGGGTTTCCATGACAGCACCTTATTATTTTTTAATAGACCCCCACTTCCTTCTTTGCTTCTAATAAAATATTTTCTTTCTTCATGGCATGAAAAAGAAAATAATTAGTTTTGTTAAAAATAAATAAAATTTCTTATTTTTGGATAGGACAAAATTAGGGTATTACAGCTGCCCCTCTTTATTTATATTTTGCTAGGAAATCGGAGGGGTTCCCAATTTCTCGAGGAAAAGAGAAATAAAGATAGAAAGACACTAATTTTGTCCAGACTGAGGTTTTTTGTTTTTCTTATGAAACTTATGAAAACTGGGTTGTTTTAGACAGAAAGTAAATGGGGATTGCTGGGGATCTGAAGGATCGATGGGGCTCTGAAGGAGCACTGGGGCTCTGAAGGTCTAGTTCAGAATCAATGCTTGGCGCATCGACTTGCGTTCGACTGAGGGACCGTCGGGGTCTGAAGGGCATGCCTAAGCCTGAGGGACCGATGGGTCTGAAGGAGCGCAACTAGCTTATGGTACTAGTAATATGGTCTGGGGGTGGCCTTTTTCGAGCGGCCATTAGGGTTAATCAGGTCCGGAACTGATATAACCACGAAGGACGTGCACTGTGTTTTTTAGGCGGACACAGCTAGTCTGAAGGGCCTGGGGCCGGATGATCCGTCGGTTGCTCGATAACGCGATGTGCGATCTGGATTGAAGGACCATTGTTGGTCTGAAGGAGCGCCCGGGCTCTGAAGGACCGCTGGGGGTCTGAAGAATTGTTGCTAACGATACCTACTAAAATTATCTCAACAGACGCTTGCAATGAATGATGCATGCGTGCATGTAGTTAAATAATTGATGACATGATGAATGAAATGTGGAATGATTTTGGTTTTTTTTTTTGCTTTTGTTCTCGGCCTTTTTCTTTTTTCATTTTCTTTTCTTGCTCTTTTGCTCTTTTTGCTCTTTAGCTCTTTATTGGCATCATCAACTCGCATGACTCTTGACGTGGGATACGAGGGTTGCCTCGAGCAGTGGTGCCAAAGTGCGGGTTATTAAGATTTGCTGAAGTGATTATGCATTTGTCCTTTTTGCAACTTTATGAGAGATCATCTCTTTTTTGTGATTTTTAGAAATTTCGCAATGATTATAATGCTTTCGATTATGCACATGTTTCGCAATTCAATATCATCTACCATAAAACATCTTTTCAAAGTAAATAGGGAGGTGAGAGAATGAAGAAAGAGTTTAATATTCAAATGGAAACCGAGTGTACCGAAGGTCACACTGGCTGAAAATTACATTGAGAGTTTAAACTAAAAAGAAAGAAGAAAAAGAAAAAGCAAATCTTTTGATTGTTTGTATCTTGGAGGTAACAATGCCAATCACCCATACACATGACCTTGAGCATCCATCACCCAACTTTCGGAGGACTGCCTTTGCATTTGTTCCAAGTCCAACTCATTGACCCTAATTTTTGCCTGGACTGCTCTTTAGAGTTTTCAATCCACCAGGTCGCTCTAATTTTTGCCTAGGCCGCCCTTTCGGGTTTTCAACCTAGCGAGCTCATTTTTGCTTGGCTCATCTTTCTCTTTTTTCATATATTTCTTTAGGCATAGTACTTCTTAACTGCATCTGAGTTCACTGGGAGCAGGAGGTCTTCACCGTCCATTTTTGTGAGAATTAAGGCTCCTCCTGAGAATGCTTTCTTTACCACATAAGGCCCTTCGTAATTTGGGGTCCATTTTCCACGGGAATCCTTTTGGATAGGCAAAATTTTCTTGAGCACTAGATCTCCTTCTTGAAACTGCCGGGGTCGAACTTTCTTGTCATAAGCTTTCTTCATTCTTTGCTGATACAACTGCCCGTGACACAAAGCTTCCACTCTTTTTTCCTCTATGAGGTTCAATTGATCAAATCGAGATTGAACCCATTCTGCTTCCTCTAATTTGGTTTCCATTAACACTCGCAGAGAGGGTATTTCGACTTCTACGGGAAGAACTGCTTTCATCCCGTATACTAGTGAAAATGGTGTTGCCCCTGTTGACGTGCGAACAGAGGTCCGGTACCCATGCAGAGCGAAAGGTAACATTTCATGCCAGTCCTTGAAGGTCACTACCATCTTTTGCACGATCTTCTTTATGTTCTTATTTGCAGCTTCGACTGCCCCATTCATCTTTGGACGGTACGGGGAGGAATTATGATGTTGGATTTTGAAGTCGTCACACAACTCTTTCATCATCTTGTTGTTCAGATTGGTCCCATTGTCTGTGATGATTTTATTTGGCAGACCGTATCGGCAGATCAAATCTCTTTTTATGAACTTGACAACTACCGATTTGGTTACACTGGCATAAGAAGCGGCCTCGACCCATTTGGTGAAATAATCGATAGCGACAAGAATGAAGCGATGCCCGTTTGATGCCTTAGGTTTGATGGGACCAATGACGTCCATTCCCCACATTGAGAATGGCCATGGTGCTGTCAGGACGTTCAAAGAAGCAGGCGGCACATGGATATTATCAGCGTAGATTTGACACTTGTGGCATTTTCTCACGTAGTTAAAGCAGTCGGTCTCCATTGACAACCAGTAGTAGCCGGCCCTTAGGATTTTTCTTGCCATGGTGTGCCCGCTAGAATGGGTTCCGAACGAGCCTTCATGGACGTCTTTCATAATTCTTTCTGCTTCTTCTTTTGCAACACATCTGAGGAGGATCATGTCGTGATTCCTTTTGTAAAGCACCTCCCCGTTTAGGAAGAAACCCATTGATAACCTCCTAAGTGTTCTCTTATCATTCTCAGTGGCACCGGGAGGGTATTCTCTATTTGTGATATAGTGTTTGATATCATAATACCAAGGCTTACTATCAGGCTCTTCCTCGATTGCCACACAATGATGCGCCGGTAGATCTCGATGCTGGATTCGGATGAATGTCAGACTTTTGTTGTTATTGATATTGAACATTGATGACAAAGTCGCCAAAGCGTCAGCCAACTGGTTTTCTTCGCGAGGGAGATGGTGGAAAGTGATCTCCTCGAACCGTTCAATCATCTTTTGGATGTGATCATGATAAGGAATCAATTTGGGATCCCTGGTTTCCCAGTCACCTTTTATCTGATGGATGACTAGCGCTGAGTCCCCATATACATCGAGTCTTTTGACTTTCCATTCAAGGGCCGCTTTGATGCCTAGGACACACGCTTCATATTCTGCAATGTTATTGGTGCAGTAGACGCTCAGTCTAGCAGTAAATGGTATGAAGCGGTTATCAGGAGAAATCAACACAGCTCCAATCCCGTGCCCATACAAATTAGAAGCGCCATCGAATGACATCCTCCACCTTTCATTGTCTGGAGATTTTCCTTCTCCGAACAAAGCCATTATATCTTCGTCCGGAAAATCATATTGCATTGATTGGTAATCCTCAATGGGCTGATGCGCCAAGTATTCCGCTAAGGCACTACCTTTGATTGCTTTCTGAGTGACGTACAAAAGGTCATATTCGGATAGTAGCATTTGCCAGCGGGCGATTCTTCCTGTGAGTGCAGGTTTTTCAAAAATGTACTTGATGGGATCCATTTTAGATACCAACCAAGTCGTGTGGCTCAACATATACTGCCTCAGGCGACGTGCAGCCCAGGCCAAAGCGCAACATGTTTTTTCCAACAATGAATATCTTGTCTCGCACTCGGTGAACTTCTTGCTGAGGTAATAGATGGCATGTTCTCTCCTTCCAGACTCATCATGTTGCCCCAGTACGCAACCCATTGAGTTGTCTAGCACTGTTAAGTATAGAATGAGGGGTCTGCTCTGCACCGGTGGCATCAGAATCGGTGGATTTTGGAGGTACCTCTTGATCTTTTCAAAGGCCTCCTGGCACTTATCGTTCCACTTTGTTTCTTGGTTCTTGCACAGCAATTTGAAGATTGGCTCGCAGGTCGATGTCAATTGGGATATGAATCTGGAGATGTAGTTCAACCTTCCTAGGAACCCACGAACTTCCCTTTCGGTTTTAGGCGCTGGCATTTCAAGAATTGCTCGTACCTTGTCTGGATCTACCTCTATTCCCTTCTGACTGACTATGAACCCCAACAACTTTCCTGATCTTACACCGAAAGTGCATTTGGCGGGGTTTAATCTGAGTTTGAACTTCCTTAGGCGTTCAAATAGTTTCTGCAGATTAACAACATGTTCTTCTCCAGTCTTGGACTTTGCGATCATGTCATCCACGTAGACTTCGATCTCTTTATGCATCATGTCATGGAATAAAGCCACCATTGCCCTTTGGTATGTTGCACCAGCATTCTTCAGTCCGAATGGCATTACTTTGTAACAGAAGGTTCCCCAGAGAGTGATGAAGGTGGTTTTCTCCATGTCCTCAGGGGCCATCTTGATTTGGTTGTATCCGGAATATCCATCCATGAAGGAGAACAAAGAGTGTTGCGATGTGCTATCTACCAGGACATCAATGTGAGGCAAGGGGAAGCCATCTTTAGGGCTGGCTCTATTCAGATCTCGATAGTCGACGCACATCCGAACTTTTCCATCTTTCTTTGGGACCGGGACAATGTTGGCTACCCATTGAGGATATTTTGCCACCGCTAAGAACCCGGCGTCGAATTGCTCTTGACCTCATCTCTGATTTTCAGTGACATTTCTGGCTTCATCCTTCTCAGCTTTTGCTTTACTGGCGGGCATTCAGGTTTTACTGGTAACTTATGCTCGACTATGTTGGGGTCCAGTCCAGGCATGTCTTGGTATGTCCATGCGAAGATGTCAACATAGTCGAACAAGAGTTTAACCAATTTCTCTCGCTCACTGTCTTTCATCGTGATGCCAATTTTAATCTCTTTCTTATCTTCTTCTGAGCCCAAATTTATTGTCTCAGTATGTTCCTCGTGGGGTTGAATCACTTTTTCCTCTTGTTCCATCATTCTCATTAATTCTGGAGGAGTTTCCCAGTTATCTTCAATATCTTCCTCAGTTTGATTAATGGGGTGCTCAAAGTCACAGTAAGAATTATTGGCGTTGTTATTTTCAACGGTGTTTTTTTCAAATCTGCATTAGTATAAATTGATGGAATGAAAAACGAGCCAAAAGAAAATAAAACGCAAGTGCAAAAGAAAACTGAAATTTATTGGAGAATCTAAAATAACATTTTATTGATATTGATATTGAAAGGAAACATGTGTGCCCGAATGAAATGTCCTAAGGCCTTGGGCAGAGCCATAGGATTGCATTACAGAAACATTACTTCGAACTAAAAACTACAGGAAAATCGACGATCTCCCAATTCTTGAGCTTTTTGCTTGCTGGACAACGGCGCACAAGACTGACACCGCCATTTTCAGCGCTTGAATCATCTTCAATAGCTGCAACCTGGTTAGGATCTAGCATTCCTGCGCTCTGAAAGCTCTGCTTTATGTCGCAGATGACAATCTTCTTCATATCTGGCTCCCGACCCTCAAGTTTGGCCAACCTCCGCTCCTTCTTTTCTGCGGCGATCCTTCCTTTGTCAGTACGACTAGGCCGGTACCCTATCCCACATCTGTCCTTGTTTTCACGCAGCTGTATGGGTGTTAGGATCCCTTGTTCAGTCTTCCCTAAACCACTTCCAGCTTGATAACCCTTGCTTGTCATGACTTTAGCAATCATCAATGCAGCTTTGGACAGCTTTGGTTTTAATGATGGGGCCCCGTCCCCCACAAATGTAGCATTTGCAATTTCTAGTGCTTGGAAGGCGGTCTCGAAAGATTCTTCTGCCGCCTCAACATAACGTATAGGAAACGGCTTATTGACTAGCAACTCTTCTTCTCCTGAAACGACCACCAACTTGTTGTTGACTATGAACTTGAGCTTTTGGTGTAGAGAAGAGGGCACAGCCCCTGCCGAATGGATCCATGGTCTTCCCAGAAGACAACTGTAAGACGGATTGATGTCCATCACTTGGAAACTCACTATGAAGACCTCTGGACCTACCTGTACAGGTAACTCCATCTCTCCGATAACCTCTCTTTTAGACCCATCGAATGCCCTGACCAGTGTAGAACTGGGTTTCATGTATGAACAGTCTACGTCTAGCTTGTTCATGGTTGATTTGGGTAATACATTCAGGGACGATCCGTTATCGATGAGTACTCGAGCTAGAGAGTATTCTCCACATTTCACGGAGATATGCAAAGCCTTGTTGTGCCCTCTTCCCTCGACGGGGATCTCGTCATCTGTGAAGGTGAGGTAATTGTTTGCAACGATATTTCCGACGTTCCCGTCAAACTGACCAACTGTGATGTCGGGAGTGACATGGGCTTCATTCAGCACCTTCATTAGTGTTGCTCGGTGGACTTCAGAATTGAGTAATAGTGATAGCAGGGATATCTTAGCGGGAGTCTGATTCAGCTGATCCACTACCTTGTACTCGCTCTGCCTCATAATCTTTAGAAACTCACTGGCTTCTTGCTCAGATAGTGCCTTCTTGCCCGTATTTTTGTCAGATGGCTCTACTTCTTTGTCTTTGCCTTTATCGATCTTTCCTCTTTCATTTGATTCTCTTCCTCCGGGTCTTTCAGGGGCATAGACGCGCCCGCTCCGAGTCATTCCGCTGCTTCCCGAGATATTGGTGACATCAGGATTGTTCTGAGGACCTTTCACTTGGACTTTCGCGTTGTAGTTCCATGGGACTGCTTTGGTGTCGTTGTAGGGGAAGGGAGCTGGCACTTGGATAGTGATTGGTTTAGGCATACCCAGGGACGACTTCGAGTCCTTAGTATAGCGGATCTCTAGCGGCTTCCGAGTATCCTTGTTCTGGCCATTGTTCGATAGGATAGTTGACACCTGGTCCTCCCTCTTTTGAAAGCCCACTTGTATTACATGTCGGTCCAACAGGTCCTGAAGCACTTGTTTAAACGCCTCACAATTTCCAATGCAGTGATGGTCATTGCATGGATTCTTTCCAGTGCATTCTCTCTCAATAATCCCAAAGGAACACAGATTAGCATGAATCACTTCCAGGGGTGTCTGGATGCATTCTACCCTCCTGATTAGGGACGGTTCTGCAGAATCCTCAATTGCATTAGTTGAGGGCATCCCATATCCTGGTAATAGGTTGGTAGCCACATTAGGACCATTTTCCTTGAAGTTCAACCAGCCTGAGGCGATTAGATCTTGGACGACATACTTCAATGCCTTGCAATTTTCTATGGAATGGCCGACCGTTCCCGAATGAAATTCGCATGTGGTGTTTGGGTCGAAGCCTCTAGGAAAAGGGGGCTGGATCTGTCTCATTGGGCGGGTGATGATTAAATTATGGCTGAGCAGGTGGCGGAATAGGTCGGAGTATGACATTGGGATTGGATCAAAGTGGACGAACTTTCCGACTGAGTAGTTTTGTGGTTTATGGCCTTGGTTATTTTGGGTAGGTGGGGTAGATAGTGTTTGTGCTGAGAACGGATTGGTGTGAGAGGGATTGGAGTAGGAAGTTTTTCCGGTTCCTGTGATGGCATTGGCTTCTCCTTCTTTCTTTTTAGGAAATCCGGGGAAGGGCTTTCTCTGGTTAGTGTTTCCGGGGGAGGTATAAGCGATTTTCCCATTCCTCATTCCGTTCTCTAGCCTTTCTCCAATAACGACCATATCCGAGAAACTTGACGATACACTCCCGATCAGTTTTTCATAGAAGGGTGAAGGAAGAGTTTCCATGAACATAGATACCATTTCCCTTTCAAACAGAGGCGGTGCTACCTGTGCCGCTAGTCCTCTCCAACGCTGAGCATATTCCTTGATGGACTCATTATCCCTTTTAGTCATGTTTTGTAGCTGAGTCCTATCAGGAGCCATATCAGTGTTGTACTTAAACTGCTTAAGGAAAGCATCAGCGAGATCCTTCCAACACCGAATATGAGTGGGTGTCAACTGCATATACCAATTTGAAGCTGCCCCAGCTAAGCTGTCTTGGAAGTAGTGGACAAGCAGCTTATCGTCATTTGCGAATGCAGCCATCTTCCTGCAATACATAGTTAGGTGGCTTGCCGGACATGTTGCTCCTCTGTATTTATCAAAATCTGGCACCTTAAACTTAGGGGGAATGACCACGTTTGGAACGAGACATAAATCTTGTGCATTTCTCGCACCAATACTGAATCCTTCAACCGCTCTCAATCTTTCTTCCAGCATTTGCAGTTTGCCTTGGGCTTGAGGGTTCTCCATAGAGTAGTCGTGAGGAAGCCCACTCATACCATAGTAAGGATGCATCATCGGAACTATGGCTGGGTTCACATTTGGGGCATGTGAATGAGTGGGATTCCTGATGTTGGAACCCTGAGCTTGAGCGTTAACTATCGGCGGTGGAGGGCAGCCAAGTGGGAGTCCTTGTGGTATGACGACGGGGGTCGGGTTTTGAACTTGTGGTGCCCCCGGATTACCATCGTGACCCGTTGATGTAAGCTGTTGTTGGCCCGCGACTCCTGAGGGACTAGCATCGACTGTCGGAGGTGTGTAACCTTGTGGAAGTCCATAAGGAGGCCATATGTAACCTTGGTCATTAGTCCCAGTGGGGGGCACTGTATGCGGGATCCCGAGTCCATTAGGAGGAGGAGGGTTGGTAACTTGATTTTCCGTGTTCCCAGCGGAGACATCTTCACTTGTGTCTTTGCCCCTCAAAGCTTGTAGAACTTTTAAGATTTCAGCCATCTGTTCTTTCATCCCATCTATTTCTGCCCTAAGCTCTTGATTGCCTAGTGTAACGCCCCAAAATAATTTAATTATTTATTTAATTAAGTTATTTAAGGCTTACAATATTTATTTAATTTGATTAAATAATTCAAGGTTTAATTATTTTATTTTATTTATTAGGAGGCGTTGTCACGGATTGAGTGGTGCGAGCAAGGGCCCGTGATCCACAATTAGGCCCATGGCCCATTTCCTTGTCAAGTATTCGACTCACAAGGGGTCTAGGGGTTAGTGACTTGCATTTTTCCCTTGGAGCTTGGCTAACAATTCGACTTCCATAAGGTTAGGGGGTCCTCTTTTTGTTCTTAATAATTTATGCGAATTGTGATTGCTTAGGGTTAGGGTTCTAGGTTAGTTCTATGAATGATTTGTGATGTTAATGATTAATTCATAATATTGTGATGCTTGATGATTGAATTGCTATGTTGAAAATCGCATGATTGATGTGAATTGTTGCTAAATGCGAATTGGAGACCATATGTTTGAATATATGATTATTTGGTGATTATTTGGTGAAATTGAGAATCATGGTGACACTTAGGTAATATATATGTAATTGAGCGTTTTGGTGAATGAAAGTGAAAAAAATTCTATTTGGAAGTCCCTAGGCGCCTTGGGCGCCATATGCATGTTGCTGGAATTTTCTGTGTTGCGCCTTAGTCATGGGCGCCAGGCGCCCAGCAGTGTGCTGCGCCAGTTTTCCAAAATTCTGTTGCCCTGTGTTGCCATTCTGTGTCACTGTGCTGCCAGTTTTGGCGCTTGTTGCTTGTGTCATGGGCGCCAAGGGCCCCAATGTCCTGGTGATAGTTTTGTAAAAATTGTTTTCAGGTTTTCATATTCAGGTAAAATGGCTCATGAAAAATGATTTTGGGCAACAAAGGAGTTGAGTTGCGTATTTTCACTAGGTGCCTAGTGCATGGGCGCCAAAAATGATGTTCAGTTTTTGATGAAATTTTCATTGGGTTTTCATGTTCTGAGCATTTGGCTCGTGTAAAATCAATTTCGAAGAAAAATAAATTTTGTTGCATGTTGGCCTTAGGCGCCTAGTGCCTGGGCGCCGTGTTGCTGTTGTTCCCTGGGCGCGCCTATGCGCGCTGTTGCTTCCTGGGCGCCGAGCGCCTATGCGCGTGTTGCCTTCCTGGGCGCCCAGCGCCTATGCGCGTTGTTGCTTCCTGGGCGCCATGCGCCTGTGCGTGTTGCCTCCCCTGGGCGCCAAGCGCCCATGCGCCAAGCGCTGTGTTGCTCCTGGGCGCCCAGCGCCTGGGCGCCAGTTTCCAGGATGTCTAAATATTTTTCCTATTTTGTTTTTAATGTAACTTTTGACTCGGTTATCCAAATTTAACGGTTCAAAATGCGTTTTGAAGCTAATTTCAGTGTCTATCCAATAGTCTCAATTTTATGCAAAAATAAATTATTTTACTGGTGTTTCTGGGCTGATGGTGTTCAAGTGTCCAAATGGTTATTTTTACCCACTTTCCCTATGTCGTGTCAATGTCCTAAGTTGGTCTATTTGGATTGGTGTTGGTGTGAGTGGTGAGCTGAATTGGTGAGTGTGATAAGGTGAGATTGGTGAGCAGAGGCTTCGGCCTAATTTTAATTTGGTGAGCTGATTAATGTACTATGGTGAGATTATGAATTTAAAATGGTGAATTGATTGGACTTGGTGTGTTGTGATATGAGTATATGTATGAGTATATGAATGGATGAAAATGCGAATGATGCATGTGTGCATGAGTCTTATTGTTTTAGGTCGGGAATTGCAAGCGCATCCTGATTTGTCATAAGTACTCAGATTAAAAGTTCCACAATATTTTCAAGATAAAGGAATCAGTATGTGAGACAAATCAAACTTCATTGATGGAGGAAAGTACAACATTTTGGAAATAAAGCTTCGAAAAGAAAAGTACAATGTTCTTTAAATTTCATTCAAATACATATGGCTTTCATTTTTCCACTCCTCCCTCTTTTTCTACTAGTAGTGCTGCCAGCCTTCTCCCGGAGTTCGGCAATCAGAATCTCGCAAAACTCCATGAATTCGGAAACTTGGACCGGGGTGTTAAACGGGTGCATTGCCGCGTTAGCCTCTTTTAGACGTTTGGGGATTCCTGTGATGGCTTGATTGGCCAGCCATGCCAACTTTGAGAATCTGTCTTTCCAGTACAAGCTTTCATTCTTCAACTCTATGAAGGCTTCGTGGTTTTCTATCCTGCTGATCAACTCCACAAAGCAGTTCTCCCAATAGATGCTTTCTGTCTTTAACTGGTGGTAAACCTCTTCTTGATATCTGATGTGGTCCTGTAGCTCGTCAGATTTTTCTTGCTCCCTTCTCAAGGCTTGTTGGTATTCTCGGAGCATCTCTTCAATGGTATCTCTATCCTGCTTGATACTTTTCACTTGCTCTTCAAACTCGGCTGCCATCATCCGGGACTTTCTCTTTGATACCATTAGCAGGCTCTGTGCGGTCTTTTCCGCAATCATTGATTCTTCCCATAGCTTTTTCCACTTGTATGCATCATCGATGGCTTGGTTCATTTTCAGGTTGTAACGTTTTATTTCCTCTTTCGCCCCTCTTAGGTACTTTTGAACATCTAGTTTGTTCTTTTGTTCAATCTTGAGCTGTTTGCGGCTGTCTTCAATGGCCACCGACCTACTTGCGTTCTCCTCCTCCAATTTCTGGTTTTTTAGGAGCACTTTCTCTAACTCTGCCTGCAAGCCCTTCTTTTCTTCCTCGGCCTTTGACAATGCCATTTTAAGCTTATCTAAATCTTCGACAGTGGGAAGGGTAGGTTCAGGTATTTCTTCCTCAACCCGTAGTGCACTTTGGTAAGGCAATCGGGTGTCTTGGATCCTCTTTTGGAGCCATTGACGAAAGGTGGTTTCCTTATCGCCGCTCCTCTTAGTAAGCTCTTGTCCCTTGCGGACGACCATATTCCACGCTTGAGAAATCTTCCGGAGCATGTCAACCTCTTTTGGGCTTCCCTCATGGAGGTAAAAAGGGATTAACATGTCTTCGGTGGGCGGATTTCGCATGGGGTACCCCAGCTGTCTTAGAGTTAGAGAGGGGTTGTAATTTATGCATCCTCTTGTTCCCATGAGTGGGACATTTTGGAAGCTTCCACATTGAAACACTACTTCAGGCCTATCTTTCCACCATGACGGGTACCATCGAACCTTGTATTCATGAAGGCCCCCTAGCACTTGCCACCATTCACTAGTGTTCATTGTCTTCACATCACACCCTCTGGCATCTTCAACTGGGCCTTCTACCTTAACTTTGTTGACGAAGGCGTGGGTGAGAAGCCAAACATACAAGGCTTGTAGGCAGCAGGATATCCTCTTTCCCCTTAGCTCACTATAATGAGTGAAAGTACAGTAAGTGTCTGCAAGCATGGCTGGAATCGGATTGAGTGGGTTTTCTCCATCCTTGAAGGATAAGAAGACACCAATAGCTGTTGTGTCCACATATCTTTCAAGGCGTGGAAATAGGACAATGCCAAAGATAGTCAAAGCTAACACCTGCTTAAAAGGACCCCAATTTCTAACGTCGGCGAAGGATTTCATTTGGCCTTCCAGATACTCTTGTGGGAATCCTGCAATGCCATTTCGATTTTTCTTCCGGAGCTTCAAGTTCTCTTTGCTGGTTTGTAACATTGAGGCGAGTTTCTCATCTGTGTAGTATTGTCCCTGATACTGGTAGGGTCCATTGTCTTGTTGAGGAAAGCCGAAGATCTGTGTATATTCTTCCAGAGTAGGTGCTATCTGGACATTTTTGAAGGTGAAGCATCTTAATGAAGAGTCGTAGAACTGGCTCAAAGCGGCAATGGCCTCTGTTTGCACGTCCAATTGTAGTAACATAATAATCTTCCCATACGCTCTATCAAAAGACCTGCGCTCGATGGGCGGCAATCGACCAGCACATTCCCTTAGACTTGTCAGATTAGGCTGTTTTACTATAGGGTAGTTCAGAGTTTGGATTGCTTCACAGTTTGATCCCATATCGCCTTGCTTATGACAAAACTTTCGAGCCCTTTGCAATTCCCGGCAAACCTAAATGAGATGAATAGCATGCATGTGAGGATTTTTTTTGTATATTTTTTTTTTGAAGTAACGATGATGTATGATGAATTAAAGAAAGATGTTACATGCGTTAATAAAAGCAAATTTTGGTGATTCAAATTTTGAGAAACATTAACCATGTCACATAAAATATACGTAAAGGGCAAAAGGAGTAAATGGTTTTTCATTATTTTGATTTTTTTTTTTGAAAAAAAGTTTTTGTGATGATGCAACGGGTAGGTGAATTGCCCTTGTGTCCTAAACAGGTTAGGTCTTATATATAGGTCACGGTCTAGGGCTACTTGTGTGATCAATCTCTCAGGTGGCTCTAATCACTTCCTCACAAGGGTCTCCAGAGCTGAAATCTCCTTCGTGATATGACCCACAACGATAGCGAGCTACCTGGTGTGGGATACCACGAAAGAGCGTACTCTGGTTGAGGCTTTCATGAGAGTCAGACAGATAAAATCCAGAATGACTGACACTAATTGCCTCCACTCGTCCTAGGTTTTTTTTTCAGACCCGGGTATAGGGCCCCGCTCGAGAGTGTGTGCAATAAACAAGTGTAATTGATGTGTGTGATATAAGCAACCTAAACTACCCATGCTGCAAAAGAAATACAGATAATAGTACAAAGGTCTTCTACCCTAAGGTCCAATAAAGCAAATAAATAGATAAATAAAATAGACATGCGAATAGAAGGGCTAAGGGTAAATAAAGTACTAAACTAACAAATATCTACACATTTAACTAAATTAGGCTTGACCCTCTTAAAAAAAAAAGTCCCCAGCAGAGTCGCCAGCTGTAGCGACCGAAAAATCCGGAAGATGGATTCTTCGTTGTTTTCGAACAATGGAGTCGCCATCAATATTTATTTTTAGGAAAACATTGAAAAAACCTTTGTTTTTGGGTTCGGGGGTCGATTAAGTGCGGGGAAGGTACTAGCACCCCGCAACATCCTAAAAAGGTTACCTTTTAATTTAATGTGTAGAAAAATTAGTTTAAAGAAAACATTCTAATTTACCCTTTTTGTTATTTGCAAAAAAAAACGGAAAGGAAGACTTAATAAAAATTTTAGTTTTTTGCGCTTGACAGGAGTGGGCCCCCGCTCCTACGTATCTCCGGGTGCGATGGAGAAATCAAAGCTACGTAGTTCTCGGGTAGAAAATATTTGTGTGTTGGTATTTTTTATTTTTTGAAAAGTTTGGGAAAACTAGAGGCCGTTCATGGTGACCAAACAGATAAATCCAGAGTGGTCGTCATTAATGGCTTATTCGGAAAAGAAGGTATTTACAGCGTTCAAACGGGCGGGGCCCAGAGTGACTGCTACAAATACTCGGTTTGCGATCGAGCGCTTTGTTCGCTTAAAAAATGCTTACTGGGAAGCGTGATCTAAAAATGGAGTCGGGATTGAGAAAATTTCTTGAAGTTTAGGCGGATGTTTGCGATGATCAAACAAGTGGCCTCAGAGTGATCACTGCTACTAATCCGCTGTGAAAAAAAAGAAGGTTAGTCCTAACGGTCAAACAAGTTAAGCTCAGAGTGACCATTAGTAACCACATATTTCTTTTTATGTTAGCAAAATTGTTTGAAAGAAAGAAAAGCAGTTTGGAAACATCGCGGTGTAAATAGAAGCGAAAAGTGCGACAAGAGGGGGTGCAAGTAGCATTTTGACGCTAAAAAAAATGGTTACCGGGGGTGCAAATAGCGTTTTGACGCTAAAAGAAAATGGTTGCCGGGGGTGCAAATAGCGTTTTGACGCTAAAAGAAAATGGTTGCCGGGGGTGCAAATAGCGTTTTGACGCTAAAAAACGATTGATTGGTTTATTTTTACTTTTTGCTATTTGACTAAATTACTCTTCATCTTTTTTTGGGAAAAATGATTATTATTATTGCCTTTCTTTTTTTTTTTCTAAAAAAGGGGATAGTGATATTAGTAACCAATTATTTTATAAAAAATATATATTTTTTTAATATTTCAGAAAAGGATTTTATTTTAATCCGAAAATTACAACTAAATAAAAAAGGAACACATTTTTTTAACACTTTTTTTTAGGTTTATTTTAATCCGAAAATTACAATAATATAACAAACAACAAAATAAATAACAAACAGCAATAATATAATATAAAAACAGCCCCCAAACTAAATAATAAAAAGACAGCAATAATATTCTAATAAAAAAAGCAACTACACTAAATAATAAAAACAGCAAATAAATATATATAATAAAAAAAAACAGTAACTAGACTAAATAATAAAAAAAGCAAAACATTAAATGAAAGGTAATTAAACTAAATAACAAGAACAACTAGAATTTATAAAAAATAACAATAATAATATTTATACAACAAAAACAGTACCTAATATATATAAAAAAACCAAATAGTATTTATATAACAAAAACAGTAACTAAAAAACAACAATAATAATATCTAAAAACGTGAACAATAATAATAAAAAAACAGTAGCATAAAAATAGCAACAAAAATAATAAAAATGAACAATACTCATATGAACAATTACAGTTGCTAAAAAATAAATAAAAAAAAGCAATACTACATAAAACATTACATTTTAGTACCTTAACAATAAGAATCCAGAAATGTTGAAGAAATTTCCTTTTTCGAATTTCTTCAATACAAATGAACTTTTAAACTAGTAAAAAAAATCTAGGAAGGAGGAAAAAAAAGGGGAAGAATATTTTTCTAAGAGAAACCCTATTTTTTTTTAGAAGATCTTTCCCCTTTTTTTTTCCTAAAAAAAAAAGAACCTCCTCTCTCTCAAATGTGTGACCCTATTTATACAAAAAATGTTGCCCTTGTTTCTCTTCATTGTATTCTGACTTGCTCCATGCTTGTACAGTAACTTCTTCTTTTTTTTTTTTTGACTTGAGGAAAGCTTGACATGATGGAGGGGTGAAGGTTTCTTGATGAGTTTTGGGGAGTGGTTGGTGAAGGTTTGGTGAGAAGAGGGCTTGTGAGAGGAGGGATTCGAAGGAGAGGTATGGGTGGAGACATGTGAGAGAGAGAAATGTATGAAAGAAGGATGTGAAGTGTGTGAGAGGAAGAGAGAGTATGGGGCGTGAAAGAGGGGGGAATGGGGAAGTGAAAGGTGAAGTGAGGTGTGAAATGAGAGGAGGGAAGCGTGGGAGAGGAAAGAGAGAGATGGGGAAGCCGTGGAGTGAGAGAGAGAAAGAAAGGGAAACGTGTGGGAGGGAGTAAAATCATGTGGGGAAAGAGAAAATGCAATGAATGGGAGAGAGAGAATTGCGAAAATCAAGGAGGGGGAGTTAATGGTAGCCGTTTTCAAGGAGGGGAGTGAGGGGTGTAGCCGAATTTTAGGAGGGTTTTTGGGGATGAATGTGGCTGATTTTTTGGGTTAAGGGGGGAGTGAATGTGGCCACATTTTAGGGTTAAGGGGGGAGTTGGGATTTTTAGGGTTTTGGTGAGTGGGGTGGCGAATTAGGGTTAGGAGAGGAGGGAGTGAGGAGTGTGTGAGTTGGGTTATGGGTTGTGGGTTGTGGGTTAGTGGTTTTTTTTGTTGGGTTGGGTCATGCGAATTGGGCTAGCCATTTTTGCTGGGTTGGGTTTCCATGACAGCACCTTATTATTTTTTAATAGACCCCCACTTCCTTCTTTGCTTCTAATAAAATATTTTCTTTCTTTTTTTTTTTTAAAAAAAAAACTTATGGCAACCAAAATAAAATAATACATGGCATGAAAAAGAAAATAATTAGTTTTGTTAAAAATAAATAAAATTTCTTATTTTTGGATAGGACAAAATTAGGGTATTACAATACTAACCAATGTCTATAAGCCTATTTGGTTTGGGACACATTGTTGTTGGCACATCAACTAATTAATGGGGTAACGTTCAAGATTCCTGACAGGTAACCTTATGGATGCATATATGCCAACATTAGAAGTTGGAATCATTACAAGCTTACATCAGAATTGCAAAATCAAGGCTAGGCTGTTTTAGATTTTTGTCCAACATGTGCAACAGAGAGTTAAGGCTAGGCTGTTTTAGTATGCAAATAACAGCTTTCCTTTGTTGATGTGAATCAAGGTTTAGAGTGGCTATTTTTCCCATCTTTTACTCTTTATTTTTTGTGTACCAGAGTTGTGGGAGGTATACACTGCTCAATACTTCTCATTAGACTTCTCTAGGTGGATACCACACTTCAATTGTCTTATATGTTTTGATAATAAAGAATGAAAAAAATGTCTGGCCATTTTATTTTGGACCTTCCATCTGTTCTATAGGTGTACATTGTCCATGTTTCTTTGGTTGACAATGATAGCTATTGATAGCAACCTCCCTTTGGTGACTTTTAATTAATGACACCATTTACTTATTGTCACAAATTTCCTCCAACTTATGGTATCGAAACAAGCACTGCAACACCTTATCCTGGCTTTATTTTTCTTGATACCAATAACACTGTGTATATAGCACTACAAGAAAAGAAGCCATTAGCGACAGAAATTAGCGAGGGACTAATGGTCCCTCGCAAAAATTGGGATTAGCGACGGAATTTACGAGGGAATAGGGGCTGTCGTATTTTTGAGAATTAGCGACGGAAATTTAGACATTAGCGACGGAAATTCCCTCGCTAAAGGCTTGGGCGGGAAAATTAGCGACGGAATATCAGTCCCTCGCTAATTTTTTTTACTTTTCAGATGATGAGACTCAGTGCAGAGGTTGGTAAATGTGCAGCAATTAGCGACGGACAGTTCCGTCGCTAATTCCCTCACAAATTTTTTTACTTTTTTTCCTTAAATCCGTTTACACCCTCGCTCTTCTTTCTCACTCACAACACCCTCACTCTTCTTCTCTTCTTTTCACCCTTCCTCTTCCCTTACTCTTCTTCTCACTCACACCACCACCACACCACCACCACGCCACCACCACACCACCACCACGCCACCACGCCACCACCACACCACCACGCCACCCTTCCTCTTCCCCCACTCTTCTTCTCTCCTCTTCTTCTCACTCACACCACCACCACACCACCACCAGTTTTTTTGTAGTGTAGATACTGACACATGAATTTTAAGTTGTTTGCTTAATATGTATGACCAATATCTGTAACTTCTTAATTATTAACAAATAATAATTTAGTGTAATTAGATACATTAATACTAGCACTCCTCGTGCATCGCACGGGTAATGAGGCTAGTATTAATTAAGTTTGGACCATTGTCAAAAAAAAAGAACTCATCTGGACACCAATGAGAATTGGTGAAAAATGAAAACTAATTTTGTGATAAATTATGTATTTAAATCTATAAATACGTGAAGTTTGTTCCACAATAATCGGATTGGTGAAAAATAAAAATTAATTTCGTGATAAATTATGTAAAGTGTGGTGTTAATTAGTGTGTTTTGAGGTACTTTAGAGTCTTAAAAAAATTTAGTTGTTCAAATACGCAAAGTTTTTTCCTCAATACGTGATAAATGAATTGGTGAACAAACTAATTTCGTGATAAATGAAAACTAATCGAATTGTTCCTCAATACGTGAAAAATGAAAACTAATTTCGTGATAAATGAATTGGTGAACAAACTTCACGTATTTAGATCTATAAATACGTGAAGTTTGTTCCTCAATAATCGGATTGGCGAAAAATGAAAACTAATTTCGTGATAAATTATGTAAAGTGTGATGCTACCCAGTGTGTTCTGAGGTACTTTAGAGTCTTAAAAAAATTAGTTGTTCAAATACGCAAAGTTTGTTCCTCAATAACTGGTTTGTTGAAAGGAAATAGTAATTTTGTAATAAAATACGTAAAGTGCAATGAAAAACAATGTGTTTTGGGGTACTTAAGCGGTCAAAATTTTTTTAACTGTTCAAATACGTAGAGTTTGTTCCTCAGTAACCTGTTTGATGAAAAAAATTCATAACATATTTATGTAAAGTACGATGCTAAGTTGTGTGTTTTTGGATGCTTTCGTGTTCGCAATAGTGTGCTTTTGATGCCTTAGTGTTTGTAAAAAAATTTAACTATTCAAATATGCAAAGTTTGTGCCTCAATAACCGAGTTGGTTTGGTGAAAAAAATATAATTTCATGACAGAAAACGTAAAATGTGATGCCAAACAACGTGTTTTGAGATACTTTAGTGTTCGAAAAAAAATTAACCGTTCAAATACTCAGAGTTCATTCCTCAATAACCGATTTGTTAAAAAAAAATAATTTCGTGACAAATATGTACACACTCTATTTTAGTTTTAAGTTTGCAATCGTCTTTATTTATTAATTACATAAATTTTGTAATTCATACTTACCTTAAATTTATACAATGTTTTCTCATGTTGCAATTTAAGAAATAAATTTTGTCCAACAACAATTCTATATTAACTAGAGTTTTTACCCTGTGCAGTGCATGCGGGCCCTCCATTTAGGTTATAATTCCCTTTAATCTACTGTACTGCAGATGAGAACTTATGTAATGTCTTAGTTTGTGACATATTGTGTATTGTGTTGTTGCTTGAGATCTTATGTAATGTGATAATTACTTAAATTAATTTCATTATCATTTGTTGTCTATATTTTAATGGATCAATTTCATTTGTGTTACTAATTGTCTTCTTTTCATTCTATGCAACATTCGAGTAACATTAACATGATTTTGCCATTAATATGTGTTATAACTGTGATACAAACTTCAATTTCTTTTATTGTGCCGGTGTTTTTCTACAATCGTTATTTTCCTTGAATTTCTAGAATTTTATTTGTGATATTATAATATGTATTTCGACTATGTTTTCTGCCTTTAATTTTGTAATGGTTCCTAATTCCCTTTAATTTGTGTGATAAATTTCAATCTACCCAACAAATTTTAGCATTACAATAATTATGTATTTGCTAAAGCTTTGACCCCGTGCAATGCACGGATCACGACGCTAGTTTTGGAGGAAAAGAAATTGAAGGATAAATATTTTATTCTAAACAAATATTTTGTATTATAAAAATGTTTAAATCTCAAAAATAAAAAAATTATAATAAATAATGGTAGATGGATATAGAGATGTGAAAGAGATCAATTAGTCTTTTTTCAAAACTGGAATGCTACCTGTTCAAGATTTAAGATGCAAGGGTTCAATCGGAGTTGAAACGAGTTCGAATCCGTATGGATTAAATAATATATTTTAAAATCCTAATTCTAATTCTAATTCTAATATAATGTTTTTTTTTGTGGAAATAGGGGGGTTAAACCACCCCCACAGAGAAACAATTACAATCTAGGCATATCAATGCCTCTCAAGTCTACATCTAGTGGTATCCTTAAAAAATCAGGAACCACCTCTTATATGATACAACAATATAAAAAATAACAAAGCATGCGTACTGTTATGAATATTACTATTGGATGTCCATTATCCTTCCCCTACCTTCTCATCATTATCTAGTAAGTGGTCTTTTATGATGGACTACTCACTTACCAATCATCCTCCTATAAAAGGGGTTCACCCTTATGTATAGATCTACACTTGTGAAGTGAAATACAAAGACTCATATTCTCTCATTCTTTTATCATTCTTTTGTTCTTCTTTTGCTATAGTTTCATAACACGTTATCAGCACGAAGCTCTACCAATCTAAGCTGTTAATCTTTAATTACTCACAAATTTGTTTGATCGGTGGATAAGGATAACTGATAAGGTACGCGCCTCCTTCACGGTAAAGATTGATGATTCTTTTATTTTTTACTTTCAAAATTGTAATGAATGTGTATACTTTGGAGAAAGAATACAAATTTCCATTGTTGTAAACATCCTAAGGTAGTATTGGTTCTTCTAATTTCCATTGTTGTTGTGTGTTGTGTTATATAGTTACCATTTTTTTGTTTTACTTTAATCTCGTAACCTATCATGGATATTGACCAAGTATATCTGATCTTATATGTATGACATGTGGTTAATACTTTGGAGAAATTCATTGCGTTGAATTGTCTATGCAATATCATTTGTTGAGATTTTTTGCTTGATATGATTATAAACTTTTGGTGTATCTTAGGAATAGTAATCTAAAGACTTGCATTCTCTGCATAGAGAAAAGTCTCCCTTCTTTGATATCTTTGGTTTTTGGATCGTTTTTTTAACGGTGAATTATGTAGTTGAATTTTCCATTTAATACCTTTTGTCCCAATCCCAACTTTTTATTGTCCGACTTCCACAGTTACCGATCAAAATCATTAACTTCTAGTTATCATCATTAGTATTAGTTTTTATATGATACCCTATTATTACCCTATGTTGGTTGTTTGTGACTCTATATATTTCTTGCATATTTAATGAACATTATTTTTATTTGCATTATGGCTTTTAAAATAATGGTGATTTGATTTTTCAAATTAATTCCTTGTGATTTATAAACTTCTCCATGATACTACTTGTTGTATTTTATAGTTATAATTTTCTTTATGCCTTTTAGATTGTTTGACCGAAAAAGTAGCAAAGTTTTGATCATATTTGAGTTTCTGATCTATGAAGCCACAATGCTATTGTCGAATGGATTTCCTTTTGATTATGATATTATTTCATTATTTGTACACACAACAAAGAATATTTCATTTCAAAAATATTTGTTTTTGTTTGGCGGTTAAGGGGAAGTCTAAAACTTTGATATTGTAACATCCCCAAAATAATTAATGGAATTATTTGGATGTTAACCCAATTAAGCTAATTTAGTACTCGACTGGTAAATTTATTGAGTGCTAAAATTAATTATCGGTTGTCATCGAATCGTTAACCGGATAATACGGACCAAGGAAGTTTTGGAATCGAAATAGGAGATTTCGATCAATATGGTAAATTGACCGCGTTACAACAAATATACTAAATAAATATATTTGTGTATACGTGTGTGCATGTGAGAGGAAAGAAAGAAATTAAAAGAAAGAAAGGAATTGAAAGAAAGAAAGAAACTGAGAAACAGAGAGAAGAAAAGAGAGAAAGAAGAGAAAAAGAGAGAGATGGCGTGAGGGAGAAGAGAAGAGGGAGTGAGAGACTTCGCCGAAACGACTTCCTTCCAACACGAAAAATGCTCAGCGTTACTTCCTCTTCGATTTCGTACCAAGATCTTCATCATCAACTCACTCTCTCTCACTTTGCCATTTTCGAACTTGAGAGGGAAAATCAGTGTTTCGATGGTTGTAACTCAAGGGAAAGCTAAGGGCGATGTTTAGGAGCGAGCACGAGGTGGATTACTCGAAGTATTGAAGATCGATTGGGTGATTTGGAGTTGAAAATCAAATTGGGGTTTTTGGTGAATAGTGGTTTGAGATTGAAGAAGATGATGAATAGTGCCCATGGAGAATTTCGGGAAACCGGTATTTCGGTCAAAAGCGGTTTCGTGATCGAGTGGGAAGCTTTGGAAGCGGATTGGGTGTCGCCGGAGCGGGGAGCGTTCGTGTGGCTACTCGGTGATTTGGCGAAGTCTCGGTGATTTTGAAGTCTCGGTGTCGGCACACGCTTCAAGGGTGAGTTCTACTCACGTTTAGGATTTTTGTTTTTCGAATTAATTGATAAACTGTTTTATCGCTTTCGCTGGACTGGAATATTATTTGATAATCGAGTTTGAGAGATTTTGGGTTGAAAACCGTTATTTGAAAATATGTCGCGTTTTAATACAATTCGATTACAATGAGTTTTTGATTGATTTGTTTGATTGTGTGACTTTGATTGAGACTGTTTTTTTATGGTCGTCAAATCTGTTTTCGGTCGGAACGAGAATCGTTCGAGAACTTTTGGGTCAAAAACCGTTATTTCGGAATATGTCGTATTTTGGTAAAATTCGTTTTGATTGTGTTTTTGATTGGATTGATTGATTGTGTGGTTTGTATTGGGTCTATTGTATTGGTTGTAAAATCTGTTTTCAATCGGAACAAAAATCGGAATTGAGCGGAATAGCAGATTTCGCGAAAATCGCAAAATTCTGCACTTGACAGGCCCCCTTTCTGCCAGTCCACGCGCCGTTTGCGCGCCGCGCGCCACTCGCGCGCCACTGGGCAGAACTTGACTGTCAACTCGCGCGCCGTTTGCGCGCCACGCGCCACTTGCGCGCCAGTTGGCAGAATTTCAGCAACCAAACACTGTTTTTCGTTTCGCGATAACTTTTGATCCGGGAACCCGATTGAGGTGTTCTAAGATGCGTTGGAAAGCTTATTCAGAGGCCTAACTGAATATTCTATTTTTAAGGCAAAATGAACTGTTTTTGATATTGAAAATTGTGTCGAAAAGTGGTCAACTAGATTGCGAGTGTGAACTTGGATTTTATAAAACTTGGAATTAAAGTGTTTCATTGATTGTCTGATTTGATGGACCGTGGGTTCATAGTACTGTAGATATATGTATATATATATATCGAGTTGGGTGACGACCCTATGTTGTAACATACTAGGGGGAGGGAGTCATGATCCTCTTACCTAGGCTCCATGCCAATAGGAGAATGTACTATTGGTAGGGGGGTTCACCGGCTTGCAGCGTTCGCGTCAGCGGTGTTATGTTGTTTGTAGTGCGATACCGGCTTGCAGCGTTCGCGTCAGCGGTGTCGTACTGAGTTAACAGGTTACCGGCTTGCAGCGTTCGCGTCAGCGGTAATCTGTTTTTGTGTGATTGCTTTTATGCGGTTCATCGGATGGAGCGTTCGCGCGGCCGATGCCGTATTGACTTAAAACCGGATTTTATAATTGAACCGAGAGTGCGAGTAGGGGTCTCGGTAGAACTCACTGAGACAAGTTGTCTCACCCAATCCATTGTTGTTGTTTTACAGAGAAACAGGGAAAGAGGAGATCCACAGAGGCACGAGCAGGTTGCCCTCGGACTGGCTACTGAAGACTTAGCTTTATGTTTAAGTTTATATTTCCCTTTGTTGTCTGTATACTAAAACATTATGTATTTAATGTATATCTTTCTTCCGCTTTCTTGTATGATACTGAATTCTATAGATGCTGATGGTATATGGTCTGAGAACCATATTGTCTTGTTGTAAATAAGACTGTTTGGGTTATATTCAGCGAAAAATTTATAGTGATATTCAGTGTCTAAGCAGGAATTATATCTCTGATGTGTTACTAATGTGCACTTGGGTATTTTTAGTCGATAAAATTACCGGGGTGTTACATTTGGTATCAGAGCAGTTCGACCTAGTCGGACTTAGTTTAGGGTTGAGTCGATTCCTTGCTAGTCCTTTTTGTAATTACACTTGTGATGCTAAGAGACATTGAGCCTGATCAACTTAATACTTAGTGCATCATAAGCGGAATTATGACTGGATGATCAAGATGCAATCCTCGACCACAATCGGAATCTTCAACCGGTGCAGCCTCGGGAAAGGTGACATGACGGTGGAACAATACACCGCTAGGTTTGAGGAGTTGTCTCAGTTTTACCAAGTGGTAAAGTAAGCTTCGGATGACGAACGGAGAATGCAGAAGTATAAGACGGGCATAAGTGCTTTTATGATTTATGGTCTCAGTTCTTATACTGCTACAAATTATGTTGCCTTAATGCAACCAGCCTATGTCGCCGAGGATTATCTCATAGGGAGTATGGGAAAATAAGGAAGGTAGTTGAATTATCAACTCCGAATGCAAAGTCCTAAGATAAGTTCATTAAAGGAAAAGCAGATGCAATTCTTTGATTCTTCAAAGGTCAGAAGATGTTCCAACTGTGGAAAGCCTCACAGCGGTGATTGCAAGCGAAGATCTAATCGGTGCTATTATAGTAATGTAGAGGGTCACTATGGTAAAGCGTACCCCGTAAGGAAAAGTTCCAAGGAGTCACAAGCAGCTCTAAGGCAAGGACGAGTCAACACTCTGGATGTTTAGGCAGTTACAACTGCAGACAATCTACTGAGGGGTATGAGATCAGTTTTCAATAACCTCGTCTGTATATTAAATGATACGGGTGCAACCTATTGTTGTATATCCCGATCGCATGTGAATCGGTTGGGATTAGCCTTATCATCGCTATCCGAGCCGATGACTATCTTAACTGCGGCTAAGGGTCGTGTCCAGACCCAATCCTTGTGTCGGAATTGTCTACTTGTCATAGGAGGCAGAAATTTAGTTGTAGAATTTATTGTTTGCCTATGAGAAGTGTGGACACCATTTTGGGTATGAATTGGATGACTGCAAATCATGTTGCAAACGTCGGTATTAATCAACTATCAGCTTCGCTTCAGAATCAGTTGAATTGTCTAGGACAAATTCTGAAGCGGTTACCTAGTTCACCTTAGACGGTCAATCTTCATTCCAAGGTGCGGGAGCACACGTTAGTATGTTATCTGCATCCGCTGAAACTAGTTTAGATTTGGCGAACGTTCAGGTCGTGAATGACTTTCTGGATGTCTTCACGATGAAGTTTCTTCTGAACCTCCAGAGCGAGAAGTAGAGTTTACTGTAGAATTGATTCCTGGCACGGGATCAATGTCTATTGTTTCTTATTGAATGTTCCTTTAGAATTAAAGGAAATGGAGTCTCGACTTGAAGAGTCGATGTTAAAGAAATTCATTCGACCGAGTACTTCGCTAAGGAGTGCTCTGGTGTGGTTAGTCAAAAGGAAAAATGGTAGCATGAGATCGTGCATTGATTACCGACAACTCAACAAAGTGAAGATCAAGAACAAGTATCCTTTGCCAAGGATACACGAATTGCTGGATCAATTTGTAGTCGTTTTCGTTGATGGTATCTCGATGTGCTCGAAGACCATTGAGGAGCATGTCCAACATCTCTGCATTGTTCTGAAAGTACTCCGAGAAAAGAAGTTGTACTTGAAACCTTCGGAGTGTGATTTTTGGGTGTCCGACGTAAAGTCTTTGGGACATGTGATTTCCCAAGTCGGGAGTTTCTGTAGATCCCAGTAAGAAGGAAACGGTGTTGAATGGGAGCGACCAACATCAGTCGCAGAGATCAAAAGTTTCTGGGTCTAGCCGGTTACTATAAGAGATTTGTTCAAGGGTTCTCACAGTTAGTTTTCCACTTACTCGGTTAACTCGTAAGGGTCAACCGTTTATGCAGGGTGCTGATTGTGAAGAATGTTTTCAAGAATTGAAGGTTTGGTTGACTTCTGCTCCAATTCTGATTCTTCCAGATCCGTCTTTGAGATTCCAAATTTACAGCGATGCTTCTGGGAAGGATTTAGGATGTGTTCTTGTGCAGAATCAACAAGAGGTAGCTTATGCGTCCAGATAATTGAGGTCTCATGAGAAGAGTTATCCGACTCACGATTATGAGTTGGCAGCTATTGTATATGCACTGAAGATTTGGAGACGTTACCTGTATGGGTCTCGTTTTGATGTCTTTAGTGATCGCAATAGTTTGAAGGTATCGGTTTGATCAGAAAGAACTGAATAGCAGGCAGAGAAGTGTGTTGAGTTTCTGGAGGATTTTAAATTCGTGTTGATGTAACATTCAAGAGAGGCCAATGTTGTAGCTGATGCGCTAAGTAGGAAATCCATTCATATGAAAGAGTTGAGGACTCAAGAAATGGGATTGTTAGAGTCTTTTAGATCTAAGTTGGAGTACATCCGTAAGTTTCCACTTTGGTGGCGAGGTATTAGTTTGTTAACCTCTCCTTGGTGAAGGTTGACAACGAGATTGTCTTACGAGATTCCGTTTGACAAAATGAACGTGAATACGAATATGTAAGTGAGGTAACTGCTGACTGTTTTCACATTGCGAAAAAGCACCAAAGGATTAATTGATGGATCTGCTGCAAGGGACTGGAATTTCCGAAGTGAAGCTTGGCGTGCGGTGTAATAATTTTGAAAAATCGTTTTTGTGAAAACCCGCATGCTAAAGTTAATTTTTGGAACGAATTAAGAGGCTAATAGAATATGATTGAGGAGGAGAAATCCTAGGAGGATTACTTAGGTTGAGGGGAAGCTCTCAACGCCATTGACTAATTCGGAAAGGAGCTCTGAGTTCTGTTTGATAGTTGTTTTGAGAACAACAGAGGTGATTTTCATTGTTTTCAAGTTTATTTGATGTCCCCGCGGTTTACTTCTACGTTTAAGATAAACGTTTCTGGTAAATCCTCATTCCATCTTTTTGAAGAGTTCTATCTCGAAATCCCAAGGGTGAGTCAGGAAGTTTCACAGAGGACCTTTCCGTCACGCTTTTTCTATTTGTGTGGGAACTGTTATGGATTTTTAGAGAATTTGCGGAGAACGTGTTTACACCCTTCGAGAAAAATCATGTTTGTACTTATCTCTACCGTGGAGTACCAATTTGTGGATCTCATCTTCGACCAGTATGTCTATCAAGTGTCTTGTAATAGACCCTTTGATTTAGATTAATCAAGTTGGGGAGTAAACGAGGATAATTGGAATGAAGTTTCGGAAGTGTTTTCAAATGCGGTGCCGGGCCTATGTAGGCGAATGATGAGTTTCTCGTGTAGATGCGTGACCAGAGAGTTCGTATCAAGGTAGTAGTGGATCATACTTGGAGATTGATGTGCCAACTTGGGAAGAGTTCCTACGCTCATTTCGTTAGTTCGAAATTGTTTTCCAGCAACTTAAACCTTTCTGAGAATGTCGATTCTCGGGTAGTCGGATGAAAGACTTAGCAAAATTTTGAGGACAAAATTCTTTCAAGTTGGGGAGAATGTAACATCCCCAAAATAATTAATGGAATTATTTGGATGTTAACCCAATTAAGCTAATTTAGTACTCGACTGGTAAATTTATTGAGTGCTAAAATTAATTATCGGTTGTCATCGAATCGTTAACCGGATAATACGGACCAAGGAAGTTTTGGAATCGAAATAGGAGATTTCGATCAATATGGTAAATTGACCGCGTTACAACAAATATACTAAATAAATATATTTGTGTATACGTGTGTGCATGTGAGAGGAAAGAAAGAAATTAAAAGAAAGAAAGGAATTGAAAGAAAGAAAGAAACTGAGAAACAGAGAGAAGAAAAGAGAGAAAGAAGAGAAAAAGAGAGAGATGGCGTGAGGGAGAAGAGAAGAGGGAGTGAGAGACTTCGCCGAAACGACTTCCTTCCAACACGAAAAATGCTCAGCGTTACTTCCTCTTCGATTTCGTACCAAGATCTTCATCATCAACTCACTCTCTCTCACTTTGCCATTTTCGAACTTGAGAGGGAAAATCGGTGTTTCGATGGTTGTAACTCAAGGGAAAGCTAAGGGCGATGTTTAGGAGCGAGCACGAGGTGGATTACTCGAAGTATTGAAGATCGATTGGGTGATTTGGAGTTGAAAATCAAATTGGGGTTTTTGGTGAATAGTGGTTTGAGATTGAAGAAGATGATGAATAGTGCCCATGGAGAATTTCGGGAAACCGGTATTTCGGTCAAAAGCGGTTTCGTGATCGAGTGGGAAGCTTTGGAAGCGGATTGGGTGTCGCCGGAGCGGGGAGCGTTCGTGTGGCTACTCGGTGATTTGGCGAAGTCTCGGTGATTTTGAAGTCTCGGTGTCGGCACACGCTTCAAGGGTGAGTTCTACTCACGTTTAGGATTTTTGTTTTTCGAATTAATTGATAAACTGTTTTATCGCTTTCGCTGGACTGGAATATTATTTGATAATCGAGTTTGAGAGATTTTGGGTTGAAAACCGTTATTTGAAAATATGTCGCGTTTTAATACAATTCGATTACAATGAGTTTTTGATTGATTTGTTTGATTGTGTGACTTTGATTGAGACTGTTTTTTTATGGTCGTCAAATCTGTTTTCGGTCGGAACGAGAATCGTTCGAGAACTTTTGGGTCAAAAACCGTTATTTCGGAATATGTCGTATTTTGGTAAAATTCGTTTTGATTGTGTTTTTGATTGGATTGATTGATTGTGTGGTTTGTATTGGGTCTATTGTATTGGTTGTAAAATCTGTTTTCAATCGGAACAAAAATCGGAATTGAGCGGAATAGTAGATTTCGCGAAAATCGCAAAATTCTGCACTTGACAGGCCCCCTTTCTGCCAGTCCACGCGCCGTTTGCGCGCCGCGCGCCACTCGCGCGCCACTGGGCAGAACTTGACTGTCAACTCGCGCGCCGTTTGCGCGCCACGCGCCACTTGCGCGCCAGTTGGCAGAATTTCAGCAACCAAACACTGTTTTTCGTTTCGCGATAACTTTTGATCCGGGAACCCGATTGAGGTGTTCTAAGATGCGTTGGAAAGCTTATTCAGAGGCCTAACTGAATATTCTATTTTTAAGGCAAAATGAACTGTTTTTGATATTGAAAATTGTGTCGAAAAGTGGTCAACTAGATTGCGAGTGTGAACTTGGATTTTATAAAACTTGGAATTAAAGTGTTTCATTGATTGTCTGATTTGATGGACCGTGGGTTCATAGTACTGTAGATATATGTATATATATATATATATATATCGAGTTGGGTGACGACCCTATGTTGTAACATACTAGGGGGAGGGAGTCATGATCCTCTTACCTAGGCTCCATGCCAATAGGAGAATGTACTATTGGTAGGGGGGTTCACCGGCTTGCAGCGTTCGCGTCAGCGGTGTTATGTTGTTTGTAGTGCGATACCGGCTTGCAGCGTTCGCGTCAGCGGTGTCGTACTGAGTTAACAGGTTACCGGCTTGCAGCGTTCGCGTCAGCGGTAATCTGTTTTTGTGTGATTGCTTTTATGCGGTTCATCGGATGGAGCGTTCGCGCGGCCGATGCCGTATTGACTTAAAACCGGATTTTATAATTGAACCGAGAGTGCGAGTAGGGGTCTCGGTAGAACTCACTGAGACAAGTTGTCTCACCCAATCCATTGTTGTTGTTTTACAGAGAAACAGGGAAAGAGGAGATCCACAGAGGCACGAGCAGGTTGCCCTCGGACTGGCTACTGAAGACTTAGCTTTATGTTTAAGTTTATATTTCCCTTTGTTGTCTGTATACTAAAACATTATGTATTTAATGTATATCTTTCTTCCGCTTTCTTGTATGATACTGAATTCTATAGATGCTGATGGTATATGGTCTGAGAACCATATTGTCTTGTTGTAAATAAGACTGTTTGGGTTATATTCAGCGAAAAATTTATAGTGATATTCAGTGTCTAAGCAGGAATTATATCTCTGATGTGTTACTAATGTGCACTTGGGTATTTTTAGTCGATAAAATTACCGGGGTGTTACAGATATAGTGCTTATGCATTGGATTCATATTTTTGTTTTTATTTGTATATATTGTTTACTGATTCTAAAACTTTGATATAGTGTTTTTATTGGTATTTTTTTTGTTTCATATATATTTTTTCATTTGTATATGAGTATTCGAAAAGTTCATTAGATCACACTTCCACTCAAGTTTTCAATATCTTATTGAAGAAGACTTTATATTCTATATGAAATGTATGAACATTAGACAATCAAGAGCTCAAGGAAAGTGTTGTTTTATATTCTATGGAAAGTGTTTGAACATTAGACAATCAAGAGCTCAAGGAAAAGAAGTGTTTCTTCGTGTGGAATTCCATGAGATTGATCAGTATTATTAGATGGTTCATGGTTCATGATTTTATGCGACTTTTCTTTCATTTTAGATGGTTCATGCGTTCTCGAGTACACTATACCCGAATATTATTACTTGACTATGGTATTGTTGCGACTTTCACTAAAAGTCATTGGAATATCATGAGGCTCATCCCACTAATACTGCTTCATTCCCAGAAGTGAATGGAGCAACACATGATAACAAAATAATGAATTTTTAATTAAAAAAAAAAATCATGTGATTCGTCCCACTAGTAATGCTTCATTCCCAGAAGTGAATGTAGAGACACACAAACATATATGAGCAAACCCGTTTGAAAAAGAACATTTGTTTTTCACCAGAAGTGGAAAAATATTGGAAAGAATGAAAAGGGTGGGCAGAGTAGCAAAAATAATGAAAATATATGCTATAAAAGTCACTGGGTTCGTACCTCTTGTATCTTGTTGACCTTTACCATTTTCAACTTCCATCTTTATTCTTATACTTATCTCTTATCAAATTTATTTATTTTGGATAGAATAATTATTTACACTAGCATCAATAATGGAGATATGTGTGTCGCTGATAGCGGAACTACCCATACGATTTTAATGGATAGAATATATTTCTCTTATTTAGTAAAGCGAGAAAGCAATGTTAGCACTATATCTCGACTTCAAAGATAATTGAAGGCTCCGAAAGAGCTAATATATTGTTATCCGGGGGAACAAATTTACACATTGAGAATGTATTATATTCCCCTAAGTCTCGTAGAAATTTAATAAGCTTCAAAGATATTCGTCTAAATGGATATCATATTGAAATGATATATGAATGAGATATTGAATAACGAGACATACTTTGGGAAAATAAGTGTAGTGGAAAAGTTGTCTGCCATTTTCTCTAGTTTGTACTACACTTGTATCTGTGCAATTGAAGCACATGTTGTAAACCAGAAGTTTACAGGTCACAATAAATTTGTTGTTTGGCAAGGCCGGTTGGGCCATCTCGGGTTCATTATGATGCGAAAAATAAAGTAAAATTTATGTGGTCATCAGTTGAAGAACCAGAAGATTCTTCAATCTAATAAATTCTCATGTACCTCTTGTACACAATGGAATTAGCCATCACCACAAAAATTGGAAGTGAATATCCCAACTTTTTAGAACGAATACATATGGTGATATCTGTGGGTCAGTACACCCACCATGTGGATTACTTAGATACTTTATGATTATAATTGATGCATTAACTAGATGGACACATGTATTTGTCATCAACACACAACTAGTAGTTTGTGTCTTTATCGTCAACTCACAATTAGAAGTTTCTGAGATTGTTTGCTGTAACATCCTCAAAATAATTAATCGAATTATTTGGATGTTAACCCAATTGCATTAATTTGGTACTTAATTGGTAAAATTATTGAGTGCTAAAATTAATTATTGGCTGCCTCAGGATCGTTGACCGAATAATACGGACCAAGGAAGTTTCAAAATCGAAATAAGGGAATTAGATCAATACGGTAATTGGGCCACGCTACCACGTATTTATTAATTAAATATGTGTGTGTGTGTATGTGTTTAAAGAAAAGAAAGAAGGGTCCACGAGAGAGAAACAGAGAAAGAAAAGAAGAGAAAAGAGAAGGAAAAGAAGAGAAGGAAAAGAGAAAGAAGAAGAGGAAAGAAGAAGAGAAAGGAAGAAGAGGGGTGAAGCCCAACCCTCCAAAATTCAACATCTTCACCATTTTTCCTCCCTCATCAAAACCCATACCTTTGGTAAGCTTCTCCTCCATTTTTCCCCCCTTCCTTTTGATTTCGAAAATTGAGGGTTTTTGGGAAAATTTGTTGAAATCATGGGTTAGTAGGTTGTGTTGATGATTGGGTTATGTTTAGGATCGAAGCTAGGAGCGGATTGATCGCGTTGTGAAGTTCGAATCGAAGTTTGGAGCGATTTGGTGAAATAGGGTTCCGTTCGAGAGTTTTTCAAGTCTCGGCAAATTCGGTTCGACATCGGCTCTCGCTTCAAGGGTGAGTTTTACTCACGTTTAGGTTTGTTCCGTTTTGGTATGATTAGTTGTGTCGGTTGATTTCAAGAATTTTGAGTCAAAAACCGTTATTTCGAAAAATATCGTTTTTGGATGAGAATCCGTTTAGATTGAATTTTTGATTGAATTGCTTGATTGTTTGATGTTGATTGGACTGGAATATTGCCTGGTATGATCTGTTTTCGAGTTAGGAATCGATTGGAGCGAGTTTCGGATTAAACGGGGAAGCGAATTTTCATGAAAATGGCTATTTTTGCAATGCTGTCAAAGACGCACGACCCGTGCGTCCAGGGCGCACGACCCGTGCGCCTGGCTCGGGTTCATTGTTTAAAAATTTTCTAACAGGACGCACGACCCGTGCGTGCAGAGGCACGATCCGTGCGCCTGGTTCGGTTTTAGTTTTTAAAAATGCTTAACAGGGCGAACGACCCGTGCGTCCCAGGGGCACGACCCGTGCGTGTGCTTCTGTCCAAATTTTTCAAAGTACCCTAAATGATTCCGTTTCGATTCCAATCCTCTCCTAATCCTTTCCTAACCCTTATATAATGATATTAGGCTTATGACGCCATGATTTTGGCTGTGTTACGAAGGGTTTTATAAAACGCTTTTTGATGTCTAAACCGTTTAAAAAAAAAACGAATAATAGTACACGTGTGCGGATACGTTTTATTGATAACAAATGGACTATGAGTCCTATGTGGTAAAGTAAAATTTAATGAACTAAATGTTCATATGATTGTGGATATATATGTGTTATATCGAGTTTGGGTGACGACCCATGTTGACATACTAGGCGGGGCAGTCATGATCCCTTACCCTAGGCTCCGTGCCATTAGGAAAAATGCTATTGGTAAGGGGGTTCACCGGGTTTGGAAGCGGTTACGCAGTCGGTGTTACGTCAAAATTTGTTTGTTGTACGGTTCACCGGGTTTGGAAGCGGTAACGCAGTCGGTGTCGTACTGAGTCATAACAGGTTCACCGGGTTTGGAAGCGGTAACGCAGTCAGTGATCTGTTAAAAGTTAAGTAATGCGGTTCACCGGGTTTGGAAGCGGTAACGCAGTCGGTGCCGTGTCACGTTATATAAAAATTCATAATTGAACCGAGAGTGTTAGTAGGGGTCTCGGTAGAACTCACTGAGATTGTATCTCACTGTTTAAATGTTGTTGTTTTACAGATAAACAGGGACAGAAGAAACCTCAGAGGCACGAGTAGGTGGCCCTGGGAGATTGAAGATGACTTAGCTTTATGTTTAAGTTTATTTTCCTTCTGTTGTTCATGTATCTCAACACTATGGCATTAGTGTTTTGTTTATCTTTCTTTCCGCTTTCTTGTATGACTCTGGTTACCACAGTTGCTGACAGTTTATGGTCTGAGTACCGTATGGTCTTATTTGTGTATAAGATGGTTATATTGTATTTCAGCAAAAATTTTATAGTGGTATTCAGTGTCTAAACAGGAATTTTTATCTCTGATGTTTATTGATGTGCACTCGGGTGTTTTTATCAAATAAATATACCGGGGTGTTACAGTTGGTATCAGAGCGGTTCGACCTAGTCGGACTTAGCTTTTAGGGTCTTTGCTTTCTCCAGTCGTGATTTTCTTAGTATGCTATTAGACATTGAGCTTGATCAACTTAATACTTTGTGCATATTTCGCAGAATCATGGCCAGAAGAGGTAGAGGCGTTCCTCCTCCTGTTGATCCGAACTTTGAGTGGATGCAGAATATCATTGAGAATCAACAAAAGATGATGCAGGATATGTTGCAAATGCAGCATGACCAAATGGGTCTGCAACAACCCAATTTCCAACCTCATCAAGAAGATCCTAACCGGACATATTTCCAATTTCAAAAGATGAAGCCCCCGACTTACAAGGGTGGACCGGATCCAATGACTGCTTATTATTGGATTGATTCCATGGAGAAAATTTTTCAAACCTTGCAATGCGGGGAAGAAGAGAAAGTAATATGTGCGGCAAATGTGCTTGATGAAGATGCCCACACCTGGTGGTGTAATGCAAGACAAATGATGGAACTCCAAGGAACTCCCCTCACTTGGGACAACTTCAAGGAATTATTTCTGAAGCAATATTTCCCTTCGGTGAAGAAGCTGAGTAAACAAGCAGAGTTTGTGAATCTTAAGCAAGGTGAATTGTCAGTTGGGGAATATGCTGCGAAATTTGAAAGACTGTCTCAGTTCTACGAGTTGGGGAGGTATGCCCCAAATGATATGTGGAAGATGCAAATGTTCAAAGAAGGTCTCCGAGCTGATGTGAGCCAAGGACTCAGTTCTTACACTTTGGTTAATTATCCTGCCTTAGTGCAACAAGCATATGTTGCTGAGGAGGATCTGAGGAAAATGTATGCTGAAAAGAAAGACTATTGGAAGGGTAAGAAGAAGGTTGCTGAGTCTTCTACTCCAAGCAGACAATTCAAGGGAAACAATTATAAGGGAAAGCAGGTGCAAACAGCTGACCAAACGAGGTCTAAAAATTGTCCTAAGTGCGGAAGGTATCACCGTGGTGAGTGTCAACTAAGATCTACTAGGTGCTATCATTGTAATGAGGAGGGCCACTATGCAAATGAGTGCCCAGCAAAGAAGAACATCCAAAGAGCACCAAACGCACCTAGTCAGGGGTGGATCAACACTCTAGATGCTCGGACCATCACACCTACTGATAATCTTCTGAGGGGTACGGGATCTCTTTTTAATAATTCAGTCAATATTTTATATGATTCTGGTGCAACTCATTGTTTTATATCACAAGCATGTGTGGATCGGTTGGGTTTAGCATTATCTGAGCTATCCGAACCGATAACTATTTTAACTGCTGCCAAGGGTCGTGTCCAGACCCAAGCATTATGTGAAAATTGCCTACTTGTCATAGGCGAAAGACAGTTTGTTGTGAGATTTATTTGCTTGCCTATGAGAAGCATGGACATTGTTCTGGGTATGAATTGGATGGCTGAAAATCATGTGATGATCAACTGTGCCGATCGAACCATTAGCTTCGCCTCCGAATCCGTAGGCTTGACGCAGGCAGATTCTGAAGTGATGATCTCTTACACCGAAGCAAGCCAGTCATTATTCCAAGGTGCGGAAGCTATTCTTATTATGTTGTCTGCATCTACTGAAACGGGTTTAGATTTGTCATCTGTGCAAGTGGTAAATGAATTTCTAGATGTCTTTCCAGAAGAGGTTTCATCCTTACCTCCTGAGCGAGAGGTAGAATTTTCTATAGAATTGGTTCCTGGTACAGGATCAATATCAATTGCTCCTTATAGAATGTCTCCTTTAGAATTGAAGGAATTGAAGTCTCAACTTGAAGAGTTGATCTCTAAGAGGTTCATTCGGCCGAGCGCTTCTCCATGGGGTGCTCCGGTGTTGTTAGTCAAAAAGAAGGATGGTAGCATGAGGTTGTGCATAGATTATCGACAACTGAATAAAGTGACGATCAAGAATAAATATCCCTTGCCAAGGATAGACGATTTGCTTGACCAACTTCGGGGTGCAGTGGTATTTTCAAAAATTGATCTGAGATCGGGCTATCATCAAATAAAGGTACGAGCCTTAGATATTCCGAAGACAGCTTTCCGTACGAGGTATGGACATTACGAGTTCGTAGTAATGCCCTTCGGTTTGACTAATGCTCCAGCGGTATTCATGGATTACATGAACCGAGTATTCCATACTTATCTCGATCAGTTTGTGGTAGTTTTTATTGATGACATCTTGGTGTACTCTAAGACCATTGAGGACCATGTTCAACATCTCCGCATTGTTCTGAATGTACTCCGAGAAAAGAAATTGTATGCCAAGCCGTCGAAGTGTGACTTCTGGATGCCGGAAGTGAAGTTTTTGGGACACGTGATTTCCCAATCGGGAGTTGCGGTGGATCCCAGTAAAGTGGAAGCGGTGTTGAGTTGGGAACGACCAACATCTGTTACAGAAATAAGAAGTTTCTTGGGTCTAGCTGGTTAATATAGAAGGTTTATTCAAGGTTTTTCACAATTGGTTCTTCCGCTTACTCGGTTAACTCGTAAGGCCCAACCGTTTATATGGGATACCGATTGTGAGGAATGTTTTCAAGAGTTGAAGGTTAGGTTGACTTCTGCTCCAATCCTAATTCTTCCAGATCCGTCTCTGGATTTTCAAATTTTCAGCGATGCTTCTGGGAAGGGTTTAGGATGTGTTCTCATGCAGAACCAACAAGTTGTAGCTTATGCCTCCAGACAGTTGAAGACACATGAAGAGAATTATCCGACTCATGATCTGGAGTTGGCAGCTATTGTGTACGCACTGAAGATTTGGAGACATTTCCTATATGGGTCTCGTTTCGAAGTCTTTAGTGATCATAAAAGTTTGAAATATTTATTTGACCAGAAGGAGTTGAATAACAGGCAGAGAAGGTGGGTGGGATTTCTGAAGGATTATGACTTCGAGTTGAAGTATCATCCGGGAAAAGCTAATGTTGTAGCTGATGCACTAAGTAGGAAATCCATCCACATAGCAGAGTTTATGATGCATGAGATGAAATTGTTGGAGTCCTTTAGGGACTTAAATATGAATGCAAGATCAAGGAAAAACCGGTTAGTGTTGAGCCATATGAGGATCTCCAGTTCATTAAGGGATTCGATTCGCTTAGCACAGGAAATTGATGTGAAGCTACAATCACAGAAATTGTTGCCAGATTTCACTGAAGATAGTGATGGAGTTATTTGTTTCAACGGTAGGATCTGTGTGCCAGATGATGAAGATATTAGAAAGCAAGTGCTAGAGGAAGCACACCGAAGTGTATTTTCTGTACATCCTGGATCCACCAAGATGTATAGAGATTTAAAGCAGATGTATTGGTGGCAAGGAATGAAGTTAGAGATTGCTGAATTTGTATCAAAATGCTTAACGTGCTAAAGAGTTAAGATTGAACATCAGAAACCTGCTGGTCTGCTACGGCCACTAGACGTGCCAGTGTGGAAATGGGAAGACATTTCTATGGATTTTGTAATGGCGTTGCCAAGGTCTCAAGCCGGTAACGACTCAATTTGGGTAGTTGTGGATCGGTTAACTAAATCAGCTCATTTTATTCCAGTTCGTTCAAGCAGTAAAGTGTCCAAGTTAACCGAGGTGTATTTAAAGAACATAGTAAGGTTACATGGGATTCCTGCCAGTATTGTACCGGATCGAGATCCGAAGTTCACTTCTCAATTTTGGAAAGCTCTGAATGAAGCAATGGGGACTAAAGTACTTCTTAGTACCGCTTATCACCCGCAGACAGATGGTCAGACCGAGAGAACCATCCAGACGTTAGAGGATATGCTTAGGGCTTCGGTACTTGATAACGGAAAGAAATGGGAGGACCATCTTCCATTGGTGGAATTCTCATATAACAACAGTTATCATTCCAGTATCGGAATGGCACCTTTTGAAGCCTTATATGGTAGGAAATGTAGAACTCCATTGTGTTGGTGGGAAGTCGGTGAGAACCGATTGTTAGGACCTGAGATGATTCATGACACTACTGAGAAAATCCGGTTAATCAGAGAAAGAATGAAAGCTGCCCAGAGCAGGCAAAAGAGCTATGCTGATAAAAGAAGAAGGCCGTTAGAGTTTGAATCGGGTGATCATGTGTTTTTGAAATTGTCACCGACAATTGGCACAGGTAGGGCATTACGAGTGAAGAAACTCAGTCCTCGGTATATTGGGCCCTTCCAAATTATCGAGCGAGTCGGGCCTCTTGCATACCGTATTGCTTTGCCTCCGCCGTTGTCAAATCTGCATGATGTATTCCATGTGTCTCAATTGAGGAAGTACATTCCAGATCCTAGTCAACCGTTAGATTTTGAAACGATTGACCTTCGACCGGACTTGTCTTTCCAACCTCACCCAAATTACATCATGGAACGTGGCGAGAGAACGCTACGGACGAAGTCAATTCCCATTGTCAAGGTGGTTTGGGATGGTTTTTCCGTCGAGGAAGCTACTTGGGAGTTGGAGGACGATATGCGGACTCAGTATCCGTATTTGTTTTCTTAAGGTACGTTGTGTTTGATTTTGAGGACAAAATTCTTTCAAGTTGGGGAGAATGTAACATCCTCAAAATAATTAATCGAATTATTTGGATGTTAACCCAATTGCATTAATTTGGTACTTAATTGGTAAAATTATTGAGTGCTAAAATTAATTATTGGCTGCCTCAGGATCGTTGACCGAATAATACGGACCAAGGAAGTTTCAAAATCGAAATAAGGGAATTAGATCAATACGGTAATTGGGGCACGCTACCACGTATTTATTAATTAAATATGTGTGTGTGAGTATGTGTTTAAAGAAAAGAAAGAAGGGTCCACGAGAGAGAAACAGAGAAAGAAAAGAAGAGAAAAGAGAAGGAAAAGAAGAGAAGGAAAAGAGAAAGAAGAAGAGGAAAGAAGAAGAGAAAGGAAGAAGAGGGGTGAAGCCCAACCCTCCAAAATTCAACATCTTCACCATTTTTCCTCCCTCATCAAAACCCATACCTTTGGTAAGCTTCTCCTCCATTTTTTCCCCCTTCCTTTTGATTTCGAAAATTGAGGGTTTTTGGGAAAATTTGTTGAAATCATGGGTTAGTAGGTTGTGTTGATGATTGGGTTATGTTTAGGATCGAAGCTAGGAGCGGATTGATCGCGTTGTGAAGTTCGAATCGAAGTTTGGAGCGATTTGGTGAAATAGGGTTCCGTTCGAGAGTTTTTCAAGTCTCGGCAAATTCGGTTCGACATCGGCTCTCGCTTCAAGGGTGAGTTTTACTCACGTTTAGGTTTATTCCGTTTTGGTATGATTAGTTGTGTCGGTTGATTTCGAGAATTTTGAGTCAAAAACCGTTATTTCGAAAAATATCGTTTTTGGATGAGAATCCGTTTAGATTGAATTTTTGATTGAATTGCTTGATTGTTTGATGTTGATTGGACTGGAATATTGCCTGGTATGATCTGTTTTCGAGTTAGGAATCGATTGGAGCGAGTTTCAGATTAAACGGAAAGCGAATTTTCATGAAAATGGCTATTTTTGCAATGCTGTCAAAGACGCACGACCCGTGCGTCCAGGGCGCACGACCCGTGCGTCCAGGGCGCACGACCCGTGCGTCCAGGGCGCACGACCCGTGCGCCTGGCTCGGGTTCATTGTTTAAAAATTTTCTAACAGGACGCACGACCCGTGCGTGCAGAGGCACGACCCGTGCGCCTGGTTCGGTTTTAGTTTTTAAAAATGCTTAACAGGGCGCACGACCCGTGCGTCCCAGGGGCACGACCCGTGCGTGTGCTTCTGTCCAAATTTTTCAAAGTACCCTAAATGATTCCGTTTCGATTCCAATCCTCTCCTAATCCTTTCCTAACCCTTATATAATGATATTAGGCTTATGACGCCATGATTTTGGGTGTGTTACAAAGGGTTTTATAAAACGCTTTTTGATGTCTAAACCGTTTAAAAAAAAAAAACGAATAATAGTACACGTGTGCGGATACGTTTTATTGATAACAAATGGACTATGAGTCCTATGTGGTAAAGTAAAATTTAATGAACTAAATGTTCATATGATTGTGGATATATATGTGTTATATCGAGTTTGGGTGACGACCCATGTTGACATACTAGGCGGGGCAGTCATGATCCCTTACCCTAGGCTCCGTGCCATTAGGAAAAATGCTATTGGTAAGGGGGTTCACCGGGTTTGGAAGCGGTTACGCAGTCGGTGTTATGTCAAAATTTGTTTGTTGTACGGTTCACCGGGTTTGGAAGCGGTAACGCAGTCGGTGTCGTACTGAGTCATAACAGGTTCACCGGGTTTGGAAGCGGTAACGTAGTCAGTGATCTGTTAAAAGTTAAGTAATGCGGTTCACCGGGTTTGGAAGCGGTAACGCAGTCGGTGCCGTGTCACGTTATATAAAAATTCATAATTGAACCGAGAGTGTTAGTAGGGGTCTCGGTAGAACTCACTGAGATTGTATCTCACTGTTTAAATGTTGTTGTTTTACAGATAAACAGGGACAGAAGAAACCTCAGAGGCACGAGTAGGTGGCCCCGGGAGATTGAAGATGACTTAGCTTTATGTTTAAGTTTATTTTCCTTCTGTTGTTCATGTATCTCAACACTATGGCATTAGTGTTTTGTTTATCTTTCTTTCCGCTTTCTTGTATGACTCTGGTTACCACAGTTGCTGACAGTTTATGGTCTGAGTACCGTATGGTCTTATTTGTGTATAAGATGGTTATGTTGTATTTCAGCAAAAATTTTATAGTGGTATTCAGTGTCTAAACAGGAATTTTTATCTCTGATGTTTATTGATGTGCACTCGGGTGTTTTTATCAAATAAATATACCGGGGTGTTACATTTGCTACTATAACTTCACTAAGAGCTCAATTTTCTAAATTATCTAGAAAGCATCTGACGAGTATTGTATGATATTGGAGATCATGTAGCATATGTTCTTATATAAAATGGTCTTGAAGAACCATTCTTTAGACGTCTAAAGTTAATTATATGACAAATACTTATGAGATAAGAACTTCCTTGAGAACATGCAATTGCAACATTGATTCGCATCAAGCCAACAAGTTATAACAACTCTTCCCCTATACATTTTGTTTTTGGTCACGAATCTAATATTTCCCGTCTTAAAGTTTTTGAAGGTGCAATGCATATTCGTTCTTCTCCACTCACAATGCACTAAGATGGGTCCTCAAAGAATTCGATATAAATCTCCATGTATGATAATGTATGAACCAACAATTGGAGACTTGTTTATAGTCCAGTTTGAAAATTATTATTTGATGAATTAATTTTCCCAACATTAGGGGGAGAGAATAAGCAGCTGGAAAAAGAGATCATTTGGAATGAATTATCATTGTCTCATCTCGATCCTCAAACTAAACAATGTGAACTAGAAGTTCAAAAGATAATTCATTTGCAAAGCTTAGCAAATCATCTACCAAATGCATTCACTGATCTAAAAGGTGTGACCAAATCATATATATCAGCTGCTAATGCTCCAATAAAATGGATGTCCTTGGTGGACAATCTAACATTGCAAATGAGTCTCAACCGCACCTGAAGTGTGGTAGACCAATCGGTTCCAAAGATAAAAATCCTCAAACTAGAAAAGGAGCTAAAAATAAAGATGGTCTAAGCGAGGATACATAAACTCTAAAAGAGTATTCATACATAATTGACATTTCAGTTCTAGAAGAACTGATCAGGTACCTGAAAAAGTTTTGAAATAAAGAGATCTCAATGAATTATGTCATGAATGAAATACAATGGAACCGAAACGAAGTCAACGTTGACGATGTTTTTACATATAATATAGCGCTAAATTTGATAAATGACAATGAGGATCATGAATCAAAGTCTACTAAAGATTGTAGGCAAAGTGAGAATTGGCCAAAATTGAAAGATGAAATTGAAGCAGAATTAAGCTCATTTTACAAAAGTTTATGGACCTGTAGTCCAAACACCTGAAAGTGTTAAACCAGATGTTGAATGAGGATGGTGAAATTGTGAGATTCAAAGCTCGACATGTTGCTCAAGGGTGAATGGAAGTACTTTTCAGTACTTAATTACCCTTGTAGCACATGAAAAGCTCAATTTTCACAAGATGAATGTGACCATAAATTATTTGTATGACTCATTTGATATGATAATTATATGAAGATCCCTGAAGGATCTAATATTCTGAGACACACTCTTCGGACTCTCAAGATGAGTACTCAAATTGAATAAATCCCTCCATGAGATAATATAAGTTGAGCACAAGTCGTATAATCGTCTCAATTCACATTCTAAAGGAGGGATATAAAATTGAATTTTATGAAAAGATCAAGACATGAATTTGCTATAGTTTTCTATTATTGGAACTCCTAAAGAGAGTTTTCCAAAATTATAGACTGTTCAAAGAAACAACTCTAGATGAATGACATCAAATTATATCTGGGATTTTGAGGTTGAACCTGTAGGTGACCTCTACATGGAAAATCCCAGAAGGATTCAAGATAAAAAGAAATATTTTTAAATAAATTCTTTTGTAAAACAAAGTCTTTTATTGATCTGCAAAAATTATTTATATTGAGTACATGAGTTGTGTGGTAAGAATATGTGAAATATCTTAGTCCCCGAAGACTATGAAAACATGCATGCATATTACCAAATTTTATATCCTTTGATATGATAATATTAATGAGTAGTAATATAGTTTATCACAAGTCAACTATTATCTACATGTGGGGAAATTGAAATATATTGTTGATCTACAAGACAATATATGGTTATTGCTTCTTCATTTTATGCTCAAATGCCAACAATTCAAGGAAGCTGTTCTGAAGATAATATTCACCGCAAAGCTCCATTAAAAGAGGATATATCACAAATGACAGAGCAGAGTAGATTGCTCCACATGCACTCAGAGAAAATCTAGATGTTGGAATTCATATTCTTAAGCGACGCTTTAAACAGGGGGAGAAAAACTGCACTCTTTTTCCCTTCGCTATGGTTTTGTCCCATTGGGTTTTCCTGGCAAGGTTTTTAATGAGGCAGTCCCCATAGAAAGGATATTGTACTCTTTTTCCTTCGCTAGATTTTTATCCCACTGGGTTTTTTCTAGTAAGGTTTTAATGAGGCATATCCTAGGTGGACATCCAAGGGGGAGTGTTATGAATATTACTATTGGATGTCCATTATCCTTCCCCTACCTTCTCATCATTATCTAGTAAGTGGTCTTTTATGATGGACTACTGACTTACCAATCATCCTCCTATAAAAGGGGTTCACCCTTATGTATAGATCTACACTTGTGAAGTGAAATACAAAGGCTCATATTCTCTCATTCTTTTATCATTCTTTTGTTCTTCTTTTGCTATAGTTTCATAACACGTACTTTTTTTTAAAGCAATATTTGTAATAAATTAACAAGTACATAGTTATCGGTAAAAGCTAAATCAATTTGAGAAATTTTTTTGGTTGAGAAGTCAATTTGAGAAATATTTTATTAATTGGAGGACCACCATTACGTGTTCCGGGACTCCTGGTCCCTCAATTTGTCATGAAAAAATATCCTTTTTTTTTTTCAAATATAAGGAAAGAAATTTTGTTAAAACCTTTTGATGTAAAAAATATCAAGAAGAAAAAGAGTACTTCTACCTAAATTTATTAAAAAAAGATAAAAAAGAAAGAAGGCAGAACCCCTAGGTTGTTAAGACAAAAGACCACCTAAAACAATCCATCCTAGAGACAATTAGAAGACAATTTAAAAGACTAAATTACCATTGCCAGATGAAAAAGATACAGAGACAGAATTAGCCCTTGAACGAGTATTATAGCCAACGACCAATTTCTTTTTTTGCCGCAATTTTTCTTGGTTCTTGGACACAACTGCTGCAAAACTATCATCGCCCGCAACTACTGGATTAGAAGTAGCTTAATATTCTCGTGCCAAACCTTTCTTAATATTCTCATGTCAGATGCTTCTTGTAAAGATTGATGAGGTGAGAAAGAGGCTTTCATTGGGGAGTGGGCGTTTCTTGTCTATCGGGAGTAGGGTGACTCTCATTAACTCGGTTCTCAATAGTATTCCGCTTTATATGTTCTCTTTTTTCAAGCCCCCCAAGATTGTAATCCAAGAGCTAGTCAAGATTCAAAGGGACTTCCTGGGGGGGGGGGGGGGTACTAGAGAGGGTCGTCCCGTTTATTGGGTGTCTTGGGGGAAGGTTTGCAGACCCAAGAAGGATGGCGGTTTGGGGTGAAGAATCTGGAAGCCTTCAATTTGGCTCTTCTGAGCAAGTGGAAGTGGAGATGCATTAATGACAATAGTGCTAGTTGGCGACAACTTCTTTCACACCGGTATGGAGATTTGAGGTATATCTTCACAGGGGCTATTTTGCCTAGAGGTTGTACACAAGTTTCTTTATGGTGGAGGAACTTATTACTTTTGGAAGAAGGAAAAACTTTGTGGCAGGGAGCCTTTGAATCCGCGCTTAGGCCTATGTTGGGGAAAGGGAATTTGATTTCTTTTTGGAGGCACAAGTGGGCCAACAATGAAACTTTTAAGAATATATTTCCTAGTCTTTTTGAAGTGGCAAAGCTTAAACATGGTAACATTTTGGAGCACAGGTATTGGCTTGACAACATCTGGTGTGGAATCTCAATTAGAGTTGTGTCTTGACTGCCGAGGAGAGGTTTGATCAAGATTTGCTCCTGGTCACTCTTCATCTGTTTCATCCTAACGATTCAGAGCAAGATTCTTGGCGGTGGAGGCTTGAAAAACTTTATTCTTTTTCTGTTAAGTCTTGTTAGGTGCTTTTGTTGAATTTTTTGCAGTAGGATAAGGTGGATAGCGATATCCAGAGTGCTCTTGTTGATATGTGGCAGTTATCTATTCCCGCTAAGGTGGGAGTTTTTGGTTGGGTTTGGCGGTTTCAGATACTCTAGTAGGGGTCGAGCACTTCCGAGCTCATGGCATGCATTTGGAATCGAAGAAGGCTTGTATATTGAAGTATTTAATATGGATGGCTGTCACTTGGTGTCTCTGGTTCCACTGGAACCATATTCTTTTCAAAGGTCAAGTTTTTAATCCGCAGGTGGTTGTTAATCATGTTAAGTCTATAACATGGACTTTGTTCATAAGCATAGAATGTCGCAATTCAACTCTTAAGATCTCTGATAGGGACAACCTAGTCATTCCTGATACCACAACCATAAACAGACTACACGGTGTCAAGCACGGGGAACGCTGCACGTACTTAGGAATTCTGATAGACTCATGACACTAACTGTGAACAGGGTTGATAAGAATAGGAGGATGTCGGAAGAATCTATGGTCTTAAGGGAATCCAATGTAGGAATTTCTGTCGAAATCAGGAAGTACAGATCGGGTAAGGGAGAGGTCAGTATACCAACATGGAATGTCCATTCAACACCTGGAACACTTGGAACAGAACTTACACTCAGATAAGACTCACTGTGGATAGACAACCCTGTAGAAACAGACATTAGCTATACAGAAGGTTTCCTATCGTGCTACCCTTGACTGACGACATCATAACTTTTCATGAGCTCGATGACCAACAGATACTGATGAAAAGACTGCCACACACGAGCCTGGATGCCCACATTTATGCTGCACCATCCTCTCCTGCCCTTCGCTTTTGCTGCGTACTCTGATGAAAAGGAGGCTGAGAATCCTATAGTTTAGGGTTTCTGAAACTTCTGGGCTATGGCCATCAATTGTCGTCATTTTTAGTAACTTGAATGATACTTAGAGTTGATCAAGCTCGAGGTTCCACGCAATATACTAAAAGGTTTCGACAATTAAGCGTTAGAGTCCCTAACTGACTCAATCTAACTACTCGACTAACTACTACATTTCTAAGTCCGACCGGGTCGAACTGCTCTGATATCAAAATGTAACATCCTAGATTTTTAACCAGTGATAAATCCAGAATATTACCTTTTTGATCTTTCAGAGTATGCATCCGTAATTTGGATTAACAAAAACAATATTAAAGACTCACATTGATAGAATTTTCATAAAATACAACTTGTCAGTAATTAAAAACATTACTGAGTTCAAAAGACCTATCGAAGTCAACATACAACTTAATCCAGTTCACGAATACATGAATACTTATATCCTAATACATAATTCTCATTAAATGAGACTTAGCACAAAAATAATATGCTACACGTCTATCTTCAAGGCACTCCATGAATTTGGATCCTTTCCTTGCCGTGTCCTTCATTAACTTAACCTGCTTATCTAAAAAACAACAACAATGAGGGGTGAGATTACATAATCTCAGTGAGTCCTTTCGAGACTCCCTTACCATAATACGCTCCGAATATCTTTTAATAATTACCTATGATGCATCCCCCTGCGCCTTAGACTTACATAATATAAAAGCTACGACATACAAGGTGGGGAACCCGTATTCTATAAATAAATAGAACACACTAACCTAACCTCTTGGGCTTTGAGAGATTGGTTCATGACACCGACCCCAAGTACATCAACCATTCTTTAATTAATTTATGGTGTACTTATATATGTACTAGATAGTTTTCTCACACGCATTTTCAAAAAGAATTTTGATGCAACACAAAACCGCTTAGCCGTGACCTCCGACACATCACAATCAATGAAAATAAATTCAAACATATCAATCAACTCAATCCTCTTTCAAACCACAACATACCAAGTGGCTTAGAAATTTGGCTACCACCTCATGGAAACAAACATTCAGCAACCAAACAACAACAAGCACACGCATTTATCAGCCATAATTTTCATCCCGCATACCTCTACTTTGGTGAATTATTTGGCCTAGCAAACGGTAACGCAAAATTACCAATGACCACTCATTAGAAAGCTTATGATGTCTAGTTTCTGACTATAATTTTTTGTTTTTCAGAATAACGGGCCAGTTAGTACAGTTTCAACAAACAAGTAACAGAGTTCAGAAAATAGGACAGCCACCATGACATAACTTGTGACAGCTTTAAAATGATCAAAACTCAATCAAATGAAATGGGATTTGAGCCTAAACTGAAGAAAATTGAATCTAGTTTTCAATGAAACAAGAACCATTCAAAAAGGAGTTCAAATGAAAACGTTACACACGAAATACTGAACCTATACACAGAATCGTCACAGAAATTTGGACCTAACTTGTAACATCAATTTCTCCAACTATATATACTCACCCAAATACATCCAAACCAGTTCCTAAATGAAGATCATCAAGTCTAGTTTCTAAAAAGATAAACCACACCAATTTTGGATCACCAGAGCATTCACAATTTCAATAAAACCAAACCTATATCCAGAATTTCCCAAACAGCATTCTTAACACCATAAATTGCATCAATTTATCACACAATTCCAGCAACAACACACATTAACATTATATCAGTGTTGTCAATGGCGGATGGCAGTTTATGGCGGCGAGCCGAAAATCCGCCATAAACATATGGCGGATGGCGTATCGGGATATGGCGGACGCCATGGCGGACGCCATGGCGGACCAATTTTAAAAAATAAAATAAAAATATAGATACTAATATACATATAAAAAACTGCAAAAAAACAAAAATAATCAAAAGCCTATCAATAAATATCAATATCTATAGACTTAATTGATAGAAAATATCATTAGTCTCCATCAAATCGTAACAGTAATCGTAATATTATACAAATTTATAAAACTGATTTATATATACCTATAAATCATATATATATATATATATATATATATATATATATATATATATATATATATATATATATATATATGCATATAAAATAGCACAAGTAAGATAATTAGAACTTTAAATTACCCTTCAAACTTCCAAATACTAAGATAAATTAAAATTCATAGTCTAAGAAATAGATGAAATTAATGCAGGGAAATTTGAAAAGAAAAGAGGGAAGAACTGTGAAGAAATACGCAGGAGATAGTGAGTGGAGTAGTGGGTTTAATGTATAAGAAATACTGAAAGCCATAAATTAATGCTTTGGATGAGAAAGAGAAGAAAGGTGCGTATAGAATGTTGAGAGAAAGAGAAGAAGCGCAGAGAATTTTGAGAGAAATAGAAGAAAGGTGCACTCAGTGAGTGGTGTAGTGGACAGCTTCTTTTTTTTTTAAAATAAAAAAGCAGTAATAGCAGTTTTATTTTACTGCAGTAATAATAGCAATTTTTTGTTACCAAAAACAATAATAAGAGCAGTTAAGTTCTGCCAGCTGTAACCCTTTTTCAATAAAAACATTATTTTCTAGGCATATTAAGTTCTGACCCTTTGTAAACCTAACCCGCGTGAAAGATGAAAACGGGTCATCTTCTTAACCCGAAAACCAGAGGCAAATACACATCACAGTGAACCCGAGTGCGCCGCCACTGTTCTTCTCCACCTGAAACGTGAAGCAACAATTTCTTCCCAAACCAGAATCGCACAAACATCTTAGATCAAACGATTTCACGATTCTTCACTGCCGAAAAAGCAGATCTGGCCGGAAAGGAAAGATGCGACCATGAAGTGCGCTGGTTACAACGATCAAAGCCCAGTTTTTTTAAAAAATCTCCCGTTTTTCCGCTTTTCACCGCCACGCCGCCATGGCCGTTACCCTTGTGGCGCCCGCCAAAGCGCCGCCATTTGTGTTCCGTCATATCTCCGTTTTTTGAAGGCGGCATCTTCAAATTCCGCCACGCCATAGCGCTATGGCGCCGCCATAACCGCCATTTGACAACACTGCATTATATTCAGTTCCAAACACAAATTTAAATGAAACCACAAGAATAAATTCGAAGGACTCACCTAGTTGTGATAAAAATCACAATACCACTCGACTTGTTGCTCTCCCTATGCCAACAAAACCCCAAAAACAGAATTTTTGAGACACCAACAATCTCCTCACTTTCACCAAATTGAAACCCAGCTACCAATTTTTACTTCTTGATGTTCCAAATGCAATGTAGTACAAAGGTAGTGCTAACCTAACCCTATAATGAACATGTAACCAGAATCATCAAAGTTAACACAACCCTAGGAATCCTTGAGTTTTGCGAAAAAAAGAAGGGAGGGAATAGAAGGAAAGTGAGCTGAAGTTCATACCAATAATGCTTCTAATGGAGTGAGTTTGGCAAGATGAAGATGAATTAGGAAGGTTGTTGCTGAGTTCCCTCTCCTTTTCTCTCTTCTCTCCTCGTGTTCTCTCTTCTCCATCTCTGTAACACCCTGGTATTTTTATTTGTTAAAAACACCCAAGTGCACATTAAACATACATCAGAGATATTATTTCCTGCTCAGACACTGAATACTACTATAAAATTTTTGCTGAATTATAACATAACCGTCTTATACACAATAAGACCATACGGCACTCAGGCCATAATCTGTCAGCAACTATGGTAGTCAGAGTCATACAAGAAAGCGGAATGAAAGATAAATGTAACACTAATGACATAGCACTGTGATACATAGTCGTCAGAAGGAAAATAAACTTAAACATAAAGCTAAGTCATCATCCATCACTCGGGGCCACCTACTCGTGCCTCTGAGGTTTCTTCTGTCCCTGTTTATCTGTAAAACAACAACATTTAAACAGTGAGATACAATCTCAGTGAGTTCTACCGAGACCCCTACTAACTCTCTCGGTTCAATTAATAAATTCGTTTTAACTTAACACGGCACCGACTGCATGACTGCTAACCCCGGTAAACGTGTTATCACAAAGTGCGGCATCGACTGCATGACTGCTAAACCCCGATGTATCGCACAACAAACAAAGTACGGCACCGACTGCATGACTGCTAAACCCCGGTGTATCGCACAATAATCTTTTAACATAACACCGACTGCGTAACCGCTAAACCCCGGTGAACCCCCCTACCAATAGTACATTCTCCTATTGACATGGAGCCTAGGGTAAGGGATCATGACTGCCCCGCCTAGTATGTTATACATGGGTCGTCACCCAACTCGATATATATATATATATATATAAACATATATATATCTACAGTACTATGAACCCACGGTCCATCATATCAGACAATCAATGAAACACTTTAATCCACATTTTATAAAATCCAAGTTCACACTCGCACTCTAGTTGACCACATTTCGACACAATTTTCCACTTCGAAAGTATTTTATAAAACCCTTTTTGAAACGTACGCAAAATCATGGCATAATAAGCCTAATATCATTATAGAAGGGTTAGGAAAGGATTAGGAGAGGATTGGAATCGAAACGGAATCATTTAGGGCACTTTGAAAATTTTGGGCAGGACTAGGCGCACGGGTCGTGCCCCAGGATGCACGGGTCGTGCGCCCTGTTAGACATTTTTTCAACACTGAACCCGAACCAGGCGCACGGGTCGTGTGCCTGAGACGCACGGGTCGTGCGCGTTTGACAGTATTGCCAAAATGCCCTGTTTTATGAAATTTTGCTTTCCGATCGATCCGAAACTCGCCCCGATCGATTCCTAACTCAAAAACAGACAATGCCAGACAATATACCAGTCCAATCAACATCAAACAATCAAGCAATTCAATCAAAAACTCAACGATTACGAATTTCGTTAAAACGCGATATGTTTCAAAATAACGTTTTCGACTCAAACTCTTTCGAAAACAAGTCACCCAATCTATTTCAAAACGGAATCAGCCTATACGTGAGTAAAACTCACCCTTGAAGCGAGAGTCGTTGCCGAGCCGAAATCACCGAGATGTCAAAATCACCGAATCGAACCCAAACAACACCGAATCGTTCCTAACTTCGTTCCGAGCTTCCAATCGCGTTCAATCCGCTCCTAGCTTCGATCTTAAACATAACCCAATCACCAACACAACCTATTAATCCTTGATTTCAACAATTTTCACACAAAACCCTCTAAATTTCGAAATCAAAAAGGGAGGGGAAAAATGGAGAGGATTCTTACCAATTTCTTGGGTTATGATGAGGGAGGGAAAATGATGGAGATGATGAATTTTGGAGGGTTGGGCTTCACTCCTCTTCTTCCTTTCTCTTCTTCTTTCCTCTTCTTCTTTCTCTTTTCCTTCTCTTCTTTTCTCTTCTTTTCTTCCTCTGTTTCTCTTCTCTCTCTCGTGGACCTTTCTTTCTTTTCATTTAACACACACACACACACACACACACACACACATATATTTTATTAATAAATGAGTGGTAGCGTGGTCCAATTACCATATTGATCTTAATCTCTTATTTCGATTCCAAAACTTCCTTGATCCGTATTATCCGGTTAACGATCTAATGCCATCCAATAAATAATTTTAGCACTCAATAAATTTACCAGTCGAGTACTAAATTATTTCTATTGGGTCAACATCCAAATAATTCGCCTAATTATTTTGAGGATGTTACAATCTCTCTTTCTCTCTTTGTTTTTCCTTTTTCAGAATTTTGATTTTGTGTGGATGGAAGTAAGTGAGGGAGAGTGTTTTTTATTTTAAAAGGGCTCAACTGAAATGGTTTTTAAGTGAGTGGGTGTTGGGTCCTATTTCACTTGGGCTGAATCCAAAAAAAATCTGTTTTCTAGTTGCACCCCCTAACATTCCTTCACCTAACACTATAATTAATTTAACAACTAAGCACACAATGCATTCAATTATCAGTCCAAAACGATCAAATAATTAAATCACATATCAAGGCATCTCATTATCAATCCAAACAACCAATAATTAACTCACTTAGCCAATGAAAATAATGAAAATAACTTAATAATCAAAGTAATTAAAATAATTACTTTGGGATGTTACACATGGGGTTTTGGTCCATGGCTGTTTTAACGAGACCCCTTCTATATGTATCGGTTGGGGTGCCCGCTTGCACCCTCTTTTTATAGTTTTTGCTTATAAAAAAATCATCAAAATCATCTTTTTTTGGTTTACTTAGATGAAGTGTCAAATAAACACCACACACACACACACACACACACACACACACACACACACACTACACTCGGGTTCGAACCCGAGAGCCGACATCCCCATGTCGCTGAAATTGCCAAGGCAACAAACAGTAAGGGACAATCATCAAAATCATCTCACACTTCATCCCAAAGTTTTCCTAATATTTGTAATGAAAAAAATATCATTTCCATGTTTCTTATGTGTCGACATGATGAACATTTTGCAATAAATATCTTTATTATATAAAAACACAAGTACATAAATTTTTTTGATCAAAAACAAGTACATAAATTAACATTTTTTTAAAACTCTTTTTTCTATGTTATGTGATATTAAAAAGAACAAAAAAACAAACAAACTGAAGAGTCTATTGGTAGAATAAAGACAACCCGTCATATAATTGAAAGTCTTCATTTTTTTCTTGAAAAAATATGAATTAAACTCTTTCATATATATATATATATATATATATATATATATATATATATATATAAAAGATAATCATTATAAATAAATAAAAAACTAAAGAGATGCTCTCATGAAATGAATCTCGCATCACACCTTAATTTATTACTACATCCAATCCACTTTATAAGAAACAATGCAGATCTAGTTCTAAACACCTTAACGTTACCAAGAAGTTACTTGTGATGTTCATTTTATGGAGTTTGTCGTGCCAGGCGAGCAAATGGGTTCCCTAGGCAGTAATTGGTTGCAGGGCATTTTCCTTGGATGTTTTCGTAGATAAAGTGTTGTTATTCTAAATTAAGCAAATTGATATTGATTTTTCTTTTATTGATAACAAAATATAATACAATAGTAATAAATAATAAAAAATATTAAGCATGCTTAAATTTTTTTATTTTAAATTATGTTTTCTAAGTAATTTTTATCCATTACATTGTTTCCTAAGAAATTTCTTAATTCAATTATATAAGATCTTGATTAGTTAATTTTAAATCGATCTTTGCCCAACACACTTCAAATTTTAAGGTAGGAGTCACGCATTTCTTTGCGATTTGCATCAATTGGAATACTACTTCATCTCAAAATATAAGTAAAAGTGGGTCAAACAAAAGTTAATATATTTGATTTAAATTTTGGGCCAAATAATCAACTTCTGTTAAATCTGCAAGCTAATCATAAATTTCTTCAACCCAATTACCAATATTCATATTCATTCACATGAAAATATCAGAGTAAATTGTTCAAGCAAATATAACTTTCAAGTCTGGAACACCACCATTATTTCCTTGTTTATCACTCTTTAACACTAAGTACATGACTTCAATCTATATATTGAATACACCAACAATATTATTTTTTAGAGAGCATAATTTCTTATTGAATATTAAAGGTGTTGTTAAATAACTAACAACTTGGGAAGGGAATCCCACAAGAATTAGCAACCCTTTTGGAACCAGGATAGTTAAGATATTGCTTCAGGCTTGGGTTTATAAGATACCCACATAAGCATGACCTTTGCTCCTTCAATTTCTCACAACATGCACTCGAAGGTGGAGACTTGGAAGTGATTGCACTAAGACAAGGGCTCAATTCCGCTGGGCTGCAAGTCACACCCTCAGCAATTGGTAAATACATCTCCACCATAAGCACTGCCACTAGCATCATTGAAAACACAACCTTGATCTTTTGAATTGAGTTTTGTTATAAGAAAATATGTGCTTAGAAAATGAGCCTCTTTGGCACTTTATATAAGTGGAGAGTAGTAGTGGGTTTGGTTCGGTTCTCTATGAGTTAAATATATATTTTTTATCCTATTGACTTGATGATTTATATAATGACAATATATGTTAAATATGTTAATTTTGTCCTATTGGCTGTATGAGTTATATTATATGTCATTTTTTGTCCTATATGAGTTATATTATATGTCATTTTTTGTCCTATTAGATTTATAAGTTTTTTTTGACCAAGACAGTACGAGTTAAATATGTTATTTTTGTCCTTTATAAATTGTAAATTTTATTGCTACTCTTTATGAAAAAATTTGCTCACCTTTAGTTTCATATTATCTTTCTTCAATGCTTTTAGTCCCTTCATGACTTTTAGTAATGCTTAGTTCAATTGACAAAATACCTAAATTGTTAGGCTGGAAATCATGTCCTAGGTTCGGACCCAGGACCTTACAGCTGTGTGTGAGTTTCAAGTGACTCTTGCCACTCTATCTACATACAAAAAAAAAGCTTTGACAGGTGAAATTGTGGGGACTAAAAGTGAGTAAATATTTTTTAGGAACTAAAAACAAAACTAGAAAATTTTGTAGGGACAAAAACATATTTAACCCTTGGGTATATTTATCAGGGGATAAGATATTCTTTATTTCTCATAAGAAATGCATGATCCAATAATATAGTTTTGCGAGCATAAACACACACATTCCTAAAATAGTATGTGTGTATATATATATATTAGACATTTATATATTTCACACATCCATTTATTTTGAGAAAATGAGAGGATCTCTATACGTTAAAAAGACTATTTTTTTGGCTAATAACATTAATTGGAAAAGTGGGTAAATATGTTTTTAGATCTCATAGAATTTCCTAATTCACATTTGGTCCTATAAAAGTTTTCATCGACTCTTAGTCCTTGCAAATTTTGGTCTACTGTTTTAGTCCCTATAAAACAAAAGTTAATCTATGTATTATCAGAATGGCACCAAATTTTACAAATTCTATGTTTTATGATAGAAGTGTCTGCAAAATATAACCTCAAAATTTGAATTCTATATTTCCTTCATATTGTTTCTTAAGTTTTTGGCAATTAAAAAGCTCATATTAAGTCATCCATTGTTAAAAACTCTAAGTTTTTAGAGGGGAGGTGTTTATTGTTGTAACATCCATAGTTTGGTTAATTTCACAAAACGAAATTAACTAGCGATTTATCGTCAATTAATAATGATAAGTCGAGTCATGGCTAAGTTTGTGTCGGGAAAGCAATGTTAAATAGCTCAATTATATGAATTACATGCATTATTTATTTAATCATATGAATTATTGTGTATTTGTTTGATTAGAAATGAGTTTAAGTGGAGTTAGAGGAAAGTTAAGTTGAGGGGTATTTTGGTCATTTATACTTCATTTAACCTTCAGCTGGAATTAAATACCAAAGACACTCCTCACCTCCATAAAACAATAACCAGAAATTTAGAAAGAAATAAATGAGTTGTTGGTTGTTGAATTAAGTTACATCGAGTAGAGAATTAGTGAAAATAGGGTACAATTAAGAGTAGGGGTAAAACGGTATTTTCGCACTCCTTTTTCCCTTCAGCTGAAAGCCCCCATTTCCTTCCTCACTTTTACACCAAGACACATTCATTAGGTTGCTGAAAACAGAAAGAAAAGAAGAGAGAGAGGGAGAGAAGATTTGAGAGAGAGAGGGAAAAAGAGGAGAGAATTCCTTCACATCTTGATGCATGTCCAATTTCTTTACACCATCATGATCCTTGTTTACTCCTCTACATTATGATACTAATTTCATCACCAAAGAACTCTTCACCTTCTTTCCACCATTTTCGAATAGTGAAGATCAAGTAGAAGAAAATGGAGTTTTGGAGAGTTTTGGCTATTGCATGTTGTTGTTTGAAGCTTGGGGTCAATTGTTAGAACAATTTCAGAACCTACATTGTCTTTTGGAAACATTTGGGTGAAGCTTAGGAGCTGGGGGTCGTGATTGGAACATGTTTGGGGCTTGAGTTCGTGTTCCTTGGTGGTGGAGTTGAAGGAATCAACTCACAGCAAGTTCTGCAGAAAACAGTCTTGACCACGTATGGTAAATCCTTCGTAACTCCCTTCATGGTTACCCGTTGAATGTAAATTTTGTTTCCATAGAAACTAGACACAAAATCCTTCAGTTTAGGCAAAAGCACCACTTGATTTGACTGAGTATTGAGGGAGACAAATCAAGTACAAGTTTCACTTTTGTCACAGTAATATTTTCGAACCAGTCTTTGTATTTTCGCCATAATTCCCTAAATACTCGTAATAACAGCTTGGTACTTGAACCATATGAAAGTAGAACTAATTATCTACACATTAGGCACTGGTTTGAATGGTTTTGGTTAATAATTGAATTAGGTATGTCTGTTGCAAAACAGCTTATAGATGCTGCCAAACAGATTTTGGAGTTAGTTGCCGCGTTTCTAGGAGTTGAAATCAGATGTAGTAGAATGGAGATTACATTGTTGATTGAGATGAATTTGGGTAAAATTCAGTAGCTGGACACGTTTTGGGTTCGTTCGGAATCGATTTCGTGTTCGTTGGAGCGTAGGTGAACATTCGGGGATAGTTCGATTGGTTACATTGTCGCTTGCATTTCGTGGAGTCTTGATTGTTCGTGATTTTCATCACGATTGGTGATTTCTATACTCGCTTAGGGAGTTATTGTAGAAATGTTGATTGCATGTTCTGTCCGTGTTTTTAGTTCACAAGTGTTCACGTTAAAAACAGTTATTTGCGAAAATGCGAGAATTGTGTTTTTGAAATTATCGTTTAAATGAATGTTGTGTGTTTGTTTGATCGTTATGAATGTTGTTTGAAATTGGTTGTTTCAAGTGATCAATGTTGCTGGTAATGGAAATGCATTGAGCATGTACTTGAGCCCCAGGGTACTTGGTTCGAGAAGGTCGTGATGTACAGGGGGGTGGAGAAGGACATGATGTACAGTTCTGGGGTAGCCTACTAGAAAGAAAAGGGCCCATGCTGTTACAAAAAAAGGCGCCTCTTTTTTGTAACATCCTGGGCCCTTTTCTTTCTAGTAGGCTACCCAGCGATGCACTCATGACCTTCTCCGTTTAGGGTTTCGGACATTTTCGGGGCTGAGGCAACCAATAGTCATCATTCTCAGTAACTCACATGAAACATTGAGCGGATCCTAACTCAACACTTCACATAATATACTGAAAGGTTATGACATTTAATTGTCTAAGTCCCTAACTAACTCGATCTATTAACCTCTTGAACATACGGTCACTAGCCATAGGATTCCTAGCCTTTGCATTTCATCAGAACGCGCAGCAGAAGCAGAGGGCTACATATGACATCCCGAAACAATAGATGGGCATTCGTGATGGTTCGAGAAAGCTGTGGGCGACTGCTCAGTCTTTGGAGTCGAAGCAATCGTTGTGTTGCCACGTAAACCTTTATAGGTCGTCCAGAAAGTTGCAACCTAAACAGAATTTTCAGGTAGTAAGAGTGTTAGTGTTCCGAGATCCGTTTAAGAATTAGCGACACTGTAAAGGTACCTTGCTCCTCAGAGCAACATTTTGAAATGTCATGAAGCCGGTCTGGTAAACCCTAATTGCATCAGCAATATTGGCAAGTAGAACCACCCAAGAGTTATGAATCTGTTCCTTCCGAGAAGGGCTAGTATGTGATGTCGATAGAAGTAACCTTATTGCAATCCTCCGATTAGGAGTATGCCAGTATTGGTCTGTGAGATAATTTCGCTAGTCTTCCAACTTGTTTTATTCGCAACTTTTAATCCGGAATCCCAATTTTTATGTTCCGAGATGCGTTGGAAAGCTAACGAAAATGTCTACACGTCTGAGTAGGTTTCGAAAGGTGTCTCTTTCTAAAAGATACTTTTCCGGACCATAAGCCTTTAAACCCTAAGGTATTAGTAGGAAATAAACCCCCAAGTAACATGGGAAATGGGAAGAGAATTTCCCCCATTCAGACTAAGTTCTTAGGTACCGGATTAGGATAATATCCTTTGAAATCCTAAAAAGGGCTATCTCTCGAAAATGGTTATTCGTAGTTATAGTTCTTTCAGCAATCACAAGAGTCTTCCAAAGTCTTAGACTATTAGACACCCCGCTGTAAGTTATCAAAGGGAAAGTTCAGTTTACCTAGGTGATGAATGTTTTGTTCCCTAGGTAGGACAATTTCCGAATTGGTTGACGATGATAGTTGTAATAGTTTCGTTTGTATTGTTTATGGAATTCGGAAAGACAGAGGACCAAAGGAATGTTCGAAATGGTTGGAATTCGTTTTCTGAATCAACTCAGGATACACTAATCGTGTGTCTATTTGATTCCTTAAAAGAATCCTTCGATTTTCGTGTTTCTTTGATGCTACAATTATCCCAATTCCGTACGCAATCCAAATGTAGCCATTTACACCTGGATTAATCAACGATTCCTTATGAGCAAGATGAAGTTTATAAGTGTCTAGTAAGCCTCTTTCCTTTTAAGGGAAGCAATTATGCCTCGCTAAGGAGGTTCCTATTGTATAGAAATTCTCGTACCCTAGTGTATGAGTAGTGGAGGCCTTAAGAGGGCTATCTGTTCGAAAGGATGAGTGATAGAGTCTCAGACAAGTTCTATCAAGGAGGATAGCCAGTCTTATAGAATTTTATCTGGCTAGGGGTTCTTCCCCAAAGGTCTTTGCTCTAGTGCTAGGATTACGGATTTAGTAGTCATTGAGTTTAAAGTTCAATTCATGAGTTATGGAGATGAACTCCCACTAGTAAATTTGGGTTAATCGGTAGAGTGACTTTGATAGGTCATGGCAAATAGTATTATTTTTAAAATCCTACCATTATATGAGTCATTGAGACAATATAGTCGACTCCGATAGGAAGAGGAAAAATTGTTTTTGTAAAAATCCTATCATCATGTGGGTCATTGAGGCATTATAGTCGACCCCGATAGGTCATGAAAAGATTATTTTATAAAATCCTATAATTATATGAGTCACTGAGAACAGAGGTGGTTCCCGAGTTTAACCCAAAGGACTAGATGTATCTCCAATAGGATATAGAGGTTATGTCCCAAAATTTTCTTCTGTTGCGAAGAAAATTTTGTTAGTGCATTGACTAAGAAGGAAAAAAACCCGAAGTTTTTAGTATTGAGTTGGAAAAAAGTCCATAAGTCATGATGTTTACACAAATAAAAGTGAGGTAATTGTTTCTAGGATTCTATTGGTTGAATATCAATAGATTAAATATGTGTTGAATTTGACATTGTTCAAAATTCAACACAATGTATGAGATTGCAATGTAACTAGGATTTAACAATCCTAGTATGTATTGATGAGTTGTTCACTTACGTTGTCCATGATTGATGATTGTGTTACTTGAATAGATGTCTGCTGAGTGTTATGATGTGGTTTGATTGAATGAATCTGAGATGGTCATAAGATATGATGCTAGGTTACATACTTTGTGTGCACTGTGTATGTAAGATATTGATTTGAACATGAATCAATGATCGAAATGTTGTGTTGGATTGCGATTAGTATGTCGGGTTATCTTTTATAGGTGTTGTTGTTGACTTAAATTAAGATAATGATTGATTGGGAACGAGTACGGAGTAAACGGAATAGCAAAATTTGACGCAAAATAGAATTTTAGGAAAATTTTGAAAAGACACGTTTTCCGTTTTTCGTACAATGCCAATTCTTTCCGAATCCTTCCCTAACTTGACCTAAGTTACTCTAACCGTAGTGAGTCAACTTGGGGCGTGGTTGTATAATCGAAAGATTTTCAAAACAGTTGTAAATTCCATTTCACTTGTGACGTTCAATTTCGAAAACCAAGTAGGATTATACGGTTTTAATATATATTTAAGTTGGGGTGAGTCATCATTTTGAGGAAAAACGTTTTCAAAATGTTCTTATTTGGAAAACTAGTAAAAAAGGATTTTCTACTGATTTGAATAAGCCTACTAAGTAGTATTTTCCAACATAATATTACGCCTAAGTATGCGTATTCGGAGTTTCACTTCACTGGATTGCAAAAACATCCATCGACCCTAGGTCGTAAGATTGTTTTACAAATGAATTGTGTGTACAATAGGAAAGTTATATAAAGTCGATTAGTCGACGAATTTTCGTGTCAAATATGCGAATAGGACTTGAACGATTTTGAGGACAAAATCTTTCAAGTTGGGGCGATTGTAACATCCCTAGTTCGGTTAATTTCACAAAACGAAATTAACTAGTGATTTATCGTCAATTAAATGATAAGTCGAGTCATGGCTAAGTTTGTATCGGGAAAGCAATGTTAAATTGCTCAATTATATGAATTACATGCATTATTTATTTAATCATATGAATTATTGTGTATTTGTTTGATTAGAAATGATCAGTTTAAGTGGAGTTAGGGGAAAGTTAAGTTGAGGGGTATTTTGGTCATTTACACTTCATTAAACCTTCAGCTGGAATTAAATAACAAACACACTCCTCACCTCCATAAAACAACAACCAGAAATTTAGAAAGCAATAAATGAGTTGTTGGTTGTTGAATTAAGTTACATTGAGTAGAGAATTAGTGACAATAGAGTACAATTAAGAGTAGGCGTAAAAGGGCATTTTCGCACCCCTTTTTCCCTTCAGCTGAAAGCCCTCATTTCCTTCCTCACTTTCACACCAAGACACATTCATTAGGTTGCTGAAAACAGAAAGAAAAGAGGAGAGAAGATTTGAGAGAGAGAGAGAGAGAGGGAAAAAGAGGAGAGAATTCCTTCACCTCTTGATGCATGTCCAATTTCTTTACACCATCATGATCCTTGTTTCCTCCTCTACATTCTGATACTAATTTCATCAGCAAAGAACTCTTCACCTTCTTTCCACCATTTTTCGAATAGTGAAGCTCAAGTAGAAGAAAATAGAGTTTTGGAGAGTTTTGGCTCTTGCATGTTGTTGTTTGAAGCTTGGGGTCAATTGTTAGAACAGTTTCAGAACCTACATTGTATTTTGGAAACATTTGGGTGAAGCTTAGGAGCTGGGGGTCGTGATTGGAACATGTTTGGGGGCTTGAGTTCGTGTTCCTTGGTGGTGGAGTTGAAGGAATCAACTCACAGCAAGTTCTGCAGAAAACAGTTTTGACCACGTATGGTAAATCCTTCGTAACTCCCTCCATGGTCACCCGTTGAATGTAATTTTTGTTTCCTAAGAAACTAGACACAAAATCCTTCAGTTTAGGCACAAGAACCAGTCTTTGTATTTTCGCCGTAATTCGCTGAATACTCGCCATAACAGTTTGGTACTTGAACCATATGAAAGTAGACAAAATTATCTACACATTAGGCACTGGTTTGAATGGTTTTGGTTAATAATTGAATTAGTTATGTCTGTTGCAAAACATCTTACAGATGCTGCCAAACCGATTTTGGAGCTAGTTGTCGCGTTTCTAGGAGTCGAAATTAGATTGGAGTAGCTGGACACGTTTGACACGTTTGGGATCGATTTCGTGTTCGTTGGAGCGTAGGTGAACATTCGGGGATAGTTCGATTGGTTACATTGTCACTTGCATTTCGTGGAGTCTTGATTGTTCGTGATTTTCATCACGATTGGTGATTTCTATACTCGCTTAAGGAGTTATTGTCGAAATGCTGATTGCATGTTCTATCCGTGTTTTTAGTTCGCAAGTGTTCGCGTTAAAAACAGTTATTTACGAAAATGCGAGAATTGTGTTTTTGAAACAATCGTTTAAATGAATGTTGTGTGTTTGTTTGATCATTATGAATGTTGTTTGAAATTGGTTGTTTTAAGTGATCAATGTTGCTGGTAGTGGGAATGCATTGAGCATGTACTTGAGCCCCAGGGTACATGGTTTGATTCCCACGGAAGGCAAAAACACCACACGGGGGTGGAGAAGGTCATGATGTACAGTTCTAGGGGTGCACGACCCGTGCGCGATGCACCATTTTAATTAACCAACCTGCGAAGCTGGCGCACAGTTCGTGCGACAGGGGCGCACGATCCGTGTGCCCTGTTCTGTATTCCGATTTCCTTCCGTTTCTCTCGTTTCGCTTCTCCGTTCGCGTCCAATCCCAATTCCGATCAAAAATCCAACCTCAAAACAGATAATATATATGTGTTTCCAGACTATAATTCCAGTCAAAAATCAATATAACATATATACGTTTTTATAAAAACCATTATACGCGAGTATTTGGAAAAACGGTTTTCGACTCGATAAATCTTTCGAAATCCAAATTTTAACCACAGAACCAAAACACCAATTGTAACACCCCGGTATATTTATTTGATAAAAACACCCGAGTGCACATCAATAAACATCAGAGATAAAATTTCCTGCTCAGACACTGAATACCACTATAAAATTTTTGCTGAAATAAAACATAACTGTCTTATACACAAATAAGACCATACGGTACCTAGACCATAAACTGTCAGCAACTAGGGTAGTCAGAGTCATACAAGAAAGCGGAATGAAAGATAAAAATAACACTAATGCCATAGTGTTGAGATACATGAACAACAGAAGGAAAATAAACTTAAACATAAAGCTAAGTCATCATCCATCTCCCGGGGCCACCTACTCGTGCCTCTGAGGTTTCTTCTGTCCCTGAGTATCTGTAAAACAACAACATTTAAACAGTGAGATACAATCTCAGTGAGTTCTACCGAGACCCCTACTAACACTCTTGGTTCAATTATGAAACCCTTTTTAAGATTTGACACGGCACCAACTGCAAACCTGCTAATCCTGGTAAACCGTGTTATAAGGTTTTAGTTCAGTACGACACCGACTGCAAACCTGCTAATCCCGGTGAACCGTACCATAAAACCTTTTTACGTACCACCGACTGCAAACCTGCTAATCCCGGTGAACGTAACGCATAACTTTTTAACATAACACCGACTGCAAACCTGCTAATCCCGGCGAACCCCATAACCAATAGTGTCTCCTAATGGCACAGAGCCTAGGGTAAGGGATCATGACTGCCCCGCCTAGTATGTCAACATGGGTCGTCACCCAAACTCGATATAATATATATATCTACGATCATATGAACATTTAGTTCATCAATTTATACTTTGCTACATAGGACTCATAGTCCATTTGTTATCAATAAAACATATCCGCTCACGTACGCTATTATTCGGTTTTTCGAAACGATTTAGTCATCAAAAGCGTTTTCTAAAACCCGTTGTGACACACCCGAAATCATGGCATCATAAGCCTAATATCATTATATAAGGGTTAGGAAAGGATTAGGAGAGGATTGGAATCGAAACGGAATCATTTAGGGCACTTTGAAAAATTTGGACAGAAGCATGCGCACGGGTCGTGCCCCTGGGATGCACGGGTCGTGCGCCCCGTTAAGCATTTTTAAAAACTGAAACCGAACCCGGCGCACGGGTCGTGCCTCTGCACGCACGGGTCGTGCGTCCTGTTAGAAAATTTTTAGACACTGAACCCGAACCAGGCGCACGGGTCGTGCGCCCTGGACGCACGGGTCGTGCGTATTTGACAGCATTGCCAAAAATGCCTTGTTTCATGAAATTTTACTTTCCGATTGATCCGAAATTTCCCCCGATCTATTCCTAACTCAAAAACAGACAGTACCAGACAATATACCAGTCCAATCAACATCAAACAATCAAGCAAATCAATCAAAAACTCAACGATTACGAATTCCATTAAAACGCGATATATTTCAAAATAACGTTTTCGACTCAAAATCTTTCGAAACTAAGTCACACAATTCATTTCAAAACGGAATAAGCCTAAACGTGAGTAAAACTCACCCTTGAAGCGAGAGCCGTTGCCGAGCCGAAATCACCGATGTGTCAAAATCACCGAATCGAACCCAAACAACACCGAATCGCTCCTAACTTCGTTTCGAGCTTCCAATCGCGTTCAATCCGCTCCTAGCTTCGTTCCTAAACATAACCCAATCATCAATTTCATCATTTAATCCAATTTTTCAACAATTTCCTCTCTCAAAACCCCTAAAATTCGTAGGTCACAAAAAGGGGCAAAAACCGGATAAAATCTTACCTAGCTCTTGGGTTATGATGAGGAGAGTGAGATGATGAAGATGATGAATTTTGGAGGGTTGGGCTTCACTCCTCTTCTTCCTTTCTCTTCTTCTTTCCTCTTCTTCTTTCTCTTTTCCTTCTCTTCTTTCCTTTCTCTTTTCTCTTCTTTTCTTCCTCTGCTTCTTTTTTCTCTCTCGTGGACCCTTCTTCTTTTTTATTCAACACACACTCACACACATATATTTAATTAATAAATGAGTGGTAGCGTGGTCCAATTACCGTATTGATCTTAATCCCTTATTTCGATTTCAAAACTTCCTCGATCCGTATTATCCGGTTAACGATCCTGTGACAGCCAATAATTAATTTTAGCACTCAATAATTTTACCAATTAAGTACCAAATTAATTTAATTGGGTTAACATCCAAATAATTCGATTAATTATTTTGAGGATGTTACATTCTCTCCCACTTAAAAGAATTTTGTCCTCAAAATTAAACACAACGTACCTCAAGAAAACAAATACGGATATTGGGTCCGCATATCGTCCTCCAACTCCCAAGTAGCTTCCTCGACGGAAAAACCATCCCAAACCACCTTGACAATGGGAATTGACTTCGTCCGTAGCGTCCTCTCGCCACGTTCCATGATGTAATTTGGATCAGGTTGGAAAGACAAGTCCGGTCGGAGGTCAATCGTTTCAAAATCTAACGGTTGACTTGGATCGGGAATGTACTTTCGCAACTGAGACACATGGAATACATCATGCAAGTTTGACAATGGAGGAGGCAAGGCGATACGGTATGCAAGAGGCCCAACTCGCTCGATAATTTGGAAGGGTCCAATATACCGAGGACTGAGCTTCTTCACCCGTAATGCTCTACCTGTGCCAATTGTTGGTGATAATCTCAAAAACACATGATCACCTGTCTCAAACTCTAACGGCCTTCTCCTTTTGTCGGCATAACTCTTTTGCCTACTCTGAGCAGCTTTCATTCTTTCCCTGATCTGGCGGATCTTTTCAGTAGTGTCATGAACCATCTCGGGTCCTAACAATCGGTTCTCACCGACTTCCCACCAACACAATGGAGTTCTACACTTCCTACCATACAAGGCTTCAAAAGGTGCCATTCCGATACTGGAATGATAACTGTTGTTGTATGAGAATTCCACCAATGGAAGATGATCCTCCCATTTCTTCCCGTTATCAAGTACTGAAGCCCTAAGCATATCCTCTAATGTCTGGATAGTTCTCCCGGTCTGACCATCGGTCTGCGGGTGATAAGCGGTACTAAGAAGTACCTTAGTTCCCAATGCTTCATTCAGAGCTTTCCAAAATCGAGAAGTGAATTTCGGATCTCGATCCGACACTATAGTGGTAGGACCCCATGTAACCTTACTATGTTCTTCAAATACACCTCAGCTAACTTGGATACTTTACTGCTAGAACGAACTGGAATAAAATGAGCTGATTTGGTTAACCGATCTACAACTACCCAAATGGAGTCGTTACCGGCTTGAGACCTTGGCAACGCCATTACAAAATCCATGGAAATGTCTTCCCATTTCCACACTGGCACATCTAGTGGCCGTAGCAGACCAGCAGGCTTCTGATGTTCTATCTTAACTCTTTGGCAAGTTAAGCATTTTGATACAAATTCAGCAATCTCTAACTTCATTCCTTGCCACCAATACAACTGCTTTAAATCTCTATACATCTTGGTGGATCCAGGATGTACAGAAAATAAACTTCGGTGTGCTTCTTCTAGCACTTGCTTTTTAATATCTTCATTATCGGGCACACAGATCCTACCGTTGAAACAAATCACTCCATCACTATCTTCAGTAAAATCTGGCAACAATTTCTGCGATTGTAGCTTCACATCAATTTCCTGTGCTAAGCGAATAGAATCCCTTAATGAACTTGAGATCCTCATATGGCTCAACACTAACCGGTTTTTCCCTGATCTTGCATTCATATTTAAGTCCCTAAAGGACTCCCACAATTTCATCTCATGCATCATAAACTTTGCTATGTGAATGGATTTCCTACTTAGTGCATCAGCTACAACATTAGCCTTTCCCGGATGATACTTCAATTCGAAGTCATAATCCTTCAGAAATTCCACCCACCTTCTCTGCCTGTTATTCAACTCCTTCTGATCAAACAAATATTTCAAACTTTTATGATCACTAAAGACTTCGAAACGAGACCCATATAGGTAATGTCTCCAAATCTTCAGTGCGTACACAATAGCTGCCAATTCCAAATCATGAGTCGGATAATTCTCTTCATGAGTCTTCAACTGTCTGGAGGCATAAGCTACAACTTGTTGGTTCTGCATGAGAACACATCCCAAACCCTTCCCAGAAGCATCGCTGAAAATTTGAAAATCCAAAGACGGATCTGGAAGAATTAGGATTGGAGCAGAAGTCAACCTAACCTTCAACTCTTGAAAACATTCCTCACAATCGGTATCCCATATAAACGGTTGGGCCTTACGAGTTAACCGAGTAAGCGGAAGAACCAATTGTGAAAAACCTTGAATAAACCTTCTATAGTAACCAGCTAGACCCAAGAAACTTCTTATTTCTGTAACAGATGTTGGTCGCTCCCAATTCAACACCGCTTCCACTTTACTGGGATCCACCGCAACTCCCGATTGGGAAATCACGTGTCCCAAAAACTTTACTTCCGGCATCCAGAAGTCACACTTTGACGGCTTGGCATACAATTTCTTTTCACGGAGTACGTTCAGAACAATGCGGAGATGTTAAACATGGTCCTCAATGGTCTTAGAGTACACCAAGATGTCATCAATAAAAACTACCACAAACTGATCGAGATAAGTATGGAATACTCGGTTCATGTAATCCATGAATACCGCTGGAGCATTAGTCAAACCGAAGGGCATTACTACGAACTCGTAATGTCCATACCTCGTACGGAAAGCCGTTCTCGGAATATCTAAGGCTCGTACCTTTATTTGATGATAGCCCGACCTCAGATCAATTTTTGAAAATACCACTGCACCTCGAAGTTGATCAAGCAAATCGTCTATCCTTGGCAATGGATATTTGTTCTTGATCGTCACTTTGTTGAGTTGTCGATAATCTATGCACAATCTCATGCTACCATCCTTCTTTTTGACTACCAACACCGGAGCACCCCATGGAGAAGCACTCGGTCGGATAAACCTTTTCGATATTAATTCTTCAAGTTGAGACTTCAGTTCCTTCAGTTCTAAAGGAGACATCCTATAAGGAGCAATAGATATCGACCCTGTACCAGGAATCAATTCTATTGAGAATTCTACCTCTCGGTCAGGAGGTAAGGACGAAACATCCTCTGGAAAGACATCTAGAAATTCATTTACCACCTGCACAGATGACAAATCTAAACCTGTTTCAGTAGATGCAGACAACATAATAAGAATAGCCTCCGCACCTTGGAATAATGACTGGCTTGCTTCGGTGTAAGAGATCGTAGCTTCAAAATCTGCCTGTGTCAACCCTACGGATTCGGAGGCGAAGCTAATGGTTCGATCGGCACAGTTGATTGTTACGTGATTCTCAGCCATCCAATTCATACCCAGAACAATGTCCATACTTCTCATAGGCAAGCAGATAAATTTCACAACAAATTGTCTGTCCCCTATGACAAGTAGGCAATTTTCACACAATGATTGGGTCTGGATACGACCCTTGGCAGCAGTTAAAATAGTTATCGGTTCGGATAGCTCAGATATTGCTAGTCCCAACCGATCCACACACGCTTGTGATATAAAACAGTGAGTTGCACCGGAATCATACAAAATATTGACTGAGTTATTAAAAAGAGATCCCGTACCCCTCAGAAGATTATCAGTAGGCGTGATGGTTCGAGCATCCAATGTGTTAATTCGTCCTTGCCTTGGCGCATTCGGGACTCCTTGGAAACTTTTCTTTGCTGGGCACTGGTTTGCATAGTGGCCCTCTTCGTTACAATGATAGCACCGGTTTGGCCTTTGTCGACAGTCACCCTGATGATGTCTTCCACAAGTTTCACATTTGCGGAACTTTGATGAGTCAAAGGATTGCACCTGCTTTCCTTTATAATTACTTCCCTTGAATGGCCTGGATGGAGTAGAAGATTCAGCAACCTTTTTCTTACCCTTCCAGTAATCTTTCTTTTCAGCATACATTTTCCTCAGGTCCTCCTCAGCAACATATGCTTGTTGTACTAAGGCAGGATAATTAACCAAGGTGTAAGAACTGAGTCCTTGGCTCACATCAGCTCGGAGACCTTCTTTGAACATTTGCATCTTCCACATATCATTTGGGGCATATCTCCCCAACTCATAGAACTGAGATAGTCTCTCAAATTTTGCAGCATATTCCCCAACTGACAAATCACCTTGCTTAAGATTCACAAACTCTGTTTGTTTACTCAGCTTCTTCACCGAAGGGAAATATTGCTTCAGAAACAATTCCTTGAAGTTGTCCCAAGTGAGGGGAGTCCCTTGTAGTTCCATCATTTGTCTTGCATTACACCACCAGGTGTGGGCATCTTCATCGAGCACATTTGCCGCACATATTACCTTCTCTTCTTCCCTGCATTGCAAGGTTTGAAAAATTTTCTCCATTGAATCAATCCAATAGTAGGCAGTCATTGGATCCGGTCCTCCCTTGTAAGTCGGGGGCTTCATCTTTTGAAATTGGAAATATGTCCAGTTAGGATCTTCTTGATGAGGTTGGAAGTTGGGCTGTTGCAGACCCATTTGGTCCTGCTGCATTTGCAACATATCCTGCATCATCTTCTGTTGATTCTCAATGACATTCTGCATCCATTCAAAGTTTGGATCAACAGGAGGAGGAACGCCTCTACCTCTTCTGGCCATGATTCTGCGAAATATGCACAAAGTATTAAGTTGATCAAGCTCAATGTCTAATAGCATACTAAGAAAATCACGACTGGAGAAAGCAAAGACCCTAAAAGCTAAGTCCGACTAGGTCGAACCGCTCTGATACCAACTGTAACACCCCGGTATATTTATTTGATAAAAACACCCGAGTGCACATCAATAAACATCAGAGATAAAATTTCCTGCTCAGACACTGAATACCACTATAAAATTTTTGCTGAAATAAAACATAACTGTCTTATACACAAATAAGACCATACGGTACCTAGACCATAAACTGTCAGCAACTAGGGTAGTCAGAGTCATACAAGAAAGCGGAATGAAAGATAAACATAACACTAATGCCATAGTGTTGAGATACATGAACAACAGAAGGAAAATAAACTTAAACATAAAGCTAAGTCATCATCCATCTCCCGGGGCCACCTACTCGTGCCTCTGAGGTTTCTTCTGTCCCTGAGTATCTGTAAAACAACAACATTTAAACAGTGAGATACAATCTCAGTGAGTTCTACCGAGACCCCTACTAACACTCTCGGTTCAATTATGAAACCCTTTTTAAGATTTGACACGGCACCAACTGCAAACCTGCTAATCCTGGTAAACCGTGTTATAAGGTTTTAGTTCAGTACGACACCGACTGCAAACCTGCTAATCCCGGTGAACCGTACCATAAAACTTTTTTACGTACCACCGACTGCAAACCTGCTAATCCCGGTGAACGTAACGCATAACTTTTTAACATAACACCGACTGCAAACCTGCTAATCCCGGCGAACCCCATAACCAATAGTGTCTCCTAATGGCACAGAGCCTAGGGTAAGGGATCATGACTGCCCCGCCTAGTATGTCAACATGGGTCGCCACCCAAACTCGATATAATATATATATCTACGATCATATGAACATTTAGTTCATCAATTTATACTTTGCTACATAGGACTCATAGTCTATTTGTTATCAATAAAACATATCCGCTCACGTACGCTATTATTCGGTTTTTCGAAACGATTTAGTCATCAAAAGCGTTTTGTAAAACCCGTTGTGACACACCCGAAATCATGGCATCATAAGCCTAATATCATTATATAAGGGTTAGGAAAGGATTAGGAGAGGATTGGAATCGAAACGGAATCATTTAGGGCACTTTGAAAAATTTGGACAGAAGCATGCGCACGGGTCGTGCCCCTGGGACGCACGGGTCGTGCGCCCCGTTAAGCATTTTTAAAAACTGAAACCGAACCCGGCGCACGGGTCGTGCCTCTGCACGTACGGGTCATGCGTCCTGTTAGAAAATTTTTAGACACTGAACCCGAACCAGGCGCACGGGTCGTGCGCCCTGGACGCACGGGTCGTGCGTATTTGACAGCATTGCCAAAAATGCCCTGTTTCATGAAATTTTACTTTCCGATTGATCCGAAATTTCCCCCGATCGATTCCTAACTCAAAAACAGACAGTACCAGACAATATACCAGTCCAATCAACATCAAACAATCAAGCAAATCAATCAAAAACTCAACGATTACGAATTCCATTAAAACGCGATATATTTCAAAATAACGTTTTCGACTCAAAATCTTTCGAAACTAAGTCACACAATTCATTTCAAAACGGAATAAGCCTAAACGTGAGTAAAACTCACCCTTGAAGCGAGAGCCGTTGCCGAGCCGAAATCACCGATGTGTCAAAATCACCGAATCGAACCCAAACAACACCGAATCGCTCCTAACTTCGTTTCGAGCTTCCAATCGCGTTCAATCCGCTCCTAGCTTCGTTCCTAAACATAACCCAATCATCAATTTCATCATTTAATCCAATTTTTCAACAATTTCCTCTCTCAAAACCCCTAAAATTCGTAGGTCACAAAAAGGGGGAAAAACCGGATAAAATCTTACCTAGCTCTTGGATTATGATGAGGAGAGTGAGATGATGGAGATGATGAATTTTGGAGGGTGGGCTTCACTCCTCTTCTTCCTTTCTCTTCTTCTTTCCTCTTCTTCTTTCTCTTTTCCTTCTCTTCTTTCCTTTCTCTTTTCTCTTCTTTTCTTCCTCTGCTTCTTTTTTCTCTCTCGTGGACCCTTCTTCTTTTTTATTCAACACACACTCACACACATATATTTAATTAATAAATGAGTGGTAGCGTGGTCCAATTACCGTATTGATCTTAATCCCTTATTTCGATTTCAAAACTTCCTCGATCCGTATTATCCGGTTAACGATCCTGTGACAGCCAATAATTAATTTTAGCACTCAATAATGTTACCAATTAAGTACCAAATTAATTTAATTGGGTTAACATCCAAATAATTCGATTAATTATTTTGAGGATGTTACACCAATAGTTCAAGAACAATAAGCAAAACTCTAATCGTGAGCAAAACTCACCCGGAATGACGAAGTCACAACCAATCGAAATTCCACGCAACGCTCAAGACGAGTATCTACTCGAACGGTCCCCGTAACGGCTCCTCTCAAACACCAAGCACTTCAATTTCGAATTCTATACTCTAGAGACTTCAAAACAGCAACTCAACCATCTCCCATGATCCTTCAATCCCAATGTAGTTGCTGAATTTGTTCCAAACAACGACGTAGCTTCACAATTTCACTCTCCTTAGCTCCAATTTAACATGCAAGCCTTCAAGAAGGAGAAAAACCAATTTTGGGGCTTCAAAGACCAACCATGGTGAAGTGAGAATGAGAGAGCTTTAGCTCGTGACACTTGTACCATTAGAAAGAGGAAAGAAAATGGAGAAGAATGGTAGCAAGAAAACTCACATGCAATGAGAATGGTGATGTTTCCTCCTCCCTCCTTCTTCCTTCACCTTTGCCTCCTCCTCTCTCAACATCCTTCTCTTTTCATTCTGTTTCAGTACATTGGTGAAGTGAGTGAGGGTGTGGCTGAGTGGGGTGAGTTTATGAGAGTTTTAAAGGAAGGTGAAATTACTATTTTGTCCTTATGTTCAGCTCTCACTTCAACTCTCCTTTTCTCACTTTCTCTCTTCCAATTTTATTTCCAAATGGCTGAATGAGAGGGAAAGGAGTAGGGTCAGGTGGTGATATGAGGTGAGGGTTGTTTAAATGAGGCAAAATGACCAAAATGCCCTTGGTTCATTAATATCCATTTAGGTCCATTTTAATCCATCAAATACCCATCAATCCATATGACTTAGCAGTTTAAATAACATCTCCATAATCCTAGCACGATTAGGACCCAATCCGTTATTAATTCATCAATGATACTTCCTCATTATGAGACGAAATGACGATTTTACCCTTGTGCTCTAATTCCCACAACGATTCACACAATTCGGATAAATTGTGTGCATTTCATATAATTGAGCAATTCAATATTGGTTTCGCGAGATTACCATATCCATGACTCAATTTATTATTTGATCGAATAATAAATTGCCAGTTGATTTTGTAAATCGAAATTCACGAAACAGGGGTGTTACACTCACCCCAACTTGAAAGATTTTGCCCTCAAAATCATTCCAATCCTCTATACCTTGTCGACACGCAATTTTATCCGATAATCGACTATTCCGACCTTTCGCTTGCAGACACTAACAGTTATGTACCAATGGTATACCTACAATCTGTTGAGAACACAACCTTATATATAGCTTAGGTCATTTATACGTCCTTCTCTATCAAAGCTAAAAACTCAGAAGGTTCCTACTTAGCCGTAGCTTGAATTTGAAGAAATGATGTCTAAGAGAGGATTACCTTGAAATCAAACCATGCAGTATCCGGAAGAACAGTTTTCTTCTCTTCCCGAGTTACGCTTACATAAGCGCTTGACTCATTTTACTAAAAATTTTGACTTAAGTAAACAGAGTTATTTATAAAATAGGTTGACTATTAGTCCTAATGAATGTAGAAAACGATTTTTCTTGCAACTCGGCCCAAGAAAACTCTAAAATCGTAGTGAAATGTCCTTTCATTACATTAATTCCAAAAACTGGAAAGTATTATCGTTTCATTTGGACAAAAATTCTTTTCAATGGGGTTTTCAAATAATGATACTTTGAAAAATCCGATTATCCAAAATGTTAATTCACCCCAACTTATAAATGACCTTACTCAATGCACGACGTTTCAACAAAGGTAACCTCATTCCCGGGTTTTAAAAAATTTACAATATCGAAAGTGAGAATAAAAGTCTTACTTTGTTGAAATCAGCCATTTGTGTGATCAAAATCTCACAAACTTCCCTTATCGTGCTTGAGTTGGGATCCTTTCCGATTAAAAATTATTTGGTTCCGTGAGGAAGGAATCAGGAAAGACATTGAGCCAAAAGGACGGCGGATATTTTATTCTAAAATAGGGACAGAGTCAGGTGCTCAGATCGGGCCTTAGGGCGCATGATTCGGGCTCCCAATTCTGTACCTGTGTCAAAAACGTTTTTTCCTTAAACCGCTATTTTATTCGATCCAATTCATTTCCTTTCAATCCTTTTCTCGAATTAGCCCAAAGATAAAACTTCAAGGTTAGTACAAAGAATTGCATTTCGTGATGAAAATCAGGCATGAATCAAATGTCTCGAGAGACTACACAAAATGGTTATAGGATTCACTATCAAGGACTCATGTGTTATACACTCACTATCCAATAATTTAGTCTCAGGCTGACATGTGGTTCATCCTTAGATATTCTTCCATCAAAATAGTGTAGTGGGTAAAGCTTTTTACTACACATATCCAAACTGTCTGATTGTCGTAGAAACAATCTCGTACGTTGTGCCATAATCAGAACAACTCCAAATTCACTCTTGACATCTAACCAATAGATTATCAGAATGGAGAAACTAGTCTTGATCCGTCCAGTGGATCAAAGTCACAGTAACTTACTGTTAACCCTAACGAGATCAAGTTTACGGTTGGAGTTTTACCTCAGTAGTGGAAGCTTGAACACTAGAACTGCCGAAAGGTAATTGCCCTAACATGGCTTGATACCTCTCCTACTAGCAATTATATTCATATGTTAACCCAGTCTTCCATTACTTCTGAGTAGACATTTGAGTAACTCACATCTTCCGTTGTCTTAGAACACTTATTGCATTTCAGGCAGCCACCGGTACAAACGATATTTTTTAACTAACCCAAAATACTAATAAGAGCGCGTCTTTGTACCCTTATAACTCGGTCCACGGAACTCAACCCTACGACCTGATGCCCTTACACAAGCTATAGCTTTTTCGGAATTGTCTAAGTCAACGAGTTATCCAATTTCAGCTGTCTTTCTAGATCAACCAGACTAGAACTTTGATACCTATGCTTTCTTAGGTCTTGATCACTCAGACTCTAAGTGAATAAGAATTTCGGTATTAGGAATCCTACTAGAACGACATAAGGTTTTCCTTAGAAGGTAAGATTTAGTGTCATCTTAGGAAATCCTTGGTTTATCGATTAACTTTAGCGTAGCAATTATTCTCGGATCAGTTACGAAATTGGAACCACGGTGGCACCAATGGGATTTTGAAAACAAAATGTTATTTAGGGAATCAAGCGAGCACACCATAAGTGTCTTCATATTGATTCATAAAATCTGAGTATATATCATTTAGAATTTCCTTGGCCCAGCTTCTTTCCGAATTTCCCGTAACTATTCAAACATAATTATTACGATCACGTTAATCAATCAAGCTGCAGAACGAGTTCCATTCCCATGACAACATCATGTTCACCACCTAGGTGACCTTAAGCTTCTCGTTCTTCCAACCACTTAGTTGAGGCCTTACAGTCTAAGACTTCGGAACCACTTCCAATGGTTGAATGGCTATCACTACTTTTGACAATTTTCGGAAAATAGGTTTCTTGGAAAAACATACAGTGAACATCATCCTGAACCGGTACTTAGGAGTCTAAACTGACTGATTGGAAATCCTTTCCAATTTCCCGCACAACAGGGAGGTTCACACTCCACGAATGCTTTAGAGTTCACTGTTTAGATTAAATTAGAGGTACACTTCATAATACAATTGGAGACATGATTCACAACCCACTCAGAGGTGTAGATATTTTTGTTAGCTTTCCAACGCCTCTCAGAACATAAAAATCAGAGTTCCGGAGCAAAAGTTACGAACAAAATGAGTCATAAGACTAACGAGAATTTCTTACAGACCGTGATCGGGATGCTTCTAATCAGCGGATTGAAATAAGGTCACTTCTACCGATCCCACATACTAACCCGTTTTAAAAGGATTTGGTTCATAATTCCTGATCGGGACTTAACCTGATCGGCACATTGTGATTCTGCTAGTCAATACTGACGATGGACTATCTTTACTTAGTTGGCTTTATCACCTGTCACGTTGTGACTCGGAAGAAGAAGAATCGGGATCTATGCTTGAGGTTATCCAAAAGGAATTTCTTAACTGCTACCTAAACAGGGGTTAGTTCATGCCAGAAGGTAAGATTTACTGTGAAACAGTATTTCGGTAACTAATAGACTGGCTATGCAATGGTCAGGGTTTCGAGTGTTAACTAATCTAATAGATCTCAGGATACTGACATTACTACTGCCCAATGGCTTTGCTTAGCTTGCACTCTCAGTAATACCTACGACGTCTTATGCTGCGACTCACTAGTTGCATCAGATTCATTGACTGAACAGTCACCCACAGTTTCCTCGAACCATCGTGGATGCCCATCATTGTTCCCAAATGTCATCTGTAGCCCTCTGCTTTGGCTGCGCGCTCTGATGAAACGAGAAGGCTAGAAATCCTATGGCTTAGGGTTTCAGATATTTCCGGGGCTGAGGCAACTAACTGTCATAATTTTCAGTAATTTACATGAAACATTGAGTGGATCCTGACTCAATACGTCACATAATATACTAGAAGGTTCTGACATTTTAGTTGTCAAAGTCCCTAGCTGACTCGATCTAACGTCTTGACCAGAAGGTCACTAAGTCCGACAAGGCCGAACTGCTCTGATACCAAATGTAACACCATGGTATTTCAAAAACAAGAAATACAAAGAATTACCTAAACTTACATTTTGGTTTACATCAAAGTATAAAAATTCCCGCTTAGATAAACATCGTTGCAAGAAATAGCGGAAACTCTTACACATCATTAATCAAATTCGAGTCACAAGACCGAATACAACGACAACATCGGAATCAAAAACAAGGATGAAAGAGTAAATCTCCAACTTCTCCTCGAGCATGATAACTGACCATGCCGCCTGCTATCCTTATTTCCTGTCCTCTGTAAAAAAAACAACATATGAAAGGGTGAGATAACATATCTCAGTGAGTTCTACTGTAACCCCTCACATCACTCGGTTCAATTATAAAACTGTTGCAACATAGTTTAATTTATAAACTATTTGCTCATATATATACTTAGCCCATTACCGACCGTGCAACAGCCACAATCTCGGCATCTAATGTGCTATTCATTTATTTTTAAGCCTTGTAAAGTTACTTTACCATTACAAGCTTAACAATCGAAACACCGATCGTGCACACAACCACGATCTTGATGAATCGTGTACTTACCGTAGCATAACATCGACCATGCACACAACCACAATCTCGATGAATCGTGTACTTACCGTAGCATAACATCGACCGTGCACACAACCACAATCTCGATGAACCCCCATTAGTATCTATTCCATAACGTTTCCAGGGCCTAGGGTGAGGGCTCATGACCTTCCATTCCTAGTATGCTAGTCGTTGGGTTGTCACCCAACTTGATATAATCTATATATCACACCCGCATTGGGCCGACTTCTATATTCGATATAATCTATATCTATCGGTGTTCTATAACCCGTTTTGATGAGTACGATACTAGACATACGGCATTATACTACAGTACCAAGTTGGACATGTAATTCGTGTTATTATTCAAAAACATGTACTCACACACGGTCTACTTTTCGGTTTTTCAAACGATTATAGTTTTCCAAAACCTTTTCTCAAAATCATGTTGATCACCTTCAAAACAATGATTTTATCAAGGTAATATCATCACAATTGGTTGGAAGAAAGATTAGAAGAGGTCTGGAATCGAAAGGAGCGACGAAACGAGAAATTTACACCTTGAGACAGAACCACACACACGGTCCGTGCCCTAGGGGCGCACGACCCGTGCGTGATGCACCACTGGCGCACGGTTCGTGCCATAGGGGCGCACGATCCGTGTGCCCTGTTCTGTATTCCGAGTTCCTTCCGTTTCTCTCGTTTCGCTTCTCCGTTCGGGTCCAATTCCAATTCCGATAAAAAATCCAACCTCAAAACAGATAATATATATATATATGTATGTGTGTGTGTGTGTGTTTCCAGACTATAATTCCAGTCAAAAATCAATATAACATATATAAGTTTTTATAAAACCCGTTATACGCGAGTATTTGGAAAAACGGTTTTCGACTCGATAAATCTTTTGAAATCCAAATATTAACCACAGAACCAAAACACCAATAGTTCAAGAACAATAAGCAAAACCCTAATCGTGAGTAAAACTCACTCGGAATGACGAAGTCACAACCAATCGAAATTCCACGCAACGCTCAAGACGAGTATCCACTCGAACGGTCCCCGTAACGGCTCCTCTCAAAAACCAAGCACGTCAATTTCGAATTCTACAATCTAGAGACTTCAAAACAGCAACTCAACCATCTCCCATGAGCCTTCAATCCCAATGTAGTTGCTGAATTTGTTCCAAACAACGACGTAGCTTCACAATTTCACTCTCCTTAGCTCCAATTTAACATGCAAGCCTTCAAGAAGGAGAAAAACCAATTTTGGAGCTTCAAAGACCAACCATGGTGAAGTGAGAATGAGAGAGCTTTAGCTCATGACACTTGTATCATTAGAAAGAGGAAAGAAAATGGAGAAGAATGGTAGCAAGAAAACTCACATGCAATGAGAATGGTGATGTTTCCTCCTCCCTCCTTCTTCCTTCACCTTTGCGTCCTCTCTCAACATCCTTCTCTTTTCATTCTGTTTCAGTACATTGGTGAAGTGAGTGAGGGTGTGGCTGAGTGGGGTGAGTTGATGAGAGTTTTAAACGAAGGTGAAATTACTATTTTGTTCTTATGTTCAGCTCTCACTTCAACTCTCCTTTTCTCACTTTCTCTCTTCCAATTTTATTTCCAAATGGCTGAATGAGAGGGAAAGGAGTAGGGTCAGGTGGTGATATGAGGTGAGGGTTGTTTAAATGAGGCGAAATGACCAAAATGCCCTTGGTTTATTAATAACCATTTAGGTCCATTTTAATCCATCAAATACCCATCAATCCATATGACTTAGCAGTTTAAATAACATCTCCATAATCCTAGCACGATTAGGACCCAATCGGTTATTTCATCAATGATACTTCCTCTTTATGAGACGAAATGACGATTGTACCCTTGTGCTCTAATTCCCACAATGATTCACACAATTCAGATAAATTGTGTGCATTTCATTAAATTGAGCAATTCAATATTGCTTTCGTGAGATTACCATATCCATGACTCAATTTATCATTTGATCGAATAATAAATTGCCAGTTGGTTTCGTAAACCGAAATTCCCGAAACAGGGATGTTACAAAAAGAGTCAATCCAAACACATCAGATATTCTAATCCCACACTTATCTTTCATACAAATAACTCTAATCTATATAGTTAAAGAGTCTAGATATTTATATTACGATATAAAATCTTCTTATACTATCTGATAAAAAAATTCTTACACTTTGGCCTTAAATATGACTTTTTAATTAATTAGTTTATTTTTATGTAATCATCCATTCTATTTTTAGGATGCTTCTTGGGTGAGGGAGCAAACCAAGTCCCTCACTAATGTACCATGTAAACTGACCATTAGATATAACATAAAATATTATGAGTGGTTGAGATTGTATTAATCAACCCGAAATCTCAACCACTCATAACATTTTATGTTATATCTAACCGTCAGTTTAAGTGGTAAACCGATGAATGATCCCCCACTCTTGAAGCATCCCTATTTCTATCCATAAAGTAAACGGAGAAAAAATCAAATTGTGAATTTTGATCATCACCACCAAAAATAAAGTAAGCAGAGAGGTTTATCCAAAAAAAAAGGTAAACAAAGAGAATTAAAATTGGCCGATTCTATAACATAACACATGTAGCGAAGACATCATTACTCACATGCCTGACTTTTTTTCTCATGTCAAAAGTTACTAGTGGCAGCGGACTCCGGGATATTTAGTAAATTTAGTCTAGTGGTGGGAGATAGAGTGGAGAATGAGTCAATAGAATCATCAACATCATCTACACATAATCTCAAAGTTTTCCTAATATTTGTGATGAAAAAAATATCATTCCCATGTTTCTTATGTGTCAGACATGATAAACATATTGCAAAAAATATCTTTATTATTTAAAAACACAAGTATATAAATTGACATTTTTTCTCATCTAAAAGACGAGTACTTTTGGAAACTCTTTTTTCTACGTTACACTAGTGCAGAAAAGACATTTATCATCGGTTATTTTGGACATTTAGCGTCGGTTATTTGTTGATGCTAAATGTCCCGATGTTAAAAGTGAGACATTTAACATCAGTTATTTAACCGATGCTAATTGTCACATTTAGCATCGGGTGTTTAAATAGCCGATGTTAAATGTCCATTTCATCACTGTTTTTGATGTCTGAAAATGACATTTAGCATTGGTTATTTGAAACAACCGATGCTAAATGTCCTGAAAAATGACATTTAGCATCGGTTATTTCAAACAATCGATGCTAAATGTCCTGGAAATGACTTTTAACATCGGTTATTTGAAACAACCGATGCTAAATGTCTAATTTTAAAAAAAAGACATTTAGCACCGGTTGTCTATTTTTTTTTAAAAAATGGTTCTCAATTTACATCTTACCACACACTACTAAGAAAGTGCAATAGCACAAAGGGGAATGCAAGTAACCGGTCCATTACAAATTATATAGTTCATAACGATACGGATTAACTCAAATTGTTTAAAAGTAAGCTAAATGGCTAGCAGAAGCAAATAAGCAATAAAAAGTACCACTTCAAGTATAATTCTTCAGATTCTATATCCATACACTGGCTCTCTTGACTGTGCTGCGAAAACCTTGAAAGCAGGAGGACCCTTCAGATAGATATAAGAATGTATCAGATAGATATCTTGGAGAAAGAAGATGTATACATTTTCAATTAAGTCAATAGTTTTGCTATATGTTATCTTTTTTCCTTGCTGATCCGTGACATGAAATACTGTATTTCATTAAGTGAACAAGTTAGCTGCTTAATTAATAGATGCAAAGTGCATTTTGCTGTCCAAGTATTCATAGATGCAAAGATACTGAATTACTTGATAATTGCCAAAGTACACCTAGCTAACAATTTTAAGTTGATTACTAAATCAATGTTTACCAAATCAAGAGATATCGACAATTCAACATTAAGTATCCTCCATTAGCGAATTTCAGCTTCCCACAGAAGCACTTATAAAACCATGATGGAAGGTTCTCATTGTTAACAAGTATACATTAACAAATATCTTAGGTTTTTATACTAATGAGAATTCTAGTTATGATATGTATGGTACTGAAATGGCCTGAATAACAAATTAATATAAGACAAAATTTTGCATAAGCTTACTCCTTCATATTCACTCCAAGGAGGCTTCCCTGTGAACATTTCTATTATTGTACAGAGCTGTTATGTTTTTGCATAACCGCTTGCATCACCTGTATGAGAAACACGGGTCAGTACGGAATACATGATAACCACAGAGTAATATAGATTATAGAGTAAGAATATACCTCTGGAGCCATCCAGTATGGTCTTCCTTTCAAAGATAGATCAACAGAATTCCCAGTTAGCTGTAGAAATAAAGATCCCAAGACTATTTTAATGGACATAAAGTAACTACTGGCAGCAAAGGTAGTGGTGAAAGCTACTAGAAATCATGATAATGACTAGAAATCCATAGTATCTGTACAATGAGAGAGCATAAATATATAGTAGAAGGGGAATTTTACAACTCACATGCTTGGCCATCCCAAAGTCAGCAAGCTTAACAACACCAGAAGCATCAACAAGCAAGTTAGCCCCTTTGATATCCCTATATGAATCCATGAAAAGAAAAGAAAAATGTCATCAGATGATTCAAATCCAAACTGAAATAGTCATAGTAATGCTAAAACAAAATACAGACAAAATTCATTCTCCATTAAAAGAAGTATTTGCAAAAATCTCAGGTAGAGATTTTTTATCCTAGTTTGATACGGAGCAGGTTATCAAGCCTATGAATTGTCTGTTTGCTGTGCAAGTAAGCCAACCCCGAAAGAATATGTTTTGTGAAATTCCGAACAACAGATTCTGTTATCGCACCACAATGTTCGTGAACGTATTTATTTATTGAACGGGAATGGACATATTCCAAATAAATATAAAACTTGTCTTCTATTTGAGAACACATAAACCAAATATATTATAAGGTTTTGTGGCAGTTCAGTAAGTAATGATTAATCATGGACAAGGGAAACTTAACAATAGATTGCTTACGATTTCACTGCCGTAGTACTGCACAATGTTTGGATGTTTCAGCTGGCCAAGAACTTTAATTTCCTGAAACAGAAAGGGGGGAAATTATAATGAGGATCAACTGAATTAACAAGGAAAATTATCTTACATGACTAAAACTTTTCCAGGAGAAAACTGATGAGATAATTTACACATTTCATATATCCTGAACAGGTAATAAATAAACAAGCATTAACAAACAAGTGATGGACAACCTGCTCTAACTGCTTTATGCTCTCTACAGATTTTAGATCATCAGAGAATATTTTTGCTTCCTTCATTGTACACAGTGCTCCAGTTCCTCTGCCAGGAATGAAAATATGCTTTGGAGCTTCCAAAAGAGACAAAAAATGTAATAGCTCAAACTGATTACAAACTTCTATACACATACCTATTGGTGACAGTATAAACACTTCCAAAAGTACCTCTTAGTTCCTCAAGTATTGGATCAGAGAGCAATAATCCATAAGTCATGACCAAATAAAACTGAGATTAAAGACCCAAGCAAAAATAAGTCAGTAGTAAAATTACCTGTTCTATATCAAATCTTGTGTGAAATCCTGTGTGAAATCCTTTAGAGTTTTCAAGTTGTAAACCTCCTTTGATATCCGGTACTTACTCACGGTACATAAAATCACAAAACAGAGAAAAGAGGGAAATTAGAGTCGAGAAAAAAAGGAGAGAAACGAAGAATACATCACAAGTGGGCGATTATTACCTATGTTTAGGCTTTGAATCAACCTTTTGATGCTCTTTAATCTGAATAGTACCCAAACAGTGTTAGGGTTTTAGGACCAGAAGTGAAAATCAAATTAAATCACTAAGAGAGTGATTTCTTGTACCTGTGTAGCTTCTGTTTCGTTTCAACCTCCGTTTTTCAACAATCCAGCACGTTTCGTTACATGCACTTTGAGAGAAGAAGAATAAGTGAGATTCAAACAGTAAGGTTCTGAAATCAAAGAAAAACAACCAAAATTGAGAGGGGTTTTGGTAGGTACCATTGTATCTGTGCTTCTAATCACCATTGAAGCATCTTCGTTGTTAAAATCTGCAGAAATCATTGACAGTTTAAAATCCCTAGCAGACAAGAAGAAGAAAGGACGAAGAAGATGAAGCTGAGTATGAGAGAATACCTCAGTGACTAAAACGGCGCAAAATTAGGGTTCTTTGCACTGAAAGCGATGGCGAGAGCACCGGGTGAGAGAAGAAGCAGTGACGACAAGGAAAACTCAAAAGCTTCTTCTGACGGCGGGGACGACGGCAGGGATGCTTTGTAGTGCGACGTTCAGAGAGCAGAGAGCAGAGACAGCGAGAGTGGAGAGAGCAGATACGATTAAAGTGGAGAGAGCAGAGAAGAGCGCTTGAAGTTTCAGAGAGTGAGAGATTGAAAGAATACGAGAGAACGCGAGGTAATCGGAAAACAATGGGACCTTTAGCATCGATTGTTTATACAACTGACGCTAAATGTGTTAGAGATACACATTTAACATCGGTTGTATAAACAACCGATGCTAAATGTCTGACACGTGTGCTTTTAACATCAGTTGTTTAAACAACCGATGCTAAATGTAGGCGCAAAAATTGAAAACTTCCATTTAATTTCAAAATGGTGCTTTCTAAAGTCACTTTTGCACTAGTGTTATGTGATATTAAAAACAAAAAAACAAACAAACTGAAGAGTTTATTGGTAGAATAAAGACATCCCGACATATAATTGAAAGTCTTCATTTTTTTTCTAGAAAAAATATGAATTAAACTCTTTCATATATATATATATATATATATATATATATATATATATATATAATATAATCATTACAAATAAAAAAACTAAAGAGATGCTCTCATGAAATGAACCTGGCATCACACCTTAATTTATTTCTACATCCGACCCACTTTATAAAAAACAATGTAGATGTAGTTCTAAACACCTTAACGTTACCAAGAAGTTACTTGTGATGTTCATTTTATGGCCCGTAGATAAAGAGTTGTTATTCTAAGTTAAGCAAATTGATATTGATTTTTCTTTTATTTATTGTCTAGTAAAATCTAATTTTTATTTTATTAATTTATTTCACAAATACTTAAAATTTTAACAAAATATAATACAATAGTAATAAATAATAAAAATATTAAGCATGCTTAAATTTTTTTATTTTAAATTATGTTTTCTACATAATTTTTATCCATTACATTGTTTCCTAAGACATTTCTTAAGGGATCTTGTTTAGTTTGTTTTAAATCTTTGCCCACCACACTTCAAATTTTAAGGTAGGAGTCACGCATTTCTTTTCGATTTGTATCAATTGGAATACTACTTCATCTCTAAATATAAGTAAACTTGGAATACTACTTCATGTCTAAATATATTTTTTTCACCAAAAAAAAAATATAAGTAAAAGTGGGTCAAACAAAAGTTAATATATTTGATTTAAATTTTGGACCAAATAATCAACTTCTGTTAAATCTGCAAGCTAATGATAAATTTCTTCAACCCAATTACTCATATTCATATTCATTCACATGCAAATTTCAGAGTAAATTGTTCAAGCAAATATAACTTTCAAGTCAGAAACACCACCATTATTTCCTTATTTATCATTCTTGAACACTAAGTACATGACTTCGATCTATATATTGAATACAGAGCATTATTTCTTTTTGAAAATTAAAGGTGTTGTTAATTAACTAACAACTTGGGAAGGGAATCCCACAAGAATTAGCAACCCTTTTGGAACCAGGATAGTTAAGATATTGCTTCAGGCTTGGGTTTCTAAGATACCCACATAAGCATGACCTTTGCTCCTTCAATTTCTCACAACATGCACTCGAAGGTGGAGAATTAGAAGTGATTGCACTAAGACAAGGTCTCAATTCCGCTGGGCTGCAAGTCACACCCTCAGCAATTGGTAAATACATCTCCACCATAAGCACTACCACTAGCATAATTGAAAAAACAACCTTCATCTTTTGAATTGAGTTTTGTTATAAGGAAAGATGTGCTTAGAAAATAAGCCTCTTTGGCACTTTATATAAGTGGAGAGTAGTAGTGGGTGGTGTTCGGTTCTCTATGAGTTAAATATGTTATTTTTATCCTATTGACTTGATGATATATATAATGACAATATATGTTAAATATGTTATTTTTGTCCTATTGGCTGCATGTGTTATATTATATGTTATTTTTGTCCTATTGGATTTATAAGTTTTTTTTACCAAGATAGTACGAGTTAAATATGTTATTTTTGTCCTTTATAATTTGTAAATTTTATTGCTACTCTTTATGAAAAAATTTGCTCACTTTTAGTTTCATATTATCTTTCTTCAATGCTTTTTGTCCCTTCACGACTTTTAGTAATGCTTAGTTCAATTGACAAAATGCCTAAATTGATAGAATGGATATCATATCCTAGGTTCGGACCCAGGACCTTACAGTTGTGTGTGAGTTTCAAGTGACTCTTGCCACTCTGTCTACATACAAAAAAAAAGCTTTGACGAGTGAAATTGTGGGGACTAAAAGTGAGTAAATTTTTTTAGGAACTAAAAACAAAACTAGCAAGTTTTGTAGGGACCAAAAACATATTTAACCCTTGGGTATATTTATCAGGGGTTAAGATATTCTCCATTTCTCATAAGAAATGCATGATCCGTTAATATAGTTTTGCGAGCATAAACACACACATTTATATATTTCACACATCCATTTATTTTGAGAAAATGAGAGGGTATCTAGACGTTAAAAGACTGTTTTTTTGGCAAATAACAATAATTGGAAAAGTGGGTAAATATGTTTTTAGATCCCATAGAATTTCCTAATTCACCTTTGGTCCTATAAAAGTTTTCATCGACTCTTAGTCCTTGCAAATTTTGGTCTACAGTTTTAGTCCCAATAAAACAAAAAGTAAATCTAGGTATTATTAGAATGGCACCAAACTTTAATATGTTTTATGATAGAAGTGTTTGCAAAATATAACCTCAAAATTTGAATTCTATATTTCCTTCATGTCGTTTCTTAAGTTGTTGGCAATTAAAAAGCTCATATTAAGTCATCCATTGTTAAAAATTCTAAGTTTTTAGAGGGGAGTTGTTTATTATGTTCTTAACTTGTACGCATAACATCATTCAAAAACTTGAAGGGTAGATGATATTTTATGGGAACTAAAACTGCATATGAAAAATATTGTTGGAACCAAAAATCGATGAAAAATATTATAGGGACTAAAAGTGAACTTATAAAATTTTTATAGGGACTAAAAACATATTTGACTCTTATAAAAACAAAAATCACGTTATTCAACTGACTCTTATCTGTGTGTGTGTGTGTAATGGTAGAATAATATGCAATGGTAGATAAATTTTGTGTAACTTAAAACTACAATTTCTAACTTCTAGTAGAATCAATTATAAACCTATAAGATTGACTTTGGGTAAAAGAGTCAATCCAAACACCTCAGATATTCTAATCCCACACTTTTCTTTCATACAAATAACTCTAATCAATATAGTTAAAGAGTTTAGATATTTATATTACGATATTAAATCTTCTTATACTATCTGATAAAAAAATTCTTACGCTTTGGCCTTAAATATCACTTTTTAATTAAATAATTTATTTTATGTAATCATCTGTTCTATTTTTAGGATGCTTCTAGAGTGAGGGAGCAAACCAAGTACGTCACTAATGTACCACGTAAACTAACCATTAGATATAACATAAAACACTACTAGAAAAACTGATTTTAGAGAGGAGTTTTTGAGACGAAAACGCATCCCTCACTATTAGTGAGGGATTTAGCTACGAAAATAAGGATTGACAGGAATGTTCAACGAGTTCACATTTGCGACGGAGGTATTGACGGAAAAAATCCCTCTCTAAAATTTTCGTAGAAAAATCCCTCACAGACTAGACGAACTATTTTTAGAGACGAATATTGAGAGAGAAAATTTCCCTCACTAAAGTAGGTCCTCGCTAAATCCCTCACAAAATAAAGTCTTTAATCTATTCCTCGCTAAACTCCTCACAAAAGAATATCACCAACTAGCGAAATATTTTTAGAGACGAATTTTGAGAGGGAAAGTTTTCCTCACTAAAGTAGGTCCTCGCTAAATCCCTCACAAAACATTTAATCCATTCCTCGCTAAACTCCTCACAAAAGAATGTCAACAAAAAAAAAATATCCCTCCCCGTGTTTCATTTCTCCCTCTCTGTTTCTTTTCTCCCTCCCAAAACAAACCCTACTTTCCTTTCCTCTTCGAAAATCCCTCCACGTCTCTCTCTCTCTCCATTCGCGGTGGCCAAGACCACGTCTTTCTCTCCACTCGCGGCGACCAAGAAGACCACGTCTTTCTCTCCACTCGCGTTGGTGACCAAGAAAACCACGTCTCTCTCTCTCCACTCGCGGCGGTGACCAGTCTTCTCTCTCCATTTGCTCGCCCATTCACTCTGGTGTGTCTCAGTCTCCATGTTCCTCTTCTCCTCTCTCCCTGTGTTAGTAATTTTTTGATTAGTTGTTCATCATCTTGTTTCAGGTGGAAACCCAGAAAGGAAACATCGAAAGAAACATGGAAAGAAACACGGAGAAGCTCCTCATCGCAAGCTCCTCGTCGCAACCCCTCTAAGGCTCCGCATCTCAACCGCTACGCTCCGAATCTAGGGTATTCTTCTTTATTTTGCTTCACTATTCGATTTTCCTCTTCATTTTCTTAAACCCATCCAATTTTTTTCTTCTTTTCTGCAACCCATTCAATTTTCTTCTTCATTTAAGCAACCCCTATGATTTTTCCTATGTAATAGTTTGATTTAGGGAAACTTTTGCTGCAATAGCCTGATTTGAATTTTAATAGGTTGATTTGCTTGTTAATAGCTGTTTAATGTTTGAAAAATCTGTGCTAAACAACCCTATTGGTTTTGTTCTTCTTTCTATCTTCTTCCATTTCTGGAACAACTTGATTTTCTTGCATTTGTGTGTTTTTTTGTGTATCTGAAGTTGTGAAGTTGTGCGTGTGGTTTTGATTTGTCCAATCAATGTATAAAATTAATTGAATTTTGTTTTATTGATGAGTTTTTTAATCTTGCAAGTTAGGGTTTTTTTTGCACTGTTTTAATGAAATGGCCGAATCTTACAAGTTAGGGTTTTTTTTGCACTTTTTTTTTTCTGTCCCCATTATGTAAGTCGCATTTGTTGTCTCTGTCTATAGTTTAGTAATTAATTAATGTATTAAAATGTTTGCTTTCCCACCCCTATATTATTACTTGTGTTGTTAATTGCTGTTTAACGTGTGCTTGCAGAATCTGTTTCTGCATGATATCTTGTTCAGTGATTGTTGCAAACTTTGGCAACTTCCTTCTTCACTAATGTTTGCAGGGTATAGGTTCACTCACACACACCAATCCCAAAGTAGAAACCATTCATAGTTGATCCAGAGCAAAGCACAATTAATTTAAGGGTAATAAATTAATAATAACCAAAGTCTATGGAAACAACTAGATCTTTTAGCTGAGACTCAATTCTTGAAAGGAAAAGCAAGAACAATCATCGAGTCTCAGGAACTCATGGCTACTTGAATATGCTACATGCTTGTAATTATTTACCGGAACAGATTGAATCATTGAAAGAGTAAAAATTAGGTACTTAAGGCTGCCAATTTATGTTGTTCAATTGTCCTTCTTAGTGCTTAATTAGGCTTACTGGTGATGCAACAAACTTGAATTATTTTCCTCTTTGTTAGTTTGTAAGTTTTAATTTGTTTTTAATTTGTTTTTCCTCTTCTTGTTTTTGCTCAGAGGAAGATTTTGCTGGTGAGGAGTGCTTGTGAAAGGAAGATTCAGAGGTAACACTTTTCCTCTTTTCAATTCCTTTTTTTCTTCCTTTCCTTCTGTTTTCGTCATATCTGCTTGCGTTTCCTGTTGTGGTTCTGCTTCGTATTTTTTATAGCTGTTTAATAACAACCCTATTGCTTTTGCTCTTTTTTCTATCTTCTTCCATTTCTGGAACAACTTGATTTGCTTGCATTTGTGTGTTTTTTTGTGTATCTGAAGTTGTGAAGTTGTGCGTGTGGTTTTGATTTGTCCAATCAATGTATAAAATTAATTGAATTTTGTTTTATTGATGAGTTTTTTAATCTTACAAGTTAGGGTTTTTTTTGAATTGTTTTAATGAAATGGTTGAATCTAGATTTAATGCTTCATATATGCTTTATTGTAGCATTATTGATTGAAAAATCAAATCTGCAGACTTTAATATATCAATGGCTTTTTATGTTTGTTTTTTGGCTCTATCTAATTTCTTGCAAAATCTGTTTCTGTATGATATCAGTGATTGTTATAACTATTCACATGTGAGTTGAAATTTAATAACTAATCTATAGTACATGCTAACTACTTTGCTTTTTAGGTACTTTTGCATTAATTTTGTTTTTAGATACCACAAAAGAAGGCTCTTTGATTAATTTGCAGTTACTAATATGCAAAATCTGTTTCTAATAGATACAGTTACTAGTAGTTAATAGGTACATTTATTTGTTTTTGTTTGGGTGCCTTATCTGGTGTCTAGCATGATACTTGGTAGATGTCTTTACTAATTTAAAGTACTCAATGATGACTTTCCTTTCTTTTCATTGTTTCTTCATATAGTTTTAAAGACTAATAGTTGCTCGTGTAAATAATACATTAGCAATGGAAGTACCTGAAAATAGAAAGTGGATGGATAGAAGACTAGATCAGGACAAGAATATTACAGAAGAATTTAAAGAAGGATGTTTGGGATTTGTCAACTTTGTCTTGGAAAAGGACAAAGAAAAAGACAAAGAGAACATTGAACGCGAGGAGAACATCGAAAGCCAGGAGATTAGATGTCCATGTAAGATTTGCAAGTGTTTGCATCATCACCCACCTGACATGGTGATGGTGCATGTATGTAGGAAGGGTTTCATGAGTAATTATTATCACTGGACAAATCATGGTGAACCGATTCCCCCGATTCCCTCAGTGGTTGTCGATCATTCATATTGTGGCAGAAGTGGCCGTAGGGATATGTTTGATAATTATGAGCAATTGGTAATGGATGCCGCGGGACCGGAAATTGGCAACTATCATGAGCGGGAAGGTCATCATGAAGAAGACACAATGATAGAAGATCCTAATTTAGAAGCACGACAATTCTTTGAATTGTCAAAGGCTGCGCAATCTCCTTTATGGGATGGTTGTGACAGACATTCTGTGTTGTCGATTTCTTTAGCGGCATTAAGTTTGAAAGCTGACTATGGATTATCTGAGGGATGCTTTAATGGTTGGGTGCAGTTAATGGGAGACACAATGCCTGATGATAATAAAATGCCTAAAAAATTTTACTAGGCAAAAAAGTCACTTGCTGAACTAGGGTTAGCAAGTATGCAAATTGAATGTTGCCCGAATGGATGTATGTTGTATTATAAAGAAGATGAGGTGCTTCAAAACCGTAAACATTGTGGAGAGCAGCGATATAGACATGTTACCAGACGGGGTAAATTGAAATTGATACCATTGAAAAGCATGTGGTACTTCCCGCTTGTTCCAAGACTACAACGGTTGTATTCCTCAATGCAAACAGCTCGTGAAATGAGATGGCATCGTGAAAATCAAAGGGAGACAGGTTCTTTATCTCATCCGTCAGATGCAGAAGCTTGGAAACACTTTGTTGAAGCATGGCCTACATTTTCTCAAGATCCTCGAAATGTTAGATTAGGCTTGTGTTCCGATGGGTTTGCTCCATTTGACCAAACAGGTAGGAACTATTCTTGCTGGCCTGTGATAGTTACTCCTTATAATTTTCCCCCATGGATGTGTATGAGAAGAGAGTTTATGTTCTTAACTCTTATAATTCCATGCCCCCACAACCCTAAGAAGAAAATTGATGTGTACTTGCGCCCCTTAATAGGTGAATTGAAAATTTTATGGGAAAGTGGAGTTATGACATATGATGTGTCCTTGAAGAAATTTTTTTTGATGAAGGCAGCGCTAATGTGGACGATCAACGACTTTCCCGCATATGGGATGTTAAGTGGTTGGATGACAATGGGTAAACTAGGTTGCCCAATTTGTATGGAGCATTCCAAGGCATTTAGCCTCACATATCGTCGAAAGACCTCATGGTTTGATTGTCATCGTCAATTCTTACCACAACGTCATCCATATAGGAGGAATAAGACTGCGTTTATAAAAGGAAGGGTTGAAAAGTCAGCTCCTCCACAAAGGTTAAGTGGTGAAGAAGTCTGGGAGAGGGTAAAACATTACCCAAGTGTGGAGGAATGTATGGAACCAAATATCCCGGGCTATGGGATAGAGCACCATTGGACAAAGCGAAGTATATTTTGGGAACTGGCATATTGGAAAACCCATATTTTCCCACATAATATTGACGTGATGCACACTGAAAGAAATGTGTTTCTCAATATTTTGTTCACAGTGATGGACACTAAAGGGAAGACGAAGGATACTTGCAAATCAAGGAAGGACTTGGAAGTACATTGTAAGCGCAGTGGATTGGAACTACAAGCCAGTACTAATGGAAACTTTGTAAAACCAAAGGCACAATTTACACTTACCAAACAACAAAGACTTGGTGTTTGCGAATGGGTGAAAAATCTCAAACTTCCAGATGGTTATGTTTCCAATATGAGTAGATGTGTTGACTTGAGAGAAACAAAGTTGGTTAACATGAAGAGTCATGATTGTCACGTGTTCATGCAACGCTTGCTTCCAATAGCGTTCAAAGCTTTGCCCAAACCTATATTGAACACACTTACAGAATTCAGTCATTTCTTCCGAGAAATTACTTCATCGTTGTTGAAAGAAGATAAATTGCGCATGTTGGAGGAAAATATTCCAATCATTATGTGCAAATTGGAACCAATATTTCCCCCAAGTTTTTGTGACTCAATGGAACATCTTCCAATTCATTTACCATATGAAGCAAGAGTTGGCGGTCCCGTTCAATATAGATGGATGTATCCATTTGAAAGGTTAGTTCTTCATCATATAGAAAGTCTGCCACGTTTCCTTATTTCTTTCCTTTTTCTTTAAGCTTAACCTTGATTTACTCAATAGGTTCATACGATCTTTAAAACACAAGGTTACAAACCCAGCTTATGTTTAAAGCTCGATTTCTAGAGCATAATTACTGGAGGAGACAGCTACATTTGCTTCATATTATTATCCTCCAACTATTTTATCAAGGAGAACAAGAGTGCCACGAAATGATGATGGAGGAGAAGGTTCTTCTGCAAATGATCCATTGTCAATTTTTAATTATCCAGGCCGCCCTATTGGAAAGGGTGTCACTTCTACCTTGGAGGATAGAGAAATGAAAGCATCACATTTGTATATTCTTTTAAATTGTCCTGAAGTGGTTCCTTATTTGAAGTAAGTACCTCCAGTTGACAATATGATATTTATCTTATCTAAGGCCATGTTTAACTCCTTCCTTGTATGTGTAGCATGTACTCAGATTTGTTACGAGAACTAAACCCTGATGTAAACGAAGCCGACCTCGACAGAGAAATATCTTCAAATTTTACCTCATGGTTTAAAACATATGTACGTGAATCTATTTATGTTCGAAATTTGTTGATCTAATTTGTTGAGTTGAAATAAAGAATATTCGCTAATGTAGGTGCTCGACTCAACAAATGCAATTGATGATCCGCTTTTGATAAGTTTGGCATGGGGCCCAATTCGAAATGTCATTAGGTGGCCTACTTTTGTTATCAATGGATACAAGTTTATGACAAAGTCTAAAAATGAAGGGATGAGTACAACGAATCACAATGTATGTGTTCGAGGTGGGCAAGATGATACAATGGAAAATGATTACTATGGGGTGTTGATTGATATTGTTGAATTGGAGTACACCAATCACCCTACCAAGAAGGTTGTTCTATTTAAATGTGAATGGTTTGATCCTAGTTCCCAGGGGACACAAATAGATAACTATGGAAATGTTCAAATAAAAAAATCACGGAGATATCCAAATTATGATCCTTTTATATTGGCTCAACAAGCAGATCAAGTCTACTTTACATCATTTCCTGAAGGGCAACAAGGTTGGTTAAGTGTCATAAGAACCAAGGAGCGCAACATAATTCAATCTGCAGAAAAGAACAAACGTGAAACAAATGATGCATACCAAGATGATGATGCACAACCGATGCCTATTATTGTTGCAAATGATGATTTTCAGCATTGTCTTGTTGACACTGCTAGTGTGGCGGAGGAAGTACCTATAAGTGTCTTAGAAGAAGAAGAAGAGGAAGATGATGAGGAAGAATCTTATTAGGAGATATATTCAAACTTCACTTTGTATTGTTTCTCTTGGTGTTCATTACATGTTTCCACGTGATTATCATACATTTAATGTAATTTTGATTATCAATTTCATTCTTCACGTGATTATCAAACACATACTGTATTTTTTATTGTTTTCTTTTTTACCTTCTCTTAAATACTTGACTAATTATGTATATTCATTCTTTAATTCCTATTACTCTTTTATTAATGCTTCTTTTGACAGATGGCAGATGGTGATAATACAAGGGGTAGCGGAAGAGGTACTAGTAGAGGTAGGGGAAGAGGGAGAGGTAGAGGTACTTTTCCACAACCTACTATTGGGCAACCCATTCCTCCTCCTACTAGCCTACCACCACATTCTTTCACTTCCCAATCACATGTGGCTCCCCAGCTTCTTCATTCTACACCTAGACCTAATGATCTCCCCACTTCCCACGACCCGACAAGGAAATCAACACATTCTTCCACTTCCCACACTCATGTGACTCCCCATGCTCCTTTGGCCCACAAACCTCCTCAATCCACACAGGTCAAATATAACCGTGCTAGACAACCCACACATCCTTCTACTTCCCACACTCATGTGCCCCCCCAACATGATCGATTTACACCCAGTCCTCTTGTTCTTTTGACTTCCCATGCTCCTATTGCCCCGAAACCTACCCAGCCTACACCTAGCCCCAATAACTCAACCACACAGAACCAAAATATTCATCCTACACCTCCCCACTCACATTCTCAAGCTGATGTTGCATCTGTTGACACCCCCCAAGTATCATCCCATGTTGATTCATATCCAGAAATTGGGTCTTCCGACAATGATGGGCGTATGTGGATTTGTCCAGGTCTAGGTAACACGTAAGTATTAGTCTCTTCTTTTCATGAAATATTCTACAATAACTTATATGCGTATGACTTACAACTTGTTTAATGTTATTGTACAGTTTTGACCCTCCTATTCAGCCAACCCGTGAAATCACAAGGATAATAAAAAAGAAGTTTGAATGTTCTTGGATGAATTATGGAGAGGTGAAGAGAGAGGACGACAAGTTGGCAAAAATGTGGTTTAATGAGTTTAAGGTATGAAAACATGTCTATACATTATTAAAACGTTTATTAGAGCTACTATAAGGGGTTGACAAGAAATGATTTTTCTTTGGGTGTGTGAGTATATTTATCCTTGACAGTTAAAACCAGTCTAAAATGTGTGCTAAATGTTTGCAAATGACCCTCCTGATAGTTAATAGAATTATAAGTGACTAATTTTTTTATTGCAGAGGAAGTATAAGTGGCTTCCGGAGCATGAGGCAGCAATTAAAAAGACATTTGACCATAAAGCCTCTGATGGGTACTCAAATGCAATGTATAGAGTACGACGTAAGATTGATGCAGGGACTTGGATTCCTAAGAAATGTCGTGATGTATTGGAGCAAAAGTGGGCTGATGAAGATTGGAAAAAAAAGCAATAATTAACAGCAACAACAGAACATCCTCTGATGGCTCTCTACATACAGGAGGGTCTATTCCGACAACTGAGCATTACAAGAGATTAGTAAGCAAATGAACTATATATAACTTTATATTTGCTAAGAGTATATTTTAATTGAGACTAATCTATTTATTTTTCAGAAAAATTCTTTGGATGAGACTCCAACTTGTTGGGACCTATTTGAGAAGACTCACAAAATGAAAGGTGAGACGCCAAAGTGGGTCTCCTCCAAGTCAGAGAAGATTGCTGTAAGTTAAAATTTCAACATTAACGTCCAAATTTAGTTGCTTTAATTGTTGTCAGTTTATTAATTGTTGGCTGTGAGTGAAGCTCTATTAAATAGTATCTGTTAGTGTAGTATATCTGTTAGTGTTATTGATGCTGTGTCATCCATTCTAGAATGATCTAAATATAGTTATGTTTCAGTTACAGCAGTGCGTATGATAAGCACTGCTGATGCATAGGATAACAGATATATAAATATCAAATCATGTAACAGATTCATTCAGTGAAAGAAATATTCAGAAAACCGTTTCACTCCCTCTCTCACTCTCTCTCTCTCTCTCTCTCTCTCTCTCTCTCTCTCTCTCTCTCTCTCTACTCTGTTATACAGATTTTACATTGGCCAACACAACATTGGCACTCCATCACATACTTTCAATGGTTGTGGACACCAACTAGCTATTAGACTTCTATCTGCAGTTTCATTTCTGTAAAATCAATTGTGTTTTGCAAACCTTCAGTCTTGATGATAGATTAGTGTCATTGCTGATTCATTGATTTTAATTCAAACACTGTGTTGTGTGTAGCACCTACACTTTCTTGTTATTAGCTTTGTTAGGAGACTCACTTAAGTACTGAACTACCTTGATCTTCTTATGCATTATGTGCAATTTATTTCTGCATTCCTGCTTGTTTTCTCAGTCCTTTATTTCTACATTCCTGCTTGTTTTCTCAGTCCTTTTTCTGCATTCCTGCTTGTTTTATCCATTTGATGCTTTTCTTTTTCTAAAGCACATTGTATTCCATGTCTGCAGAAACTGAAAGAGAAACTGTTATGCATGGAAACTGTTGTGTAACAAAGCTAATAATTATAACTGAAAGAGAATAATTAGGGGCCACAGAAACTGAAAGAGAAACTGTTATGCATCGAAACTGTTATGCATAGAAACTGAAACTTAGCTAATGGTGTTGTCTTCTATTTTTAACCTTTTATATTCTGAAACTTAGCTAATGGTGTTGTCTTCTCTTCTAATTGATAGTTTGATAAAAAATGTTTTAGTTTAGCAACAGGGGAAGCACCTACAGTTTCTTGTTATTAGCTTTGTTAGGAGACTCACTTAAGTACTGAACTACCTTGATCTTCTTATGCATTATGTGCAATTTATTTCTGCATTCCTGCTTGTTTTCTCAGTCCTTTATTTCTGCATTCCTGCTTGTTTTCTCAGTCCTTTTTCTGCATTCCTGCTTGTTTTATCCATTTGATGCTTTTCTTTTTCTAAAGCACATTGTATTCCATGTCTGCAGAAACTGAAAGAGAAACTGTTATGCATAGAAACTGTTTTGTAACAAAGCTAATAATTATAACTGAAAGAGAATAATTAGGGGCCACGGAAACTGGAAGAGAAACTGTTATGCATCGAAACTGTTATGCATAGAAACTGAAACTTAGCTAATAGTGTTGTCTTCTATTTTTAACCTTTTATAGATTTGATATGCCATTTTTTTAACTGAAACTGAAACTTAACTGAAACTTAACCTTTTATAGATTTGATATGGCTTTTATAGAAACTGAAACTGAAACTGTTATGCCATTTTTCCTATTTGATATGCTCATGTTTGATTATTTTTTTTTTCAGAATGAGTATGAAAGTCGTATTCTTGAAAGAGACTCACAAGCGGCACTAGGAGATAGTGTGTCTAGCGAGCAATCTGACAACAATATCTTCTTAGAGGTTGTTGGAGGTGTAGACAAGAAGAAAAGAATATGGGGTTTGGGTCCTGAAGGAGGAAACTACATTCCTTCTTCCCAACGATTTACTGGAATCTCTGAGTCTGAATATCTGCAAATAAAGTCTGAATACACGCAAATGAAGGTTGAATTTTCTAACTTGACTGCTGAAAACCAAAGTCTTAGAGAGCAAGTGAGTGGACTTTGTGCAACACAGGAGAAGATGCTTAAATTTATGGAGACTTTTTCTCAAAGTCATCAATGCCCGTCTTCACCTCCGCCTCCACCTCCACCTCCTACAAATGAGGATGACCAACAAAATGATGATTGTTGAACCAAGGGCAAACATTCCTTGTTTTGTATGATAACAAATTACATCTTGTCTACTAATCTTTGCAGCTATATGAAAGTACAGGTTCAAGCTGAATAAAGAACAGGACGGGAATCAAAAAGCAAGAAGCATTAAAGTGGAGCAGCTTGGAGAAGAAGCCACCTTTGAAGATGAAGACCTAATTGTTTTTCCGCTTTCTTTAGGACACAGTGTAAGGTCCTATCACTTAAGGTCTATGACTGTTTAAATAGCTGAGAGATGATTTTTGAAAACATGCATCATGCATCAAAATTAGGGTTTTAAAAATATGTTATGCATGCATGGCAAGCTTTGGAAAATACTTTATGCATGCATGGCAAATACCTAAAAGCATTTTTGTGGAAAGCAAGAATTGATTTCTATTTTGTTCCAATGGCCAAGAATCGATTTATACTATTTTGTAAAGGCCATGAAATCGATTTCTTATTCCAATGTTAAGCCATAAAATCGATTTTCAGGATCTCCTAAAAGACAAGAATCGATTCCCACTATTTTGTAAAGGCCATGAAATCGATTTCTTATTCCAATGTTAAACCACAAAATCGATTTTCAGGACAAGAATCAATTCCTACTATTTTGTAAAGGCCATGAAATCGATTCTTATCACATTCACATGTTTCCTAAAGCACACAATCGATTATCTAATCAATTGAGAAGCAAAGAATCGATTGCTCCTAATTTTTAGCCTTATCTTGAAATCGATTCTTCTCCTATTTTTAACTAAGCATGAAATCGATTGTGAGCATTTTGTAAAGGCAAAGAATCGATTCATCAACATTTTCACTTTATCAAACAATCAATTCATCTTTGCAATAAATGTTTTTTTCAAAATTCTACGCACTCCTAAGCCTATAAATAGGCAACCTCAAGTCACATTTCAGCACACCACATTTTCACAAAAAATTCTCTAAGGTTAACATCTCATTGTGCCTAAATCTGCCTGCTTGCATCATATAAAAAGTTTAAATCTAAGTTTCCGCATTTGATTTAAAACTAGCATTATCTTAAAATTGAAAAGAATCCAAGATTTTCACATAACCTTATTCACCCCCCCTCTAAGGTTATACTATTGTCTAACAAGTGGTATCAAGAGCTAGGAATTGCATATAGAGCTTAACATCTCGCAATTTAAATTTTATTTATCTATCTGTGATTATGGGTTCTTTTTTGAAAGAGGGGATGTCTTTATTTAGGCCACCCCTGTTTGATGGGACTAACTATGACTATTGGAGTAGTCGAATGAAATGTCATGTGCAGGCTATAGATTTCACCTTATGGAGGATCATTGCAGATGGACCACTGATCCCGATGAAAATCAAAAGTAAAGCTACCGGCAAAGAAGAAGAAGTGCCAGTTGAGGATATCTACACCATTGACCTGAAAGAGCTGAGAAAGTCCGAGTTAGACAAAATTTCTCAAAACGCCAGAGCAATGAACGTTCTTCACGTATCTCTATGTGAAGAAGAATATGGAAAAGTAAAAGGTTGTCAGACAGCAAAAGAAATTTGGGAGTACTTGGAAGCCACACACGGTACAAGCCAAATGGAGGCTAAATGGGACAATTATGACACTGATAGTGAACCTGAGGAGGTTGCAAATGATATCTGTTTTATGGCAAATGACACTTCCGAGGTAAGCCTTAATAACCCTAGTCTTTCTGATTCCTCTATGCATGATGATTTACTTGATGATGGTTGTAGTAGTCAAGATTTGAGTGAGGCTTTTGAAGCTCTTTAATTTGAACATGAAACTCTTTTGTTAAAATCTAAGAAATTAACAAAGAGCAACAAAAGCTTGTCCACTCAAATCGAGACTCTTGAAAATGAGGTAGTTAAATTGAAGAATGAGCTACATAAAAAAAACCTTTCAACCTTGAATTTCTTGAGCTTAAACAAAATTTTGAAAAAGTCAAGGTTGAAAATGAATTTTTGAAAGAAACTTTGAAAAAGTTTGAGGTTGGTGAAAAGACCTTGACTCAGTTGCTCCACTCTCAACATCAATATGTTGATAGGAGAGGAATTGGGTACAACGGTAATTCCACCTCCTTTGTTTTGAACAAGAAAATAACTTTTGTAGCTGCTACTTCAAGTTATACACCTACTGTTTTCTCTTGCACCTATTGTCAAAAAGGGAACCATAGCTCTCTTAGATGTCCTATTCGTAAATTATGTGAGCTAGGTACCCTTATACCTGCCTGTAAGAAACCAAGGTGGATTGTGAAAGCAAACCCCTTGATGACTAACCCCCAAGGACCCAACAAAATTTGGGTACCTCGTACTAGTTGTTAAATGTTCCTCTTGTAGGTTGGTCCTTCATCTAAAAAGAAAAACGTGTGGATGGTTGATAGTGGATGCTCAAGGCATATGACTGGTGATGCCTCACTATTTCTGAAATTGAGCAACAAAGCTAGTGGATCTATAAAGTTTGCCAACAATGAATCTGCTCAAGTAATAGGTAAAGGTTGTGTGGGTAAGGAAAACACAATTAAAATTAAAGATGCTTTATTAGTTGATGGTGTTAAATTTAACTTTCTAAGTGTTAGCCAATTATGCGATAATGATTTTGATGTGCACTTTTCTGTTGATAAATGTGTTATCACCCATATGACTTCTAAACTCTACATTACTGGCTTTCGAGAAAACAATGTATACTATGTTGATTTTGATAATGTAAGTGATGATATAGTATGTATGCCTACCTTGATTGATGATGTGGATTTGTGGCATAGACGCTTAGGACATGCTAGTATAGAACATCTGTCTAAGTTAAGTAAGAATGAGCATGTTAGAGGTCTACCTAAATTGAAATATGAAAAAGGCCAATTATGTGATGCATGTCAACTTGGTAAAATGCACAAAACCTCTTTTAAATCAAAACCGGTTATTTCCACCAAAAATGTGCTTGAACTGCTACATCTTGATTTGTTTGGTGAAATTGATGTCGTAAGTCTAGGAGGGTCTAAGTATGTCTTTGTTATTGTTGATGATTATTATAGATATACCTGGGTTATCCTACTTGCAAATAAAAGTGATGTTTTTAACGAGTTTGCTAAGTTGTGCAGAAAGCTACAAAATGAGAAAAACTTAGCCATCAAAGAAATTAGAAGCGATCATGGAGGAGAGTACGAAAATTCATCATTCAAGACTTGGTGTGAAAAGTATGGCATTCATCATAACTTTTCAGCTCCAAGAACTCCTCAACAAAATGGTGTGGTAGAAAGAAAGAACAGAACTATACAGGAGATGAGCAGGACAATGCTGAATGAGCACAACCTTCCCAAATACTTCTGGGGTCATGCAGTGGATACAGCTTGTCACGTACTAAATCGAGTATACTTAAGGCCATCTCTCAACAAGACGCCATACGAGCTGTGGAATGGTAGAGCACCAAATATTTCATATTTCAAGGTGTTTGGAAGTAAGTGCTTCATTCTCAACACAAAGGACAAGTTGGGTAAGTTTGATGCTAAATCAACTGAAGGTATTTTTATGGGTTATTCAAATCATAGTAGAGCTTATATCGTTTACAATAAAATTGATAAAACTATGCAAGAATCTATTCATGTTTCTTTTGATGAAACTAACCCTTTTGTCAAGAAAGCAAATGATGAGGATGAAGTGATAGAAGTGATCGAAAATAGATCACCTGAAACTAACAATGAAAGTGTAGAAGAAGCAGAGGTGGAAGTTGAACCTCAAAATGAAGTTGAAATGGAACGAGAGCCCCAAGACATCGACGACCATATCCATGGAAGAACACACGATGATCTGCCCAAGACATGGAAATCAGTTCGAGATCATCCCCTGGAGCAAATTATTGGTAGTCCATCAAAGGGAGTAAAAACTCGTTCTTCTCTTAATCTTTTATGCTTTCATAGTGCTTTTGTCTCTCAAATAGTTCCAAATAATATCAAGGAAGCTTTAAATGATCCAGAATGGGTTTTGTCAATGCAAAAAGAACTTGAACAATTTGAACGGAACAAAGTTTGGCATTTAGTCGAAAAACCGGTCGATCGGACCATCATAGGTACTAAATGGGTTTTTCGCAACAAACTTGACGAAAATGGAACAATTTTATTAAACAAAAGTCGTCTAGTAGTTCAAGGTTTTAACCAAATCGAAGGGGTGGATTTTGAAGAAACTTTTGCTCCTGTGGCTAGGTTCGAGTCCATTCGGATAATATTGGCATTTGCCTCTTACATGGATTTCAAACTACACCAAATGGATGTCAAAAGTGCCTTCCTAAATGGTTTTTTAGAAGAAGAAGTATATGTAAAACAACCCCCTGGTTTTGAAGATTTTAAAAATCCTGATCATGTTTTCAAACTTGACAAAGCTCTTTATGGATTAAAGCAAGCCCCTAGAGCTTGGTATGAGAGATTAAGCAGACATCTAATTGCCAATGGTTTCCAAAAGGGTAAGATTGATTCTACCTTATTCCTTAAAACCAAGGGCAAACATATCATAGTAGTTCAAATCTATGTTGATGATATTATTTTTGGATCTACTAATGATGATTTGTGCAAGGAATTTTCTGAGATGATGACTAGTGAATTTGAAATGAGTATGATGGGAGAACTTAACTTTTTCTTGGGACTTCAAGTGAAACAATTAAATGAAGGAATCTTCATATCCCAAACAAAGTTCTCAAAGGAATTGCTGAAGAAATATAACATGAATGACGCAAAAGAAATCAGCACTCCTATGGCAACAGCAACTAAACTAGATAAGGATGAGCAAGGTAAACCGGTAAATGAAACTATGTATCGAGGTATGATAGGTAGTCTCTTATACTTAACTGCATCTCGACCTGATATTATGTTTGCTGTATGCCTGTGTGCTCGATTTCAAGCATGCCCAAAAGAATCACATTTAAAAGCTGTAAAACGGATTCTTAGGTATGTTAAAGGGACCATAGACTTTGGTTTGTGGTACCCGAAATCGAGTACGTTTGATTTAGTTGGTTTTTCTGATGCTGATTTTGCAGGTTGCACTCTTGATAGAAAAAGTACTAGTGGAACTTGTCATTTTCTTGGTCCTTGTTTGACCTCCTGGTCTAGTAAGAAACAGAACAGTGTTGCTTTGTCCACCGCTGAAGCTGAATATGTGGCGGTTGGAAACTGCGTTGCACAAGTTCCGTGGATGAAACAAACTTTGGAAGACTTTGGTCTAATTTTTCGAAAATGTTCCTGTTTTATGTGATAATACAAGTGCTATTAATATTGCTAAAAACCCTATACAACACTCTAGAACTAAGCATATAGACATAAGACATCATTTTATTAGAGATCATGTGTCTAGGGGGAGCATTGCATTGAAATTTGTAGGCACTGATGACCAACTAGCGGATATCTTCACTAAACCCCTAGCCGAAGCTCAATTTTGTAAAATCCGTAGGGAGCTAGGGATGCTTGATTATGCTAGTTTGTAAAGTGATTTGTTTTGTATACACCCCCCTCCTTTTTGATGAAAACAAAGGGGGAGAAAATATGCAGGTTACTACTATATGGGGAGAAAATATATGATTATGCTTAGGGGGAGCCTTTTCAAAAAGAATTTTCATTATTACCAAACCCTATGCATAAAGTAATTTGTTATCATCAAAAAGGGGGAGTTTGTTGAACCAAGGGCAAATATTCCTTGTTTTGTATGATAACAAATTACATCTTGTCTACTAATGTTTCAGCTATATGAAAGTACAGGTTCAAGCTGAATAAAGAACAGGACGGGAATCAAAAAGCAAGAAGCATTAAAGTGGAGCAGCTTGGAGAAGAAGCCACCTTTGAAGATGAAGACCTAATTGTTTTTCCGCTTTCTTTAGGACACAGTGTAAGGTCCTATCACTTAAGGTCTATGACTGTTTAAATAGCTGAGAGATGATTTTTGAAAACATGCATCATGCATCAAAATTAGGGTTTTAAAAATATGTTATGCATGCATGGCAAGCTTTGGAAAATACTTTATGCATGCATGGCAAATACCTAAAAGCATTTTTGTGGAAAGCAAGAATTGATTTCTATTTTGTTCCAATGGCCAAGAATCGATTTATACTATTTTGTAAAGGCCATGAAATCGATTTCTTATTCCAATGTTAAGCCATAAAATCGATTTTCAGGATCTCCTAAAAGACAAGAATCGATTCCCACTATTTTGTAAATGCCATGAAATCGATTTCTTATTCCAATGTTAAACCATAAAATCGATTTTCAGGACAAGAATCGATTCCTACTATTTTGTAAAGGCCATGAAATCGATTCTTATCACATTCACATGTTTCCTAAAGCACACAATCTATTATCTAATCAATTGAGAAGCAAAGAATCGATTGCTCCTAATTTTTAGCCTTATCTTGAAATCGATTCTTCTCCTATTTTTAACTAAGCATGAAATCGATTGTGAGTATTTTGTAAAGGCAAAGAATCGATTCATCAACATTTTCACTTTATCAAACAATCGATTCATCTTTGCAATAAATGTTTTTTTCAAAATTCTACGCACTCCTAAGCCTATAAATAGGCAACCTCAAGTCACATTTCAGCACACCACATTTTCACAAAAAATTATCTATTCTTGTCATACGAATTTCTAGATCTGAGAAAGAGAAAAATAGTGCTATCACTTTCATATCATTTTTATAGATCTACTCATCTCTCGCAGCTATTATATTGTCATATTATCTGAGGTGATTGGATCATAGCTTCTATATTGTAATCTACTTTTGTGGGGTCATTTTGAAATCCTGGGAAGCGTTCTTGGGTCTCTCAATCAGGAGATTGAGTTGGTACTGAAATCCTGGGAGGTGCTCTTGGGTCGTTCAATCAGGAGATTGAAGCGGGTTGAAATCCTTAGCTAGGTGCTCGGGTTCTCAGTTCGGGGGAATTGAGATTTGCTATTTTGAAGTTGCCTGTTTGTAAACAATTCTTCAATATAGTGGTTGTTATCAAGTCCAAAGGTTGCAAAGCCGGAGGCCGAGGACGTAGGACTTTTATCCCGAACCTCGCTAAATTCCTGGTGTATCTCTATCCCTATCTCTTTACTTTGCTTTAGTATCTATACCCTTGCTTATTGATGTATTGAATATCCTTTAGATCTGTTTATAATCATACTTTTCATATTATCTAAAGATCTGTTTACAACTATACTATTCTGATCTTGTGCTTATCTATCATCTTCCATATCTCTGCAAATTGATCTACTTTCTACTATATTCAATATCACTACTCTTCTTATAACTAATCTTAGTGTGTATATTGAAAATAGTATAACATCTCATTGTGCCTAAATCTGCCTGCTTGCATCATATAAAAAGTTTAAATCTAAGTTTCCGCATTTGATTTAAAACTAGCATTATCTTAAAATTGAAAAGAATCCAAGATTTTCACATAACCTTATTCACCCCCCCTCTAAGGTTATACTATTGTCTAACAATGATGAGTATTATGATGAACTAGATGGTTGATGGGAGCAAGTGATCTGTTTTTTTGTTTTTTTAAAACAATGATGTGTACATCTTTTAGATTCTAAGCTACTAGTTTTATGAAACTAATTAGCTTATAAAAAATTTGTAGCTTGTATTAAAACACCACTTTTGGTTTGTATGTATTATGCTTTATTAGTAATATGAAATGTGTTTTTTTTTAAAAAAATTTGTAGCTTGTATTAAAACATCACTCTTTTGAGATTAAAGGTTTCTCACAATTATAGGTCGAAGCATATATTAAAAAAACTAGTGTAGGATAAATTAAAAAAAAAGGTTTTAAAATTCGTCACTAATAGAGAGGAATAATTTCCCTCACTGTTAGAGAGGAAGTTGTTTCCTCACTATTAGCGACGAATCCCGTTATCCTCACTATTAGCGACGAATCACGTTATCCTCACTATTAGCGACGAAACATCGTTTCTATATCTGATTTGCTTTTGTGACGGATTTTAGGATTTTGTGAGGGATTTATTCCTCGCTAATAGCCACGGATTTAGTATTCCTCGCTAAATATTTTGTGACGCCAGATTTCGTTACGGATTTTGGTTCGTCACAAAATTCGTCGCTAAAATGATTAGTGACGAATTTTCCTTGTTTAGTGACGGATTTTGGCCGTCGCTAATTTTCTTTTTTCTAGCTGTGAAATGTTATGAAACCAAGTACGTCACTAATGTACCACGTAAAATGACCATTAGATATAACATAAAATGTTATGAGTGGTTGAGATTGTACAGTATCAATCAACCTGAAATCTCAACCACTCATAACATTTTATGTTATATCTAACCGTCAGTTTAAGTGGTAAACCGATGAATGATCCCTTGTAACGCCCCAAAAATAATTGGCTAAGTATTTAATTAATTATTTAATTAAATATTTAGGTATTTATTTTAATTGGTGTATTTTATTAAAAATAATAATAAGGTGTTTCATGTTAATCAGGGAGTGGCGGCACGTAATTAACTAAATCGGGCTTACGATGTGGAGGAAGGCCCATGGCCCAAATCCACTAACCTAGGCGCTTAGGTGTAGCAAAACCTAGGGTTTTAGTGATCATTAGCGAATTTTAGAAAAAAAAGAAGAGAGGAAAGCGACTTGGAGAAGAGAGGCGCGGCTGCCCTAGTAGTGAAGAGGAGGAGGAGGATTTCGCTTTGCAAGGAAGAGGAGGAGAATTTCGCTTTGCAAGGAAGAGGAGGAGGAGTGCTTGGCTACGATTTTTGGTGGCTTGATCACAAGGACTAGTGCTCTTCAATTTGGAGGTAAGGGTGGGTTTAACGTTGATAATGGGTTTGTGATGGGTGTATGGGTAGTTAGGGCTTGTAAAGAAATCGAATTGTGATGTGATTAATATTATGAGATGATGAGTTGAATAGTGAGTTGGGTGATTATATGGGGTTAGAATCGATTTCATATATATATAGTGATGAGAACACGTGATTGAGTAATTTAAGGTTGAATTAAGATGTGATGTATGGTGTGTTTTTAGTTTTAATTGAGTATTGAGACATATGTGGTGGTTAATTTCTATGTTTGGATGATAAAACGAGATTGAGAATAAATTGAGAGATGTGGTAAGTGGTGATTAATTTGTATGATGTTGTTGTCTTGCTGCTTATAAAATAGATATGCTGCTGTCCATAAAATCAAAAATGCTGCTGTTCCCATAAGTCATGTTGTTTTGCTGTTTTATTAGATATAGGAGCTGCTGTTTTTTTTAAATATAAAGGTGTTGCTGTCTTACAAAAAAGGGGGGAGGGGGGTTCACGAGGAAGAAGAAGGGGTGGGGGTGGGGGTGGGGGGGGGGGTGGGGGGTGGGTGTGTGCCTACGTGGCAGTCCACGTGGGCTGCCACGTAGGATCAGTCAGTCAAACTGAGTCAAAATTGGGGTGGGGGACTTTGATTTTTCAAATTGGGAAAATAGGGGGACCAAAATCGTCAAATTAAAAGTTCAGGGACCAAAATCGAAAATTGGTCATAATAGGGGGACCAAAACTGCAATTAAGCCTACAAAAAATGAGTTGCTGTATTTATGTTATAAATGTGCTGTTTTTGATGCTGTTATGCGCTAAAGGGTTGTTGTTTTTCTTACTGTTTTGGCTGCTGTTTTGATCAAGTAAGTTGCTGTTTTTCAGCACATAATGTTGCTGTTTTTATATTGTTTTTATTGCTGTTTTTATGCTGCAAATTGCTGCTGTTTTCAGCACATAATGTTGCTGTTTTTATATTGTTTTTGTTGCTGTTTTTATGCTGTAAATTGCTACTGTTTTCAGCACATAATGTTGCTGTTTTTATATTGTTTTGTTGCTGTTTTTATGCTGTGATTGCTGCTGCTGGTAGCGCGTAAAGTGTGCTGTTTTTCTACAATTTAAGGTGCTGTTTTTCTCAGTTAAAATGTGTTGTTTTCGCAAATTAAGTGTGCTGTTTTTCTCAATTAAAAGGTGCTGTTTTCGCAAATTAAGTGTGCTGTTTTTTCTCAATTTAAAGTGCCGTTCCCTTAAAAATTAAAGTGCTGTTTGCTTCAATTTAAATGTGCTGTTTACTCCAATTTAAAGTGCTGTCCCTTAACAATTAAAGTGCTGTTTTTCTTAAGTTAAATAGTGCTGTTTCCTATATTTACAAGTTGCTGTTACTGTAAATAAACACTGCGGTTACTGTAAAATAAAATACTGCTGTTGCTGTAAATGAAGGTTACTGTTGCTGTTTTAAGAAGGCTACTGTTGCTGTTTTTAAAACGCTAATGCTGCTGTTTTTCTTTATAATTAAATGTGCTGTCTTTCTTAAATTAAACGTGCTGTTTTGCTTAAATTTAATGTGATGTTTCCTTAAATCTAAGTGTGTTGTTGCCTTGCATTTAAAGGCACTGTTTTCTTATACCTTTCGAGTCACGGTTATGTGAAAGTTATTTTAAGTAAATGCGGGCGTTGTTCTTGTCTTAGAGGTGTTGTTCCCCTATTGTAATGATGCCGTGAACGGGTGAGAATTACGAGGTAGCTGTGATGCTACAACACGTGGTATTATTATAAATGCTTCATAACGAGATATGATGATATAGTATTTGTTAATTAAATACTTTGAGTTGGTGTAATTGGTGCATGAGTCATGAGTCGCATCGTCATATGCATTTCTTGGCGGTATAGGCTTCGGCCTCTTTGAGATTATTTTTGGTGGTATAGGCTTCGGCCTCTTGCCCGTCGTGGCATATTTTACGAGATCGGTACCGCATGCATATGCCCAGAGGGGTTGCATTGTTGCATAGTCCATATATATACGTGTAACGTGTTTTGGGTGTCCCATTCTGATGGAATTCGTATTCTTGTGTGGTGTTATGATGTGTTGATTTTCGAGGTAGCTGTGATGCTACAACACGTGGTATTTTTGTGAATGATTTATAACGAGACCTGATGGTATAGCTATGATGTGTTGACTTTCTGTATCACTGTGAATTACCTGCTGCCTATATACTGCTATCATGCACTCATTATTTCTGTTAAGCTCACCCCTTCTGCTTGGAATGTTGCTCTTATGTGGCAACGCTGCAGGTGATCGTTAGCACTCGTGGAGGATTGCTAGGTGTAGTTCCTTCTCGTTGGGTCTGAGTCAGCTCTGATGTGTAGCACCGGGGGGGGGGGTTAGTTTCCATTTTTCATGCTGTTACTGTTACTTTGGAGTTTTGGCTTAATGCCTACTTAATTTTGGAGTTTGACTTAATGTCTGGTTTACTTTGGAGATGTTAAATGAGTTTTCGATTTCGCTGCTTAGAGATTAATTAATTATATTTTTGGAGGATTTATTTTGAATCAATCTGAAGTTTTTATGCGGTGAAAAAAAAATGTAGCGCCCTCGTGGTGACTCTGATAATTGCATGTTCAATTAATAAAAAGGGGGCGTTACATCCCTCACTCTAGAAGCATCCCTATTTCTATCCATAAAGTAAACGGAGAAAAAATCAAATTATGAATTTTGATCATCACCACCAAAAATAAAGTAAACGGAGAGGTTTATCCAAAAAAAAAGGTAAACAGAGAGAATTAAAATTGGCCGATTCTATAACATAACACATGTAGCGAAGACATCATTACTCAGAGGCCTGACTTTTTTTCTCCTTTCCCTTTTCCATTGGCGCAACACCAATGATGTTCTCAACTTCCATCCCTTTGTGTGTTTACCTTTATCTTCAACGCTTATTAAGCATGTTCTTTGCAGGCCATGGAGTTTGTGATCATAGTCACAACATTGGAGATCTAAGTTCAAATGCATTTTATTCGGAGGACGTTCTTATGGTTTTTCCCGGTTTTCTTGATGAACGCTTTTGGTGCTTGTTCAGACCGGATGGCTTACTAGATCGGAAATACAATAGTATTAACTGGTATTTCGTGTTGCAGAATTGCAGTTCAACACTGATTTCTTTCACGACTGATCTGTGTAAGTAACGACCAAATTCCATTTTTTCACTTTGTTTTTTTCTTGGTTGAATTCACCCCACTATACCTTAAGCATGTTTTCGATTATGATTGGTAAGATTAAAGCTAGTCATGGCGGTGCAAATTGAATTACCAGTAGTTTGACCTTTCAATGTTGGTGCCTCTTAAAGAATCTGCCACACCTCCCTTTTCAATCTTCGAGATTTGTAACATCCCCAATTTAGCTAATTTCATTTAGTGAAATTAGCAAGAGAGTTATAAAATAATTAATTAGCTAATTTAAAATAATTAGGCTTAATTAATTATAAGTCATAGTAATTTGATTGGTAATTTTACATGTGTGTGCTTTGATGATTTAATTGGGTCTCAGTGAGGAATCAGCTAACAGGGGCCAAACTGTCTTTTCCATGGTTTTACTAAACTATCAGCTGACCCATGAACAACACAACACTCAGCCCCACATTACTCATTTCCAGAAAAGAGAAGAATGAAAAACAGAAAATAGAAAGCTTGAGAGGGGGAGAAGTCGCGAGAGAGAGAGAGAGATAGAGAAGAAGAGGAGGGATTTTCCTCATCCCTTGATGCATGTTCCTCTTTTTAGCATCATTGCATTTAGTTTTTCACCCTCTTCCCACTGATACCAACATCTCCATCCACATCCTTCTCCATCACAAATCACCATTTGAGAGTATCCAAGCTCCACTTGGTCCAAATAGGAGTTTTGAAGCTTGCAAGTTGTGGTTGAAGAACCAAAACCATTTCTGAAACTCAACAATCAGTACTAGAACCCTTTCTCAAGCCACATTGCTGTTTTGGGTCGTTTGGGATCATTCGAGAAGATTTGAGTTCGAGTTGTGGTGAGAAGTTCGAGTACGGGGACCGTTCGTAAAGTTACATTGTCATTTCAATCCGTGGATTTGTTGTTTGTGCGATTTTCATCGCAATTGGTGAGTTCTATACCCGCTTAGGGATATTTGTGCGATACTGAGTTCCAGGTCCTTGATTCCATGTGTTCCACGTTTTCGTTTCAAAATCGAATCGAGTCAAAAACTGTTTTTACGTAATCACGTTATAACAATAATTTATACGATTGATTGGTTGACATTGTGATTGTTTGTGTTGATTGTTGTCTGGACTAGAATACTATTGTTGTGTTAGGATATCGATCGGAATGAAATTTGGAATCGAAACGGAATGGAAAGAATTTGCGAAAACAGCTTTTCTGGATTCTAATACTCAAGCACGAACCGTGCGCCCGTGCGCTCGGGTTGTGTGAGTCCCACGCAAAACATTTTTAAAACCCGCACGGGTCGTTTCATTCACTTCTGCAAGTCATTGTCTATTCCGAAGCAGTCATTTCATTCACTTCTGCAAGTCATTGTCTATTCCAAGTCATTCTCCTAGGTATGAGTTGGATGTCGGCCAACCATGTTGTTGTCTGCATCGGTTGAGACAGGTTTAGATCTCTCTTCTGTACAAGTTGTTAACGAATTCCTAGATGTATTTCCCGATGAAGGTTCTTCGTTACCTGCGGATCGTGAGGTGGAGTTCTCTATAGAATTGGTTCCGGGCACAGGTCCAATTTATATAGCTCCTTATAGGATGTCTCCTTTAGAGCTGAAAGAGTTGAAGACCCAACTTGAAGAGTTGATTTCAAAATAATTTATCCGACCGAGTGCCTCGCCGTGGGGTGCTCCTGTATTGCTTGTCAAGAAGAAGGATGGGAGCATGAGATTATGCATTGACTATCGTCAGTTGAATAAGGTGACTATCAAGAATAAGTATCCTCCACCGAGAATTGATGATTTGCTAGATCAACTAAGGGGAGCGTCAGTATTTCAAAAATTGATCTAAGGCCAGGCTATCATCAAATCAGAGTTAGAGCTTTGGATATTTCGAAGACCGCGTTCCGTACTAGGTATGGACATTACGAATTTATAGTGATGCCCTTCGGTCTAACCAACGCTCCAGCGGTGTTCATGAATTACATGAATCAGATTTTTAATCCTTATATGGACCAATTTGTCGTGGTGTTTATTGATGATATCTTGGTGTATTCTAAGACTATTGAGGAGCATGTGCAACATCTCCGAATTGTTCTGAACGTACTCCGAGAAAAAAAATTGTACGCCAAGCCATCTAAGTGTCATTTCTGGATCCCTGAGGTAAAGTTTCTGGGCCATGTGATATCCCAATTCGGTGTTACAGTGGACCCCGGTAAAATTGAAGCTGTGGTAGACTGGGAACAACCATCTACAGTCACTGAAGTAAGAAGTTTCTTGGGATTAGCTGGGTATTATCGGAGATTCATTCTAGGGTTTTCTCAGCTGGTTCTTCCACTCACTCGGTTAACCCGCAAGGGTCAACCGTTTGTATGGAACTCAGACTGTGATGAATGTTTCGTAAAATTGAAGAATCGTTTGACTTCTGCACCCATTCTAATTCTTCCAGATCCGTCTATGGGATTTCAAGTTTACTGTGACGCCTCTGGTAAGGGTTTAGGATGTGTCCTTATGCAGAATCAACAAGTAGTTGCTTATGCCTTCAGACAGTTGAAGCCGCATGAAGAGAATTACCTGACTCATGACTTAGAGTTGGCGGCGATTGTGTTTGCCCAAAAGATTTGGAGACATTACCTGTATGGGTCTCGTTTCGAAGTCTTTAGTGATCACAAGAGCCTTAAGTACTTGTTTGACCAAAAGGAACTGAACAACAGACAGAGAAGATGGGTAGAGTTTCTGAAAGATTATGATTTTGAACTGAAGTACCATCCAGGGAAGGCTAATGTAGTAGTTGATGCTTTGAGTAGGAAATCTATTCACACGGCAGAATTGATGATTCATGAGATGGCGTTGTTGGAATCATTTAGAGATCTCAACTTGAAAGTGAAGCCAAGGAGGAACAGACTGGTGTTGAGTCATATTCAGATTTCGAGTCCCTTGAGAAATCTGATTCGCTCAGCCCAGGAAGTTGATTTAGAGCTGCAAACGCAGAAGAGATTGCCAAATTACACTGAAGATAGTGATGGTGTGATTTGCTTTGATGGTAGAATCTGTGTGTCGAATGATGAAGATATTAAGAAGCAGGTTTTAGAAGAGGCTCATAAGAGTCAGTTCTCAATAAATCCTGGGTCTACCATGATGTGTGGAGATTTGAAGCAGTTGTATTGGTGGCCGGGCATGAAAGTAGAGATTGTAGAATTCGTCTCTCGATGCTTAACTTGTCAAAGGGTTAAGATGAGCACCAGAAGCCTGCCGGTCAGTTACAGCCATTGAATGTGCCAGAATGGAAATTGGAAAGCATTTCTATGGACTTTGTCATGGGATTACCACGGTCCCAAGCCGGAAATGATTCTATTTGGGTGGTGGTTGATCGCTTGACCAAGTCTGCTCATTTTATTCCATTGCGTTCGAATCACAAGGTTGCAAAGTTAGCAGAAGAGTATCTCAAGAATATTGTGAAGCTGCATGGAATTCCCACGAGTATCATCTGTGAACTTGATCCCAAGTTTACATCACGATTCTGGAGAGCAATGAATATGGCGTTGGGAACAACAGTATGTGCTAGTACCGCTTATCATTCGCAGACGAACGGACAAACTGAAACGATGATTCAGACTTTGGAGGATATGCTTAGAGCTTGTGTACTTAATAGTGGAGGCCGATGGGAGGATCATCTTCCATTGGTGGAGTTCGCTTACAACAACAGTTACCATTCTAGTATCGGAATGGCTCCATATGAAGCATTGTATGGAAGGAAATGTAGAACACCATTGTGTTGGTGGGATGTCGGTGAACAAAGGTTGTTGGGTCCTGATTTAGTCCGTGAACAAAAGAGTTACGCCGACAAAAGAAGATGGCCATTGGAATTTGAAGAAGGAGACCATGTATTTTTTAGACTTTCTCCAACTATTGGTACCGGTATAGCATTGCGAGCGAAGAAGCTCAGTCCTCGGTATGTTGGATTGACCTTTCCAAATTATCGAGTGAGTTGGGCCAGCAGCCTACCGCATTGCCTTACCCCCAGCTTTGTCTAGACTACATGATGTGTATCATGAATCGCAATTGAGGAAGTACATTCCCGATCCGAGTCAACCGTTGAGTTATGAAACGATTGACATCTGACCGAATTTGTCTTATCAGCCTACTCCAATCTGAATCATCGAACGTGGCGAGAAAGCGCTCCGAACGAGATCAATTCTTATTGTCAAGGTGATTTGGGACAGTGCCTTACCTGACGAAGCGACATGGGAAGTAGAGGAAGACTTGCGGGTGAAATATCCCCATCTTTTTAGTTGAGGTATGTTTTGTTCAATTTTGAGGACAAAATTTTAAAAAGTTGGGGTGATTGTAACATCCCCAATTTAGCTAATTTCATTTAGTGAAATTAGCAAGAGACTTATAAGATAATTAATTTGCTAATTTCAAATAATTAGGCTTAATTAATTATAAGTCATAATAATTTGATTGCTAATTTTACATGTGTGTGCTTTGATGATTTAATTGGGTCTAAGTGAGGAATCAGCTAACAGGGGCAAAATTGTCTTTTCCATGGTTTTACCTAGGGATGGCAAAACGAGCCGCCCCGCCCCGCTTTGCCTAAAGCCCGCTAAAATAGTGGCGGGGCGGGTTGGCCAACCAACTAACCGCGAGCACAACATAGTGGCCTGCCCCGCCAAGTGGCGGGTTGGCGGGCTGGCCCGCCTAGTTTTTTTTGCAATTTTTTTGAACAAAAATTTCATCTATTTTGTGGGCTGGCCGAATCGGTGAAGGTACCGAGTCACTTGGTGGAGGGTCGGATCGGTGGGTCGACAGTTGAACCGCATGACCCGGACCCGGTCTCTATCTCGCGAATTTTCAAGACCTATATAGTATATAATATAGTACACGGACACCATGCATCGTGTATAGTGCTATTTTCAAGATCGCATGCATCGTGTACAGTGTTGTAGGTTGAATGGCAAACCAAGGGGTATGGGTCTGGAGAATATTATGTCATTGATGCATCCGCCACTGACTATGTTTATTGAATTAGAGATTATCACATGTGAGCTTCATTGGTTATTGGTTATAGTTCACATTTTAAAAATTGAATAATACCAACCGTTTGAACTCAAATGACTTGATATTCATAAAATATGCTCAATAAGTAGCACATATGTTGCATTTGTTGTCGAGAGAAGTTACACAAGGATGGTGATGATAGACTTTCATTGTTGGTTTCATTTATGATATGCTTCTGATGTTTTTTTTTTTAAAAAAAAAAATGGGTTGGCGGGCCAACCCGCCCCGTTCTTGTCTTAAGCCCGCGGTTTTCTCCTTTTGGCGGGGCGGGCCCAGCGGGTCAGCGGTCCCAATATCCCAGCCCAACCCACCTTTTTTTGGTGGGTTTGCGGGCCGGCCAGGCGGGTTAAACCCGTTTTGCCATCCCTAGTTTTACTAAACCATCAGTTGACCCATGAGAAACACAACACTCACCCCACATTACTCATTTCCAGAAAAGAGAAGAAAGAAAAACAGAAAATAGAAAACTTGAGAGGGAGAGAAGTCGCGAGAGAGAGAGAGAGAGAGAGACAGAGAGAAGAAGAAGAAGAAGAGGAATTTTCCTCATTCTTTGATGCATGTTCCTCTTTTTAGCATCATTGCATTCAGTTTTTCACCATCTTCCCACTGATACCAACATCTCCATCCACATCCTTCTCCATCACAAATTACCATTTGAGAGTATCCAAGCTCCACTTGGTCCAAATAGGAGTTTTGAAGCTTGCATGTTGTGGTTGAAGAACCAAAACCATTTCTGAAACTCAACAATCAGTACTAGAACCCTTTCTCAAGCCACATTGTTGTTTTGGGTCGTTTGGGATCGTTCGAGAGGATTTGAGTTCGAGTTGTGGTGAGAAGTTTGAGTACGGGGACCGTTCGTGAAGTTACATTGTCATTTCAATCCGTGGATTCGTTGTTTGTGCGATTTTCATCGCAATCGGTGAGTTCTATTCTCGCTTAGGGATATTTGTGCGATACTGAGTTCCAGGTTTTTGATTCCATGTGTTCCACGTTTCCGTTTCAAAATCGAATCGAGTCATAAACCATTTTTACGAAATCACGTTTTAACAATATTTATACGATTGATTGGTTGACATTGTAATTGTTTGTGTTGATTGTTGTCTGGACTGGAATACTATTGTTGTGTCAGGATATCAATCGGAATGAAATTTGGAATCGAAACGGAATGGAAAGAATTTGCGAAAACAGCTTTTCTGGATTCTGATACTCAAGCACGGACCGTGCGCCCCTGCGCACGGGTCGTGTGAGCCCTACGCAAAACGTTTTTAAAACCCGCACGGGTCGTGCGCCTTAGTGCACGGATCGTGCGCTCTGTTCGGTTTCTGTGTGTCAAAGTTTTTAAAACACGCACGGGTCGTGCGCCTACTAAGCACGGACCGTGCGTAAGCTTCTGTTACACATTTTCAAAATGCACTTTAGTCCATTCCAAATGATTCCAAGTTCCTTCTAATCATTTCCCCAAGGTTAACCAATGATTATAATGCATGAGCATCATGAAATTGAGTATGCTTGAGATAAAATTCTTAAGTTATGAAGTTTATGAAAAACTGTACATTAGTAAGTGCGAGTGTACACAAGTCAAGATAAGATAAAGGACTATAAGTCCATACAAGTCATGTAAATTCTCAATCCATGTAAATACAAGTCAAGTTACTTTCCCTTGAGGAAAGGAAGAATTACATTCCCTAAAAAGAAAGGTAGAATGGCATACATATAATAATATATGTATATCAAGGGTGACGACCCCAAATTATTAGCATACTAGGGCAGGGAAGTCATGAGCCCGAACCCTAGGCCCCTTCCATGTAGCCCGCTTTGCAAGGTCAGCGGGATTGGGTTCACCGAGAATCATGAAAATAGAAAGTGATTTCGACGTGTTGTGCTAAGTTAAAGAAAAGATAAGACATGAACGGTAGTCGCTTATTAGGGCTACAAGTAATAACAAAATATAACACGTAGTCACTTATTAGGGCTACGGGTTAGAAGAATATATGTCCACGTAGTCGCTTATTTGGGCTACGAGTTCAAAGAAAAGATGTTCACATAGTCGCTTATTAGGGCTATGAGTTCAAAGAATAAAAGCATAATGAACCGCTAGAGTTAGTAAGGGGTCTCGATAGGACTCACTGAGATAATGTTTATCTCACCCTTTATTATTGTGGTTTTTACAGAGAAACAAGGAAAAGCAAAGGCGAAGAAGCACGGTTGGCAGGTGTGACTCTTGGAGTCATCAGAGATTCAGCCTTATGTCTAGGCCTTTGTCCCTTTTGTTGTCTTTGTAATATCGATTGTATGACTATTGTTAGTAACAGTTGTAAATCGTTTCCGCTACTTATGTTTTGGGTATTGAACACCAGGATTGTATAAGTTTTAAGTCATGAGACTTAAGTACTTTGTTAAGTTTAATGAGGTTCATGGAACCATTTGATAATTAATTATCGAAAGTTTTAGTTGTGTTCAATATTGAATAACAGGAAGTTACTCTGATGTATGCCTAGTGGTGCACTTTGGTATTTCTACAAGTTAGAAATATCAGGGTGTTACAAGATTTGATTTCTTTCTTTTTGGAAAGAGCTAGCATCGTATCGTAACACTAGGTATTAGCTATGATTACATACTTTCATTTTCAATCTTCAAGATTTGATTTATTTTTTTCTTTTTTCAAAAGCTTTCTTAATATTCTCATGTCAAAAGTTACTACTGGATTAGAAATAGCAGCGGACTCTAAGATATTTAGTGAATTTAATCTAGTAGTGAGAGGTAGAGTGGAGAAAGAGTCAATAGAATCATCAACATCGTCTACACATAATCCCAAAGTTTTCCTAATATTTGTAATGAAAAAATATCATTTCCATGTTTCTTATATGTCGACATGATGAACATATTGCAAAAAATATCTTTATTTTTTAAAAACTCAAGTACATAAATTAACATTTTTCTCATCTAAACGGCGAGTACTTATGGAAACTCTTTTTTCTACGTTATGTGATATTAAAAAGAACAAAAAAACAAAAAAAAAAACCTGAAGAGTCTATTGGTAGAATAAAGACATCCCGACATATAATTGAAAGTCTTCATTTTTTTCTTGAAAAAATATGAATTAAACTCTTTCATATATATATATATATATATATATATATATATATATATATATATATATATATATATATATATATATATAATCATTACAAATAAAGAAAAAACTAAAAGATGCTCTCATGAAATGAACCTGGCACCACACCTTAATTTATTACTACATCCGATCCACTTTATAAGAAACAATGTAGATGTAGTTCTAAACACGTTAACGTTACCAATAAGTTATTTGTGATGTTCATTTTATGGCCCGTAGATAAAGAGTTGTTATTCTAAATTAAGCAAATTGATATTGATTTTTCTTTTATTGATTGTCTAGTAAAATCTAGTTTTTATTTTATTAATTTATTTAACAAATACTTAAAATTTTAACAAAATATAATACAATAGTAATAAATAATAATAAAATATTAAGCAAGCTTAATTTTTTTTATTTAAAATTATGTTTTCTACATAATTTTTATCCATTACATTGTTTCCTAAGACATTTCTAAGTTCAATTATATGGGATCTTGATTAGTTAATTTTAAATCTTTGCCCAACACACTTCAAATTTTAAGGTAGGAGTCACGCATTTCTTTGCGATTTTTGCATCAATTTGAATACTACTTCATCTCAAAATATATGTAAAAGTGGGTCAATCAAAAGTTAATATATTTGATTTAAATTTTGGTCCAAATAATCAACTTCCGTAAAATCTGCAAGCTAATCATAAATTTCTTCAACCCAAATACTCGTATTCATATTCATTCACATGCAAATATTAGAGTAAATTGTTCAAGCAAATATAACTTTCAAGTCTGAAACACCACCATTATTTCCTTACTTATTATTCTTTAACACTAATTACATGCTTTTGATCTATATATTGAATACACCAACAATATTATTTTTTAGAGAGCATTATTTCTTATTGAATATTAAAGGTGTTGTTAATTAACTAACAACTTGGGAAGGGAATCCCACAAGAATTAGCAACCCTTTTGGAACCAGGATAGTTAAGATATTGCTTCAGGCTTGGGTTTTTAAGATACCGGCATAAGCATGATCTTTGCTCCTTCAATTTCTCACAACATGCACTCGAAGGTGGAGAATTGGAAGTGATTGCACTAACACAAGGGCTCAATTCTACTGGGCTGCAAGTCACACCCTCAGCAATTGGTATATACATCTCCACCATAAGCACTGCCACTAGAATCATTGAAAAAACAACCTTCATCTTTTGAATTGAGTTTTGTTATAAGGAAAGATGTGCTTAGAAAATGAGCCTCTTTGGCACTTTATATAAGTGGAGAGTAGTAGTAGGTTCGGTTCGGTTCTCTATGAGTTAAATATGTTATTTTTATCCTATTGACTTGATGAGTTATATAATGACAATATATGTTAAATATGTTATTTTTGTCCTATTGGCTGTATGAGTTATATTATATGTTATTTTGTCCTATTGGATTTATGAGTTTTTTTACCAAGACAGTACGAGTTAAATATGTTATTTTTGTCCTTTATAATTTGTGAATTTTATTGCTACTCTTTATGAAAAATTTTGCTCACTTTTAGTTTCATATTATCATTCTTCAATGCTTTTAGTCCCTTCACGACTTTTACTAATGTTTAGCCCAATTGACATATGCCTAAATTATTAGGTTGGATATCATGTCCTAGGTTCGGACCCAAGACTTTACAGTTGTGTGTAAGTTTCAAGTGACTCTTGCCACTCTGTCTACATACCAAAAAAAAGCTTTGACGGGTGAAATTGTGGGGACTAGAAGTGAGTAAATTTTTTTTTTTAGGAACTACAAACAAAACTAGCAAATTTCGTAGGGACCAAAAACATATTTAACCCTTGGGTTTATTTATCAGGGGTTAAGATAGTATCCATTTATATATTACTGTTAACACCCTAAAATAACTAGGTCGTAGGCCGAGGGCTGAATGGGAGAAGGGAGCAGAATTGAAGTGTTGAGGCAGGCGACTAGACAAAGATTTGAGAGATATTTGCCAAAGATAAGAACGCAAGAGAAGCCCTCGGGGCATATCACAAGATCACCCCCGAGGAAGGGGTCAGGCCTACGAGAAATGAGCAAGGCCGAGGGAGAGCAAAGCCTCAGCCTATAGAGTGCCACAGCCAGAGTGGGCTCGGGTGCCTGAGTTGACTTCCGAGGACAAAGGCTAGGTGAGTAAGCTAAGTGGCTGGGGTAAGGCAGGTTTGCTTGGAAGGCAAGTAAAAGAGAGGCACGAAGACAGAATGTCGGAGCAGTTGAAAGATCGAGCGAATGAGAGAAGCCTTGAAGAGCGGAGTGAGGGAGTTCACCCCACTAACCGTGCTAGTGAGATCATGGGTGGTTACTCTGCCTCCTTAGGGCTTAGAAACGATGATAGTCGTTGATCTATGATTGATCCAACGGTAGGCAAATGTTGGCTGTGTTAGTGGCCGACGAGAGCCTATGTATATAAATAGGAAAGCAATTGTATAGAATAGACACACATCAATCAAACCAAAACTCTACGTTTATTTTTATCTATCTTCTTTATCGCATTTTTATCTTTATTTTTATGCATTAGCCAGTAGTATAATTGATAACTCTAGTTTATAAAAGGACCCTCACTTCTCATTTGTAAACACACCTCAAGATATCAACAAGATATCCTTAGAATTAGTTTTAGATAGTTTTTAAATTTCAGGAAGGTAAGAAAGGAATCGACAACTTCTTTCTTCACTTCCACGTAGTACTAGCTAAGTGCAGGGAGTCAGTGCACCTGCATTGCTTGGGAATTCATGCAAAGGAACTCCAACTTGTGTAACCTTTACCTTGTTGCTTTCTTTTATGATTTCATTTATATTAACATGTTCTATTCAGTTTATATATGTCTCTAACATGAGCTAAATTTCTTTAGTTGAGATGTTCTAACCTTATAATGATCTTTTAAGTAAGTTGTTGTGCTTTTATATGATATATGTATTTTAGTTCTTGTGTAATACTTCTTTCAACACTTGTTTTAAGGTTGATGTAGATTTGTGAAAGCAGACATGGTTTACAATTAAGAAATCAAGAATTAATAATGGTGAGAGTTTTAATAAAGTCTTTGTTAACTTGTTTTAATAAAGAAACATTTGTTAATTCCATGTTAAGTCCTAGACATAGGATAACACAATCCTTAGGGTGATTCAGTGGGTACTTAAGAGGTAGGAGTGAACTTATTTAGCATGCCTAGACATAGGAAGCTTATAATGAAACTCTGAAGAAAGTGACTGAAAAGCACATACTGATGCAGCTGCATCCAGTGCACCTACACCACTTAAATGCACAAAACTCTTGAAAGTGACTTATTTGGTAAAGACATCTCAATTCTCATTCTCAACTGATTTCCTCTACATTCTATTGCTTATTTACATTCTGTTTACTTATCACCATCATCCCAATTTGTGAGTAGTATAGTTCACACTAATTTATACACTTTTAAACTCCAATAGTTAATCCAATCCTTGTGGGTTCGATCTTTTATGCTACTTGTTTGTGACTGTGTATACTTGCACACTTTTTCAGCCACCAAGTTTTTGGCGCCGTTGCCAGGGATTGCCATTAATTTTTGTTGTTTAGAGTTATAAATTAGTGTTTTATTACTCTAGTAGTTTGTTTCTTAGTGCAGGTGCACAGGAAGCACTAGCTTATGCACAGGGCCAAATCACCAGAATTTGAATTAGATCCAGAGATAGAGAGAAGGTTTAGAAAGTTGCTTAGACTCCAGAAACAAAGACTTCAAAGCTGCAGAATCACAATGTCTCAACAAAGTGAAGAAAAGAGATCTAGACCAGGTTCCATTGGAGGATCAGTTAGAGGCGGTCCAGGCTCACATCATGAACCTGAGGATGATCAGAGAAATCAATTTATCAACATGGGACCAATAGGTATCATTAATGATAGAAATAGACCCATGAGGGATTATGCTATGTTTGATAATCAGAATATGCAAACAAGTATAGCAAGACCTCATATTGATGTTGTCCATTTTGAATTTAAACCCATGATGTTCCAAATGCTACAAACAATTGGTCAATTTGGTGGATCTCCCCATGAGAATCCCCCTGAACATTTAAAACAGTTTTTAGAAATATGTAGTAACTTTATCATTCCTGGTGTTGGTGAAGATGTATTTAGACTTAAGCTATTTCCATACTCTTTGAAAGATAAGGCTAAATCTTGGTTGAATTCATTAGAGCCTAATTCTATTCATTCATGGAATGAAATGGCTGAAAACTTTTTAGCAAAATATTTTCCACCCATCAAAAATGCCAGAATGAGAAATGATATTACATCTTTTAGACAAAAAGAAATTGAATAATTGTTTGAAGCATGGGAAAGATGGAAAAAGCTTTTAAGAAAATGTCCACATCATGATCTGCCTGTCATTATTCAAACGGAAATTTTTATAATGGTTTAGAACCCCAAACAAGAATAATGCTTGATGCATCATCTGGGGGTGTGTTATTAAACTTGTCTTATAATGAAGTATGTGAATTGATTGATAGAATTGCAACAAATAGTTCTAGTTGGCCTACTGAGAGGGTGAGTGCCCAAAAGAGACCATCAGGGGTACATGAAATTAGTGACGTATCAGCCCTATCCGCTCTGTTAGCCTCACTAACAAACATGTTTAAAAACTTCACTTCAACCAGTGCACCTGTGATAAGTCATGTTTTAGTATGTTTTTAGTACTTATTTTAAGTAGTTTATTTGATGTTTTGATTCTAGTTTAGAGCTATTTTACTACAAATTGTTGGTTTCTATTCTCAGGTTATTATTGGAGCAATTGAGGAATTTTAGTGCTTAAAGAGCAAAGGATAAAAAGGCAAAAGGATGGGGAGAAGAATAAGAAATAGAAGGTGCAAAAATCAGATTTTGGAGGGAAGTTGAAAAAAATGGAAGGAAGCTGAAAAAACCCTGAGCGCGATTCGTGCGCCTGGGAGGCGCGATCCGTGCGCCCTGGCGCGACCCGTGCGCCTGGGAGGCGCGATCCGTGCGTCCCTTCTGATGGCCAAAAATGTTACAACTCTTCCCATTCTGTCTTTATGGATTGTAATTGATATTTAGTGCTTTGTCTCTGATCTTGGCCTGTAAAAAGGACCCCCAATGTAGCTTCACAATCATCCTGGATCATTGTAATTCTCACTCTAAGTTTATGTTAAAGTTCTTGCAAGTTTTCTATTAAGGTTATTGTTATTCTGTCCTTTTTACAATTCAGTCTTTTACACGCTTTATTTTATTTCTCGCTATTTACATTATGTCCTTCTCTTCTACTCCCTTGTCTACAATGAGCTATTGTGAGTAGACTTCTCTTAGTCTTGGGATTATGGGAAACAATCCAATGATGGTCCCTAAATAATCCCAAAGCTAGGCCCTATCTTATGATTGCTTTCACTTTTAATCTAATTCCATTGTACAAATTTGTATAACCCAAATGTCAAGCGAAGTACCGAAAGGTGAAGCTTGACATTAGAACAAATGGAATTAGACAAAGTAACCAAAGCATGAGAATAGCCGAGGTGACTTTGGGACAATAAGGTTGTGCTTAATGGGTTTCGGCGATGATCAACCATGAGAATAGGCTTGATCATCGTTTCGAGACACGTTCTTGTTGTCCGAAAGGAAACTTGAATTAAACCGCAAGAATACCTTGTCCTTAAAACAAACTAAATTATAAGATAGAGAATAGCTAAAGGGTTTTTCTATTACCATGATTGTGATCTAACCATGATCCCAAGACGCCTTTTTATATTCTAAATTAAAAATCAAACATTTTCCTACTTAATCATTCCTTTTCAGCTAATCATCACTAAGAATTAGATTGGTAGTCACATATAACTCCCTGTGGATCGATATTATTATTACGCGATATAACCGTATACTTGCGGTGTATCAAGTTTTTGGCGCCGTTGCCGGGGAGTTAGTGATATTGATCAAAATTTTGGTACCGGTTAGACTGAAAACTTTTCCTTTTATTTTATTTTCTTATTCTCTTCTTCTTTGAATGCGAAGAGTCCGAAGTCTCGGAGAAATTGTTCAACCAATTCCTGAGATTGAGAGATTTCTACATACAAGAAGAAGAGAATTGCGCAATAACCAACAAATGGCAGCTAATCAAAATCGTACTCTCAAAGAGTATGCTACGCCTTCTACGGCAGAGCCCCATGGTGTTATTGTGCATCCCAATGTTGATGCAAACAATTTTGAGCTTAAACCATCTTTACTATCTATGGTCCAGCAGGACCAATTTTCTGGATCAGCCACTGATGATCCAAACCTTCATTTATCAATATTTCTTGAATACTGTGGCACTTTGAAATTAAATGGAGTGACTCCTGAAGCCATAAGGCTGAAACTTTTCCCTTTCTCTTTAAGGGATAAAGCCAGATCTTGGTTTCACTCACTACCCAATGAATCTGTCACAACATGGGATCAACTGAGGCAAGCATTCCTTGCCCGATTCTTTCCCCCAAGTAAAACTGCTCAACTGAGGAATCAGATTACAAGATTCACTCAGAATGATGGGGAATCTCTTTATGATGCATGGGAGCGTTTCAAGGAAATGCTAAGGCTTTGCCCCCATCATGGACTAGAGAGATGGTTGATCATCCATACATTTTATAATGGTCTGTTGTACACCACAAAAATGACTGTTGATGCAGCTGCAGGTGGTGCCCTTATGAACAAGAATATTGAGGAAGCTTACGCCTTGATTGAAGACATGGCGCAGAATCACTACCAGTGGACAAGCGAGAGGGCCGTCACTGCTCCATCTGCACAAAAAAAAGAACCGGGTAAGTACGAAGTTTCTGCCCTTGATCATATAGCTTCTAGAGTAGATGCGTTGTTTGCTAAGTTTGATAAAATGAGCGTGAATGCTGTCTCTCCTACTACATCTTCTTCTTCTTGTGAAACCCTAGGGGCATCTATTGCTGGTTCTGAGCAAGCTAATTTCGCTCAAAAGGGGGATCCATTTTCAAACACTTATAACCCCGGATGGAGGAATCATCCAAATTTTTCATATAAAAATCCTCCATCAACTCAACCAGCAGTTGGAACACCCCCCGGTTTTCAAAATCAAAGGCCACCTCAAAAATCCAACTTGGAAACCTTATTGGAAACTTTTGTGTTAACTCAAACTAAGCAAAATGAAGAGTTCAAAAACCAAAACTCATTTTTGAATGATACTCTTGTCAAGTTAACAACAAAAGTGGACTCTATCTCTACTCATAACAAAATGTTGGAAAACCAAATTTCTCAAGTGGCTCAACAAGTCGCTTCATCCTCTAGATCCTCTGGAACCTTTCCTGGACAGCCAGAGCCAAATCCCAAAGCCCAAATTAATGCTGTCATTTTAAGGAGTGGTAGACAATTAGAAGAGCCTAAGGTAACTAATGAGGATAGTGTGAGTGAGAATGAGAAAGAAAGAGAGATTCAAAATGAAAGTGAGAATGAGAAAGAAAAAGAGATTCAAAATGAGAGTGAGGTAACTGAGGTTGAAAAAGAGAAAGAACCACCTTATGTTCCACCACCACCTTACAAGCCCAAGATACCATTCCCTCAAAGGTTAGCCAAGTCTAAGCTAGAAGTACAGTTCAAAAAGTTTGTTGATTTACTGAAAAAACTTCACATTAACATTCCATTCACAGATGCCCTGTCTCAGATGCCATCATATGCAAAGTTTTTAAAAGAAATTTTATCCAAGAAAAGAAAAATTGATGACAATGAGACATTAGCCCTGACTGAGGAATGTAGTGCTATAATTCTAAACAAACTTCCACCAAAGCTTAAGGACCCAGGCAGCTTTTCTATACCATGTGTGATAGGGAGAGAGCCCATAAATAAAGCCATGTGTGATCTAGGAGCCAGTGTGAGTTTAATGCCATTATCCCTTTTCAAAAGACTGGGCCTAGGAGAGTTAAAACCCACCAAGATGACCTTACAATTGGCTGACCGCTCCATTAAACATCCAGTTGGAATTCTTGAGGATATTCCTATTAAAATAGGAGAAACTTTTATACCAGCTGATTTTGTTGTGATGGAGATAGAGGAGGATTCCCAAGTTCCAATTCTGTTGGGGAGACCCTTCCTTGCCACTGCAGGAGCGCTAATTGATGTCAAGCATGGTAAGTTGGCCTTCAATGTTGGTGATGAAAAGGTAGAATTTAATTTATTTAAATCTATGAACCAACCTTCCTTTGAGGTCTCTTGTTGCAGGATTGATTTGTTAGAGGCAAGTGATGTTGAGGGTATAGCACCCAAGTATGAGAAAGAGATTCTTAAATCAAAATCTGACAATTTGAACAAATCACCACAAAAGATCAAGAGTAAAGTGAAAAAACGGGTTCGTCGAAAAGGTGTCTTCACAAAACCCACATGGGTAGATAATGTTAAAGGAAGAATGTCACATATAGGGGGGAAAATGAAGAAGTCAAAACCTCTCAAAGTCTGGAAAGTTAAAGGGACAGACATCCCTAAGTTGGATCCCGGATAATCACCATAACCGTCAAGCTAGTGACGTTAAAGAAGCGCTACGTGGGAGGCAACCCATTGGTTTACCTTTGTCTTGGAATAAGAAGAAAGCTACAAAGTACCAATCAATGTGAGCTTTCTTACCCCCTCTCATCTATTTTACTCTGTTTTACATTGAGGACAATGTCTAGTCCAAGCATGGGGGGTATCTTGCCCTGTTTTACTGTTTTCTTGTTTTTAATTTCTAGTTTATTTCAATAAATAAAGTTCATCTCTCCTTGCTTAAAGTCCTTGTGAGTTTTTGAAGCATGTTATATCTGATCAGGGCCTCTTTTGGATTAAATTTTTGAAATTCATAATATTCATCTGCTCTTTGGGTTTTCACGCACCCACTGGAGATTTGTTTCTGGCTATTGGTATCTTTAGGGGGTTTAGAAGAAACTAGAAACTTAGTTCCCTTGGTGACATTCACCGGATGCGTGGTTACTGGAGAAAAACGTCCGAGTTGGGGTATCAAGCAAAAAGAAAGAAAAGAAAAATCAAGCAAAAGGGCTGACCACTTTAGTCAAAAAAAAAAAAAGAAAAAAAAATTTGTCATTTAAAAAGTGGTTGGCCCAAATCAAAGAAAAATCAAAGAAAAGGAAAAAGAAATATTGCTTGAATGCCCAACGTATAAGGACCCTCCTTTGAGACCCGATCTACTGAATGGAGGACCCAAGCTTAAGAATGCTGGGGAACTAGTTCTATGCTGACATTGACATCCCTCCTATTGTGATAGTACCTAAAACTTATCTCACAAATCACAAAAGCCCAAAGTTGTATGTCTCAAGTCAAAAAGTTGCAAAAGTTTACCCCAGTCGGCTTGGAGTTTTGTAAGGATTCAGAGTTTTTTCCAAAAGTTGGCCCAATGAGTTCTATGGTTTTGCTTGAGGACAAGCAAAGATTCAAGCATGGGGGAGTTTGATAAGTCATGTTTTAGTATGTTTTTAGTACTTATTTTAAGTAGTTTATTTGATGTTTTGATTCTAGTTTAGAGCTATTTTACTACAAATTGTTGGTTTCTATTCTCAGGTTATTATTGGAGCAATTGAGGAATTTTAGTGCTTAAAGAGCAAAGGATAAAAAGGCAAAAGGATGGGGAGAAGAATAAGAAATAGAAGGTGCAAAAATCAGATTTTGGAGGGAAGTTGAAAAAAATGGAAGGAAGCTGAAAAAACCCTGAGCGTGATCCGTGCGCCTGGGAGGCGCGATCCGTGCGCCCTGGCGCGACCCGTGCGCCTGGGAGGCGCGATCCGTGCGTCCCTTCTGATGGCCAAAAATGTTACAACTCTTCCCATTCTGTCTTTATGGATTGTAATTGATATTTAGTGCTTTGTCTCTGATCTTGGCCTATAAAAAGGACCCCCAATGTAGCTTCACAATCATCCTGGATCATTGTAATTCTCACTCTAAGTTTATGTTAAAGTTCTTGCAAGTTTTCTATTAAGGTTATTGTTATTCTGTCCTTTTTACAATTCAGTCTTTTACACGCTTTATTTTATTTCTCGCTATTTACATTATGTCCTTCTCTTCTACTCCCTTGTCTACAATGAGCTATTGTGAGTAGACTTCTCTTAGTCTTGGGATTATGGGAAACAATCCAATGATGGTCCCTAAATAATCCCAAAGCTAGGCCCTATCTTATGATTGCTTTCACTTTTAATCTAATTCCATTGTACAAATTTGTATAACCCAAATGTCAAGCGAAGTACCGAAAGGTGAAGCTTGACATTAGAACAAATGGAATTAGACAAAGTAACCAAAGCATGAGAATAGCCGAGGTGACTTTGGGACAATAAGGTTGTGCTTAATGGGTTTCGGCGATGATCAACCATGAGAATAGGCTTGATCATCGTTTCGAGACACGTTCTTGTTGTCCGAAAGGAAACTTGAATTAAACCGCAAGAATACCTTGTCCTTAAAACAAACTAAATTATAAGATAGAGAATAGCTAAAGGGTTTTTCTATTACCATGATTGTGATCTAACCATGATCCCAAGACGCCTTTTTATATTCTAAATTAAAAATCAAACATTTTCCTACTTAATCATTTCTTTTCAGCTAATCATCACTAAGAATTAGATTGGTAGTCACATATAACTCCCTGTGGATCGATATTATTATTACGCGATATAACCGTATACTTGCGGTGTATCAACCTGCACCAACAGAAAACACTGCAGCAGCCATAGAACAAGCCCCCCAGGTGATACAAGTTGTGTGTATTGTGGAGGAGGTCGCTTGTATGAGGAATGTCCTAGCAACCCTGTCTCTGTCAATTATGTAGGATACAATAGGAATAACAAGCCTTACTCTAACACCTATAACCCTGGCTGGAGGAACCACCCAAATTTTAAATGGAACCATACTAGTGCACCTGCACATAATGTAGCTGCACCAGTCACACCACCAGGGTTTCAATCTCAGAACTACCAAAGACAACAACCCCCTGCCAATGATAACTCCTTAGAAGCCTTGCTCATATCCTTCATTAGTAAAACTAGAACAGCTAGGCGAGCACACAAGGCATCTATAAAGAATTGGTAGAATCAAGTGGGACAATTAGCAACAGCTCTGTATCAAAGACCAATAGGTACACTACCATCAAACACAGAAGCTACCACATCCCACAGGCCAGGTAAGGAACAGATGAAAGCCATTTCTCTTAGAAATGGAAAGGATCTTGCAGAACCTTATGAGATTGAAGGTGAAGGTAAGGGAGAAAATGAAAAAAATAAAAACAGAAAAGAAAAAAGTTTGCAAGATGCCGAAGCACCTCATGCACCTGCATCTCAAGAAGTTCAAATGCCAAGGTTAGTTCCTGAATACCCTCCTCCTCCTTATCCTCAAACATTAAAAAAGGCACATGAGGAGAAGCAATCCAGTAAGTTTCTTGAAATTTTAAAACAATTACACATCAATGTTTCCTTAGTTGAAGCACTTCAACAAATGCCTAATTATGTTAAATTCATGAAAGGAATGTTAATTTGTAATTTTTTGAAAACATCTAAAAACTTACCAAACTGCTTTTCATCTTGCTCCTTCTTCAATCTTTGAGGGTAAGGTAGCTTGATGATTGGCTGTGGAAGCTTAGACTCCTCTTGCACAATAGTATCCTCTTTCACCTTAGAAGGTTCATCAACACCCACAAACTGCTTCTCATTAGGCTCCTTCTTCAGTCTTTGGGGGAAAAGGTAGCTTAATAATTGGTTTTGGCAACTTTGGCTTCTCTTTTACATTAGAACTATTGTCAACACCCACATGAACTTTGTTACCAGACTCAACCACTTCTTCTGAACTCTTCTTTGCAACAGTTTCAATTGTTTTGCCACTCCGTGTGGTTATAGCATTCACTGTTTTACCACTCCTTGGATTAGGAATAGTTTCACTTGGAAGAGTTCCTGGAGGTCTTTGTGCAACTTGCTTGGACAATTGACCCACTTGAGTCTCTAGATTTTCGATGGATGCCTCTTAATTTTTAGCACTAGCTTCTATACTTTTGAAACCTGCTCTTGTTTCCTCCATGAATGAAGAAGTTTGTGCAGCTAGTCCCTCAACTGTAATCTCCCAATCTGCTTTCTTTTGAGGAGGGTTTTGGCTTGGCCCTTGATACTTGCAAGAGAAATTCGGATGACTCTCCCACCCAGGATTGTAAGTATTGGAAAAGGGATTATTCTTGACGAAAAATATCTTCTCTTGGATTGGTAAGGGAATTCCACAATCCTGATTAAAATGTGGACATTCACAGTAGTCACACTTCAAACTTCTCGCAGCATTTACTTGAGCAGAATGGTGTTGCAAAGAATTCAATTTTAGAGATTCCATTTCCTTTTTCAGTTCTTCCAACTATTGAGTGATTATCTTCTGTTGAGCCAACCCGGCTGTCTGAGCATCTAAGTCAAGAATACCTCTTCTAGATGTACCTCATCTATCATGAGCAGCCAAGTAATCATTTGAAACCATAGCTTCAATTATTTGTCTTGCTTCTATCGCGGTTTTGAAATTTAGAGAACCACCTGCTGAGGCATCAAGCATCATCCTAGCATTCGATCTCAACCCAGTACAAAAGATTTGCATTTGTTGATGGTTGTAACACCCCAGTTTTTCTTACATAGAAAATACCAAGATATACAGCATAGCATACATCAGAGATAACTTCATTTGCATAACTTAACATAATTTACTTAAATACTTGAATTACGTGCCTTACAAACTTCCCATGTCCTAGTGTTCAATATCAAGAACGAAAGTTGCGGAAGCGATTTACTACTTATAACAATTATAAGTCGTACAATCGAAAATACAAATCTGACAAGAGAAAATTACATAAACATATAGAATTAAAACTTCAACATCTCCTTTAGGTCGCGCCGTAGCCATGCCTCATCGCCTTTAACTTTACCTGTTTCTCTGAAAAACCACAAAACATGAAGGGTGAGATAAACATTATCTCAGTGAGTCCTATCGAGACCCCTTACTAACTCTCTGGGTTCATTATGCCTCTTTTTAACTCGTAGCCCTAATAAGCGACTACGTGAAACCTCTTTTTACATTGCTTAGCATATCACAGTTCATTATTCTATAAAAATCCCGGTGAACCCATTCCAGTGACCATTTTCTATCAGGGATCCCTCAAGGGGCCTAGGTTCATAGGGCTCATCACTTCCCCTTACCTAGTACGCTAACCTCAATAGGGTCGTCACCCTAGACCTCAATTTATATAATTTATATAAATATACACTCGCATTGGGCCGTCTCTTTTACTTGACATACACATAGCATAACCTCAACCTCTTTATTAAAAGCTCAAGGGACATTTAGTCCAGTTAAACAATTATCATGACCTCACTCGTGGTTACTAACAATACTTAGGGACATTTAGTCCGTTAACATGACTTAGGGAAACATTACAATTCAATCCAAACATCATTATTTCAATCACAATCAACAGAGTCATTTCAATTACAATCAATATCATAGCATTAACCTCGACCTCATGGGACACATAGTCCATTTACCATATCATAGAATTTACCTCAACCTCATGGGACATATAGTCCATTTATCAGTTCATAATATTAACCTCATCTTCATAGTCATTAACATTCATTAACATAGAACCTTCGTATCACATCAATTATACCTACGTGTTTTCCACGAATTACGGTGTATTTATCAATACTTAGGGTTGGGGAAGCTATTAGGAAAGGTTTGGAGTCGATTAGAATGGATTTGAACATGTTTTATAATTTTGGACAGAAAGGTCAGCACGCGTCGTGCCAAAATCAGCACGGATCGTGTTGACTTATCAGCATTACTAAAAAAACCTGTTTTCGTGTGAACTTCCCATTCCGATCGATTCCGAAACTTATTCCGATCGATACCCAACTTAAACCTCCATTTTTTTAGTATCAAACAACAAACATTTCCAGTCCAACAACATATCATCAAAGAATTCATATCAATCACTCATTCAATCATTCCTCCGAAAACACCAAATTTTACAATTCTGAAATACGGTTTGTATGCAATTTGATGAGACAGAAACAGGACAACTCGATTTATGAAGCATGCAAACATATTTTCAAAAATCAAAACCCTAAGCGAGTATAGAACTCGCCGATTGCGATGAAAATCGCAAAACACCGAGACTTTACGAACCCGAACGAGAATCAACAATCACCAAGCGTGCTCTGACTCGAACCCCAGCTACCCAAAGGTGTGAAACTCGAACTTAGCTTACGAAACCTCTTCTAGACCACTCCAATTTGCAATGTAGCTACTTCCAAGACCCATTCTTGCTCTAAGACCAACATGCAAGGCTTTGGAACTTCATTTCTAACATTTCAAGCTTCTAGGTTCAACAATGGTGTTTTGAGATGGAGAAGAGTGTGGGTGATGATGTTGATATCAGTGGATAGAGGGTGAAAAACTGAGTTGAATGGTGTAGAAATATAGGACATGCATCAAAGATCACTGAATTTCCTTCCTCTTCTTTCCCTATTCTCTCTCACAACTCCCTCTTCTCTCAAACCCTTAGATTCTGTTTTTCAGCAAAGTGACAAAGTGGGAGTGAGTGCTATTTGTGTTTGGTGTTTAATGACTCAGCTGAGGAAAAACTAATAGAAGGAAAAAGACTATACTGCCCCTCTACTTAACTCTCTTCTCCTTCTACTTAAACTTATTTCTAATCAAACAATCAATCAATTTATTTATTTCATGACAATCATCTCCTAATTAATAAAATGTGCTAAATTATTCCATTTAGCTAATTAATCAAACATAACCTCTTGCTAATTTCTATTAACTGAATTAGCTAAATTGGGGATGTTACGATCACCCCAACTTGAAAGATTTTGTCCTCAAAATCGTTCAAGTTACTCAATGGTTACTATCCTAAAGCTTCATCTATCTTCATGCCATCTCAAAAGTCAAACCCTGACTTCTCTTCTTAGACACTTAAAGGGATTCACCCCAACTTGGATTGACCATACCGCACATTAACGATCGAAGGAAATCATGATCGCATCAAAGAGTTTAAGAAAAGAAACAGATCTATTTTTTAAAAGTGGTTTCTCTCTGTAATGCAATCAATTTTCCATCCATACTTAATGTAACCTATACTCTCTATATGATCCTATGGCTGAATTGGTTTCAAGAACTAGACGGTTGCCCACAGCTTCCTCGAACCATCACGGATGCCCATCTATTGTTCCGGAATATCATCTATAGCCCTCTGCTTCTACTGCACGCTCTGATGAAACGAGAAGGCTAGAAATCCTATGGTTTAGGGTTTCGAACATTTTCGGGGCTAAGACAACCAATAGTCATCATTCTCAATAACTCACATGAAACACTGAGCGGATCCTGACTCAATACTTCACATAATATACTGAAAGGTTCTGACATTTAATAGTATAAGTCCCTAACTGACTCGATCTAATATCCTCTTGACTGTAAGGTCACTAAGCCCGACTAGGTCGAACTGCTCTGATACCATAATGTAACACCCCGGGTTTTCTTACATAGAAAATACCAAGATATACAGCATAACATACATCAGAGATAACTTCCTGTCTCAGATATTGAACACAAACTAAAATCTTCGATGAATAATCATCAAACGGTCACTTCATTTGCATAACTTAACATAATTTACTTAACTACTTGAATTACGTGCCTTACAAACTTCTCATGTCCTAGTGTTCAATATCAAGAACGAAAGTTGCGGAAGCGAGTTAAAACTTTTAACAATTATAAGTCGTACAATCGAAAATACAAATCTGACAAGAAAAAATTACATAAACATATAGAATTAAAACTTCAACATCTCCTTTAGGTCGCGCCGTAGCAATGCCTCATCGCCTTTAACTTTTTCTGTTTCTCTGAAAAACCACAAAACATGAAGGGTGAGATAAACATTATCTCAGTGAGTTCTATCGAGACCCCTTACTAACTCTCTCGGTTCTTTACGCCTCTTTTTAACGCGTAGCCCTAATAAGCGACTATGTGAAACCTATTTTTATATTGCTTAGCATATCACCGTTCATTATTCTATAAAAATCCCGGTGAACCCATTCCACTGACCATTTTCTATCAGGGATCCCTCATGGGGCCTAGGTTCATAGGGCTCATCACTTCCCCTCCCCTAGTACACTAACCTCAATAGGGTCGTTTCCCTAGTCCTCAATTTATATAATTTATATAAATATACACCCACATTGGGCCGTCTCTTTTACTTGACATAAACATAGCATAACCTCAACCTCTTTATTATAACCTCAAGGGACATTTAGTCCATTTAAACAATTAGCATGACCTCACTCGTGGTTACTAACGTTCATTAACATGACTTAGGGAAACATTACAATTCAATCCAAACATCATTATTTCAGTCACAATCAATGTAACATCCCTTGTTTTTTTAATTTCGGTTTACGAAATTAACTCACGATCTATTATTCGATTAAATGATAAATCGAGTCTCGGATATTGTTATGTCGCAAAAGCAATATTTATTTGCTCAATCATATGAATTATATGCCATTTTTAGTTGAATTCTAAGAGTTGTTGTGGGAATGGGAGCACAAAGGTAAAATCGTCATTTTGACTCATGTTGAAGATGTTCAATTTGACGAAATAAAAATTTGGGTCCTAGTCATGATAGGATCATGGGAATGGTAGTTGAATTCCTAAGTTATATGAATTGATGAGTGCTCGATGGATTAAAGTGGATTTAAATGAGAAATAGGGGTAAGGGCATTTTAGTCTTTTCCAACTCATTTAAATGTTACCTCCAGCTCAGTATTAACCAACCACACCCACACTCCCAAAAGCAATCATATGTAGAAATTGAGAAGTAATAGAGAGAGTTGGAGTTAAGGGAGTGTTTAGAGTGCAAGGGCATTTTGGACCCTTCACCATTTTAAAAACCCCTTAGCTGAATTATAAACATTCCCTCACTCTCATTTGCCTCACAATAAGAAAAGCTGAAAACCAGAAAGAGAGAGGGAGGAGAGGGCGAAGAGAGAGATGGAGAAGAAGGGGAGGAGGAATCCACAAATCCTCATGCATGTAGGTAATGTTAGTACCATTCTCTCCCATTTTACATCCTCTACTCATAGACACAAAAATCACTAACTGATTCTCCCTCCATTTCCATCCACCATTTTCGAAATTCGAGCTCCAAGTTGACCAAAAATGGAGTTCTTGCCTTGCATGTTATTTTTGGGATACTTGAGGCTAGCATAAGTTTCTAGGAGGTTCAAAGCTAGATTTGGAAGCACATTCTCTACCTACATTGTAGTTTCAGAACCTGCAAGTGAAGTTTAGGAGCTTGGGGTCGAATTTGAATGGAGTTCAAGGCCTTGGAAATAGGTTTCTCATAGTACACAGCATTCCTGCACAGAAACAGCTTTCACTACCTTTGGTATCTTCTTTATAACTATCTCTGTAAAACTCATATGAAGTCCATTCTAATTTCTTCGGAAACTAGACTTAAAACCCTTCATATTTCGCACGAGAACCACCTTATTTGACTGAGTATTGAGGGAGAACAATTAGTTACAAGTTTTACTTTTGTAACAGTACCGATTTTTAACCAATCTATGTATTTTAGCAGTAACTTCCTAAATACTCATCATATTAGTGTGGGACTTGAACCATATGGATAGTTTTGGTTAAGAATTGAATTAGTTATGTCTATTGCAAAACAGCTTACAGATGCTGTCAAACCGATTTTGGAATTAATTGTTGCGTTTCTAAGAGTCGGGATTAGATTGGAGTAGAACGGAAATGACATTGTTGATTAAGATGCATTTGGGTATGCTTCCGTAGTTGGACACGTTTGGGGTTCGTTCAGGATCGATTTTGTATTCGTTGGAAGGTAGGTGAACATTCGGGGATAGCTCGATTTATTACATTGTCGCTTGCATTTCGTGGAGTCTCCATTGTTCGTGATTTTCATCACGATTGGTGAGTTCCATACTCGCTTAGGGTTTTCAATTTTATTGTGTCAACCTTGGATGTGACTGATAATATGGTTTGTTCTTCGTTTCGTTCGATTTCGTTGAAAGCCGTTGTTTTACGAAAACAGTAATTGCGAAAATGTGTTTGGTTATGAACGATTGATTGATTGGTGACTATGTGATTGCTTGAATGTTGTTTGAGGCTGAAATAGTGAGTTCTACTCACGCTTAAGATTAATCTCGTTCTGAAATGAATGTTATGTGACTGATTTCGTGAATGTTTCGTTATTTCAAAAGATTTTGAGTCGAAAACAGTTATTTTATAAAAACTAGTATTTGGAACTATGGAACGATCGATTGTTGATGCATTGTGATTTAATGATATTGTTTGGACTGGAATATTGTCTGGTATTATCTGTTTTGAGGTTGGATTTTGATCGGAATACGGATTGGACACGAACGGAGAAGCGAAACGAGAGAAACGGATTTATTTTGGTGTACTGAAAAGAGCACGCGGACCGTGCGCCCCTGCGCCACGAATTGTGCGCCAGCTTCGGTGTTGGGCGGTTAAAATGATGCAACACGCACGGGTCATGCGCCCCTAGGGCACGGACCGTGCGTGGGGTTCGGGTTCAAGGTAAAAAATTCTTGTTTCGTCGCTCCTTTCCATTCCAAACCTCTTCTAATCTTCTTCCCAACCATCCCTCATGTCATGGAACCAATGATGCTCTGTTTTTGAACATGATTGCAAGGTTTAAAGTGAATTGTTTTTGAAAGTCAAAATTGTTTCAAAAACGGTAAAGTAGTACACGTGAGGGAACATGTGTTATATTTATTCATGGAACTAAATATTCAAGCGACTATTTATTCATGGAACTAAATGTTCAAGCGACTGTTTATTCATGGAACTAAATGTTCAAACAAGGTTAAGATATATAAATTATATCAAAGCGCGGGTGACGATCCAGTTAATTAGTATACTAGGGGAGGGGAAGTCATGAGCCCTAGAACCTAGGCCTCACGAGGTTTGAAGCTAGTGTAAGCTAGTGGAGAGGTTCGACGGTAAAAGCTTAGTAATTACCGGAGATGTACTATGACATGTCTGGAAAATCTTTATGCACGTAGTATCCTTGTGAGCTACGATTGTTTGAAGATAGTAAAAGAACCGCGAGTGTGTAGTAAGGGGTCTCGATAGGACTTACTGAGATTTGTAATCTCACCCCTTATATGTTGATGTTTTACAGATACGCAGGGAAAGAACAAAGCGAGAAAGCAGGGTTAGATGAGGCTTTATGGAGAGCCTGAAGACTTAGCTTTTGTCTTCACTTTATTTCCCTAGTTTTTGTATCTCGAGTTTATGACTTGTAATTGTTTAAATTTGTAAATCGTTTCCGCTACTTTTGGTTTTTGATATTGAACATTAGGACATGAGAAGTTGTAAGGCTCGTAACTTAAGTATTTAAGTGATTTTATGTTACGTTATGATATCGAGGTGACCGTTTGGGGATTGTTCATCGAAGTTTTAGTTTGTGTTAAATATCTGGGACTGGAAGTTATCTCTGATGTATGCTAAATTGCGCATTTTAGTATTTCTACTTGTTAGAAATATTAGGGTGTTACATTTTGGTATCAGAGCTGTTCGACCTAGTCGGGCTTAGTGACCTTACGGTCAGGAGGTTTATTAGATCGAGTCAGCTCGGGAATTAGACAATTAAATGTCAGAGCCTTTCAGTATATTATGTGAAGTATTGGGCCAGGATCCGCTCAATGTTTCATGTGAATTACTGATAATGATGACAATTGGTTGCCTCAGCCCCGATAATGTCTGAAACCCTAAACCAAAGGATTTTTAGCCTTCTCGTTTCATCAGAGTGCGCAGCAGAAGCAGAGGGCTACAGATGACAACCTGGAACAATAGATGGGCATTCGTAGGAAATAAACCCTCGAGTAGTATGTGAAATAGGAAGAAGATTCCCCAACTATTCAGATTAAGTTCTTAGACACCGGGTTAGGATAATATCCTTAGTAGTCCTAAAAAGGACTATCTCTCGAAAATGGTTATCAGTAATTTTAGCCTTTCAGAAATTGTCAAAATCTATGAAAGTCCTAGACCATTAGGCATTCCGCTAAATGTTGTCAATGGAAAAGTTCAGTTTACCTACATGATGAATGTTTGTTCTCTAGGTAGGATGAGTTCGGAATTGGTTGACTATGACCGTTGTAATTGTTTCGTTTGTATTGTTTATGGAATTCAGAAAGATGGAGGACCAAAGGATTGTTCGAAATAGTTGGAATTCGTTCTCCGAATCAAACCAGGAGCACTAATCGTGCGCCCATTTGATTCCTTAAAAGAATCCTTCGATTTTCGTGTTTCTTTGATGCTACGATTATTGCAACTCCGTACGCAATCCAAAGGAAGCCAGTTACACCTGGATTAATCAACGGTTCCTTATGATTAAGATGAAGTCTATAAATTTCTAGTAAGCCTCTTTTCCTTTAGAGGAATAGTTATGCCTCGCCAGGGAGATCGCTATTGTTATAACTCCTCATACTTTAATGTTTAAGTAGTGAAGATCTCAAATGGATAGTTGGTTTTTGAGAAGCCGTATGAGTAGTAGGTTCCCAAGACACCATATACCAGAATAAGATTCCTGTGTTTTACGGTTAAGTATCCAAGACCAAGTTTTGAAGGAGGGAGACACCCTTACTAGTATTTTGGGCTTAGTTGACGCAGCTGACTCTCATGGGTATGTGGAGACATTGTTTTACGTTCAAATAGCTTCAAACAAAATATTTATTAAAACCCTACCCACTTACGAGTCGTTCGCGGACAGTGATTGTTCACGAATCCAACCCAAAACACTAGAGGCATCTCCAAGTGAACCAAAAGGCGATGTTCCAAACTTTGTCAGCCGCAAGAGCGGAGTTTAAGATGAGTGCGCTAATACGTTAACCGATAAAGAAAGGCAGAAGTATTGAGCGAGGTAATTGTTTTCAGGAATCTATTGGTTGAATGTCAATAGAGTAAGTATGTGCTAGATTTAATGATTGTTCTGATTTGAGCACAAGTTATGGAATCAATTATCTTAGAAATTCAATGATTCGGATAAGTATAAGTAATGAGTCTATCACTTATGTTGTTCTCAATCGATGATTGTATTGCTTGAATAAGACGCATGATGATTGTTTATGATGTGACTGAGGTATAATATGTTTGATTTCTGATGAAAATAAAAGAAGTATTGGATTAATTGTATCAATGTTATTTGATTGAGGATTGGATTGGAGATTGATGTCTGTTATTGTCATGATTGATGTTCATTATTGTTCTGATTGATGATGGTGTTGTAGTTTACTTAAATTAAGTTAAGGATTGACTGAGAACGAAACCGAGGTGAACGGAATAACGAATTTTTGACACAAACAGAGTTTTAGGAAAAATTTTAAAAGACATGTTTTCCGTTTTCCCTATGATGCGAAGTATTTCCCAATCCTTTCCCTAACTTGACCTAAGTTACTCTAACCCTAGTGAGACTACTTTGAGGTGTGGTTGTATAATCAAAAGATTTTCAAAACAATTATGAATTTCATTTCACTTGTGACGTTCAATTTCGAAAACTGAGTGTAATTGTACTATTTTATTAAAAGTCCTACTTTAACTAAGGATATTTCAAGTTGGGGTTCGTTAAAATTTTAAGGAAAAGTGTTTTCAAAATGTCCTTATTTTGAGAACAAGAAAAAGGGATTTTCTACCGATTTGAATGGGCCTCTTAAGGAGTATTTTCCAACATAGTATTACGTCTAAGTATGCATATTCGGAATTTCACTTCATTGGATTGCGAAAATATGTGTCGACCCTAGGTAGAAAGATTTTTTTCCAAACAAATTGTGTGTACAATAGGAAAGTAATGTAAAATCGATTAGTCGACGAGTTTTCAGGAGAATTATGCGAATAGGACTTGGACGATTTTGAGGATAAAATCTTTTAAGTTGGGGTGATTGTAACATCCCTAGTTTCGTTAATTTCGGTTTACGAAATTAACTCACGATCTATTATTCGATTAAATGATAAATCGAGTCTCGGATATGGCTATGTCACGAAAGCAATATTTAATTGCTTAATCATATGAATTATACGCCATTTTTAGTTGAATTCTGAGAGTTGTTGTGGGAATTGGAGCACGAGGGTAAAATCGCCATTTCAGCTCATGTTGAAGATGTACCATTTGATGAAATAATAAATTGGGTCCTAGTGATGATAGGATCATGAGAATGGTAGTTGAATTCCTAAGTTATATGAATTGATGAGTGCTCGATGGATTAAAGTGGATTTAAATGGGAATTAGGGGTAAGGGTATTTTAGTCTTTTCCCACTCATTTAAATGTTACCTCCAGCTCAGTACTTACCAACCACACCCACACGCCCAAAAGCAATCATATGAAGAAATTGAGAAGTAATAGAGAGAGTCGGAGTTAAGGGAGTCTTTAGAGTGCAAGGGCATTTTGGACCTTTCACCATTTAAAAACCCCCACCTGAATTAAAAACATTCCCTCACTCTCATTTGCCTCACAATCAGAAAAGATGAAAAGCAGAAAGAGAGAGGGAGGAGAAGAGGAGGAGGAATCCACAAATCCTCATGCATGTAGGTAACGTTAGTACCATTCTCTCCCATTTTTCATCCTCTACTCATAGACACCAAAATCACTAACTGATTCTCCCTCCATTTCCATCCACCAATTTTCGAAATTCAAGCTCCAAGTTGACCAAAAATGGAGTTCTTGCCTTGCATGTTATTTTTTTTTAAACAAAAAGGAAAGGAGCCTCGTTAAAACCTTCTGATGCAAAACCCTCCCTAGGGATAAAAACATCTAGAAGGAAAGAGTACTCCCCCCTATTTCATTAAAAAACAAAAATCAAAAATACAAAAAGCACCGGGGGACATAAACCAAAACCCATGCAAACAAACATTAATGCGTGAAACGAAAATAAGGAAGACCAACCCTATTACGGATAAAATCATCCTTAATAAATTTGGGAATAGAATTCCATCATTGGAAACCAGACAGGTTGGTCCCATGAGACTCAAGCTTATCGGCGCAGTGATTCCCTTCCCGAAAAATATGAGTGCAAGTGACAGTCATTGATTTGAGAAGACCCATGCAATTAAACCAACGATTGCGGAGATTCCAAGGCACAATGGAGTGAGACGACAAGGCCATAACAGCAAGCTGAGAATCACTCTCAATCCATAAACGATGCCAACCTTTGCGGAAAGCCACTTCAATGGCGACCATTACACCGACAAGCTCAGCATGAAGAGCGTAATTTGTACCAAGAGGGAGCATAAAACAGCCAAGAGACTCAGCATTACTGTCGCGAAAGATACCCCCACAGGTAGCTAAACTAGGAGAACCCCTCGCAGCGCCATCAGTATTACACTTAACCCAAAAGCAAGGAGGAGACTTCCAGATAACCTCTATAGTTGTAGGAGCCTTACGAGGCTTGCAATCAACCGAAAAATCCTTAAGAATCACAAAGTCCTGCATGGAGTTAGACGTGGAGCCCTTGATGAGATTACCAGAAATGTTCACATTTGCCATGATCAAGTTTTTCAGGTAAGTGGGCAAGATCTTCTTGTTGTCAAAACGAATCTGATTCCGAGAATGCCAAATAGCCCAAAAACGTTAATAACAGCAGCGGAAACAACATCCTGCACTTGGTGAGACCAAGGGCGCAGACAGACTTCAATAATCGTCTCCGGGGAGGAAACATCAATATTAAGAGAAAGCTTACCACTAAGCCAGTCCCAAAGCTGTTTAGCGAAAGAACACTCATAGAAAAGGTGCAAGGAGGACTCATACTCCGCTTCACAGAGACTACACATGGAAACAGTGCCACAGCCACGGCTTCTGAGCTGCTCATCTATTGGCATACGGTGATGGAGGATACGCCACAAAAGAAGAGACTTGGATGGAGGGATAACACTTCGCCAAATATTCTTGAACCACCTACTAGGTTGCCCAATAGGCCTGAAGTAAAGATAAGCAGTTTTAAAAGTAAGCATACCATCGGTAGAGTTTTTCCAAATCAGCTGATCTTGAGAGTCAAATGAAGGCAGATCTTGTAACACCCCGGTATTTCTATTGACTAAAAATACCCAAGTGCACATTAGTAACACATCAGAGATATATTTCCTGCTTAGACACTGAATATCACTATAAATTTTTCGCTGAATAAAACCCAAACAGTCTTATTTACAACAAGACAATATGGTTCTCAGACCATATACCATCAGCATCTATAGTATTCAGTATCATACAAGAAAGCGGAAGAAAGATATACACTAAATACATAATGTTTTAGTATACAGACAACAAAAGGGAAATAAGCTTAAACATAAAGCTAGGCTATCAGCAACCAGTCCGAGCTCAACCTACTCGGGCCTCTTGGATTTCCGCTGTCCCTGTGTCTCTGTAAAACAACAACATTTAAACAGTGAGATACAATCTCAGTGAGTTCTACCGAGACCCCTACTAACTCTCTCGGCTCAATTTAAAACATGTTTAACTTAACACGGCACCGACTGCGTAACCGCTAACTCCCGGTGAACCGCATTATTTTACACATAGCATTCCTCCGACTGCGTGACCGCTAACTCCCGGGGAATCTGCTATAACTCAGTACGACACCGACTGCATGACTGCTAACTCCCGGTGAACCGCACAACAAACAAAGTACGGCACCGACTGCGTGACCGCTAACTCCCGGTGAACCGCACAACAAACAATTTAGCATAACACCGACTGCGTGACCGCTAACTCCCGGTGAACGTGCTATAACTCTGTACGACACCGACTGCATGACTGCTAACTCCCGGTGAACGCACAACAAACAATTTAACATAACACCGACTGCGTGACCGCTAACTCCCGGTGAACCCCCTTACCAATAGCATTTTTCCTAATGGCACGGAGCCTAGGGTAAGGGATCATGACTGCCCCGCCTAGTATGTCAACATGGGTCGTCACCCAAACTCGATATAATATATATATCTACAATACTATGAACCCACGGTCCATCAAATCAGACAATCAATGAAACACTTTAATCCACATTTTATAAAATCCAAGTTCACACTCGCACTCTAGTTGACCACTTTTCGACACAATTTACGACTCCAAAAACAATTTATTTAGCCTTAAAAATAGAATATTCAGTTAGGCCTCTGAATAAGCTTTCCAACGCATCTTAGAACACCTCGATCGGATTCCCGGATCAAAAGTTATCGCGAAACGAAAAACAGTGTTTGGTCGCTGAAAATCTGTCAACTGGCGCGCGAGTGGCGCGTGGCGCGCAAGCGGCGCGCGAACTGGCAGTAAATTCTGTCAATTGGCGCGCGAGTGGCGCGTGGCGCGCAAGCGGCGCGTGGGTTGACAGCAGGGGGTCTGTCAAGGGCAGATTTTGGCGGTTTCGCGCGAAAATCGCGATTCCGCTTAATTCCGATTCTCGTTCCGATTGAAAACAGTTTTCACACACATATAATCAAACCCAATCAACATCAAACAATCAATCAAAATCTTAATCAAAACGGATTGTATCAAAAACGACATATTTTCCAATTAACGGTTTTTAAGTCAAAATCTTTCGAAATCGAATCACCAAAAATTTCATTTCAACACGACACAACCCGAGACTCGCTCCGATCGATTCCTAACCCGAAACAGACAATATCAAGAAATATTCCAGTCCAGCGAAAGCGATAAAACAGTTAATTAATTAATCCGAAAAACAAAAATCCTAAACGTGAGTAGAACTCACCCTTGAAGCGTGAACCACGATCGAGCCGAAATCACCGAGTAGCCACACGAACGCTCCCCGCTTAAACTTTCCGTTCCGACGACGCTCAAATCCGCTTCCAAAACTTTCCGCTCGATCACGGAACCTGTTTTGACCGAAACGCCGAATTCCCCGAAATCCTCCACAGATACTATTCATCATCTTCCTCCTCTAACCTCCATGACACTATTCACACATAACCCCAATAATTTTGATTTCTCAACCTAACTCACCCAACTAGCTCCCAATCACCCAATCGAACTTTAATACTCGAGCAATCCACCTCGGGTTCGTTCCTAATCGAACTTAAACCTTCAAAACCAACCCAAAATCGGATTTCCCACAAAACCTCCAAAACACAAAAATGGCCAAGTGAGAGAGAGTGAGCTGATCGTCACGAAATTGGTACCAAATCGAAGAGGAAGTAGCGCTGAACATTTTTCGTGTTGGACGGAAGTCGTTTCGGTGAAGTCTTCTCTCTCCCTCTTCTCTTCTCCCTCACGCCATTCTCTTCCTTTCTCCCTTTCTCTCCTCTCTGTAACTCTCTCTCTCTCTCGCATTCTTTCTTTTCTTCCTTCTTTCTTCAATTCTTTCCTTTCTTTTCTTTAATTAATTCTTTCTCTCCTTCACTCACACCCACACACGTATACATATATATTTATTTAACATATACGTTGTAACGCGGTCAAATTACCATATTGATCGAAATCTCCTATTTCGATTCCAAAACTTCCTTGGTCCGTATTATCCGGTTAACGATCCGATGACAACCAAGAAATTATTTTAGCACTCAATAACTTTACCAGTCAAGTACTAAAATAATTCAATTGGGTTAACATCTAAATAATTCTATCAATTATTTTGCTGATGTTACATTCTCCCCAACTTAAAAGAATTTTGTCCTCAAAATTTCGTCAAGTCTTTCATTTGACTCTCCGAGAATTGGCATCCTCAGAAGGTCCAAATTTGCTGGAAAATATTCTTGAATTAACGAAATGAGTAGAAATCTTCACGAAGTTGGCACATCAATCTCCAAGTATGATCCACTACTGCCTTGATACGAACTCTCTGGTTTCGAATCAACACGAGAAACTCCTCTTTCGCCTAAATAGGCTCGGCACCGCGTTCGAAAACACTTCCGAAGCTTCATTCCAGTTATCCTCGCTTACTCCCCAACTTTGATTAATCTAAATCAAAGGGTTTAATACAAGACACTTGATAGAGATACAGGTCGAAGATGAGATCCACAAATTGGTACTCCACGGTAGAGATAAGTACAAACATGATTTTCTCGAAGGGTGTAAACACGTTCTCCGCAAATTCTCTAAAAATCCATAACAGTTCCCATACACATTGAAAAAGCGTGACGGAAAGGTCATCTGTGAAACTTCCTGACTCACCCTTGGGATTTCGAGATAGAACTCTTCAAAAGATGGGATGAGGATTTACCAGAAACGTTTATCTTAAACGTAGAAATAAACCACGGGGACATCAAATAAATTGAACGTAATGAAAACCACCTCAGTTGTTCTCCAAGCAACTATCAAACAGAACTCAGAGCTCCCTTCCGAATTAGTCAATAGCGTTGAGAGCTTCCCCTCAACCTAAGTAATCCTCCTAGGATTTTCCTCCCCAATCATATCCTATTAGCCTCTTAATTCGTTCCCAAAATTAACTTTAGCATGCGGGTTTTCACAAAATGATTTTTCAAAACTATCACGCCGCACGCCAAGCTTCACTTCGGAAATTTCAGTCACTTGCAAGCAGATCCATCAATTAATCCTTTGATGGTTATTCGCAACGTGAAAAACAGTCAACAGCCACCTCACTTTCGTATTCGTATTCACGTTTGACTTGTCAAACAGAATCACGTAATACTATCTGATCGTTAACCTTCACAAAGGAGAGATTTAACAAACTAATACCTTGTCACTAATACATCTACTTTACATCTCTGTACATCTTGGAGGATCCAGGGTGTACAGAATATACACTCCGGTGTGCTTCCTCTAACACTTGCCTTCTATTGCTCTCATCATCGGGCGCACAGATTCTACTGTTGAAGCAACTGACTCCATCACTGTCCATAAAAAAATCTGGAAATACCTTTTGTGATTTTAACTTCACATCAATTCCCTACTCAGCGCATCCGTTACAACATTGGCCTCTCTTGAATGCTACTTCAACACGAATTTATAATCCTCCAGAAACTCAGCACAGTTCTCTGCCTGCTATTCAGTTCTTTCTGATCAAACAGATACTTTAAACTATTGTGATCCCTAAAGACATCGAAACAAGACCCATACAGGTAACGTCTCCAAACCTTCAGTGCATACACAATAGCTACCAATTACAAATCATGAGTCGGATAATTCTCTTCACGAGTCTTCAATTGTCTGGATGCACAAGCTATCACCTGTTGATTCTGTACAAGAACACCTCCTAAACCCTTCCCAGAAACATCGCCGTAAATTTGGAATTTCAAAGACGGATCCGGAAGAATCAGGATTGGTGCAGAAGTCAACCTAACCTTCAATTCTTGAAAACATTCTTCACAATCAGCATTCCACGTAAACGGTTGACCCTTACGAGTTAACCGAGTAAGTGGAAGAACCAATAGTGAGAATCCTTCGATAAACTTCCTGTAGTAACCGGCTAGACTTAGAAAACTTCTGATTTCAGTGACTAACGTTGGTCACTCCCATTCAACACCGCTTCCTTCTTACTGGGATCTACAGAAACTCCCGACTTGGGAAATCACATGTCCCAAAGACTTTACCTCTGACACCCAAAAATCACACTTCGAAGGTTTCAGGTAAAACTTATTTTCTCGGAGTACTTTCAGAACAATGCGGAGATGTTGGGCATGCTCCTCAACGGTGTTCGAGCACATCAAGATACCATCAATGAACACGACTACAAATTGATCTAGGTAATTGAGGAAAACTCGGTTCAGGTAATCCATGAATATCGCTGGAGCATTAGTCAAACCGAAGGGCATCACTACAAACACATAATGTCCATACCTAGTACGGAAAGCTGTCTTCGGAATATCTAAGGCTCTAACTTTTAATTAATGATAACTGACCTCAGATAAATTTTAGAAACATTGCAGCACCTCAAATTGCTCAAGTAAATCGTCTATCCTTGGTAAAGGATATTTGTTCTTGATCGTCACCTTATTGAGTTGTCGACAATCAATTCACAATCTCATGCTACCATTTTTCCTTTCGACTAACCACACCAGAGCACTCCTTAGAGAAGCACTCGGTCGAATGAATTTCTTCAACATCGACTCTTCAAGTTGAGACTCCATTTCCTTGAATTCTAAAGGAACAGTCAATTGGAAACGATAGATACTGATCCCGTGCCAGGAACCAATTCTACTGTAAACTCTACCTCTCGCTCTGGAGGTTCAGAAGAAACTTCATCGTGAAAACATCCAAAAAGTCATTCACAACCTGAATGTCCGCCAAGTCTAAACTAGTTTCAGTGGATGCAGATAACATACTAACATGTGCTCCCGCACCTTGGAATGAAGATTGACCGTCTAAGGTGAACTAGGTGACCGCTTCAGAATTTGTCCTAGACAATTCAACTGATTCTGAAGAGGAACTGATAGCTAATTAACACGGACGTTTGAAACATGATTCGCAGTCATCCAATTCATACCCAAAATGGTGTCCACACTTCTCGTAGGCAAACAATAAATTCTACAACGAACTTTCTGCCTTGTATGACAAGTAGACAATCCTATACAAAGATTAGGTCTTGACACGACCCTTCGCAGCAGTTAAAATAGTTATCGGCTAGGATAGCGGAGACAATGCTAATTCAAACCGATCTACACATGCTTGTGCTATAAAACAATGGGTTGCACCCGAATCGTATAATATACTAACGGAGTTATTGAAAGCTGATCTCATACCCCTCAGTAGATTCTCTGCAGTCGTAACTGTCTAAACATCCAGAATGTTGACTCGTCCTTGCCTTAGAGCTGCTTGTAACTCCTTGGAACTTTTCCTTGCAGGGCACTCTTTACCATAGTGACCCTCCACATTACTATAATAGCACCGATTAGATCTTCGTTTGCAATCACCACTGTGAGGCTTTCCACAGTTAGAACATCTTGACCCTTTGAAGAATCGAAGAGTTGCACCCGCTTTTCCTTTGATGAAATTATCTTTGGACTTTACATTCGGAGTTGATAACTCAACTACCTTCTTTCCTTTCCCATACTCCTTATGAGATCATCCTCGGCGACATAGGCTGATTGCACTAAGGCAACATAATTTGTAATAGTATAAGAACTGAGACCCTAAGTCATAAAAGCATGAAGGCCCCTCTTATACTTCTGCATCTTCTATTCCCTGTTCGGAACATACCTTACCATTTGGTAAAACTGAGACAACTTCTCAAACTTAGCAGTGTATTCTTCCACCGTCATGCCACCTTTCCTGAGGATGCACCGGTTGGAGACTCCGGTTTTGGTCGAGGACTGCGTCTTGATCATCCTACCATAATTCCGCTTATGATGCACTAAGTATTAAGTTGATCAGGCTCAATGTCTCTTAGCATCACAAGTGTAATTACAACCAGGACTAACAAGGAATCGACTCAACCCTAAACTAAGTCCGACTAGGTCGAACTGCTCTGATACCAACTGTAACACCCCGGTATTTCTATTGACTAAAAATACCCAAGTGCACATTAGTAACACATCAGAGATATATTTCCTGCTTAGACACTGAATATCACTATAAATTTTTCGCTGAATAAAACCCAAACAGTCTTATTTACAACAAGACAATATGGTTCTCAGACCATATAGCATCAGCATCTATAGTATTCAGTATCATACAAGAAAGCGGAAGAAAGATATACACTAAATACATAATGTTTTAGTATACAGACAACAAAAGGGAAATAAGCTTAAACATAAAGCTAGGCTATCAGCAACCAGTCCGAGCTCAACCTACTCGTGCCTCTTGGATTTTCGCTGTCCCTGTGTCTCTGTAAAACAACAACATTTAAACAGTGAGATACAATCTCAGTGAGTTCTACCGAGACCCCTACTAACTCTCTCGGCTCAATTTAAAACATGTTTAACTTAACACGGCACCGACTGCGTAACCGCTAACTCCCGGTGAACCGCATTATTTTACACATAGCATTCCACCGACTGCGTGACCGCTAACTCCCGGGGAATCTGCTATAACTCAGTACAACACCGACTGCATGACTGCTAACTCCCGGTGAACCGCACAACAAACAAAGTACGGCACCGACTGCGTGACCGCTAACTCCCGGTGAACCGCACAACAAACAATTTAGCATAACACCGACTGCGTGACCGCTAACTCCCGGTGAACGTGCTATAACTCTGTACGACACCGACTGCATGACTGCTAACTCCCGGTGAACGCACAACAAACAATTTAACATAACACCGACTGCGTGACCGCTAACTCCCGGTGAACCCCCTTACCAATAGCATTTTTCCTAATGACACGGAGCCTAGGGTAAGGGATCATGACTGCCCCGCCTAGTATGTCAACATGGGTCGTCACCCAAACTCGATATAATATATATATCTACAATACTATGAACCCACGGTCCATCAAATCAGACAATCAATGAAACACTTTAATCCACATTTTATAAAATCCAAGTTCACACTCGCACTCTAGTTGACCACTTTTCGACACAATTTACGACTCCAAAAACAGTTTATTTAGCCTTAAAAATAGAATATTCAGTTAGGCCTCTGAATAAGCTTTCCAACGCATCTTAGAACACCTCGATCGGATTCCCGAATCAAAAGTTATCGCGAAACGAAAAACAGTGTTTGGTCGCTGAAAATCTGTCAACTGGCGCGCGAGTGGCGCGTGGCGCGCAAGCGGCGCGCGAACTGGCAGTAAAATCTGTCAATTGGCGCGCGAGTGGCGCGTGGCGCGCAAGCGGCGCGTGGGTTGACAGCAGGGGGTCTGTCAAGGGCAGATTTTGGCGGTTTCGCGCGAAAATCGCGATTCCGCTTAATTCCGATTCTCGTTCCGATTGAAAACAGTTTTCACACACATATAATCAAACCCAATCAACATCAAACAATCAATCAAAATCTTAATCAAAACGGATTGTATCAAAAACGACATATTTTCCAATTAACGGTTTTTAAGTCAAAATCTTTCGAAATCGAATCACCAAAAATTTCATTTCAACACGACACAACCCGAGACTCGCTCCGATCGATTCCTAACCCGAAACAGACAATATCCAGAAATATTCCAGTCCAGCGAAAGCGATAAAACAGTTAATTAATTAATTCGAAAAACAAAAATCCTAAACGTTAGTAGAACTCACCCTTGAAGCGTGAACCACGATCGAGCCGAAATCACCGAGTAGCCACACGAACGCTCCCCGCTTAAACTTTCCGTTCCGACGACGCTCAAATCCGCTTCCAAAACTTTCCGCTCGATCACGGAACCTGTTTTGACCGAAACGCCGAATTCCCCGAAATCCTCCACAGATACTATTCATCATCTTCCTCCTCTAACCTCCATGACACTATTCACACATAACCCCAATAATTTTGATTTCTCAACCTAACTCACCCAACTAGCTCCCAATCACCCAATCGAACTTTAATACTCGAGCAATCCACCTCGGGTTCGTTCCTAATCGAACTTAAACCTTCAAAACCAACCCAAAATCGGATTTCCCACAAAACCTCCAAAACACAAAAATGGCCAAGTGAGAGAGAGTGAGCTGATCGTCACGAAATTGGTACCAAATCGAAGAGGAAGTAGCGCTGAACATTTTTCGTGTTGGACGGAAGTCGTTTCGGTGAAGTCTTCTCTCTCCCTCTTCTCTTCTCCCTCACGCCATTCTCTTCCTTTCTCCCTTTCTCTCCTCTCTTAACTCTCTCTCTCTCTCGCATTCTTTCTTTTCTTCCTTCTTTCTTCAATTCTTTCCTTTCTTTTCTTTAATTAATTCTTTCTCTCCTTCACTCACACCCACACACGTATACATATATATTTATTTAACATATACGTTGTAACGCGGTCAAATTACCATATTGATCGAAATCTCCTATTTCGATTCCAAAACTTCCTTGGTCCGTATTATCCGGTTAACGATCCGATGACAACCAAGAAATTATTTTAGCACTCAATAACTTTACCAGTCAAGTACTAAAATAATTCAATTGGGTTAACATCTAAATAATTCTATCAATTATTTTGCGGATGTTACAGATCTTTTTCATGAAGGAGCGAAGCCAGCTGAGGAAATGTTATTTTTGGGACACTTGAGGCTAGCATAAAGTTCTAGGAGATTCAAAGCTAGATTTGGAAGCACATTCTCTACCTACATTGTAGTTTCAAAACCTGGAAGTGAAGTTTAGGAGCTTGGGGTCGAATTTGAATGGAGTTTAATGCCTTGGAAATAGGTTTCTCATAGTACACAACATTCCTGCACAGAAACAGCTTTCACTACCTTTGGTATCTTCTTTATAACTCTCTCTGTAAAACTCTTATGAAGTCCATTCTTATTTCGTCGGAAACTAGACTTAAAACCCTTCATATTTCCACAAGAACAATCTTATTTGACTGAGTATTGACGGAGAACAATTGTAACATCCTCAAAATAATTAATCGAATTATTTGGATGTTAACCCAATTGCATTAATTTGGTACTTAATTGGTAAAATTATTGAGTGCTAAAATTAATTATTGGCTGCCTCAGGATCGTTGACCGAATAATACGGACCAAGGAAGTTTCGAAATCGAAATAAGGGAATTAGATCAATACGGTAATTGGACCACGCTACCACGTATTTATTGATTAAATATGTGTGTGTGTGTGTATGTGTTTAAAGAAAAGAAAGAAGGGTCCACGAGAGAGAGAAGAGAAACAGAGAAAGAAAAGAAGAGAAAAGAGAAGGAAAAGAAAAGAAGGAAAAGAGAAAGAAGAAGAGGAAAGAAGAAGAGAAAGGAAGAAGAGGGGTGAAGCCCAACCCTCCAAAATTCAACATCTTCACCATTTTTCCTCCCTCATCAAAACCCATATCTTTGGTAAGCTTCTCCTCCATTTTTCCCCCTTCCTTTTGATTTCGAAAATTGAGGGTTTTTGGGAAAATTTGTTGAAATCATGGGTTAATAGGTTGTGTTGATGACTGGGTTATGTTTAGGATCGAAGCTAGGAGCGGATTGATCGCGTTGTGAAGTTCGAATCGAAGTTTGGAGCGATTTGGTGAAATAGGGTTCTGTTCGAGAGTTTTTCAAGTCTCGGCAAATTCGGTTCGACATCGGCTCTCGCTTCAAGGGTGAGTTTTACTCACGTTTAGGTTTATTCCGTTTCGTTATGATTAGTTGTGTCGGTTGATTCCGAGAATTTTGAGTCAAAAACCGTTATTTCGAAAAAATGTCGTTTTTGGATGAGAATCCGTTTAGATTGAATTTTGATTGAATTGCTTGATTGTTTGATGTTGATTGGACTGGAATATTGCCTGGTATGGTCTGTTTTCGAGTTACGAATCGATTGGAGCGAGTTTCGGATTAAACGGAAAGCGAATTTTCAGGAAAATGGCTATTTTTGCAATGCTGTCAAATACGCACGACCCGTGCGTCCAGGGCGCACGACCCGTGCGCCTGGCTCGGGTTCATTGTTTAAAAATTTTCTAACAGGACGCACGACCCGTGCGTGCAGAGGCACGACCCGTCCGCCTGGTTCGGTTTCAGTTTTTAAAAATGTTTAGCAGGGCGCACGACCCGTGCGTCCCAGGGGCACGACCCGTGCGTGTGCTTCTGTCCAAATTTTTCAAAGTACACTAAATGATTCCATTTCGATTCCAATCCTCTCCTAATCCTTTCCTAACCCTTATATAATGATATTAGGCTTATGACGCCATGATTTTGGGTGTGTTACAAAGGGTTTTATAAAACGCTTTTTGATGTCTAAACCGTTTCGAAAAACCGAATAATAGTACACGTGTGCGGATACGTTTTATTGATAACAAATGGACTATGAGTCCTATGTGGTAAAGTAAAATTTAATGAACTAAATGGTTATATGATTGTGGATATATATGTGTTATATCGAGTTTGGGTGAGGACCCATGTTGACATACTAGGCGGGGCAGTCATGATCCCTTACCCTAGGCTCTGTGCCATTAGGAAAAATGCTATTGGTAAGGGGGTTCACCGGGTTTGGAAGCGGTTACGCAGTCGGTGTTATGTCAAATTTGTTTGTTGTACGGTTCACCGGGTTTGGAAGCGGTAACGCAGTCGGTGTCGTACTGAGTCATAACAGGTTCACCGGGTTTGGAAGCGTAACGCAGTCGGTGATCTGTTAAAAGTTAAGTAATGCGGTTCACCGGGTTTGGAAGCGGTAACGCAGTCGGTGCCGTGTCACGTTATATAAAAATTCATAATTGAACCGAGAGGGTAGATAGGGGTCTCAGTAGAACTCACTGAGATTGTATCTCACTGTTTAAATGTTGTTGTTTTACAGATAAACAGGGACAGAAGAAACCTCAGAGGCACGAGTAGGTGGCCCCGGGAGATTGATGATGACTTAGCTTTATGTTTAAGTTTATTTTCCTTCTGTTGTTCATGTATCTCAACACTATGGCATTAGTGTTTTGTTTATCTTTCTTTCCGCTTTCTTGTATGACTCTGATTACCACAGTTGCTGACAGTTTATGGTCTGAGTACCGTATGGTCTTATTTGTGTATAAGATGGTTATGTTGTATTTTCAGCAAAAATTTTATAGTGGTATTTAGTGTCTAAACAGGAATTTTTATCTCTGATGTTTATTGATGTGCACTCGGGTGTATTTATCAAATAAATATACCGGGGTGTTACAGTTGGTATCAGAGCGGTTCGACCTAGTCGGACTTAGCTTTTAGGGTCTTTACTTTCTCCAGTCGTGATTTTCTTAGTATGCTATTAGACATTGAGCTTGATCAACTTAATACTTTGTGCATATTTCGCAGAATCATGGCCAGAAGAGGTAGAGGCGTTCCTCCTCCGGTTGATCCACAATTCGAATGGATGCAGAATGTCATTGAGAATCAGTAAAAGATGATGCAGGATATGTTGCAAATGCAGCATGACCAAATGGCTCTGCAGCAGCCCAATGTTCAACCTCATCAAGAGGATCCTAACCGGACATATTTTCAATTTCAAAAGATGAAGCCCCCGACTTACAAGGGTGGACCGGATCCAATGACCGCCTACTATTGGATTGATTCAATGGAGAAAATTTTTCAAACCTTGCAATGCGGGGAAGAAGAGAAGGTAATATGTGCGGCGAATGTGCTTGAAGAAGATGCCCATACCTGGTGGAGTAATGCAAGGCAAATGATGGAACTCCAAGGAACTCCCCTCACTTGGGACAACTTCAAGGAATTATTTCTGAAGCAATATTTCCCTTCGGTGAAGAAGCTGAGCAAACAAGCAGAGTTTGTGAATCTTAAGCAAGGTGATTTGTCAGTTGGGGAATATGCTGCGAAATTTGAAAGACTGTCTCAGTTCTATGAGCTGGGAAAGTATGCCCCAAATGATGTGTGGAAGATGCAAATGTTCAAAGAAGGTCTCCGAGCTGATGTGAGCCAAGGACTCAGTTCTTACACTCTGGTTAATTATCCTGCCTTAGTGCAACAAGCATATGTTGCTGAGGAGGATCTGAGGAAAATGTATGCTGAAAAGAAATACTATTGGAAGGGTAAGAAGAAGGTTGCTGAGTCTTCTACTCCAAGCAGACAATTCAAGGGAAACAATTATAAGGGAAAGCAGGTGCAAACAGCTGACCAAACGAGGTTTAAAAATTGTCCTAAGTGCGGAAGGTATCACCGTGGTGAGTGTCAACTAAGATCTACTAGGTGCTATCATTGTAATGAGGAGGGCCACTATGCAAATGAGTGCCCAGCAAAGAAGAACATCCAAAGAGCACCAAACGCACCTAGTCAGGGGCGGATCAACACTCTAGATGCTCGGACCATCACACCTACTGATAATCTTCTGAGGGGTACGGGATCTCTTTTTAATAATTCAGTCAATATTTTATATGATTCTGGTGCAACTCACTGTTTTATCTCGCAAGCATGTGTGGATCGGTTGGGACTAGCATTGTCTGAGCTATCCGAACCGATAACTATTTTAACTGCTGCCAAGGGTCGTGTCCAGACCCAAGCATTATGTGAAAATTGCCTACTTGTCATAGGCGAAAGACAGTTTGTTGTGAGATTTATTTGCTTGCCTATGAGAAGCATGGACATTGTTCTGGGTATGAATTGGATGGCTGAAAATCATGTGATGATCAACGGTGCCAATCGAACCATTAGCTTCGCCTCCGAATCCGTAGGCTTGACACAGGCAGATTCGGAAGTGATGATCTCTTACACCGAAGCAAGCCAGTCATTATTCCAAGGTGCGGAAGCTATTCTTATTATGTTGTCTGCATCTACTGAAACGGGTTTAGATTTGTCATCTGTGCAAGTGGTAAATGAATTTCTAGATGTCTTTCCAGAAGAGGTTTTATCCTTACCTCCTGAGCGAGAGGTAGAATTTTCTATAGAATTGGTTCCTGGTACAGGATCAATGTCTATTGCTCCTTATAGAATGTCTCCTTTAGAATTGAAAGAATTGAAGTCCCAACTTGAAGAATTAATATCAAAGAGGTTTATCCGACCGAGTGCCTCTCCATGGGGTGCTCCGGTGTTGCTAGTTAAGAAGAGGGACGGAAGCATGAGATTGTGTATTGACTACCGTCAACTAAACAAGGTGACGATTAAGAACAAATATCCATTGCCGAGGATAGACGACTTGCTTGACCAACTTCGAGGTGCAGTGGTATTTTCAAAAATTGATCTGAGGTCGGGCTATCATCAAATAAAGGTACGAGCCTTAGATATTCCGAAGACAGCTTTCCGTACGAGGTATGGACATTACGAGTTCGTAGTAATGCCCTTCGGTTTGACTAATGCTCCAGCGGTATTCATGGATTACATGAACCGAGTATTCCATACTTATCTCGATCAGTTTGTGGTAGTTTTTATTGATGACATCTTGGTGTACTCTAAGACCATTGAGGACCATGTTCAACATCTCCGCATTGTTCTGAATGTACTCTGAGAAAAGAAATTGTATGCCAAGCCGTCGAAGTGTGACTTCTTGATGCCGGAAGTGAAGTTTTTGGGACACGTGATTTCCCAATCGGGAGTTGCGGTGGATCCCAGTAAAGTGGAAGCGGTGTTGTGTTGGGAACGACCAACATCTGTTACAGAAATAAGAAGTTTCTTGGGTCTAGCTGGTTACTATAGAAGGTTTATTCAAGGTTTTTCACAATTGGTTCTTCCGCTTACTCGGTTAACTCGTAAGGCCCAACCGTTTATATGGGATACCGATTGTGAGGAATGTTTTCAAGAGTTGAAGGTTAGGTTGACTTCTGCTCCAATCCTAATTCTTCCAGATCCGTCTCTGGATTTTCAAATTTTCAGCGATGCTTTTGGGAAGGGTTTGGGATGTGTTCTCATGCAGAACCAACAAGTTGTAGCTTATGCCTCCAGACAGTTGAAGACTCATGAAGAGAATTATCCGACTCATGATCTGGAGTTGGCAGCTATTGTGTACGCACTGAAGATTTGGAGACATTACCTATATGGGTCTCGTTTCGAAGTCTTTAATGATCATAAAAGTTTGAAATATTTATTTGACCAGAAGGAGTTGAATAACAGGCAGAGAAGGTGGGTGGAATTTCTGAAGGATTATGACTTCGAGTTGAAGTATCATCCGGGAAAAGCTAATGTTGTAGCTGATGCACTAAGTAGGAAATCCATCCACATAGCAGAGTTTATGATGCATGAGATGAAATTGTTGGAGTCCTTTAGGGACTTAAATATGAATGCAAGATCAAGGAAAAACCGGTTAGTGTTGAGCCATATGAGGATCTCCAGTTCATTAAGGGATTCTATTCGCTTAGCACAGGAAATTGATGTGAAGCTACAATCACAGAAATTGTTGCCGGATTTCACTGAAGATAGTGATGGAGTTATTTGTTTCAACGGTAGGATCTGTGTGCCAGATGATGAAGGTATTAGAAAGCAAGTGCTAGAGGAAGCACACCGAAGTGTATTTTCTGTACATCCTGGATCCACCAAGATGTATAGAGATTTAAAGCAGATGTATTGGTGGCAAGGAATGAAGTTAGAGATTGCTGAATTTGTATCAAAATGCTTAACGTGCCAAAGAGTTAAGATTGAACATCAGAAGCCTGCTGGTCTGCTACGGCCACTAGACGTGCCAGTGTGGAAATGGGAAGACATTTCCATGGATTTTGTAATGGCGTTGCCAAGGTCTCAAGCCGGTAACGACTCCATTTGGGTAGTTGTAGATCGGTTAACCAAATCAGCTCATTTTATTCCAGTTCGTTCTAGCAGTAAAGTATCCAAGCTAGCTGAGGTGTATTTAAAGAACATAGTAAGGTTACATGGGGTTCCTACCAGTATAGTGTCGGATCGAGATCCGAAATTCACTTCGCGATTTTGGAAAGCTCTAAATGAAGCATTGGGGACTAAAGTACTTTTAAGTACCGCTTATCACCCGCAAACAGATGGGCAGACCGAGAGAACTATCCAGACATTAGAGGATATGCTTAGGGCTTCAGTACTTGATAACGGGAAGAAATGGGAGGATCATCTTCCACTGGTGGAATTCTCATACAACAACAGTTATCATTCCAGTATCGGAATGGAACCTTTTGAAGCCTTGTATGGTAGGAAATGTAGAACTCCATTGTGTTGGTGGGAAGTAGGTGAGAACCGATTGTTAGGGCCCGAGATGATTCATGACACTACTGAAAAGATCCGTCAGATCAGGGAAAGAATGAAAGCTGCTCAGAGTAGGCAAAAGAGTTATGCCGACAAAAGGAGAAGGCCGTTAGAGTTTGAATCGGGTGATCATGTGTTTTTGAGATTATCACCAACAATTGGCACAGGTAGAGCATTACGGGTGAAGAAGCTCAGTCCTCGGTATATTGGACCCTTCCAAATTATCGAGCGAGTTGGGCCTCTTGCATACCGCACCGCCTTGCCTCCTCCATTGTCAAATTTGCATGATGTATTCCATGTGTCACAGTTGCGAAAGTACATTCCCGATCCAAGTCAACCGTTAGATTTTGAAACGATTGACCTCCGACCGGACTTGTCTTTCCAACCTCATCCAAATTACATCATGGAACGTGGCGCGAGGACGCTACGGACGAAGTCAATTCCCATTGTCAAGGTGGTTTGGGATGGTTTTTCCGTCGAAGAAGCTACTTGGGAGTTGGAGGACGATATGCGGACTCGGTATCCGTATTTGTTCTCTTGAGGTATGTTGTGTCTAATTTTGAGGACAAAATTCTTTCAAGTTGGGGAGAATGTAACATCCTCAAAATAATTAATCGAATTATTTGGATGTTAACCCAATTGCATTAATTTGGTACTTAATTGGTAAAATTATTGAGTGCTAAAATTAATTATTGGCTGCCTCAGGATCGTTGACCGAATAATACGGACCAAGGAAGTTTCGAAATCGAAATAAGGGAATTAGATCAATACGGTAATTGGACCACGCTACCACGTATTTATTGATTAAATATGTGTGTGTGTGTATGTGTTTAAAGAAAAGAAAGAAGGGTCCACGAGAGAGAGAAGAGAAACAGAGAAAGAAAAGAAGAGAAAAGAGAAGGAAAAGAAAAGAAAGAAAAGAGAAAGAAGAAGAGGAAAGAAGAAGAGACAGGAAGAAGAGGGGTGAAGCCCAACCCTCCAAAATTCAACATCTTCACCATTTTTCCTCCCTCATCAAAACCCATATCTTTGGTAAGCTTCTCCTCCATTTTTCCCCCTTCCTTTTGATTTCGAAAATTGAGGGTTTTTGGGAAAATTTGTTGAAATCATGGGTTAATAGGTTGTGTTGATGATTGGGTTATGTTTAGGATCGAAGCTAGGAGCGGATTGATCGCGTTGTGAAGTTCGAATCGAAGTTTGGAGCGATTTGGTGAAATAGGGTTCCGTTCGAGAGTTTTTCAAGTCTCGGCAAATTCGGTTCGACATCGGCTCTCGCTTCAAGGGTGAGTTTTACTCACGTTTAGGTTTATTCCGTTTCGTTATGATTAGTTGTGTTGGTTGATTCCGAGAATTTTGAGTCAAAAACCGTTATTTCGAAAAAATGTCGTTTTTGGATGAGAATCCGTTTAGATTGAATTTTGATTGAATTGCTTGATTGTTTGATGTTGATTGGACTGGAATATTGCCTGGTATGGTCTGTTTTCGAGTTAGGAATCGATTGGAGCGAGTTTCAGATTAAACGGAAAGCGAATTTTCAGGAAAATGGCTATTTTTGCAATGCTGTCAAATACGCACGACCCGTGCGTCCAGGGCGCACGACCCGTGCGCCTGGCTCGGGTTCATTGTTTAAAAATTTTCTAACAGGACGCACGACCCGTGCGTGCAGAGGCACGACTCGTGCGCCTGGTTCGGTTTCAGTTTTTAAAAATGTTTAGCAGGGCGCACGACCCGTGCGTCCCAGGGGCACGACCCGTGCGTGTGCTTCTGTCCAAATTTTTCAAAGTACCCTAAATGATTCCGTTTCGATTCCAATCCTCTCCTAATCCTTTCCTAACCCTTATATAATGATATTAGGCTTATGACGCCATGATTTTGGGTGTGTTACAAAGGGTTTTATAAAACGCTTTTTGATGTCTAAACCGTTTCGAAAAACCGAATAATAGTACACGTGTGCGGATACGTTTTATTGATAACAAATGGACTATGAGTCCTATGTGGTAAAGTAAAATTTAATGAACTAAATGGTTATATGATTGTGGATATATATGTGTTATATCGAGTTTGGGTGACGACCCATGTTGACATACTAGGCGGGGCAGTCATGATCCCTTACCCTAGGCTCTGTGCCATTAGGAAAAATGCTATTGGTAAGGGGGTTCACCGGGTTTGGAAGCGGTTACGCAGTCGGTGTTATGTCAAATTTGTTTGTTGTACGGTTCACCGGGTTTGGAAGCGGTAACGCAGTCGGTGTCGTACTAAGTCATAACAGGTTCACCGGGTTTGGAAGCGGTAACGCAGTCGGTGATCTGTTAAAAGTTAAGTAATGCGGTTCACCGGGTTTGGAAGCGGTAACGCAGTCGGTGCCGTGTCACGTTATATAAAAATTCATAATTGAACCGAGAGGGTAGATAGGGGTCTCGGTAGAACTCACTGAGATTGTATCTCACTGTTTAAATGTTGTTGTTTTACAGATAAACAGGGACAGAAGAAACCTCAGAGGCACGAGTAGGTGGCCCCGGGAGATTGATGATGACTTAGCTTTATGTTTAAGTTTATTTTCCTTCTGTTGTTCATGTATCTCAACACTATGGCATTAGTGTTTTGTTTATCTTTCTTTCCACTTTCTTGTATGACTCTGATTACCACAGTTGCTGACAGTTTATGGTCTGAGTACCGTATGGTCTTATTTGTGTATAAGATGGTTATGTTGTATTTTCAGCAAAAATTTTATAGTGGTATTCAGTGTCTAAACAGGAATTTTTATCTCTGATGTTTATTGATGTGCACTCGGGTGTATTTATCAAATAAATATACCGGGGAGTTACAACAATTAGTTACAAGTTTTACTTTTGTAACAGTACCAATTTTGAACCATTCTATAAATTTTAGCAGTAACTCCCTGAATACTCATCATATAAGTGTGGTACTTGAACCATATGAAAGTAGAAAAAATTATATACACATTAGGCACTGGTTTGGATAGTTTTGGTTAAGAATTGAGTTAGTTAAGTCTATTGCAAAAAAACTTACAGATGTTGTCAAACCGAATTTGGAATTAATTGCTACGTTTCTAAGAGTCGGGATTATATTGGAGTAGAACGGAGATTACATTGTTGATTAAGATGCATTTGGGTAAGATTCAGTATCTGGACACGTTTGGAATTCGTTCGGGATCGATATCGTGTTCGTTGGAACGTAGGTGAACATTCGGGGATAGCTCGATTGGTTACATTGTTGCTTGCATTTCGTGGAGCCTCGATTGTTCGTGATTTTCATCACTATTGGTGAGTTCTATACTCGCTTAGGGTTTTCAGTTTTATTGTGTAAACCTTGCATGTGATTGAGAATATGGTTTTGTTCTTCGTTTCGTTCGATTTCGCTGAAAGCCGTTGTTTTACGAAAACCGTAATTGCGAAAATGTGTTTAGTTATGAACGATTGATTGATTGGTGACTATGTGATTGCTTGAATGCTGTTTGAGGCTGAAATAGTGATTTCTACTCACGCTTAGGATTATTCTCGTTCTGAAATGAATGTTATGTGACTGATTTCGTTGAATGTTCCGTTATTTCGAAAGATTTTGAGTCGAAAACTGTATTTTTGTAAAAACTAGTATTTTGAACTATGGGACGAATCGATTGTTGATGCATTGTGATTTAATTATATTGTATGGACTGGAATATTGTCTGGTATTATCTGTTTTGAGGTTGGATTTTGATCGGAATACGGAATGGACACGAACGGAGAAGCGAAACGAGAGAAACAGATTGATTTTGGTGTACTGAACAGAGCATACGGACCGTGCGCCCCTGCGCCACGAACCATGTGCCAGCTTCGGTGTTCGCCGGTTAAAATGGTGCAACACGCACGGGTCGTGCGCCCCTAGGGCACGGACCGTACGTGTGGTTCGGGTTCAAGGTGAAAAATTCTCGTTTCGTCGCTCCTTTCCATTCCAAACCTCTTCTAATCTTCTTCCCAACCATCCCTCATGTCATGGAACCAATGATGCTCTGTTTTTGAACATGATTGCAAGGTTTAAAGTGAATTGTTTTTGGAATTCATAATTGTTTCAAAAACCGTAATGTAGTACACGTGAGTGAACATGTGTTATGTTTATTCATGGAACTAAATGTTCAAGCGACTGTTTATTCATGGAACTGAATGTTCAAGCAAGGTTAAGATATATAAATTATATCAAAGCGCGGGTGACGACCCAGTTAATTAATATACTAGGGGAGGGGAAGTCATGAGCCCCAGAACCTAGGCCTCACGAGGTTTGAAGCTAGTGTAAGCTAGTGGAGAGGTTTGACGGTAAAGGCTTAGTCATTACCAGATATGTACTATGGCATGTCAGGAAAAGCTTTATGCACGTAGTATCCTTGTGAGTTACGATTGTTTGAAGATAATAAATACTAAAATACTCACTGAGATTTGTAATCTCACCCCCTATATGTTGATGTTTTACATATACGCAGAGAAAGAACAAAGCGAGAAAGCAGGGTTAGATGAGGCTTTATGGAGAGCCTGAAGACTTAGCTTTTTCACTTTATTTCCCAAGTTTTTGTATCTCGAGTTTATGACTTGTAATTGTTTAAAGTTGTAAATCGTTTCCGCTACTTTTGGTTTTGGATATTGAACACTAGGACATGAGAAGTTGTAAGGCTCGTAACTTAAGTATTTAAGTGATTTAATGTTATGTTATGATATCGAGGTGACCGTTTGGTGATTGTTCATCGAATTTTTAGTTTGTGTTCAATATCTGGGACTGGAAGTTATCTCTGATGTATGCTAAATTGTGTAACACCCTAATTTCTATTTTGTAGAAATCACCGAAGCGCACTACTGGCATACATCAGAGTACCTCCTGTTTTAAATACTGAACACCTACTAATACTTGATGCTAAAAACCATCAAGCGCGTTACATAACTTAACATGAAAAGTACATAAAGCGTTCTTACACCACTCAACTAGTGTTCAGTACCAAAATAGAAAGTGTGCGGAAGCGATTTACAACTTTATAACATAAGTCGTACAATCGTACATACTAAGGATCTGAATACAAAGTACAAAGGAAACTGAATACAAGACATAATAAAATAAAGATAGCGGCTGCCCCCCACGCATCTCCATGGCCATGCCTCATCATCTTCAACTTAGCCTGCAATTCTGAAAAAAACAACAACATGGATTGGGTGAGACAACTTGTCTCAGTGAGCTCTATCGTGACCCCTTACTAATTCTCTCGGTTCAATTATGCTTGATTCGTTATTCTTTATTCATAACTCATAGTCTTAATATTTGACTATGTGGCTAACATAAACGTTGTCCTCATAACCCTCATAAGCAGTTACAAGAGGCAACACATGAACAATGAACAATGGTTTTTAGCATGTCACCGGTCACTTGGCAAAATAAGCTCCCAGTGAACCCAATCCACTAATCGCTAGTGGGCAAACCTCATGGGGCCTAGGTTCATAGGGCTCATGACTTCCCCTCCCCTAGCACACTAAACTGAAATAGGGTCGTCACCCTAACCTGATGTATATATTTTAATATACCTTGAACAATGAGCAGTGAACAATGATCTGTGAGCATAACAGTGAGCATATACTTAACATGATCTTAATCTTAACCTAATCTTATACTTAGCATAATCTTGTCATTAGGTGATCTCACATGGAATTACTAACGTTATTAACTTAACTTATAACTATCCATTACCTAGTCCACATCATAATGTATCGCCCATACTCAACATTATGATAACCTAACCTAGTCATAATCGGTCTCATAAATACCACATCGGGCCATCACATAAGCAAAGACATGAACATAACATAAAATTACCTCGATCGTACTTGATTTCATGATACTAATATGTTTCCATCCTTAGGAAACCTTGAGGAGTGGATTAGAAAGGACTTAGGACCAATCGGAATGACTTAGGGCATAGTTCAAAATTGGGTACCAGCAAGAGACACACGATCCGTGCGCCTTGGCGCACGATCCGTGCTCAGTTTTCAGAAAATCCACTGCGAGTACCAGAACCTCACGCACGACCCGTGCCCAGGGGCGCACGGTCCGTGCGTGGCTACCAGTATTTCAGAAAAGTCAGTTTTCGTGTTTTCTTGTCCAATTCGAACTTAATAATACATCACAACAGTCATGGAAACCAATCAATCATCACATAGCAATCAACAATCATAACAACAATCAACGATTACACTTAACCAATCACATAATTTTAACGATTCGCCCATGTTTTCATAAAATGATTCAATACCGGTTTTCATAAAAAAACGAGACCAAAACTCAGAGCATAACACACACATGACCATAACATCCTAGTGAGTATAGAACTCACCTTTTTAGCGACGACAACCACACAACCAGAAATCTACCACGGTCACGAACAAGAGATCTATGCGAACAGTCCCCGGAATCGTTCGAAATACTCCCCACCGAAATCCCAGCTCTCCTATGACTTGTACTCTGAACCCAGAAACTGAAAATGACTCCTAGGTGGTTCCAATTCGTGGTTTGGTTGTAGAAGTTGGTTCTAAGGCTCACAACAATGACATGCAAGGTTCATAGTTTGTGCTTTGGTCAAATGGAGTTTTGGGTGGTCATTAATGGAGATTCAAGGTGGAGGAGGATGATGATTTCGAAGTTACTATCACTATGAAGAGGAAGATGAGCTGATTACTTTGGTACCATGAGAATGAACATGCATTGAGTCTTGAGGATTCCCCCTTCTCTTCCTCCCTCTCCCCCTTGCGCCTCTCCCTTTCTTTCTCTCCCTGAATCCATATTTTCATAAAATGAGTGTGTTTCTCCTCTTCCACCTTCAGCTGAATGAGTTTATAAAGGGCTAGAGTAAAAAGACCACATTGCCCCTCACTTACACATTTCATTCCTAATGACTCCTTCAGCTCTAATAACTCAACTTAACATAATTAAATTCTCAATCACACACAATTCCATACTTAACAAATCAAACAAGTCATTTTCAATTTAAATAATTTCAATCAATTAAATAAATCACTAACAATTAATATTATGCTAATATAATTAAATAGCAAAAAAAAAAGGGGATGTTACAAATTGGGTATTTTAGTATTTCTACTTGTTAGAAATATTAGGGTGGTACAATCAACATAGTCATTTCAATTATAATCAATATCATAGCATTAACCTCGACCTCATGGGACACATAGTCCATTTACCATATCATAAAATTTACCTAAACCTCATGAGACATATAGTCCATTTATCAATTCATAATATTAACCTCATCTTAATAGTCATTAACATTCTTTAACATAGAACCTTCGCATCACATCAATTATACCTACGTGTTTTCCACGAATTACGGTTTATTTATCAATACTTAGGGTTGGGGAAGGTATTAGGAAAGGTTTGGAGTCGATTAGAATGGATTTGAACATGTTTTATAATTTTGGACAGAAAGGTCAGCATGGGTCGTGCCAAAATCAGCACGGGTCGTGCTGACTTATCAGCATTACTTAAAAAACCTATTTTCGTGTGAAGTTCCCATTCCGATGGATTCCAAAACTTATTCCGATCGATACCCAACTTAAACCTGCATTGTTTCAGTATCAAACAACAAACATTTCCATTCCAACAACACATCATCAAACAATTCATATAAATCATTCATTCAATCATTCATCCAAAAATACCAAATTTTACAATTCCGAAATACGGTTTTTATGCAATTTGATGAGACAGAAACAGGACAACTCGATTTATGAAACATGCAAACATATTTTCGAAAATCAAAACCCTAAGCGAGTATAGAACTCACCGATTGCGATGAAAATCGCAAAACACCGAGACTTTACGAACCCGAACGAGAATCAACAATCACCAAGCGTGCTCTCACTCGAACCCAAGCTACCCAAAGGTGTGAAACTCGAACTCAGCTACCGAAACCTCTTCTAGACCACTCCAATTCGCAATGTAGCTACTTCCAAGACCCATTCTTGCTCTAAGACCAACATGCAAGGCTTTGGAACTTCATTTCTAATATTTCAAGCTTCTAGGTTCAACAATGGTGTTTTGAGATGGAGAAGAGTGTGGGTGATGATGTTGATATCAGTGGATAGAGGGTGAAAAACTTATTTGAATGGTGTAGAAATATAAGACATGCATCAAAGATCACTGAATTTCCTTCATCTTCTTTGCCTATTTTCTCTCACAACTCCCTCTTCTCTCAAACCCTCAAATTCTGTTTTTCAGCAAAGTGACAAAGTGGGAGTGAGTGTTGTTTGTGTTTGGTGTTTAATGACTCAGCTGAGGGAAAACTAATAAAAGGAAAAAGACTATACTGCCCCTCTACTTAACTCTCTTCTCCTTCTACTTAAACTTATTTCTAATCAAACAATCAATCAATTTATTTATTTCATGACAACCATCTCCTAATTAATAAAATATGCTAAATTATTCCATTTAGCTAATTAATCAAACATAACCTCTTGCTAATTTCTATTAACTAAATTAGCTAAATTGGGGATGTTACAATGGTTATCAAAACCATGATTCGGGAAAGCCTTCAGTGTGATCTTGAATCTTTAGTAAGTCTCATAGAGTGACTCACTGTAACACCCCCTTTCTACCCTTTCATTTTAATTAAGAAAATCAGAGTTCAAAAATCATTTTTGAGTTCACCACGAGGGTGTCACACATACGTCAAAATAAAACCTCAAGTCTCAAATAAAATAGTACGTCGTCAAAGGTGCCATACATAGCACTCCACAATAGGGAGACCTCAAAACATCAATAACTACGTAATAAAATCCAACATCAACGCAGCGGAAAGTAAATCAACCCATCAACACTATACGAATTTAAGTACATCAGCAAAACATCAAATACATCCCCCCAGGTGCTACGTATCAGAGCATGACGACTCGACTCAAGAAGTGAAGCTAAAGGCCTTCACTGAGAATCACCTGCACGTTACCAACATGGGGGCAACATTCAAACAGGAAAGGGTGAGCATCATTCAATCCATATAATAGAAAACATGACAAGTACTAATCATAGGCTACGCACTAGAACAAATCAGCATCCAAAACACTAAATATCCACATCACAGTCATCATTCACATCACTTACAATAACTCATCTCGTGTCATGTAGGCGTATGAAATGCAACCCACTCGCGGGCATATGCATGAAGGTACCTTTTCACAAACGTCACTTAGCCCTTAAGGCCTCATCATCACTTAGCCACTCAGGCCTCAAAAACGTCACTGGGTTTATGCATATGGGCATGAGACACTATGACATGCACCACTCACAACACACGAACACACAATTACTCAAATCATAGTCAACTATGTGACCCGTCACTTACCGGTTTGCTCGCAAGAATACAACACCTGTCAAATTCACAATTCACACAACAACAACATCACTTAGCCTTTTAGGCCTTAACATCACTTAGCCTCTCGGGCCTCAAACGTCACTGGGTTTCATCATCACTCTTACACAGATATCATCAACTCACACAATAGCCACTGAGGGCAAAAACGTCAATTACTAGCCACCAAGGGCATCATCGTCATTTACACATCACTATAAATAATAATAGCCTCTAAGGGGCAAAACAGTTTCTTACACGTCATATATAATAATAATAGCCACTAAGGGCGAAACAGTCATTTAACTAGCCCCGAAGGCATCATCGCCAAAATCATCATTTTTGACATTACTTTGTTAAAAACCACCGGTCGTACGCAAAAGAGAATTTTTAAAGGCACCAAAAACATCTTTTCATCGTCACGGCAACGGTCACCGGGAACAGCCACTTGGGGAGCCCCAGCAACCTTCAGAAATTCTAAGTTTTTATTTTTAAAAATGGAACACACAGATGGACAACGGAAAATGCTTCACAACGCTTTTTGAATCGCTCAAAACGGATATCCGGGTCAAAAGTTATAGCGAAAACAGTTTTCGAAAATATTTCGGGACATCCTGAAAACTGGCGCCATGGGCGCCCAGCGCCCAGGCACCTGGCGCCCAGCAAGGCGCAACACACACGCACACGCAACACACAAGGGCGCTCAGCGCCCAGCGCCTGGCGCCCAGCGCCTTGGCGCAACACACACGCACACGCAACACACACGGGCGCTCAGCGCCCAGTGCCTGGCGCCCAGCGCCTTGGCGCAACACACACACACACACGCGCATGGGCGCTCAGCGCCCAGCCACACAGAAATTTGCAACACCCAGGCGCCTGGCGCCCTTACAGCAACAACCAAAATCCAGAATTTTCCAGCAACAACAAAGAACACTAAAAATCCATTCTTCACAATTTTAAAACATCAAAATAATATTTTTCCAACACCTAAAACCTCACTCACCCAAAAGCCAATTTTGTTCAAAGTCACCAGCACCATATGGACAAGTATCATCACCATCACCATGGCGCCCTAGGCGCCTACCCACACACCCAATTACAATTTCATGCTCACACACGCACCATCATCATCAAGCCAAACACATAGATCACATATTATGGTTCACAACACATGCGCATATCACCATCAATAAAGCAAATTCATGGATCATACCCAAGCAATGAATCAAATTCGCATATACTCATAATGAACATCTATAAAAGTTAACATCAAGAACATCAAGAAACGCAAAAGAACATCAAGAATATCATGGATCTAGTATAAACCTTAGATCTAGGACCTATCACGAGATCTATTTGATGGAAAGAAAGAGCTCCCCTAACCTCGAATTAGATGAATAGGATCTCTAGAGACGATCACGAACGGAACCATGGCAACCGGATCACACCTTCTCCTTTCTCCTTGGAGCTTTGCGCACTTCACCTCTCCTCCTCTCCTCATGGGCGCCGCGCCCTCCTTCCCTTCCCACTCTCTCTATTCGCATTTTTCCTTTCTTTTTCTCAAATGAACCAAAACCTTAAAATCTCAGCTTTTATATGCGCTTAGGTTGTCGGGCTTGGATTGCGGGCTTCCCCGCAGCTTAAGCCCAATTTAATTACAACACCTTATCCGATTCCAATACTGCTCCTTATTTTATTTAAAACACCTTATACTCATTTTAATAAGTAATAAATAATAATTATATTATTATTTCTACCACCCAATTTCTTATAACTAACTAAATAAATTACTCTATTATTTTTGGGGTGTTACACTCACCCTCTTTTTGCTCAAAACTGTTGATTTCTCCCCTCTCCTTAATGAACATGGAAGGGGGGAAAATTGTTCAAGGAACTTGTCTTCAATATCATTCCAAGTGGTGATGCTACCTTCAGGTTATGAATCAAACCACTCTTTGGCTTCATCTTTTAGAGAGAATGGAAAAAGCCTCGGTTTCTTAGCTTCATCAGTATTACCATCCACTTTCACTGTTTCACATAGTTGGACAAAATTGGTGAGATGCTTGTTTGCATCTTCACATGGTCTTCCACCAAATTGCATCTCCCTCAATTCATGGAACAGACCAGGATTGATTTCAAACCTATTAGCAGTCACCGGTTGATGAGCAATCGGTAATCTCTGCCTGTTTCGGTCACGAATTCCATAATCGCCAAGAGTGCGTATAACTGGAGGGTCGGCCATCTCTTCAATCACAGGAATCTCAGACACAATCTCTTCTTCTCTTGCTGCCTCTCTTTCTCTGAGATGCCTCTCTCTTGCAGCCTTTCGACTGGCCTTAGCAGTCTTTTCAATCTCAGGGTTGAAGAGTAAATCTTTAGGATCAACTGTTCGACGATTAACTGTTTGACGCATACACTGAAAAAAACAACAAACTCAACCAAGTGTCAAAGCGAAATGTGTAAAATAGGGTATAAAGTAATAAAAAAGAAAACTAACAACAAACTAAAATATATACGGGTTCGAATTAGTAGTTGCCTTCAAATTTTCTAGTAAATGTAATTTCCATCCCCGGCAACGGCGCCAAAAACTTTATGGCGAAATTGGCAAGTGTACCAAATCGTCGCAAGTAATAATAAAACGGTAAGACCGAGTGTCGAACTCAAGGATCAAATGCAAATACCATTAAACGCTAACAACAACTAAACGAACAAAAATGAACCGAAGTTTGAGTGAAATTGTAAAGTAACGAGAACTTTTATAGTAAAGACAATAAAATGTTTTTGTATTTTTAATAAAGAACGAAGAACACGAAGTTTACGAGATGATAAAATAAGTTAGGGATGAACTTCCATTGGTTTCACACTATTGCAAACTGATTTAATAGAGACAATACTCCATGGTTGATCATATATCATTCCATGGTTGATCAAATCATGAAAAGCATTAAAAACAGAGATTAAACAAACAAAGTAGGAGAGAATATGACATTAAGAACAAACAAAATCAGTTACAATAGTGATTCACCAATACTCATTCATCCCTAACCCAAAGAGGTTTAGCTAGACATAGTAAAAGGGGAAAAACAGAGGTTACAGCAAAATGAAGAAGATGAACTCAATTGAAGCTCCAAATCTTATTCCCAAGCCTTGAATCTTCAATAGAGGATGAATGGAGAGAGTATTTTCGAATTCTAGGGTTCCCAGCCATCTAAAAGCCTGTTCTGCAAAATGAAAACGCGTTATATATAGAGTCCAGCATAGCAGACACTGTTCACTTTCGCTTATAGAACCACGTGGATCACTTTTGCTCATAGAACCACGTGAATCGCTAGCGCTCATAGAACCACGTGGTCTATAGTCATTCCTTTTAACAGATCAAATAGCTCTTTTTGCTGCGTTATTCCCTTTCTTAAATCGCTCCAAACTTCACCCCTTGCCTTCACACTTTGTTCTTGTAACACCCCGGTATTTCTTTCTACTGAGAATACCCAAGTGCACATTAGTAACACATCAGAGATATAATTCCTGCTTAGACACTGAATATCACTATAAATTTTTCGCTGAATATAACCCAAACAATCTTATTTACAACAAGACAATATGGTTCTCAGACCATATACCATCAGCATCTATAGTATTCAGTATCATACAAGAAAGCGGAAGAAAGATATACATTAAATACATAATGTTTTAGTATACAGACAACAAAAGGGAAATATAAACTTAAACATAAAGCTAAGTCTTCAGTAGCCAGTCCGAGGGCAACCTGCTCGTGCCTCTGTGGATCTCCTCTTTCCCTGTTTCTCTGTAAAACAACAACAATGGATTGGGTGAGACAACTTGTCTCAGTGAGTTCTACCGAGACCCCTACTCGCACTCTCGGTTCAATTATAAAATCATTTTAATTCAATACGGCATCGGCTGCGCGAACGCTACCCCCGATGGACCGCATAAAACATTTTAACAGATTACCGCTGACGCGAACGAAGAACCCGGTAACCTGTTAGTTTAGTACGATACCGCTGACGCGAACGAAGAACCCGGTATCGCATAAAAACAATCACACAAAAACAGATTACCGCTGACGCGAACGAAGAACCCGGTAACCTGTTAGTTTAGTACGATACCGCTAACGCGAACGAAGAACCCGGTAAACGTACTACAAACAACATAACACCGCTGACGCGAACGCTGCAAGGCGGTGAACCCCCCTACCAATAGTACCTTCTCCTATTGGCATGGAGCCTAGGTAAGAGGATCATGACTCCCTCCCCCTAGTATGTTACAACATAGGGTCGTCACCCAACTCGATATATAAACATATATCTACAGTACTATGAACCCACGGTCCATCAAATTAGACAATCAATGAAACACTTAATCCACATTTTCTTTTTATAAAAACCAAGTTCACACTCGCACTCTAGTTGACCACTTTTCGACACAATTTTCAATATCAAAAACAGTTCATTTTGCCTTAAAAATAGAATATTCAGTTAGGCCTCTGAATAAGCTTTCCAACGCATCTTAGAACACCTCAATCGGGTTCCCGGATCTAAAGTTATCGCGAAAACAAAATCAGTGAAAAACTGTTGAAAATCTGCAAAGCGTCGCGACGCGATACGAAACCGTCGCGACGCGGAAAATGACAGAAATATTTTCGTTGCAAACTGAAGCATGGTCGCGACGCGAAGGAGGGAGGTCGCGACGCGATGGGGACCTGATGCTGCAGAATTTTGGCGGTTTCGCGCGAAAACCGCTATTCCGCTCAATTCCGATTCTCGTTCTGATCGAAAACAGTTTTGACAACCAATACAATAGACCCAATACAAACCACACAATCAATCAATCCAATCAAAAACTCAATCAAAACGAATCTTTCCAAAATACGACATATTCCGAAATAACGGTTTTTGACCCAAAAGTTCTCGAACGATTCTCGTTCCGACCGAAAACAGATTTGACGACCATAAAAACAGTCTCAATCAAAGTCACACAATCAAACAAATCAATCAAAAACTCATTGTAATCGAATTGTATCAAAACGCGACATATTTTCAAATAACGGTTTTCAACCCAAAATCTCTCAAACTCGATTATCAAATAATATTCCAGTCCAGCGAAAGCGATAAAACAGTTTATCAATTCATTCGAAAAACAAAAATCCTAAGCGTGAGTAGAACTCACCCTTGAAGCGTGAACCACGATCGAGCCGAAATCACCGAGTAGCCACACGAACGCTCCCCGCTCCGGCGACACCCAATCCGTTTCCAAAGCTCCCCACTCAATCACGAAACCGCTTTTGACCGAAATACCGAATCCCACGAAATCTTCCACGAACACTATTCATCATCCCTAACCTCCAAAAGCTACTATTCACCAAAAACCCCAATCTTTGATTTTCAATTCCAATTCACCCAATCGATCTTCAATACTCGAGTAATCCACCTCGTGCTCGCTTCTAAACATCGTCCTTAGCTTTCCCTTGAGCCATAACCATCGAAACTCCGATTTTCCCTCTCAAGTTCGAAAATGGCAAGGTGAGAGAGAGAAGGTTGATGATGAAAATCTTGGTACCAAATCGAAGAGGAAGTAACGCTGAGCATTTTTCGTGTTGGAAGGAAGTCGTTTCGTTGAGCGGAGGTACTCCCTTTTTCCTCTTCTTCTTCCTCCCTCTTTCTTTCTCTTTTCTTTCTTTTCTCTCATTCTCTCTGTTTCTCCTCTCTGTCACTCTCGCATCCTTTCTTTCTTTTTTAACACACACACACACTTATACTTATTTATTTAATATTTGAGTTGCAACGCGGTCAAATTACCATATCGATCGAAATCTCTTATTTCGATTCCAAAACTTCCTTGGTCCGTATTATCCGGTTAACGATCCGATGACAACAATTAAATAATTTTAGCACCCGATAAATTTACCTGTCGAGTACTAAATTGGTTTAATTGGGTTAACACCCAAATAATTCCATTAATTATTTTGGGGATGTTACATTCTCCCCAACTTGAAAGAATTTTGTCCTCAAAATTTTCGTCAAGTCTTACGATTGACTAACCGAGAATCGACATTCTCAGAAAGGTTTAAGTTGCTGGAAAACAATCTCGAACTAACGAAATAAGCGTAGGAACTCTTCCCAAGTTGGCACATCAATCTCTAAGTATGATCCACTACTACCTTGATACGAACTCTCTGGTCACGCACCTACACGAGAAACTCATCATTTGCCTACATCGGCTCGGCACCGCGTTTGAAAACACTTCCGAAGCTTCATTCCAATTATCCTCGTTTACTCCCCAACTTTGATTAATCTAAATCAAAGGGTTTAATACAGGACACTTGATAGACATACAAGTTGAAAACGAGATCCACAAACTGGTACTCCTCGGCAAAGGTAAAAACAACCACAATCTCTTCGAAGGGAATAAACACGTTCTCAACAATCCTTCTAAAATCCATAACAGTTCCTGCACACATTGAAAAATGTGATGGAAGGTCATCTGTGAAACTTCTTGGCTCGCCCCAAGATTTCGAGACAACACTTTTCAAAAGAAGACGAAATGAGGATTTACCAGAAACGTTTATCTTAAACGTAGAAATAAACCGCTGGGACATCGAATAAATTTGAACGTAATGAAAATCACCTCTGTTGTTCTCAAAACAACTGTCAAACAGAACTCAGAGCTTTCTTTCCTCTATTGCAATTTCATCACGAGGTTTTTACCACGATGCATCCGATTCCTTTCCAAATTAGTCAATAGCGTTGAGAGCTTCCTTTCAACCTAAGTAATCCTCCTAGGATTTTCCTCCTCAATCATAATCTATTTGCCTCTTAATTCGTTCCCAAAATTAACTTTAGCATGCGGTTTTCACAAAAACGATTTTTCAAAACTATTACACCGCACGCCAAGCTTTACTTCGGAAATTTCAGTCACCTACAAGTAGATCCATCAATTAATCCTTTGATGGTTATTCGCAACGTGACAACAATCAGCAGTTACCTCGTTTTCATAACTGTATTCACGTTCGACTTGTCAAACGGAATTTCGTAAGACAATCTCATTGTCAACCTTCACCAAGGAGAGGTTAATAAACTAATACCTCGCCACCAAAGTGGAAACTTATGGATGTACTCCAATTTAGATCTAAAAGACTCTAATAATTCCATCTAATGCATCATAATTCTGCCGTGTGGAGTGATTTCCTACTACTCGCATCAGCTACAACATTGGAATCTCCTGGATGATACTTCAACCCGAAGTCATAATCCTTCAGAAATTCTACACACTTCTCTGCCTGCTATTCAGTTCTTTCTGATCAAACAGATACCTTAAACTCTTGTGACCACTAGAGACTTCGAAACGAGACCCATACAGGTAACGTCTCCAAATCTTCAGTGCATACACAATAGCCATTAACTCCAATTCATGAGTTGGATAATTCTCTTCATGAGACCTTAATTGTCTGGACGCCTAAGTTACCACTTGGTGATTTTGCATTAAAACACATCCTAAACCCTTCCCTGAAGCGTCATCGAAAATTTGAAATTCCAATGACGAATCCGGAAGAATCAGGATTGGATCAGAAGTCAAAATCTTCAACTCTTGAAAACGTTCTTCACAATCGGCATCCCACGTAAACGGATGTCCCTTACGAGTTAACCGAGTAAGTGGAAAACTAACCGTGAGAATCCTTGGACAAATCTCTTATAGTAACCGGCTAGACCCAGAAACTTTCGATCTCTGCGACTGATGTTGGTCACTCCCATTCAACACCGCTTCCTTCTTACTGGGATCTACAGAAACTCCCGACTTGGGAAATCACCTGTCCCAAAGACTTTACTCTGGCATCCAAAAATCACACTCCGAAGGTTTCAAGTATAACTTACTTTCTCGGGGTACTTTCGGAACAATGCGGAGATGTTGGACATGCTCCTCAATGGTCTTCGAGTACATCAAGATACCATCAATGAAAACGACTACAAATTGATCTAGGTACGTGTGGAAAACTCGGTTCACGTATCCACGAATACTGCTGGAGCATTAGTCAAACCGAAGGGCATCACTACAAACTCGTAATGTCCATACCTAGTACGGAAAGCTGTCTTCGGAATATCTAAGGCTCTAACTTTTAATTGATGATAACCTGACCTCAGATCAATTTTTGAAACACAGCAGCACCTCAAATTGTTCAAGCAATTCTTCTATCCTTGGTAAGGGATATTTATTCTTGATCGTCACTTTATTGAGTTGTCGATAACCGATGTACAATCTCTTGCTACTAACCTTTCTTTTGACTAATCACACCAGAGCACTCCTCAGAGAAGCACTCTCGGTCGACGGAATTTCTTTAACATCAACTTTTCCAGTTGAGACTCCATTTCCTTTAACTCTAAAGAAACCCTTAATAAGAAACAACAGATATTGATCCCGTGCTAGGAACCAATTCTACAGTAAACTCTACCTCTCGCTCTGGAGGTTCAGAAGAAACTTCATTGTGAAGACATCCATAAAGTCATTCACGACCTGAACGTTCGCCAAATCTAAATTAGTTCCAGTGGATGCGGATAACACACTAACATGTGCTCCCGCACCTTGGAATGAAGATTGACCGTCTAATGTGAACTGGGTAACCGCTTCAGAATTTGTCCTAGACAATTCAACTGATTCTGCAGCGAAGCTGATAGTTGATTAACACCGTCGATTGCAACATGATTTACAGTCATCCAATTCATACCCAAAATGGTGTCCACACTTCTCGTAGGCAAACAATAAATTCTACAACGAAATTTCCGCCTCCTATGACAAGTAGACAATCCTATACAAAGATTAGGTCTGGACACGACCCTTAGCAGCAGTTAAAATAGTTATCGGCTCGAATAGCGATGATAAGGCTGATCCTAACCGATTCACATGCGATCGGGATATACAGCAATAGGTTGCACCCGAATCATATAATATACTGATCGAGTTATTGAAAACTGATCTCATACTCCCCAGTAGATTGTCTGCAGTCGTAACTGCCTAAACATCCATAATGTTGACTCGTCCTTGCCTTAGAGCTGCTTGTAACTCCTTGAAACTCTTCCTTACAGGGCACTCTTTACCATAGTGACTCTCTACATTTCTATAAACCGATTAGATCTTCGCTTGCAATCACCGCTGTGAGGCTTTCCACAGTTAGAACATCTTCTGATCTTTGTAGAATCAAAGAATTGCATCTGCTTTTCCTTTGATGAAATTATCTTAGGACTTTGCATTCGGAGTTGATAATTCAACTACCTTCTCCTTTCCCATACTTCCTATGAGGTCATCCTCGGCGACACAGGCTGACTGCACTAAGGCAACAAAATTGGTAACAGTATAAGAACTGAGACCATAAGTCATAAAAGCACTTATGCCCGTCTTATACTTCTGCATCCTCCGTTCGTCATCCGAAGCTTACTTTACCACTTGGTAAAACTGAGGCAACCTTTCAAACTTAGCGGTGTATACTTCCACCGTTATGTCATCTTTCCTGAGGATGCACCGGTTGGAGACTCCGGTCTTGGTCGAGGATTGCATCTTGATCATCCAGTCAGAATTCCACTTATGATGCACTAAGTATTAAGTTGATCAGGCTCAATGTCTCTTAGCATCACAAGTGTAATTACAGAAAGGACTAACAAGGAATCGACTCAACCCTAAACTAAGTCCGACTAGGTCGAACTGCTCTGATACCAACTGTAACACCCCGGTATTTCTTTCTACTGAGAATACCCAAGTGCACATTAGTAACACATCAGAGATATAATTCCTGCTTAGACACTGAATATCACTATAAATTTTTCGCTGAATATAACCCAAACAATCTTATTTACAACAAGACAATATGGTTCTCAGACCATATACCATCAGCATCTATAGTATTCAGTATCATACAAGAAAGCGGAAGAAAGATATACATTAAATACATAATGTTTTAGTATACAGACAACAAAAGGGAAATATAAACTTAAACATAAAGCTAAGTCTTCAGTAGCCAGTCCGAGGGCAACCTGCTCGTGCCTCTGTGGATCTCCTCTTTCCCTGTTTCTCTGTAAAACAACAACAATGGATTGGGTGAGACAACTTGTCTCAGTGAGTTCTACCGAGACCCCTACTCGCACTCTCGGTTCAATTATAAAATCATTTTAATTCAATACGGCATCGGCTGCGCGAACGCTACCCCCGATGGACCGCATAAAACATTTTAACAGATTACCGCTGACGCGAACGAAGAACCCGGTAACCTGTTAGTTTAGTACGATACCGCTGACGCGAACGAAGAACCCGGTATCGCATAAAAACAATCACACAAAAACAGATTACCGCTGACGCGAACGAAGAACCCGGTAACCTGTTAGTTTAGTACGATACCGCTAACGCGAACGAAGAACCCGGTAAACGTACTACAAACAACATAACACCGCTGACGCGAACGCTGCAAGGCGGTGAACCCCCCTACCAATAGTACCTTCTCCTATTGGCATGGAGCCTAGGTAAGAGGATCATGACTCCCTCCCCCTAGTATGTTACAACATAGGGTCGTCACCCAACTCGATATATAAACATATATCTACAGTACTATGAACCCACGGTCCATCAAATTAGACAATCAATGAAACACTTAATCCACATTTTCTTTTTATAAAAACCAAGTTCACACTCGCACTCTAGTTGACCACTTTTCGACACAATTTTCAATATCAAAAACAGTTCATTTTGCCTTAAAAATAGAATATTCAGTTAGGCCTCTGAATAAGCTTTCCAACGCATCTTAGAACACCTCAATCGGGTTCCCGGATCTAAAGTTATCGCGAAAACAAAATCAGTGAAAAACTGTTGAAAATCTGCAAAGCGTCGCGACGCGATACGAAACCGTCGCGACGCGGAAAATGACAGAAATATTTTCGTTGCAAACTGAAGCATGGTCGCGACGCGAAGGAGGGAGGTCGCGACGCGATGGGGACCTGATGCTGCAGAATTTTGGCGGTTTCGCGCGAAAACCGCTATTCCGCTCAATTCCGATTCTCGTTCTGATCGAAAACAGTTTTGACAACCAATACAATAGACCCAATACAAACCACACAATCAATCAATCCAATCAAAAACTCAATCAAAACGAATCTTTCCAAAATACGACATATTCCGAAATAACGGTTTTTGACCCAAAAGTTCTCGAACGATTCTCGTTCCGACCGAAAACAGATTTGACGACCATAAAAACAGTCTCAATCAAAGTCACACAATCAAACAAATCAATCAAAAACTCATTGTAATCGAATTGTATCAAAACGCGACATATTTTCAAATAACGGTTTTCAACCCAAAATCTCTCAAACTCGATTATCAAATAATATTCCAGTCCAGCGAAAGCGATAAAACAGTTTATCAATTCATTCGAAAAACAAAAATCCTAAGCGTGAGTAGAACTCACCCTTGAAGCGTGAACCACGATCGAGCCGAAATCACCGAGTAGCCACACGAACGCTCCCCGCTCCGGCGACACCCAATCCGTTTCCAAAGCTCCCCACTCAATCACGAAACCGCTTTTGACCGAAATACCGAATCCCACGAAATCTTCCACGAACACTATTCATCATCCCTAACCTCCAAAAGCTACTATTCACCAAAAACCCCAATCTTTGATTTTCAATTCCAATTCACCCAATCGATCTTCAATACTCGAGTAATCCACCTCGTGCTCGCTTCTAAACATCGTCCTTAGCTTTCCCTTGAGCCATAACCATCGAAACTCCGATTTTCCCTCTCAAGTTCGAAAATGGCAAGGTGAGAGAGAGAAGGTTGATGATGAAAATCTTGGTACCAAATCGAAGAGGAAGTAACGCTGAGCATTTTTCGTGTTGGAAGGAAGTCGTTTCGTTGAGCGGAGGTACTCCCTTTTTCCTCTTCTTCTTCCTCCCTCTTTCTTTCTCTTTTCGTTCTTTTCTCTCATTCTCTCTGTTTCTCCTCTCTGTCACTCTCGCATCCTTTCTTTCTTTTTTAACACACACACACACTTATACTTATTTATTTAATATTTGAGTTGCAACGCGGTCAAATTACCATATCGATCGAAATCTCTTATTTCGATTCCAAAACTTCCTTGGTCCGTATTATCCGGTTAACGATCCGATGACAACAATTAAATAATTTTAGCACCCGATAAATTTACCAGTCGAGTACTAAATTGGTTTAATTGGGTTAACACCCAAATAATTCCATTAATTATTTTGGGGATGTTACAGTTCTACAACTCGATCTAGTTCCTGTGCACATAAAAACAAAGAAAAACCGGCATAACCACTACACAAAAACTAGATTTACAAATTCACAAAATCTGCTCAAACTTTACTGGTTTTCATTAAAATCTTCATTCAAAACACAGTTTTTAACATTCGAAACAAGTATGTGATATGGATTTATCACTAGGCCTACTACAGTGACACTTCAACTTGCTGATAGATCAATAGCCTACCCAGAGGGAATTGTTGAAGATATTTTGGTTAAGGTTGAAAAATTTGTGTTTCCTGCAGATTTTGTTTCCTAGCCATCCAGAGGGAATTGTTTCCTAGCCATCATCTCTCTTGATCAAATAGTGCAGAAGCAGTTCCATAAGCAATATGATCATCTCACTAGTGTACTTGCACCAGATGCACCTGCACTGCTTGATGAGGATAATCTGGAAAAAGACATTCTGCCAAGTGAAAGACCTACCAAGGAGGTATGGACCAAAACTTATGAACTGTTACCAAGTGGCTTCAGTCTCAAGAGGGGGAGTGGATTGAGATTTTAAAAACTTTTCCCCTTTTAACGACTTAGATTAATTTTTCGCGCAGGTTTATGGAATGAATGAAAAAAAAATAAAAACAGTAAAGAACACAGTAGATTTTATACTGGTTCAGTCACCTCCCAGTGACCTACGTCTAGTCCTCACAACCCTGTGAGATTTTCCACTAACAAAAACAAAGCTTAACCGGGTGCTTTAAAACCCTTACAGACTCAGGCACTCTTCACCTAGGATACCCCACCTATTGCAAGAGCCCTCAAGATCTATAACCAACAAGAGATACCCCACCCTTGTTACAACCACAAACCCTAGAGAGATACCCCACTCTCTAGTACAAACCAATTACAACGATTAAAATAAATTACAAATAAATAAAAAAATACCTCTATGAAGGTGGATACAACAACTTGAAGATTCCCAACCCAGTCTAACCCTTGAGAGAGATCAGCTCTGATAGATTGAAAAACGTGAAGAACAAAAGTGTGTGCTTGGGTTTTTGCGTTTCAGCTTATGAGTGAATGGGTTGTGCATTCTGTGCAGCACTAGGACCCTATTTATAGATCTAAGAGAAATATGACCGTTGGACAGAATATGATGTGATAACGTATAAGAATAAAATTGATTCTAAGCTTGAAATAGTTTAGTGTGTGAATCGATTCTTTGCTTAAAAATATGACCGTTGATGGCTTCTAACACTAAATGAAAAATCGATTATGTGCTTAAGTGTATAAGTAGAAAATTGATTTATATCTTGGAAGAAATAGGCTATGAATCGATTTGTTTGCTTCAAAGCAAGCAAGCCATAAATTGATTCTTCTCTTTAAAAGGAAAGCCATGAATCGATTTTTCTCTTTTAAAATAGAGAGCCATGAATCGATTCTTAATTAGCTTTGCAAAAATCAAGTTCATGACTAAGAAGGAAGGAAATTGATTTGTAGCTTTATGTATTTAAGGGGAAAATCAATTTGTTGCCTTTAAAATATGTTTGGAAATCGATTTTGGGCTTTAAGGAAGAAGGCTATGAATCAATATCTATCTTTAAGGGAAACAAGTGCAAAATCGATTTTGTGCTTGATGTATCAGGTGCAAAATCAATTTTGTGCTTTCAAAACTTAATTTCATGTTACGTGCCATACTTATGCCTAACCTATGCATGGATACGTGCTGTGAGATTGTGACTTGAGCCGATCCTCAAAAGCGGTTTACAGTTTGTTCCTAAGACACGACCCAAACTCCTAGTAACTACCCTTGACACGGACTTACTTCTTGAGTCTTGTTTGTGCCTTGGAGTTCCACTTTTCACTTTGACTTAGACCACCTCATCATCAAAACTTAACCTGCAACACAAGATATCCACATGAACCTCTTAATCTAGAAGATCCTAACCTCAAAAAGAATTTACCCTCAATAGAACAACCTCCAAAACTAGAATTGAAGGAATTGCCCAAACATATGAAATATGCTTTCTTAGGGGAAGATGATACACTTCCAGTGATCCTTGCCTCTGACTTATCAATAGAGCAGGAGCATGATCTCATTTGTACCTTAAGAAAGCATAAAAAAACAATAGGTTGGCAAATGGCAGACATTAAAGGAATCAGCCCTTCAATATGCATGCATAGAATTATTTTGGAAGACAATTCCAAGAATAGTATAGAAGGACAGAGAAGGTTGAATCCATCATGAAGGAGGTTGTAAAGAAATAAATTATTAAATGGCTAGATGCTGGAATCATATACCCTATTTCAGATAGTGCATGGGTAAGCCCTGTGCAATGTGTATCAAAGAAGGGGGTGTGACAGTTATAGCCAATGAAAAGAATGAATTAATACCAACCAGAACTGTTACAGGTTGGAGGATATGTATGGATTACAGAAAACTCAACAAGGCCACAAAAAGGGATCACTTTCCTTTACCAATCATAGATCAAATGTTGGATAGATTAGCAGGTAAAGAGTTTTATTTTTTCTTAGATGGATATTCAGGCTAGAATCAAATTGCTATAGAGCCTAATGATCAACAGAAAACAACCTTTACATGCCCTTATGGTACCTTTGCATTTAGAAGGATGCCATTTGGACTATGTAATGCACCTGCAACATTCCAAAGATGCATGATGTCAATATTCTCATATTTCATTGAGCAATCAATGGAAGTATTCATGAATGATTTCTCAATATTTGGAGGGACATTTCAACTTTGTTTGTCTAACTTAGAGGAAATTTTCAGAAGATGTGAGGAAACAAATTTAGTGCTCAATTGGGAGAAGTGCCATTTCATGGTACAAGAAGGTATTGTGTTGGGTCATAAAGTGTCAAAGAAAGTACTTGAAGTGGATAAGACCAAAATTGAGGTTATTGAAAAACTACCACTTCCAACAACTGTTAAAGGAATTAGGAGCTTCTTAGGTCATGCAGGCTTCTACAGAAGATTTATCAAAGATTTTCCAAAGATATCCAAGCCATTATGTACACTCTTGCAAAATGATGCACCTTTCAACTTTGATGAACCATGTATGGAAGCATTCCAAAGGCTCAAAAAGGCATTAGTGACTGCTCCAGTAGTTGTCACACCAGACTGGAGCAAGCCCTTTGAATTAATGTGTGATGCTAGTGACTTTGCTGTGGGAGCTGTCCTAGGGCAAAGGTATGATAAAATCTTTCATTCTATCTATTATGCTAGCAAAACATTGATTGAAGCTCAAATGAATTACACTTTAACAGAAAAAGAACTATTAGCAGTGGTTTTTGCATTTGACAAATTTAGATCTTACTTGGTTGGCACCAAAGTTGTTGTTTATACTGATCATTCTGCCATCAAATATTTAATTTCAAAGAAAGATGCAAAACCAAGGATAATAAGATGGGTTCTCCTCCTTCAAGAATTTGATCTTGAAATCAGAGACAAAAAGGGGGTGGAGAACAAAGTTGCTAACCATTTATCTAGACTTGAAAGTAAGGAACAGGTACAAAGGAAGGAGATATCAAGGAAAGTTTTCCTGATGAAAAACTGTTAGCAATTGCTTTGCCAGCACCCAGTGCTCCTGCACCTGGTGCAGGTGCATCTAATGCAGCTGCAGCGTGGTTTGCTTACATAGTTAACTTCCTTTACTCTACAAAATGTGTCCAGATCAGTTAATGAGGAAATGCATCCCAGAAGAGGAACAGGAAGTAGTGCTCTTGCACTGCCATGCTGCACCATATGGAGGTCACTTTCAAAGCACCAGAACAGCAGCTAAGGTATTACAGTCAGGTTATTATTGGCCTACTCTGTTCAAAGATGCATATTTAATGGTCAAAACTTGTGACAAATGTCAAAGAGCAGGAAATATTTCTAAAAGACATGAAATGCCTAGAACCAATATTTTAGAAATTGAACTTTTTGATGTATTGGGCATGGATTTCATGGGTCCTTTTCCACCTTCTTTTGGGAATCAATATATCTTAGTCGCTGTTGATTATGTGTCCAAATGGGTAGAGGCAGTAGCATTACCAAATAATGATGCCAAGTTAGTTAGTAAATTTCTTCAAAGAAACATTTTCACTAGATTTGGCACCCCAAGAGCAATCATCAATGATGAAGGCTCACATTTTTGCAACAAACTTATTGAAAATCTTCTTGCTAAATATGGGGTAAAAGACAAAAGTGCTACAGCCTACCACCCTCAAACAAATGGACAAGCTGAGTTATCCAATAGGGAAATTAAAAGAATGCTTGAAAAAATGGTTGGACCAACAAGAAAAGATTGGTCTTTACACTTAGATGAAGCATTATGGGCATACACAATAGCATATAAAACACACTTAGGTATGTCCCCCTATAGGATAGTTTATGGCAAAGCATGTCACCTACCCGTTGAGTTGGAAAACAAGTCATAATGGGCTATAAAAAAGCTAACTTTTGATCTCAACAAAGCAGGTGCACAAAGGTTTTTAGAATTAAATGAATTAGAAGAATTTAGGCAATTCTCTTATGAGAATGCAGAAATTTACAAAGCAAAAACCAAAGCATGGCATGACAAAAGAATCCAAAGAAGAGAACTTAGAGAAGGAGGAATGGTCTTGTTATATAATTCTAGGTTGAAATTGTTCCCTGGAAAGCTTAAATCAAGATGGTCAGGACCATTTAAATTAGTCAAAATCTACCCCCATGGTGCAGTTGATCGATCTATATGATGAAGCCTCAAAAATAACCTTCAAGGTAAATGGCCAAAGAGTGAAAATGTGGTGAGGGAAAAGAACACCCCTCATTTTCAAAATCTCTAAAAAAAAAAAGAGGTAGTCAGGCTGTAAGACTCTTAAAACAAGCGCTTATGGGAGGCAACCCATGATTTTGTGGTAAGTTATTAGTTATTTTGTTCAAATTGATGTTTTCAAGTGTTTTGTAGGAACACAGGTTTTAGTGCAGCTGCACTGCATGCACCTGCACCACTCTATACTCAGTGCTCCTGCATCAGCAATTCAAAATTCACTTGGGTGAAAAGTCTTTCAAAAATGGCCAGCGCATCAAGAAAAGTAATCATGATTTATGGCTAAGATGGTGTATTGTCTTACCTAATGATGCACGTGTCCTCACGCATGTCCCTCCACCTAGCCTAGCGGCTTGAACACCCATCAAATCAACCTCCACTAACCCCCATTCACCATTTAAACTTCCCTTCGATTAAACCGAAGTTACTATTGCACTTTATCTCTCTAAACCGTAAATTCTCCCCCTTCTCTAAAAAAATCCCCAAACTTCCCAAAAACTTCATCTTCAACCTCACGCACAAACTCACACAATCAGAAATCAAACTTAGAAATGGGAAAGAAACAAGCTGCAATAAAAGGTTCTGGAAAATCAGCACCCAGTGCAGGAACATCATCCAGGCAAAGGGCGATGCAACCATCAAGTGCATATGCACCTGTGACAACAGAAAAAGCTCACCTATGGCAAATGGAGATGCTACCAGAACGAGGCTACAATCTGATAAAAGCCAGCCCCTCTTTCATGTCTACAGTGGCTAACCTTCATTGGGATACTTTCGTTCAACATAGAGGATCTTATGTGGAGCAAGTGGTGAGAGAATTCTATGCTGGGATTCCTGATTCCAAGGGAGGTAAGCCCCAATACTTTTCTTTGGTTAGAGGTAGGAAGGTCCTGTTTAACCCTAAAAGAATTAATGACCACTATATGTTAACATATAATGGAAGTGAATTTGAAGAGAATTTTGAAAGATATGGAAAGAAAGATATGATTAGGATTAAGTCCAGGATTGCTGAAGATGTTGTCTGGGAGAAGTTTACTAACACAGAATTTAAAATCAGAAGTAGTTTTATGATCAAAGAATTAGGAAATTGGCATTTGTTCATTGCTGCATCCATTCTTCCTACTTCACACACATATAATTTGTTAAAAGAAAGATTGATCCTCATGGACACAATCTTAACTGAAAGCAATGTGGATATAGGAAGATTAATTGCTAGGGAAATTTTAGCATGCAGTATTAAGCAGGAGGGATTTTTTTATTTCCATGTTTGATTATGGAACTATGTATGAAATCTGGTGTCCCAATTGATGGAAATGAACAAAGGAAATACCCCCTGGTCCATTGTCTGCTGAGTTTAAAGGAAAACTAAAAATTGCAAAAGAATCCACTAGGGTAGTGCAGGAGCATTTAATGCAGAAGCACCAAGAAGTATGGAAATTCAACCAGAACGAGGCTACAATCTGATAAAAGCCAGCCCCTCTTTCATGTCTACAGTGGCTAACCTTCATTGGGATACTTTCGTGCAACATAGAGGATCTTATGTGGAGCAAGTGGTGAGAGAATTCTATGCTGGGATTCCTGATTCCAAGGGAGGTAAGCCCCAATACTTTTCTTTGGTTAGAGGTAGGAAGGTCATGTTTAACCCTAAAAGAATTAATGACCACTATATGTTAACATATAATGGAAGTGAATTTGAAGATAATTTTGAAAGATATGGAAAGAAAGATATGATTAGGATTAAGTCCAGGATTGCTGAAGATGTTGTCTGTGAGAAGTTTACTAACACAGAATTTAAAATCAGAAGTAGTTTTATGATCAAAGAATTAGGAAATTCGCATTTGTTCATTGCTGCATCCATTCTTCCTACTTCACACACATATAATTTGTTAAAAGAAAGATTGATCCTCATGGACACAATCTTAACTGAAAGCAATGTGGATATAGGAAGATTAATTGCTAGGGAAATTTTAGCATGCAGTATTAAGCAGGAGGGATTTTTTTATTTCCATGTTTGATTATGGAACTATGTATGAAATCTGGTGTCCCAATTGATGGAAATGAACAAAGGAAATACCCCCTGGTCCATTGTCTGCTGAGTTTAAAGGAAAACTAAAAATTGCAAAAGAATCCACTAGGGTAGTGCAGGAGCATTTAATGCAGAAGCACCAAGAAGTATGGAAATTCAACAAGAATAGCATGACTGGCTGCATATGATTTTCCAGAAAATTTTTGCAGTGCCAACACAAGTGGAAACCCATGTGTTTCATAATTGGGTTTTGCAAACACCAGGAAAGGAAGAGGAGGAAGAAATTAATGAAGAAGAGGAGTTTGAGAAGGAAGTAAGACCAAAAAGAAAGAGAGTGACAAAGAAACAGCAGAAGGGAAAGAGAAAAAAAAAACCTTGAGGAAGAGCCAGAGATGTTGAGTGAAGAGTGGGAGGACACTAAGGAAGATGAGGCAGTAAAGAAAACTGTGAGAGACATAGAGAAGGATTTTGAGGAGGATGAAACAGAAAGTGAGCAGAGTGAAGAAGGAGAAGTGAACATGGAGGCTATAGCAAGAAAAAAATATGCCACCAAAACAACCACACAATCCACAAATCAACCTGAACAACAAACCACTCCACCATCACCACCAAAATCACCTACACCCCCCCCCTCCAGCAAACACCACCTCACCAATCCCCACCCAAATCACCAACACCACCACAACACACTTCACCCATATCACCACCACCCTCCCAAAACAAATCACCTTCCAAATCACCAACACCACCACAACACACTTCAACCATATCACCACCACCCTCCCAAAACAAATCACCATCCAAATCCCCAACAAAAACACCAACCCCACCTTCACCACCACCCACCACCCAAACACAACCAGAAAAAGAAAGTGAAATAGCCACCAAAGAACAATCTCCCACCCCAACACAATTTCACAAATAACCACAATCTCCACCCCTCACCACTGGACCCATTCTTATGCCCACTAACATTATTTTTGAAAAAGAAAAATTGCAGGTTATCCATGAAGATCCCCTAGCAGAAGGTGAAAAGACTGGTCCTGAGACAAAGAAGGTAGAAGAAGGCCCTGATCAGTAATCAACCGATGCACCTGCATCAGATGCAGGTGCATCCCAGCAGTTTCCAACAGTAACAGTTATACCAGCTACCCCTGAGGCCACCATACAACTGGTCTTAGAAGAACTTGCTGCAAAAAGAAGAGAAGAGCTGGGAAATACTCAGAAATTCTTCAAGAAACCTGGTGAGGTTACACAAGCTGTGATGGAGACGCAAAAGAAGGAGGACAGACTGAGAAAACAGTTGATGAGCCTGTTGCTGAACAAACAACTGTGGCAGAGCAAGATAGTGCAGGAGCATCTGATGCAGCTGCATCAAAGAAACCTGATGAACCAGAACCAACAACAGAGGTGGTTGGTGCAACTGCATCTAGTGCAGATGCACCAAAAGCTAAGGAGCCCAAGAAGAAGAAGTAGAAGGTCAAACACATTCATGTGAGATCAAGCTCAAGGCTCAAGAGTGGAGCCAAAAAGTAAACTTTAATGTTGTTTAGTTATTTTGCTTAAGTACTTTGTTTAATATGTTTGGTTTGTCCCACATGTACTAACCCCTCTCCCCATTTTGAACAAAATTCCTTTTTGAACTCAACTTAGAGCAGTGGGGACACTGCTCAACTTTAGGTTGGGGGGAGCACTTTATACTTTCTCAGTCTATGTATGTGTGTGCTTTAAATAGTTATGTATGTTTGTTTTAAGTACTTATATATGTTTGTGTTAGTATCTGTTATAGATATGTGTTTATTTGTCCATATGAAATAGTTTTAATTAAATTTTAGTATTAGATGTACTCAACAAAGTAGTTTAAAATGCATTAAACTGTTTTCAAAAAGTAGCTATTCCATTTAAAAAACAGTAGGTGCATAAATTCTGTTGTTAGGTGCATCAAAATTGTTTCTATGTTCACAGTAGGATTTGATAGTTTTGAAGCATGATCAGCTTAGATTCTTTTTCACAAACTTAGCCAATTGCATTCTTTGAACTGAAAATTCAAGAAGAAAAGAAAGAAAAAGAAAAGAAGCCTTGTTTTCCCCAAATGACTAATTTTATTATTACTTCGACACATCAAAACTGAGTTTTGAAAAGAACCTTGCTATTTGAACAAACTATCTGATGCAAGAGGAACTTTGAGAAAGCCAAGGTCAAGGCTAACTTTTTACTAAAAATATAGAGGAGCGTACATAATTAAGTTTGGGGGAGTTTCCATGAATACTAAGGCTGAGTATGAGAAACTTAGAGTAGTCAATACCATAGGTTATCAAAAGAAATTACAAAGTGTCGTATTGAATGTAAATAGCTATATTGCCTGAATCATAAAACTGTACCCGTTCCAAAGTGCATAAGAAAAGAAAAGAAAAACAAAGAAAAAAGTACGCATAAGGGGGTCAGTGAGGAGGGCAGTATATGCTACAAAGTCTTGAAAGTAGTCTCAGTGCAGCTGCACTCAAATCTCCTGCACCATCAAAATATAGTGCACCTGCACTACAAAAGTTCAGTGCACCTGCACTTCAGAAATGTGATGCACCTGCACTCACTGCATCTGCATCAAGAAAAAGCCACTAGAAATAGGAATAGTGCATTGGCTCAACAGTTTCGAAGTACTCAATCAAAGCCCTTTGTTGTGCTTAGAGCCCCCCCAATGCTTGAGGAAGTTGTTAGTCTAAATCTATATTTTAAAACATATTTACTTTGACCAAACGTGATCTAAATTTTTCAAAAGCTTAGAGAAACTTTTTACTTAGTTTTGGAACTGATTGAAATCTCAGTGGGGCACACACTCACATAAATGAGTTTTAACAACTTTAGATGTTTAGGAATTCAAAGGCACAAAGACAAAATTTTCTAAAAAATAAAGTTCATAAAAATGCATTATCTGAAAAATCATTCTTTGAAAAGATATGAGCTGATCTGTTCTTCTTAATTATGAAAATCTTATTTATATTTTCTATTTGTCATTACATGAGGACAAGCAATGGTTTAAGTTTGGAGGTGTGAGAACTCTATTTTATATAGAGTTATTTATACATCTAAACCTAAATAAATTGCTCAAATTCAAGTAACTTAAGTGTTAAATATAAGTCTATAAATAAAATAACAACATTCTAAGTTTCAAAGAGGGTTATGTAATGATTTAAGCATTTTGTATATATATTGGTATGTTTGATGTGTTTGTTCAGTGCACCTGTAGTTGAGGCACCAGCACCAGGATGTTGAACCAAGGGTAAAACAGTCCTTTATTTTGAATGATAACAAATTACATATATCTACTAATCTTTCACATTGAGCAAAGTGCAGGACTTATTTTAAAAGGAAGAAGACTCAAAAAGGAGAAGCTTGAAGAAGAAGCATCATAAGAAGTTCAAAACCCTATTTTGTGTCTAAGCCTTTTTTAGGACTCTATGTAAAGGTCCTATCACCTAAAGTGTGTGGCACTTTAGCTATTGAGAGAGATGACTTTTCAAAACATGCATGATGCATAAAAATAATTTTGAAAAAATATTTTACAAAATTGCATGCATGCATAAGGTGGCAAGTTGAAAAAAAAATATATTTTTTAGGAAAGCTTGGAATCGATTTCCAACCCATTTCATAGGTCTTGGAATCGATTCTCATGACCTCCTATATGGCCTGAAAATCGATTCCTTCATGTTTCCAAAGGGCCATGAATCGATTCCCATGCCTTCCAAAAAGAAAAGAATCGATTCCCTATTATTTCAACTAGCCTAAGAATCGATTCCTCCTATTTCTTATGAACTAAGAATTGATTCCCTATGCTTCTAAATGAACTGAGAATCGATTCTCAGGACAACCATATGGCCTGAAAATCGATTCACTCCTTTCTTCATAAACAATGAATCGATTCCCTCTTTTTCCAAAACATCAATGAATCGATTCCTTTCTTATTTCAACTAAACAATGAATCGATTCTTTTATTTTTTAAAGGCAATGAATCGATTCCTTCACATTTTAACTTGGTCTATGAATCGATTCTTCACCTATATTAAATGTTTTTCAAAAAATTTCAACGGTGCCTAAGCCTATAAATACATAGGTTGAGCTTCACCTTCAGATAACACCTCTTCTCACAATTTCTTCTCTACTCTCTCATATTCGAATCTCTATAGATCTATTGCTCCTCATTGTTTTATTTTTATAAGCTTTTGATTTTAAATTGTTATATCTTTTTTCAAAAGCTGTTTATAGATCTAGATCTGAGATCCTGTGCTCCAACTGTTTTGAATCTTGTTTTTCAAAAAGCTTTGTTTTTTCAAAATCATATCTATATTTTTTAAAAGCTTTCAAGCAACCTCAACTTCTATTGTTATATCAATTTTGAAGTGGTTGCAAAAGCAAGATCATCCCTCATCTTATAGAGCATCTATAATATCCTAAGATCACTCATCTCTCTCAGTTTCTAAATTGACTCATTCTCTGAAGTGATTGGATCATAGAACTCTATTGTGTAATTTATTTTATTTCAAGGTGTTTTTGAAATCCTGGGCTTTGTACTTGGGTCTCTCAATCAAGTGATTGAGTTGGTGTTTTGAAAACCTGGGCTGTGTACTTGGGTCACTCAATAGGGTTATTGAGTTGGTTTAGAAATCATTAGCAAGAGTGCTTGGGTTCTCAATTCAGGGGAATTGAGATTCACTTATATTGGGGTCGACTGTTTGTATCAAACTCTCTTCAATATAGTGGTTACTAAGTCCAAGGGTTGAAAAGCCTAAGGCCGAGGACGTAGGGGTTTTATCCCGAACCTCGCTAAATTGCTGTGTCTATCTCTCTTCTCTATCTCTTTATATTTTGCACTTTATTTGCTTATAATATTATTATCATATACTTGATATAACTGCTTATCATATTCTCAATATAACTGTGCAAATATATCATATTGTAATCTTATCCTGATCTCTCTATATCCTTCTTCTCATTATCTATTTTATTGTTGTATACAATATTGATCTGTCCATTCTACTCCTCTTCTCCTTCTATATTGGTCAAATATTATTATTCCGCATTTAATCCAAACCAATATCGAAAAAGTTTTTTAAATTGAAAAAGAATCCATTAATCACCTATAACCTTATTCACCCCCCCCCCCTCTAAGGTTACTTTATAGACTCTCAAGTCTAACAAGTGGTATCAAAAGCTAGGAATTGCATATTAGAGCTTTACATTTCGCAATTCTAAATTTATCCTTTACATATCTGTAATTATGGGTTCTTTCATGAAAGAAGGAATGTCCTCTAATAGGCCTCCTCTATTTGATGGTACTAACTATGGTTACTGGAGTAGTCGTATGAAATGTCATGTGCAGGCAATTGACTTCACTCTATGGAGAATCATAGTGGATGGTCCTCTAATCCCGATGAAGATCAAGATCACAAAACCAGGTAATACTGATGGTGACACTTCAAAAATTCAAGCCACCGGCAAAGCTGAAGAAGTACCGGTAGAAGACATCTACACCATCGACCTGAGTGAGTTAAGAAAATCTGAGCTTGACAAGATATCCCTAAATGCAAAGGCCATGAATATCCTTCATCTATCACTCTGTGAAGAAGAATATGGTAGAGTAAAAGGGTGTCAAAGTGCAAAGGAAATCTGGGACTGCCTACAAGCCACTCATGTCGGGACAAGCCAGGTAAAAGATACTAAAATTAGAATTCTCACCTCTGAATATGAAAGTTTTAAAATGAAAGAAGGTGAGTCTGTCGCAGCAATGCATCAGAGATTAAATTTAATTGTAAACAACTTGAGGGCCTTAGGAAAGAAATACACCAACAAGGATTTGAATGGAAAGATCCTTGAATCCTTAACTGGTGAATTCTTCCCTAAGACTTGTGCTATAACCGAAGCCAAAGACATTGGCACTTTACCTCAAGAAGACCTTATTGGATCATTGCTAGCATTTGAGGTAGTTCTGGCTGCCAAAAAGAATCAAGAAAAAGAAACTGTAAAAGAGAAGAAATCTCTTGCCCTTGCTGCTAAAACTTCTAAAGTAGCAAGGAAAGAGGTTGAATCTGAAGAAGAAACCGATGATGAAGATATGGCTATGCTTGCCAAAAATTTCAAAAAATTTATGAGATTCAAAAAGTTTGGAAAGGGTGACTTTTCAAAGAAGTCCGGGTACAACAAAGAAGACAGGTATGAGAAAAAGAATGATCAACCAAGATGTTTCGAATGCAACAAACCCGGTCACATCAAAGAAAACTGTTACAAGCTGAAATCTAAGCAAAAGAAAGCAATGAAAGCAACATGGGACAATACAGACACTGAAAGTGAGACCGAAGAAGAAGAAGTTGCAAATGCTGTCTGCCTCATGGCAAAGAACACACCTGAAGCAACATGGGACAATCTCAGCACTGATGGTGAATCAGAAGAAGATGAGCAGACCGACAATGCTGTCTGCAGCATGGCAAATGATACATCAAAGGTAAGCCTTAACTTTTCTAGTCCCTCTACCTCCTCTATGCATGAGGATATGATTGATAATGACTATAGTAGTCACGATCTGAGTGAAGCTTTTGAGGCTCTATATTTCGAACACGAAAAACTTTTGTTAAAATCCAAGAAACTAACAAAGAGCAACAAAATCCTATCCACTCAAATCGAGACTCTTGAAAGTGAAGTCACTAGATTAAAAAATGAACTACACAAATCAGTCAACCTTGAATTTTGAGAACTAAAACAAAATTTTGAAAAAGTCAAGGTTGAAAATGAATTTTTGAAAGAATCTTTGAAAAAGTTTGAGGTTGGTGAAAAGACCTTGACTCAGTTGCTTCACTCTCAACATCAATATGTTGATAGGAGAGGTATTGGGTACCAAGGAAATTCCACCACCTCCAGCTCAAACAAAAATATCACCTTTGTAGCTTCTACCTCTAATCATAAACCTACTATCTTAAAATGTACATATTGCCAAAAGGGAAACCATAGCTCTTCTTCATGCCCTATCCGTAAAATATGTGAGCTTGGAACCCTTGTACCTGTTTGGAAGAAACCAAGGTGGATTGTGAAAGCAAACCCCTTGATGACTAACTCCCAAGGACCCAACAAAAAGGGTACCTCGTGCTAGGTGTTAAACAATTCTTTTGCAGGTTGGTCCCTCAGCTAAAAAGAAAAATGTGTGGATGGTTGATAGTGGTTGCTCAAGGCATATGACTGGTGATGCTTCACTGTTTCTAAAATTGAGCAACAAAGCTAGTGGATCTGTAAAGTTTGCCAACAATGAATCTGCTCAAGTAATAGGTAAAGGTTGTGTGGGTAAGAAAAACACAATTAAAATTAAAGATGCTTTATTAGTTGATGGCGTTAAATTTAACTTACTAAGTGTTAGTCAACTATGCGATAATGATTTTGATGTGCACTTTTCGGTTGATAAATGTGTTATCACCCACCTGACTTCTAAACTCTACATTACTGGCTTTCGAGAAAACAATGTATACTATGTTGATTTTGATAATGTAAGTGATGAGATAGTATGTATGCCTACCTTGATTTATGATGTGGATTTGTGGCATAGACGCTTAGGACACGCTAGTATAGAACATCTATCTAAGTTAAGTAAGAATGAGCATGTTAGAGGTCTACCTAAATTGAAATATGAAAAAGGCCAATTATGTGATGCATGTCAACATGGTAAAATGCACAAAATCTCTTTTAAATCAAAACCTGTTATTTCTACCAAAAATGTGCTTGAACTGCTACATCTTGATTTGTTTGGTGAAATTGATGTCATAAGTCTAGGAGGGTCTAAGTATGTCTTTGTTATTGTTGATGATTATTCTAGATATACTTGGGTTATCCTACTTGCAAATAAAAGTGATGCTTTTAACGAGTTTGCTAAGTTGTGCAGAAAGCTACAAAATGAGAAAAACTTTGCCATCAAAGAAATTAGAAGCGATCATGGAGGAGAGTACGAAAATTCATCATTCAAGACTTGGTGTGAAAAGTATGGCATTCATCATAACTTTTCAGCTCCAAGAACTCCTCAACAAAATGGTGTAGTTGAAAGAAAGAACAGAACTATACAAGAGATGAGCAGGACAATGCTGAATGAGCACAACCTTCCCAAATACTTCTGGGGTCATGCAGTGGATACAGCGTGTCATGTACTAAATCGTGTATACTTAAGGCCATCTCTCAACAAAACACCATATGAGCTGTGGAATGGTAGAGCTCCAAACATTTCATACTTCAAAGTCTTTGGAAGTAAGTGCTTCATTCTTAATACAAAGGACAAGTTGGGTAAGTTTGATGCTAAATCAACTGAAGGTATTTTTATGGGTTATTCAAATCATAGTAGAGCTTATATCGTTTACAATAAAATTGATAAAAATATGCAAAAATCTATTCATGTTTCTTTTGATGAAACTAACACTTTTGATAAGAAAGCTGCTAATGATGAGGATGAAGTGATTGAAGTGATCAAAAATAGATCACCTGAAACTAACAGTGAAAGTGTAGAAGAAGCCGAGGAGGAAGCTGAACCTCAAGAAGAAGTTATAGTGGAACAAAAGCCCCAAGACATTGATGATCATCTCCATGGAAGAACACACGATGATCTGCCCAAAACATGGAAATCAGTTCGAGATCATCCCATGGAGCAAATTATTGGTAGTCCATCAAAGGGGGTAACAACTCGCTCCTCTCTTAATCTTTTATGCTTTCATAGTGCTTTTGTCTCTCAAATAGTTCCAAATAATATCAAGGAAGCTTTAAATGATCCAGAGTGGGTTTTGTCAATGCAAAAAGAACTTGAACAATTTGAAAGAAATAAAGTTTGGCACTTAGTTGAAAAACCGGTCGATCGGACCATCATAGGAACTAAATGGGTTTTTCGCAACAAACTTGACAAAAATGGAACAATTTTATTAAACAAAAGTCGTCTAGTAGTTCAAGGTTTTAATCAAATCGAAGGGGTGGATTTTGAAGAAACTTTTGCTCCTGTGGCTAGATTGGAGTCCATTAGGATAATTTTGGCATTTGCCTCCTACATGGATTTCAAACTACATCAAATGGATGTCAAAAGTGCCTTCCTAAATGGTTTCTTAGAAGAAGAAGTTTATGTAAAACAACCCCCTGGTTTTGAAGATTTTAAAAATCCCGATCACGTCTTTAAACTTGACAAAGCCCTCTATGGATTGAAACAAGCCCCAAGAGCTTGGTATGAGAGATTAAGCAAACACTTAATTGCCAATGGTTTCCAAAAGGGTAAGATTGATTCTACCTTATTCCTTAAAACCAAGGGCAAACATATCATAGTAGTTCAAATCTATGTTGATGATATTATCTTTGGATCTACTAATGATGATTTGTGCAAGGAATTTTCTGAGATGATGACTAGTGAATTTGAAATGAGTATGATGGGAGAACTTAACTTTTTCTTGGGACTTCAAGTGAAACAATTAAAAGAAGGAATCTTCATATCCCAAACAAAGTTCTCAAAGGAATTGCTGAAGAAATATAACATGAATGACGCAAAAGATATCAGCACTCCTATGGCAACAGCAACCAAACTCGATAAAGATGAAAACGGTAAACCTGTAAACGAAACTATGTATCGAGGTATGATAGGTAGTCTCTTATACTTAACTGTCTCCCGTCCTGGTATTATGTTTGCTGTATGCTTATGCGCCCGATTTCAAGCATGTCCTAAAGAATCCCATTTAACAGCCGTTAAAAGAATTCTTAGGTATGTTAAAAGGACCATAGACTTTGGTTTGTGGTACCCGAAATCGAGTACTTTTGATTTGATTGGTTATTCTGATGCTGATTTTGCTGGTTGTACTCTTGATAGAAAAAGTACCAGTGGCACATGTCATTTTCTTGGTCCTTGTTTGACCTCCTGGTCTAGTAAGAAGCAGAACAGTGTTGCTTTGTCCACAGCTGAAGCTGAATATGTGGCTGTTGGAAACTGCGTCGCACAAGTTCTGTGGATGAAACAAACTTTGCAAGACTTTGGTCTAATTTTTGAAAATGTGCCTGTTTTGTGTGATAATACAAGTGCCATAAATATTGCTAGGAACCCTATACAACACTCTAGAACTAAACATATAGACATACGACATCACTTTATTAGAGATCATGTGTCTAGGGGGAGCATTGAACTAAAATTTGTAGGCACAGATGACCAACTAGCAGATATTTTCACTAAACCCCTAGCCGAAGCTCCTTTTTGTAAAATCCGTAGAGAGCTAGGGATGCTTGACTATGCTAGTTTATGATTTTGTTTCACCCCCACCTCCTTTTTGATGAAAACAAAGGGGGAGAGAATATTAGTATGCATGTTATATATGGAGAGAAAAATATTATGCTCATGTTATATGTGGTATTATGCTGATTATTGTTATGCATATGCTTAGGGGGAGCCTTTTTTTTTAAGATTTTTAATCCCTATGCATAATGTAATTTGTTATCATCAAAAAGGGGGAGTTTGTTGAACCAAGGGTAAAACAGTCCTTTATTTTGAATGATAAAAAATTACATATATCTACTAATCTTTCACATTGAGCAAAGTGCATGACTTATTTTAAAAGGAAGAAGACTCAAAAAGGAGAAGCTTGAAGAAGAAGCATCATAAGAAGTTCAAAACCCTATTTTGTGTCTAAGCCTTTTTTAGGACTCTATGTAAAGGTCCTATCACCTAAAGTGTGTGGCACTTTAGCTATTGAGAGAGATGACTTTTCAAAACATGCATGATGCATAAAAATAATTTTGAAAAAATATTTTACAAAATTGCATGCATGCATAAGGTGGCAAGTTGAAAAAAAAAATATTTTTTAGGAAAGCTTGGAATCGATTTCCAACCCATTTCATAGGTCTTGGAATCGATTCTCAGGACCTCCTATATGGCCTGAAAATCGATTCCTTCATGTTTCCAAAGGGCCATGAATCGATTCCCATGCCTTCCAAAAAGAAAAGAATCGATTCCCTATTATTTCAACTAGCCTAAGAATCGATTCCTCCTATTTCTTATGAACTAAGAATCGATTCCCTATGCTTCTAAATGAACCGAGAATCGATTCTCAGGACAACCATATGGCCTGAAAATCGATTCACTCCTTTCTTCATAAACAATGAATCGATTCCCTCTTTTTCCAAAACATCAATGAATCGATTCCTTTCTTATTTCAACTAAACAATGAATCGATTCTTTTATTTTTTAAAGGCAATGAATCGATTCCTTCACATTTTAACTTGGTCTATGAATCGATTCTTCACCTATATTAAATGTTTTTCAAAAAATTTCAACGGTGCCTAAGCCTATAAATACATAGGTTGAGCTTCACCTTCAGATAACACCTCTTCTCACAATTTCTTCTCTACTCTCTCATATTCGAATCTCTATAGATCTATTGCTCCTCATTGTTTTATTTTTATAAGCTTTTGATTTTAAATTGTTATATCTTTTTTCAAAAGCTGTTTATAGATCTAGATCTGAGATCCTGTGCTCCAACTGTTTTGAATCTTGTTTTTCAAAAAGCTTTGTTTTTTCAAAATCATATCTATATTTTTTAAAAGCTTTCAAGCAACCTCAACTTCTATTGTTATATCAATTTTGAAGTGGTTGCAAAAGCAAGATCATCCCTCATCTTATAGAGCATCTATAATATCCTAAGATCACTCATCTCTCTCAGTTTCTAAATTGACTCATTCTCTGAAGTGATTGGATCATAGAACTCTATTGTGTAATTTATTTTATTTCAAGGTGTTTTTGAAATCCTGGGCTTTGTACTTGGGTCTCTCAATCAAGTGATTGAGTTGGTGTTTTGAAAACCTGGGCTGTGTACTTGGGTCACTCAATAGGGTTATTGAGTTGGTTTAGAAATCCTTAGCAAGAGTGCTTGGGTTCTCAATTCAGGGGAATTGAGATTCACTTATATTGGGGTCGACTGTTTGTATCAAACTCTCTTCAATATAGTGGTTACTAAGTCCAAGGGTTGAAAAGCCTAAGGCCGAGGACGTAGGGGTTTTATCCCGAACCTCGCTAAATTGCTGTGTCTATCTCTCTTCTCTATCTCTTTATATTTTGCACTTTATTTGCTTATAATATTATTATCATATACTTGATATAACTGCTTATCATATTCTCAATATAACTGTGCAAATATATCATATTGTAATCTTATCCTGATCTCTCTATATCCTTCTTCTCATTATCTATTTTATTGTTGTATACAATATTGATCTGTCCATTCTACTCCTCTTCTCCTTCTATATTGGTCAAATATTATTATTCCGCATTTAATCCAAACCAATATCGAAAAAGTTTTTTAAATTGAAAAAGAATCCATTAATCACCTATAACCTTATTCACCCCCCCTCTAAGGTTACTTTATAGACTCTCAAGTCTAACAAGTGGTATCAAAAGCTAGGAATTGCATATTAGAGCTTTACATTTCGCAATTCTAAATTTATCCTTTACATATCTGTAATTATGGGTTCTTTCATGAAAGAAGGAATGTCCTCTAATAGGCCTCCTCTATTTGATGGTACTAACTATGATTACTGGAGTAGTCGTATGAAATGTCATGTGCAGGCAATTGACTTCACTCTATGGAGAATCATAGTGGATGGTCCTCTAATCCCGATGAAGATCAAGATCACAAAACCAGGTAATTCTGATGGTGACACTTCAAAAATTCAAGCCACCGGCAAAGCTGAAGAAGTACCGGTAGAAGACATCTACACCATCGACCTGAGTGAGTTAAGAAAATCTGAGCTTGACAAGATATCCCTAAATGCAAAGGCCATGAATATCCTTCATCTATCACTCTGTGAAGAAGAATATGGTAGAGTAAAAGGGTGTCAAAGTGCAAAGGAAATCTGGGACTGCCTACAAGCCACTCATGTCGGGACAAGCCACGTAAAAGATACTAAAATTAGAATTCTCACCTCTGAATATGAAAGTTTTAAAATGAAAGAAGGTGAGTCTGTCGCAGCAATGCATCAGAGATTAAATTTAATTGTAAACAACTTGAGGGCCTTAGGAAAGAAATACACCAACAAGGATTTGAATGGAAAGATCCTTGAATCCTTAACTGGTGAATTCTTCCCTAAGACTTGTGCTATAACCGAAGCCAAAGACATTGGCACTTTACCTCAAGAAGACCTTATTGGATCATTGCTAGCATTTGAGGTAGTTCTGGCTGCCAAAAAGAATCAAGAAAAAGAAACTGTAAAAGAGAAGAAATCTCTTGCCCTTGCTGCTAAAACTTCTAAAGTAGCAAGGAAAGAGGTTGAATCTGAAGAAGAAACCGATGATGAAGATATGGCTATGCTTGCCAAAAATTTCAAAAAATTTATGAGATTCAAAAAGTTTGGAAAGGGTGACTTTTCAAAGAAGTCCGGGTACAACAAAGAAGACAGGTATGAGAAAAAGAATGATCAACCAAGATGTTTCGAATGCAACAAACCCGGTCACATCAAAGAAAACTGTTACAAGCTGAAATCTAAGCAAAAGAAAGCAATGAAAGCAACATGGGACAATACAGACACTGAAAGTGAGACCGAAGAAGAAGAAGTTGCAAATGCTGTCTGCCTCATGGCAAAGAACACACCTGAAGCAACATGGGACAATCTCAGCACTGATGGTGAATCAGAAGAAGATGAGCAGACCGACAATGCTGTCTGCAGCATGGCAAATGATACATCAAAGGTAAGCCTTAACTTTTCTAGTCCCTCTACCTCCTCTATGCATGATGATATGATTGATAATGACTATAGTAGTCACGATCTGAGTGAAGCTTTTGAGGCTCTATATTTCGAACACGAAAAACTTTTGTTAAAATCCAAGAAACTAACAAAGAGCAACAAAAGCCTATCCACTCAAATCGAGACTCTTGAAAGTGAAGTCACTAGATTAAAAAATGAACTACACAAATCAGTCAACCTTGAATTTCGAGAACTAAAACAAAATTTTGAAAAAGTCAAGGTTGAAAATGAATTTTTGAAAGAATCTTTGAAAAAGTTTGAGGTTGGTGAAAAGACCTTGACTCAGTTGCTTCACTCTCAACATCAATATGTTGATAGGAGAGGTATTGGGTACCAAGGAAATTCCACCACCTCCAGCTCAAACAAAAATATCACCTTTGTAGCTTCTACCTCTAATCATAAACCTACTATCTTAAAATGTACATATTGCCAAAAGGGAAACCATAGCTCTTCTTCATGCCCTATCCGTAAAATATGTGAGCTTGGAACCCTTGTACCTGTTTGGAAGAAACCAAGGTGGATTGTGAATGCAAACCCCTTGATGACTAACTCCCAAGGACCCAACAAAAAGGGTACCTCGTGCTAGGTGTTAAACAATTCTTTTGCAGGTTGGTCCCTCAGCTAAAAAGAAAAATGTGTGGATGGTTGATAGTGGTTGCTCAAGGCATATGACTGGTGATGCTTCACTGTTTCTAAAATTGAGCAACAAAGCTAGTGGATCTGTAAAGTTTGCCAACAATGAATCTGCTCAAGTAATAGGTAAAGGTTGTGTGGGTAAGAAAAACACAATTAAAATTAAAGATGTTTTATTAGTTGATGGCGTTAAATTTAACTTACTAAGTGTTAGTCAACTATGCGATAATGATTTTGATGTGCACTTTTCTGTTGATAAATGTGTTATCACCCACCTGGCTTTCGAGAAAACAATGTATACTATGTTGATTTTGATAATGTAAGTGATGAGATAGTATGTATGCCTACCTTGATTGATGATGTGGATTTGTGGCATAGACGCTTAGGACATGCTAGTATAGAACATCTATCTAAGTTAAGTAAGAATGAGCATGTTAGAGGTCTACCTAAATTGAAATATGAAAAAGGCCAATTATGTGATGCATGTCAACATGGTAAAATGCACAAAATCTCTTTTAAATCAAAACCTGTTATTTCTACCAAAAATGTGCTTGAACTGCTACATCTTGATTTGTTTGGTGAAATTGATGTCATAAGTCTAGGAGGGTCTAAGTATGTCTTTGTTATTGTTGATGATTATTCTAGATATACTTGGGTTATCCTACTTGCAAATAAAAGTGATGCTTTTAACGAGTTTGCTAAGTTGTGCAGAAAGCTACAAAATGAGAAAACCTTAGCCATCAAAGAAATTAGAAGCGATCATGGAGGAGAGTACGAAAATTCATCATTCAAGACTTGGTGTGAAAAGTTTGGCATTCATCATAACTTTTCAGCTCCAAGAACTCCTCAACAAAATGGTGTAGTTGAAAGAAAGAACAGAACTATACAAGAGATGAGCAAGACAATGCTGAATGAGCACAACCTTCCCAAATACTTCTGGGGTCATGCAGTGGATACAGCGTGTCATGTACTAAATCGTGTATACTTAAGGCCATCTCTCAACAAAACACCATATGAGCTGTGGAATGGTAGAGCTCCAAACATTTCATACTTCAAAGTCTTTGGAAGTAAGTGCTTCATTCTTAATACAAAGGACAAGTTGGGTAAGTTTGATGCTAAATCAACTGAAGGTATTTTTATGGGTTATTCAAATCATAGTAGAGCTTATATCGTTTACAATAAAATTGATAAAACTATGCAAAAATCTATTCATGTTTCTTTTGATGAAACTAACCCTTTTGATAAGAAAGCTGCTAATGATGAGGATGAAGTGATTGAAGTGATCAAAAATAGATCACCTGAAACTAACAGTGAAAGTGTAGAAGAAGCCGAGGAGGAAGCTGAACCTCAAGAAGAAGTTATAGTGGAACAAAAGCCCCAAGACATTGATGATCATCTCCATGGAAGAACACACGATGATCTGCCCAAAACATGGAAATCAGTTCGAGATCATCCCATGGAGCAAATTATTGGTAGTCCATCAAAGGGGGTAACAACTCGCTCCTCTCTTAATCTTTTATGCTTTCATAGTGCTTTTGTCTCTCAAATAGTTCCAAATAATATCAAGGAAGCTTTAAATGATCCAGAGTGGGTTTTGTCAATGCAAAAAGAACTTGAACAATTTGAAAGAAATAAAGTTTGGCACTTAGTTGAAAAACCGGTCGATCGGACCATCATAGGAACTAAATGGGTTTTTCGCAACAAACTTGACGAAAATGGAACAATTTTATTAAACAAAAGTCGTCTAGTAGTTCAAGGTTTTAATCAAATCGAAGGGGTGGATTTTGAAAAAACTTTTGCTCCTGTGGCTAGATTGGAGTCCATTAGGATAATTTTGGCATTTGCCTCCTACATGGATTTCAAACTACATCAAATGGATGTCAAAAGTGCCTTCCTAAATGGTTTCTTAGAAGAAGAAGTTTATGTAAAACAACCCCCTGGTTTTGAAGATTTTAAAAATCCCGATCACGTCTTTAAACTTGACAAAGCCCTCTATGGATTGAAACAAGCCCCAAGAGCTTGGTATGAGAGATTAAGCAAACACTTAATTGCCAATGGTTTCCAAAAGGGTAAGATTGATTCTACCATATTCCTTAAAACCAAGGGCAAACATATCATAGTAGTTCAAATCTATGTTGATGATATTATCTTTGGATCTACTAATGATGATTTGTGCAAGGAATTTTCTGAGATGATGACTAGTGAATTTGAAATGAGTATGATGGGAGAACTTAACTTTTTCTTGGGACTTCAAGTGAAACAATTAAAAGAAGGAATCTTCATATCCCAAACAAAGTTCTCAAAGGAATTGCTGAAGAAATATAACATGAATGACGCAAAAGATATCAGCACTCCTATGGCAACAGCAACCAAACTAGATAAAGATGAAAACGGTAAACCTGTAAACGAAACTATGTATCGAGGTATGATAGGTAGTCTCTTATACTTAACTGCCTCCCGTCCTGATATTATGTTTGCTGTATGCTTATGCGCCCGATTTCAAGCATGTCCTAAAGAATCCCATTTAACAGCCGTTAAAAGAATTCTTAGGTATGTTAAAGGGACCATAGACTTTGGTTTGTGGTACCCGAAATCGAGTACTTTTGATTTGATTGGTTATTCTGATGCTGATTTTGCTGGTTGTACTCTTGATAGAAAAAGTACCAGTGGCACATGTCATTTTCTTGGTCCTTGTTTGACCTCCTGGTCTAGTAAGAAGCAGAACAGTGTTGCTTTGTCCACAGCTGAAGCTGAATATGTGGCTGTTGGAAACTGCGTCGCACAAGTTCTGTGGATGAAACAAACTTTGCAAGACTTTGGTCTAATTTTTGAAAATGTGCCTGTTTTGTGTGATAATACAAGTGCCATAAATATTGCTAGGAACCCTATACAACACTCTAGAACTAAACATATAGACATACGACATCACTTTATTAGAGATCATGTGTCTAGGGGGAGCATTGAACTAAAATTTGTAGGCACAGATGACCAACTAGCAGATATTTTCACTAAACCCCTAGCCGAAGCTCCTTTTTGTAAAATCTGTAGAGAGCTAGGGATGCTTGACTATGCTAGTTTATGATTTTGTTTCACCCCACCTCCTTTTTGATGAAAACAAAGGGGGAGAGAATATTAGTATGCATGTTATATATGGGGAGAAAAATATTATGCTCATGTTATATGTGGTATTATGCTGATTATTGTTATGCATATGCTTAGGGGGAGCCTTTTTTTTTTAAGATTTTTAATCCCTATGCATAATGTAATTTGTTATCATCAAAAAGGGGGAGTTTGTTGAACCAAGGGTAAAACAGTCCTTTATTTTGAATGATAACAAATTACATATATCTACTAATCTTTCACATTGAGCAAAGTGCAGGACTTATTTTAAAAGGAAGAAGACTCAAAAAGGAGAAGCTTGAAGAAGAAGCATCATAAGAAGTTCAAAACCCTATTTTGTGTCTAAGCCTTTTTTAGGACTCTATGTAAAGGTCCTATCACCTAAAGTGTGTGGCACTTTAGCTATTGAGAGAGATGACTTTTCAAAACATGCATGATGCATAAAAATAATTTTGAAAAAATATTTTACAAAATTGCATGCATGCATAAGGTGGCAAGTTGAAAAAAAAAATATTTTTTAGGAAAGCTTGGAATCGATTTCCAACCCATTTCATAGGTCTTGGAATCGATTCTCAGGACCTCCTATATGGCCTGAAAATCGATTCCTTCATGTTTCCAAAGGGCCATGAATCGATTCCCATGCCTTCCAAAAAGAAAAGAATCGATTCCCTATTATTTCAACTAGCCTAAGAATCGATTCCTCCTATTTCTTATGAACTAAGAATCGATTCCCTATGCTTCTAAATGAACTGAGAATCGATTCTCAGGACAACCATATGGCCTGAAAATCGATTCACTCCTTTCTTCATAAACAATGAATCGATTCCCTCTTTTTCCAAAACATCAATGAATCGATTCCTTTCTTATTTCAACTAAACAATGAATCGATTCTTTTATTTTTTAAAGGCAATGAATCGATTCCTTCACATTTTAACTTGGTCTATGAATCGATTCTTCACCTATATTAAATGTTTTTCAAAAAATTTCAACGGTGCCTAAGCCTATAAATACATAGGTTGAGCTTCACCTTCAGATAACACCTCTTCTCACAATTTCTTCTCTACTCTCTCATATTCGAATCTCTATAGATCTATTGCTCCTCATTGTTTTATTTTTATAAGCTTTTGATTTTAAATTGTTATATCTTTTTTCAAAAGCTGTTTATAGATCTAGATCTGAGATCCTGTGCTCCAACTGTTTTGAATCTTGTTTTTCAAAAAGCTTTGTTTTTTCAAAATCATATCTATATTTTTTAAAAGCTTTCAAGCAACCTCAACTTCTATTGTTATATCAATTTTGAAGTGGTTGCAAAAGCAAGATCATCCCTCATCTTATAGAGCATCTATAATATCCTAAGATCACTCATCTCTCTCAGTTTCTAAATTGACTCATTCTCTGAAGTGATTGGATCATAGAACTCTATTGTGTAATTTATTTTATTTCAAGGTGTTTTTGAAATCCTGGGCTTTGTACTTGGGTCTCTCAATCAAGTGATTGAGTTGGTGTTTTGAAAACCTGGGCTGTGTACTTGGGTCACTCAATAGGGTTATTGAGTTGGTTTAGAAATCCTTAGCAAGAGTGCTTGGGTTCTCAATTCAGGGGAATTGAGATTCACTTATATTGGGGTCGACTGTTTGTATCAAACTCTCTTCAATATAGTGGTTACTAAGTCCAAGGGTTGAAAAGCCTAAGGCCGAGGACGTAGGGGTTTTATCCCGAACCTCGCTAAATTGCTGTGTCTATCTCTCTTCTCTATCTCTTTATATTTTGCACTTTATTTGCTTATAATATTATTATCATATACTTGATATAACTGCTTATCATATTCTCAATATAACTGTGCAAATATATCATATTGTAATCTTATCCTGATCTCTCTATATCCTTCTTCTCATTATCTATTTTATTGTTGTATACAATATTGATCTGTCCATTCTACTCCTCTTCTCCTTCTATATTGGTCAAATATTATTATTCCGCATTTAATCCAAACCAATATCGAAAAAGTTTTTTAAATTGAAAAAGAATCCATTAATCACCTATAACCTTATTCACCCCCCCCCCCTCTAAGGTTACTTTATAGACTCTCAAGTCTAACACAGGAAACAACAGTGCACCTGCATTTGATGCAGCTGCACCAGGTTAAGACAGTGCACCTGCACTTAATGCTCCTGCACTGAAAACAGATTTCTAATGCAAGAAGCACCATAAAATCATACCAATGCACCAGCACTTCATTGATGACATGATGCTTAGTCATGGATCACTTGGAGCACATGCAACTTGCAAATTTCGGCGCCTACCATAGAAGTTAGCTTTGAAGAGTCACTCACTTAGGGACACTTGGCCATCCATTAGTGGACCTCCATTTGTGTTTGAGTGTGCGATTCAATCTACTATCTGAAGTTCAGAAACTTAACCATAGTTAACTTCTCAAAGTTAACTTATTCTCCAAGGAAGTCTCACTTTTTGAAGGCTATAAAAGGAGCCTCACTTCTCATTTGTAAACACACCTCAAGATATCAACAAGATATCGTTAGAAATAGTTTTAGATAGTTTTTAAACTTCTAGAAGGTAAGAAAGGAATCGACAACTTCTTTCTTCACTTCCACGTAGTACTAGCTAAGTGCAGGGAGTCAGTGCACCTGCATTGCTTGGGAATTCATGCAAAGGAACTCCAACTTGTGTAACATTTACCTTGTTGCTTTCTTTTATGATTTCATTTATATAAACATGTTCTATTCAGTTTATATATGTCTTGCAATGTCTAACATGAGCTAAATTTCTTTAGTTGAGATGTTCTAACCTTATAATGATCTTTTAAGTAAGTTGTTGTGCTTTTATATGATATATGCATTTTAGTTCTTGTGTAATACTTCTTTCAACACTTGTTTTAAGGTTGATCGCTTGAAATAAGTAGATTTGTAAAAAGCACACATGGTTTACAATTAAGAAATCAAGAACTAATAAGGGTGAGAGTTTTAATAAAGTCTTTGTTAACTTTTTTAATAAAGAAACCTTTGTTAATTCCATGTTAAGTCCTAGACATAGGATAACATAGTCCTTAGAGTGATTCAGTGGGTACTTAAGAGGCAGGAGTGAACTTATTTAGCATGCCTAGACATAGGAAGCTTATAATGAAACTATGAAGAAAGTGACTGAAAAGCACATACTGATGCAGCTGCATCCAGTGCACCTGCACCACTTAAATGCACAAAACTCTTGAAAGTGACTTATTTGGTAAAGACATCTCAACTCTCATTCTCAACTGATTTCCTCTACATTCTATTGCTTATTTGCATTCTGTTTATTTATCACCATCATCTCAATTTGTGAGTAGTATAGTTCACACTAATTTATACACTTTTTAACTACAAGAGTTAATCCAATCCCTGTGTGTTTGACCTAACCCAAACCCAAGGGACCCAAAAGAAACTCCCAAAGCCAGGGAAGCTTGTTCAGGATCTCAGAGAATTACATCTATCCAAGCTTAACCCTGGGAGTAATTCTCGGAGAAGCGTGCCTCGGACCAGGGATGTGAGAGAAAGGTTCCAGTATACCTCACCTGGGGGGCATGGTAGGCCTACCAATGATTCAATTGGGCATGCCACCATGCCAAATCCAGGCAAAGAATCTCGTCCCCAAGAGGAAAGAAGGGTGGGACAGGTCACTGAGGCCCAAGGCTCAACATCAGTAGACATCACTGTGCTAAACGATCGTGAATTATGGGCTGTCAGAATAGTGAAGCCACCATCAGAAGTTCCACAGGATCAGTGGATGATCCAGGCAGCAGCGGAAGCACCAGCACCTGGGGTTGCCTCTTAATCTCGTTCACAGAAATGGAGGCAGCAAACGGCGAGGGCTTACAACAGAATGAGGGAGACGCTTCAGATGCTCACCTCGACCAGAGGAGGAAATGCCCAGACCATTCCTGCGACCACTGTGCTATGGCTTTGGAACAGGCCTTCCCTAAACCGGCCGAGGAAACAGCCTCAGAACCGCCAACCCACAGCATAGCTGGACCTAGTGTACCCACTGAGACGACCCCAGAGCCCAATGCCATGATAGGAATGGTGGATGCACCCCAGAGCCCGCTGACTGAGGCAGTGATAGAATGTCTATACGGGCCCAACAGCCCCAAACCACCTCAGCCAGCCAACGTACATCCAGTTGAAGGGGCTATGATAGAAGAAGAACTGGCAGAGGATGATCTCTTGGGAGAAGACGAAGAAAACCCCTTCGGTCCGTTGAATTTTGATGGAGACTCCTTGTCAGGATCAATCTTGGACAATATCATGGACGAGGCCGATGGGGAGTATTATGCTGATATAGAAACGGTGAGCCTTCTTCCACCAGAATTATGGGGTAACAGAGATCAACCAAGGGCTCTCGAGGGAGATGTCTTTGCTGAAGAGGCCGAATGGGCTACCTTGACAGAGCCCGAGGGAGCAGTTACAGAGGGAATGCTGTTTTAGAAACCCACAGCAGACATGACTAAACACCTGAAACCATTGTACATGAAGGCCCATCTGAATGGGAAGCTGTTTACTTGTGTCTTCGTAGATGGCGGTGCTGTATTGAATATCATGCCATTTGCCACCATGAAAAAGTTGGGGAAGAACGCCGAGGACCTCATTCCAACAACCATGACCATGACTAGTTTCATGGGCCACCCATCCCACGCCTTGGTAGTGTTGGTGGCCGATGTGACAGTTGGGAGCAAGGTGACTCGCTCGTCCTTCTTCGTCATAGAAGGAAAGCCCACATATGTCGTGATTCTGGGGAGAGACTGGATCCACACCAGCGAATGCGTCCCTTCTACCCTACATCAGAAATTAATGACATGGATAGGGGATCAAGTGGAGATAGTAGAAGCAGACCTTAATCCATTCCCTGCAGAGGTAAAGATGGCATAGACTGGATCCACACCAGCGAATGCGTCCCTTCTCCTCATTTGCACCCCATCTCCGTCCCAGGGAATTATGAGGAAGGTGACATAGAGTCTCGTGACTGGACCAAAAGGGGTTTTGAATTCAAGATGTTGGCCGACCCACGACTTAGCAATAAGGATAATGATTAATCTCCCACCAGAGGTACAGATCCTGCTGGATCAGTTGCACCTATTCCAGATTGAATCCAGCATTGAAGAGGCTATGTTTGCTGCAATAGATGAAGAGCACGAACTGAAGGAACACTCCTACCAAGAGGATTCTGATGACTCCCTCGATGGGACATTGGTCGAGCCTCCTCACCTGGAGCCCATCCAGAGGAAGATGCCCACTTTTGAAGTGCAAGACCCTCTATTGGAGGTGAACCTAGGAAGCGAAAAAGAGCCGAGGATGACCAAGGTCAGAGGTAAATTACAACCTCAACGACGAGATCATATGGTGGCTCTAATAAAGGACTACCGTGACTACTTTGCGTGGGATTACCATGAGATGCCAGGCCTTGATAGAGCTTTGGTAGAGCATAGGTTGCCCATCAAGGAAGGTTGCAAGCCCCATAAACAGCCACCGAGGAGGTTCAATCCGAAGCTAATGCCATAAATCAAAGCAGAGGTCGAGAGATTGCTCAAAGCAGAATTCATAAGAACTGTCAGGTACGTAGAATGGTTGTCTAATATAGTCCCTGTTATCAAAAATAATGGCTAGGTAAGAGTTTGTTTTGACTATAGAGATCTGAACTTGGCCACTCCCAAAGATGAGTATGGTATGCCTGTGGCCGATATGCTTGTCGACGCCGCGACTAACAATGCCATCTTGACCTTTATGGACGGATATTCTGGGTATAACCAGATATATGTGGCCGAGGCTGACACCCATAAGACTGCTTTTAGGTGCCATGGCGCCTTAGGTATCTATGAGTTGTTGGTAATGCCTTTTGGCCTCAAAAACGCAGGAGCCACGTACCAAAGGGCCATGAATGCTATTTTCCACGACCTCATTGGTAAAAGCGTGGAGGTATACATTGATGATGTGGTAGTCAAGTCCAAGAGTTTCGAAGCGCACCTAGTGGAGGTTGAACAAGCTCTAAAACGGATGAGACTTCAAAATCTCAAAATGAACCCTGCTAAGTGTGTTTTTGGCGTGTCTACAGGCCATTTTCTAGGCTTCTAGGGTACACAACCAAGGCATTTAAGTGGACAAGAACAAAGATGGAGCTATCCTTGAGGCAAGACCCCCCATAAACAAGAAGGAGTTGCAAAGTTTACTAGGCAAGATCAACTTCCTAAGAAGATTTATCTCCAACTCGGCCGAAAAGATGAAAGCTTTCTCACCCCTGTTGACGATAAAGAACACTAAGGAAATGATATCGGGATCCAAACAGTAGGAAGCCTTTCACCAGATCAAGGCTGCCTTAACTAATCCTCCTGTCTTGGTACCTCCGCAGCCTGGGAAGCCTCTGAAGCTATATATTGCGGCCGAAGATCAAGCCATCGGCTGCTTGTTAGCTCAAGATGTTGATAATGGTGCCGAGCGTGCTATCTATTACCTTAGCAGGATTCTCAATGATGTTGAGACTAGATATTCTCCTATCGAGAAGCTTTGTTTGTCTTTATTTAATGCTTGTACTAAACTGGAATATTACTTATTAGCTAAGGAAGTTTTGGTTGTGTGCAAAGTTGATATTATCAAGTACCTTCTTAATAGGCCCGTCTTACAGGTAAGACTTGTCAAGTGGGCCATTAAGTTAAATGTGTTTGCCTTGACGTACATGCCGTTAAGAGCCGTCAAAGGACAAGCCTTGGCTGACTTCTTCCCTCAACACCCGTGTGTAGAGATACACGACACCCCAGCCGAGTCTATTGACTATCTGGGCCTAAAGCCTTGGGTCCTCATGTTTGATGGCTCAACGTACCCAAACCAGGGCAGACATTGGAGTGGTCATCACCAGTCCCTGTGGTCAAACGTGGAGATTCATGTGCAGGATAGGGGATCAAGCCTCCAATAATCTGACCGAATATGAATCCTTGATAATGGGACTTGACATCCAGGCCACCATAAAAGCCCAATATGTAGAAATCAATGGGGATTCACAACTGGTGATTAAACAAATCACCGGGGAATACAAGTGTTATAACACGAAGCTTAAACAATTACGAGCTTTGGCGCATAACTTGTTTAAGTTGTTCGCCGACGCGGTCATCATGTTTGTTCCCAAAAGAGAGAACCAAGAGGCGATTTATCCCAACAAGCCTCGGGTTACAAGGAGTCAGTGGACGAGGTAAGGCAACAAGATGCCTCAATTCCGGCCGAGGAGGACCCTGCCAATGCTTGGATTGGAGTATGGACGGAGTACCTCTGCAATCCAACGACTGACACTGACTTCAAGACTAAGCAAAGGGCGTTGAAATACGTCTTGATAGGGGACGACCTATATAAGAGAAGCGCCAATGGGGTGTTACTATGATGCCTCAAGAGAAAGGATGCGTATATGGTGATGGCACAAATCCATGCAGAGATTTATGGCGCACATAGGTCTGGCCCCATCATGAAATGGATGATATACAGACATGGATACTATTGGCCGATGATCACGGCGATTGCTTCGAGTTTGCAAAGGGTTGTGAAGCCTGTCAGCTGCATGGACCAATCCAGAGAGTGCCTGCGAATGAACTTAATCCCATTGTCAAACCATGGCCATTCAGAGGGTGGGCCATGGATTTAATTAGCAAGATATACCCTCTGAGCTCAAAGGGTCATAACTTTATCATTGTGGCCACCGATTACTTCACTAAATGGGTGGAAGTTGCGCCTTTAGCAAGTGTCAATCAAGCTGCAGTGATTAGGTTCATAGAAAACCAAATCATATATAGATTTGGCATTCCTGATACCATCACCACCGATCAAGGCACCATGTTCACCGGGGAAGCAGTGGTGACCTTTGCCCAAGAATATGGCATCAAGATGAGACACTCGTCTCCTTATTATGCTCAGGCTGATGGGCAGGCAGAGGCTACCAACAAAATCATCATCGAGCACATCAATAAGAACATAGAGGAAAAGCCTCGGCGGTGGCACGAGACCCTTAATGAGGTCTTATGGGCAATGAGGAATTCTAGGTCCACAACCACGGGGGTGACTCCCTATCGTCTAGTGTATGGGCAGGATGCCGTGTTACCTTTAGAAATCAGTGTGGCATCATTAAGGGTGGCTCGGCAGCATGCCCTCGGCATAGATGAATACCAACAAGCCATGTTAATGGAGTTGGACTCGGTGGACGATGACAGGCTGGCTGCCCTAAGCAGAACTGAAATGAATAAAGCCAAAACGGCCCGAGCCTACAACAAACATGTCAAGCCGAAGAAGTTTGTTGAGGGTGACCTAGTGTGGAAGGCTATTCTGCCACTTGGGAGGAAAGATCCCCAGTTTGGCAAGTGGTCCCCAAACTGGGACGTGACCTACATTGTAAGTGAAGTATACGACTGTGGGGCATACCGTTTAATTACGTTCAACGGTGAAGAGTTCAAAACGAAAATCAATGGCAAATATCTCAAGGCATATTATCCTACTCTATGGGAAAGTATGCAAGGAAAAAGAAAATTGGTAATTATACAAAAAGAAAAATGTCATGATGGCTCGCCACACACCGGCGGCCTCGTGATAAGAATTTACAGGATTACAGATAGGAACAGTCCTAACACTACTCAAGGGCAACAACTACATCATCTGCTTCTTTCAAAGGCATCCGTCACGACGTCCATTACAACAACAACAATTTCACCTGCTATAACCTCATCCATCACCACAACGGCAACTTCACCTGCTATGACCGCATCTGTCGCAACAACGGCGACTTCACTTGCCATAGCCTCGCCTGCCTCAGCAGCAGTAGCCTACCCCAATATCTCCAAACCCTCAGAGGAGGAATCCATCAACGGGCCTACTTCTGATATTGTCGCCCCCACTTCAGCCTTAACGTCGTCCCTGAGGTGTCTAGCTTCCTCGGCAGTAGGGGTGTTACTGGAAGTTGGACGGTCAAGAGAAAGTGGTGGCTCATCAAGCCTGACTTCAGTAGGGGCCTCAACGCTTTCTTGATCCGCATGGGCGAGGGCTTGCTCATAAGATGACCTCAGGGCCCCCCACCCTTCGACGATTTGGCATAAAGCAGCACAGCTCTTATCCAGATCCGCCTCTAGGCCAGGTCGCAGGGGGGAGGTGTGCAAGGGAAGGATCTAATGCAGAGCTGCAGCGGAATAATTGTACAATATCAGAGGAGATGGCAGTAAGCTTATCCATGGCTGCTGAGTGCTGAGGAGTGAGAGAAGCTAGTTCAGCTTTGAGGGAGGCTATTTGATCTTCAATGGTCTTGATTCTACTAGCGATTCTTTCCCGTTCGGCTATGGTCTCTTGTTTAGTCTGGCTGAGGGAAACGAAAGCTGTCTTGTAACCATCCTTCTCAAAACAAAGGGAGTCCAGCCGCTGTAGGGAAGCTAAAGCCCGATCCTGAGTGGCTTTTGCTCGACCATATAGACTAGAGATGTCCCCAAGTTGCAGGGCTACTTCTTTAAGAGCGTCTTTCTTGGCAGAGGGGACATCAGTAGAGTTGGAAATTCAGAACAATGTTGCTCGAAGGACCGCCACTTGGTCCGGATCTGTGGGGATCTCCCCAGTCAAGGCTTCCTCCACCTGAGCGAGGTCAACCTCTGTTGAAGAAGGGGCCGATTCTGGAGCCTCAAGGCTCAGAAAATAACACTGCAATTCCTCATCAGTGATTGCTGGCGAAGAGAGATCCTCGGCTTGGTCAACAGGGGGATCGGCCTCCGCAAAAGTAGGAGGGTCGGCCACCACAGTGTCACCAGTAGGTTCCTGCGAAAGGAAAGCAAATAATAAGAAAAGAGGACGGTTACACTGGAAACATCGAGGAGCCTAAGAAAGATGACTTACAAAAGTAGAAATTGGATTGTCATGAAGTGGAGCTTGAGAGGATTGCGGTGATTCGTTGGGAGTACGAAGCCTCTGCGAAGTGGTAAAAGAAAATTCGGATAAGGAAAAGCAGATAGATGGCAAAGCGCCCGTAACGCACTAAGAGAAGAACTTACCCTTAACCGTTTGAGAGGTGGGGTGACACTTCAGAAACTGGGGCAACAGAAGGAGGTGAGCGGTGTAGTTCTCTGGTTCTTTTTCGTTGAAGGATTGGCACATCATCATCTTCATCATCATCGTCGTCATCATCCAAGGTAGTAAGGGGAGGAGTTTGAGCTGCACAAGAATATAAGCGAAATAAGCTCGTGCCAAGAACATAAACAAAAAGTCAAAAGGGGCAGGAGTTTACCAGCGGCAGGAGAGGGTTGCTCAGAGGACTTCAAGCGAGGAGAAGAGCGTAGAGGAGGATCAAAAATTAAGTGTTTCTTCTTCTTCTTCACCTCTATTGCCACAATCGTTGAATGGACAGCCGTGTGAGGTGGTGGACTCACTCGAGCAGCCATCGAGGTAGGCTGAACAGGAAGCCATTCAGAGGAGCCCAAATAACCTTGGAGATATTCAATGTTGGAGCGAGGAAGATATATGCTCGTACCAGCATCCACCATGAAATGTGGCTGCTTGTCTCGCCGATCTTGTTGCGATAGACGCCCCAAGAAAAAGAGAGGAATTGCGCATCATGATCTGCAATGAGTTTATTGAGATCGGAGGGGAAGATCTACGCTCGAAGACACCCCATAGCCATGGAATCATAAGGGACGGGCACATGTTGACCTACGATAAACTGTCGAGCTACAAAGTTTGGATGGTAAGGTTTGACGGTGAGAGGATTGGTGTTTGAAGAGAGCCTGGCTCCAGCAACCAGGTCACGAGTCACAAGCACACGGCTCCATTGTATGATCATGTCAAAGTTTCCTTCAGAAGAAGGATCCAAGTCGCTTGGGGTAAAAATCCACTGAGGGCCAATGCCCTTTTCCAGAACCAGACACCAGCAAAAGTCTTTGAAAGGGTCCAAGTCCAGCAATACTCGGAGCACTTCAGCGCGCTCCGCGGGATGGACGGGGGTGGCAGCGAGAACGCCTCTGAGGACCACGGTGGCCTCCGTAGACAGGTCGGGGGCAAAGCCGGGAAAGTAGAGTTGAGGCCAGAGCTGTAGAAACCAGATGGGACCCTCAGCCTTCGAGTAAAAGCCTTTGTCCTTGACCTGCATAACAAAGGTGTCCAGGCTTTTGTAAAGAAGGGCGAGGAAGAAAGGGCCCCAGGCGTATTTTTGGCATGTTCGCAGCAACTGAACAAATACGGAGAGTTCCTTAACAACACTGAAGGATTTGGTGCTAAAGAAAAACTTATTGAAGAAATACATCAAAAAGGCATGATGCTCTCCATCGGTGACAGGTCCCCGCAGACTTAGCATTCTTGGATAAGAGGTTGGAGAAGGCGGAAGCAAAGACGAAAGGGGGGTCTTGACCCAGAAATTCAGGATTGGCGTAAACATCAAGACCACCCGTAGGGAGCCCCAAGATGGCAGCCACATCCAGTAGAGTGGGGGTCAAAATGCCCCAAGGGAAGACAATAGCGTTGATGGTGGTCGACCAGAAGGCCATCAGCGGGAATAAGAGGTTAGCACAGTGCGAAATCTTCTGGGTTGATACCATGATCATATCATAGATTCCCCATTCCTTCCAGGAAGTGCCTTTGTGCGTAACCAAACGGTCTACCCAGGCGTTGTACTCAGCATTGCTCTTCGGCCACCCTCTGAGGTCAGCAAAATTCGCCTCAGCGCTGTACCAGGCGAACTTAAGAGGGAGGTCGCAAGAGCCGAACCTCTGCTGAAAAAGCGTGAAACCATGGTCAACATTTGTGGCAGTAGGTCGCAACACAGAGAGGGGACCAATGGTGGTGAAGATAGAAGGAACTGGGTTTTGAGAAGAGGAAGCCATTGGTGGTCGAAAAAGAGAATGGAAAGGAAGAAGAAGGGGTGCTGTTTGGTGGATAGAAAGAAGAAAGCGTAAACAAACCTTGTGAAGGAGGTATCATTACTATGTATAGCCATAGACCACAGCCGTCGTGTCCTTGGGAATCGTCGCGTAGTCGCTTCGAGTAACGCAAAGCGCCAAGTGTCACAAAAAGGAAGGTCAATCACCTCATGTCAAAGGATTTTTGCACCACCAGTCATGTCCTCGCGGCCATACGACAGCAGAAAAAGGGGGGCAATTGTTAACACCCAAAAATAACTAAGTCGTAGGCCGAGGGCTGAATGGGAGAAGGGAGCAGAATTGAAGTGTTGAGGCAGGCCACTAGACAAAGATTTGAGAGATATTTGCCAAAGAGAAGAAGGCAAGAGAAGCCCTCGGGGCATATCACAAGATCACCCCCTGAGGAAGGGGTTAGCCCGAGGAGAAGCGAGCAAGGCCGAGGGAGAGCGAAACCTCAGCCTATAGAGTGCCACAGCCAGAGTGGGCTCGGGTTCCTGAGTTGTCGTCTGAGGACAAACGCTAGCTGAGTAAGCCAGGTGGCTGAGGTAAGGCAGGTTTGCTTGGAAGGAAAGTAAGAAAGAGGCACGAAGACAGAACGTGGGAGCAGTTGAATGATCGAGCGAAGGAGTGAAGCCTTGAAGAGCAGCATGAGGGAGTTCACCCCACTAACCGCGCTAGTGATATCGTGGGTGGTTACTCCGCCTCCTTAGGGCTTAGGAACGATGATAGTCATTGATCTTAGATTGATCCAACGGTAGGCAAATATTGGCTGTGTTAGTGGCCGACGAGGGCCTACGTATATAAATAGGAGAGCAATTGTACAGAATAGACATACATCAATCAAACCAAAACTCTACGTTTATTTTTATCTATCTTCTTTATTGCATTTTTATCTTTATTTTTATGCATTAGCCAGTAGTATAATCCAAACCTCGCAGTCCCCCTCACCCAACCTGGCCCTTTCTAGAGGAGTCAGGATACCCACAGCCAAGGAGCAGAGTTCCCTCCTTGGCGCAATCGCTAGAAGAACAGAGGAATCAAAACACTTGTTCAAACCTCTGGCCGAACCCATGGCTAGGACCTAAGAGTTTGACATAGGGAAACAAATTGGCACGCCCGGTGGGACTAGAACGAGTGAACAGATCATTGCGTTTGATTCGCCTGGACTGGATTATCACTGGCATATGCACTTACGCTCTGGTAGAAACTTAAGCATGGAGTCACCTTCGACATCAAAGAAGGCAATTGCTGCCAAAGCCAAAATCATGGAGCCAGTAGGTGTCTCAGGGAATACTACTGCAACGTTTACTACTGAATCGAATGAACCACCTCATCAAGAGGAGGAACCCGTGGGGATGACTACATCATTCATTCGGCAACAGATAGATATGGGGATACATGATATAATGTACCAAGTGTCCCAACAATTGGTTGACATAGTTAAACCTATGGTGCACAATGAGGTGCAGCAGGCCAAGGAACTGGAACACCGGCATGCAATGCTAGGTAGCAACGCTACTAACCCCATTTGCCCTGGCCAACCGCAGGGAGGACATCCTACTTCTATGGGAGGCACGCATTGTCATACCCCAATTTTGTCCGGCTTAGGTCTAAACCCTAATTTTCCACACAAAAAATAAATAAATTATGCATTGCATTTTGGGTCCTAGAAACCATTCCAAAGTTTTTGAAATCATTTTTAGGGTTAGAATGCACTTTTGGGGAAATTAGGGTTTTAGGGACAAAAGGGTAGTCCTTATAGATAAGGGTAGTTCTTAGGGTTTGGGTGTGTCTTAGGAAAAAGTGTAAGCTCTTCCGAAGGTCAGCTCGTATCTCAAAGTCTCACACACTCACAAGTTTTTCAAAGATGCATGCATACTTACGTAAACATTCTTATCATCTTTGAAAACATAAAATCGATTTCTCCATGCATAAACATACATCAAAATCAATTTTCAGGTCAAAAAGAAAAGGAAGAATCGATTGTCAGGTCATGTTACTTCATTGCATAAATCGATTTTTAGGCCAAACATTTTCAAGCAAAGAATCGATTCACACACTTTTAAACTAAGCTGAGAATCGATTCCTACATGTCTCAGGCAAGCTGAGAATCGATTCATACAAGTTTTAACTTAGTAAAGAATCGATTCCTAGCCCTCTGTGAATCACAAGAATCGATTGTCTCTGTTTTTCAAACAAATCTAAATCGATTCCTCTCTTAAATGAATCGATTCCTAGATCCATTTCAATAGCAAAGAATCGATTCCTTCAAATGTTTCAACGTGAGATCTAGTTTTTCAAAGCCTATAAATAGAGGCCTCATGGCCTCCATTTCAAAAAAAAGGAACCCACATTCACGAAATCAGGGCAAAGCTGCTTGAGAAAAAAAAATCTTCACGCTTCTACTTCTACTCGTCACGCATTGTCGGTCCGTCTGAGCTGATCTTTTGCTAAGAGTTAGTTGGGGTTGCATTCTTCAAGTTGTAAGATCTGCCTTCATTAGAGGTATTTCTGTCTTTACATTTGTTATTATTTAATTATTGTGATCCGTGCCAAAACTGCCCTATGTGATTCAACTTAGCTTTAGTGTTTACTTACTTGTTCTTGTATATTATTGTCCATTGTTGATGATGAATCATATGATTCCCACTTATTCCTAGTGCATCGTGTCCTAAGTGGTGAAGATGGTTTCAGATGATTCAACCTCCCCCTTTTTTAACTTCTTAATGAATAAAAGATAGTTAGGTTTATGGTTTAAGGTCCATGGGGTATTGCAAAGGACAGGTTACCCAAAACCTTGATGCTCCCTCCTCTTTGATTGTGTTACTAGCCTTTGGGCACTTATTCATGAATGCAAAGGATAGGCTTACCTTAGCCTTGATGCAATCTCCCCTTTTGTTCATGTTATTGAGAAATCGAGCTCATATGTTCCTTAGTTTAATTAAGATCATTCTATGCCTATGATCAATTGCTTGCTTGTTTTTGATGCATTTTAAATGTCTTGATTCAATATGCCATTCCATCCATGTGTATGACCTCCTAATGAAGACGTAAGTCTACATGCATGTTGTAGCATAGAGTCATTAGGGTAAATACACTCCCTCCTACACACACACTTGCTTTGAGAACTTTACCTCGCATCCCTGATAAGTGGGTCTTTTGATCATGTTGGCATGTTTAGTCTTGATTAAATATTCAACATATGCATGATTTCGTGATTATTGAATGTGCTTGAACTTTTGTAATCAATCATTGATAGTACCTTCACCCTTTTTTCCAAAAATCTTTCAAACTCTTTTCCAATTAATGCGAGTTATTAGTGACTATCACTCAAAGCCTTGGCTTGTTTGATTGTCATGAACGCCATCAAGGGTTATTAGTAATGATCGCTCAAAGCCTTTGCTTGCTTGATCGTTATGAAAGCTCTTCCCCTTTCAAACCCCTTCAAAAACATTTTTCATTAGAACTACGTCGCTTTAATTCTCATTTGGGATACGTAGGAGCGAGTCACGTTCTCGTCAAGCGCAGCGAATAAAAATCCTTTTCACAACCATAAACAAATCATTTTCATAAAACAAATAAAAAGAATCATTTTCAAACCCATTGTTGCTAGTAGCTCATCAGAGCCTTTGTTCGTTTATCTATTAGTGGCAATGTCCTTTTCTCATAAGAATAATAAACGATGATCCATCATAACCTTTGTTAGTTTGATCATCGTGCGAATCAATCTCTTTCGAAAATCACTTTCAAAAAAGATAATAAAAACGAGTTGTTATCAAATAGTCCATCAGAACGTTTGTTCGTTTGACTAGCGGTACAAATCTCTTTTTTTGAGTATTTAGTAGTGATTCATCATAGCCTCTGCTAGTTTGATCATTCACTAATGCTCGTCCTATTTCAAAAACTCAACAAAAAAGATAAAAAAACAAAAACTTTTCAAAAAGACAACCAAGAACTACGTAGCTTTGAATTCTCAAAAAGACAGCCAAGCACTTTTTCTAAAAACCCTTTTCTTTCCCCCTTTCTCACCAAAAATAAAATTTTCATTAAGTTTTCCCATTCATCTTCAAACAAGAAACAAATAGGCAAATCTAGGTATTTTTCAAATCAAACGTTAAAACCACACATTTAATTAGAGGTTCCCTTTCGGTAGAAAGGACGCGTGAGGTGCTAACACCTTCCTCGCACGTAATCGACTCCCGAACCTATATCTCTAGTTTTCAAAAGACCATCCGCCTTGTTCAAAAGACCTTTGTTCAATGTTTTGGTCTTAAAATTAAAATATTGGTGGCGGCTCCAAAATTTTTCCACGTTGTACATTGAGAAACCCAAACCGGGGATTTTTCGGGGTGCAACAGCTGGCGACTCCGTTGGGGACCACTTTTTAAAAGACGAGGGTCAAGCCTAACTAATTAAATGTGTGGTTTAATGTATTGTTGATTTGATTAATACCTTGTTTGCCTTTCTTTCTTATCATTGATTGTAGGCATATGCATTTGTCTTCTTTGTTGTTCTCTATCTCCTCTTCTACTCCTTTTCTTTTATTGCTTATGCCCATGTATTCTTCCAATCCCCATGTTCCCTTCTTCTTTGCTCCTTTTCTCCAAAGGTAAGTTCATGCATCTCTTCCCCATTCTATCATGTCGCCTCTTCTTGGCTCCTCTTCTTAAGGTAAGCAATATCCTTGTTTATAGATATCCTAGGTATGGAACCCTAGTGTAGACAACTTGTTATTGCTTGCATTTGTCTGGACTGCTCTGGTTGTCATTTCAGGTGGGGTAGTGCTAGGGAAAACGCCCTTGACACACACTACACTTATCCCTTATGATTGCATGCTTTGAGTGGGACCATAACCCAGGTCTACAGAAAGATTAGGAGAGTGGATTCGAGTAGTGAGAGCCCATCAGGACCTTTGTCCATTTGGCTACTTGCGAAAGTTTCAACCAGAGTTGTGCTCTTTCATAATGCCTCACACCTAGCAGTTTGCTGCATTTGTGGGGAGTTTCATGAAAGGGACTGTGGCTCTGGTGGCCTTTGTGAGGAAGTGAATAGAGCTACATGGGAATATTACCCTTAAATTGCCCTAGATCGTAGGTTTCACCTCTTTTAGGTCACAAGGGCTTTCCAAATTGTGTGCTGCATCGTTGCATTCAGTTCAACCAATTTTTCCTCAAAAATTTTCAAAAAAATCAAAAATATGCTTCTCCTTTTTCAATAAACACCTATATGAGGTGGCATATAGCGTGTAGATTTTCAAACTACCACCTGTGCGAAACCAAAAAGAAGGAACATCATTGCATCTAGCATCATCGCGTCATTGCATCTCACTAAAGTTTGTTTGCCGAGAATCACAAAGTAATATCTTGTCATAGGCACGGTGTGGAATCAAAAGTGAAACAGCGTACACTCCGAGGTGTTTGAATGCATGGAATGTGCTTTGTTTTGCTTATTGATTCTAACCTTGTTGTGTTTCAAAGAAAAAATAATCAAAATCCACCGTTAAACCTATGGCAAGACATGGTACGCCGTGATTCCCGGCACTAAGATAAACAGGAAATCATACATGTTGCATTGCACTTGCATTCAAACAAGTATTAGTGCATACCGTCTTTTATCAAAAAAATTAAAAAATCAAGAAAAATCAAAATTGTTATTTTCCACAAGTTTTTAGAAAACAAACTACATGCATTTTTTCTTTGCATTACAGAAATAATCAAATAAATATCTCATGTTGCATGAATTTTTATGACTACCAGAGAGTTAAAAGCTTTATTTTGGAGACAAGCCATGCATGCTAAAGTCAAAATCAAATTTTGTCCTGTACTCTTCAAATGAAAAGCTTATAATTCCCCGACGCGATAAATCCACATTCATCCATTCGCATTCTCATTTCATTCACATTTATTCATTTGCATTCTCATTTCATTCGCATTCTCATTCCATGCGTATTTATCCATTTCGCATTCTCATTCATTTGCATATTTACATCATGCATAAAAAAATGAGCATAATTCTAGAGAAACAATAATAATTCAAAAAAAAAAATTGTGATGAGAGGTGAGACGTTCTTGCGAAGTTTTTTTTTTTCATCTTTGGAAAAGTTTAGTCTTACTTAGTTGCAAACTCAAGGTGTTTCAAGGCACTCGGTTTTTCAAAACAGCAGTTTGTTCACATTTTTCAACAAAGCATTGCATCTCACCCACCCCATTATGAATGACCGAAATGGTCCACAAAAATTTTTCTTTCACGTTTAACTAATGTTAACTCTCTGCGAAGCATTCGTGTAGTAACTTCTGTGTGACATGTGTCTTTATTTTTGTTTGAGTTGGTTAGCGTCCCTACATTGTCATCATCCCTCACCCAAGTCTAACCCCACCCTGACCACCCATAAAGTACATATTCCCCAGATTAGTGCATAGTTGGCTTTTGGTTGCCCCTAATGAAATACCACTCTTGGTCCTCCATACTGGGGCAAATTTGTCGTCACTAGATATCTTGTTAACATGGTATTCCTTTGGTGCAAGTCTTTTTTTAAAAAGTAAAAAAAAAAATCAAAAAAGCTCGTTAGGTCGAAAACTCGTAAGAGCGGCCTAAGCAAAAATTAGAGCATGAAAAGAAATAAAGAAAAAAGAGCAAATGTATGAAAGTAAATAAATTATTGTCCTTGGGTTAATTTTTGAGAAAACAAGCAATCATGATTTTGAAATGAAGTTTGGCCATCATTCCATATCCAAAAACACCTTAAGCCAAAAATCCCAAAAATCTCAATCACCCTAGACAAGGATCAATCTCACATCAAAAATTGTGTATCACCTTTATCAGCTCACTTAGCTCAAAAGAAAGAGAAAGAAAAATCACGCCAAAAAAAAAGGATGAAAGTGGAAAAAGAGAGGATTGAAAAGGAAAAATCCTGAAAAAAAAAAGCAAAAGTAGTAGAAATGGTGACCTGATACCATTAAACGCATGAGAGATCCTTGTCTGAAATAAACCCTCAAACACTTCCTTTGGCCTATCCTCCATAAACCCTTGACCACGTTACAACCCTGAAACAGGTTCATTTTACCATGAGGCACATAAGAGGTTCTCATCTCAATAAAACCTCAAACACCTCATTGAGCCTAATAACTCATCCTTTCATAAACCATTAACCTGGCCAAATCATACCACTAAAAAAACATCTGTTCCATTGTAACACCCTGATATTTTTATTTCTTTAAACACACCCAAGTGCACATTAAACATACATCAGAGATAATATTTCCTGCTCAGATACTGATTACCACTATAAAATTTTTGTTGAAATATAACATAACTGTCTTATACACACTTAAGACCATACGGTTCTTAGACCGTAAACTGTCAGCAACTGTGATAGTCAGAATCATACAAGAAAGCGGAATGAAAGACAAACATGACACTAATGTCATAGTGCTGTGATACATGGACAACAAAAGGAAAATAAACTGAACATAAAGCTAAGTCATTATCCATTTCCCGGGGGCCACCTACTCGTGCCTCTGAGGTTTCTTCTGTCCCTGTTTATCTGTAAAACAACAACATTTAAACAGTGAGATACAATCTCAGTGAGTTCTACCGAGACCCCTGCTAACTCTCTCGGTTCAATTAATAATCCTTTTTAAAATCAACACGACACCGACTGCAATAAAGTGCTAACCCCGGTGAACGTGAACAAACAAAGTGCGGCACCGACTGCAATAAAGTGCTAAACCCCGGTGTATCGCACAGTACGACACCGACTGCAATAAAGTGCTAAACCCCGGTGTACGTACAACAAACTCATGACATAACACCGACTGCAATCCAGTGCTATATACTCGGTGAACCCCCTTACCAATAGTACATTCTCCTATTGGCACGGAGCCTAGGTTGGGGGAGCATGACTGCCCCGCCTAGTATGTCAAAACATGGGTCGTCACCCAACTCGATATACATATAAACATATATATCTACAGTACTATGAACCCACGGTCCATCAAATCAGACAATCCATGAAACACATTAATCCACAACTTTATAAAATCCAAGTTCACACTCGCAATCTAGTTGACCACTTTTCGACATAATTTTCAATATCAAAAACAGTTCATTTTGCCTTAAAAATAGAATATTCAGTTAGCCCTCTGAATAAGCTTTCCAACGCATCTTAGAACACCTCAATCGGGTTCCCGGATCAAAAGTTATCGCGAAACGAAAAACAGTGTTTGGTTGCTGAAATTCTGCCAATTGGCGCGCGAGTGGCGCGCGGCGCGCAGACGGCGCGCGAACAGACAGAAGGTTCTGCCAACTGGCGCGCGAGTGGCGCGTGGCGCGCAAACGGCGTGCGAACAGACAGCGGGGGGGTCTGTCAAGGGCAGATTTTGGCGGTTTCGCGCGAAAATCGCGATTCCGCTTAATTCCGATTCTCGTTCCGATTGAAAACAGTTTTCACACACATATAATCAAACCCAATCAATACCAAACAATCAATCAATCCAATCAAAAACTCAATCAAAACGAATCGTATTAAAACGCGACATATTTTCAAATAACGGTTTTCGTTTCAAAATCTCTCGCAATCAATTAACGTAAAAACTAGCGAGACACAAAAACATCCTAAGCGTGAGTAAAACTCACCCTTGAAGCGAGAGCCGATGTCGAACCGAAATTGCCGAGACTTGAAAAACTCTCGAACGGAACCCTATTTCACCAAATCGCTCCAAACTTCGATTCGAACTTCACAACGCGATCAATCCGCTCCTAGCTTCGATCCTAAACATAACCCAATCATCAACACAACCTATTAATCCATAATTTCAACAAATTTTCCCCACAAACCCTCAATTTTCGAAATCAAAAGGAAGGGGGAAAAATGGAGGAGAGGCTTACCAAAGATATGGGTATTGATGAGAAGGATGAGATGAAGATGGTGATGGAATTTGGGACCTTGGGGATGAGTGATGCTCCCACAATCTCTTCTTCTTTCTTCTTCTTTCTCTTCTCTCCTTTCTCTTCTTTCTCTTCTTTCTCTTCTTTCCCTTCTCTTCTCTGTTTCTTTCCTCTCTCTCGTGGACCCCCTTTTTCTTTTTATTCAACACACACTCACACACATACATTTAATTAATAAATGAGTGGTAGCGTGGTCCAAATACCATATTGATCTTGATTCCTTATTTCGATTCCAAAACTTCCTTGATCCGTATTATTCGGTTAACGATCCTGTGACAGCTAATAATTAATTTTAGCACTCAATAATTTTACCAATTAAGTACCAAATTAATTCAATTGGGTTAACATCCAATTAATTCGATTAATTATTTTGAGGATGTTATATCCATCAATCATCAAATACTTCTTTGAGCCCAATTATCCCTCCCTTCATAAATCATTAACCATTAGCCACATCACAACTCCAAAGATCCATTCTGATCAATGACCGGTTGCTCCTGTTTTCTCAAAGTTTTAATCTTAGGACAAATAAGTTTATCTATTTATGATGTGTTTGCTCAAAAAGAAAAACAAACAAGCAGAAAAAAGAAAGCTGCTCAAAAGAAAAACGAACAAGCAGAAAAAAGAGAGCTGCTCAAAAGAAAAAAACAAACAATCAAAAAAGGAAAGTTGGTAAAAAGGAGAAGGACTTGCACTCCAAGATGCATTCATGTTGCATTAAAACAAGGTCTAGTGGTCCCCAAGTGGAGCCCCTCCTCATACTAAAAAGTCAAAACTTTCATTGCAGAGAACCAAAAGTGTGTACTAGGGGGCATTCCCTTCACCTCTCACTCCACTCAACTTTGGGGAGGTTTATTCATTGCCCACCCCATTCATATATCACCCTCAGTTCATAACCATCACCATAACTCTGTCGCCTTTCACAACCCCACTAGAAGCAATCATTTAAAATATCATTCCAAAGTGGGGCAATCCCGTCACCCTTCACTCCACCTAAAGTCGGGGAAATTCGCCCTACGCCCATCTCATCCCCTCGTCATATTCACATCCATGAGACCACACCAAGGAAATTTCTCGACCCACGATGCTAAATACAGCCTTTTGCAAACTCGAGTCGGGGCAACCTTGCTCTTGTCAAGATTAGGGCCACACCAAACATCGTGGGTTGAGACAGAATCTCTTGTTTGCCACCCTTCATTCCAAAGACATGGTATTTCCAATTCAATATTCCTCTACAACCCTGGCTGTTGTCACCACTAGACAGGGGCAAGTTATGCACTCACCTTCACCAGTAGTCTAAATCGGGGCAGTTCCACCTTTCATGACTTTGGCAAAAACCTACCTTTCGTCCCCTCACGTGTCATATCTGTCATACCAAGTCAACTGACTCATTCATCTGTATTTTCACTACTCTACATGTTTATGCTTCAAAGAGAGAGAGAACACAAGTTAATAATGTGAAGTCGGAAACTCACTCAGCTAACTTTGTGGACCTAAAAAATCAATCATCATGCGGCACCATCATAGGAGAGCAAAATAAGTGAGTCTGTAAATACGGTCAAATAGTTTTTGCACATCAGTGTCTGTGAATAACAACCTTGAGATTGCCATGTCTGAATTCAAACCTCTTTCCAAGGAATGATTATTCCAAAGCACTCACCTCTCTACCCCTCACATCGAAAGTCTCATTTCTCATCTCAAAACAAAACACATTTGCATGCATTACTATTATACCATATCATAAATCATTGCACCATACATTGTATTTCAACAACAAGTCATGCATCTACCACAACTATTGCATTTAAGCATTACCTGTGCGCATTCATCCATTTATTCAAAAAAAAAAAGAGAAAACCAAAAAGGCAAAAATCATCCACATTGCACCCGTTGCCCCCACCAAAGCATAAATCATTCCATCATACAGCCAGCAGTATATTTGCATTCACATGTTATCTGCATTCGCACACACAGCTTATCAATTTCTGTTTCCGACCAACTTCAACATCCATCATTCACGGGCCTTTTGTAGTCCATTTACTTTCGCATTGCACATTCATCACATTGCATGCCTGTAACACCTTTTTGCTTCGATAGACGTGCCAAGTGTGGGTCTCATCGTTGCCAAAAGCTTTATACATCAGTAATCATATCATTTGCTACGCATTCATGTGTTTCCTTTATTCACCATAGCATTTGCATCAAAGTATCACATTCGCATCATGTTCACATTCGCATTGCATGCATCAATAAAAGAAGCAAAATAAATAAGAAAAAAAGCAAAAAGAAAAATCCGTCCATCATTCCATCAGGTTCAACACCCATGGTATACCCATTTCATTCATCATCCCACGTTCATCACATTACATGCATGACATTGTTGGCTTCGATAGATGTCCAAGTGCCGGTCTCATCGTTGCCCCCAAAAAAAAAGAGTTTTTTACATCACTAATCATATCTTTGTACCATGCATGGCATTCGCATCAAAGCATTACATTTGCATCACATTCACACTTTGCATTTCATACACTTATACCAAAGGAAAAAAAGAGAAAAGCCAAAAAACAAAAGGAGGAAAATTGCTCATTCCATTACATTCATCATTAATCAGCACAATCACATTCATATCTTATCTGCATTCACATACGTTGGTTGTCAACCTCCATGTTCCATCAACTTCAACTCACATCATCTGCCCCGCTTCATTCATCCCATCGGATGCCTACCATTTCAATACCTATATTGCACGCATACATCATTCATTGCATTTTTAGACATGCCAAATATAGATAGCTTTTCCCGTCTCAGGTAAATGCATTCATTAGGTATGTTCTAGGCAGATACGCCATGTACTAATCCCAATAGTTTGTTCCCTCAAAGTCAGTGCTCCAAGCGCTGGTCTCATATCACAATTCAGAGTCCCTGTACTATTGCTGACCCCCAGTGGTCCTTAAGAGCCCAAGCGCTCCTTCAGACCATCAATGGTCCTTCAATCCAGATCGCACGTCGCGTTATCGAGCAACCGACGGATCATCCGACCCCAGGTCCTTCAGACTAGCTGTGTCCGCCTAAAAAACACAGTGGACATCCTTCGAGGTGGGCAAATCAAGTCAATGACCTGACCTTGCCACCCATGGCCGCTCGAAAAAGGCCACCCCCCAAGCAGACCGTTTTACTAGTACCGTTGCTAGTTTGAGCTCCATCAGACCCATTGGTCCATCAGGCTTAGGCATGCCCTTCAGACCTCGTCGGTCCTTCAGTTTAACTCCAATCAATGCGCCAAGCATCGACTGCGAATTAGACCATCAGAGCCCAGTGCTCCTTCAGATCCCCGGTGATCCTTTATTTACTCTTGTTCTATGTCAACCCAATTTTTCGAGAATTTCTATAAAAAAAAAAGAGAGCTGATCAGGAAAAAAACAGTCAGACCAAAAGAAGAACTTCAGGAATGTTCCACCACATTCATCATCACACCAAAATCATAGCATTGCATGCATAAGATGCCCTTGCATAACATGCACCCATACTCCATGCACTATTCCTTGCATCAACTGACGTATGCAGGTACCTCAATCCAGTGCGGCAGCATTGGTCATTTCAATCAATCAATCAACAGGATTCGTGAATCCCTTCAGGACCCAAGTGTCCCTTCAAAAGCAGACTTCGCCTCATATTCGAGCTGCGGGTAAGTCCTTCAGATCCCGAGTGGTCCTTCAGACTAGTTGTGTCAGCCTAAGACACAGTGGACGTCCTTCATGGTCAACATATCAGTTCCGGATCTGATCTTGACCCATCATGGCCGCTCGAATACAAAGGCCCCCTCAGACCGCTTTACTAGTACCATAGCTAGTAGCGCTCCTTCAGACCATGATGGTCCTTCAATTAAGGCCTAGGCAGCCTTCCAGACCCTGAGTGGTCCTTTAGAGCCTTAGTGCTCCGTCAGACCCTGAGTGGTCCTTCAGAGCCTTAGTGCTCCTTCAGACCCTGAGTGGTCCTTCAGAGCCTTAGTGCTCCTTCAGACCCTGAGTGGTCCTTCAGAGCCTTAGTTGTAACATCCCCTAATTAGCTAATTAGGTTAATTAAATTAACAAGAGGTTAAGTTGATTAGTTTACATTAATTATGTGATGTTTGGAATAAATAAATTGTAGCTATGCATAATTAGTACATTATGTTAAATAAGTGAATTATAGAATAATTGTGAGTTAGAAGTAGCTTAAGTGAGAGTGAAGGAGGGAGGGGCGATTTAGTCTTTTCCCATCTTTAAATGAACCCCCAGCTGAAACCCCACTTCACTCCATTTGAAGCAAGTTCAGAAATTGAAGAAAGAGAGAGAGAGAGAGGAGAGTGTTGCGAAGAAGGGGAGGAAGAGGAGAAGAGAAAACCCAGAATCCTAAATGCATGTCTCATCTAAAAACATCACTCAAATCAGATTTCTAACCTCTATCTCCTGGTACAAACTTCATCCCCTTCACAGCCCCCAATCTCTTTCCACCATTTTCGAGTGATTGAGCTCCATTTTGATAAAAATGGAGATTCTACCTTGCATGTGGGTTTGATGAGCTGTAGAACCCATTTCAGCACTTACACCATAAAATAGAGCAGCTAAGAGAAGGATTGAGTTGCTGGGTTCGAGTCTTAGGTCCTTGGGAAGTTCGGGTTCAGTTTTGGAGCAAGTTCGAAGACGGTTCGTGAGGATATTCGAACGTGTCGGCTGTGAGATTCGTCGTTGAGTGATTTTCATCACTTCGGGTGAGTTCTATAACTCGCTTAGGGAATGTGTTTGTGTCCGAGTCTTTAATCTTCGAAAACTCTGGTCACTCATTTTCGGTAAAGAAAGGATACTATTCGAAAATCGTTTTCTCAAAAGGATCGTGACTTAAATCATATATTGTTTGATTGATTGTTTTGGAACGCTATGATATATTATTTCAATGTGTGTTTGAGTTTGGGTCTCGATCGGAAGAGAAATGAGAATCGGAATGGAACGGATTTAATCATGAAAAACCTATTTTCTGGAAAACTGATAGAGACGCACGGATCGTGTGCCTATGAGCACGGGTCGTGCGCCCTCATCTGATACGACAAGAATTGGATTTTTAAACAACGCACGGATCGTGCGCCTAGTCGCACAAGTCGTGCGTATGTCCCTGGAACTTTCTAAAATTTTAGTGGATAACGCACGGATCGTGCACTAAGTCGCACGGGTCGTGCGTATCTTTCTGGAAATCTTCTATAAACTGTTCAACCACGCACGGGTCGTGCGCCTATACGCACGAGTCGTGTGAGACTTTCTGACTTTCAAATTCAAAGTACCTTTTTATCCATTCCAAATGATTCCAATCCTCTTCTAATCCATTCCCCAAGGTTCCACAACAATGAAAAGGTAACAATGGTAAGAGATTGAACATGTTCGATGGAAAGTTTGTGTGTTATGAATAAAATGAAAGACCGCCCTTAGAGAACGCGAGAGTGCATATGTCGAGAATGATAATAATACACGGTGTTTGACTGATATTATACATTGTATTTGACTGATATGGTACATGGTACTTGACTGAAATGACTAACAGCCCATTGCGGGTACACAGACTGATAATGTATAATAAATACAAGAGGAAAAAGGGTGACGACCCTAAGAGGTTAGCATACTAGGGGAGGGGAAGTCATGAGCCCCAAAACCTAGACTCAAGAATGTTTCCCCCACTAGAAATAGCGGGATGGGTTCACCAAAGTCAAAGAGATGCCTATAAAATAGGTAGACTGAGGTGTTATGCTAAAAACATGGAACAAAGATTGCATGCTTCATGTGTCGCTTAGGAGGGCCATGAGCATGAAGGTTACAGGAACTAAATATATTTCCACGTGGTTGCTTTTTAGGACCACGAGTTCAAACAAGGCATAATGAACCGTTAGAGTTAGTAAGGGGTCTCGATAGGACTCACTGAGATGATGTTTATCTCACCCTTCATATTTGTGGTTTTTACAGAGAAACAGGGGAAAGCAAAGGCGGTAAAGCACGGTTAGCCGGTACGACTCTTGGAGTCATTGAAGACCGAGTTTCATGTTTTAGACCTTTGTTCTATTTATTGTTTCTATGTCACCGATTGTATAACTTTCATTGCTAAGTTGTAAAATCGTTTCCGCTACTTTATGTTTTGAGTATTGAACACCAGGATTATGTATAAGTCTTAAGTTTGATATGTATGAGGTTCAGAGAACCATTTGATATGTATCATCGAAAGCTTTAGTTGTGTTCAATATTTCAATAATAGGAAGTTACTCTGCTGTATGCCATTTAGTGCATTTCGGTGATTCTATATGTTAGAATTTATCGGGGTGTTACATTAGTGCTCCTTCAGACCCTGAGTGGTCCTTCAGAGCCTTAGTGCTCCTTCAGATCTCGAGTGGTCCGTCATTTTCTCTCTCAGTTAATGCGCCAAGTGTTAACCGTTCCCCGTTTTTCTCAAGCCCATCTATTCAAAAAATAGAAAAAGAAAAAGAGGAAAATTCGGGTTTCCCCAAGTAGACAAAATCGGTATAATTTCTGAATTCTTTATCTTCATTTTGCCTTGGAATATGTTTCGGCCAATTCATATTCCTCGTTAAAATTTAGATAAAGAGGGGCAGCTGTCATACCCCAATTTTGTCCGGCTTAGGTCAAAACCCTAATTTTCCACACAAAAAATAAATAAATTATGCATTGCATTTTGGGTCCTAGAAATCATTCCAAAGTTTTTGAAATCATTTTTAGGGTTAGAATGCACTTTTGGGGAAATTAGGGTTTTAGGGTCAAAAGGGTAGTCCTTAAAGATAAGGGTAGTTCTTAGGGTTTGGGTGTGTCTTAGGAAAAAGTGTAAGCTCTTCCGAAGGTCAGCTCGTATCTCAAAGTCTCACACACTCACAAGTATTTCAAAGATGCATGCATACTTACGTAAACATTCTTATCATCTTTGAAAACATAAAATCGATTTCTCCATGCATAAACATACATCAAAATCGATTTTCAGGTCAAAAAGAAAAGGAAGAATCGATTGTCAGGTCATGTTACTTCATTGCATATATCGATTTTCAGGCCAAACATTTTCAAGCAAAGAATCGATTCACACACTTTTAAACTAAGCTGAGAATCGATTCCTACATGTCTCAGGCAAGCTGAGAATCGATCCATACAAGTTTTAACTTAGTAAAGAATCGATTCCGAGCCCTCTGTGAATCACAAGAATCGATTGTCTCTGTTTTTCAAACAAATCAAAATCGATTCCTCTCTTAAATGAATCGATTCCTAGATCCATCTCAATAGCAAAGAATCGATTCCTTCAAATGTTTCAACGTGAGATCTAGTTTTTCAAAGCCTATAAATAGAGGCCTCATGGCCTCCATTTCAAAAAAAAAAGGAACCCACATTCACGAAATCAGAGCAAAGCTGCTTGAGAAAAAAAAATCTTCACGCTTCTACTTCTACTCGTCACGCATTGTCGGTCCGTCTGAGCTGATCTTTTGCTAAGAGTTAGTTGGGGTTGAATTCTTCAAGTTGTAAGATCTGCCTTCATTAGAGGTATTTCTGTCTTTACATTTGTTATTATTTAATTATTGTGATCCGTGCCAAAACTGCTCTATGTGATTCAACTTAGCTTTAGTGTTTACTTACTTGTTCTTGTATATTATTGTCCATTGTTGATGATGAATCATATGATTCCCACTTATGCCTAGTGCATCGTGTCCTAAGTGGTGAAGATGGTTTCAGATGATTCAACCTCCCCCTTTTTTAACTTCTTAATGAATAAAAGATAGTTAGGTTTATGGTTTAAGGTCCATGGGGTATTGCAAAGGACAGGTTACCCAAAACCTTGATGCTCCCTCCTCTTTGATTGTGTTACTAGCCTTTGGGCACTTATTCATGAATTCAAAGGATAGGCTTACCTTAGCCTTGATTCAATCTCCCCTTTTGTTCATGTTATTGAGAAATCGAGCTCATATGTTCCTTAGTTTAATTAATCATTCTATGCCTATGATCAATTGCTTGCTTGTTTTTGATGCATTTTAAATGTCTTGATTCAATATGCCATTCCATCCATGTGTATGACCTCCTAATGAAGACGTAAGTCTACATGCATGTTGTAGCATAGAGTCATTAGGGTAAATACACTCCCTCCTACACACACTTGCTTTGAGAACTTTACCTCGCATCCCTGATAAGTGGGTCTTTTGATCATGTTGGCATGTTTAATCTTGATTAAATATTCAACATATGCATGATTTCTTGATTATTGAATGTGCTTGAACTTTTGTAATCAATCATTGATAGTACCTTCACCCTTTTTTCCAAAAATCTTTCAAACTCTTTTCCAATTAATGCGAGTTATTAGTGACTATCACTCAAAGCCTTGGCTTGTTTGATTGTCATGAACGCCATCAAGGGTTATTAGTAATGATCGCTCAAAGGCTTTGCTTGCTTGATCGTTATGAAAGCTCTTCCCCTTTCAAACCCCTTCAAAAACATTTTTCATTAGAACTACGTCGCTTTAATTCTCATTTGGGATACGTAGGAGCGAGTCACGTTCTCGTCAAGCGCAGCGAATAAAAATCCTTTTCACAACCATAAACAAATCATTTTCATAAAACAAATAAAAAGAATCATTTTCAAACCCATTGTTGCTAGTAGCTCATCAGAGCCTTTGTTCGTTTAGCTATTAGTGGCAATGTCCTTTTCTCATAAGAATAATAAACGATGATCCATCATAACCTTTGTTAGTTTGATCATCGTGCGAATCAATCTCTTTCGAAAATCACTTTCAAAAAAGATAATAAAAACGAGTTGTTATCAAATAGTCCATCAGAACCTTTGTTCGTTTGACTAGCGGTACAAATCTCTTTTTTTGAGTATTTAGTAGTGATTCATCATAGCCTCTGCTAGTTTGATCATTCACTAATGCTCGTCCTATTTCAAAAACTCAACAAAAAAGATAAAAAAACAAAAACTTTTCAAAAAGACAACCAAGAACTACGTAGCTTTGAATTCTCCATCGCACCGGGAGATACGTAGGAGCGGGCCATGTCCCGTCAAGCACTTTTTCTAAAAACCCCTTTTTTTCCCCTTTCTCACCAAAAATAAAATTTTCATTAAGTTTTCCCATTCATCTTCAAACAAGAAACAAATAGGCAAATCTAGGTATTTTTCAAATCAAACGTTAAAACCACACATTTAATTAGAGGTTCCCTTTCGGTAGAAAGGACGCGTGAGGTGCTAACACCTTCCTCGCACGTAATCGACTCCCGAACCTATATCTCTAGTTTTCAAAAGACCATCCGCCTTGTTCAAAAGACCTTTTTTCAATGTTTTGGTCTTAAAATTAAAATATTGGTGGCGGCTCCAAAAATTTTCCACGTTGTACATTGAGAAACCCAAACCGGGGATTTTTCGGGGTGCAACACGCATCAGTCCCTGCCATACACCAACCCTGTTGGACCTCGGCAGGCATCCTCCTATACTTATATGGGACCGGAGGCATGCATTAGTGTTCACCCAGTGGGAGTTTGACTAGGCCTCAGCAGGCGTTCTTTCATCAGGTATGCCCTATTCCTGTGATTCCTCAGCCTGGTACTTTTGCCACTGCCAACACTGGGGGCCAGTTTTTGGCAAATTTCACTAATACGGCTTCTCTTCAGTAGGGACAAGTGCAATTGGCCCGAAGGCCGCTCGAGGCAGTAGGCTCGTTGGGTTTTCCACAAGGACCATCCTATGGATGTTCTGCCACGGCTAACTACCCGGCCTACGTAGGGGGAAAGCCTTCTCCCCGGAATCAAGGAATGGCAGGATCAGTGGGTATTGCCCGAGTCAGCATCCTTGGGCCCAGAGCCCACCTTCGTTTGAAAAGTAATTTGTGCAAGTGTACACAATCGCAATAAGTAATATATTTATAAGTAGAGATCGTACCCACAGGGATTGAAGTTAAATTTAATGTTTAAATGGTTAACATACTAGTGAACCAAGCAGAATAATAACAGCAGGTTTATGGGCATAAAAATAATAAAGATGTTGAATGAAAACAGTGAGAAAGTTCAAGTGTTTGGTCAAATGAGTTGGAATGCTTTTCCCTAAGTAACTCCTTTTAAGTAAAGCGCTATAACATTGGACGCTATAGCGCTAAGTGTTGTAGCATATGATGTTATGCTTTTCAGTTACTGACGCCAGGGTTTCGTTACAAGACTCTTATGTCTAAATTCTAAATAAGTTCACCTCTGTATAATAAAGACCCAACAGTTTCATCTTATGAACTATTGCTCTTCTATGTCTAGGAGTAAACAAGGGTTGTTTAAATGTCTTTAAACAACCTTTCGTTCATATCAACCTTTGAGTTAGAATCGTAGACCATGTCTGTACCTACGAATGTACCCATTTCAGTTGGCCAATCCCAAAATAAGTTTGAAAACATTAAAGCGCAAAGATTGAAACGCAAACATCACAATATTATATTGACAATACTAAAAATTCATTACAAACTTCCAAACAATCCAACTACTAAGTGTTTAGCTCATGGTCAGCATCATCAACACAATACAAACCAAAATGTTCATATTACCGAAAATAATAAGAAGAGTCACAGTTGCAAAAGATACAAAACGTGACGTCCTATTCATAAACGGCTGATGACGCTATAGCACAGCTTCACAGCGTAAGAAATGATGATCTTCACTTGAAAAACAAAAGCTTGAGGTGGAGGATTAATGGAGGGAAATGGTGTCAAGTTTTTCTCTCTAAAAACTCTCCAAGTCTCGAAAGAGTGAGTTGTGTGGAGAAGATGATAGATATATTTCTTTATTCCCCAAAAAGTAGCTTTCCAAAAAGGTGGACTTGACATATCTCACCTACCAAAAGTGATCCTTCAATAACAAGTGGACAAGTGTCCACGCTAGCCACTAGTGGGCGTTCGCGTCAGGTCCTAGGGGCAGAGGGAAGATACGCAGACTTGACATAAAGCAATAGGCGCCAAACTGTAACTTTTCATTTTGATTTTCAGCTGGCCCACCGTCATATAGTGCTATAGTGTTGAACACTACAACACTAACAAAACATTAAAACATTCACAGGGGCACCAACTGTTCCAAATGATAACAAATTAGCTTCTAACCCTTCTTTTTTCTAAATAAAACTAGAATATTACTTGAGAACTTGTGTGAATTTAAGTACTAAGAGCATAAATAACTCATATAAATATAAGTTATCACACCCCCAAACTTAAACCATTGCTTGTCCTCAAGTAATGACACTTGACTAAGACAAGAAAGGATAAAACACATATTTACAGAATTTAACACACACTCAGTTTCTTCTCAAGTTCAAACAACTTTTCAAAACTACTCTTAAGGGGCTAACCTTCAGATTCACACTCACAGACACCATTTCTTTTCACAACATCTAGAATTATAACCGCTCAATTGTGAGTGTGTGTGCTTTCTAAACTTAGCTTGATTCCTAGCTAGGTTCAGAAATTCTCTCAGCCTTGAGAAGAGTGGCGATTTTTTTCAAAAGAGAGAGTAGACTAACAATTTCACATAAGAAATGAGGGGCTTCAAAGCACAACAAAGGGCTTGATTAGGTACTGAAGATCTTTGGTCAGTGCACTAACTTACTGGTATGGTGATGTGTCAGCACTATAGCTTTAGATGCTATAGCACTGACAATTTGGTGAACAGGATCAACTGCAATGCCATCATTAGTGAACTCCTTATTTGCATTTTTTTTAATGCATTATTGGAACAGTTCAACTTTTGTTTCAGGCAGTTGCAGCTGTTACAATATACATAGTCATTTATCATACATTTACACATTTGAGATCCTAGTGCACTAACCATCCTATGATCTTCATTCCTACCCTTAATATAACCGATGCACCCCTAAACTTAGCTTCAAAAGCTACTCTCAATTTTTAGTGGAAACTTGGTCAACCAGGACTAATTTCAGCATCAGATAGTCCTTAACTAACTAAGTTTCTCCCTAAGTTCAGAGTTTTGTGTATAAGCAGCAATAAGACTAGTCATTAATCAAGCAAGGCTACACTACACTTATGCACTTAATCATTATTAAAATTAGCCCAAAAAGAACAATTTCTAATAATGCAAGACTAGAAAAATCAACTGATCATGCATTTCACTCATAATTACTTAACAAAATAACATAACATGCAAAGGTCCTCCCCCCAACTTAAGACCCAGCAGTGTCCCCACTGCTCATGCATACTAAAAGGAGAGGCCTATGGCGAAAACTCAACATAATTAAAAACAACAGAAGTAAAATCCTAAACATACTGTTAGATGCAGGAACAGACGCTATAGCATCTAACAGGTTTATTCAAAGCAGGAAAACAGACTATATATTATATTTTATTTTAGTTTTTTTCCAGAAGGGTTAGGCTACTTCTTTGCTAACCCGGACATGATCCTGTTGCTTGCTCTGGTGGGTTTGCTGCTGGATGCTTTGGGCTTCTTCTTTTGTGATTTCTTTGTTGCTACCACTTCAGTCTCCACATTGGTAGCCATCTCTGCAAAGTTCTTTGCTGCTTCTATCGCTGCATCGGGCTTTTGAGGCACCTCCTCAGCCATTTCCCTAGTTCCAGCAGGCTGGTCTTCAGGCGCTGTAGCATCAGCCGCTATAGCATCATCCTGCACTTCATCAGCTGGACCTTCTTCTTCAATGTCAGCAAGGTTAACACCAGGATTTCTTCTAGCCACTGTGTATGAGAGAACCTTCCTTTGAGCAGCTACGGTCTTTTCTTTCATTTTAGGTGCGATAGCACTAGGTGCTATAACACCTGTAGACCGGTGAGCAGATGCCTCTTCCATGCAAGCATCTGTCTCAGCATCTTCATCAGTGAAATCTTGCAGCTTTGCCTTTGGATTTCTGTGGGCCCTATGCCTAACTCTTGGCTCCTTTGAGGGTGTGACACCAGATGCTGTCATACCAGTTTGATCTGCAGATGCTGTAGCAACAGTCGCTACAACATTAGATTGGATACTGTCTTCTTCTTGTTGGGGTTGTTGTGGTTGTTCTGGCTCTTTAGCAGGCTGCTTTTGTGGTGATGGTTGGGTTGGAGGTATCTCTGGCTCTGGGTCAGTGTGTTTTTCTTGGATGGGTGATGGGCTTTTTGGAATTGGGGTGGGTTCTTTGTCAGGCAGTGTAGGTGGGATGGTTGGTTGTATTGATGACTGAGGTGCTTTAGGGATAATGGTGGGGTTTGATGGTGGTGTGGGGAATTTTGGTGGGGATTTCTGGGTTTGCTTTGGGGTAGGGGTAGGGTCGCAGTGAATTTCTTCCTCCTCTTCACTTTCAGTGGCCTCCTCAGTTGATTCCTCATCCTCCTCCTCACTCCCTATCTCCTTCATTATTATTCTTGTTTCCTCTTCATCGTTTTCACTAATCACCTCTAACTCCTCAGAGGCTAAAGTATCTTCCTCTTCACTACTCACTTTCTTCTTCTTTTTGGCAGGGCTCTGCTTCTGCTTCTTCACTGGGCTTCTAGCTCTTTTCTTTCTTGTAACACCCCCTTCTAAATTAACTATTAATTCAGTATATAAAATCAGAGTTTTAAAAGAATATAAATCATTGAAGAAAGTGTCACATTTCAACGCTTATAAAAATCAACTAGTTCATAATCAAGTGACGTGAAGTCCACAGTCAATAGCACGATATATAGCACGATAGTTTAGGGACGGGCCCACAAAAACACCTGTTTTAGTTTACAGCACATAACACAGTATTCATCAACACAGCGGATGATCTCAAATCTAGAATTATATTCAGTACATCACCATAACAGTCTAACACATCGAAATAACAATAAATAGTATAACTACGCCCTCCCCCTGGTGCTACATATCAGAGCTGACACGACTACTAGTAGAAGGCGCAAGACTTCCCTCACTCGTGATTACCTGCAAGTTGCCGACATAAGAAGCAACAAAGGCAGTAGGGTGAGTCTCTTTACACAAATAATAATAATTAAGAGGGGCGTTATAATAAGGAAGGCAGCAAACAACACCCACTCATAACAAACAGTACATTCATCCTTTAAGTCATAACCATCAATAAACACTATCAACACATGTATGAATATATGCATGTATGCAACATGCATGAGGATCCTTCATCACCGCACTATGCCTTGAGGGCACTCACCGCTTAGGCCGAAGCCACCACACCGCTTTGGCCGAAGCCTACACACCGCTTTATGCAACATGAGTCATGTGACACTATGACTATGCACCACAGCACCACACATAAACCATAAAAATTATTAAACTCACCGCTTTACATTTCTCAATTTAATATCATCAACATATAGGCCTTAAGGTTATCACACCGCTTTGGACCGGAGTCCCTCACCGCTTTCACATCTCCAAATAATTACAACTCCGTACACACCGCTTTGTATCCTTAGGCTAGTAATCCAATTTTTTTACAATTACACTTCCCGCAATTACACACACCACAACTTCAACACTCTAACAACAATTTTATTTAACAATTCAACAATTAGTTCACACCGCTTCAACGCCAGTTCGATTGATTATTTATTAAATACAACGCAACCGACATATAATTATATTCTTTTCATTGAGGTAATTAGTTCAAGTAGCTTAAAGGCACAACTCCTATCATGTTTATCCTCACCTCACTCAACTTAATTTACCACATAAACTCATACTACAACAAGGCATTAACACCACAATAATTTAACAATTCAGTAACAATTATTTAACAATTCACTAGAACAACAATTCACTAGAACAACAAAACAGTGGCAATTCGACTAGAACAACAATTCAACAGTAACAATTATTTAACAATTTCAAATAACTCATTTCATCAACAACATACTAGCATAATACTCAACAATTCAACCTATCTCACTAAAACAACCAAAACAGTAGCAATTGTCCACCATTCAAACTAACTTAATTAAAACATACTAGCATAATATTCAACAATTCAACCTATCTCACTTAAACAACCAAAACAGTAGCAATTGTCCACCATTCAAACTAACTTAATTCAACAATCTAAACCCCCTACAACCAATCCTACATATATCGCCTAACTTAAGCGTTATTATAGGTATAAAGTAGAGCCCCCTAACCTTGAAGATTGAAGAACTCAGCCACGCACAAGCCACAAAAGAAAACGCAGCAGCCCCCCTCCTCCTCTCTATCGCAAACCGTGGGCTTCCTAAAGCCATGGAGAAAACAACAACAAAACAGAATGAAGGATTGAAACTACAAGGAAGAAAAATGGAAGGAAGGATCAAAGAAATCTTTACCTAAAGCTTGAATGAACAATTCCTCTTCTTTCTCCCTTGATGGTGTCGTGCTGCCCTTCTCCTCTCACTCTCTCTGTCGCTGATTTCTTTCTTTGAGTGGGAATGAGACTCAAATTTTAGGTTTTGGTATTTTTGGAATGGGCTTGGGTCACTAATTGACTTGGGCCCATTATTTACACCACCCTTCTTCATTCATTCCATCTCCTGAAATAAAACAATTCTAATTTAATTATTCCACTCAAATAAATATTGTAATCCCTTAAATAACTTAATTAATTAATTAATTAAATTATTTTAGGGCGTTACAACTCTCCCCCACTTAGAGAATTTCGTCCTCGAAATTACCTGAATCAAACAACTCTGGATATGATTCTTTCATCTTACTTTCCAATTCCCACGTCATGCTCTCGCCCACAGCTCCCAACCAAACCACTTTCACTAAATTGATCTCTTTGCCTCTTAACACTTTATCTCCCGGTCTTCAATTCTAACTGGCATAGTCTCCACGGTGAGGTTCTCCCTCACCTCTACATTATCCATCTGGATTACGTGCGACGGATCAGGAACATACTTCCGCAACTGAGATACATGGAACACGTCATGCAGATTAGACAGATTAGGTGGCAAGGCCACCCGATAGGCAACTTTCCCAATTCTTTCCAAAATCTGGTATGGGCCAATAAAACGAGGGGTTAGCTTCTTAGATCTCAAGGCACGACCCACACCTGTCACCGGAGTGACTCTCAAGAATACATGGTCACCAGCTTGAAACTCTAGATCCTTTCTCCTATTATCATGATAGCTCTTCTGCCTACTCTGCGAGGCTTTCATCTTCTCTCGAATCATCTTCACCTTCTCTGTGGTCTCCCGCACAATCTCAGGGCCTAACACCACACTCTCCCCCGATTCATACCAACACAAGGGTGTCCTACACCTCCTACCATACAATGCCTCGAAAGGCGCCATCCCAATACTCGCATGAAAACTATTATTATAGGTGAATTCAATCAATGGCAAATGGGAATCCCATGAACCTCCTTGTTCAAGAACGCATGCCCTCAACAAATCCTCTAGCGACTGGATAGTCCTCTCCGTCTGCCCATCCGTCTGGGGATGATAAGCGGAACTCAATCTCAATTTAGAACCTAAGGCCTCTTGCAAGCTCTTCCAAAATTCAGAAGTAAATCTAGGATCCCGATCGGACACGATACTCAAAGGAACACCATGCAGCTTCACAATAGTCTTAACATAAATATCTGCCAACTTCGGAACCGGATAAGTCATATTAATCGGCAAAAAGTGAGCGGATTTTGTCAACCTGTCCACAATCACCCATATAGCATCAAATCCTCTAACTGTATTCGGCAACCCAGTTACAAAATCCATGGAGATACTATCCCACTTCCATTCCGGAACATCCAATGGCTGCATCAACCCTGCCGGCTTCTGATGTTCTACCTTAGATTTCTGACATGTCAAACAAGCATATACAAATTGGGCTACATCTCGCTTCATGCCAGGCCACCAAAACAGTTTCTTCAAATCTTGGTACATCTTTGTGGCTCCTGGGTGGATACTCAACTTACTCCGATGACCCTCTTCAAGGATTGCCTTCTTGATTTCTTCGTCATCAGGAATACAAATTCTTCCATGGTGTCTCAACACATCTTGTACATCTATCTCATAATCCTTACTCTCGGAATGACCAATCCCAACTGCCGCTTCAACTAACTTAATATCTTGTTTCTGGGCCTCTCTAATAACATCTAAAAATTCATTGTGAATCTTCAACATTCCCAGTCTTACACTCTTAGGCGTTACTTCACAGACCAAACTCAAATCCCGAAACTGCTCAATCAATTCGAGCTCTTTCACCATCATTGCAGACACATGAAGGGACTTTCTACTCAAAGCATCGGCTACAACATTAGCCTTCCCCGGATGGTAATTCAAACTAAAGTCATAGTCCTTCAATAATTCCAGCCACCTCCTTTGTCTCATATTCAGCTCTTTCTGATCAAATAAATACTGCAGCCCCTTATGGTCACTGAACACCTCAAACTTAGCACCATACAAATAGTGTCTCCAAATCTTCAAAGCAAAGACAATCGCCGCAAGCTCCAAATCATGAGTAGGGTAGTTCTTCTCATGAATTCTCAACTGCCTAGACGCATAGGCTACTACGTTACCATCTTGCATCAGCACACCTCCTAAACCCATCTTGGAAGCATCGCAATACACTACAAACGGTTGCTCTGGAACAGGCAATACCAAAATAGGAGATGTGGTCAACCTCTTCTTCAACTCATTGAAGCTCTCTTCACACCGGGAATCCCACACAAAAGCCTTTCCCTTACACGTCAATTGAGTCAACGGAAGGGCTAGCTTAGAGAAACCCTCTATAAACCTCCTGTAGTAACCAGCCAAACCCAAGAAACTCCTTATCTCAGTCACTGACTTTGGGCTCTCCAACTGTAACACAGCATCAACCTTGGCTGGGTCTACAGCTATACCGTCACCAGAAATCACATGGCCAAGAAAACTCACTTTATGCAACCAGAACTCGCACTTTGACAATTTTGCATAAAGCTTCTTCTCCTTCAATACTTCTAGCACTAACCTCAAGTGCTCTGCGTGCTCTTCCTCCGTCTTGGAATACACCAAAATGTCATCTATAAATACCACTACAAAACGGTCCAAGTAACTATGGAAGGTACGGTTCATGTACTCCATAAACACCCCGGGTGCGTTGGTAACACCAAACGGCATTACAGAATATTCATAGTGCCCATATCTAGTTCTGAAAGCCGTCTTTTGAACGTCATCATCCTTCACCTTGATTTGGTGATAACCCGACCTCAAGTCGATCTTGCTAAACACCTTAGCACCCACCAACTGGTCCATCAAGTCATCAATTCTCGGAAGAGGATACCTGTTCTTGATTGTCACTTTGTTCAACTGTCTATAGTCCACGCAAAGCCTCATGCTTCCATCCTTCTTCTTCACTAACAACACAGGTGCTCCCCAAGGCGACACACTAGGCCTTATGAACTTCTTCTCAAGTAACTCTTCTAGTTGTTTCTTCAATTCAGATAATTCAGATGCCGACATCCGGTACGGTGCCATAGACACAGGCCTCGTACCCGGCACAAGATCAATAGCAAATTCAATCTCCCTCTCTGGCGGAACACTCGGAATCTCATCAGGGAACACCTCCGGGAATTCGCACACTACCTTCAACCCCTCAATGATATCTTGACTTTCAACAGACAGAGACGCCATCAAGGCAAATAGATGAACTTCTTCCTTCATTAACCTACGCAATTGACCATCAGGCAGCAAGGCAGATTCTTCCTCCTCAGGGACAAGGAAACTCACAGATCTATTGAAGCAATTGATATGCACATGGTTATCAACTAACCAGTCCATACCACGGATAACGTCCAATCCCTCCAAAGGCAAACAAATAAGGTCCACAAGAAAATCTCTGCCGAATACTGACAGAGGACACTTAGCACACATTAGGGAGGTAGTTACCGACCCCTTAGCTGGAGTATCAATAACCATCTCCCTCATCATAGAAGACAAATCAAGGCCCAATTTTTCAGCACATAATGCGGCAATGAAAGAATGAGTAGCACCGGTATCTACTATAGCAATCACAGGAATACCATAAATAAGGCAAGTACCTCTAATCTCGTTAGCATCCTCGGACCCTGCCAGCGCAAACACTTTCCCCTTAGCTCTTTCTCTCTTGGGCTTAGGACAATTAGCACTCACATGCCCCACTTCTTCACAATTATAGCAAACAATCCCCTTCTTTTCACAGTTAGCAGCTTTATGGCCCTTCTGACCACACTTGAAACAATTGGTCTCGGGGCACTCATTACACTTATGACCAGGCTTCTTACAAGAATAACACACAATCTCTGAAGGGGCACCTCCCCCACTTGACTTCTGGCCAGCACCTGCTTTCCACTTACCTTTACCTCCAGCAACATCATAGGGCTTTCCCCTAAACTGAGAATTCCTATTTTCCTTCACAGCCTTGTAAGCAGCATTATTGTCTTCCTCATAGATCCTACACTTATCAACCAATCTGGCAAAATCCCGAATCTCCTGATACCCAATTGCTTTCTTTATATCAGGGCGCAGACCACTCTCAAATTTGACACACTTGGAGAACTCCGAATCGGCATCATTGGCATAGTAAGGACAGAATTTGGCCAACTCCTCAAATTTGGCGGCATACTCAGCTACCGTCTTGTTTCCCTGTTTCAACTCTAGAAATTCTACTTCCTTCTTAGCTCGCACATCCTCAGGGTAGTACTTTCTCTTGAACTCCCTTGTGAAAACCTCCCAAGTAATCTCCGCACCAGCATTTTCTAATCTTCGCAGCATTCCCAACCACCAGTCGTCAGCTTCCTCTGCTAGCATATGAGTTCCCAGTTTCACTTTCTGAGCAGCAGAACACTCCATGACACGGAAGACTCGTTCTATCTCCTTTAACCAGGCCAAGGCTCCATCGGGGTCATACCGACCCTTGAAGGTGGGTGGATTTTCCCTCTGGAACGTTGCTAAGTTACGAGCATTAGCATCAGCAGCAGAGTGCTGATTCCCAACAGCTTGAGCTATGGCTTGCAGAGCAGCAGCTAAAGCAGCATCATCGCGTCTCGCCATCGAATCAAATTTCTACACAAATAAACATAATTAGATACAACAGACATAACATCTAGACACTTGGTCGGACAGACCAACCTGGCTCTGATACCACTAATGTAACACCCCCTTCTAAATTAACTATTAATTCAGTATATAAAATCAGAGTTTTAAAAGAATATAAATCATTGAAGAAAGTGTCACATTTCAACGCTTATAAAAATCAACTAGTTCATAATCAAGTGACGTGAAGTCCACAGTCAATAGCACGATATATAGCACGATAGTTTAGGGACGGGCCCACAAAAACACCTGTTTTAGTTTACAGCACATAACACAGTATTCATCAACACAGCGGATGATCTCAAATCTAGAATTATATTCAGTACATCACCATAACAGTCTAACACATCGAAATAACAATAAATAGTATAACTACGCCCTCCCCCTGGTGCTACATATCAGAGCTGACACGACTACTAGTAGAAGGCGCAAGACTTCCCTCACTCGTGATTACCTGCAAGTTGCCGACATAAGAAGCAACAAAGGCAGTAGGGTGAGTCTCTTTACACAAATAATAATAATTAAGAGGGGCGTTATAATAAGGAAGGCAGCAAACAACACCCACTCATAACAAATAGTACATTCATCCTTTAAGTCATAACCATCAATAAACACTATCAACACATGTATGAATATATGCATGTATGCAACATGCATGAGGATCCTTCATCACCGCACTATGCCTTGAGGGCACTCACCGCTTAGGCCGAAGCCACCACACCGCTTTGGCCGAAGCCTACACACCGCTTTATGCAACATGAGTCATGTGACACTATGACTATGCACCACAGCACCACACATAAACCATAAAAATTATTAAACTCACCGCTTTACATTTCTCAATTTAATATCATCAACATATAGGCCTTAAGGTTATCACACCGCTTTGGACCGGAGTCCCTCACCGCTTTCACATCTCCAAATAATTACAACTCCGTACACACCGCTTTGTATCCTTAGGCTAGTAATCCAATTTTTTTACAATTACACTTCCCGCAATTACACACACCACAACTTCAACACTCTAACAACAATTTTATTTAACAATTCAACAATTAGTTCACACCGCTTCAACGCCAGTTCGATTGATTATTTATTAAATACAACGCAACCGACATATAATTATATTCTTTTCATTGAGGTAATTAGTTCAAGTAGCTTAAAGGCACAACTCCTATCATGTTTATCCTCACCTCACTCAACTTAATTTACCACATAAACTCATACTACAACAAGGCATTAACACCACAATTATTTAACAATTCAGTAACAATTATTTAACAATTCACTAGAACAACAATTCACTAGAACAACAAAACAGTGGCAATTCGACTAGAACAACAATTCAACAGTAACAATTATTTAACAATTTCAAATAACTCATTTCATCAACAACATACTAGCATAATACTCAACAATTCAACCTATCTCACTAAAACAACCAAAACAGTAGCAATTGTCCACCATTCAAACTAACTTAATTAAAACATACTAGCTTAATATTCAACAATTCAACCTATCTCACTTAAACAACCAAAACAGTAGCAATTGTCCACCATTCAAACTAACTTAATTCAACAATCTAAACCCCCTACAACCAATCCTACATATATCGCCTAACTTAAGCGTTATTATAGGTATAAAGTAGAGCCCCCTAACCTTGAAGATTGAAGAACTCAGCCACGCACAAGCCACAAAAGAAAACGCAGCAGCCCCCCTCCTCCTCTCTATCGCAAACCGTGGGCTTCCTAAAGCCATGGAGAAAACAACAACAAAACAGAATGAAGGATTGAAACTACAAGGAAGAAAAATGGAAGGAAGGATCAAAGAAATCTTTACCTAAAGCTTGAATGAACAATTCCTCTTCTTTCTCCCTTGATGGTGTCGTGCTGCCCTTCTCCTCTCACTCTCTCTGTCGCTGATTTCTTTCTTTGAGTGGGAATGAGACTCAAATTTTAGGTTTTGGTATTTTTGGAATGGGCTTGGGTCACTAATTGACTTGGGCCCATTATTTACACCACCCTTCTTCATTCATTCCATCTCCTGAAATAAAACAATTCTAATTTAATTATTCCACTCAAATAAATATTGTAATCCCTTAAATAACTTAATTAATTAATTAATTAAATTATTTTAGGGCGTTACAACTCTCCCCCACTTAGAGAATTTCGTCCTCGAAATTACCTGAATCAAACAACTCTGGATATGATTCTTTCATCTTACTTTCCAATTCCCACGTCATGCTCTCGCCCACAGCTCCCAACCAAACCACTTTCACTAAATTGATCTCTTTGCCTCTTAACACTTTTACCTCCCGGTCTTCAATTCTAACTGGCATAGTCTCCACGGTGAGGTTCTCCCTCACCTCTACATTATCCATCTGGATTACGTGCGACGGATCAGGAACATACTTCCGCAACTGAGATACATGGAACACGTCATGCAGATTAGACAGATTAGGTGGCAAGGCCACCCGATAGGCAACTTTCCCAATTCTTTCCAAAATCTGGTATGGGCCAATAAAACGAGGGGTTAGCTTCTTAGATCTCAAGGCACGACCCACACCTGTCACCGGAGTGACTCTCAAGAATACATGGTCACCAGCTTGAAACTCTAGATCCTTTCTCCTATTATCATGATAGCTCTTCTGCCTACTCTGCGAGGCTTTCATCTTCTCTCGAATCATCTTCACCTTCTCTGTGGTCTCCCGCACAATCTCAGGGCCTAACACCACACTCTCCCCCGATTCATACCAACACAAGGGTGTCCTACACCTCCTACCATACAATGCCTCGAAAGGCGCCATCCCAATACTCGCATGAAAACTATTATTATAGGTGAATTCAATCAATGGCAAATGGGAATCCCATGAACCTCCTTGTTCAAGAACGCATGCCCTCAACAAATCCTCTAGCGACTGGATAGTCCTCTCCGTCTGCCCATCCGTCTGGGGATGATAAGCGGAACTCAATCTCAATTTAGAACCTAAGGCCTCTTGCAAGCTCTTCCAAAATTCAGAAGTAAATCTAGGATCCCGATCGGACACGATACTCAAAGGAACACCATGCAGCTTCACAATAGTCTTAACATAAATATCTGCCAACTTCGGAACTGGATAAGTCATATTAATCGGCAAAAAGTGAGCGGATTTTGTCAACCTGTCCACAATCACCCATATAGCATCAAATCCTCTAACTGTATTCGGCAACCCAGTTACAAAATCCATGGAGATACTATCCCACTTCCATTCCGGAACATCCAATGGCTGCATCAACCCTGCCGGCTTCTGATGTTCTACCTTAGATTTCTGACATGTCAAACAAGCATATACAAATTGGGCTACATCTCGCTTCATGCCAGGCCACCAAAACAGTTTCTTCAAATCTTGGTACATCTTTGTGGCTCCTGGGTGGATACTCAACTTACTCCGATGACCCTCTTCAAGGATTGCCTTCTTGATTTCTTCGTCATCAGGAATACAAATTCTTCCATGGTGTCTCAACACATCTTGTACATCTATCTCATAATCCTTACTCTCGGAATGACCAATCCCAACTGCCGCTTCAACTAACTTAATATCTTGTTTCTGGGCCTCTCTAATAACATCTAAAAATTCATTGTGAATCTTCAACATTCCCAGTCTTACACTCTTAGGCGTTACTTCACAGACCAAACTCAAATCCCGAAACTGCTCAATCAATTCGAGCTCTTTCACCATCATTGCAGACACATGAAGGGACTTTCTACTCAAAGCATCGGCTACAACATTAGCCTTCCCCGGATGGTAATTCAAACTAAAGTCATAGTCCTTCAATAATTCCAGCCACCTCCTTTGTCTCATATTCAGCTCTTTCTGATCAAATAAATACTGCAGCCCCTTATGGTCACTGAACACCTCAAACTTAGCACCATACAAATAGTGTCTCCAAATCTTCAAAGCAAAGACAATCGCCGCAAGCTCCAAATCATGAGTAGGGTAGTTCTTCTCATGAATTCTCAACTGCCTAGACGCATAGGCTACTACGTTACCATCTTGCATCAGCACACCTCCTAAACCCATCTTGGAAGCATCGCAATACACTACAAACGGTTGCTCTGGAACAGGCAATACCAAAATAGGAGATGTGGTCAACCTCTTCTTCAACTCATTGAAGCTCTCTTCACACCGGGAATCCCACACAAAAGCCTTTCCCTTACACGTCAATTGAGTCAACGGAAGGGCTAGCTTAGAGAAACCCTCTATAAACCTCCTGTAGTAACCAGCCAAACCCAAGAAACTCCTTATCTCAGTCACTGACTTTGGGCTCTCCAACTGTAACACAGCATCAACCTTGGCTGGGTCTACAGCTATACCGTCACCAGAAATCACATGGCCAAGAAAACTCACTTTATGCAACCAGAACTCGCACTTTGACAATTTTGCATAAAGCTTCTTCTCCTTCAATACTTCTAGCACTAACCTCAAGTGCTCTGCGTGCTCTTCCTCCGTCTTGGAATACACCAAAATGTCATCTATAAATACCACTACAAAACGGTCCAAGTAACTATGGAAGGTACGGTTCATGTACTCCATAAACACCCCGGGTGCGTTGGTAACACCAAACGGCATTACAGAATATTCATAGTGCCCATATCTAGTTCTGAAAGCCGTCTTTTGAACGTCATCATCCTTCACCTTGATTTGGTGATAACCCGACCTCAAGTCGATCTTGCTAAACACCTTAGCACCCACCAACTGGTCCATCAAGTCATCAATTCTCGGAAGAGGATACCTGTTCTTGATTGTCACTTTGTTCAACTGTCTATAGTCCACGCAAAGCCTCATGCTTCCATCCTTCTTCTTCACTAACAACACAGGTGCTCCCCAAGGCGACACACTAGGCCTTATGAACTTCTTCTCAAGTAACTCTTCTAGTTGTTTCTTCAATTCAGATAATTCAGATGCCGACATCCGGTACGGTGCCATAGACACAGGCCTCGTACCCGGCACAAGATCAATAGCAAATTCAATCTCCCTCTCTGGCGGAACACTCGGAATCTCATCAGGGAACACCTCCGGGAATTCGCACACTACCTTCAACCCCTCAATGATATCTTGACTTTCAACAGACAGAGACGCCATCAAGGCAAATAGATGAACTTCTTCCTTCATTAACCTACGCAATTGACCATCAGGCAGCAAGGCAGATTCTTCCTCCTCAGGGACAAGGAAACTCACAGATCTATTGAAGCAATTGATATGCACATGGTTATCAACTAACCAGTCCATACCACGGATAACGTCCAATCCCTCCAAAGGCAAACAAATAAGGTCCACAAGAAAATCTCTGCCGAATACTGACAGAGGACACTTAGCACACATTAGGGAGGTAGTTACCGACCCCTTAGCTGGAGTATCAATAACCATCTCCCTCATCATAGAAGACAAATCAAGGCCCAATTTTTCAGCACATAATGCGGCAATGAAAGAATGAGTAGCACCGGTATCTACTATAGCAATCACAGGAATACCATAAATAAGGCAAGTACCTCTAATCTCGTTAGCATCCTCGGACCCTGCCAGCGCAAACACTTTCCCCTTAGCTCTTTCTCTCTTGGGCTTAGGACAATTAGCACTCACATGCCCCACTTCTTCACAATTATAGCAAACAATCCCCTTCTTTTCACAGTTAGCAGCTTTATGGCCCTTCTGACCACACTTGAAACAATTGGTCTCGGGGCACTCATTACACTTATGACCAGGCTTCTTACAAGAATAACACACAATCTCTGAAGGGGCACCTCCCCCACTTGACTTCTGGCCAGCACCTGCTTTCCACTTACCTTTACCTCCAGCAACATCATAGGGCTTTCCCCTAAACTGAGAATTCCTATTTTCCTTCACAGCCTTGTAAGCAGCATTATTGTCTTCCTCATAGATCCTACACTTATCAACCAATCTGGCAAAATCCCGAATCTCCTGATACCCAATTGCTTTCTTTATATCAGGGCGCAGACCACTCTCAAATTTGACACACTTGGAGAACTCCGAATCGGCATCATTGGCATAGTAAGGACAGAATTTGGCCAACTCCTCAAATTTGGCGGCATACTCAGCTACCGTCTTGTTTCCCTGTTTCAACTCTAGAAATTCTACTTCCTTCTTAGCTCGCACATCCTCAGGGTAGTACTTTCTCTTGAACTCCCTTGTGAAAACCTCCCAAGTAATCTCCGCACCAGCATTTTCTAATCTTCGCAGCATTCCCAACCACCAGTCGTCAGCTTCCTCTGCTAGCATATGAGTTCCCAGTTTCACTTTCTGAGCAGCAGAACACTCCATGACACGGAAGACTCGTTCTATCTCCTTTAACCAGGCCAAGGCTCCATCGGGGTCATACCGACCCTTGAAGGTGGGTGGATTTTCCCTCTGGAACGTTGCTAAGTTACGAGCATTAGCATCAGCAGCAGAGTGCTGATTCCCAACAGCTTGAGCTATGGCTTGCAGAGCAGCAGCTAAAGCAGCATCATCGCGTCTCGCCATCGAATCAAATTTCTACACAAATAAACATAATTAGATACAACAGACATAACATCTAGACACTTGGTCGGACAGACCAACCTGGCTCTGATACCACTAATGTAACACCCCCTTCTAAATTAACTATTAATTCAGTATATAAAATCAGAGTTTTAAAAGAATATAAATCATTGAAGAAAGTGTCACATTTCAACGCTTATAAAAATCAACTAGTTCATAATCAAGTGACGTGAAGTCCACAGTCAATAGCACGATATATAGCACGATAGTTTAGGGACGGGCCCACAAAAACACCTGTTTTAGTTTACAGCACATAACACAGTATTCATCAACACAGCGGATGATCTCAAATCTAGAATTATATTCAGTACATCACCATAACAGTCTAACACATCGAAATAACAATAAATAGTATAACTACGCCCTCCCCCTGGTGCTACATATCAGAGCTGACACGACTACTAGTAGAAGGCGCAAGACTTCCCTCACTCGTGATTACCTGCAAGTTGCCGACATAAGAAGCAACAAAGGCAGTAGGGTGAGTCTCTTTACACAAATAATAATAATTAAGAGGGGCGTTATAATAAGGAAGGCAGCAAACAACACCCACTCATAACAAACAGTACATTCATCCTTTAAGTCATAACCATCAATAAACACTATCAACACATGTATGAATATATGCATGTATGCAACATGCATGAGGATCCTTCATCACCGCACTATGCCTTGAGGGCACTCACCGCTTAGGCCGAAGCCACCACACCGCTTTGGCCGAAGCCTACACACCGCTTTATGCAACATGAGTCATGTGACACTATGACTATGCACCACAGCACCACACATAAACCATAAAAATTATTAAACTCACCGCTTTACATTTCTCAATTTAATATCATCAACATATAGGCCTTAAGGTTATCACACCGCTTTGGACCGGAGTCCCTCACCGCTTTCACATCTCCAAATAATTACAACTCCGTACACACCGCTTTGTATCCTTAGGCTAGTAATCCAATTTTTTTACAATTACACTTCCCGCAATTACACACACCACAACTTCAACACTCTAACAACAATTTTATTTAACAATTCAACAATTAGTTCACACCGCTTCAACGCCAGTTCGATTGATTATTTATTAAATACAACGCAACCGACATATAATTATATTCTTTTCATTGAGGTAATTAGTTCAAGTAGCTTAAAGGCACAACTCCTATCATGTTTATCCTCACCTCACTCAACTTAATTTACCACATAAACTCATACTACAACAAGGCATTAACACCACAATTATTTAACAATTCAGTAACAATTATTTAACAATTCACTAGAACAACAATTCACTAGAACAACAAAACAGTGGCAATTCGACTAGAACAACAATTCAACAGTAACAATTATTTAACAATTTCAAATAACTCATTTCATCAACAACATACTAGCATAATATTCAACAATTCAACCTATCTCACTAAAACAACCAAAACAGTAGCAATTGTCCACCATTCAAACTAACTTAATTAAAACATACTAGCATAATATTCAACAATTCAACCTATCTCACTTAAACAACCAAAACAGTAGCAATTGTCCACCATTCAAACTAACTTAATTCAACAATCTAAACCCCCTACAACCAATCCTACATATATCGCCTAACTTAAGCGTTATTATAGGTATAAAGTAGAGCCCCCTAACCTTGAAGATTGAAGAACTCAGCCACGCACAAGCCACAAAAGAAAACGCAGCAGCCCCCCTCCTCCTCTCTATCGCAAACCGTGGGCTTCCTAAAGCCATGGAGAAAACAACAACAAAACAGAATGAAGGATTGAAACTACAAGGAAGAAAAATGGAAGGAAGGATCAAAGAAATCTTTACCTAAAGCTTGAATGAACAATTCCTCTTCTTTCTCCCTTGATGGTGTCGCGCTGCCCTTCTCCTCTCACTCTCTCTGTCGCTGATTTCTTTCTTTGAGTGGGAATGAGACTCAAATTTTAGGTTTTGGTATTTTTGGAATGGGCTTGGGTCTCTAATTGACTTGGGCCCATTATTTACACCACCCTTCTTCATTCATTCCATCTCCTGAAATAAAACAATTCTAATTTAATTATTCCACTCAAATAAATATTGTAATCCCTTAAATAACTTAATTAATTAATTAATTAAATTATTTTAGGGCGTTACATTTCTCACCTGCTTGGGCTCTTCCTCTTCCACCTTTCATTCCGGCTCTGCTTCCATTAGCCATTCTGGGAACTCAGGCGGTTGCACAATGGATTTCCCTTTTGTCAGTTCAGCAAACATGGCCTTCTCCCATTCAAATTTCTCCTTCACAAACTGGCAGAGAGACTGCTGCTGCAGCTTCAAGCGCTGTAGCGCTACAACATCACCTGATGCTATAGCAGCAGGCTTCTGTCTCGGTTTGAACACAGAAGGGAATGCCCCAGCAGGTGATTTTCTTACTTCATTACCTTGGACCTCCACCTCAGCATGAATGCAGAGTTCTTCCCCCACTTTTGATTCTACACTTCTCAATCTCCCTTGATATGATCCTCCCAACGTCAATTGGTTCTCCCGCCATGATTGCATTCAACACGATCAGCCTCTCCTTTTCCACATGTGTGGTGTGTGATGTTGGCAGAAGGGAGTGCCTGATGAAGTTAAACCACATGTTCGCTTCATCATGCAGATAGGTCTTTTTCAACTTGTATTCAGCTCCAAACTTCTCCCACTTTGAGTTCTCAAAACATGCCCTCTTTCTCACTTCCTCCATTTCAGACTTGCCCCAAGTAGCTACATTTTTCTCCAGAGCTTTGCCATGGTATCCCAAATGAAAACAGACATTAATGGTTCTAGCATCGAACTTCACGGTTTCACCCCGAACCACAGAATAGGTTTGTGGTTTTCTCTCCTTAGGCTCTGGAATGCCTGCATAAAATTCTCTCACCAACGAAACCACAAACTGCTTGCGATGCGCAACGAACTGCTCCCATGCATCCCAGCGCTGTAACGGTTGACGTGAACGCCTGGGAAGTTTTGTCCACTTTGAACCCTCTTTAAGCAATAAACTCCATGTTCCAGAATTTCTTGGAATCATCAACAATGGCGACGGTCTTTGAAGAGCTTGGCTTTGTGTTCGAGCCTTTTCCAGCTGGTTTGGATGCGACCTGGGTTTTGGCCATGGTTACGGGTTTTGTGATGAGACTGAAGAAGATGAAGTTTTAGGGATTCTGCGATTAAGTTGAGAAAGCAAAGGGATTTGTAACTGGTGAGAGAAATGGTGGAGTGTTTAGGCCGATTTATTGATGGAAAAGAGAGTATGGGGAGTTGAGATGAGAGAGTTAATGGAAGTGACCGTTGTGGCTTGAGTGATGGAGAGAGACTGTTTGGCTTGACAGAAAACGTGCGCAGATCAGTTGAGATAAGACTGCTGAGTGCCACGTCACACCTTGCACTTTTTGAGAATTTTGACTTTTCAACAAAGCCACACAACAAACGCTATAGCATCAGTGATACCACAAAGGCTATAACGTCAACTGCTACCACAACAACATCTACATGATATCTTTCTCCCTCCACAAAATTCACTCCTACACAAAAGAAAAATTAAAAACACAAAATTGTTAGATCAAATCCATGGGTTGCCTCCCAAGAGTACTTGCTTTAAGAGTCTTCAGCCAGACTTCCTCTTTTTTTAGAGGTCTTCAAGTTCAATGGTGGTCTTGTCCCTGACCACATGTTCACCATTGTATTGCTTCACCCTTTGTTCATTCACCTTGAAGGTGGTGTTGGTTGCTTCATCGAACAGGTCCACGGCTCCATGAGGATATATCTTTAACAATTTGAAAGGGCCTGACCATCTGGATTTCAATTTCCCAGGAAACATGTTGAGTCTTGAATTGAACAATAAGACCATTCCTCCTTCAACCAATTCTCTTCTTTGAATCTTTTGGTCATGCCAAGCCTTAGTTTTCTCATTGTAGATGGCTGAATTCTCGTAGGAAAAGTGTATAATCTCTTTAATCTCAATCAGTTGTAATAGCCTAGCTTTCCCTGCCCTGTCATGGTCAAAATTGAGCTTTTTGATGGCCCAATATTCTTTGTGTTGCAATTCAATAGGGAGGTGGCAAGCTTTGCCATATACAAGTCTGTAAGGTGACATTCCCAATGGTGTTCTGGAGGCTGTCCTATAAGCCCATAAAGCATCATCCAATTGTAGTGACCATTCCTTCCTTGTAGGACCCACCATCTTCTCCAGCATCCACTTGATCTCTCTATTAGACAATTCTGCTTGCCCACTTGTTTGAGGGTGGTAAGCAGTAGCAATTTTGTGCTTGACTCCATATTTTTGCAAGAGAGTCTCAATTAGCTTATTGCAAAAATGAGAACCCTCATCACTGATGATAGCCCTTGGAGTTCTAAATCTGGTGAAAATATTCCTTTGAAGAAATTTGCTCACTCCCTTGGCATCATTGTTACGTAAAGCAACAGCTTCCACCCACTTTGATACATAGTCCACTACTACAAGGATATATAGATTGCCATGAGAAGGAGGGAAAGGTTCCATGAAATCCATTTCCCAAACATCAAAGAGTTCAATCTCTAAGATGTTGGTTAAAGGCATCTCATGTTTGTTAGAAATGTTTCCTGTCCTTTGGCATCTATCACGTCTCTTAACCATATCCTGAGCATCCTTGAACAATGTAGGCCAGTAATACCCTGATTGTAGCACCTTTGCACCTGTCCTGGTTCCTCCAAAGTGCCCACCACAAGGTGCAACATGACAATGCTGTAGCACTTGGTGTTGCTCTTCTTCTGCAAGGCACCTTCTCATCAATTGGTCTTGGTATTTTTTGTAAAGGAAGGGTTCATCCCAATAATACTGTTTCACTATGTGGAAGAACCTCTTTTTCTGCTGATAATTCATGTCTGCAGGCAGCACCTTGCTAATTAGAAAGTTCACAATATCAGCAAACCAAAGTGTTGTAGCATTAAACGTTATAGCTCTTGGTGTGGTAGCATTAGCCACTACAGCATCAGATGATGTAACAGTCACTACTAGCAACTTTTCATCTGGAAAATATTATTTGATTTCTCCTTCTGTTGTACCTGCATTTTCTCTTTCAATTCTAGACAAATGGTCAGCAACTTGGTTCTCCACCCCCTTTTGTCACGTATTTCCAAATCAAATTCTTGGAGGAGGAGAACCCGTCTAATTAGCCTTGGCTTTGCATCTTTTTTGGAGATCAAATACTTGATGGTAGAGTGGTCTGTGAAAACAATTACTTTTGTGCCAACCAAGTATGATCTAAACTTATCAAATGCAAAGACAACAGCTAATAGCTCTTTTTCAGTGACTGTATAGTTTAATTGAGCTTCAACAAGTGTTTTACTAGTATAATCAATTGAATGAAAAACCCTGTCATACATTTTCCCCAACACAGCTCCAACGGCATAGTCACTGGCATAACACATGAGCTCAAAAGGTTTACTCCAGTTAGGTGTCACAATGACTAATGCAGTCACTAAAGTTTTCTTCAATTTTTGAAAAGCTTCCAGGCATGGTTCATCAAAGATAAAAGGTGTGTCATTCTGTAGCAGCTGACACAGAAGCTTTGAGATTTTGGAAAAGTCTTTGATGAACCTCCTGTAGAATCCAGCATGACCAAGAAAGCTTCTGACACCTTTAACACTAGTAGGAGGGGGTAATTTCTCAATGACTTCAATCTTTGCTCTGTCCACTTCCAATCCCTTCTTGGAAATTCTGTGCCCCAAAACAATCCCGTCTTGCACCATGAAGTGGCATTTTTCCTAATTGAGAACTAGGTTTGTTTCCTCACATCTAATCAGAATCTTCTCTAAGTTGGCCAAACACAACTGAAATGTCTCCCCAAACACATAAAAGTCATCCATGAACACTTCCACGGATTTTTCAATGAAATCTGAGAAGATTGCCATTATGCATCTTTGGAAGGTTGCAGGGGCATTGCACAGTCCAAATGGCAATCTTCTGAAAGCAAAGGTTCCATAGGGACATGTGAATGTTGTTTTCTGTTGATCCTCAGGAACTATTGTTATTTGATTGTAGCCAAAATAACCATCTAAGAAACAATAGAATTCATTTCCTGCAAGCCTATCCAACATTTGGTCAATGAAAGGGAGAGGGAAAGGTTCCATAGGGACATGTGAATGTTGTTTTCTGTTGATCCTCGGGAACTATTGTTATTTTATTGTAGACAAAATAACCATCTAAGAAACAATAGAATTCATTTCCTGCAAGCCTATCCAACATTTGGTCAATGAAAGGGAGAGGGAAATGATCCTTCTTTGTAGACTTGTTGAGCTTTTTGTTGTCCATGCAAATCCTCCACCCTGTAACTATTCCTGTTGGTATCAATTCATTCTTGTCATTTGTGATCACTGTCACACCCCCCTTCTTTTGAACACATTGCACAGGACTCACTCATGCACTATCAGAAAATAGGGTAGATAATGCCTGCATCTAGCCACTTGATAATTTCTTTCTTCACCCCCTCTTTCATAATAGGATTAAGTCTCCTCTACCTTTCAATGTCGTTCTTGGAATTTTCATCCAAGACAATTCTGTGCATGCAGATAGTTGGACTAATTCCTTGAATATCAGACATTTGCCACCCAATTGCCTTCTTATGTCTCTTTAGGGTAGTAATGAGATCATGCTCTTGCTCTTTTGAGAGGTCGGAAGCAATGATCATAGGTAATGTGTCATTTTCCCCTAAATAGACATACTTTAGGTGTGTGGGAAGCTCTTTGAGCTCAAGTGAAGGTGGTTGCTCAGTGGAAGGAACATTCTTCTTGAGGTTTGAGTTTTCTTGCTCAAGTGACTCATATCTTCTGGCCCAAACCTCTTTCACGGTCATTTCTTCTTCTTAAATTGCTCCTTCTTCAACAAGTTCATGTTTCCCATTATTGTCCAAAATCTTTCCCAAGTGGTCATTGCTTTTGTGAAATTGTTTTTGAACCACTTGGTCGAGAGAGACCACAAATGAGCATTCTTCTCTATTTTCTTCAGGATACTTCAAAGCATTCAGGACATTGAATTTGACTTCTTGATCATTGACCCTCATGGTTAATTCTCCTTTCTGCACATCAATCAATGTCTTTCCAGTAGCTAAGAATGGTCTTCCTAAGATAATAGGTACCTCCTTATCTGCACCAAAATCAAGAATAACAAAATCCACGGGGAAAACAAATTTGTCAACTTTGATTAGCACATCCTCTAGTATCCCTTCAGAATTGGCAAGAGTCCTATCAAATAGCTGAAGAGTACCAGAGGTAGGTCTGGCAGTTCCTATACCCAGTTGTGTATATATGGACTTAGGCTTCAGAGATAGGATTGCCTGGATATTCTTCATACAGGTGCTCTCCTCCACAATAAACACAACTAGTTGAACCTGGAGGAGCTTGTTCAATGGCAGCCACAGTTGGTTCAGCTGCTGCTGTAGCGTTGGAGGTATTCATGTTTTTAATCATGTTGATGAGAGAGGCAAGTTGTGCTGATAGAGCTGAAACTTCACTGATTTCATGGGCTCCAGCTACCTTCTTCTGTGGAGTTAGCCTTTTTGTTGGCCACTGGTAATTGTTGGTTGCAATGTTGTGTATCAATTCACAAGCTTCATTTTAAGAGGTCTTCAGTAACACACCCCCAGAGGAAGCATTAAGCATAAGTTTGGTATGTGGGTCCAATCCATTATAGAAGGTTTCCATTTGAATGATCACTGGTATACCATGATGTGGACATTTCCTCAACAACTCCCATATTTCCCATGCTTCAAACAGTGATTCAGATTCTTTTTGTTTGAATGCAGTAACTTCATTTCTCATTGTTGCATTTTTACTAGGTGGACAATATTTTGCCAAGAATTTTTCAGCTAGTTCATTCCAAGTGTGGATAGAGTTAGGCTCTAGTGAAGTTAACCAAGTCTTTGCTCTATCCTTCAAGGAATATGGAAAAAGTTTTAGCCTAAATGCATCATCACTAACTCCTGGAATAATAAAGTTAATGCAAACCTCCAAAAATTGTTTTAAGTGCAAATATGGGTCCTCTTGGGGAAAACCACCAAATTGACCTACTGTTTGGAGCATTTGAAACATCATGGGTTAAATTCAAAATGAGTTGTTTGAAGAACAGGCCTGGCTATGCTTGTCTCCATAGTTTGGGGATCAAACACAGCATAGTCCCTCATAGGTGTGTCCCTATCATTTACCATGTCTACAGGACCTTGGTTGATGAATTGCTGTTTGTACCAGTCTTCTTGATCATGCAATGTGGGAGTGGGTGGACCTCTACCTCTCCCACCTGGGTCAAATCTACCTCCTCTACCTGATTTGGTTCTACCACCATGTGTGGTACCTTTTCCAGAGTTTGACCTGTCACCTTGATCAGACATTGTATGTCTAAGTTGATGTCATCTCTGAAGTCGCCTCAGTCTTCTAAATCTCCTTTCTGGTTCGGGATCCAACTCAAATTCTGGTTGTTGTGACCTGGGCATGCGCTATAGCACCTGTTGCCGTAGCACCATGGAACAAACACTAGAGTAAAATCTTCACTAAATGCTAAAAACTTAAACAATAAAAATTAAATGCAATCCCCGGCAACGGCGCCAAAAACTTGTTGGTTCGAAGAGTAGTTTGTGCAAGTGTACAGATTGGCAACAAGTAATATATTGATAAGTAGAGATCGTACCCACAGGGATTGAAGTTAATTTTAAAGTTTAAATGGTTAACACACTAGTGAACCAAGCAGAATATTCACATCAAGTTTATGGGGATCGATTGGTGGATTGTTCCTTGATCCTCCTGCCATAATTCTGCAAACGATACACCAAGTATTAAGTTGATCAGTCTCAATGTCTCTTAGCATCATAAGAAGCAATATAGCAGAATTACTCAAGGGACAACCAACCCTAAAACTAATCTAAGCCCGACTAGGGCGAACTGCTCTGATACCATAATGTAACACCCTAGTATTTCTAACTTGTAGAAATACCAAAATACACAGCATGGCATGCATCAAAGTTGACTTGTATGCCTGGAATATTGAACACAACTAAAAACTTCGATAAATAATTATCCACAGTCACTTGGACCTCATTAAACTTGACATAAGGTACTTGAGTCTCATGACTTATAAACTTTTACAGCCTGGTGTTCAATATCCAAAACATAAGTAGCGGAAACGATTTACAACTGTTAGCGAGTAATAGTTATACAATCGGAACTACAAAGACAACAAAGGGAAAATGGCATAATCATAAAACTGAATCTTCAATAACAGCTCCATAAAACACACCGCCTAGTCGTGCTTCGTCGCCTTTGCCTTTCCATGTTTCTCTGTAAAAACCACAATTATAAAGGGTGAGATAAACATTATCTCAGTGAGTCCTATCGAGACCCCTTTCTAACACTATCGGTTCATTATGCTTGACCTTTGAACTCGTAGCCCTAATAAGCGACTACGTGAATATCTTATTCTTTCGTAGCCCGATTCTGGATAGCTACGTGCTTTAGCTTTTACTTAGCATAAAATCATGCTTCTATTGTCCGTAGCCCAATTCTGGATGACTACGTACAATTCCTTTTCTTTAACTTAGCATAACACCTCAAGCCACTTTCTTTATTTTTCTATGGCTTTTGGTGAACCCAATCCACTAACCACTAATTAGCGGGCAAACCTCATGGGGCCTAGGTTTTAGGGCTCATGACTTTCCCTCCCCTATTATGCTAATCCTTGGGGTCGTCACCCTTGATATACATATATAATTATATGTATGCCATCTTTCTTTTCTTTAAGGGAATAACTTGACTTTTGTGAACATAATGTCCCACTAACAAAACCTTAAACTTAGCTTTGATGAACTTATAGTCCATCTCATTATTGGGACTTAGGGTTTTCCTCTCACGTCATTGCTAAAACAATGTTTTAAGCAATTCATATTACCTTACTTATAACTTAGGGAATTCTCCCCAATTCAACCCAAACATAGGCAATTCCAATGAACTATGGTTATTTTATCATTTAATAGGGTTGGAAAGGGATTAGAACGCAATTGGAACCGTTCGGATTGGCCTAAGACGTATTTTGAAGTTGGGTAACAGAAGTCTACGCACGCTCCGTGGCGCACGATCCGTGCGTGTTTTCAAAATATTTTGAACACGAATACGAAGAGTACGCACGGTCCGTGCCCTAGGGACACACGGTCCGTGCTATGTCTTTAAATTTTTACAGGCATCCTGTGAACAGGACGCACGGTCCGCGCCACTGGGGCGCACAACTCGTGCGTGTTCATCAGTAGCCCAAAAACTGTGATTTTTCCTGAAAACTTCGTCGTTCCGATCGTTCCAATACTCGTTCCGATAAATTCCCGAACATCAAGACACATAATTTCAGTCCAGAACAACAATCAATTAAAAAAATTGCAACATCATTCAATCAATCGTATAAGTTATCGTTAAAATTAATTTCGTAAAAACGGTTTTGGACTCGATTCCTTTTTGAAATAAAACGCGAGACACATGGATTCTGAGACATGCAAACTCAGTATCAAATAAACATCCCTAAGCGAGTATAGAACTCACCTCTTGCGATGACAAACGCAAACAACAACAGCAAACGAAGTTCCTACGACAACGAGATGTCCCAAACGATTCCAAACTCGAATTTCAAGCACCCACGAGACTGAAATCGCCTCAATGTTACCCTAGCTCCCATGACTTGGCTCCAATGCTTTCATCTAGCAATGTAGGTTCTGAACTACCTCAAACTAGCTACCAATCGAACATACAAGCTACATTCAACTCCTATGATACATTTTTGGCTATCTTGAGCTTGAGGCTCTACAATGGTGAAATGAGATGGAGGAGCTGGTTTTAATGGTGTATAAATCTCTCACATGCATCCAAGTTTGGCCATAAGCTCTCCTTCTCTTCTCTCCCTTGCACTCGCGACCTCTCTCTCTCTCTCTCTCTCTTTTAGCTTCTCTTTCTTTTCAAATTCTGATTTCAGCAAACTGTGGGAGTTAGTGTTGGTCATGGGAGTGTTTTGGTGAGCTGAGGTAAAAGAGCTAGGGAATTGACCAATATGCCCTTAAGTGAATCATCCTCCACAATCTCACTTAAATCTATCTTAATCCATTTTTATCAACAAATAATCACCAAGTTTGACAATTAATTAACTATGACATATCATCAATTCTGACTAATTATTCAATTTAGCTAAATAATTACTTGTAATCTCTTGCTAATTTCGATAAATGAAATTAGTTAAATTGGGGATGTTACACAAACCAAAATGTTCATATTACCGAAAATAACAAGAAGAGTCGCGGTTGCAAAGATACAAAACGTGACTTCCTATTCATAAACGGCTGATGACGCTATAGCATAGCTTCACAGCGTAAGAAATGATGATCTTCACTTGAAAAACAAAAACTTGAAGTGGAGGATTAATGGAGGGAAATGGTGTCAAGTTTTTCTCTCTAAAAACTCTCTGAATCTCGAATGAGTGAGTTGTGTGGAGAAGATGATAGATATATTTCTTTATTCCCCAAAAAGTAGCTTTCCAAAAAGGTGGACTTGACATATCTCATTATCAAAAGTGAGCCTTCAATAACAAGTGGACAAGTGATCACGCTAGCCACTAGTGGGCTTCCGCGTCAGGTCCTAAGGGCAGAGGGAAGATACGCTGACTTGACATAAAGCGATAGGTGCCAAAATGTAATTTTTCATTTTGATCTTCAGCTGACCCACCGTCATATAGCGCTATAGCGCTGAACGCTACAACACTAACAAAACATTAAAACATTCACAAGGGCACCAACTGTGCCAAATGATAACAAATTAGCTTCCAACCCTTCTTTTCTCTAAATAGTTGATATTTACTAAATAAAGATGGAATATTACTTGAGAACTTGCGTGAATTTAAGTATTAAGAGCATAAATAATTCATATAAATATTAGTTATCAGTCCTCAAACACATGTAGCGAAGACATCGTTACTCACAGGCCTGACTTCTTTTTTCCTTTCCCTTTTCCATTTGCGCAACACCAATGATGTTCTCAATTTCTATCCCTTTGTGTGTTTACCTTTATCTTCAATGCTTATTAAGCACGTTCTTTGCAGACCATGGAGTTTGTGAACACGAAGTCACAATATTGGAGATCTATGTTCAAATGCATTTTATTCAGAGGACGTTCTTTCGGTTTTTCTTGGGTTTCTTGATGAACGGTTTTGGTACTTGTTCGGACCTGATGGTTTATTAGATCGAAAATACAATAGTATTAACTGGTATTTCGTGTTGCAGACTTGCAGTTCATCACCGATTTCTTTCACGACTGATCTGTGTAAGTAACGACCAAATTCCATTTTTTCACTTTGTTTTCTTCTTGGTTGAATTCGCCTCACTATACCTTAAGCTTGTTTTCGGTTATGTTTGGTGAAATTAAAGCTAGTCATGGAAGCGCAAATTGAATTACCAGTAGGTTAACCTTTCGATGTTGGTGCCTCTAAAAGAATCCGCCACACCTTTTTCAATCTTCAAGATTTTATTTCTTTCTTTTTGTAAAGAGTATCGTTATCGTAACACTAGGTGTTAGCTATGATTACATACTTTCCTTTTTCAATCAGTACGTCTTAAAATCATATTTCTTTCCTTTTTCAATCAGTACGTCTTCAAAAGCTTTCATAATATTCTCATATCAGATGTTACTACTGGATTAGAAGTACCAGCGGACTCTGAGATATTTAGTGAATTTAGTCTAGTGGTGGGTGGTAGAGTGGATGATGAGTCAATAGAATCATGAACATCATCTACACATTTCCTAATATTTGTAATGAAAAAATATCATTTCCATGTTGTAATGAAAAAATATAATTTCCATGTTTCCTATGTGTCGACATGATGAACATATTGCAATTAATATCTTTATTATTTAAAGACACGAGTACATAAATTAACATTTTTCTCATCTAAAAGAGGAGTACTTTTGGAAACTCTCTTTTCTACATTATGTGATATTAAAAAGAACAAAAAAAAAAACAAACAAACTGAAGAGTCTATTGGTAGAATAAAGACATCCCGACATATAATTGAAAGTCTTCATTTTTTTTCTTGAAAGAATATGAATTAAACTCTTTCATATATATATATATAATCATTACAAATAAATAAAAAACAAAATAGATGCTCTCATGAAATTAACCTGGCATCACACCTTAATTTATTACTACATCTGATACACTTTATAAGAAACAATGCAGATGTAGTTCTAAACACCTTAACGTTACAAAGAAGTTACTTGTGATGTTCATTTTATGGACCATAGATAAAGAGTTGTTATTCTAAATTAAGTAAATTGATATTGATTTTTCTTTTATTGATTGTCTAGTAAAATCTAATTTTTATTTTATTAATATATTTAACAAATACTTAAAATTTTAACAAAATATAATACAATAGTAATAAATAAATTAAAATATTAAGCATGCTTAAATTTTTTTTATTTTAAATTATGTTTTCTACATAATTTTTATCCATTACATTGTTTCCTAAGACATTTCTTAATTCAATTATATGGGATATTGATTAGTTAGTTTTAAATCTTTGCCCAACACACTTCAAATTTTAAGGTAGGAATCACGCATTTCTTTACGGTTTGCATCAATTGGAATACTACTTCATCTCTAAATATAAGTAAAATTGGAATACTAATCATCTCTAAATATTATTTTTTTTCACCAAAAAAAAATATAAGTAAAAGTGGGTCAAACAATAGTTAATATATTTGATTTAAATTTTGGACCAAATAATCAACTTCTGTTAAATCTGCAAGCTAATCATAAATTTCTTCAACCCAATTACTCATATTCATATTCATTCACATGCAAATATCAGAGTAAATTGTTCAAGCAAATACAACTTTCAAGTCTGAAACACCACCAATATTTCCTTATTTATCATTTTTTAACACTAAGTATATGACTTCTATCTTTATATTGGATACACCAACAATATTATTTTTTAGAGAGCATTATTTCTTATTGAATATTAAAGGTGTTGTTAATTAACTAACAACTTGGGAAGGGAATCCCACAAGATTTAGCAACCGTTTTGGAACCAGGATAGTTAAGATATTGCTTTAGGCTTGGGTTTCTAAGATACCCACATAAGCATGACCTTTGATCCTTCAATTTCTCACAACATGCACTCGAAGGTGGAGAATTGGAAGTCATTGCACTAAGACAAGAGCTCAATTCCGCTGGGCTGCAAGTTACACCCTCCGCAATTGGTAAATACATCTCCACCATAAGCACTGCCACTAGCATCATTGAATTTTGTTATAAGGAAAGATGTGCTTAGAAAATGAGCCTCTTTGGCACTTTATATAAGTGGAGACTAGTAGTGGGTTTGGTTCGGTTCTCTATGAGTTAAATATGTTATTTTTATCCTATTGGCTTGATAATTTATATAATGACAATATATGTTAAATATGTTATTTTTGTCTTATTCGCTGTATGAGTTATATTATATGTTATTTGTGTCCTATTGGATTTATAAGTTTTTTTAACCGAGACAGTACGAGTTAAATAGGTTATTTTTGTCCTATGGGATTTATAAGTTTTTTTAACCGAGACAGTACGAGTTAAATATGTTATTTTTGTCCTTTATAATTTGTAAATTTTATTGCTACTCTTTATGAAAAATTTTGCTCACTTTTAGTTTCATATTATCATTCTTCAATGCTTTTAGTCCCTTCACGAATTTTAGTAATGCTTAGTTCAATTGACAAAATGCTTAAATTGTTTGGCTGGATATCATGTCTAGGTTCGGACCCAGGACCTTACAGTTGTGTGTGAGTTTCAAGTGACTTTTTCGCCACTCTGTCTACGTACCAAAAAAAAAGCTTTGACGGGTGAAATTGTGGGGACTAAAAGTGAGTAAATTCTTTTAGGAACTAAAAAAAACTAGCAAATTTTGTATGGAACAAAAACATATTTAACCCTTGGGTATCTTTTTGAGGGGTTAAGATATTCTCCATTTATTATAAGAAATACATGATCCATTAATATAGTTTTGCGAGCATAAACACACACATTCTTAAATAGTATGTATTTATATATATATATATATATATATATATATATATATATATATATATATATATATATATATATATATATTAGACATTTTTATATTTCACACATCCATTTATTTTGAGAAAATGAGAGGATCTCTATACGTAAAAAAGTCTGTTTTTGTTTTGGCAAATAACATTAATTGGAAAAGTGGGTAAAAATGTTTTTAGATCCCATAGATTTTCCTAATTCACATTTGGTCCTATAAAAATTGTCATCGACTCTTAGTCCTTGCAAATTTTTGGTCTACAATTTTAGTCCCTATAAAACAATAGTAAATCTAGGTATTATCAGAATGGCACCAAGCTTTATAAACTCTATGTTTTATGATAGAAGTGTATGCAAAATATAACCTCAAAATTTGAATTCTATATTTCCTTCATATTGATTCTTAAGTTTTTTAACGGAGACAGTACGAGTTACATATGTTATTTTTGTCCTATTGGATTTATAAGTTTTTTTAACCGAGACAGTACGAGTTAAATATGTTATTTATGTCATTTATAATTTGTAAATTTTATTGCTACTCTTTATGAAAAATTTTGCTCACTTTTAGTTTCATATTATCATTCTTCAATGCTTTTAGTCCCTTCACGAATTTTAGTAATGCTTAGTTCAATTGACAAAATGCTTAAATTGTTTGGCTGGATATCATGTCCTAAGTTCGGAACCAAGACCTTACAGTTGTGTGTGAGTTTCAAGTGACTTTTGCCACTCTGTCTACGGACAAAAAAAAAAGCTTTGACGAGTGAAATTGTGGGACTAAAAGTGAGTAAATTCTTTTAGGAACTAAAAAAAAAACTAGCAAATTTTGTATGGAACAAAAACATATTTAACTCTTGGGTATATTTATGAGGGGTTAAGAAATTCTCCATTTATCATAAAAAATACATGATCCATTAATATAGTTTTGCGAGCATAAACACACACATTCTTAAAATAGTATGTATTTAATTATATATATATATATATATACTAGACATTTATATATTTCACACATCCATTTATTTTGAGAAAAAGAGAGGATCTCTATACGTTAAAAAGTCTGTTTTTATTTTGGCAGATAACATTAATTGGAAAAGTGGGTAAATATGTTTTTAGATCCCATACAATTTCCTAATTCACATTTGGTACTATAAAAATTTTCGTCGACTCTTTGTCCTTGCAAATTTTTGGTCTACAGTTTTAGTCCCTATAAAACAATAGTAAATCTAGGTATTATCAGAATGGCACCAAACTTTACAAACTCTATGTTTTATAATAGAAATGTCTGCAAAATATAACCTCAAAATTTGAATTCTATATTTCCTTCATATTGATTCTTAAGTTTTAGCAATTAAAAAGCTCATATTAAGTCATCCATTGTTAAAAATTCTGAGTTTTTAGAGGGGAGGTGTTTATTATGTTGTTAACCTATGCGCATAACATCATTCAAAAACAATAGTATTGACTGAAATTTCGTGTTGCAGACTTGCAATTCAACACCGATTTCTTTCACGGCTAATCTGTGTAAGTAACGACCAAATTCCATTTTTTCACTTTGTTTTTTTCTTGGTTAAATTCGCCTAACTATACCTTAAGCATGTTTTCGATTATGATTGGTGAGATTAAAGCTAGTCATGGCGGCGCCAATTGAATTTTCAGTAGTTTAACCTTTCAATGTTGGTGCCTCTAAAAGAATCCGTCACACCTCCCTTTTCAATCTTCGAGATTTGATTTCTTTCTTTTTGTAAAGAGTATCGTTATCGTAACACTAGGTATTAGCTATGATTACATACTTTCCTTTTTCAATCTTCAAGATTTGATTTATTTATTTCTTTTTTCAAAAGTTTTCTTAATATTCTCATGTCAGATGCTACTACTGGATTAGAAGTAGCAGTCCACTCTGAGATATTTAGTGAATTAATATTTGTAATTTAGTCTAGAATCATGAACATCATCCACACATAATCCCAAAGTTTTCCTAATATTTGTATTGAAAAAATATCATTTCCATGTTTCTTATGTGTCGACATGATGAACATATTGCAATTAATATCTTTATTATTTAAAAACACAAGTACATAAATTAACATTTTTTTCATCTAAGAGATGACTACTTTTGGAAACTCTTTTTTCTATGTTATGTGATATTAAAAAGAACAAAAAAACAAACAAACTGAAGAGTCTATTGGTAGAATAAAGACATCACTACATATAATTGAAAGTCTTCAGTTTTTTTTCTTGAAAAAATATGAATTAAACTCTTTCATATAAATATATATATATATATATATATATATATATATATAATATAATCATTACAAATAAATAAAAAACTAAAGAGATGCTCTCATGAAGTGAACCTAGCATCACACCTTAATTTATTACTACATCTGATCCACTTTATTAGAAACAATGCAAATGTAGTTCTAAGCACCTTAACGTTACCAAGAAGTTACTTGTGATGTTCATTTTATGGCCCGTAGATAAAGAGTTGTTATTCTAAATTAAGCAAATTGATATTGATTTTTCTTTTATTGATTGTCTAGTGAAATCTAATTTTTTGTTTATTAATTTATTTAACAAAATATAATACAATAGTAATAAATAATAAAAAATATTAAGCATGCTTACATTCTTTTTATTTTAAATTATGTTTTCTACATAATAATTATGTTTTCTACATAATTTTTATCCTTTACATTGTTTCCTAAGACATTTCTTAATTCAATTATATGGGATCTTGATTAGTTAATTTTAAATCTTTGCCCAACACGCTTCAAATTTTAAGGTAGGAGTCACGCATTTCTTTGCGATTTGCATCAATTGGAATACTACTTCATCTCAAAATATAAGTAAAAGTGGGTCAAACAAAAGTTAATATATTTGATTTAAATTTTGGACCAGATAATCAACTTCTATTAAATCTGCAAGCTAATCATAAATTTCTTCAACCCAATTACTCATATTCATATTCATTCACATGCAAATATTAGAGTAAATTGTTCAAGCAAATATAACTTTCAAGTCTGAAACACCACAATTATTTTCTTATTTATCATTCTTTAACACTAAGTACATGACTTCGATCTATATATTGAATACACCAACAATATTATTTTTTAGAGAGCATTATTTTTTATTGAATATTAAAGGTGTTGTTTGTAACATCCCCAAGTTTCTTATTTCAATGATTTTATTTAACTGTTGTTTGGGTCAATAATTGATGATTCGAATTGCATGAATAAATAAATTGCTTGTGTGATTGGCAATAGTAAAAACAGGGGGTGTTAATAGTGATCAGATCTTATTACTTTGAGACCATACATGTAACATCCCTAATTTTTAAAATGTGATTCACGGGGAGGATGCTGTAGATGTAAGTCTGGTCTGTGAAAGTTTTGAACATAGCGTGAAGCACTTCCTAAATCCAAACCGGCCATATTATAAAGAGAGAGAGAGAGAGAAAGATATAAAAATTAAAATTGTTATATTATAAAGAAGAAAACAGAAAACAAGAAAAATGATTTTTATTTTAGTAGAGAAATATTGTTTATAAAAATATATATAAATAAAATTTGGTCTTAGATCACTGTTTGTTCATTGTGCTTTTGTTTATGTTTTGTTTAAGCGAAGTGGCGTCTATGGATATAGTGTAGTATATAGGAAATAAAAAAGAAAGGAAAGAGAAAAAAACGAAAAGGAGGTCGTTTGTGATTTGATTAGATTAGATGTGAAACTTATTCTGTACCTTGCAGTATTGGGTTGACTGCAGTTGGTAGGTCTCTTGCTGCCTGGCAGGAGGTTAGTGTGAGCCCGGGGGTACCTGCGAAGCCACTTCCACTACAAAAAAAACACTAATTAGCGACGGACATTAGCGAGGGACTAGTTGTCCCTCGCAAAAACAGTCATTAGCGAGGGAATTAGCGAGGGCATAGAGCTGTCAATTTTTTTGTCATTAGCGAGGGAATTAGCGAGGGAACTGTCCCTCGCTAATGACTGCCCTCGCTAATTCCCTCGCTAAATTTTGCTTTTCAGATGATGGGACTCAGCGCAGGGGTTGGTAAAGGTGCAGAAATTAGCGAGGGACAGTTCCCTCGCTAATTCCCTCGCTAACGTTAACTTTTCAGATGATGAGACAGTTCCCTCGCTAATTCCCTCGCAAATTTTTTTTCTTTTTTCCTTTATATCCGTTTACACCTTCACTCTTCTTTCTCACTCACTCACTCTTCACCATTCCTCTTCCCTTCCTCTTCCCCCTTCCACTTCCTCTCACACCCTTCTTCTCTCTTCACTCTTCCAACACCACCACCACCACCATCATCACCACCTCCTCTCACACTCTTCTTCTCTCTTCACTCTTCCACCACCACCACCACCACATACCTCCTACCACTCTCACTCACTCTCTCTTACTCTTCACCACCACCAACCCACCACCCCACCACCACCACTCTCACTCTTCTCTCTTTCTCCCTCTCTCTCTCTCTTACTCTTCTCCTTCTCTCTCTACTCTAAACCACCCATCACCACCACCACCACCACGCCACCACCACCACTCTCACTCCTCTCTCTCTTTCTCCCTTACTCTTCTCCTTCTCTCTACTCTAAACCACCCATCACCACCACCACGCCACCACCACCACCACACCACCACCACCACGCCACCACCACCACCACCACACATCACCACAAAATTAATAATATAATATAATATTCATTAATTAATATATATAAAAAAAAAACAAGCCATTCAGCACTGGACACGTGTCATTTTTTTTTGAAAACTGCAGTCATTAGCGAGGGAATTAGCGAGGGAAAAAGCCGTCGCTAATTCCTGCGCATTTACCAACCCCTGCAACTGAGTCCCATCACCTGAAAAGCTGCAGTCATTAGCGAGGGAACTAGCGACGGCATAGTCCATCGCTAATTAGCGAGGGATCCAACTTCCCTCGCTAATCCCATTTGCGAGGAGGGAATTAGCGAGGGAACCAGTCCCTCGCTAAGTCCCTCGCAAATAACCATTAGTGAGGGAATCAGGTCATTTTGCGAGGGAACTGTCCCTCGCTAATGACTAATTTTTTTGTAGTGTTCGACGCTCAAGTCAGTATTGAGAATAGATGAGTAATTTCGCTAGGAATGAGAGAGGTTACCTTATGAAGGCTATGGGAGCCGGTCTTTATAGGTAATCGTGCCCATTTGTGAATCGTCGAATCAGTAGAATCGATCTCAACCATTCAAGTGTGATGGCCTTAATTGGACTTGTATGTTGTGGATATGGGCCGAAATGATTGAACCATTCCATATCCAATTGCTAAATGCACCTCCTGGTATTGCTGAATGGACCTCCTGGTCCAGTCCAGAACAGTTGCCCCCCAAGCCGAGATTATTCCGAAGGATAGTCTTGGCTTGAAGAATTTTTGTCGATCTACCCGAAGCGTTACTTCATCTGTCCTGTCGGGTCAAATAAGATCTCTTCACCGCGACCGTGACTCACACCTACCTTGGTGTAATCCTTGTACCAGGCACCTAGCTGGGGTGTCGTGTCCTGATGTTGGCGCCATACTGGGTGCCTTGTGCCCAGATGCTGCGTCCAGATGTTGGCGCCCCCCTGGGAGCCTTGTGCCAAGATGCGGTATCCTGATGTGGGCGCCCTCTTGGGCGCCTTGTGCCATGCGTCATGATGTTGGGGACCTCCTGGGCGCCTTGTCCCAAGGTGCTGTGTTCTGAAGTTGGCGCCCCCCTGGGCGCCTTGTGCCATGCCCCCTAATGTTGGCAGCCTCCTGGGTGCTTTGTTGTTGTTCGTTATTGTTCTCGTTTGTGTTGTTGATAGCGCCCTCATAGGCGCCTGGGTGCTTGGTTGCTAAGCGCTGGATACCTCATTGCGAAGCAGGATTTGGCCCCCTCCTGGGCGCCTTGGGTGCCGGCCTGGATGTGCTTGGTGCCATCCTGCCGAACCTGTTTTGGCGCCCCCTAAGGCGCCAGGGTGCCGGCCTGGATGTGCTTGGTGCCATCCTGCGAAACATTTTTTGGGGCCCTCTAGCTAGGGCGGTGGGTACCGGTTTGCGCTGCGCTGGCTTCTTCCTTGCGAAGCAGGCTTTGGCGCCCTCCTGGGCGCCTTGGGTGCTGGCTTGCAATGCGTTGGCTGCCCCCTTGCGACGCGTTTTGGCGCCCTCTTGGGCGCTGGGTGCCGGTTTGCGCCAGGCTGGGTCTCGGCTTGCGAGGGGGGGTTTGGCGCCCTCCTGGGCACTGGCTGCCCCCTTGAGTCGCGTTTTGGCACCCTCCTGGGAGCTGGGTACCGGTTCGTGCTAGGCTGGGTGCCGGCTTGTAACACGAATTTTGGCGCCCTCTAGGGCGCCTGGGTGCCGGTTTCGGCACGCTGGCTGTCTCCTTGCGTCAAGTGTTTTGGCGTCCTCTGGGGCGCCTGGGTGCCTTCCAGGATGTGCTTGGTGCCATCTTACAGAACCAGTTTTGGCGCCCTCTAGGGCGCCTTGGTTCCTTCCTGGATGTGCATGGTGCCATCCTGCAGAACATGTTTTGACGCCCCCTACGGCGCCTGGGTGCCGGCCTGGATGTGCTTGGTGCCATCCTGAAGAACATGAGGGCGCCTTGGTGCCTTCCAGGATGTGCTTGGTGCCATCCTACAGAACATGTTTTGGCGCCCCCTAGGGCGCCTGGATGTGCTTGGTGCCATCCTGCCGAACCTGTTTTGGCGCCCCTTAGGGCGCCTGAGTGCCGGCCTGGATGTGCTTGGTGCCATCATGGGAAACATTTTTTTGCGCCCTCTAGAGCGCCTGGGTGCCAGCGTGGATGTGCTTGGTGCCATCCTGCGAAACATGTTTTGGGGCCCTCTAGGGAGCCTGGGTGTCGGCCTGGATGTGCTTAGTGCCATCCTGCGAAACATGTTTTGGAGCCCTCTAGGGCGCCTGGGTGCCGGCCTAGATGTGCTTGGTGCCATCATGGGAAACATTTTTTTGCGCCCTCTAGAGCGCCTGGGTGCCAGCGTGGATGTGCTTGGTGCCATCCTGCGAAACATGTTTTGGGGCCCTCTAGGGAGCCTGGGTGCCGGCCTGGATGTGCTTAGTGCCGGCCTGGATGTGCTTAGTGCCATCCTGCGAAACATGTTTTGGAGCCCTCTAGGGCGCCTGGGTGCCGGCCTGGATGTGCTTGGTGCTATCATGTGAAACATTTTTTTTGCGCCCTCTAGAGCGCCTGGGTGCCAGCTTGGATGTGGTTGGTGCCATCCTGCGAAACATGTTTTGGGGCCCTCTAGGGCGCCTGGGTGCCGGCCTGGATGTGCTTGGTGCCATCCTGAGAAACATGTTTTGGGGCCCTCTAGGGCGCCTGGGTGCCGGCCTGGATGTGCTTGGTGCCATCCTGCGAAACATGTTTTGGCGCCCTCTAGGGCGCCTGGGTGCCGGCCTGGATGTGCTTGCTGCCATCCTGCGAAAGAGGTTTTGGGGCCCTCTAGGGCGCCTGGGTGCCGGGTGCTAGGCACCTTCCCTGGTGTCAGATCCTGAGTTGGCGCCCTAGTGCTGGGCGCCTGGGTGCCGGGTGCTAGGCTGTCTTGTCTCATGACATTGGCACCCTTGCTGGCACCTTGAGGGTGCCTTGACCTTGGATCCCTGCTGGGTGGGCGCCGTGACCTTGGTTGTTTTGTGTGACTATCCTTTCAATCCTTTTGCGAGCTTTGTGCTGCTTCTTCTTTGCTAAGGTGATTTTGCTTGGATTTTGGATTTTAAGTAGATAGTTGCTAAGCTTGCCTTGCTTTATGACGATGAGCCGACGCCCGTCGGGACAATTTGTAATGAAGTATACCCTCTTGGCACAGTTTACCAGGACTCGGCCCAGATAGAACTCGCCCAACGGGTTGTGACCACCAAGGTCAGATTGAAGTATCCTCTTGGCACAGTTTACCAAGACTCGGCCCAGATAGAACTCGCCCAAGGGGTTGTGACCACCAAGGTCAGTTGTAAGTATCATCTTGGCACAGTTTACCAGGACTCGACCCAGATAGAACTCGCCCAAGGGGTTGTGACCACCATGGTCAGCTTGAAGTATCCTTTTGGCACAGTTTACCAGGACTCTGCCCAGAGAGAACTCGCCCAAGGGGTTGTGACCACCAAGGTCACTTATTTGTTTTGGGGTGCCATGACATCCTTGACTTCCAATACTTGGAGAGATGATCTTGGCATTTAGCTAATGTTGAGGCTGCCCCTGCGATTTAGGCAGTTCCTCTCTGCATGGTATGTTGGGTCTCAAACTTTCCTCGCTCCACCCCTAATTATGGAGTTAGATCCTTTTTCTTTCTTAATCTTAAGGAATTTTCTTTGGAACAAGTGTTAATGCTAGTGAGCTAGAGCAAAAAATGTAATTGCAAAATGAATTTTTGTTAATCATTCATATCGAGCTTTTTACATTTTCCCTTCGTGCTTTAACATCAGAATTATTAAATGGGCCTAGCCCTAGGTTTAGGTTCTGATGCCCTGCTTCATATTCAAAGTCACGGGTCTCATCCTCCTCTTCATTCACGTATTGGGCAAGCTTCCCTTCGCGGATCAGCTCTTCAATGTCATCCCTGAGGGTGTTGCATTTGCTAGTACTGTGCCCATAACCTTTGTAATAACGGCAATACTTCTTAGAGGTTCGGGCTTTCCTTGGCACGAGAGGTTCAGGCTGTTTGATATCCCGAAACTCCGCTTCGACGCATTCGACAAGGATCTCAGCCTGGGATGTGTTTAGCAGGGTGTACTCTGAGAAGCGACCTTGTCGGGGTCGGGATTCCCGAGAAATTCTCTCATCTTGGGCTCCCTTCTGCCATGGTTCTTCAATGGCCTTGTAAGCCAGCTCTTCCTCCTTACTGCCAACCTTGGCTTCCTCTTGGTATGCCATGTTGTCTTCTTCATAGTCCATGTTGTAACATCCCTAGTTTCGTTAATTTCGGTTTACGAAATTAACTCACGATTTATTATCCGATTAAATGATAAATCGAGTCTCGGACATGGCTATGTCCCGAAAGCAACATTGAATTGCTCGATTTTATGAAATGCACATAAATTATTCGAATGGTGTGAATCGTTGTGGGAATTAAGGCACAAGGGTAAAATCGTCATTTCGCCTCGTATTGAAGATGTATCATCCGATGAAACAATAAACTAGATCCTAGTCATGGTAAGATCATGAAAATGGTATTGTAATTCCTAAGTCATAAGAATGGATAAATGTTTGATGGATTAGAGTGGATTTAAATGAGAATTTCGGAGAAGGGCATTTTAGTCTTTTCACCATTTTAAATAACCCGGCTGGATGAAAATCATCCCCTCACTCTCAGTTTCCTCACAATCAAAAACCCTGAAGAACCAGAAAGAGAGAATGGAGAAATAGAGAGAGAGGGCGAAATGAGAGGGGAAGAAGAAGGGCTTGATGCCATCTCACCTCTTCATGCATGCATGTTCTTCTTTCTCCATTTCCTTCCATTTTTCATTCTCTATCTAAAGATACCAACATCAAGACCTGACTCTCCCTCATTCTCAAAGTGCCATTTTCAAATTTCTCAAGCTCATATGACCAGCAATGGAGTTCTAAGCTTCCTTGGAGTTTGCATGTTACCATTGAAGCTCTACAAGCAACTATTGAAGTTCAACCATCCTATTAGTGTACCTACACTAACTACATTCTGAATTTAGCGAGTTGTACAGTAGGAGGGAGTGCTGTAGTAGATGGAGTGCTGTTTTCGAGCTGAATTTCGCAGCTCTTGATGATTGAGGTTGAAGACACCCACTCAAGACAATTTCTGGGTGAAACCCGTATGAGCTATCTTCATTGTTTACATTGTATCTCCCTGTACACAACTCCTATGAACGTAATCTTTGTTCCTCTGGAAACTAGACACGAAATTCTTCAATATGGGCACAAGAACCATCGGATTTCATTTGGAATGGAGGGAGATATTGCGTCCACAAGTTTCAATTATGAATTAGGCCCAGTACTGACCCAGCCCCTTGTTTTCGCGATAACTCCTAGAATACCGGTTGCATGCGGTTAAAACTTCCTCCATCAGAAAATAGACAAAATTCTCTACGTAATGGGCACTGATTTGAGGGGTTTTGGTTACGAATTGACCTAGATACACTCAATGCAAATCTGTACCCTGATACTGGAAAACATAAGTAAAGCTGAAAATATCGGTTCGTCGAATTTGGGTTCGAGTTGTCAAAGTCTCGAGAGACACCAATTCCATATACCGGAGAGGAGTTCAGTAGCAAGAAGAGTGTTTGAGTTGCTGACTCGAATTGGGCGGAGTGGACCCTTCGTCGGAAGCGGTTTGCACGATTACGGGGATTGTTCGAGTAGTTACGGTTCAATTGTACGAGCGAGGACGTGATTTCTCGGAGGGTCGTCAAACTGGTGAGTTTTACTCACGATTAGGGATATTTTACTATTCTGAACTTGTTTCATTTTCGGTCCTATGGCGAAAACCTTGATTTCGAAACACGTATCGAGTCGACAAACCGTTTTTCCTTAAAATAGCGTTTTACGGTTTTATGAAAGTATATATATTATATATGATTTTTGATTTAATGAATTGGGACTGGAATATGACTGAAATAATATATATATATATATATATATATATATATATATATATATATATATATATATATATATATTCTGTTTTGAGGATGGATGTTGATCGGATTACGGATTGGATACGATCGGAAAAGCGAAACGAAAATAAACGAAACGAAATATGCATCTGTACAGGACGCACGGACCGTACGCCCCTGGGCACGGGTCGTGCGCCCCCTTCTAATTGTTGGCAAGAAACGCATTATGACGCACGGACCGTGCTCCCCTGGGCACGGGTCGTGCGCACCCTTCTGTTACCGGACTCCGAACTTTCGTTTCGTCACTCCTTTCGATTCCAAACCTCTTCCAATCTTGTTCTCAACCAACTATAATGATATTACCTGAATAAATTCATTGTTTTGATTGTTTTCAACTTGATTTGGAGAAAAAAGTTTTGGAAGTACAATTGCTCGAAAAACCGAAAGTTAGAACGCGTGTGGGTTCATGTTTTGTATAAACCAACTGGACTATATGTCAAATTTGTGATATGATTATAAAGCCGGATGTCTAACTTTGAATTCATCAAAACGGGTTATAAATCAACATTAGATATTGATTATCTAGAACTTAAGAGACGGTCCAATGCGGACACGATATATATTTTATTATGTATCACGTTGGGTGACGACCCGACAAGTAGCATACTAGGGAAGAAAGTCATGATCTCTTGCCTAGGCCCTGTATACGTTTTGGCGTGGTCAAACGTGGGTTACCGGGATTACTGAACTGTTGCACGGCCGGTTTATGCTAAGTTAAGAACACGATTCGCCGGGATTAGTGAACTAATGCACGGTCGGCGTACTTTTGTGCCTTCCGAAGGAACTCGTCCAAGCTTCGGGGTTTGTTAACCCCCACGTCCCTTTGAAACAGGCTTCCCTTCTTGAGGCCATCCTTCATCCAAAAGAGCCTCCTCTTGTCTTCAAGGTTCCTGACGTTGGCAGCCTCCTTATTGAACCTTTCCAGATATTCTCCAAGTGTTTCTTTCTCTTTCTGCCTAATTGCCCTAAGAACCTCTTCAGATTTGGGTTTCAACCGGGAGGCAGTGAAACGAGCTATGAACATTCTCGCCAGCTGACTCCATGAGGAGATGGAGTTTGGCTTTAGCTCTTGAAACCACTCTAATGCGGAATTTTCGAGGGTGAGGGGGAAGATTTTACAGTGAACAGGCTCCCTGGCGCCTCTATAGCGCATCATCAGGGAGAAGTGTGACAGATGGCGGTCTAGATCTCCGGTTCCATCATACATCTTGAGAGTTGGCAGCTTTTCCAAGGCCCTTGGGATTCGGCATTCATCCACCCTTCGAGTGAAAGGTCCTTCATTGGAAAACCTTATTGAGTTTCGAGGGAAGGTGTCTTCATAGTCTTAATCTCGATACCTGCGCCGGTCGGGGGATCTCCCCGATGGTGCCTCTAATGGGTATTGACCCGACTCCTTGACCTCTCACGAGAATTAGGGGATGCACGTGAGGAGGTCCTGGAGTGGGAGTCGTGAAGCTGGTAGGTATCATATGGAGGGAATGGAGGGGTCATTGGAGGTGAGCCTGATTCTCCATGCCTGCGCTGCCGAGGGGGGAGAGCGATGTACTGCCTTCGCCTTGGGGGGAACGATAGACGTGATGCCTTCGAGGGGGAGACTGATGGCGTCTTGAAGCCACCGTTGTCGGAGGAGGGATTCCCCAGCTGGGTGGAGGCTGCTCGGGCAGGGAAGCCACACGCCTTTCAATCTGCCTTAGGCGAGCTTCCTGCTGCAGCATAGCTTGAGTGCGATTGCACAGGAGATCCAAAAGTTGGCTCACATTCGAGGGCTGGGCAGGCTGACTGGTACCCTCGTCAGGCAGGCTGGCAACGTTGCCCTCAGGAGTACCCTCTGGTCGGGGTGCGTATATGGCAACGCTTTAAATCCGGGGTCTGCCTCTGGGAGCCATGGAATAGCAAAGAGAAAAGTTCAAGGCATAGTGATGATGTGAAATATAGATATATCCCACTGTGATCGCTTTTGTACCTTGCAGTATTGGGTTGACTGCAGTTGGTAGGTCTCTTGCTGCTTGGCAGGAGGTTAGTGTGAGGCCGGGGGGTACCTGCGAAGCCACTCCGACGCTCAAGTCAGTATTGAGAATAGATGATTTAGCTAGGAACCAGAGAGTGTACCTTATGAAGGCTATGGGAGCCGGTATTTGTAGGAAATCGTGCCCGTTTGTGGATCGTCGGATCAGTAAAATCGATCTCAACCATTCAAGTGTGATGGCCTTAATTGGGCTTGTATGTTGTGGATATGGGCCGAAATTATTGGGCCAATTCATATCCAATTGCTAAATGCACCTCCTGGTATTGCTGAATGGACCTCCTGGTCCAGTCCAAAACAAAACTGAAGAAAGATGGTGTAATAGAAAAATAGATTTCAGAGACAGAAGAGCGGCGATGGCAGAGGGAGTGGAGATAAAGAAAAGGGTACAAGAAGTAGAAACACAAGAAGAAAGAGAGAAATGAGGTTGAACTTGAAGGAGACAAAAGACTCAAAGCCAAGTCATTTGTTTGGGCAACCAAAAGTTTTAAATCATAATTAGTTGGAGAAATCTTTAATACGCTTTCTTACTCCAATTCAATGTCTTCCTCACTCCTATTCTATGAGCGTGATAACAACGCGTCCTTAGATTTGAATACTACCAAACAAATTCACTCGAAGTCTTGGGTTTCTAAGATACCCACATAAGCATGATAGTTAAAATATTGCTTCAGGCTTGGGTTTCTAAGATACCCACGTAAGCATGACTTTTGCTCCTTCAATTTCTCACAACATGCACTCGAAGGTGGAGAATTGGAGGTGATTGCACTAAGACAAGGGCTCAATTCCGCTGGGCTGCAAGTCACACCCTCAGCAATTGATAAATACATCTCCACCATAAGTACTGCCACAAGCATCATTGAAAAAACAACCTTCATCTTTTGAATTGAGTTTTGTTATAAGGAAAGATGTGCTTAGAGAATGAGCCTTTTGGCACTTTATATAAGTGGAGACCAGTAGTGGGTTTGGTTCGGTTCTCTATGAGTTAAATATGTTATTTTTATCCTATTGGCTTGATGATTTATATAATGACAATTTATGTTAAATATGTTATTTTTGTCCTATTCGCTGTATGAGTTATATTATATGTTATTTTTGTCCTATTGGATTTATAAGTTTTTTTTGACCAAGACAGTGTGAGTTAAATATGTTATTTTTGTCTTTTATAATTTGTAAATTTTATTGCTACTCATTATGAAAAAATTTGCCCACTTTTAGTTTCATATTATCATTCTTCATTGCTTTTAGTCCCTTCGTGAATTTTAGTAATGCTTAGTTCAATTGACAAAATGCCTAAATTGTTAGGCTGGATATCATGTCCTAGGTTCGGACCCACGACCTTACAAAGTTGTGTGTGAGTTTCAAGTGACTTTTGCCACTCTGTCTTCATACAAAAAAAAACCTTTGACAGGTGAAATTGTGGGGACTAAAAGTGAGTAAATTTTTGGCTAAAGTGCTCCCGGGGTCCCTTATCTTTATTTAAAGTAACGATTTGGTCCTTTATCTTTTTTTTTGTCCCAAATAAGTCCTTTATGTTTTAAATTTTTGACACATAAATCCTTTTCTGTCACAAATCAGTCCTTTAACTTTCAAATTTTTAACACATAAATCCTTTTTTTGACACATAAATCAGCACCGTTAACGGAAAAGGATTTATGTGTCAAAAATTTGAAAGATAAAGGACTTATTTGGGACAAAAAAAAACATAAAGGACTAATTCGTTACTTTAAATAAAGATAAGGGACCCCGAGAGCACTTTAGCCTAAATTTTTCTAGGAATTAAAAAAAACTAGCAAATTTTGTAGGGACCAAAAACGTATTTAACCCTTGGGTATATTTATGAGGGGTTAAGATATTCTCCATTTCTCATAAGAAATAGTACATGTATTTATATATATATATATATATATATATATATATATATATATATATATATAGTATGTATTTATATATATATATATATATATATATATATATATATATATATATATATATATATATTAGACATTTATATATTTCACTCATCCATTTATTTTGAGAAAATGAGAGGATCTCTATATTTTGACTGAAATTTCGTGTTGTAGACTTGCAATTCAACACCGATTTCTTTCACGACTGATCTGTGTAAGTAACGACCAAATTTCATTTTTTCACTTTGTTTTTTTCTTGGTTGAATTCGCCTCACTATACCTTAAGCATGTTTTCGATTATGATTGGTGAGATTAAAGCTAGTCATGGCGGCGCCAATTGAATTATCAGTAGTTTAACCTTTCAATGTTGGTGCCTCTAAAAGAATCCGCCACACCTCCCTTTTCAATCTTCGAGATTCGATTTCTTTCTTTTAGAAAAGAGTATCGTTATCGTAACACTATGTATTAGCTATGATTTCATACTTTCCTTTTTCAATCTTCGAGATTTGATTTATTTATTTATTTTTTCAAAAGCTTTCTTAAAATTCTCATATCAGATGCTACTACTGGATTAGAAGTAGCGGTGCACTCTGAGATATTTAGTGAATTTAGTCTATTGGTGGGAGGTAGAGTGGATGATGAGTCAATAGAATTATGAACATATATCATCCACACATAATCCCAAAGTTTTCCTAATATTTGTAATGAAAAAATATCATTTCCATGTTTCTTATGTGTCGCCATGATGAACATATTGCAATTAATATCTTTATTATTTAAAAACACAAGTACATAAATTAACATTTTTCTCATCTAAGAGATGAGTACTTTTGGAAACTCTTTTTTCTACGTTATGTGATATTAAAAAGAACAAAAAAACAAACAAACTGAAGAGTCTATTGGTAGAATAAAGGCATCCCTACATATAATTGAAAGTCTTCATTTTTTTTTCTTGAAAAAATATGAATTAAACTCTTTCATATAAATATATATATATATATATATATATATATATATATATATATATATATAATCATTACAAATAAATAAAAAACTAAAGAGATGCTCTCATGAAATGAACCTGGTATCACACCTTAATTTATTACTACATCTGATCCACTTTATTAGAAACAATGCAAATGTAGTTCTAAGCACCTTAACGTTACCAAAAAGTTACTTGTGATGTTCATTTTATGGCCCGTAGATAAAGAATTGTTATTCTAAATTAAGCAAATTGATATTGATTTTTCTTTTATTGATTGTCTAGTAAAATCTAATTTTTAGTTTATTAATTTATTTAACAAATACTTAAAATTTTAACAAAATATAATACAATAGTACTAAATAATAAAAAATATTAAGCATGCTTACATTCTTTTTATTTTAAATTATGTTTTCTACATAATTTTTATCCATTACATTGTTTCCTAAGACATTTCTTAATTCAATTATATGGGATCTTGATTAGTTAATTTTAAATCTTTGCCCAACACACTTCAAATTTTAAGGTAGGAGTCACGCATTTCTTTGCGATTTGCATCAATTGGAATGCTACTTCATCTCAAAATATAAGTAAAAGTGGGTCAAACAAAAGTTAATATATTTGATTTAAATTTTGGACCAAATAATCAACTTCTGTTAAATCTGCAAGCTAATCATAAATTTCTTCAACCCAATTACTCATATTCATATTCATTCACATGCAAATATTAGAGTAAATTGTTCAAGCAAATATAACTTTCAAGTCTGAAACAACACCATTATTTTCTTATTTATCATTCTTTAACACTAAGTACATGACTTCGATCTATATATTGAATACACCAACAATATTATTTTTTAGAGAGCATTATTTTTTATTGAATATTAAAGGTGTTGTTTGTAACATCCCCAAGTTTCTTATTTCAATGATTTTATTTAACCGTTGTTTGGGTCAATAATTGATGATTCAAATTGCTTGAATAAATAAGTTGCTTGTGTGATTGGCACTAGTAAAAACAGGGGGTGTTAATAGTGATCAGATCTTATTACCTTGAGACCATACATGTAACATCCCTAATTTTTAAAATGTGATTCACAGGGATTATAAATAATTTCTTAGACGAGTGAAATAATAATACGTGAATCAGATATGGGTTAGTCGAGAAAACGTAAAGTTATGGCTAAGTAGGAGAAAACTTAGGCAAAAATAAGGATTAGAATGAATTATTGAGCCAAGGGTATTTTGGTCTTTTCCAACCATTTAACCCTCGGCCCATTAAAACATTATCATCCTCTCTTCACTCTCATTTTCCAGCTGAAGTCAAAAAAAGAAACAAAAGAAAGAATAGGAGGAGAGAAAGAGGAGAGTGGGGCGAAGGAGGAGAAGAGGAGAGGAACTCCACCACCATCCAACCCTTTTGCATGTAAGTATCAAGACCACCATTCTTCTCCATTTTCCATTCTCTTTCCAATGGCACCATTTACAGTAGCTGATTCTTCTTCTTTCTTCTCCTACTAAATTCGAAATTGAAGCTCAAGCTTGGCCATTAATGGAGTTTTGAGCTCATAAGAGCTTTGCATGTTCAAGTGAAGGCCAAGTGAGGAAGAACTGAACCTACATTGTGGATTGGATAAGAGTTTGAGGTGTTTCAGTTGCTGGTTTTGAGCTCGTGATTACGGGGATTGTTCGAGAGGTTACCGTCCGATCGTTTCGTGCTCCGACGTGATTTCTCGCGAGTTCTTCAAACCGGTGAGTTTTACTCACGTTTAGTGTTTTATGTTTTGATTGTTGAAATGTTAGTGGAAATCAGTATTTGGATTTCGAAAGAATTTGAGTCGAAACCGTTTTTCGGAAAATAACGCTTTACGGTTTTTATCGAATTTTATATGTGATTGTATGAACTGAGATTGTACTGGTATATGGCTGGAATGTTTGATTGTTTTGTTGGAAATTGGATTGGGTTTCGATTGGAAGCGATCGGAGAAGTGAAACGAAACGAAACGAACAAATAACGAAAATGTGGAATTTCAGTCTAGTACGGGTCGTGCAAGGTCTGGCACGGATCGTGCAAGACCTTCTACCACCGGTTGCCAAAATTTCGTTTCGCCGCTCCTTTCGATTCCAAACCTCTTCTAATTTTCCTTCCAACCAATTGTGATGATATTACCTTGATAAAATCATTGTTTTGAAGATGATCAACATGATTTTGAGAAAAGGTTTTGGAAAACAAAAATCGTTTGAAAAACCGAAAAGTAGACCGCGTGTGGGCACATGTTTTTGAATAATAAAACGGATTACATGCCCAACTTGGTACTGTATTATAACGCCGGATGTTTATTATTGTAATCATCAAAACGGGTTATAGAACAACAATAGATATAGATCTTATCGAATATAGGAGTCGGCCCAATGCGGGTGTGATTTATAGATTATAACGAAAATAGGAGTCGTGTAACACCCCCTTTCTACCCTTTTATTTTACTTAAGAAAATCAGAGTTTAAAAAAAATCATTTTCAATTTCACCACGAGGGTGTCACACATACGTCAAAAAAAAAACCTCAAGTCTCAAATAAAATAGTACGTCGTCAAAGGAGCAATACATAGCACTCCACAATAGGGGAAACTCAAAACATCGAAAACTACGTCATAAAATCCAACGGCAACGCAGCGGAAAAATAAATCAGCTCATCAACGGTATAAAAATCTAAAATACATCAGCAAAACGGCAATTACATCCCCCCAGGTGCTACGTATCAGAGCATGACGACTCGACTCAAGAAGTGAAGCTAAGACCTTCACTGGGAATCACCTGCACGTTACCAACACGGGGGTAACATTCAAACAGGAAAGGGTGAGCATCATTTCATTCCATATAGTAGAAAATATGATAAGGACTAATCATAGGCTACGCACTAGAACAATCAGCATTCAAAACACTAAATATTCACACCACAGTCTTCATTCACATCACTTACAATAACTCATCTCATGTCATGTAGGTGTATGAAATGCAACCCACTCGCGGGCATATGCATGAGGTACCTTTTCACAAACGTCGCTTAGCCCTTAAGGCCTCATCGTCACTTAGCCACTCAGGCCTCAAAACGTCACTGGGTTTATGCACATGGGCATGAGACACTATGACATGCACCACTCACAACACAATTACACAAACACCCAAATCATAGTCAACTATGTGACTAGTCACTTACCGGTTGCTCACAAGGAGCGCAGCACCTGTCAAATCCACAATCAACACACAACGTCACTTGGCCATTTTAGACCTTAACATCACTTAGCCTTTCGGGCCTCAAACGTCACTTAGCCTTGTGGGCCTCATTACATACACAACGTCGCTATTTATAAACATCATCAATTCAAACGATAGCCACTAAGGGCAAAAACGTCATTTGACTAGCCACCAAGGGCATCCTCGTCATTTACACATCATTATCAACAACTTTGGCCACTAGGGGCAAAACAGTCATTTGACTAGCCCCCAAGGGCATCCTCGTCAAAATCATCATTTTTGACACTACCACGTTAAAACTGTTGTTTATACACCAAGAAGGGATTTTTAAAGAGCTCCATATAATTTTTCAATGTCACTGGGACGACCACCGGGGACGGCCACTTGGGCGCCGACAAACCATCAGAAAATAACAATTTTTCATTTTAAAAATTATACCCAAAGATAGACAACGTAAAAAGCTTCATGACACTTTTCGAAACGTTCAAAACGGACGTCTAAGTCAAAAGTTATGTTAAAAATAAGTTTGGGAAAAATCAGGCAACATTCTGAAATTGGCGCCTTAGGCGCCCAGGCAACCAGGCAACACGCGCACTGGCGCCCAGCGCCCTGGCGCGCAACACACGCACACACGCAACACGCCACAGGCGCCCAGCGCCCAGGCGCGCAACACACGCACACACGCAACACGCCACAGGCGCCCAGCGCCCAGGCGCGCAACACACACACGCACAGCATAACGGGCGCCCAGAACCCAGGCGCTGGCACCCAGCGCCCAGCAACGCGCACAGACACACGCACAGCGCCCTTGGCGCCCAGCACAGGGCGCCTGGCGCCCAGAAACAGCAGCAACATAACCCAGAATTTTTCCAACAACACTTCAACACAAAAATTGATTCCTAACAATTTAAAAGTGTAGAAATTCATATTTTTCCAGCAACCAAAAATGCCCTTATTTTAATCAATTTTCTCAAAATTCAATTGGGCACTATCTTCCCCCTCACCTTGGCGCCCTAGGCGCCTATGCACACACTCACCCAATTTGTGAAAACTCAAACACTCCAACATACCAAATCACAGTTTCATGAATACTCAAATGCCACAAGTCATCAAACAAACGCATAACGGATTCATGGCATGCATCAATTCGCATATATAAAAATCAACATCAACAACATATCAAGAACACATCAAGAATCCATGGCATGCATCAATTCGCATATATATATATATATATATATATATATATATATATATATATATATATATATATATATATATGTATGTATATGTAAAAATCAACATCAACAACATATCAAGAACACATCAAGAAATCTAGTCTAACCCTAGATCGAGGACCCATCATATGATCTATTAGATAGAAGGATAGAGCTCCCCTAACCTTTTCAAGAAGAAGAATTCGATGCCCTAGGAGTAGTCACCTACAGAGCCACAGCAACAACGGAGATCCTCTTCCTCCTTGATCTTCGAATTTTTCTCCTCTCTTGGCCGCCCTTGCTCCTTTTTTTCTCACGCTCCTCTCTTTCTCTCTTGCTCTCTCTTTCGATTTTCGCAACCCCTAGCAAAACCCTAACCTCCAACTAACCAAGCCTCTTCGCATACTTGTGGATCATGGGCTTGGGCCTTCCACGCAAGCCCAAGTCATGCAAGTGGCGCCTCCACTCCCTCCTAATACCACCAAAATTAATAAAATTCTAATTAATTAAATTATATTCAATCAATTAATTTAAATTCCTAAATACTTAATTAAATAAATTAATTAAATATTTAGGGTGTTACAACTCTCCCCCACTTAGAATATTTCGTCCTCGAAATTTACCTGATCAAACAACTCTGGGTAGGACTCTCGCATCTTGCTTTCCAACTCCCAAGTCATACTCTCGCCGGCAGCTCCTAGCCAGACCACTTTCACTAATGCAATCTCCTTGCCTCTAAGCGCTTTCACTTCACGATCCTCAATCCGTACGGGCATCGTCTCCACAATGAGATTATCCCGCACCTCTACATCATCCATATGGATCACATGAGATGGATCCGAAACATACTTCCGAAGTTGCGACACGTGAAACACGTCGTGCAAGTTCGAAAGATTTGGCGGTAAAGCCACTCTATAGGCCACATTTCCGATTCTTTCAGAAATCTGATAAGGACCAACAAATCGAGGAGTGAGCTTCTTCGATTTCAACGCTCGACCAACACCGGTAATAGGAGAAACCCTCAAGAACACATGCTCACCCTCCTGAAACTCTAAATCCTTCCTCCGCTTGTCATGATAACTCTTCTGACGACTCTGCGAAGCCTTCATCTTTTCAGGGATCATCTTGATCTTCTCTGTAGTTTCCCGGATTAGGCAACGTCAAAACAGGCGACGTCGTCAATCTCTTTTTCAGTTCCATAAAACTTTCCTCACACCGGGCATCCCAAACAAAAACTTTACCCTTGCAAGTCAACTGAGTCAACGGAAGGGCCAACTTGGAAAAACCCTCGATGAACCTCCTGTAGTACCCAGCCAAACCCAAAAAGCTTCTAATCTCTGTTGCGGACTTCGGAGACTCCCACTCCAACACTGCTTCTACTTTTGCCGGATCAACCGCAATACCATTACCAGAAATCACGTGCCCAAGGAAACTCACCTCTTTCAGCCAGAACTCACACTTCGATAACTTAGCGTACAACTTTTTCTCTTTCAAAACTTCTAACACTGTCTTCAGATGCTCAACATGCTCTTCCTCTGCCTTAGAATAAACTAGAATGTCATCTATAAAGATCACCACAAACCGATCTAGGTAATTATGGAAAATACGGTTCATATATTCCATAAATACACCAGGAGCATTGGTCACACCGAACGGCATCACTGAATATTCATAATGCCCATACCTCGTCCGGAACGCCGTCTTCTGAACATCCTCATCCTTTACTTTAATCTGATGATACCCGGACCTCAAATCAATTTTGCTGAAAACACGGGCACCCACTAACTGATCCATCAGATCGTCGATCCTCGGAAGCGGATACTTATTCTTGATAGTTACCTTATTCAACTGACGATAGTCCACACATAACCTCATGCTCCCATCTTTCTTCTTCACTAACAATACCGGAGCTCCCCATGGTGACACACTCGGTCTCACAAACTTTTTCTCAAGCAATTCTTCAAGTTGCGTCTTCAACTCAGACAATTCCGACGCCGACATCCTGTACGGTGCCATAGACACAGGCCTCATACCAGGCACAAGATCAATCGAAAACTCAACTTCTCTTTCCGGTGGCACACCCGGAATTTCGTCAGGAAAAACCTCAGGAAACTCGCGTACCACCTTCAGTTCCTCAATAACAGCCTGACTCTCAGCAGACAACGAAGCCATCAACGCAAATAACTGAACTCCTTCTTTCTTCAACTTCTTCAACTGACCAGCAGATATCAAAACAGAACTTTCTTCACCGAAACTAACCGACTTGCTACGACAGTTGATATGAACGTGATCATTCTCTAACCAGTCCATGCCTAAGATTACATCCAGACCTCTTAACGGCAAGCAGACAAAATTCACAATAAAGTCCCTGCCGAAGATCGACACGGGACACTGAGAACACACCTGGGACGTAATCACCGACCCCTTCGCAGGAGTATCGACAACCATATCCCCACACATAGCAGATAAGACAAGACCCAATCTTTTACAACAATCAACAGATATAAAACAATGGGTAGCACCAGTATCAATAAGAGATTTCAGAGAAGTACCATTAATAAAACACGTACCTCTAATCAGACCATCATCATCATCAGGCTCCTCTCCTGCCAATGCAAATACCTTCCCAGTAGACCTTTCCTTCTTCGGCTTTGTACACTTTGTACTGATATGCCCAGACTCACCACAGTTGAAACACACCACATCCTTGACCTTATGTAACACCCCGGTATTTCTAACATGTAGAGAGACCGAAGATGTACAGATGCGGAAGTTCAGAGGACACAGTTCCTGTTTTAATATTGGACATATAAACTTTTTCCGAAATAAAAACAAAATCGGAATAACATTACTTCATCAAATAGAAGTTTATCGGTTCCATACCGAATGGATTACAATATCCAAGTCCAAATACCAAACGGAAACATAAAATGGTTCATATAACTCATAATCAATACAAGTTAATACAACCAAAAAGACAACAAAAGAACAAAGGATCCAACGACTAAATCTTCGGCATCTCCAAGAGTATACCAACTACTCGTGCACAATAGTCTTCCTTTTTCCCTGCTTCTCTGAAAAACAACAAATATGGATTGGGTGAGATAACATTATCTCAGTGAGTCCTACCGTGCCCCCTCACTGACACTCGGTTCAATTTATTAAACCGTTACAACAAAAGCTGACATAACAATGCCTTATTTATTACTCGAATTATTAATCGAAATGCCTGACTGCACAACTATTGCTAATCCCGGCAAATCGTGAATTAATTTAACATGATCCGGCTGCACAACGCTTGCTAATCCCGGGAACCATGTGTTTAACCTTAGCACAAACCGGCTGCACAACGCTTGCTAATCCCGGTAACCCACGAATTGACCACGCCAAGACGTATACAGGGCCTAGGGTGAGGGCTCATGACTTCCCTTCCTAGTATGCTACTTGTCGGGTCGTCACCCAACGCAATACATATGACAATATGCATCAAATTCTCGAGAGTTAGATAATTTATATCTTTTCGATCACCAAAGGATCAATCACATTATAGTTGGATAAACAATATCCATATCGATCTATAACCCGTTTTGAGGAATTCATAAGTTAGACCTCCGGCATTATAATCATTTTCATTTGACATATATAAACATATATATTCAGTCGGTGTACCCACACGTATCCTAGGTATTCGGTTTTTCAATTAAATGTGTTTTCGAAACTCCTTTCAAAAACATAAGTTGAACAAGCTCAAAATACGGTTTTTTTAATAAGGCAACTTCATTTTAAATGATTGAGAAAGAGATTAGAAAAGGTTCGGGATCAAACGGAGCTCCGGAACGAGAAATCGGGAATTGGTGACAGAAGGTCACGCACGGTCCGTGCCCAGGGGCGCACGACCCGTGCGTGATTTATTAAAATCACCCAGCCAAACCGAAAGGAGCGCACGGTCCGTGCCCAGGGGCGCACGACCCGTGCGTCCCGTTTTAATTTTTAACAGAACCAACCCGTAGCAGGCGCGCGGTCCGTGCCCAGGGGCGCACGGTCCGTGCGACCTGTGTCTGTTACCGAATTCCGCTTATTTCTCAATTCCGCTTTCCGTTTCCGCCCGAATTCGATTCCTAATTCTGATCACCTGAAACTCAGAAAATTTCTAGAATATATATATTTCCAGTAGTACACCATTCATTTCATTTCAACGATTTAAACAAAAACTCATTAAACCGTAAAACACCGTTTTGACTCAAAAACGCTTTTCGATTCTAAGTCTTTCGAAAACGGAATGGTTGCCTTATTATTTGAGACAAATGCAGTTTTCAGAATTCATGAAAATGTCTCTAATCCGTGAGTAGAACTCACCCGTTGACGAAATTCGAGAGTTGAACCGAGAGACGAGATCGTCGAACCGAAAACAACGAACTATCCCCGCTAGAAACTGAATTCGAACAAGGACAGTGGCTTCCCTCCTCTCTAACTGAAACAGCAACCTAACCTTTCACAGCTCCCTCCAAATCGAAATGTAAGCTTGAGACTTCCCTTTCTAGACAGCAAAACTGAACATGCAAGAGAAGTGGCAGCTCAAAACTCCATTGTCTTCAACCTTGGAGCTTCAAGCTTCGAAAATGGAGTAAGGAATAGGAGTAGAATCAGGATTCAACAATAGGCTCATTGAATTCAGAATTGAAAATGAAGTGGGATGGAAGAGAAACCACTTACATGCACAAAGATTTGAGATGGGTCCCTCCTTCCTCCTCTTCTCCTCCTCCACGCCTCCTCCTTCTCTTTTCTTTCTTGTTTTCAGCTTTTGCTCCTTTCTTGATGAAATGAGGGGGTGACTAAGTGTGAGGGTGAGGCTGGTCAGGTGGGTATATGGGCTGGGGGTTTAAATGATGGGGAAAACACCAAACTACCCCTAGCCCATTGAGTAATAGGTTAGATGTCAAATTTTTCTCTTCGGCACAAAACTTCTCGATTAATCCGGTTCCGATCCGAAATTCCTCAATTCTTTCGGTTCATAATTAATTATAACCTTCATAATTATAATTAATTAACTAGGGGTGTGAAAAGACAGATTTGCCCTTCGGCCCCAATTCCTCATTTTACTATGAATAGGCCACCCTTTAATGGAGAATAGGTTTTCTTGATAACTTTCTCGACATATTAATCCCTGAGACCCGACCAATTATTCCCACAAATAATTAATCGGTCCTAGGCATCATAATACGAGTCTTTAAAAATTAGGGATGTTTCAATCTCCCCAACTTTTAAAAATTTTGTCCTCAAAATTGACGAAACATACCTTACTGAAAGAGATATGGATATCGATTGCGCATGTCTTCTTCCAGTTCCCAGGTAGCCTCCTCGATTGAGAATCCATCCCAGACCACTTTGATAATAGGGATAGTCCTTGACCGTAGCGTCTTCTCGCCACGCTCCAAGATGTAGCTAGGATAAGGTTGAAATGACAAATCCGGTTGCAGGTCAATGGTATCAACACTCAATGGTTGATGCAGATCGGGAACATACTTCCTCAACTGAGACACGTGGAACACATCATGGAGGTTTGATTGAGCCGGAGGCAATGCGAGGCGATAGGCAACTGGCCCAATCCGCTCGATGATTTGGAAAGGTCCAACATATCGAGGACTGAGCTTCTTCGCTCGCAAGGCTCTCCCGGTGCCTATGGTTGGGGAAACTTTCAAGAATACATGATCACCAACCTCAAACTCCAACGGTCTCCTTCGGTTGTCAGCGTAGCTCTTTTGCCGACTCTGAGCAACCTTCATCCTTTCTCGAATTAACTTGATCTTCTCAGTAGTTTCCCGAATCATATCGGGTCCCAAAAACTTATCTTCACCAATCTCCCACCAACACAGCGGAGTTCTACACTTCCTACCATAAAGTGCTTCAAAAGGCGTCATTCCAATACTGGAGTGGTAACTGTTGTTGTAGGAGAATTCTACTAACGGAAGATGATCCTCCCATTTTCTCCCACTGTCGAGCACACAAGCCCGAAGCATGTCCTCAAGAGTCTGGATAGTCCTCTCCGTCTGACCGTCAGTCTGAGGATGATAAGCAGTGCTAACCAGCACCCTTGTTCCCAAAGCTTCATCCAATGCTCTCCAGAACCTGGAAGTAAACTTGGGATCCCGGTCGGACACAATGCTCGTCGGAACTCCATGCAGTCTGATAATGTTCTTCACATATTCATCTGCTAACTTGGAAACCTTATAAGTCGAGCGAACGGGAATAAAGTGAGCGGATTTAGTCAATCGGTCCACCACTACCCAAATAGAATCATTGCCGGCCTGTGACCTCGGCAAACCCATAACGAAGTCCATGGAGATATCCTCCCATTTCCAAACTGGCACATCTAGCGGTTGTAACTGACCGCCTGGTCTCCGGTATTCCGCCTTAACCTTCTGACAAGTTAGGCACCGAGAGACAAATTCTGCAATATCGGCCTTCATCCCAGGCCACCAATACATTAACTTCAAGTCTCGGTACATCTTGGTGGATCCCGGATGTACGGAGTATCGGCTCCTATGAGCTTCTTCCAATACTTGCCTTTTGATATCATCATCATCGGGAACACAAATCCTCCCATTAAAGCAAATCATGCCGTCACTATCCTTAGTAAAATCTGGCGATCCGTTCTGAGACTGTAAATTCATATCGGCTCCTTGAGCTACACGGATTTGTTCCCTTAGCACACTGGCTATCCGTATATGCCGCAACACTATGCGGTCCCTCTTTCTTACCACCTTGAGCTTCAAATCTCTGAATGACTCCTACAAAGCCATCTCGTGAACCATTAACCTTGCCGTGTGGATAGACTTCCTGCTCAGAGCATCTGCTACCACATTGGCTTTCCCAGGGTGATACTTCAATTCGAAGTCGTAATCCTTCAAGAATTCAGTCCACCTTCTCTGTCTGTTATTCAACTCCTTTTGGTCAAATAGATATTTCAAGCTCTTGTGATCACTAAAAACCTCGAAACGGGAACCGTAAAGGTAATGTCTCCAAATTTTTAGTGCAAACACAATAGCCGCCAACTCTAGGTCATGAGTTGGGTAATTCCGTTCATGCGTTTTCAACTGCCTAGAGGCATACGCCACAACGTGTTGATTCTGCATGAGAACACATCCTAAACCCTTCCCAGATGCATCACTGTAAATCTGGAATCCCAATGATGGATCCAAAAGAATTAGGATTGGAGCAGAAGTTAACTTTTCTTTCAATCCAAGAAAACACTCCTCACAATCTGTATCCCAAGTAAACGGTTGACCCTTGCGAGTCAATCGAGTAAGCGGGAGTACCAGTTGTGAGAAACCTTCAATGAATCTTCTATAGTAACCTGCCAAACCCAGAAAGCTTCTGATCTCAGTCACTGACGTTGGTCGTTCCCAATTCAACACTGCTTCCACTTTGCTGGGATCAACTGCAACTCCTTCCTGGGAAATCACATGACCTAAGAATTTCACCTCGGGCATCCAAAAATCACACTTCGACGGTTTAGCATAAAGTTTCTTCTCTCGGAGTACTCCTAGGACAAAGCGGAGATGCTGGGCATGCTCCTCAACTGACTTTGAGTAAACCAAGATATCATCAATAAAAACGACCACAAACTGATCTAGGTAGGAATGAAACACTCTATTCATATAGTCCATGAATACGGCTGGAGCGTTAGTCAATCCGAAGGGCATCACCACAAACTCGTAGTGTCCGTACCTCGTACGAAAAGCAGTCTTCGGAATGTCTAAGGCTCTTACCCTGATTTGATGGTATCCTGACCTTAGATCAATTTTGGAGAAAACTTTAGCACCTCGAAGTTGGTCAAGCAGATCATCTATCCTTTGTAATGGATATTTGTTCTTGATAGTGATTTTATTCAGCTGACGGTAGTCTATGCATAATCTCATGCTTCCGTCCTTCTTCTTGACTAGCAATACCGGAGCACCCCATGGAGAAGCACTCGGTCGAATAAATTTCTTGGAAATTAATTCCTCAAGTTGGGACTTCAATTCCTTCAGTTCGAGAGGAGACATCCTATATGGTGCTATGGATATTGGCCCTGCACCAGGCGCCAAATCTATAGAGAATTCTACCTCTCGTTCTGGAGGCAAAGAGGAGACTTCCTCGGGAAAAACATCTAAGAATTCATTAACAACTTGAATAGATGATAAATCCAATTCAGTTTCAGTTGATGCAGACAAAATAACAACAAAAGCTTCTGCACCTTGGAATAGCGACTGGTTGGCTGAAGCGAACGAAATAACACCATCATCTGTAGGTAGTGAATGTTCCGCCACTTCAGAAGGAAAATTAATTGCACGGTTGAAACAGTCAATAGTAATGTGATTGGAAGTCATCCAATTCATTCCCAAAACGATCTCCATTCCTCTCATAGGCAGACAGATAAAATCAACAACGAAGTCCCTGCCTCCTATGGTGAGCAGACAGTTAAGGCATAACGATTGGGTTCGTACACGACCCTTTGCAGCAGTACGAATGGTGATTGGTTCGGATATAGGAGATACTTCTAATCCTAACCGTTCAGCACATGCTTCAGAGATAAAACAGTGAGTAGCACCAGAATCATACAGAATATTAACAGTTTGATTAAAGAGAGAACCTGTACCCCTTATAAGATTATCAGCTGGTTTGATGGTCTTGGCATCCAAAGTGTTGACTCGAGCCTGTCTCGGAGCATCAGGAGACTCTAAGAAAGCTTTCTTTGACGGGCAATTATTAGCATAATGGCCCACTTCTTTGCAAAGGTAACATTGGTTCGGTCCCACCTGGCATTTGCCTTTATGAAACTTCTTACACACATGACATCGGTCATATCCTGCAGAGTCTCTTGACTGTACTCGTTTCCCCTTGTCTGAATTCCCTTTATACCTCGGGTTTGAAGAAGTTGGCTCATTACCCTTCTTCTTATCTTTCCAGAAATCTTTCCTCTCTGCATACATCCTTTTGAGATCGCTCTCAGCTAAATGAGCTTGTTGGACCAAAGCAGGATAAGTGGTCATGGAATAAGAACTGAGACCTTGATTCACATCGCCTCTAAGACCTTGTCTGAACATTACCATTTTCCACCTATCATCAGGAGCGGTGGTCCCCAATTCATAAAATTGTGACAACCTTTCAAATTTTGCAGCGTATTCCCCAACTGTCATCTCTCCCTGTTTCAAACTCAGAAATTCCATCTGCTTGTCAAGTCTTTGGGAGTCGGGAAAATAATGACCCAAAAACAACTCCTTGAAGTTATCCCACTCAAGAGGAGTTCCTTGATTTTGAAGCATTCTACGAGCGTTAACCCACCAAGTGTGAGCATCCTCGTCCAGAGCGTTAGCAGCACAAATTACCTTTTCTCCTTCATTGCATTGCAAAGTATCAAAGATCCGTTCCATGGCATCTACCCAAAAACGGGCTTTCATTGCCTCGGATCCTCCTTTGAAGGTTGGGGGTTTCATCTTCAGAAACCGGAAATACATCCTGTTGGGATCCTCAGGTGTTGGCACATTGACTGGCTCAGCTGGTTGTGGTTGAGGCATCTGATGCATCTGCTGCATTTGAGCCATTTGAGCCATCTGTTGTTGTTGCATTAGCATCATGTCATTCATCATCTTTTGCTGAGTCTCGATGACATTCTGCATCCATTCTTGATGAGGATCAACAGGTGGGTTTCTTCTACCTCTCCCAGACATGATTCTGCGAAGTATGCACAAAGTATTAAGTTGATCAGGCTCAATGTCTAATAGCATACTAAGAAAAATCAGACTTAGAAGACGTAAAAGACTCCTAACAACTATGTCCGACTAGGTCGAACCGCTCTGATACCAAATGTAACACCCCGGTATTTCTAACATGTAGAGAGACCGAAGATGTACAGATGCGGAAGTTCAGAGGACACAGTTCCTGTTTTAATATTGGACATATAAACTTTTTCCGAAATAAAAACAAAATCGGAATAACATTACTTCATCAAATAGAAGTTTATCGGTTCCATACCGAATGGATTACAATATCCAAGTCCAAATACCAAACGGAAACATAAAATGGTTCATATAACTCATAATCAATACAAGTTAATACAACCAAAAAGACAACAAAAGAACAAAGGATCCAACGACTAAATCTTCGGCATCTCCAAGAGTATACCAACTACTCGTGCACAATAGTCTTCCTTTTTCCCTGCTTCTCTGAAAAACAACAAATATGGATTGGGTGAGATAACATTATCTCAGTGAGTCCTACCGTGCCCCCTCACTGACACTCGGTTCAATTTATTAACCGTTACAACAAAAGCTGACATAACAATGCCTTATTTATTACTCGAATTATTAATCGAAATGCCTGACTGCACAACTATTGCTAATCCCGGCAAATCGTGAATTAATTTAACATGATCCGGCTGCACAACGCTTGCTAATCCCGGGAACCATGTGTTTAACCTTAGCACAAACCGGCTGCACAACGCTTGCTAATCCCGGTAACCCACGAATTGACCACGCCAAGACGTATACAGGGCCTAGGGTGAGGGCTCATGACTTCCCTTCCTAGTATGCTACTTGTCGGGTCGTCACCCAACGCAATACATATGACAATATGCATCAAATTCTCGAGAGTTAGATAATTTATATCTTTTCGATCACCAAAGGATCAATCACATTATAGTTGGATAAACAATATCCATATCGATCTATAACCCGTTTTGAGGAATTCATAAGTTAGACCTCCGGCATTATAATCATTTTCATTTGACATATATAAACATATATATATTCAGTCGGTGTACCCACACGTATCCTAGGTATTCGGTTTTTCAATTAAATGTGTTTTCGAAACTCCTTTCAAAAACATAAGTTGAACAAGCTCAAAATACGGTTTTTTTAATAAGGCAACTTCATTTTAAATGATTGAGAAAGAGATTAGAAAAGGTTCGGGATCAAACGGAGCTCCGGAACGAGAAATCGGGAATTGGTGACAGAAGGTCACGCACGGTCTGTGCCCAGGGGCGCACGACCCGTGCGTGATTTATTAAAATCACCCAGCCAAACCGAAAGGAGCGCACGGTCCGTGCCCAGGGGCGCACGACCCGTGCGTCCCGTTTTAATTTTTAACAGAACCAACCCGTAGCAGGCGCGCGGTCCGTGCCCAGGGGCGCACGGTCCGTGCGACCTGTGTCTGTTACCGAATTCCGCTTATTTCTCAATTCCGCTTTCCGTTTCCGCCCGAATTCGATTCCTAATTCCGATCACCTGAAACTCAGAAAATTTCCAGAATATATATATTTCCAGTAGTACACCATTCATTTAATTTAAACGATTTAAACAAAAACTCATTAAACCGTAAAACACTGTTTTGACTCAAAAACGCTTTTCGATTCTAAGTCTTTCGAAAACGGAATGGTTGCCTTATTATTTGAGACAAATGCAGTTTTCAGAATTCATGAAAATGTCCTAATCCGTGAGTAGAACTCACCCGTTGACGAAATTCGAGAGTTGAACCGAGAGACGAGATCGTCGAACCGAAAACAACGAACTATCCCCGCTAGAAACCGAATTCGAACAAGGACAGTGGCTTCCCTCCTCTCTAACTGAAACAACAACCTAACCTTTCACAGCTCCCTCCAAATCGAAATGTAAGCTTGAGACTTCCCTTTCTAGACAGCAAAACTGAACATGCAAGAGAAGTGGCAGCTCAAAACTCCATTGTCTTCAACCTTGGAGCTTCAAGCTTCGAAAATGGAGTAAGGAATAGGAGTAGAATCAGGATTCAACAATAGGCTCATTGAATTCAGAATTGAAAATGAAGTGGGATGGAAGAGAAACCACTTACATGCACAAAGATTTGAGATGGGTCCCTCCTTCCTCCTCTTCTCCTCCTCCACGCCTCCTCCTTCTCTTTTCTTTCTTGTTTTCAGCTTTTGCTCCTTTCTTGCTGAAATGAGGGGGTGACTAAGTGTGAGGGTGAGGCTGGTCAGGTGGGTATATGGGCTGGGGGGTTTAAATGATGGGGAAAAGACCAAACTACCCCTAGCCCATTGAGTAATAGGTTAGATGTCAAATTTTTCTCTTCGGCACAAAACTTCTCGATTAATCCGGTTCCGATCCGAAATTCCTCAATTCTTTCGGTTCATAATTAATTATAACCTTCATAATTATAATTAATTAACTAGGGGTGTGAAAAGACAGATTTGCCCTTCGGCTCCAATTCCTCATTTTACTATGAATAGGCCACCCTTTAATGGAGAATAGGTTTTCTTGATAACTTTCTCGACATATTAATCCCTGAGACCCGACCAATTATTCCCACAAATAATTAATCGGTCCTAGGCATCATAATACGAGTCTTTAAAAATTAGGGATGTTACACCTTACACTCGGCTGCCATATGACCCTTTTTACCACAACGGTAGCAAACCCTCTCATCAGACCTGCATGTAGTACTCTTGTGGCCAGGCTTGCCACACTTATAACAGACAATGCTAGCAGGGGCATCTCCCCTACTAGAACCCTTACCTCCAGCAGCCTTCTGATAACTCTTACCCGCAGGAACCTCATACGGCTTGCTTCGACTCTGAAACTTACCCTTTTTCTCAGAAGTAGCTTTGTAATGAGCAGTACTGTCTTCTTCAAAGATTCTGCAACTGTCAACCAGATCTGCGAACACACGAATCTTCTGATAACCAATGGCCTTTTTAATATCAGGCCTCAACCCATTCTCAAATTTGATGCATTTAGAAAATTCAGCTGTAGCCTCACTGTAGTGTGGATAAAATTTTGCTAGCTCCACAAATTTCGCCGCATAGGCAGTCACAGACATACCACCCTGCTTCAGCTCCAAAAACTCTATCTCTTTCTTCCCTCAGACGTCTTCAGGAAAATATTTTCTCAAAAATTCCCTGCTGAATACCTCCCAAGTAATCTCTTCCCGCACAGCCTCTAACCTCTGCCTAGTAGCCAACCACCAGTCGTCGGCCTCCTCGGCTAACATGTGGGTACCAAAACGGACCTTCTGCTCAACAGTACAGTCCATCACCCTGAAAATCCTATCGATCTCCTTCAACCAAGCCATAGCACCATCTGGATCATATTTGCCCTTAAAGGTGGGCGGATTCTCTCTCTGGAAGGTAGTCAGACTCCGAAAACCAGCATTATCTCCAGCATTCTGCTGACCCTGCACAGCCTGAGCCATAGCTTGCAATGCAGCAGCAAGAGCAGCGTCGTTCCTCCCAGCCATTATGAACTATCACTGCAGCACAAACCAAAGATTCAGAACTAATCTATTGTCATAAGACACTATGACAGGACAACATTGGCCGGACAGACCGAACTGCTCTGATACCACTAATGTAACACCCCATTTCTACCCTTTTATTTTACTTAAGAAAATCAGAGTTTAAAAAAAATCATTTTCAATTTCACCACGAGGGTGTCACACATACGTCAAAATAAAAACCTCAAGTCTCAAATAAAATAGTACGTCGTCAAAGGTGCAATACATAGCACTCCACAATAGGGGAAACTCAAAACATCGAAAACTACGTCATAAAATCCAACAGCAACGCAGCGGAAAAATAAATCAGCTCATCAACGGTATAAAAATCTAAAATACATCAGCAAAACGGCAATTACATCCCCCCAGGTGCTACGTATCAGAGCATGACGACTCGACTCAAGAAGTGAAGCTAAGACCTTCACTGGGAATCACCTGCACGTTACCAACACGGGGGTAACATTCAAACAGGAAAGGGTGAGCATCATTTCATTCCATATAGTAGAAAATATGATAAGGACTAATCATAGGCTACGCACTAGAACAATCAGCATTCAAAACACTAAATATTCACACCACAGTCTTCATTCACATCACTTACAATAACTCATCTCATGTCATGTAGGTGTATGAAATGCAACCCACTCGCGGGCATATGCATGAGGTACCTTTTCACAAACGTCGCTTAGCCCTTAAGGCCTCATCGTCACTTAGCCACTCAGGCCTCAAAACGTCACTGGGTTTATGCACATGGGCATGAGACACTATGACATGTACCACTCACAACACAATTACACAAACACCCAAATCATAGTCAACTATGTGACTAGTCACTTACCGGTTGCTCACAAGGAGCGCAGCACCTGTCAAATCCACAATCAACACACAACGTCACTTGGCCATTTTAGACCTTAACATCACTTAGCCTTTCGGGCCTCAAACGTCACTTAGCCTTGTGGGCCTCATTACATACACAACGTCGCTATTTATAAACATCATCAATTCAAACAATAGCCACTAAGGGCAAAAACGTCATTTGACTAGCCACCAAGGGCATCCTCGTCATTTACACATCATTATCAACAACTTTGGCCACTAGGGGCAAAACAGTCATTTGACTAGCCCCCAAGGGCATCCTCGTCAAAATCATCATTTTTGACACTACCACGTTAAAACTGTTGTTTATACACCAAGAAGGGATTTTTAAAGAGCTCCATATAATTTTTCAATGTCACTGGGACGACCACCGGGGACGGCCACTTGGGCGCCCACAAACCATCAGAAAATAACAGTTTTTCATTTTAAAAATTGGACCCAAAGATAGACAACGTAAAAAGCTTCACGACACTTTTCGAAACGTTCAAAACGGACGTCTGAGTCAAAAGTTATGTTAAAAATAAGTTTGGGAAAAATCAGGCAACATTCTGAAATTGGCGCCTTAGGCGCCCAGGCAACCAGGCAACACGCGCACTGGCGCCCAGCGCCCAGGCGCGCAACACACGCACACACGCAACACGCCACAGGCGCCCAACGCCCAGGCGCGCAACACACGCACACACGCAACACGCCACAGGCGCCCAGCGCCCAGGCGCGCAACACACACACGCACAGCACAACGGGCGCCCAGCGCCCAGGCGCTGGCACCCAACGCCCAGCAACGCGCACAGACACACGCACAGCGCCCTTGGCGCCCAGAAACAGCAGCAACATAACCCAGAATTTTTCCAACAACACTTCAACACAAAAATTGATTCCTAACAATTTAAAAGTGTAGAAATTCATATTTTTCCAGCAACCAAAAATGCCCTTATTTTAATCAATTTTCTCAAAATTCAATTGGGCACTATCTTCCCCCTCACCTTGGCGCCCTAGGCGCCTATGCACACACTTACCCAATTTGTGAAAACTCAAACACTCCAACATACCAAATCACAGTTTCATGAATACTCAAATGCCACAAGTCATCAAACAAACGCATAACGGATTCATGGCATGCATCAATTCGCATATATAAAAATCAACATCAACAACATATCAAGAACACATCAAGAATCCATGGCATGCATCAATTCGCATATATATATATATATATATATGTATATGTAAAAATCAACATCAACAACATATCAAGAACACATCAAGAAATCTAGTCTAACCCTAGATCTAGGACCCATCATATGATCTATTAGATAGAAGGATAGAGCTCCCCTAACCTTTTCAAGAAGAAGAATTCGATGCCCTAGGAGTAGTCACCTACAGAGCCACAGCAACAACAGAGATCCTCTTCCTCCTTGATCTTCGAATTTTTCTCCTCTCTTGGCCGCCCTTGCTCCTTCTTTCTCACGCTCCTCTCTTTCTCTCTTGCTCTCTCTTTCGATTTTCGCAACCCCTAGCAAAACCCTAACCTCCAACTAACCAAGCCTCTTCGCATACTTGTGGATCATGGGCTTGGGCCTTCCACTCAAGCCCAAGTCATGCAAGTGGCGCCTCCACTCCCTCCTAATACCACCAAAATTAATAAAATTTTAATTAATTAAATTATATTCAATCAATTAATTTAAATTCCTAAATACTTAATTAAATAAATTAATTAAATATTTAGGGTGTTACAAGTCGGCCCAATGCGGTTATGATATATAAATTATATCTATGTCGGGTGACGATCCGACAAAATAGCATACTAGGAAGGGAAGGTCATGAGCCCTCACCCTAGGCCCTGGAAACGTTATGGAATAGATACTAATGGGGGTTCATCGAGATTGCGGAGATAGAATTAGCTATGGTCAACCAAGTTGGGGTGAATCCCTTTAAGTGTCTAAGAAGAGGAGTTAGGGTTTGACTTGTGAGATGGCTTGAAGGTAGACGAAGCTTTAGGAAAGTGCTTAAGGGGATTGCTAAGAATTTTCGAAAGGATAGTAGCCTTAGGGTAACTTGAACAATTTTTGAGGACAAATTTTTTTCCAGTTGGGGTGTTTGTAACATCCCCAAGTTTCTTATTTCCATGATTTTATTTAATTGTTGTTTGGGTCAATAATTAATGATTCAAATTGCTTGTGTGATTGGCACTAGTAAAAACAGGGGGTGTTAATAGTGATCTGATCTTATTACCTTGAGGCCATACATCTTTAGCTCAGCCCAATATAATCATAGGTTCAGCTGAACATAGTTAAAATAGAGTTTCCCTCCTTCTCTATAAACTTATTTGTTTCACCATTTAGAGAAAAAAAGAAAATCCTAGAGAGAAGGGGATTGAGTTCGAGAGCGAAGAAGGGAAGAAGAAGAGATAGAACATTGTGAGACCTTGTCACCTTCACCTTACCTCAAACTGAAAAACCAACCCCATTTCATGTTCATCACATCCACCATTTCTTTTGTTGAACCACAACTCATCCTCATCACACTCTTGGAGCCTCATGTGCGACTTGCATGTGACCTGGGGAAAGTGAAGAGTCCATTCTTGAGCTGTTCATATACCTTGTACTATTTGAAAAATTTTGCTCACTTTTAGTTTCATATTTTCATTCTTCAATGCTTTTAGTCCCTTCACGACTTTTACTAATGCTTAGCTCAATTGACAGATGCCTAAATTGTTAGGCTGGATATCATGTCCTAGGTTCAGACACAAGACCTTACAGTTGTGTGTGAGTTTCAAGTGACTCTTGCCACTCTGTCTACATACCCAAAAAAAAGCTTTGATGGATGAAATTGTGGGGACTAAAAGTGAGTAAGTTTTTTATAGGAACTAAAAACAAAACTCGCAAATTTTGTAGGGACCAAAAACATATTTATTCCTTGGGTATATTTATCAGGGGTTAAGATATTCTCTATTTCTCATAAGAAATGCATGATCCGTTATTATATTTTTGCCGGCATAAATACACACATTCTTAAAACAGTATAGGCATATATATTTAGACATTTATAAGGAAAAGTATACACACATACTTTCATTTTTCAATCTTCAAGATTTGATTTCATTCTTTCTTTTTTCAAAAGGAAAAGTATTGTCACCCTAATTATTGGACATGATTATATATTATCTGCGCTTCTGAGATTTCTCAATCAAGCATATCGGCAAAATGGTTGAATTTCTTGATATGATCCAAATTTTGATTTTTGGTTTTTGTTTTTTTTAATTCTATTTGATGTTTATGGATTTTTGGTTTTATGCTCCCTCTTGGTTCAAATTACGCTCTTCATGCTAAGCTTGTCGGTGTCATGGTCGCCATTGAAGTGGCTTTCCGTAAAGGCTGTGGCATCGTTTATGGATTGAGAGTGATTCTCAGCTTGCTGTTATGGCCTTCTCGTCTCACTCCATTGTGCCTTGGAATCTCCGCAATCGCTGGCTTAATTGCATGGATCTTCTCAAATCAATGACTGTCACTTGCACGCATATTTTTCGGGAAGGGAATCACTGCGCCGATAAGCTTGCGTCTCATGGGACCAACCTGTCTGGTTTCCAATGGTGGAATTCTATTCCCAATTTTATTAAGGATGATTTTATCCGTAATAGGGTTGGTCTTCCTTATTTTTCGTTTCAGACAGTAATGTTTGTTTGCATGGGTTTTGATTTATGTCCCCCCGTGCTTTTTGTATTTTGGATTTTTGTTTATTAATGAAATAGGGGGAGTACTCTTTCCTTCTAGATGTTTTTATCTCTAAGGAGGGTTTTGCATCAGAAGATTTTAACGAGGCTCATTTCCTTTTGTTTAAAAAAAAGTTGGCATGATTTTTAAAAAAATTCTATTTGATGTTAGTTTCTACTTTGTGTTGTATTTTTCAGTGTCGTAGTTGGCTAGGTAGAGAATATTCAGCTTTAATGCTAGTTCTGCTTCTGAAAATATTATGATTAATAAAGTTGTGATTTATTCTCAGCCCTTGTGCATTAGATTAACTGATTAAGTAATTAAGTAATTTTGATGTGTTATTTGAGTGTGTTATCTGCTTTTTATTTCTCTTTGCTTGGTGATTGTTTTGATTTTGTAATAATTTATATTAATTCGATAATCTTTCACATTGGCCTGTGATGATTATATTAGAATTTTTGAGGTGTTTTGGAGCCAAGCCCCTGTTTCTGGGTAGAACTTACTTGATGAATTGACGTTTACCCCTGTTTAGGCTTTGATTTCAACAATTATGTGTTAGTTTTAAGGGAGAACCAATGATGTTACTTACAATCGAACTTGTTTAAGGTTGTAGTTTACCCCAAGCTCCTGTTTTCAGGGAAAACCTACTTGGTGTTGCTACATTTCCAATGACATTATTTGTTTAACTGAGGTTCATTGGGTTAGTAGTTTAGTACTTTTGAATGGAAGCTCTCTATTGAGGAACTGTGATTTTCTTCTACAGTTTATTGAGTTAAATAACGACACGGCATTACTTCTAAAAGTTTTTTGTTGGGTTTGGAATGATAGGTTTTGGATATTCTAAGTTTCTAACTTAATTGTGCTATGCCCCGTCCCGAAATATCTACTAAATAATACGAATTTGCAAGTTTGTCTTATTTGAAAGGTGCTTTCTAAGTTTATAATTTACAGTTCCCCTAATTTTGCTTGCTCTAATTAACAATTGCGTCGATTTATGTTTGCTCCGATCTATGTTGCCTCAATCTATGGTTGCCTAGTTCTATGGTTATCCCAATTTACAATTGCCTCGATTTACAGTTAACTCAATCAATAGATGCCTGGAATTACAAGTTCTATGATCAGTGGATGTGGTTGGCTCGATTTATGGTTGCCTCGATTTATGGCTACCCTGATTTATAGTTGCCTCAACTTATGGATGCCTTGATTTACAGTTGCCTGATTCATTGTTGGTCGATTTACAGTTGCCTCGATTTATGGTTGCCCGCATCTATAGTTGTAACACCCCGATATTTCTACATAGAGAAAATACCAAGATATACTTTCTTAGCATACATCAGAGTGTTATTCCTGTTTTATGGACATTGAACAATACTAAACCTTTGACTAAACATGTCAAAGTACCACTCATATTTTAAAACATCAAACCGAAGTACAAAAATAACTTAAGTTTTGTGATTAGACGTCCTCGCCTCAATCCTAAGGTTCAATATCCAAATACAGAAATAAAGCGGAGACTGATATGCAACTTTAAGTACGAATACAAGTTATATAGTCGAAGTACTTAAAACAAGGAAACTACATAAGCCTATAACTAGTCTTCAATGTCATCATGCGAAACATCATCTAGCCATGCTTCACTGCTTTCGACTTTCCCTGTTTCTCTGAAAAAACAACAACATTAAAGGGTGAGATAAACATTATCTTGGTGAGTCCTATCGAGACCCCTTACTAACACTAGCGGTTCGTTATGCATTGTTTTAATCGTAGCCCAGTTCAGAAGCTACCGTTTTAATCGTAGCCCAGTTCAGCAGCTACCAAGATCAAGTGAGGCCCAATCTAGCAGCTACCCACTGATCTTATTTTTATTCTAGCACAACACCGAAGATCCTGCAGTTTCAGTCCCCCGGTGAACCCAATCTACTTTCACTAGTGGGCAAACAAAGAAGGGGCCTAGGTTTTGGGCTCATGACTTCTCTCCCCTAGTGTGCTATACATAGAGGTTGTCACCTCAATTAATGTCTTTTCATTAATTATCATACCTTGAATTATATCAAGTCATTTCATTTATCGTACCTTGATCCTTTCATCAAGTAGTTATTTAGTGGTTACCAAAACCTCAATGAACATTTAGTCCATAGTATTAACATATACTTGTGTATTATCACTCGTGAACCCTAATCGTTTATCATTCATTTAACACAATAAGGAATTCACATCAATCATCATACCAACGCTTTTTCCACGATTTACGGTTTATTTATCATTACATAGGGTTGGGGAAGGGATTGGAATGGACTTGGAACCAAGTGGAATGACATAAACGTGTTTTTAAAAGAGGGTAACAGAAGTGGACGCACGGTCCGTGCTTAGGAGGCGCACGGTCCGTGCTCCCTGTAAAAATCTTTCAGCATGTTGCTGCGAACGGGACGCATGGTCCGTGCTTAAGGGGCGCACAGTCCGTTCTCCCTGTAAAAATCTTTAAGCATGTTGCTGCGAATGGGACGCATGTTAAAGGGCGCACGGTCCGTGCTCCCTGTGCAGAGACAACATTTACACTACATTTTGACCGTTTCGTAATTCCGATCAATTCCAAAATCCGTCCTGATCGATTCCCGAACATAACAACATATCAATTTGGCACCAAACAACATTCATAATCAATCCAATCAATCACACAATAATCACACACTTAGCCATTCAAACACAATCTTTGCAAAAACGGTTTTAAGCAAACTTTTCGAGGCGAAAAACAGTTTTACTCAGTTCAGGAACACATATATATTCATTTTCGAAATAAGCAAAACCCTAAGCGAGTATAGAGCTCACCTCTTGCGATGAAAATCGCACACAACAACAACGGCAACTAGACTTCAACGAACGAAAACCGTAATCTCACGAACCGGCTCCTATCTTCCAACACTTCAAACTCGAAACCATAGTACTCAAAATAGTACCAACACTGACCCAGCTTTCAAAACTTCACTCTAAGGTCTTCAACCAACAAATGTGGGTGCTGGAACACTTCAATCTAGCTATTTTCTGAACATGCAAGTTCTCAACAACTTTAAAACTCCATTTCTAGCCTATTGAGCTTGGAGGGTCGAAAATGGTGAATAGGTGTAATACCCTAATTTTGTCCTATCCAAAAATAAGAAATTTTATTTATTTTTAATAAAAATAATTATTTTCTTTTTCATGTCGTGTATTATTCTATTTTAGTTGCCACGAGTTTTTAACAAAAATATTTTTATTAGAAGTGAAGAAAAAAAATATAAGCAAAGGAGGAAATAGGAGGGGGTCTGTAAAAAAAAAATATAGAGGTGCAATCAGGATTGGGCCATTTAAAGCCCATTCCCCCACCAATGCATAATCATTTCAGCAAATCTTAATAACCCGCACTTTGGCACCACTGCTTGAGGCAACCCTCGTATCCCACGTCAAGAGTCATGCGAGTTTGATGATGCCAGCAAAGTCAATAAAGAGCTAAAGAGCAAAAAGAGCAAAAGAGCAAGAAAAGAAAATGAAAAAAGAAAAAAGCCAAGAACAAAAGCCAAAAATAAAATCATTCCACATTTCATTCATCATGTCATCAATTATTTAACTACATGCACGCATGCATCACTCATTGCAAGTGTCTGTTGAGATAATTTTAGTATGTATCATTAGCAACAATTCTTCAGACCCCCAGCGGTCCTTCAGAGCCCAGGCGCTCCTTCAGACCAACAATGGTCCTTCAATCCAGATCGCACGTCGCGTTATCAAGCAACCGACGGATCATCCGGCCCCAGGCCCTTCAGACTAGCTGTGTCTGCCTAAAAAAACACAGTGCACGTCCTTCGTGGTTATATCAGTTCCGGACCTGATTAACCCTAATGGCCGCTCGAAAAAAAGGCCACCCCCAGACCGTATTACTAGTACCATAAGCTAGTTGCGCTCCTTCAGACCCATCGGTCCCTCAGGCTTAGGCATGCCCTTCAGACCCCGACGGTCCCTCAGTCGAACGCAAGTCGATGCTCCAAGCATTGATTTTGAACTAGACCTTCAGAGCCCCGGTGCTCCTTCAGAGCCCCAGTGCTCCTTCAGATCCCCAGCGATCCTTCAGATCCCCAGCGATCCCTGTTTACTTTCTGTCTAAAGCAACCCAGTTTTCATAAGTTTCAAAAAAAAACAAAAAAACAAAAAAAACCTCAGTCTGGACAAAATTAGTCTTTCTATATTTCTATTTTCCTCGAGAAATTTGGAACCCCTCCGATTTCCTAGCAAAATATAAATAAAGGGGGGCAGCTGTAATACCCTAATTTTGTCCTATCCAAAAATAAGAAATTTTATTTATTTTTAATAAAAATAATTATTTTCTTTTTCATGTCGTGTATTATTCTATTTTAGTTGCCACGAGTTTTTAACAAAAATATTTTTATTAGAAGTGAAGAAAAAAAATATAAGCAAAGGAGGAAATAGGAGGGGGTTTGTAAAAAAAAATATAGAGGTGCAATCAGGATTGGGCCATTTAAAGCCCATTCCCCCACCAAACCCTAACCCAATTCGCCTAACCCAACCCAATTCCTATCCAACCCATAACCCAACTCCTCCTAACCCTAATTACTATCCAACCCATACCCATTTCCCCTCCATAAAACCCTAATTCGACCACCCCCCCCCCCTAACCCTAAAACTTGACCACATTCACTCTCCCCCTTTTACCCAAAAATGAGCCACATTCACCCCTATTATCCCATGGTCAAAGTCGACCCACTCCCCTCTTTTCCCTCTTTGAAACTTGCATTCCCACTTCCCCATTCCTTGAAACCCACACTTCCCTCACATCACTCTCCTATCTCACGCCTCCTCCCTCTCTCCTTCCCTCTTCCCCATTCGACCCCATCTCTCTCTCTCACACATCACTTCTCTTTCTCTTTCTCCCACTCACTCACGCCTCCATCACTCTCTCCTACCACTCATACACTCATTTCTTTTTTTCACATTCACTCATCCTTCTTCTCCAATCCCTCTCCTACACACCCACACTCACATGGCTCTCCTCCTTTCACGCCCCCATTCCTCTTCTCACACACACTCACGGATTTTTTTCTCTCTCACACACAAACCATCATTTCCCTTCACCAACTACCTCCAAACCTTCACCCCTCCATCATATCAAATCTTTCTCAAGTCAGAAAAAAAGGAAAAACTACTGTGCAAGGTAGAGAGGCCACGAGTTTGAAGACAAAGAAGGCATCACCCTTAGTATAAATGGAGGCTACAAGTTTGAAGGAAGGGCGGATTTTTTTTGGAAGAAAAGGGAAGAAGAAAATTCTTGGAAAAGTGTAGTGTTGTTTTTTTGATTTTTTCCCTTCTTTTCTTTTTCTTCTCCTTCCAATATTCTTTTTTTTTTAGTTTAAAGATCTTGTTGTATTAAGGAGACCCGGGAAGAGGTTCTTCCCAACATTGCCAAGTTTTTTCCTTAAGGTACCATAATGTAATTTTCGAATTTAATATATTATTATTATTTTTTTTTGCTTTTTATTTCATTGTTGCTGTTTTTTTTCTTTTTTTTCATGTAAATATTGTTGCTTTTCTCATTACTTATATTATTGCTGTTTTATTTATTTTTTTAGTTGCTATAATTTTGTTCATGTAAATAATTATTGCTGTTTTTTTTGTTTTTTTTTTGTGTTGTTGTTGCTGTTTTTTTTTTTTTTGTTGCTGTAATTTCGTAAATCCTTTTTTTATTATTGTTGCTGTTTTTTTATTTAAATATTGTTGCTGTTTTTTTTAATTTGTTACCCTTTTTTTTTAGTCAAATCGTTTTTTTATATAGTTGTTGTTGTTTTTAGTTTTTAGTTGTTGTTATTTTTTTTTATTGCTATTTTTTTTAGTAAAAATCGTTTTTTTGTATATATTTGTTACTGTTTTTTTTTTATTATTTGTTGCTGTTTTTGTTTTTTTTATTTGTTGCTTTTGTTCTATTAATTTGTTGGTTTTGTTGTAATTTTCGGATTAAAATAAACCTAAAAAAAATATTAAAAAAATGTGTTCCTTTTTTATTTAGTTACTAATTTTCGGATTAAAATAAACCTAAAAAAAATATTAAAAAAATGTGTTCCTTTTTTTATTTAGTTACTAATTTTCGGATTAAAATAAACCTTTTTAAAAAATATTAAAAAAATGTGTTCCTTTTTTTTATTTAGTTACTAATTTTCGGATTAAAACAAAATCCTTTTCAAAATATTAAAAAAAAAAAAAATTTATTTTATAAAATAATTGGTTACTAATATCACTATCCCTTTTTTAGAAAAAAAAAGAGGTAATAATAATAATAATAATCATTTTTCCCCAAAAAAAAAAGATGAAGAGTAATTTAGTCAAATAGCAAAAAGTAAAAATAAACCAATCAATCGTTTTTAGCGTCAAAACGCTATTTGCACCCCCGGCAACCATTTTTTTTTAGCGTCAAAACGCTAGTTGCACCCCCGGCAACCATTTTCTTTTAGCGTCAAAACGCTATTTGCACCCCCGGAAACCATTTTTTTAAGCGCCAAAACGCTATTTGCACCCCCGGTAACCATTTTTTTTAGCGTCAAAATGCTACTTGCACCCCCTCTTGTCGCACTTTTCGCTTCTATTTACACCGCGATGTTTCCAAACTGCTTTTCTTTCTTTCAAACAATTTTGCTAACATAAAAAGAAATAGGTGGTTACTAATGGTCACTCTGAGCTTAGCTTGTTTGACCGTTAGGACTAACCTTCTTTTTTCAAATTGGATTAGTAGTAGTGATCACTCTGAGGTTACTCGTTTGATCATCATGAACACCCGCCTAAACTTCAAAAAAAAATGACTTTCAATCAACAAAAAAACACACACAAACATAATCTCAAATCCATTTTTTTGATCACGTTTTCCCGGTAAGCATTTTCCGAACAAACAAGCACGCGATCACAAATTGGTTATTTATAGCGGTCACTCTGGGCTCAGCTCGTTTGAACGCTGTAAACACCTCCTTTTTTCAAATAGGCTATTAGTGGTAACCACTCTGGATTTATCTGTTTGGTCACCACGAGCGGCCCCTAGTTTTCGAAAAATTTTTTTCAAAAAAATAAAAAATACCAACACACAAATATTTTCTACCCAAGAACTACGTAGCTTTGATTTCTCCATCGCACCCGGAGATACGTAGGAGCGGGGGCCCACTCCTGTCAAGCGCAAAAAAAACTAATTTTTTATTAAGTCTTCCTTTCCGTTTTTTTGTAATCAATAAAAAGGGTAAATTAAAATGTTTTCTTTAAACTAATTCTTTTTTCTACACATTAAATTAAAAGGTAACCTTTTTTAGGATGTTGCGGGGTGCTAGTACCTTCCCCGCACTTAATCGACCCCCGAACCCAAAAACAAAGGTTTTTTCAATGTTTTCCTAAAAATAAATATTGATGGCGACTCCATTGTTCAAAAACAACGAAAGATCCCTCCTCCGGATTTTTCGGTCGCTACAGCTGGCGACTCCGCTGGGGACTATTTAAGAGGGTCAAGCCTAATTTAATTAAATGTGTAGATATTTGTTAGTTTAGTACTTTATTTACCCTTAGCCCTTCTATTCGCATGTCTATTTTTACTTATCTATTTATTTGCTTTATTGAACCTTATGGTAGAAAACCTTTGCACTATTATCTGTATTTCTTTTGCAGCATGGGTAGTTTAGGTTGTTTATATCACACACATCAATTACACTTGTTTATTGTACACACTCTTGAGCGGGGCCCTATACCCGGGTCTGAACAAAAAAACCTAGGACGAGTGGAGGCGATTAGTGTCAGTCATTCTGGATTTTATCTGTCTGACTCTCACGAAAGCCTCAGCCAGAGTACGCTCCTTCGTGATATCCCACACCAGGTAGCTCGCTATCGTTGTGGGTCATATCACGAAAGAGATTTCAGCTCTGGAGACCCTTGTGAGGACGTGATTAGAGCCACCTGAGAGATTGATCACACAAGTAGCCCTAGACCGTGACCTATATATACGACCTAACCTATTTAGGACACAAGGGCAATTCACCTACCCGTTGCATCATCGCAAAAAAAAAAAACAAAAAAAAACTTTTTATCTTTCAAAAAAATCAAATAATGAAAACCATTTACTCTTTTGCCCTTTACATATATTTTATGTGACATGGTTAATGTTTCTCAAATTTTGAATCCCCAAAATTTTCTCTGTAACGTCATTCTTTAATTCATCATACATCATCGTCATTTCAAAAAATAATATACAAAAAAATCCTCACATGCATGCTATTCATTTCATTTAGGTTTGCCGGGAATTGTAAGAGGTTTGAAGGTTTTGTCATAAGCAAAACGATATGGGATCAAACTGTGAACCAATCCAAGCTCTGAACTACCCTATAGTAAAACAGCCTAATCTGACAAGTCTAAGGGAATGTGCTGGTCGATTGCCGCCCATCGAGCGCAGGTCTTTTGATAGAGTGTATGGGAAGATTATTATGTTACTACAATTGGACGTGCAAACGGATGCCATTGCCGCTTTGAGCCAGTTCTACGACTCTTCATTAAGATGCTTCACCTTCAAAAATTTCCAGATGGCACCTACCCTGGAAGAATATACACAGATCTTCGGCTTTCCTCAACAAGACAATGGACCCTACCAGTATTAGGGACAATACTACACAGATGAGAAACTCGCCTCAATATTACAAACCAGCAAAGAGAACTTGAAGCTCCGGAAGAAAAATCGAAATGGCATTGCAGGATTCCCACAAGAGTATCTGGAAGGCCAAATGAAATCCTTCGCCGACGCTAGAAATTGGGGTCCTTTTAAGCAGGTGTTACCTTTGACTATCTTTGGCATTGTCCTATTTCCACGCCTTGAAAGATATGTGGACACAACAGCTATTGGCGTCTTCTTATCCTTCAAGGATCCGATTCCAGCCATGCTTGCAGACACTTACTGTACTTTCACTCATTATAGTGAGCTAAGGGGAAAAAGGATATCTTGCTGCCTGCACGCCTTGTATGTTTGGCTTCTCACCCATGCTTTCGTTAACAAAGTCAGAGTAGAAGGCCCAATTGAAGACGCCAGAGGGTGTGATGTGAAGACAATGAACACTGGTGAATGGTTGCAAGTGCTGGGGGGCCTTCATGAATATAAGGTTCGTTGGCACCCATCATGGTGGAAAGAGAGGCCCACAGTAGTTTTTCAATGCGGAAACTTTCAAAACGTCCCGCTCATGGGGACAAGAGGATGCATAAATTACAATCCTTCTCTAACTCTAAGACAGCTGGGGTACCCCATGCGAAATCCGCCCACCGAAGACATGTTAATCCCTTTTTACCTCCATGAAGGAAGCCCAAAAGAGGTTGACATGCTCCGGAAGATTTCTCAAGCGTGGGATATGGTCGTCCGCAAGGGACAAGAGCTTAGTAAGAGGAGCGGCGATAAGGAAACCACCTTTCGTCAATGGCTCCAAAAGAGGATCCAAGACACCCGGTTGCCTTACCAAAGTGCACTACGGGTGGAGGAAGAAATACTTGAACCTACCCTTCCCACTGTCGAAGATTTAGATAAGCTTAAAATGGCATTGTCAAAAGCCGAGGAAGAAAAGAAGGGCTTGCAGGCAGAGTTAGAGAAAGTGCTCCTAAAAAACCAGAAATTGGAGGAAGAGAACGCAAGTAAGTCAGTGGCCATTGAAGACAGCCACAAGCAGCTCAAGATCGAACAAAAGAACAAACTAGAGGTTCAAAAGTACCTAAGAGGAGCGAAAGAGGAAATAAAACGTTGCAACCTGAAAATGAACCAAGCCATCGATGATACATACAAGTGGAAAAAGTTATGGGAAGAATCAATGATGGCTGAAAAGACCGCACAGAGCCTGCTAATGGTATCAAAGAGAGAGTCCCGGATGATGGCAGCCGAGTTTGAAGAGCAAGTGAAAAGTATCAAGCAGGATAAAGATACCATTGAAGAGATACTCCGAGAATACCAACAAGCCTTGAGAAGGGAGCATGAAAAATCTGATGAGCTGAACGACCATATCAGATATCAAGAGGAGGTTTACCACCAGCTGAAGACAGAAAGCATCTATTGGGAGAACCGCTTTGTGGAGTTGGTCAGCAGGATAGAAAACCATGAAGCCTTCATAGAGTTGAAGAATGAAAGCTTATACTGGAAAGACAGATTCTCAAAGTTGGCATGGCTGGCCGATCGAGCTATCGTAGGAATCCCCAAACGTCTAAAGGAGGCTAACGCGGCAATGCACCCGTTTAACACCCCGGTCCAAGTTTCCGAATTCATGGAGTTTTGAGAAGTTCTGATTGCCGAACTCCGGGAGAAGGCTGGCAGCACTACTAGTAGAAAAAGAGGGAGGAGTGGAAAAATGAAAGCCATATGTATTTGAGTGAAATTTAAAGAACATTGTACTTTTCTTTTCAAAGTTTTCTTTCCAAAATGTTGTACTTTCCTCTATCAATGAAGTTTGTTTGTCTCACATGCTGATCCTTTATCTTGAAAATATTGTGGAACTTTAATCTGTGTACTTATGACAAATCAGGATGCGCTTGCAATTCCCGACCTAAAACAATAAGACTCATGCACACATGCATCATTCGCATTTTCATCCATTCATATACTCATACATATACTCATACCATGTGTCCCACCAACAGAGAGTAAAAGACAAGCTGGTGCGTCAACATCGCTATTGGACTCGTTCTCAGGCCAGAAACATGGAAGAAAATCAGGACAATCCGCCTCAAGATATCCCAGATCAAGGCAATCCACCCCAAGACCTAGGAAATCAAGAGCTTAGGGCAGAAATAGATGGGATGAAAGAACAGATGGCTGAAATCTTAAAGGTTTTACAAACTTTGAGGGACAAAGACACAAGTGAAGATGTCTCCGCTGGGAACACGGAAAATCAAGTTACCAACCCTCCTCCTCCCAATGGACTCGGGATCCCGCATACAGTGCCCCCCACTGGGACTAATGACCAGGGTTACATATGGCCTCCTTACGGACTTCCACAAGGTTACACACCTCCGACAGTCAATGCTAGTCCAGAAGACGGTCCCTCAGGAGTCGCGGGCCAACAACAGCTTACACCAACGGGTCACGATGGTAATCCAGGGGCACCACAAGTTCAAAACCCGACCCCCGTCGTTGTACCACAAAGACTCCCACTTGGCTTCCCTCCACCGCCGATAGCTGACGCTCAGGCTCAGGGTTCCAACCTCAGGAATCCCACTCATTCACATACCCCAAATGTGAACCCAGCCATAGTTCCGATGATCCATCCTTACTATGGTATGAGTGGGCTCCCTCACAATCACTCTATGGAGAACCCTCAAGCCCAAGACAAACTACAAATGCTTGAGGAAAGGTTGAGAGCAGTCGAGGGATCCAATGTTGGTGCGAGAGATGCTTATGACTTGTGCCTCGTCCCTAACGTGGTCATCCCTCCAAAAATTAAGGTGCCAGACTTCGACAAGTACAGAGGGTCGACTTGCCCTATAAGCCACTTAACCATGTACTGCAGGAGGATGGCGGCGTTTGCTCACGACGACAAATTGCTCATCCACTACTTCCAAGATAGTCTGTCTGGGGCAGCTTCGAGCTGGTACATGCAATTAGAACGTGCCCATATCAGATGCTGGAAAGACCTAGCCGATGCATTTTTGAGGCAATACAAATATAACATTGACATGGCTCCCGATAGAACACAGCTGCAGAGCATGACGAAGAGAGACAATGAGTCCTTCAAAGAATATGCCCAACGCTGGAGAGGTTTGGCTGCACAGGTGGTACCACCTTTGTTAGAAAAAGAGATGGTATCAATGTTCATGGATACTCTTCAAACACCTTTCTACGACAGGTTGATTGGGAGCGTGTCTTCGAACTTTTCAGATATGATCGTCATTGGAGAAAGATTAGAGAACGGATGGAGAAACGGGAAGATTGCATATAGCTCCGCTGGAACTAGCAATCAGAAAAGGCCCTTCCCAGGTTTCCCTAAAAAGAAAGACGGAGAAACCAATGCCATCTCTGGATCCGGAAAACCTCCCTACAACAACCCCCGACAGACTTTACAAATACCTACTCAAACACCACAAGCCCCACCTCACCAAGTCAACACAAGCTATAGACCACAAAACTACCAAGAAAGAAAGCCCGCCAATTTCGACCCAATACCCATGTCATACACAGACCTATTCAATCACCTCATCAGTCACAACTTGATCACTCTCCGTCCAATGAGACCCCTTCAACCTCCTTTCCCTAGGAGCTATGACCCAGAGGCTAGCTGTGGATTCCACGCTGGGGCAGTTGGCCATTCAACAGAAAATTGCAAGGCATTGAAATATGTAGTACAAGACTTAATTGAATCTAAATGGTTAAGCTTCGCAGAAGATGGTCCGAATGTTGCCACTAACCCTCTGCCGGGGCACGGGAAACCCTCTGTCAATGCCATTGAGGATGCTGAGGGGCAATTATTGATCAGAAAGGTGGAGGACATAGTCACACCCCTGGACCTCATCCATGCTAATTTGTGTCACTTCGGAATCATTATGAAAGGATGTACCAGAAAGGGCTCGTGTGCTGATCCCCTTTGTGTCGGGGCCTGTGAAGCATTCAAGCCAGTTCTGCAAGACTTATTAGACCGACACATAATACAAATAGGTCTTCAAAAGAAAGAGGAAGGCGTGTCGACTCTCCAGTCAAGCAGTGACCAGAGCAAGAGTATCCGGAAACCCCTGGAAATCCACTACAAAAAGGACACAAAGCTAACCACCGCTGTGCCTAAACCAATCACTATTCAAGTGCCAGTCCCTTTTCCCTTTAAAAGCACCAATGCAGTCCCGTGGAGTTACGATGTGAAAGTTCAGACTACCCCTGATGTCATTAACATCTCAGGGACCGGTGGGATGACTCGAAGTGGGCGTTTCTATACCCCTGGAGGGCCTAGTGAGGACCGAACAAAAGAAGGGGAGGAAAGAGCCCGTAAGGGCAAAAGCATAGAGCAGGAACCTGTCGATAAGAATGCAGGAAAGAAGACGTTATCCGAGCAAGAAGCCAGTGAATTTCTGAAGCTTATGAGACAAAGCGAGTATAAGGTAGTTGATCAACTGAACCAAACTCCCGCAAAGATATCTCTGTTGTCATTATTGCTCAGTTCCGATGCCCATCTTGCAGCATTGACAAAAGTATTGAATGAGGCCCATGTCGCTCATGACATCTCGGTCGGCCAATTCGATGGGATCGTCGGAAACCTTGTTGTGAGTAATTATCTCACCTTTACTGATGATGAGATTCCAACTGAAGGAAGGGGGCACAACAAGGCCCTACACATATCTGTGAAGTGCGGAGATTACTCTCTTGCTCGGGTACTTATTGACAATGGTTCATCTTTGAATGTATTACCCAGATCAACCATGGAGAAATTAGATGTGGACTGTTCATACATGAGACCAAGCTCCATATTAGTCAGGGCCTTTGACGGATCGAAAAGGGAAGTCATCGGAGAAATGGAATTACCTGTACAAGTAGGTCCGGAGCACTTCGTGGTGACCTTCCAGATAATGGACATTGCCCCATCCTACAGTTGTCTCTTGGGGAGGCCATGGATCCACTCGGCAGGGGCAGTTCCCTCTTCTTTACACCAGAAGCTCAAGTTCATAGTCAACAATAAGCTGGTGGTTATTTTCGGTGAGGAAGAAATGCTGATAAATAAGTCCGCTCCCACTCGTTACATTGAGGATGCTGAAGAGTCTCTCGAGACTGCCTTCCAAGCATTGGAAATCGCCAATACATCTTCTATGTTAGAACCCAAGCTATCCAAAACTGCCGTGATGGTTGCTAAGTTCATGTTAGGAAAAGGCTACCAAGCTGGAGGAGGCTTGGGAAAAACCGGACAAGGGATCCTGAGGCCAATACAGCCAGAGGAGAACAAAGATAGACATGGGATAGGATATCGGCCCAATCGCACTGACAAGAGAAGGATTGTGGAGGAAAAGAAGGAGCGGAGGTTAGCCAGGCTTGAGGATAGGGTGCCAAATACGAAGAGGATCACCATCTGCGACATCAAGGAAAGCTTTCGGAGTGCGGGAATGTTGAACCCCAATCAGATCGCCGCAGTTGAGGACGATCTAAGCGCTGAAGAAGGCGTCGTCAGTCTTGTACGCCCTTGTCCTGCAAACAAAAGACTCAAGAATTGGGAGATCATTGATTTTCCTGTGGTTTTTAGTTCAAAGTAATGTTTCTATAATGTAATCCTCTGGCTCTGCCCAAGGCCTTAGGATATTTCATTCGGGCACGCATGTTTTCCTTTCAGTATTAATATCAATGCAACGTTATTTCAGTTCCCAATAAACTCTCGTTTTTCTTTTCTTGTTACATTCGCTTCTTATTTTCTTTCTTTTGTTTTTATTCCGTTAATTTACACTAATGCAGATCCGAAAAAAATGTCTTTGAAAATAACAACGCCAATAATCCATATTGTAACTTTGATCACCCCATCAATCAAACTGAGGAAGATGTTGAGGATAATTGGGAAACCCCTCCAGAGTTAATGAGAATGATGGAACAAGAGAAAAAAATAATCGAACCCCACGAGGAATCAACTGAAACGATCAACTTAGGCACGGAAGAAGACAAAAAAGAAGTCAACATTGGCACCACATTAAAAGACAGCGAGCGAGAGAAATTGGTTAGGTTGTTGTTTGACTATGTTGACGTCTTCGCATGGACATACCAAGACATGCCTGGACTGGACCCCAACATAGTCGAGCATAAGTTACCGGTAAAACCAGAATGCCCGCCGGTAAAACAAAAGTTAAGAAGCATGAAACCAGAGATGTCATTGAAAATCTGAGATGAGGTTAAGAAGCAGTTCGATGTTGGGTTTTTAGCGGTAGCAAAATACCCTCAATGGGTAGCCAATATTGTACCGGTCCCAAAGAAAGACGGGAAGGTCCGGATGTGTGTTGATTATCGAGATCTGAACAGAGCTAGTCCCAAAGATGACTTCCCTTTGCCTCACATTGATGTCCTGGTAGATAGCACAGCACAACACTCTCTGTTCTCCTTCATGGATGGATATTCCGGATACAACCAAATTAAGATGGCCCCTGAAGACATGGAGAAAACCACCTTCATCACTCTCTGGGGAACCTTCTGTTACAAAGTAATGCCATTCGGACTGAAGAATGCTGGTGCAACGTACCAAAGGGCAATGGTCGCATTGTTCCATGATATGATGCATAAGGAAATAGAGGTTTACGTGGATGACATGATTGCAAAATCCAAGACTGAAGAAGAGCATATCATCAATCTGCAAAAACTCTTCGAACGTCTCAGGAAGTTCAAACTCAGATTAAACCCTGCCAAATGCACCTTCGGTGTAAGATCAGGAAAGCTGTTGGGTTTCATAGTCAGTCAGAGGGGAATAGAAGTAGATCCAGCCAAAGTACGGGCAATACTAGAAATGCCGGTACCGAGTACTGAAAAAGAAGTTCGTGGTTTCCTGGGAAGATTGAACTACATCTCTAGGTTCATATCGCAGCTAACATCTACATGCGAGCCTATCTTCAAGCTTTTGTGCAAAAACCAAGAAACAAAGTGGAATGATAATTGCCAAGAAGCCTTTGAAAAGATCAAGAGGTACCTCCAAAATCCACCGATTCTGATGCCGCCTGTGCAGGGTAGACCTCTCATCCTGTATCTAACAGTGCTAGACAAATCAATGGGTTGTGTACTGGGGCAACATGATGAATCCGGAAAGAAGGAACATGCCATCTACTATCTAAGCAAGAAATTCACCGAGTGCGAGACAAGATACTCATTGTTGGAAAGAACGTGTTGTGCTCTGGCCTGGGCTGCACGTCGTTTGAGGCAGTATATGCTGAGCCACACGACTTGGTTGGTATCTAAAATGGACCCAGTCAAGTATATTTTTGAAAAACCCGCACTCACAGGGAGGATCGCTCGCTGGCAAATGCTACTATCTGAATACGACCTTTTATATGTCACCCAAAAAGCAATCAAGGGTAGTGCATTGGCTGAATACTTGGCACACCAGCCCATCGAAGATTACCAATCAATGCAGTGCGATTTCCCAGACGAAGATATAATGGCTCTATTCGTAGAAGGGAATCCTCCGGACAACGAAAGGTGGAGAATGTTATTCGACGGCGCTTCTAATTTATACGGGCACGGGGTCGGAGATGTACTGATCTCTCCTGATAACCGCTTCATACCGTTAACCGCTAGACTGAGTTTCTATTGCACCAACAACATTGCAGAATATGAAGCGTGCGTCCTAGGCATCAAAGCAGCCCTTGAATGGAAAGTCAAAAGGCTCGATGTATATGGGGACTCAGCTTTAGTCATCCATCAAACAAAAGGTGACTGGGAAACCAGGGATTCCAAATTAATTCCTTATCATGATCACATCCAAAAGATGGTTGAACAATTTGAAGAGATCACTTTCCATCATCTCCCTCGCGAAGAAAATCAGTTGGCCGATGCTTTGGCGACTCTGTCATCAATGTTCAATATCAATAACGACAAGAGTCTGACATTCATCCGAATCCAACACCGAGACTTACCGGCACATCATTGTGTGGCAATCGAAGAAGAGCCTGACAGTAAACCTTGGTATTACGATATCAAGCACTATATCACAAACAGAGAATATCCTCCTGGTGCCACCGAGAATGATAAGAGGACACTTAGGAGGCTGTCAATGGGTTTCTTCTTAAATGGGGAAGTGCTTTACAAGAGGAATCACGATATGGTACTCCTCAGATGTGTAGCAGAAGAAGAAGCAGAAAGAATTATGAAAGATGTCCATGAAGGCTCGTTCGGCACCCATTCTAATGGGAACACCATGGCAAGGAAAATCCTAAGGGCTGGCTACTACTGGTTGTCAATGGAGACTGACTGCTTCAACTACGTCAGAAAATGCCACAAATGTCAAATCTATGCCGACAATATCCATGTACCACCTGCCTCTCTGAATGTCCTAACAGCACCATGGCCATTCTCAATGTGGGGAATGGATGTCATCGGTCCCATCGAACCCAAGGCATCAAGCGGACATCGTTTCATTCTTGTCGCTATTGATTATTTCACCAAATGGGTCGAGGCCGCTTCTTACGCCAGTGTAACAAAGTCAGTGGTTGTCAGGTTCATAAAGAGAGATTTGATTTGCCGCTACGGTCTTCCAAATAAGATCATCACGGACAATGGGACAAACCTGAACAATAAGATGATGAAAGAGTTGTGTGACGACTTCAAAATCCAGCATCATAATTCCTCCCCATACCGTCCAAAGATGAATGGGGCAGTTGAGTCAGCAAATAAGAACATAAAGAAGATCGTGCAAAAGATGGTAGTGACCTTCAGGGACTGGCATGAAATGTTGCCCTTCGCTTTGCACGGGTATCGGACCTCTATCCGCACGTCAACAGGGGCAACACCATTCTCACTAGTATATGGGATGGAAGCAGTTCTTCCCATCGAGGTGGAAATACCCTCCCTGCGAGTGCTAATGGAAACAAAATTGGAGGAAGCAGAATGGGTTCAAGCTCGTCTGGATCAGTTGAACCTCATAGAAGAAAATAGAGTAGTTGCTTTATGTCATGGGCAGTTGTACCAACAAAGAATGAAAAAGGCTTATGATAAAAAAGTGCGCCCCCGCCAGTTTCAAGAAGGAGACCTCGTGCTCAAGAAGATGTTGCCTATCCAAAAGGATTCCCGTGGAAAATGGACCCCTAACTATGAAGGACCTTATGTGGTAAAGAAGGCCTTCTCTGGAGGAGCATTGATTCTCACAAAAATGGACGGTGAAGACCTCCCACTCCCAGTGAACTCGGACGCAGTTAAGAAGTACTATGCCTAAAGAAACATATGGAAAAAAGAGAAAGATGAGCCAAGCAAAAATAAGCTCGCTAGGTCGAAAACCCGAAAGGGCGACCTAGGCAAAAATTAGAGCGACCCGGTAGACTGAAAACTCTAAAGAGCAGTCCAGGCAAAAATTAGGGTCAGAAGTTGGACTTTGAGCTACAAAGGCAGTCAATACCTCCGAAAGTTGGATGATGAATGCTCATAGTTGTGTTAATGGGAGATCGGTGTTATTACTTCAAAGATACAAACAATCAAAGGATCAGCTTTCCTTGTTTTCTTTTTCTTCTCTTTCTTTTTGTAGTTTAAACTCCCAATGTAATTTTCAGCCAGCGCGACCTTCTGCGCATTTGTTTTCCATTTGAATATTAAACACTTCCTTTATTCTCTCATTTCCCTATTATAACGTTCATGGTAGACGATACTGAATTGCGAAACATGTGCATGATCACAAGCATTATAGTCATTGCGAAATTTCTAAAAAATCACAAAAAAGAGATGATCTCTCATAAAGTTGCAAAAAGGACAAATGCATAATCATTTCAGCAAATCTTAATAACCCGCACTTTGGCACCACTGCTTGAGGCAACCCTCGTATCCCACGTCAAGAGTCATGCGAGTTTGATGATGCCAGCAAAGTCAATAAAGAGCTAAAGAGCAAAAAGAGCAAAAGAGCAAGAAAAGAAAATGAAAAAAGAAAAAAGCCAAGAACAAAAGCCAAAAATAAAATCATTCCACATTTCATTCATCATGTCATCAATTATTTAACTACATGCACGTATGCATCACTCATTGCAAGTGTCTGTTGAGATAATTTTAGTATGTATCATTAGCAACAATTCTTCAGACCCCCAGCGGTCCTTCAGAGCCCAGGCGCTCCTTCAGACCAACAATGGTCCTTCAATCCAGATCGCACGTCGCGTTATCAAGCAACCGACGGATCATCCGGCCCCAGGCCCTTCAGACTAGCTGTGTCCGCCTAAAAAAAACACAGTGCACGTCCTTCGTGGTTATATCAGTTCCGGACCTGATTAACCCTAATGGCCGCTCGAAAAAAAGGCCACCCCCAGACCGTATTACTAGTACCATAAGCTAGTTGCGCTCCTTCAGACCCATCGGTCCCTCAGGCTTAGGCATGCCCTTCAGACCCCGACGGTCCCTCAGTCGAACGCAAGTCGATGCTCCAAGCATTGATTTTGAACTAGACCTTCAGAGCCCCGGTGCTCCTTCAGAGCCCCAGTGCTCCTTCAGATCCCCAGCGATCCTTCAGATCCCCAGCGATCCCTGTTTACTTTCTGTCTAAAGCAACCCAGTTTTCATAAGTTTCAAAAAAAAAACAAAAAAACAAAAAAAACCTCAGTCTGGACAAAATTAGTCTTTCTATCTTTATTTCTATTTTCCTCGAGAAATTTGGAACCCCTCCGATTTCCTAGCAAAATATAAATAAAGGGGGGCAGCTGTAATACCCTAATTTTGTCCTATCCAAAAATAAGAAATTTTATTTATTTTTAATAAAAATAATTATTTTCTTTTTCATGTCGTGTATTATTCTATTTTAGTTGCCACGAGTTTTTAACAAAAATATTTTTATTAGAAGTGAAGAAAAAAAATATAAGCAAAGGAGGAAATAGGAGGGGGTCTGTAAAAAAAAATATAGAGGTGCAATCAGGATTGGGCCATTTAAAGCCCATTCCCCCACCAAACCCTAACCCAATTCGCCTAACCCAACCCAATTCCTATCCAACCCATAACCCAACTCCTCCTAACCCTAATTACTATCCAACCCATACCCATTTCCCCTCCATAAAACCCTAATTCGACCACCCCCCCCCCCCTAACCCTAAAACTTGACCACATTCACTCTCCCCCTTTTACCCAAAAATGAGCCACATTCACCCCTATTATCCCATGGTCAAAGTCGACCCACTCCCCTCTTTTCCCTCCTTGAAACTTGCATTCCCACTTCCCCATTCCTTGAAACCCACACTTCCCTCACATCACTCTCCTATCTCACGCCTCCTCCCTCTCTCCTTCCCTCTTCCCCATTCGACCCTATCTCTCTCTCTCACACATCACTTCTCTTTCTCTTTCTCCCACTCACTCACGCCTCCATCACTCTCTCCTACCACTCATACACTCATTTCTTTTTTTCACATTCACTCATCCTTCTTCTCCAATCCCTCTCCTACACACCCACACTCACATGGCTCTCCTCCTTTCACGCCCCCATTCCTCTTCTCACACACACTCACGGATTTTTTTCTCTCTCACACACAAACCATCATTTCCCTTCACCAACTACCTCCAAACCTTCACCCCTCCATCATATCAAATCTTTCTCAAGTCAGAAAAAAAGGAAAAACTACTGTGCAAGGTAGAGAGGCCACGAGTTTGAAGACAAAGAAGGCATCACCCTTAGTATAAATGGAGGCTACAAGTTTGAAGGAAGGGCGGATTTTTTTTGGAAGAAAAGGGAAGAAGAAAATTCTTGGAAAAGTGTAGTGTTGTTTTTTTGATTTTTTCCCTTCTTTTCTTTTTCTTCTCCTTCCAATATTCTTTTTTTTTTAGTTTAAAGATCTTGTTGTATTAAGGAGACCCGGGAAGAGGTTCTTCCCAACATTGCCAAGTTTTTTCCTTAAGGTACCATAATGTAATTTTCGAATTTAATATATTATTATTATTATATTTTTTTGCTTTTTATTTCATTGTTGCTGTTTTTTTTCTTTTTTTTCACGTAAATATTGTTGCTTTTCTCATTACTTATATTATTGCTGTTTTATTTATTTTTTTAGTTGCTATAATTTTGTTCATGTAAATAATTATTGCTGTTTTTTTTGTTTTTTTTTGTGTTGTTGTTGCTGTTTTTTTTTATTATTTTTGTTGCTGTAATTTCGTAAATCCTTTTTTTATTATTGTTGCTGTTTTTTTATTTAAATATTGTTACTATTTTTTTTAATTTGTTGCCCTTTTTTTTTAGTCAAATCGTTTTTTTATATAGTTGTTGTTGTTTTTAGTTTTTAGTTGTTGTTATTTTTTTTTATTGCTATTTTTTTTAGCAAAAATCGTTTTTTTTGTATATATTTGTTACTGTTTTTTTTTATTATTTGTTGCTGTTTTTGTTTTTTTTATTTGTTGCTTTTGTTCTATTAATTTGTTGGTTTTGTTGTAATTTTCGGATTAAAATAAACCTAAAAAAAAAATATTAAAAAAATGTGTTCCTTTTTTATTTAGTTACTAATTTTCGGATTAAAATAAACCTAAAAAAAAATATTAAAAAAATGTGTTCCTTTTTTTATTTAGTTACTAATTTTCGGATTAAAATAAACCTTTTTAAAAAATATTAAAAAAATGTGTTCCTTTTTTTTATTTAGTTACTAATTTTCGGATTAAAACAAAATCCTTTTCAAAATATTAAAAAAAAAAAATTTTTTTTTTATAAAATAATTGGTTACTAATATCACTATCCCTTTTTTAGAAAAAAAAAAAAGAGGTAATAATAATAATCATTTTTCCCCAAAAAAAAAAAGATGAAGAGTAATTTAGTCAAATAGCAAAAAGTAAAAATAAACCAATCAATCGTTTTTAGCGTCAAAACGCTATTTGCACCACCGGCAACCATTTTTTTTTAGCGTCAAAACGCTAGTTGCACCCCCGGCAACCATTTTCTTTTAGCGTCAAAACGCTATTTGCACCCCCGGCAACCATTTTTTTAAGCGCCAAAACGCTATTTGCACCCCCGGTAACCATTTTTTTTAGCGTCAAAATGCTACTTGCACCCCCTCTTGTCGCACTTTTCGCTTCTATTTACACCGCGATGTTTCCAAACTGCTTTTCTTTCTTTCAAACAATTTTGCTAACATAAAAAGAAATAGGTGGTTACTAATGGTCACTCTGAGCTTAGCTTGTTTGACCGTTAGGACTAACCTTCTTTTTTCAAATTGGATTAGTAGTAGTGATCACTCTGAGGTTACTCGTTTGATCATCATGAACACCCGCCTAAACTTTAAAAAAAAAGGACTTTCAATCAACAAAAAAACACACACAAACATAATCTCAAATCCATTTTTTTGATCACGTTTTCCCGGTAAGCATTTTCCGAACAAACAAGCACGCGATCACAAATTGGTTATTTATAGCGGTCACTCTGGGCTCAGCTCGTTTGAACGCTGTAAACACCTTCTTTTTTCAAATAGGCTATTAGTGGTAACCACTCTGGATTTATCTGTTTGGTCACCACGAGCGGCCCCTAGTTTTCGAAAATTTTTTTTCAAAAAAATAAAAAATACCAACACACAAATATTTTCTACCCAAGAACTACGTAGCTTTGATTTCTCCATCGCACCCGGAGATACGTAGGAGCGGGGGCCCACTCCTGTCAAGCGCAAAAAAAACAAATTTTTTATTAAGTCTTCCTTTCCGTTTTTTTGTAATCAATAAAAAGGGTAAATTAAAATGTTTTCTTTAAACTAATTCTTTTTTCTACATATTAAATTAAAAGGTAACCTTTTTTAGGATGTTGCGGGGTGCTAGTACCTTCCCCGCACTTAATCGACCCCCGAACCCAAAAACAAAGGTTTTTTCAATGTTTTCCTAAAAATAAATATTGATGGCGACTCCATTGTTCAAAAACAACGAAAGATCCCTCCTCCGGATTTTTCGGTCGCTACAATAGGGGAGGAGGGAAATGTTGGTGATGAAACTAGTATCAGATTGAAGAGGAGCTGACAAGGATTCCAATGGTGAGAAGAAGTTGAACATGCATTAACATGGGAGTGAGTTCTCTTCTCTTCCTTCCCTACTCTCTCTCTCGCGAACTCTCTCTCCTCTCCAGCTCTCTCAATTTCTGATTTTTGCTGAAATGAAGGAGGGTGCTGTTGTGTTTGTGTTTTGGTGTTCCCTCAGCTGGAGGTTTTTTAATGAGGTGGAAATGACCATTCTACCCTTCAGTTATCAACATGTTCTAATCCCTCTCAATTTCATTCCTAATGATCCTATTAATCATTATTGCATAAAATCCATATCATTTAGCACACAACACACAATTAAATTATTTCAACTATGACAACCATCTCATACTTAATCAATTATGCAATTAAATTAATTATAACATCTTGCTAATTTTTAAACTACAAAATTAACCAAATTGGGGATGTACAATAGTTGCCCCGATTTATGGTTGCGGTTGCCTCGATTTATGGTTGTGGTCCAAAAATATCTCCTAAATAATGAATTCGACTAATTTGTCTTATTTGAGTGGTGCTTCCTAATTTAGAGTTTCCCTGATTACGAATACTTTGATTTACAATTGCCTGATTAATAGTTGCCTAAATTTATGGTTGTCTCGATCTATGGTTGCCTCGAGTTATGGTTGCCCGATTTACATTTGCCTTGATTTATGGTTGCCTCGATTTATGGTTGCCCGAATTTACAGTTGCACTGATTCAAGGTTGTTGTTGCCTCAATTTAGAGTTGCCTCGTTTTATGGTTTCCTCGATTTAGAGTTGCCTCGATTTATGCTTGCCTCGATTTAGAGTTGCCTTGATCTATGATTGCTCTGATTTACAATTGTTTTGATTTATGGATTTATGGTTACCTTGATTTGTAGTTGCCTCGATTTATGGTTGCCCCAATTTACTGTTGCTCTCGATTTATGGTCACCTTGATTTACATTTGCCTCAATTTATGGTTTCCCCGATTTACATTTGCCTAAATTTATGGTTGTTATGATTTAACGTTTCCTCGATTTATGGTTGCCTCGAGTTTTAGTCGTCACCCCACTTAAAACAACTATTTAATACAGTTGCCTCAATTTGTGGTTGCTCTGATTCAATGTTACCCAGATTTATAGTTTCCTCGAGTTTTAGTTTCACCCACTTGAAATAACTATTAGATCAAATTATACTTGTTTAAGTTGATACTTGTTTCCTAAAATGTGTTGTTTTAGTTTTTCTCAAATTTTCGTGCAATTAAATTTGAGCAAAGGTAGTGTTCTAGATTCAAATTTGTGTCATTGTGGGTTTTGGATTTGCTAGTCTATATTTTCTATATTTGATTATACAATGTCCCGTCTCGAAATATTTAGAAACCGATGAATGGTGAACTTGACAAGGTTCTCAAAGGGGGTTTAGTTTAGGTGTTATAGTTGCCCTTTCAATTGCCCCGATTTTCAGTTGCGAGCCACTCGAAACAACTATTCGATCAAGCTCATATTTGTTTCATTAAATTGTGTCATTTTGATTGTTCACAACTTTTTTGCATTGAAATTTGAGCTAAATTGAAGCTCTATTTGTGAGGAAAGGGTGGATTTGGAAGGCTCTCAATGTTTGATCATAGAATGTCTCGTACCCAAATATAATAATGAATTTGACAAGTTGATTTTATTTTGAAAGGAGCCACCTATGTTATAGTCGCCCAAATTTAAAGTTGCCATCCACTTGCAATAACTATTTGATCAAGCTCATATTTGATTAATGAAAGTGTGTCATTTTGGTTTTTCTCAAATTTTATGCAATGAAATTTGAGCTAAAACAAACCTTTCTTTGTGGCTGAGTAAATACATCGTTGTAGTTTAAATTCCTTCTCTCATGTGAGGAAATGGCGGCTTATGAATGTGCTATTCTATGTGATAATCCAATGTCCCATCCCAAAATATTTAGTAAATAATTCAATTTGGTGCTTGTTTCTACTTTGTGCTGCTTGTATTTTTCAGTGTCTTTGTTGGCTTTGTAGATAATTATTCAGCTTTAATGCCAGTTTTGCTTCTGAAATAATCAAGATTGATAATGTTGTTATTTATTTGGAGCCCTTTGCATTAGATTAAGTAATTCAGACGTGTCATTTGAGATCTTGACGTGCCTTTATTTCTTTTTCATCGGTGATTGATTGTTCTGGTTTTGTAATAATTTGTATTAAATGAATGATGTTTCACATTGGCATGTGATGATTATATCCGAATTGTTTGAGGGGTTTTAGAGCCAAGCTCCTGTTTCTAGGAACGTATAGGGACGTTCAAATAGGACATAATCATCATCAGTTCATCACATGCCAATTTGTCACATCATCAAATAGGACAATACATGTTAAATAGTTCATGTCTATGTGAAACATCATTCATTTAATATAAACTGTAACACCCAGTATTTCTAACTTGTACAAATACTAAAATGCACAATATGGCATGCATGAGAGTTAACTTGTATATCTGGAATATTGAACACAACTAAAAACTTCGATAAGTAATTATCATACGGTTCCATGAACCTCATTAACTTAACATAAAGTACTTAAGTCTTATGACTTAAAGCTTTTACAACCTGGTGTTCAATATCCAAACCATAAGTAGCGGAAACGATTTATAACTGTTAGCGAATAATAGTTATACAATCGGAACTACAAAGATAACAAAGGGGAAATGGCATTGTCATAAAACTAATTCTTCAATACCAGCTCCATAAAGCACATCGTCTAGCCGTGCTTCTTCGCCTTTGTCTTTCCCTGTTTCTCTGTAAAAACCACAATAATGAAGGGTGAGATAAACATTATCTCAGTGAGTCGTATCGATACCCCTTACTAACTCTAGCGGTTCATTATGGTTTTACTTGAACATCATGGCCCTAATAAGTGACCATGTGGACATATATTTTCTTCTTACCCGTAGCCGTAATAAGCGACTACGATTCATGTCTTATTCTTTTCTTTAGCTTAGCACAACACCTCAAGCCTACCTTATCCGGTTATTTCTTTGGCTTTTGGTGAACCCAATCCACTAATCCTTTCATCAGTGGGCAAACATAGAAGGGGCCTAGGTTATGGGCTCATGACTTCTCTCCCCTAGTGTACTATCATAGAGGTCGTCACCCCTTTATCATACCTTGATCCTTTCATCAAGTAGTTCATTATCATACCTTGAATAAAATCAAATAATTCTTTATCATATCATTATTTAACATACCTTCATACAATATCAAGTCATCTTAGTGGTTACCAAAACCTCAATGAACCTTTAGCCATTATATTAACATATACTTGTGTTTTCTCACTCGTAACCCTAACCGGTTATCGTACATTTAACATGCTTGGACAATTTTCCAATAACTCATTCATACCAACGCTCATTTATGCGAATTACAGATTATTTGTCAATACATGGGGTTGGGGAAGGGATTAGAATGGACTTGGAACCAATTGGAATGGCCAAAAACATGTTTTGAAAGAGGGTAACAGAAGATGACGTACGGTCTGTGCCCTGGAGGCGCACGACCCGTGCATTTTTTCAAAAAAAAATTAAAAACACATGCGTAGGGTACGCACGGTCCGTGTCATAAGGCGCACGGTCCGTGCCATGTTTTTAAAACCTTTCAGGCCACCTGCGAACAAGGCGCACGATTCGTGCCACTGGGGCGTACGATCCGTGCGTGTTCATCAGTAACCCAGAAATTGCTGTTTTTCATAAATCCTTTCTGTAACACCCTCAATTTTCTATTTAATTTCTTTTATATGTTTTCACTTGTGTGTTTTCTCACGCTAGCGCGTGTGAATTTAGCCCCAGAATTTCTGTGTGTTTTCACCAAACCGAAAATAGATATAGGACCTAATATATTATATTATGTTGAGGTTTAATTTTTGTTCCAAAATTCCACCGGAATTTGGACGCGTTTTGGACCTGCCGGACGAAAGTTACCCGCTTAAAAACCCTAACCGTGACCCGAATCTGAAAACGTTCGACGTCAAGGTTTTAATCGACAGTTAGGATAATTTATTTAACATCCGTCGCGATGTTAATTCTGCAAAAACGCTAACTATCGTTTAACTGTATTATTATATTAATATATCTTATAAAGATCTAGATATTTTTACTTTTATGTTGATTAAAAATAAAACTACTCCTTTAAATTGCCTACCGTGGACACTCTTCCATCCCTCTTTTCTCTTCACTTTATCTCTCTGGATTTTACTTGGTTGAAATTCTTCCAATTAAGCTAAGTTAATTTCATTATCTCCTCAAAAGCTCTGCACAGCAACCCAACAACCAAATTATCTCCAATCCTTCCATCACCCAAATATGCCTTACTAAAACTAAAGTTCCAAAACCTTTATTTTATCACCTTCCGAACCATTCCCTCTCCAATCACCACACTTCATCCAACTTGATCAAATTCAAGCTTCCTTCAAGTGAGAGTACTCCTTCCTGCTAGTCATCTTCCACTTACAAGCTTGGTAAGAAAATATATATTCTCTCCCTGATTCAAGTTTAATAGATATATTTTGTTACTTTATTTTTTCTTGTTTAAAAACTTTCTCATATATATGTATTTGATCATGATCAACATGTTATTCTCCATCACATTCATTTTATTGGGCCGAAAACTCTTTTCTCAGGAAGCATACAGAAATTGGTTTTCTTTTTGATCTAAAATGAAATGATTTTTTTTAAAAGTATGAGTAGTTAAACTTTGAATAAAAGTTTTAATAGCTTTTCACTTAGATCCATTTTTTTTGGAAGAAGTTTCTTTTGTTTAAGCTAGAATGGAAAATTTTGAGCTTTATGAAAAGGAAGATAAAGATTTTTTTGTAAAAGTTTGACTTTTTAGTAAAGTTTAAAATTTAGAGTCGCCAAAAGTTTTCGTAATGTCCTCAGAGTACTTTTGATCATCATAAATCGAATCTTTGATATAAAGGAAAAAGATTTTTCGCTTTTCATGTTTTCAAATGTTTTTTTTTATGGATATAGCGTTAGGAAAAGAAATATCGAAAACAGGACTAGTAGCTTATCACGCTCTAGTTACCACCTTTAAACGAGTACTAGTATTGTAATCTAAGACCTTTGGACTTTATGTTTATGCGTTGAAGGTTTCGTGGTACCCGGACCTGCCCTAACTCGCATACCTCGCTACTCGTCAGAGCACGTTTCAGGTAAGGGGAATTTCTGCATAATGAGTTTTAGCTTCATGGGTGTTGTGTGATTGTTTGAACTGTGTGCTGGATTGTTTTGCCTGATAATATTTGTAGTATTATTATGTGAGATTTTATATTGAATATCCCTGTGATTGATTGTGAAGATGTGAATGACTGGTTGTGCTGAATTGTCTGAGTGTTGGAGTCATAACTATTGTTATGACCAATTGTTTTGTAACTTGAGTTGAATTGGACTCGAGCAGAGGAATCGTAACGGTAAAAAGATAAAGGGAACGTGACATTTTAGTGACAGATCGTGGGAGGTTCGAAAATAGGAAAAACTGAATTTCGAGAGTTAATAGGAATTAGTCATGGTAAAACAGAATAAATATTTTTGACAGAATAAAAAGAAAACAGACTTTATGAAATAGCGTATCAATTGTGAAAACCCGAATTTCTCCAATGGATCTTCGGTGTAACCTCGTTTGAACAAACACGCTCGTATTTTGAAAATGAAACCTTAGGCATTTGAAAAATGGAGAACAAAGAGTTGATTTAAGAGTTGTGGTTAACAATGAAAGTATGTTAGTAAAGATAATAATTGAGTATTCCGACTTTATAAAAGAGAAACGTTTTCGAAAACTCAAAGTGGTACTCTCGTCCGTCAAAAGATAAGAATACCCGGAAAGCTATGCTAAGTGGAATGGGACGCTTAGTGTGGTTCTCTAAAACTTTGAGCGCATCATGTTAAAAAGAGAATTTATGAAAATGGGATACTCGATGATTATTAATATGTAATGAGACTTTCAAAGTTAAGCGTTGTTTTGAGATGAGAAATTGGGGACGAGTCTCAATCTAGATGTGAGAAAATCTAGCAAAGATTCGTATTGATTATCTAGGTACCATCGAGGACCTAGAGCGTTGAGAGTTTAGAACGTTTTTAGGGCGTTGTTCCAACCTGGATGCTAGATGGTCCTGTGTTGAAGACTGCCTGAGTAATTGCTGTAGGTCTGACGGGAAATCCAGATCTAGGTTACAAGGGACACGGAGACATATGTAAATGTTATGTCTGTCGGTGTTGATCTAACAGAGAATCTAGATCACAGTATTGGCCTAGGTGACGATCTAGTGCTATTCCATTTCGTATGGAAATTTTGATGATATTGATAATCGATGTGAGGAACGATTACTAACACAGATCAGAATACCTTTGATTGACTAACTCCATTATGTTGAGGTGCTGAGATTGTTTATGAATCCTATGTGTTATTTTTTTTGATTTTGGAATGATATCTAAAGATAAGTAAGTAATACATGGTATCTGTATGTATGTATTATTTTGGTTTTACCTATGTATAGCTTATGATGAACTCGTGGACGAGGAATTCACCCTTGTTGTGTTTTATTTTGTATGTGGTATATTTAAAATTGGGTTCAGAAGATGGCTTCGAAGGACAAGATGGTTATGAAGGATTTGCAGGAGATGGACTTGCCCTTAGATCTCAAGGGGGAACAAGTTCTTGATTTCCCTAGTGGTGGAAATTTGGATGATTGGGAGTTCGACCCCGCCTCCCAAAAGATCCGGTTTAGGGGAGTAGTAGTATCGACCAGTATAGATGATGAAGGTAACCGTCTCTCACAGTTACGTTACAAGACTAAGTACACTATTAATATGCCGTTCGACTTTTTCTGGGATGTACCTTGGACCCCTCCTGTGCGAAAATTCTATTCTGGGACTAGACGTCCATTGCAACCTACGCGTGGAGGTAGGAGTGGACCACGTAGGATAACCACTCTGAAGAAGAGCGCCATTCCTAGGAGACTTGCTAGATCATCAGTGACCCGAGATTTTTCTGAACCTGTTGACCCCGTCCCGGTGATTCAGGTACCCTTTGCCCCCATTGCTGAGGGTGGTGCTAGGGATTTTGTTGATAATGATGTCCATGATGGTACTGCTGATGACATTCCAAAGTCACCTATCATTCCAGAGTTTGCTCATACTTCTCCGCCACCTTTGTACATGTTTTCACCTCATCCTGTACCTACTCTTCCAGTCTGGACGGCAGTGAGTGAGTCTCGTAGTGCAGGATCATTCTCTGGAGCTCATGAGTTGATTTATATTTCTAGTGATGAGGAGTTCGACGATGAGGATGACCCGGCGGTGAGTCCGTCTTATTATCTTTAGTGAGATCAGTTGAGTAGAGGTATAGTGATGGTGTGGGATATTGTCAGGTGTTTTGGAGGGCCTAGGATAGTGGCTGTGACGTGCTGGCGAGTTGATGGTAAAGCCAAGTATGTCTTTTTGAGGATTAGTGTCCTTGTGTATAGTTTCCTTTTCTCCCATATGTATTTAGGGATGGAGTATACCTCTTCATGTAGATATGATGCCGCCTGAGTGCGTGTCTTTTGTATTAGCGTTGACCATGCCGCTTGTGAGCGTGCCTTGTAGTTTGTTGTAATTATGATGCATATGTTTAATATATGAGTAACCTTTATGTTGGATCTATTTGGAGTCATTCTTTATAGTGAGTCATACCCTAGCTTATTTTTAAGTTCTTATCAAGAAAACATTTTCAAATTCGATTTCAAAAAAAAATTTGGTCCATTTTTCTAAATAAATACAAAGAAAGAGGAGTTTAAGTTAGAGAGGTGACACTTCAGAAATGGGGTGTTACACTTTCCATTCCGTTTCGATTCCAAATTTCATTCTGATCGATACCCTAATACAACAAGTAGTATTCCAGTCCAGACAACAATCAATACATCAACCAATTCAAACAATCACAATGCCAATCAATCAATCGTACAAATTATCGTCAAAACGTGATTTCGTTAAAAGCGGTTTTTGACTCAATTCGATTTTGAAACAAAACGCGAGACATGCAAACTCAGAAATGACAAACTTCCCTAAGCGAGTATAGAACCCACCGGTTGCGATGAAAATCGCACAAACAACGAGTTCCACGGTTTGAAACGATCAAGTAACTTCACGAACGGTCCCCGTACTCGAACTTGAACTAACCCCAACGAGTTCAGTTGCTGAAAGCCCTTCTTTTCTACTCAAATCTACAATGTTGTTGTTCAGTCACTCTAATGTTGCTCTAAGTTCTACATGCAAGCCACTTTCAGTTCCTAGGATACAATTTTGGCTATTTTGAGCTTGAGGCTCTACAATGGTGTTTTGGTGATGGAGGGGTTGTTGGTTTCGAAAATGGTACCAATGGGAAGAGGAAGGAAAATGGAAAGCAATGATGGTCTTGGATCAGGCATGCATCAAGGTTTTTCTGAGTTTCCTCTCCTCTCTTCCTCCTTCTCTCTCGCGCCCTCTCTCTTTCTTTCTTAGCTTCTCTTTCTTTTCAATTTCTGTTTTCAGCAACAATGATGTGGAAGTGAGAGATGTTTTGGTGTTTGTCCAGCTGAGGGTCATTTAAAAAGTGGAAAAGACTGAAACACCCTTGGCTTTCTAATTCCCTCTTAATTCTATTTCTAATCTTCATGACTCCTATACTTAGCATAATATAACAATTAGGCACAATAATAAATCATTTAACACAAACATCTCGTAACTTAATATTTTGCGCTAATTAAATTTGGTTCAGCTAATTAATTAATTATTACCCCTTGCTAATTTAATTAAATTGAATTAGTTAAATTGGGGATGTTACAATCACCCCAACTTTTAAAAATTTTGTCCTCAAAATTGAACAAAACATACCTCAATCGAAAAGACGGGGGTATTTCACCCGCATGTTTTCCTCTACTTCCCATGTTGCTTCGTCAGGTGAGGCACCGTCCCAAAGCACTTTGACAATAGGAATTGATCTCGTTCGGAGCGCTTTTTCGCCACGTTCGATGATCCTGATTGGGGTAGGCTGATAAGACAAATCCGGTCGGATGTCAATCGTTTCATAACTCAATGGTTGACTCGGATCGGGAATTTACTTTCCCAGTTGCGATACATGAAACACATCATGTAATCTGGATAAAACTGGAGGTAAGGCAATGCGTTATGCTACTGGCCCAACTCGCTCGATAATTTGGAAGGGTCCAATATATCGAGAACTGAGCTTCTTCGCTCGCATTGCTATACCAGTACCAATAGTTGGAGAAAGTCTCAGAAATACGTGATCTCCTTCTTCGAATTCCAATGGCCTTCTTCTTTTGTCGGCGTATATCTTTTGCCGACTCTGAGCTGTCTTCATCCGTTCCCTAATCTGGCGGATCTACTCAGCAGTCTCACGGATTATATCTGGACCCAACAATCTTTGTTCACCGACATCCCACCAACACAATGGTGTTCTACACTTCCTTCCATATAATGCTTCATATGGAGCCATTCCGACACTAGAATGGTAACTGTTGTCATAAGCAAACTCCACCAATAGAAGATGATCCTCCCATCGGCCTCCACTGTCAAGTACACATGCTCTTAGCATATCCTCCAAAGTCTGAATCGTTCTTTCAGTTTGTCCGTCCGTCTGCGGATGATAAGCAGTACTAGCACATACCGTGGTTCCCGATGCCATATTCAGTGCTCTCCAGAATCGTGATGTGAACTTGGGATCACGATCACAGATGATACTCGTGGGAATTCCATGCAGCTTCACAATGTTCTTGAGATACTCTTCTGCTAACCTAGCAATCTTGTGATTCGAACGCACCGAAATAAAATGGGCGGACTTGGTCAAGCGATCCACCACTACCCAAATAGAATCATTTCCGGCTTGGGACCGTGGTAACCCCATGACAAAGTCCATAGAAATGCTTTCCCATTTCCATTCTGGCACATTCAAAGGTTGCAACTGAAAGGCAGGCTTCTGGTGCTCTATCTTAACCCTTTGACAAGTTAAGCATCGAGACACGAATTCTTCAATTTCCACTTTCATACCCAGCCACCAATACAACTGCTTCAAGTCTCTATACATCTTGGTAGACCCAGGATGTATTGAGAACTGACTCTTATGAGCCTCTTCTAAAACCTGCTTCTTGATATTCTCATCATTCGGCACACAGATTCTACCATTAAAACAAATCACACCATCACTATCTTTGGTGTAATTTGGCAACCTCTTCTGCGTTTGCAGCTCTAGATCAATCTCTTGGGATGAGCGACTCAGATTTCTTAAGGGACTTGAAATCTGAATATGACTCAACACCAGTCTGTTTCTTCTTGGCTTAACTTTCAAGTTAAGATCTCTAAACGATTCCAACAATGCCATCTCATGAATCATCAATTCTGCCGTGTGAATAGATTTCCTACTCAGCGCATCGGCTACAACATTAGCCTTTCCTGGATGGTACTTCAGCTCAAAATCATAATCTTTAAGAAACTCTACCCATCTTCTCTGTCTGTTGTTCAGTTCTTTTTGATCAAACAAATACTTAAGGCTCTTGTGATCACTAAAGACTTCGAAACGAGACCCATACAGGTAATGTCTCCAAATCTTTAGGGCAAACACAATCGCCGCCAACTCCAAGTCATGAGTTGGGTAATTCTCTTCATGCGGCTTCAACTGTCTTGAGGCATAAGCAACTACTTGTTGATTCTGCATAAGAACACATCCTAAACCCTTACCAGAGGCGTCACAGTAAATTTGAAATCCCATAGACGGATCTGGAAGAATTAGAATGGGTGCAGAAGTCAAACGATCCTTCAATTCTGTGAAACATTCATCATAGTCAGAGTTCCATACAAACGGTTGACCCTTGCGAGTTAACCGAGTGAGTGGAAGAACCAGTTGAAAAAATCCTTGAATGAATCTCCGAGAATACCCAGCTAATCCCAAGAAACTTCTTACTTCAGTGACTGTAGATGGTTGTTCCCAGTCTACCACAGCTTCAATTTTACTGGGGTCCACAGCAGCACCGGATTGAGATATCACGTGGCCCAAAAATTTTACTTCAGGCATCCAGAAATCACATTTAGATGGCTTGGCATACAACTTCTTCTCTCGGAGTACGTTCAGAACAATTCGGAGATTTTGCACATGCTCCTCAATAGTCTTAGAATACACCAAGATATCATCAATAAACACCACGACAAATTGGTCCAGATAAGGATTAAAATCTGATTCATGTAATCCATGAATACAGCTGGAGCGTTGGTTAAACCGAAGGGCATCACTACAAATTCGTAATGCCCATACCTAGTACAGAAAGCAGTCTTCGGGATATCCAAACTCTAACTTTTATTTGATGATAGCCAGACCTTAAATCAATCTTTGAAAACACTAACGCTCCCCTTAGTTGATCTAGCAAATCATCAATTCTTGGCTGAGGATACTTGTTCTTGATAGTTACCTTGTTCAACTGACGGTAATCGATGCACAATCTCATGCATCCATCCTTCTTCTTGAGAAGTAATACAGGAGCACCCCATGGCGAGGCACTCGGTCGGATAAATTGTTTTGATATCAACTCTTCAAGTTGGGTTTTCAACTCTTTCAGCTCTAAGGGAGACATCCTATTAGGAGCTATAGAAATTGGCCATGTGCCCGGAATCAATTCTATAGAGAACTCCACCTCACGATCCGGAGGTAACGAAGAAACTTCATCGGGAAATAGATCTAGGAATTCGTTAACAACTTGCACATGAGATAGATTTAAACTTGTCTCAGTCGATGCAGACAACATCATGAGGTAAGCTTCTGCGCCTTGGAATAGGCAATGACTTGCGGAAGTGAATGAGATAACCGCTTCGGAATTGGTCGGCTGTAGCTCCACTGACTCGGAGGCGAAACCGATAGTCCGATGAAAACAATAAATTGTTACCCAGTTGGCAGATATCCATTTCATACCAAGGACAATATCCGGCACTGTTTAGCTAATTAACCTTTTTATATTAATTTAGCTAATTAACCAATTTAGCTATTAGTTAGTTTTTGGCACCGTTACTATCATTATTTGGGTGAATGAGAATGACATTTTACGTTGATACTCCATGCGACGGTAAATGTGGGTTTTTTTAGATTTTATTATGTATGAACTCATAAAGAGTAACAAATCATAGATTTGATTGAAGGGAGAATGAGAGAACCGCGAGTAAAAAATTGAATTGTAATTGATGGGTTTGGTGGATCTGTCAGACGCCAATAAGCCCATGGTTGGTGCATTTTTGTCGGGCCAGTTGACCAAGTCTGTCAGGCTGTCATTTAATGGGTCTGTTGGGCTCGTCATATGTCGAATTTGCGTGTATGTTCAATGCTTGGGTAAAATGAAGAATTTTAATTACTTTATCCAAACAAAGAATTTTAAGAATGAAGAAGTTCAATATATCAAGAAATTTGGAAATTGAAGGAATTTCAATTAAAGCATTTCAATTGCCTAGAATTTGAAATGCCCTAGAATTTTCAATTGCTTCAACCAAACGCCCTCTAAATGATATATGACTACATTTTTAGCTTGTAACTAAACCAATTTGTGTACAAACACTTCATAAATGTTCCCTTGTTACCTTTTATTAAGATTAATTAATAAAATTAATAATTAATTAATCAATTATAATGGACAGAGTTGTTTTCATTCCGCACTAACTTTTCCCTCCTATGAGCAGTGTTGTTAAAACCGGACCGAACCGGACAGTTTAATTTCAAAAATGTGTTATCTATATTTATAATGTCGTCTTTTGAGCATCCTTATATGTCAGAAGCTAGGGAGAACTAGTGATGTTTTACAATCCAACTTGTCCAAGGTTGTAGTTTACCCAAGCCCCTGTTTTAAGGGAGAACCTACTTGGTGTTGTTGTATTTCCAATGACATTAATTTTTTAACTGAGGTTCATTGGATTTATAGGTTAGTTTTGAATTGAGGCTCTCTGATGAGGAATTGTTTGATTTTTTTTCTTTCTCCAGTTTATTTCTAAAGGTTGATTGTTGGGTTTGGAATGATGCCTTTTGGATGCACTATTCTATATTTGATTATACAATATCTTGTCCCGAAATATCTACTAAATAATGAATTTGACAAATCAGCTGCCCAATAAACGGTTGCCCAGATTAACTGTTGCACCAATTTATGGTTCCCTCGATTTATGGATGCCTCGATTCATGTAACATCCCTAGTTTTATTAATTTCGGGTTACGAAATTAACTAAACGATTTATTATTTGATTAGATGATAAATCGGGTCATGGATATGACAATTTTGTGGAATCAATGTTTAATCCCTCAAGCATATGAGATACGCGCAAATTATTCGAATCGTGTGAATTGTAATGGGAAACGGAGCGCAAGGGCAAAATGGTCATTTCAATAAATATCGTTGGACCAAGCTAGTAATTGATCACTGCTATAGTAGTTAGTCGACTCAAGTAATTTAATTAATCAAATTGCTAATGATAGGAGAAGATGCATGGTTAATTGGGAATTAAGTTTAGGTGAGAGTTTTCAACTAAGGGCATTTTGGTCAATTGCTCCTTTTCTTTAAAACACTGAACTCCAACACCTCCCTCATTGTGATCCAACTTCAGAAACAGAAAACCCAGAGAGGGAGATGGAGGAGAGGGCGAAGAGAGAGATGGAGAAGAAGGAAAAGAGGGAATCCACAAACCTGCAATGCATGTAGGTGTTTGAGCTATCAATCTTCCTCATTTTCCCTCCTCTTTCATTTGATGTCTATATCATGCAAAGAATCATATTACACCACCCTCTTCCATCATCCATACATTTTGAACTTTGAAGGGGGAAGAAGGCGTTGAAGCTCAATCCTTGCATGGTGTGTCATTTGGAGTTGAGAAGTGATTCTAAGGGTATGTTTTAATCACATTTCGAATCATCATAGGGTTTGGCTACTTGATTCTGTTTTTGGGTCAGTTTGAGTAACTTGGTTCTGTTATGGATGTTTGGGTTGGCCATGGGACACAAATTCGTGGGTACAAATGATTGAGGATGATGTTTCTAATTAATCAAGAATTCTGCTGGGAACCCGTATGACCTACCTTCATTGTGTTCATCGTATCTCTCTGTATTCAACTCTTATTGTAACATCCCCAATTTCGCTAATTTAAATTATTTAAATTAGCAAGAGGTCGAGATAATTAATTAGCATTATTGATTAATTATGATATGGTGAATTAGTTGGGATTTTAAGCAATTAAGAGCATAGGGGGTATTTTCGTCTTTTCCACACATTAATGAGTTTCGGCTAAACCATCCTCCATAGAACATAACGATATGCAATATGTGATTATTGTATAAGTATTGTGTGATTAAAATTGACTTAAGAAGAAATTAAGGAAGTTTAAGCCAAAATTGGACATAAGGGCATTATGGTCATTTCGCCCCTTTTTAAGTGAGCTTCAGCTGACCCAAAAACAAAACAACACCACTCATGTGACACTTTCATTTTCAGCTGAAAACAGAAAGTGAAGAGAAGAGAAAACATGGAGCTTGAGAGAGAGGAGGGCGTGAGAAAGAGTGGAAGGGGAGGAACTCAATTCTTGGTGCATGTGTTAGATTCTTGGCTCATTAGAACCAGCTCAACCTCCTCTACCTTCTGATACCAAGAGCACAGCCCACACCCATCTCTAACTCTATTCACCATTGATGCACCTTCAAGCTCAAATGGAGAAGATAATGAGGTTTTATGGAGCCTTGGAGTCTTGCATGTCTATTTGAGACTAGATGGTAAGTAAAGCTGAGTTTGCCTTGATGATTGTACTAGTTAGAAGAGAGTTTCAGTAACTAGAAGTGTTTGAGGTGTATATTGGAGCTCAAATTCGTGGTTATAAATGGTTGAGGATTGAGGTTACAAGTTCAACAAAAGTTCAGCTGGAAACCCGTAGGAACCCTATTCGGTATTTTACGAATATCTCTCTGTACACTACTCCGATGATCGTGATTCTTGTCCCTCTAGAAACTAGACACAAAGATCTTCATTTTGGGCACAAGAACCGTATGATTTCATGGAGAAATGAAGGAGATATCATGTCTCCAAGTTTCGGGTTCAGAATCAAGCAATGTCCTGGACCAGTCACCTTGTTTCGGGTGTATCTCCCAAGTTACTGGATGCATGCGTATGAACCTTTGCCCATCAGAGAGTAGACAAAATTATCTACAGAATGGGCACTGGTTTGAAGGGTTTTGGCCACGATTTGACCAAGATACGCGCGTTACAAAACTGCTCACTGATTCTGGAAATCGGATGCGAAATTGGAAGTGTTGGTTCCTCAAATTTCGGATCGAATCGCCAAAGTTCGAGAGACGCCAATTCCGTAGTCAAGGAGGAAGTTCAGTAGCTGGATTTGTGATTGGTTGCTATTCCGAAGTTCAGTTTCGAGTATCGGACGAGTTCGGTGCGAGTACGTGATTACGGGGATCGTTTGAGAGGTTACGGTTCGATCGTTTCGAGTGAGGACGTGATTTCTCGCGAGGTCGTCAAATCGGTGAGTTCTATACTCGCTTAGGGATGTTTTGTTGTCGAGTCATGTTATTTTCTAAAACGATATTATGGAAAACCGCTTTGCGAAAACTTAACGAAAATGTTTTTATCGAAAAACCGTAAATCGCATAATTGCTCGAATTGATTGGATGGTTGATTTATGATATATGTTGTTTGACTGTTTAATCGCTTTCGCTGGCCTGAAATAATGACTGTTATGTTAGGGTCTCGATCTGAACGGAAATTGGAATCGGAACGGAACGGAAATGCCTTTGAAAATACAGTTTTCTGGAAAACTGATGGATACGCACAGATCGTGTGCCTCTGTGCACGGGTCGTGCGCCCCTATCTGATGCTGCACGAAATGAATTTTTAAACACGCACGAATCATGCGCCTAGTCGCACGGGTCGTGCGTATCTTTCTGAGACTTTCTACAATTTTGTTCAAAAGCGCACGGATCGTGCGCCTACACGCACGGGTCGTGTAAGACCTTCTGATCCTCAAACTCAAAGTACCTTTTTATCCATTCCAAATGATTCCAATTCCCTTCTAATCCATTCCCCAAGGTCCCCCAACAATGTAAAGATACCGATGCCATGGGATTGAACGTGTTTACTATAAAACTTGTGTATTATGAACAAAATGGAAGACCGTACTTAGAGAACGCGAGAGAACATATGTCAAGAAATAATAATAATAATACACGGTACTTGACTGATATAATACACGGTACTTGACTCATATGATACACGGTACTTGATTGAAATGATACACGGTACTTGACTGAAATGACTAACAGCCCATTGCGGGTACATGGATATATAATGTATAATAAATACAAGAGGAAAAAGGGTGACGACCCTTAGAGGTTAGCATACTAGGGGAGGGGAAGTCATGAGCCCCAAAACCTAGACTCAATAATGTTTCCCCCACTAGAAATAGCGGGATGGGTTCACCAAAGTCAAAGAAGTACCTATAAAATAGGTAGACCGAGGTGTTATGCTAAAAACATGGAACAAAAGATTGTATGCTTCATGTGTCGCTTAGGAGGGCCATGAGCATAATGATACAGGAACTTAATATATTTCCACGTGGTTGCTTTTAGGGCCACGAGTTTAATGTAAGGCATAATGAACCGCTAGAGTTAGTAAGGGGTCTCGATAGGACTCACTGAGATAATGTTTATCTCACCCTTCATATTTGTGGTTTTTACAGAGAAACAGGGAAAGGCAAAGGCGACTAAGCGCGGTTAGCTGGTGTGACTCATGGAACTATTGGAAATTTGATTTCCGCCTAGCCCTTTGTATTTTTTTATTTAGTTATGTTACCGATTGTATAACTTTCATTGTTTAAGTTGTAAAATCGTTTCCGCTACTTTATGTTTTGAGTATTGAACACCAGGATTATGTACGAGTCTTAAGTATAGAAACTTAAGCATTTACAGGAAGTGTATGAGGTTCAGAGAACCATTTGATATGTATTATCGAAAGTTTTAGTAGTGTTCAATATTTCAATAACAGGAAGTTACTCTGATGTATGCCATTTAGTGCATTTCGGGGTGTTACACTTCTGTTCATGATTTTTGTTCCTCTGGAAACTAGACACAAAAGGTGTCTAGTTAATCAAGAATTCTGCTGGGAACCCGTCGGATTTCATTTGGAAATGAGAGAGATATTGTGTCCTCAGGTTTCGGTTAAGAATCAGGCACTGTACTGAACCAGTCCATTTGTTTTCGCGATAACTCTCTCGATATTGGTTGCATGCGTCTGAAACTTCCTCCATCAGAAACTACACAAAATTCCCTACGCAATGGACACTGGTTTGGATTGTTTTGGTCACGAATTGACCTAGTTACGCCTGTTACAAAAGTATGCCCTGATACTGGAAAATAGAAAGAAGAGCTGGAAATGTTAATTCGACGAATTTGGGATTCAAGTCGCGAGAGACATCAATTCTACACACCGGAAAGGAAGTCAGTAGCAATAGGAGTGTTGGAGTTGCTGGAATTAAATTGGAGTAGTGGAGGTTGCTGTCTCGAGGTCTGACCAAGTTCGATGCGAGTTCGTGACTACGGGGACCGTTCGTGAGGTTACTTTGACCGTGTCGACCCGTTGATCCGTTGGTTGTGCGATTATCATCGCAATTTGTGAGTTCTATACTCACTAGAGAAAATGTTGTTAATTTATATGTTGATTTTTTCTTGATGAAATTATGCATGATGACTGAATTGGTTGCTGTTTGGATACTTAAATTGTTGCTAAGCTCACTGTGTAGACACTTTCTGGGTAGGTTCGGATTTCGGTTAACTGGGACTGTTTTGCTGGTGGATAAATTATATAGCTTACCATTTTAGAAACTAGACTTAGTTCTTGTCATTTTGGCTTTTCTTTGGTCGCATTTGGAGTAGTATAGCTCCAGTTATGGGCATCACAAGTTAGGGTAGAATTCTAGAAACAATCTAGGGATAGGTTCGGTTACTGGGTATCTGGGGATGATCTAGGTATCCAAAAAATTTTAACCAGCCATTCTGGAAACTAGACTCGATGCTTGACATTTTGGCTTTGGTTTGGTTGCAAGTGGACTTGTGTGGCTCAAGATATGAGCAGTACAAGTTAGGGTAGAATTCTGGGGACAGTCTGGACATAGGGTCAGTGTTTTGATTGTAGTGTCTGCAAATGAACTCTTTCTTGAGTGAATCCAATTCCTATGAAAATTAGACAAAATGTTCTACTGTTTATGCTCAAGTTTCAGGTTATTTGGGTTTGTTTTGGTCATTGTAGAAGAGTTACAACTTAGGACACAGTCACTGCCCCATTTTCTGGACTCATCATTTTGAAATTCTAAAAATATAGCCAGAACCCAGACTTCATAAGCTTTCTGTAGAGAGGTCGTTCGCTAAATTCCGATGTCGTTTGGTAGGGTAAATACATTGTTGAAGTTCATGTGTGAATGCTGGAATTTTCTGTGGACTGAATATAACTGTGATTGTCTTCAACTCAATTTTGAGGAAAAGGTAATGTGTATATCTATGGTTTTATTAACGGCCCTTGTGGTCCATGGTTTTATTAATGGCCCTTGTGGTCCATGGTTTTATTAACGGCCCTTGCGGTCCACGGTTTTATTAACGGCCCTTGCGGTCCACGGTTTTATTAACGGTCCTTGCGGTCCACGGTTTTATTAACGGCCCTTGTGGTCCATGGGTTTGCTAACGGCCCTTGTGGTCCACGGTTTTGTTGACGGCCCAATGCGGGTAATGTATGTTTATTTTTGACGGCCCAATGCGGGTACATGGAATATGTTTGGATTGATTGTAAATATGTATAAGTCAGATTAACAAATTTAGCAACCACGAGTGAGATCACGAAAAGTAATTATAAGATGGACTAAATGTCCCCAAGGCTAATGATAATGATAAGTTCATGTTATGTTATGTTATGTCTTGTTATGTTCATGCCAAGGTATATATTTATATACATCATGTTAGGGTGACGACCCTATTTTCAGGATTAGCGTACTAAGGGAGAGGAAGTCATGATTCCTTATGAACTTAGGCCCCGTCATGTTTGTCCCCGCTGTGGTCAGGGAATGGGTTTGCCGGTAGTTTTATATACAATTGCCGGTGATACGTTAAGAATCATGTTATGTGTGTGTCTCTTGTGCGTCGCTTAGAAGGGCCACGAGTACACGTTGTATGTCGCACGTAGTCAGCTTAAGGGCTACGAACTAATGAATCAAGCGTAATGAACCGCGAGTGTTAGTAAGGGGTCTCGATAGAACTCACTGAGACAAGTTGTCTCACCCTATCATGTGTTGTTGTTTTTCAGAGAAGCAGGGATTTGGTTGAAGCCATCGGAGTATTGCTTATGGAGCTGCTTGAGTAGCCGTTGTTGTCTTTATTCTGTCATGTCTTGTATTTACTTTTGCTTATCTTAGTACGGTCGATTGTACGACTTATATTCATAAAAAGTTGTAAATCCCTTCCGCATACTTTCTATTTTGGTACTGAACACTAGTTTGAGTGGTGTAACGAACGTTTTATGTATTTTAAGTTAATTATGCTAACGCACTCGATGGTTTTTGGTATCGAGATTTTAGTTCATGTTCAGTATTTGAAACAGAAAGTACTCTGATATATGTCAGTAGTACATTTCGGTGATTTCTACAAGTTAGAAATTATCGGGGTGTTACAATTCATATCTGCCTTGATTTATAGTTGCCTCGATTTTTAGTTGCCACCCCCATCGGAAACAACAATATGATCAAGCTGATATTGATCAAGCTGATCCCTTGTTTTATAAAGCGTGTAGTTTCGGTTTTTCTCAAATTTTGTGCAATTAAATTTGAGCTAAAGTTAAGGTCTATTTGTTGGTAAAGGAATAGTGTTATAGATTGAAATTTGTGTAATTTGAGGAAATGGTGGCTTTTGAATTTGCTAGTCTATTTTTGATCTTACAATGTAGGTCTCGAAATATTTAATAGTTGATGAGGAATTGGTGGCTTTTGAAATTTGAGCTAAATTAAAGATATATTTGTGAGGAAAATGGTGGCTTTTAAATGCACTATATGTTTGGTTATAGAATGTCCTGTACCCAAGTATCTCATAATGAATTTGACAAGTTGCTTTTATTTTGAAAGGAGTACATGTCTTATTGATGAGATATTGGCAAGTGTACCAAATCGTCACAAGTGATAAAAAAACAGTAAGAATGAGTGTCGAACTCAAGGATCAAATACAAATACTTTGGGAAAATATTAGCAATATTAACAATATTATTTTTTATATATTTTTTTAATAAGATATAAAAAAGACAAAATTAAAACTAAAGCATAACATAAAGTCTAAAGCAATAAAAATCTCTTTCGTTTAATATTGCTAAATTAATCCCCGGCAACGGCGCCAAAAACTTGTTGCATCAAAAACACACTTAGAGCAAGTGTACTCTTTCGCAGAAGTAGTATAAAAGATTATTGTATCCACAGGAACTAATTAACAAGTACCAAACTAGTCGAGATTATTTATTGTTTAGACGAACCAATAGTTTGATGATTATAGAAACAATATAAAAATAACTAAATAACTAGAATTAAAATACTAGATTTAATCGATGGAGAGAGGTCTAGGGTCACGGTTTCACTTGCAAGCTTTGATTCCCCTATGTCTAATTCTACCCGAATTCCTTTATTTTATTTAATTACCAATCTCTTTACAAAAACTATTAATCCGCTTGGTCATTCGGATTAATATTCTTTTTCCTAAACTAACCATTGTTTGGTCATGCAAGAATTTAAATTTAAGAAAAGCATAAAGAGCAAAAAGGTTGAATGAATGGAAGACTAAATTAAAGTTTGGTCATGCATTAATTTTAGTCTCAATTATTCTATAGGTCCACCAACTAATTGCAGTACGGTCGCTGATCAACTAATTGATTATGAACATGCAAAGGGTTGTCAATCCTAATTATGTGATAAAGCAATAGGATAATATTAATTGGAATAAAAAGTAGGAATTCAAAGTATAAATTAAAACATAAAAAGTCTCTAATCAAGCAAAATCCACCTAGACCCTAGAAGAGGATTCATCTATCCATAATGTTCAAGAACAATGAAATAAAATTAGGAGCCATAAATTACAGAGATAAAAATAACCCGGAATAGAGAAATTTCTGATATTGAGAATTTAGTCTCATTTTTCTGCTCCAGAGCTCTCTTATTGTGTCAAGAATGGTACCCAAAACTTCACTCTCTCCCCCTGCCGTCGCTGCGTTGCCGTCGACATGTATCTTTTTCTCTTGTGTGCGGCACTTTTTCTTTTCTTTTTGTGCGTGTGCGGCTCTCTCACCATTTAAGCCTAGGTTGCTTTTATAATGAGATGCCTAGGGTTCCGTGATTTTCCTTCCATGCCTTCACGGCATATTTTTTTCTCTCAATTTGTTGCTCACGTGCATCTCAATTGTTCTGGGCTTCATTCATCTCACATATGCTGGATTATTGACTTCCTTTCAAGTCACGCTGCACTTCTTCCATTTTGCCACATGGTCTTTTAATTGACATATATATATATATATATATATATATATATATATATATATTTAAAATTGATAATTTGAGTGGCTTTAAATTGGAATCTTTTCATTCTTTTTCATATTTTTCTCTTTTCTGCAAAACAAGAGCAAATTAAGTCAGTGATTTACATTATTAATAATAACAGCTCTAAAAATGGCTCAAAAGTATCTCTAAAAATGCATTAAATTGGAGTTTATCAACTCCCCCACACTTAACTTTTGCTTGTCCTCAAGCAAATTTTGTGGCTTAGTAAAATTTTTAAATAAATAATAGAGATAGCCAAAAAAGGGACCCAAAGTTAGAATCACAATGACAGACAACAGACAATATAACACATATGAGGTGTCTAAAGGTTGACCAATTAGAGGCTAATGACCCTGAAGGATACATTTTTCTGAACAAAAGGCACTCGCTCACAATCTCTCTAAGTGTTTAGGGACTAGGAAAAAATACACTCAAGTTTCCACAAAATGCACATTACCATATGCTTGTAATTTGACCAAATCTCCACTAAATAGTTCACATGCATGCAAAAGATTGGGTGTTATGGGTTGTAATGGGGCCAGAGTGAATTCATGCAAGGTAGGAAATAAGAAGGAATGAATAATCAAAGGGCTAAAAGCAAGAAACACATAGTAACATTTGAAACCAAATATGAAGCTCCAATCTATTTTACAAGTTTTGTCCAGACTCCAAATTAATTTCACTTCCTTCTTCACTCATTTTTTATTGAGTCACCTATTTTTGATTTGCATTTTCTCTTGAGTGGACACTTTTTGATTTGCCTTTTTTTTTCACTTTTCTTAGGAGAAAAGGTAAGCACATAAGTCACACCTATTTTTTTCGGTCCTGACAAGATAGACAACTAACATACAGGACAAAATTGTAATTTTCAATAGTTGCTCCAAATTTAATTTCAAATGGTTACCACAAAAAAAAGGAAAAAATTATATCTGGGTACCAAAGAAAAAATATAACAAATAGGCTCAAAGGGGGCAACTAATGGATAAATTCAACAAACAACTCTGAGGCCAGAAAAATACCTAAATTCCCCAAATCTTTTTACATGATGCAAATCAATTTTCGCCTTGAGATGGTCAAAAGACAAATTCTAGAATGTAGCAAATTGGGAAACACACTCATAGAAAGAAAATGGGTAAAAATTTATCACTACAAGAAAATCGACGATTTCCGGCGGCAATTTTCGTCGCAAATGCAACGATTTTCGTCGGAAATTGACGTTTCCGACGAACTTTCCGACGGACAAAAAGTCGTCGCAAAATTGCTCGTCGCAAATCGTTTCCGACGGATTATTTCGTCGCAAATATCTCCGTCGCAAAGTCGTCGGAAACCCGTCGCAAATATCCGTGGCAAAGTCGTCGCAAACGCTGACACATTTTCGTCGCAAATCCGTCAGAAATTTTTAAAAAAATTAAAAAAAAAATTAAATTATACATCCGAAATAATATTTAATAGTTATATCTATACATACTAAATAGGATACATACAAGACTGAAGTAGGGATGCAAACATAAATAAACAACTTAACAATAATCTATACAACTAAAAACCTGATAACTCATTGTCATTCACTTGAACAAAACAAGTAAATACTTGCTGCAAAATGCAAGTCTGTAAATTCCTTAATGGAGTCAGAAAAAGAAAGCTGAACAACCCCTAATACTTGCTGTAAAATGCAAAAACTGTTACAAATTAACTTTAAGATCCCCTAAAAGAAGTCTGCAAAATACAAAGTTGAACAAAAACAGCCCCTAAAAGAAGTTGAACATCCCCAGTGTGTCAAGCTGAAATCTTTGCTACTTTTACTGTTCGTTGGGCAATGTCTTAATGATGTCCGAACCACCTGAAAACAACAAACAACAAATCAAATTACAACATAAAGAACATCAACCCTAGTTTCCCCGATTGAAATAGTTCAAGGAAGTATCAAATATACCAGGATCAACAATACTGAGGCAGCACACTCTGTAATATTTTCCGCATGCAGTACCCAAGTCAACATTGTCTATGATAAACAATTAACAGTTCGTTAATGATGATAAATAAAAAAGGAATTTACATAGACCTTGAAAATGAGTCACTCAATAACTTCTACCAGACAAATGATTAAAGGTTGTTCACATTTGACATTATTCTGAAGAATCACAATACAATGGTTTGTGGAAATAACTTCAAATTTATAGATCAAATATGTCTCACATCCCAAAGGTTTGTACAACTAAGATTTTTTCAGAAACACAAGTGCAGATCATATAAAAAAATTCACCAGGTACTTAAAAAATTAAGTTCATTTAAACCACTGAACAAGGCTTGATGAAGGACATTCACTCATGTAAATTTTGCATCATGTTTCTTTCCAATTAATGTTGATATTTGATATCATAGTGAAATGTGATTCAATGACTGAGCACAAAATTTTGGCCTTAAAGAAACAGGATAAACCATTGCTCCTAACCAAATATCCCAAGTTAAATCCAACAACAGAAACCATTAAACAATCAAATGAATCAAACTTCAAGATTTTTCTAGCTATCAAAATTAAAGCAAACTAACATAGAAAAAAGATAAGAATGAATTGGACAGAGAACTTACTTCCATTGTAATGGTGAACTCCAACTTTAGCCAACATGGCATAATATTCAGCAAACAGGCCCAATTTTAATTCCACTTCAGCAAACATGCCCAAGAGAGTTATAAAGCCTCCTGCACATTACAAAAACTAAGTTTAGAATTCAGTACTGGAGCAAGCTGTTTAGTTTAACTATAACAACAGAGGGCTATATAACAATAGTGATATACCTACACGAGAGTTATAAAGCCTCCTGCACATTGCAAAACGGATATGTTTTCTGCATTGATGTCCATGTAAAACGAATAAATCCAGCTGTGCGGTCTCCATTTTCTGCAGTTAATCAGTGAGAAAATTCAAATAGTAAATAAGAAATATCTGTCATGCTAAAGCAAAATATACTAACAAGTAAGAAAAAATATAAAGAAAAAACCAGAACCTTTAAAAATTCTTTCAAGGGCTTATGCATCACCAAAATCAAATTTAAGATGGCCTGGCATTAAAGGACCAAATCCACGGGTAGCTTCATTGTCACAGCTCATAGATATGACACCTAGCGTACGACCATTGAAGCAGCCACAGCATGAGACGATAAGAGCCTGGTGTTGCAGAAGAGCCTGGACCAAATTCCATGTGTTAATAGGCTTCGTTGGTGTTGTATAAGCATATATAAGAATTCATGGATGTATTAACATATTTATGAGAAGAGTCAAATATGTATTTGTCATGTAACATTTGCATAGTGTAAAATGCTATAAGCTTAATGTAGATGAAACAAATATTAATAGAAAAAACAAAAAAACTTGATTAAAGTAACAAACAACTACTTGCCTGCTCAATTTCAGAAAACTGTGGTGTCTTCCCTGTGGATTGACAAACTTACCTGAAGGCAGACATAAGAGATAGTAAAAGCCCTTAAATTCTACTAAAATAATATAGCAGTTTAATTTCATGAACAGTTTAATATAACAGACCTGTGGATTCACAATCCATCAACATATCAGTAGACTTTATCAATATTACATGTGATTCAAACAACAGAATATTGAAATGCTGCTTCATTACCGCAATACATGGAGCAAAGGCATATGGAACTCCTGTAGCTCTAACTTCAAGAGCAGTGGCCTCTCCATTCTTTTTAATCAGCACTTGATCCCTAATAAACAAGATCATTCCGATTACAAATTAATGATTATCAAATATGACATATTATCCAAAAGGGTAACACTGAAGGTTTCTCTATTTCTAAAACATTCTCTGTTTATCACCCAAAGAAATTACAAAGCTTCAAAAAACAGTTTTTATAATTTCATTCTTTAATTCCCATTACATCAGTTTCAATTGTTAATTTCATTCCTTTATTCCCCCGCCAAGTTCCTAATATTCCATACTTCAATTTCCCCTAAATTCCACCGAATTGCAATCTCACATGTGAAACAGCCACCAACTAACCCTTAAATAACTCTCATCCCTTTACTTAAGAACCAACCTAACCTACACATGGGAGTATTGTCTTTCAATTCCCCTAATCTCTACATTTCCTATATTCCTGAAAACCCTACTTAGAATTGTAATTGGTATACAACATACCTTAAGTGCCATGTCATCAATCCCCTTAGTTGTCAAAACAACATTGGCTCCAGCTTTCAGTATTTTTTCAATACGCTCCTTCGTCATATCTGCCTCTCTACAATTAGAAAAAAGATCATTTGTTAACAATATTTCAGAGATGTTACTTTATCTATAAGATGGTAAGGGTGGAGAATTGTCCCAAACCAATCAAATTTCATAATGAAACAGAAAACAAGATTTCATTACACAACTAGACTAATACTTTTAAAATGAGAATTACTGAATTACACGATTTATTAACCACAATATTTCAAGCTTCTGGCTTACCAGAACTTTGGTTTAAATTAACGCCTTCCAGAACAATTATGCTTATTCCTATTTTACACAACTTACCATTAATACGATAATAATTATTCACAGTATATTTAAGGAAAGTGAATCTAGGAAGGCATCATTATAAAACAGAAGCCACATGATCATATTGACAGTACCTTTGGCGAATTTTCTCGAGCTCCCTGGGATCAGAAACTAGTACTTGAACACCCAATTGCATTTTTGTCTTCTGAAGATTGAAATCAAGACAAGCAATTTTTGCAGGGGAAACCCAAAGAGGCATTCCTTGAGCAGCACAGCCAGTATTTAGAGCATAACCATTCATCAAAAAGCTGTCTCTGGCACTTTTTCCATGAGCCTTCAAAATATTAATTCCCTGAAACAGGCATGACAATTGAACAGAATTAAATCCATTCAAATCCTATGATCCTTAAACCGTGTAACATGCAAGATTCAACTACATATTACTTCTGCTCAACAAGTTGCTTAAAATTAGACATCTTACATCCAGAAAGAAAGCTTCACGAGAAATAGATCAGAGGAATTCTATAACCAACCTTGATTGGGTATCTAACTTCACCTCGAGCATTTGTCATTTTTACGGCTAGCACTGCATCTACAACCTGTGAAATTGTAAATACAAATTAATTTCACAACTGAAAACATCAAGTACCCATGTCTAAAGCCAAAATCTCACTCGAAAACATAAGTTAGCAAACTGTTTATAACTAATCAATAACTTCAATTTGATAAACTCAATCTAAACTTCACCATGAATGTACCAAATCCCAGACCAGAAAAAACTCCAAGAAAATGAAGAATGTTACTTACAATTGGTAAAAGTTGTAAGGGAAAAGAGATTAGCATCAAGCATCAGGTTTGCATCAACTCTAACTCAAAACAAATTCATTGGGGTCATGCAACAAGCATCGGGTTTGCTTTTGGAACAAATCGATTAGGTTGGAACAAAGAGATTTGCATTATAGAGATCGAAAAAGGAAAACACACAACACCAAAAAGGGATTCGCTTAGGATTACCTAAGTTGATGTTCATAAACCTTTGGGTTTGTTTGAAAAATCACTGAAGGTGCAGTTGAAGGAGCTCAGCGCAGGGAGGAGAAGCTTCCTTTGAGCACCGATTGCGATACAAGGGCGCACTGGAATAGTGTTTGCGGTGGCAGCGGGTGAGTTGCGATTTTGCCCTAGGATTTCAATAGAAAGGGGAAAACGGGGTTAGGGTTTTGAATCAGCCAATATTTGGGGCTTTTCAGTCAAATAGAAGAAAATCAATTACCCTTCAAGAAGAAGAAGAGAGGAGAGGCGAGAGGCGACTGAGAGAAGGAGAACGGCGATGGTTTCCGTCACTGTGAGGGAATCAACTGGCAGTGGTTGTCGCAGGGCCGTAGGAAAACGATAGTGACAGGAGAGGGAGAAGGCTGGGATGATGACAAAGGTGAGGCTGTGGTGAGGGCGCCGAGTGAGCGTGAAGGTGGAGAGTGAGCGTGAAGGTGGAGAGTGAGAGCAGCGGAGAGAGTGAGAATAGAAAGTGAGAAGTGAGCGTGAAACTCTTATGTCGAGGGTGCTTCTTTTTTAAGTTTAAGGGACAAAGCTTTCCAACGGATTTTTTAACGTTTGCGACGAAATTATCCGTCGGAACGTAGCGACCGTATTAAATTTCATCGCAAACATGAGCAGGAAACACTTGGCTTAACTAGTAAACACGTACCGACGACTTATTCCGTCGGAAACGCAAGAATTAGCGACGAAAAAAAATTCTGTCGGAAATTTTCGTAGGTAAATTAGGTTATTCTTGTAGTGTATGATTTAGTATCAATCCCCTTATGAACGCTCAGATCTCACATTTAGAAGCTAGTTCACAAAAAGTACTCAACAGGGACAATTGCTAATTATCAGCTTCCTAAGGACAACCCCACAGATACAATTAAGCACAAGTCTGTCAAGTAAATTAATTATGGGATCCCCTAAAGGCAAAATCTCTATTTTCTTAACTTTAAGCATAATTCATTCAAAACAAGCCAGAAAAAATGCTATGAATATATATGGTGGGTAGGTGCATTAATAGAGATCAAGTGACAAAATAAACTCTCCTCCCCCACATTAGTATGAAGCACGGTCCTCAATGCAAAATGATCAAATAGAAACCCAAAGAAATAAATGAGAGAGAGAGAGAGTAATAGTGACTTCCCTGAGAGAGCTTGCAATCTGAGCTTATTCCTAAAAACAAAATAAAACAAAACAAAAATAACAGAAAATAAAACACAAGTTGCCTCCTGCGAAGCGCTTGTTTAACGTCGTGAGCCTGACGATAGTTAGTGCTTAATCAGGTGGCTCTCCAAGAGCAAATTTAACATCTAACGCAGTACACCTTCTTAACTTTCTAACCATGTGGTTCACATTGTTCTTTCTTTTTCCACGTGGTGGATGAACTTCGAAAGATGGTGAAATTTTTATTTTATCTTCATCCGCCACTATGCTAGGATCCTGCAAAATAATTTTTTTTTCAAAAATCCCTGCATTTCTAAATCACTGAAAATGTTAGTTTCAACCACATCATAAAAACAAGGAGAAGTTAAAGAAGAGAAAATTTCATTGGAATTTAAAGCTTTAATCACCTCCTCTTCTTTACCACTCATTAAGGTTACCTTTCCTCTATGAATCTCAATTACAGCATCACCAATGGTTAAAATAATTTGCCCCAAATTGGGGACTATCTCATTTTTCTCCAAATCAATAACCATGGGATCTTTCTCACTATCCTCACAATTTCTCCCTTTAGTAGAACCTTTTGTTTCAATAGGAGCTTGTAGCGACCGAAAAATCCGAAGGAGGGATTCTTCGAAGTTCTTGAAATGAAGCCGCCACCAAAGTTTAGTTTAAGGGAAAAGATTGGAAAATCCCTATTGAGTGGATAAGGGGGTTTTGCGGACCAGGTTTAGGCTCAGGAGTCGTTTATGCGTAGGGAAGGTATTAGCACCCTACAACATCCTTCCTAAGGAAGGTTACCTTTTAACTAAATGTGTAAACATTTATTAATTAAAAAATAATGTTTTTACCCTTATAATAATAATAATAATAATAATAATAATAATAATAATAATAATAATAATAATAATAATAATAAAATACTCGATAAACAGTTAGTTGTCTTTGTACTTTTTGAGAAAAAAAGGAGAGAAGTGAATTAAAAGAAAAAAAGGCTTTTTATTAATGCAATTGATAGAGGTCGGCCGCCCTCTGCTCCTACGTATCTCCTGGTAGAGAATCAAATCACACGTAGTTCTTGGGTAGAAAATGTTTGTGTGTTTGGTGTTTTATATTTATTTTTGAAATTGGGAGAGGTATTCTTGATGACCAAAAAACAAGTAAAACTCAGTGGTCATCACTCATAGCTCGTTTGAAAACCAAAGCTGTTATTAACGGTCAAACAAGCTAAGCTCAGAGTGACCATTAATAACAACCTATTTTTATGTTTGGGAAAATGTTTATTTGTTATTCGTTATTTGGGAAAAATAGGTTTGTGAAAGAAAATGTTCATTTGTAGAAAAGAAATTTAAAAAAGGAAAGAAAAAGGGTGCATGTTTAAAAAGAGGTGTGAAAAGAAGCAGGAGGTTGTATTGTTGAAATTGGGAGGTGCGAAAAGCGAGCCCAGTTCGTTTCCTGTGAACTAGGCCGCATTTTTAAAATGGTGGGATTGCACAGAGGTATTGGTTATTAAAAATGGAGGTGTAAAAATAAATTAGATGTTTTTAAAATTTAAAACAAAAAAACAGAAATTAGGAAGGGATATAAAAGAAAAAAAACAAACCAAACCCTAATCCTTCTTTCTCTCTTCCCAGCGTCGTTGCACAGAGACAGTTTGAGGGGAGAGAGACAGTTTTTCAGAGTGAGAGAAAACGAAGGAGGGAGAGAAAAGAAATCTGAGGAGAAAAGAGATTGAAGGTGTGGGAGATGAGGAGTGAGGCGAGATAGGGAAGCTGAGAGAGAGAGAGAAGGTGGTGGGAGGGATGGTTACGGTGGAGAGAGAGAGGCGCGGTGAGAGAGAAGAGGAAGAGGGACGGTGGTTGTTTTGTGGGGTGGTTGTTTGGGAGATTTGATGGTGGTGAGAGAGAGAGAGAGAGAGAGAGAGAGAGAGAGAGAGAGAGAGACCGAAGGTGAAGGAGGAGGTGCGCGAAGTGAGAGAGAGAAGGGGTTCGGGTGCAACGAGAGAGGGGGTGGTTTTGGTGGTTGACGGAGGCGGTGTGGTGGTCACGTCGGTTTCCGGCGACGGGGGGTGGTTGTTGTGGGTTTCACACTGGCGTTGGAGTGGTGATTGGGTGGTAGTGGCTATTTGGTTGTTGACGATGGCAGTACGGCAGAGACCACCATGAACGGTGGCCGGAGATAGGGGTTTTGTTTCTCTCTCCTTTTCTCTCAAATTTCAGTTGTTTTTTTTGTTTCTCAGAATCCTCTCCCCCTTCGTGTTGCTGGGTTTTCCACTCTGCCTTCTAATGGAATTCGTTTCCCCCCCCTTTTGCTGTTTCTATTTGTTGGTTTTTTATAGAGGATCCCCATTGTGTTGTTATGCTTTTGCAGAGTAGTGGAGCAGAGGAGGTGGAGAGAAGCAGACAGCTTGCAGGGTGGAGCCTGCCAAAGCTGCTTTGCTGGAGCAAAAAGGGAAAGGATCAAAGAGGATGAAGAAATGGGCTTTGGCATAATGCTCAAAAGGATTTTCCAAGGACAGCAACTTGTGCTGCCTTGCTCTTTTCTCTTTTTTTTTTAGTTTTTGCTTTTTAATTAATTTTTAGTACTTTCTTGTATTTAAATTTTGTCTATACATGTGTACTATAGTTGATTTTGTAAAAAAAACTGTTTATAAAAATAAAAAGCATTTATTCACAATCTGATTTTTATTAGATTTTTATAACAAAATTAAACTGATAACAACGACGATAAACATACGTACACGACGAGACGCGAACGCGTGTCCGCAACGAGAATACGCGAATTTGCGTACCAAAATAAACACTCGTACACAACGAGACGCGAACACCCGTCCGCAACGGGGACAAAAATGTGTACATTATTAACAATAGCACACGCGCACTAATGAGAAGTAACACGCCTATACACGACTGGGAACGACACACATAAACGACAAAGACAATATTTTGGATTTTCTAGTAAGCTTTAAATTAGTCGGACAAAATTAGGGTATGACAGAGCTACTATTTTGATTTGACTCCCTTCAGTACGAGTCTCCTCATCTTTCTTTAGAGCTTCTTCCTCCAGATTATATTCCATAGAGACACTTTCATCTCTCGAAGGAATACTTTCTTTGTATTGCTCAGCTTCTTCATTTTGGGTAGACTTAGTTTGTGAAGGAGTTTCTTGGGCCTCTTGAGATAACAAAGCAATGAGACTTGAGATTTGACCCTTCAGGCTTCCAAATTTGTTGTTCATGGCTCCAATTTGACCCTCCAAGCTTTCAAAATTTTCATTTGTTTGCTGTATAAACCTTGTCAACACATCATTGGCACAAGGAGGAGGGGTTGAGATTGTCTCTTTAGGGACCCAAGTCAGAAACACTAAACTCTTTTGCACGATTGTCTTGTTCAAGTCACTAATGTATTCATCTAGAGTTGCCCTCCGTTTTGGGTCCTTATGTCTTTCCCACCAATTTTCAATGGGGGGTGGCTCATAGTCATCCCAATAGTCTGAATAAGGCTCATAAGGAGGAGGAGGAATTGGGCCATGACATTGAGGTGGTATATACCAAGTTGACGTCTCTAAATTCCTTTGTTCTCGTGCTTCTCTAATGTAATCTCCAAGAGTTTTAGCCATGATTTAAACTTTTCTCTGCAAAACAATGTGAACTGCAACGATCTCTTGGGAAAATATTAGCAATATTTTTTTTATATATTTTTTAAATAAGATATAAAAAAGACAAAATTAAAACTAAAGCATAACATAAAGTCTAAAGCAATAAAAATCTCTTTCGTTTAATATTGCTAAATTAATCCCCGGCAACGGCGCCAAAAACTTATTGCGTCAAAAACACACTTAGAGCAAGTGTACTTTTTCGCAGAAGTAGTATAAAAGATTATCGTATCCACAGGGACTAATTAACAAGTACCAAACTAGTTGAGATTATTTATTGTTTAGACGAACCAATAGTTTGATGATTATAGAAACAAAATAAAATTAACTAAATAACTAGAATTAAAATACTAGAGTTAATCGATGGAGAGAGGTCTAGGGTCACAGTTTCACTTGCAAGCTTTGATTCCCCTATGTCTAATTCTACTCGAATTCCTTTATTTTATTTAATTACCAATCCCTTTACTAAAACTATTAATCCGTTTGGTCATTCGCGATTAATATTCTTTTTCCTAAACTAACTCTTGTTTGGTCATGCAAGAATTTAAGTTTAAGAAAAGCATAAAAAGCAAAAAGGTTGAATGATTGGAAGACTAAATTAAAGTTTGGTCATGCATTAATTTTAGTCTCAATTATCTTATAGGTCCACCAACTAGTTGCAGTACAGTCGCTGATCAACTAATTGATTATGAACATGCAAAGGGTTGTCAATCCTAATTATGTGATAAAGCAATAGGATAATATTAATTGGAATAAAAATTAGGAATTCAAAGTATAAATTAAAACATAAAAAAACCTCTAATCAAGCAAGATCCACCTAGACCATAGAAGAGAATTTAGCTATCCAAGTGTTCAACAACAATGAAATAAAATTAGGAGTCATAAATTACAGAGATAAAAATAATCCGGAATAGAGAAATTTCTGATATTGAGAATTTAGTCTCATTTTTCTGCTCCAGAGCTCTCTCACTGTGTCAAGAATGGTACCCAAAACTTCACTCTCTCCCTCTGCCGTCACTGCGTTGCCGTCAACGTGTATCTTTTTCTCTTGTGTGCGGCACTTTTTCTTTTCTTTTTGTGTGTGTGCGGCTGTGCGGCTCTCTCACAATTTAAGCCTAGATTGCTTTTATAATGAGATGCCAGGGTTCCGTGATTTTCCTTCAATCTCTCCACGCCACGGCATATTTTTTTCTCTCAATTTGTTGCTCACGTGCATCTCCATTGTTCTGGGCTTCATTCATCTCACATATGCTGGATTATTGACTTCCTTTCAAGCCATGGGCCACTTTTCCTATCTATCACAAGAAAATGTGATCAAAACCATATCACGCTGCACTTCTTTCATTTTGCCACATGGCCTTTTAATTGCCATATATATATATATATATATATATATATATATATATATATATAAATTGATAATTTATTTGAGTGGCTTTAAATTGGAATCTTTTCATTCTTTTTCATATTTTTCTCTTTTCTGCAAAACAAGAGCAAATTAAGTCAGTGATTTACATTATTAATAATAACAACCCTAAAAATGGCTCAAAAGTATCTCTAAAAATACATTAAATTGGAGTTTTTCAAACAACTAAAAACCCTAATTCCTTAGGTGAATATAGTTGACAACAAGCATTAGAATCAATGATTTTCAATATACAACAACTCCAAGACTATTCCTAGACTAAGAATTGAAGGCATTCAATCTCAAGCATTCAAATATAAAACTTCCATTCCATAGATGAACCATAAATCATTCCATGGGTGTTCAAATCATGAAAAACATTAAGAATAGAGATTAAACACACAAAGTAAGAGGGAATATGACATTTAAAACAATCGAAACCAGTTACAATAGTGATTCATCAATATTCATTCATCCCTAACCCAAAAGGGTTTAGCTAGACATGGATAAAGAAGGAGAGTAGAAAATCAAACTCAATGAAGAGAATGAACCCATTGAAGCTCCAAAATCTTGTTCCCAAGCCTTGAATCTTCAATGGAGATGAAGGGTGTTGAGTCCCTAGTCGCCTCCCTTGCTCTCTCTCTAATTTAGATCAAGAGAGTGGCAAAAAGATCCCTAAGTTGGATGAAAATCGCAACTTTAAACCAAATCACAGCAAAAGCACCCAAGCACACGACAGAAGCGCTTGGGTGCATGACAGACAGAAGCATCAGATGCAAAAGCGCCCCAAGCGCATGACCGAAGCACTTGGGCGCATGACAGAAGCGCTTGGGCACATGGCAAACAGAATTATCAGATGCAGAAGCGCCCTAAGCACATGTAGAAGCGCTTGAGCGCTTTGTAGCAGTTCTTTGAAGTAGTAGGCGCTCCAAATGCTAGGCAGACGCATCCTTGGGCACACGACATAACTTTTAGCAATTCAACTCATTATTTCAAGCTTTAACATGATCCAAAACATCAATTTGCACGTGAAAAGCATGGTTATGACAAAAGTGGCAATTTGTGGTCCAAGATCAATATAATTTCTCAATTTCAGTAAAAAACACTTAAGGGATGTTTGGATGGAGGGTTTAGGAGGGGAAGGGAGGGGTTGATTTTCAATTATAAACTGAGGAACCTATAAAATGTTTCTAAACAAAAATGAAGTGCGATTAACAATGTTTCATCATTATCTATCATGTTATTCTTTCAATTTTTTAAAATCTCAAATAAATATTAAAATATAAACCAATACCTCTAAACCCCTCCCCTCCAAAACCTCCCAAATCCCCCTCCCAAACATACCCTTAATTTCAGACCAACAATGTAACACCCCGGTATTTCTAACATATAGAGAGACCGAAGATGCACAGATGCGGAAGTTCAGAGGACACAGTTCCTGTTTAAGTATTGGACATACAAACTCTTTCCGAAATAAACACATAATCGGAAAAAGCATTTACTTCATAAAATAGAAGTTCATCGGTTCCATACCGAGCGGAATACAATATCCAGGTCCAAATACCGAACAGAAACATAAAACGGTTCGTAAGACTCATAACCAATACAAGTTTATACAACCAAATAGAACAACAAAAGAACAAAGGATGAGTATGACTAAGTCTTCAGCACCTCCGAGAGTATACCAACTACTCGTGCACAATAGTCTTCCTTTTTCCCTGCTTCTCTGAAAAACAACAAATATGGATTGGGTGAGATAACATTATCTCAGGGAGCTCCACCGTGCCCCCTCACAACACTCGATTTAATTATAAAACCGTTATAATTATACTTTAAGACGTAATGTCAAGTCGCTTATCGAAATACCGGCTGTGCAACAAACTCACTAATCCCGGTAAATCGTGTTCTTAATTTATTAATCGAAACGTCGACTGTGCAACAATCACTAATCCCGACGAATCGTGCATCTAATTTAGCATAAACCGGCTGTGCAACTATCCACTAATCCCGGTAACCCATGAATTGACCACGCCAAAACGTATACAGGGCCTAGGGTGAGGGCTCATGACTTCCTTTCCTAGTATGCTACTTGTCGGATCGTCACCCAACGCGATACATATGACAATACGTATCAATTCTCGAGAGTTAGATAATTTATATCTTCTTTTTGATTTTGATCACCAAAGGATCAATCACATAAGCTCATTCGATAATTTATATCTATATCGATCTATAATCCGTTTAGATGAATTCAATAGTTAGACATCCGGCGTTATAATCATTCACAATGACATATATAGTTATATATATTTAGTCAATCCATCAGTCGGTGTACCCACACGTATACTAGGGTTTCGGTTTTTCAATCAAATAGGCTTTCAAGGCTCTTTTTCAAAATCATGAGTTGAACAAGTTCAAAATAAGGTTTTCAGTAAGGCAATTCCTTTTTAAATGATTGAGAAAGAGATTAGAAAAGGTTCGGGATCAAAAGGAGCGTCGAAATGAGAAATCGGGGATCAGTAACAGAAGCTCACGCACGGTCCGTGCCCAGGGGCACACGACCCGTGCGTGATTTACCAAAATCACACAACCAAACCGAAGAGGGCGCACGGTCCGTCCCCAGGGGCGCACGACCCGTGCGTCCCGTTTTATTTCCAATTAAGCCAACCCGATGCAGGCACGCGGTCCGTGTGATAACTCTATTTTATATAGAGTTATTCATACAATTAAGCTTGAGTTATTGCTTATTTTCAAGAACATTTATATATATTTATAGCTTATTTATCAAGGAACAACATTCTAAATATTCAAATGGATAAAGGGCAATGATCTAGGCAAAATGCACAAATCTTGTTAGGTTTGATGTTTTTGTTCAGTGCAGCTACTGCAGGAGTGGAATTACTGCCAACACCAGGAGTGGAAACACTGCCAACACCTGCTAAATTCTGCAGTTTATACCAAAACATCCAAAGACCATTTCAATGCTTCCACACTTGATTTGTGACGTCATGCCTAGTCACCTAGAGCTGAGCCACTTGCAGAAGTCGGCGATACACATAAAAATCAAGTTGCAGGACTCAACTTATCTAAAAGACGTGTGGCACTTCTCCAATGGACCTCATCTTTTGTTATGCATGCAAGCGACCACCTGTGCAGCTTGCTTGATTGGTTGTCTACAACTAACCATGTTTGGTCCCCTCAGCTGATCTTTCACGCCAAAGGAAACCCCTTGCAAGAGGAAAGCTTTCAAGCCTATAAATAGAAGCCATATCTTCACTTATCCAGAATCAATATATATAATCTTTTCACATCTTTAAATCCTTCATCTTTCATTTGCTTAGTTTAGGTTTAGTTTATTTTCATTTCAAGTTTCTAAGGAGAGGAAGGTGAGGAAGTGCTTGACAACCATTCCCTTCACTTCTACTTTGAAGAAATTCGTGTAAGAAATCTTTATTGCACTTCAACTTAGGGAACTTAATGCAAAAGATCTTCTATTCAAGTAATTTCTACTCTTTTAAGTTCTTTTGCTTTATTATTCATTTACTTATGTTCTTTGCATATTCTTTGCTTTATAACATGAGTAACATGAGCTAAATTCCCTTAAGTTGAGATGTTCTAACCTTGTAATGAACTTCTAAATATGTTATTATGGTTTATGTAGTGTAAACACTTTAAACTCTTGCATAATACTTCTTTCAACTTATTCTGGAATTGATCACTTTAGAATAGGTAAAACTTGTAGCAGCAGACATGGGCTACATTTATGAACTCAAGAGTTAATAGGGACAGGTATTTAATAAAGAAAACTTTGTTAAATACATGCTAAAACCTAGACATAGGATAGCATAGTCCTTAGGATAATAAAATTACAAGAGTGAACCTATTTAGCAACTTGGATCATTGTTAGGAGGCAAGGGAGGAATTGACAAACCTTTCTTTACTGTAAAAAACAAAGATCATAAGAGCTTGTAATGAAACTCTAAAGAGAAGTGCTGAAAGGCACAAACTGATGCACCTACATCCAGTGTTCCCACACTACATACTCCATTAAAACACTTAGAAGTAAAGTACTTGGTGAAAACATCTCAACTACTTTTTCCACTGATTTCTCACACATTTTATTGCTTATTACTATTTTTACTTACTTTGAAAACTCCAAACCAAAAATACTGAATAGTGTAGACACACTAAGTGTACACTTTGAACTACAAAAATTTACAATACATAATCCCTGTGGGTTCGACCTTTCTTATCACTTTATTACTTGTGTGACTATGTATACTTGCATATATTAAAATAACCACACCACCGTGCCCAGGGGCGCACGGTCCGTGCGACCTGTGTCTGTTACCAATCACATATTTCTCATTTTCGCTCTCCGTTTCCGCCCAATTCAATTCCTAATGTCAATCACTCCTGAAACTCAGAAATTCCAGATATTCCTGATAGTATACAAATATTTCATTTCAACGATTTAATCAAAATTCTCACTAAACCGTAAAACACAATTTTGACTCAAAATCATTTCTCGGTTCTAAGCCTTTCGAAAACTGAAAATGTCACCAAAGAGCCCAATACCAAAAACCAGTTCAGAATATCAAAATGCCCTAATCGTGAGTAGAACTCACCCGTTGACAATCGTTCTAGGAGTCCCGACGAAACGCGCGATGACCGGAACGAGAGAACTCACGAACGAACATCGAAGGGCACCAACTGAAACTTCAGAACAACAACCCTTCTCTCTTATCTACTGAAACAGCTACTCAAATTTCCATAAGCTTCCTCCAAATTGAAAATGCAAGGCTAGAACCTCTTCCCCAACGATCCAGCTGAACATGCAACGATGGTACTCACTCAAGAACCCATTATTCTCACCATTGTAGTTTCCTATTTCGAAAATGAGATGGAGAGGTAGGAGAAGGATCAGCTTCTGAAACTTAGACCAATGGAAAGAGAATGGAAAATGGATTGAGATAGAGGAGGAATGACTTACATGCAAGCTGATTTTGGGGTGGATCCCTCCTTTTCTTCCTCTCCTTTGCGACCCACTCTCTCTTCTCTCCTTTCTTTCTTTCAGTTTTTTTTTCTTTTTGCACAAATGGTTAAGTGTGAGAGATAGGCTGAGTATGAGGGTTCAGTTACAAAGGCTGATACACTAAAGGGGTAAAAAGACAGTTTTTGCCCCTTAGCTTAATTCTTCATTAAAACCATGACTAGGTCACAACTTAATGGAGAATGGGATTTCTTGACAAATTCATCGACTATTAATCCCCGAGTCACGACCAATTATTCCCACAAATAGTTAATCGTTCCTAGGCATCATAGTACGAGTCTTTAAAAATTAGGGATGTTACAAACAAAACTATATGCAAGGCAGACTTATCAGTTATACTCCCTCTGTTCCTGAATGCAGACTTATCAACCACAGATTAATGATTTGAACTTGATTTTTATGCGTGAAAGTTGTTTACAAGATTTATGCTGTTGAGCAATTGCACATAATTAATACTTAATACTAAATCTGAGAACTCTGTGGTTGATGTCAAGATTTTGAAACAAAGAAAATAATGTTTCTTATCTATGTTTAAAATAAATTGACAAGCTCGCGCGCGCGCACACATAAGAACTTCTAATATACTCCCATATGTTATGCTTTGATATTAAAAGTAGAAAGAAAGTGGTACACGTTCAATGTCGTTTTTCTGTTTACCAAATGCTGCCTACACTTTCTCATTTGGACCAAAATTCATTCCTGCCTTTTTTTTAAAACAACTTATAAATTGATGGTTATTGATGCAATTTGATATTTCCTGGAAAACTTAAATTCTCTGTTTTCTTTCACACTTTCTATTTCCTGTTACTGCCATGCCGATCATTTCCACCTCAATACCTCATTCTGGTATCAAACAAGAATTATACATTGTTTTCCTCTTTTTCTTCTAATAACACAGTAACTGTTTGACATGACTCCTATAGGGTTCAAACATAAGGAGGTGCGGGTTGTAGTGTGTGTTCCTATATAAGATCTTAGGTGTGTGCAGTATTCCCCAACACATTTGATTCCGAAAAAGGAGAATTGCCAAACAATGATATGTAAGTTGTTGAGATGTGAGTCTTCATGATATATTTTCGCTTACACTGTCTTGCAGATCCAAGATGAGGTCATTATTTTTGATGCAGAGATATTAAGTATAACCCAACGCAATGTGAAAATGGTACTGCTCTCTTCCTACTCTCCCAAAAGTAAGTTAAAGTGGTACCAACTTGTTATTGCACACTGTCGTCTTCTCTTTCCAATCGTCTGATGATTTTTGCAGCTTCAAAGACATCTACAAGATATGACTCTTCTTGGGATTCAAATACTGAAATAAAGAACAAATTCTTCAACGTCTTTTCAGAGTAGGGACAAGACAACTATTGTGTGTTTGAGATAAAGGTATCACATTCTTGCTTTATTTGGTGCTCTCTTTCAAGATAGGTCCTTCTTTTTGAAACATAAATACTAGTTAACTAAATATAAACTCATTTGTTGGTCTCTATATGTGTAAATTAAATTACTGGCGTGGACTAGGTGTTTAAAATTAAATATATCATCTTCTTCCCCAAATTTCTTCCAAAAGTAAAACCCTAAATCCATAACCCTTAAAAAAGCATGCTGCAATTATGCAATATTAATGGCGTCATTTTGAAGGGGTGTAGGTTCTTTATGGTGAGATTGATGCTAGATTCGTTTTGCATGTAGCCATTATTGCAGATTTGAGTTTTGTTGCAAATTTGCGTATTATATATCAACAAGGAAATACTTATAAACAAAGAACTACTTATAAAAAAACAAAAAACTACTTATAAAAAAGAAGGCTAAAATGCATTTTTTGTCCTTTAAGAATTTAAAAGTTCACATTGGTCCTTTAAGCTTTTTTCCCAAATAGGTCCTGTATGGCTCAAACTCGTGTCACATAAACCGTATTTGGACATTCCGTCCATTAAACGTTATGTGATGATATGGACGCACTTGCTGGCCTGTACACGTGCAATTTAAATTATTGACCCCAATGTCTCGAGTTTGAATCTTGGGTGTGGCAAAAACTTTGTTGGGAGGGGAGAACCGCATGAGACGGCAAAGCCGAAAGCTCGTGGCCAACCAGGTTTCCCGGCGTAGATTTGTCATCAGCAAAGCCAGTGGAAACTGCGCACCAATGACACGGTATCCAAAAAAAAAGGAAACACATTTTGGAAATGAACTGAAAGTAATTGGAAGTAAACACTTCATGAATACACGACAATCATGACTTTTAATCTCATACATCTTCTCAGTGTTCACATTTGCACATGTTGCGAGATTTGAAGAATAACGTTCTGGCATTCACAATCCTTTCAACCATCGACAAATAGATATTGTTTCTTCGAAGGTTAGAGAGTAACTGGTTTTGGATTTAGACATCTTCCCATTAGTCACCGGCTTCAACTTCAAGTCCCTTTTACTACGGCAAAGGGGAGAGTTTAGTGTAGCCTTATTATTGTCATTGGTTTTATCTTACACATTCATCACAATGTAAATATATTGTCAAAGAATTTCTTCTCAATGTGAATAACATTGAGATTGTGTCTCAATAAATCATCTTTCCAATATTGGATATCCCAAAATATACTTTTTTTTTGTCTAGTTATACCATTTTCCATAACCATCCAACTGGGGAAGCACACCTACTTTTGTGACTTGTGGCACATTCATATTTATCCCTTTCCTTAAGGCTTTCAGGTTCTTTCTAAATGGATGATCTAACTGTAAGAATCTACGATGAGAGTCAAACCTAGAACTCTCTCCCCTTGTATTTCAACGTAAAGGCCTTTGTGTATCCCATGCAATGGGACATGTCAATTTACCATGGGACCTCATATTATAAGCATCGAAGTCATTAATTGTCCACATCAATACTGGTCTCATCATAAAATTTTGCTTCTGTGCTGCATCATACGTCAAAATACCTTTCGACTACCTCTTGAGATCATCAACCAGAGGTTCCAAATAGACATATATGTCAGCTTTTGGATTAGATGAGCCATATATTAGATAAGTCAAAACATATACGGTTTAATCATACACATCTCAAGAGAAAAATTGTAAAGGATAACAAGTCAACAAGAATAGGACATCCCCGATGCTTGGACATATGAAGTAAAGCTATGAGAGCATAAACGAAACCGTAAATTTTTCTAGTGATCATGTTGTGCTTGTAGATTTGCATTGGATTTTAGAGTAGGATTTGGAGTTTGAGTGGTGCAATAGATTGTGGCTTATGGGGTGCCAATATTGAAATCTTCTATATAAATCTTAAGGAGTGGCCGCCTCCCGCCAAAACTCCACCCCCCACCTCCCCTTTTTTTATTTTTTTTTTCATTTTTTTACTTTTAAGAGTACATAAAAATTTAGAAGAAAAAAATAGATCTTTAAATACATGAAGTTTGTTCCTCGATAATCGGATAGGTGGAAAATGAAAATTAATTTCGTGATAAATTATGTAAAGTTTGTTCCTCAATAATCTGTTTGGTGAAAAAAATCATAACGAAATGAGTAAAGTACAATGCTAAGTAGTATGTTTTGGGATGTTTTAGTGTTCGCAATAGTGTGTTTTTTGTTGCTTTAGTGTTTGCAAAAAATCGAACTATTCAAATATGCAAAATTTGTACCTCTAACCAGTTTAGTGAAAAAATTATAATTTCGTGACAAAATAAGTAAAGTGTGATGCTAAGCAGCGTGTTTTGAGACACTTCAGTGTTCAAAAAGAAATTAACCGTTCAAATACTCAAAGATCATTCTGTTGAGCAAAAAGGTGTGCAAGTGTACACAGTTTTTAACAAGTAATATAGTAGAAAGTAGAGATCGTACCCACAGGGATTGGATTAATTTCTAAAGTTTAAAATGGTAGTTTAACTAGTGAGAAACAAAGTAACAAAATAAACTAAAATATAATCAATGGTGTGAGAAAACAGAATTTAAAATAAGCTAAGTAAATATAAGTTGTATTACAAATGAGAAGGAAGGTAGTTGGAATGCTCTCCACTAAGTAAGTGGTGTGTGAAAAGATGTGCAAGTATACACAGTCACAAACAAGTAATACAATGATAAGAAAGGTCGAACCCACAGGGATTGGATTAACTTTATGTATGTTTAGAAAGCATATAAATTAGTACTACTATTCTACTCACAAATTTTGGGGTTTTTAAGTTAAGTAAAAATAGAATGCAAATATGTAAAAGAATATGAAGGAAATCAGTTGAGAAAGATGGTAGAGATGTTTTCACTAAATAATGTTCTTTTGAGAGTTTCTATGCTTTTAGTGGTGCAGAAGCACCAAAGGTGCAGAAGCACCAAGGTGCAGTTGCATTGAGTGCAGTTGCATGAGTGTGTGCTTGTCATACCCCAATTTTGTCCGGCTTAGGTCAAAACCCTAATTTTCCACACAAAAAAAATAAGTTATGCATTGCATTTTGGGTCCTAGAAACTATTCCAAAGTTTTTGAAATCATTTTTAGGGTTAGAATGCACTTTTAGGGTCAAAAGGGTAGTCCTTATAGATAAGGGTAGTTCTTAGGGTTTGGGTGTGTCTTAGGAAAAAGTGTAAGCTCTTCCGAAGGTCAGCTCGTATCTCAAAGTCTCACACACTCACAAGTTTTTCAAAGATGCATGCATACTTACGTAAACATTCTTATCATCTTTGAAAACATAAAATCGATTTCTCCATGCATAAACATACATCAAAATCGATTCTCGGGTCAAAAAGAAAAGGAAGAATCGATTGTCAGGTCATGTTACTTCATTGCATAAATCGATTTTCAGGCCAAACATTTTCAAACAAAGAATCGATTCACACACTTTTAAACTAAGCTGAGAATCGATTCCTACATGTCTCAGGCAAGCTGAGAATCGATTCATACAAGTTTTAACTTAGTAAAGAATCGATTTCTAGCCCTCTGTGAATCACAAGAATCGATTGTCTCTATTTTTCAAACAAATCAAAATCGATTCCTCTCTTAAATGAATCGATTCCTAGATCCATTTCAATAGCAAAGAATCGATTCCTTCAAATGTTTCAACGTGAGATCTAGTTTTTCAAAGCCTATAAATAGAGGCCTCATGGCCTCCATTTGAGAGGGAGGAGAAAAGAGGAACCCATTCTCACGATCTATCACTTCTGAAAAACTCTCTATATTTTGTTTACGTTCTTTTCGCACCGCTGGTCCGCCAAGAGCTGATCTTTCGCTAAGAGTTAGTTGGGGTTACATTCTTCAAGTTGTAATATCTTCCTTCATTAGAGGTATTTCTGTCTTTACATTTGTTATTATTTAATTGTTGTGATCTGTGCTAGGGAGTCGGGTATCTAGGCAAGTTGATTCTCACTAGTGCCTAGTGCATTTTTCTCAAAGTGAGAAGATTGCCCTATGTGATTTAACTTAGCTTTAGTGTTTATTTACTTGTTCTTGTATATTATTGTCCATTGTTGATGATGAATCATATGATTCCCACTTATGCCTAGTGCATCATGTTCTAAGTGGTGAAGATGGTTTTAGATGATTCAACCTTCCCCTTTTAACTTCTTGATGAATAATAGATGAGATAGTTAGGTTTATGGTTTAAGGTCCATGGGGTATTGCAAAGGATAGGTTACCCTAAACCTTGATGCTCCCTCCTCTTTGATTGTGTTACTAGCCTTTGGGCACTTATTCGTGAATGCAAAGGATAGGCTTACCTTAGCCTTGATGCAATTTCCCCTTTTGTTCATGTTATTGAGAAATCGTTGCTCATATGTTCCTTAGTTTAATTAAGATCATTCTATGCCTATGATCAATTGCTTGCTTGTTTTTGATGCATTTTAAATGTCTTGATTCAATATGCCATTCCATCCATGTGTATGACCTCCTAATGAAGACGTAAGTCTACATGCCTGTTGTAGCATAGAGTCATTAGGGTAAATACACTTCTTCCTACACACACACACACACTTGCTTTGAGAACTTTACCTTGCATCCCTGATAAGTGAGTCTTTTGATCATATTGGCATGTTTAGTTTTGATTAATGTTCAACATATGCATGATTCCGTGATTATTGAATGTGTTTGAACTTTGTAACCAATCATTGATAATAACTTCACCCTTTTTCAAACTCTTTTCCAATTAATGCGAGTTATTAGTGACTATCACTCAAAGCCTTGGCTTGTTTGATTGTCATGAACGCCATCAAGGGTTATTAGTAATGATCGCTCAAAGCATTTGCTTGCTTGATCATTATGAAAGCTCTTCCCCTTCCAAACCCTTTCAAAAACATTTTCATTAGAACTACGTCGCTTTGATTCCCCTTTGGGATACGTAGGAGCGAGTCTCGTTCTCGTCAAGCGCAACAAATAAAAATCCTTTTCGCCACCCTAAACCAATCATTTTCACAAAACAAACCAAAAAGTCATTTTCAAACCCATTGTTATTAGTGACTATCACTCAAAGCCTTGGCTCGTTTGATTGTCATGAACACTATCCAGAGTTATTAGTAATGATCACTCAAAGCCTTTGCTTGCTTGATCATTATGAAAGCTCCTCCCCTTTTCAAACATTTTCAAAACCAAAAACCAAGAACTACGTAGCTTTGAATTCTCCATCGCACCGGGAGATACGTAGGAGCGGGCCATGTCCCGTCAAGCACTTTTTCTAAAACCCTTTTTTTTTCCTTTCTCGCCAAAAATAAAATTTTTTAAGTTTTCCCATTCATTCTTCAAATAAATAGGCAAACCAAGATATTCTTCAAATCAAATGTTAAAACCACACATTTAGTTAGAGGTTCCCTTTCGGTAGAAAGGACGCGTGAGGTGCTAACACCTTCCTCACACGTAATCGACTCCCGAACCTATATCTCTAGTTTTCAAAAGACCATCCGCCTTGTCCAAAAGACATTTTTTCAATGTTTTGGTCTTAAAATTAAAATATTGGTGGCGGCTCCAAAAATTTTCCACGTTGTACATTGAGAAACCCAAACCGGGATTTTTCGGGGTGCAACAGCTGGCGACTCCACTGGGGAAACTTTTTAAAAGACGAGGGTCAAGCCTAACTAATTAAAATGTGTGGTTTAATGTATTGTTGATTTGATTAATACCTTGTTTGCCTTTCTTTCTTATCATTGATTGTAGGCATATGCATTTGTCTTCTTTGTTGTTCCCTATCTCCTCTTCTACTCCTTTTCTTTTATTGCTTATGCTCATGCATTCTTCCAACCCCCCATGTTCCCTTCTTCTTTGCTCCTTTTCTCCAAAGGTAAGTTCATGCATCTCTTCCCCATTCTATCATGTCCCCTCTTCTTGGCTCCCTTTCTTAAGGTAAGAAATACCCTTGTTGTTAATATCCTAAGTTAGTTTATTTGGTATAGAACCCTAGTGTAGACAACATGTTATTGCTTGCAATTGTCTGGACTGCTCTGGTTTTCATTTCAGGTGGGGTAGTGCTAGGGAAAACGCCCTTGACACACACTACACTTATCCCTTATGATTGCATGCTTTGAGTGGGACCATAACCCAGGTCTGCAGAAAACTTAGGAGAGTGGATTCGAGTAGTGAGGGCCCATCAGGACCTTTGTCCGTTTGGCTACTTGCGAAAGTTTCAACCAGAGTTGTGCTCTTTCATGATGCCTCACACCTAGCAGTTTGCTGCATTTGTGGGGAGTTTCATGAAAGGGACTGTGGCTCTGGTGACCTTTGTGAGGAAGTGAATAGAGCTACATGGAAAGATCACCCCTAAAATGCCTTAGATCATAGGTTTCTTCCCTTTTAAGTCACAAGGGCGTTCCAAATTGTGTGTTGCATTGTCGCATTCAGTTTAGTCAAAAATTTTGCCCTCAAAATTTTCAAAAAAAAATTAAAAGGATATGCTTTTCCCTTTTCAATAAATGCCTATGTGAGGTGGCATATAGGTTGCAAATTCAAAATACCACTCCATGCAAAAACACAAAAAAGGCATCATTGCATCATTACATCATTTGCATACATCCCCGCATAACATAAAACATAAGTTTCTGCAACTCATGCACGCATCATTGCATGGTGTGGAATCCCAAAGTAATATCTTGTCATAGGCACGGTGTGGGATCAAAAGTGAAACAACGTACACTCTGAGGTGTTTGTTTAAGTTTGAATGCATGGAATGTGCTTTGTTTCGCTTATTGATTCTAACCTTGTTGTGTTTCAAAGAAAAAATAATCAAAATCCACCGTTAAACCTATGGCAAGACATAGTACGCCGTGATTCCCGGCACTAAGATAAACAGGAAATCATACATGTTGCATTGCACTTGCATTCAAACAAGTATTAGTGCATACCGTCTTTTATCAAAAAAATCAAAAAAAAAATCAAAAAATCAAGAAAAATCAAAAATTGTTATTTTCCACAAGTTTTTAGAAAACAAACTACATGCATTTTTTCTTTGCATTACAGAAATAATCAAATAAATATCTCATGTTGCATGAATTTTTATGACCACCAGAGAGTTAAAAGCTTTATTTTGGAGAGAAGCCATGTATGCTAAACTCAAAATCAAATTTTGTACTGTACTCTTCAAATGAAAAGCTTATAATTCCCAGACGCGATAAATCCACATTCATCCATTCGCATTCTCATTTCATTCACATTTATTCATTTGCATTCTCATTTCATTCGCATTCTCATTCCATGCGTATTTATCCATTTCGCATTCTCATTCATTTGCATATTTACATCATGCATAAAAAAATGAGCATAATTCTAGAGAAACAATAATAATTCTAAAAACAATTGTGATGAGAGGTGAGACGTTCTTGCGAAGTTTTTTTTATTCATCTGTGGAAAAGTTTAGTTTTACTTAGTTGCAAACTCAAGGTGTTTCAAGACACTCGGTTTTTCAAAACAGCAGTTTGTTCACATTTTTCAACAAAGCATTGCATCTCACCCACCCCATGATGAATGACCGAAATGGTCCACAAAAATGTTTCTTTCACGTTTTAACAATGTTAACTCTCTGCGAAGCATTCGTGTAGTAACTTCTGTGTGACGTGTGTCTTTATTTTTGTTTGAGTCAGTTAGCGTCCCTACATTGTCATCATCCCTCGCCCAAGTCTAATCCCACCCTGACCACCCATAAAGTACATATCCCCCAGATTAGTGCATAGTTGGCTTTTTGGTTGGTTCCCCTAATGAAATACCACTCTTGGTCCTCCATACTGGGGCAAATTTGTCGTCACTAGATATCTTGTTAACATGGTATTCCTTTGGTGCAAGTCTTTTTAAAAAAGTAAAAAAAAAATCAAAAAAGCTCGTTAGGTCGAAAACTCATAAGAGCGGCCTAAGCAAAAATTAGAGCATGAAAAGAAATAAAGAAAAAAGAGCAAATGTATGAAAGTAAATAAATTATTGTCCTTGGGTTAATTTTTGAGAAAACAAGCAATCATGATTTTGAAATGAAGTTTGGCCATCATTCCATATCCAAAAACACCTTAAGCCAAAAATCCCAAAAATCTCAATCATCACCCTAGACAAGGATCAATCTCACATCAAAAATTGTGTATCACCTTTATCAGCTCACTTAGCTCAAAAGAAAGAGAAAGAAAAATCACACCAAAAAAAAGGAAGAAAGTGGAAAAAGAGAGGATTGAAAAGGAAAAATCCTGAAAAAAGAAGCAAAAGTAGTAGAAATGGTGAGCTGATACCATTAAACGCATGAGAGATCCTTGTCTGAAATAAACCCTCAAACACTTCCTTTGGCCTATCCTCCATAAACCCTTGACCACGTTACAACCCTGAAACAGGTTCATTTTACCGTGAGGCACATAAGAGGTTCTCATCTCAATAAAACCTGAAACACCTCATTGAGTCTAATAACTCATTCTTTCATAAACCATTAACCTGGCCAAATTATACCACTAAAAAAAAAACATCCGTTCCATCAATCATCAAATACTTCTTTGAGCCCAATTATCCCTACCTTCATAAATCATTCACCATTAGCCACATCACAACTCCAAAGATCCATTCTGATCAATGACCGATTGCTCATGTTTTCTCAAAGTTTTAATCTTAGGACAAATAAGTTTATCTATTTATGACGTGTTTGCTCAAAAAGAACAAACCAGCAGAAAAAAGAAAGCTGCTCAAAAGAAAAACAAACAAGCAGAAAAAAGAAAGCTGCTCAAAAGAAAAAAACAAACAATCAAAAAAGGAAAGTTGGTAAAAAGGAGAAGGACTTGCACTCCAAGATGCATTCATGTTGCATTAAAACAAGGTCTAGTGGTCACCAAGTGGAGCCCCTTTCATACTAAAAGTCAAAACTTTCATTGCATTTGAGTTTTTCTTAAAGAGAACCAAAGATGTGTACTACGGGGCATTTCCTTCACCTCTCACTCCACTCAACCATGGGGAAATTTGTTCATCGTCTATCCCATTCACATACCACCCTCAGTTCATAACCGTCACCATAACTCTGTCACCTTTCACAACCTCACTCAAAGAAACCGTTGAAATGTCATTCCAAAGTGGGGCAAGTGCATTCTCATTCCTTCACCTCCTTCATTCCCATAAAAACCTCACCAGGGCAATCTCTCAACTCACTATCCTAAATAAAGGCCTTGTCATTCTAATTGGGGCAACTTTGTCTCGTCAAGATTGGGGCAACACCAAACGTCGTGGGTTGAGACAGAATCTCTTGTTTGCCACCCTTCATTCCAAAGTCATGGTATTTCCAATTCATTATTCCTCTACAACCCTGGCTGTTGTCATCATTCGTTGCATTTTTAGACATGCCAAATATAGATAGCTTTTCCCGTCTCAGGTAAATGCATTCATTAGGTATGTTCTAGGCAGATACGCCATGTACCAATCCCAATAGTTTGTTCCCTCAAAGTCAGTGCTCCAAGCGCTGGTCTCATATCACAATTCAGAGCCCAGTGCTCCTTCAGATCCCCAGTGATCCTTTATTTACTCTTGTTCTATGTCAACCCAATTTTTCAAGAATTTCTATAAAAAAAAAAGAGAGCTGATCAGGAAAAAACAGTCAGACCAAAAGAAGAACTTCAGGAATGTTCCACCACATTCATCATCACACCAAAATCATAGCATTGCATGCACATGCATAATATGCCCTTGCATAACATGCACCCATACTCCATGCACTATTCCTTGCATCAACTGACGTATGCAGGTACCTCAATCCAGTGCGGCGGCATTGGTCATTTCAATCAATCAATCAACAGGATTCGTGAATCCCTTCAGGACCCAAGTGTCCCTTCAAAAGCAGACTTCACCTCGTATTCGAGCTGCGGGTAAGTCCTTCAGATCCCGAGTGGTCCTTCAGACTAGTTGTGTCAGCCTAAGACACTGTGGACGTCCTTCATGGTCAACATATCAGTTCCGGATCTGATCTTGACCCATCATGGCCGCTCGAATACAAAGGCCCCCTCAGACCGCTTTACTAGTACCATAGCTAGTAGCGCTCCTTCAGACCACGATGGTCCTTCAATTAAGGCCTAGGCAGCCTTCCAGACCCTGAGTGGTCCTTCAGAGCCTTAGTGCTCCTTCAGACCCTGAGTGGTCCTTCAGAGCCTTAGTGCTCATTCAGACCCTGAGTGGTCCTTCAGAGCCTTAGTGCTCCTTCAGACCCTGGGTGGTCCTTCAGAGCCTTAGTGCTCCTTCAAGATCCCGAGTGGTCCGTCATTTTCTCTCTCGGTTAATGCGCCAAGTGTTAACCGTTCCCCGTTTGTTCTCAAGCCCATCTATTCAAAAAATAGAAAAAGAAAAAGAGGAAAATTCGGATTTCCCCAAGTAGACAAAATCAGTATAATTTCTGAATTCTTTATCTTCATTTTGCCTTGGAATATGTTTCGGCCAATTCATATTCCTCGTTAAAATTCAGATAAAGAGAGGCAGCTGTCATACCCTAATTTTGTCCGGCTTAGGTCAAAACCCTAATTTTCCACACAAAAAAAAATAAGTTATGCATTGCATTTTGGGTCCTAGAAACTATTCCAAAGTTTTTGAAATCATTTTTAGGGTTAGAATGCACTTTTAGGGTCAAAAGGGTAGTCCTTATAGATAAGGGTAGTTCTTAGGGTTTGGGTGTGTCTTAGGAAAAAGTGTAAGCTCTTCCGAAGGTCAGCTCGTATCTCAAAGTCTCACACACTCAGAAGTTTTTCAAAGATGCATGCATACTTACGTAAACATTCTTATCATCTTTGAAAACATCAAATCGATTTCTCCATGCATAAACATACATCAAAATCGATTCTCAGGTCAAAAAGAAAAGGAAGAATCGATTGTCAGGTCATGTTACTTCATTGCATAAATCGATTTTCAGGCCAAACATTTTCAAACAAAGAATCGATTCACACACTTTTAAACTAAGCTGAGAATCGATTCCTACATGTCTCAGGCAAGCTGAGAATCGATTCATACAAGTTTTAACTTAGTAAAGAATCGATTCCTAGCCCTCTGTGAATCACAAGAATCGATTGTCTCTATTTTTCAAACAAATCAAAATCGATTCCTCTCTTAAATGAATCGATTCCTAGATCCATTTCAATAACAAAGACTCGATTCCTTCAAATGTTTCAACGTGAGATCTAGTTTTTCAAAGCCTATAAATAGAGGCCTCATGGCCTCCATTTGAGAGGGAGGAGAAAAGAGGAACCCATTCTCACGATCTATCACTTCTGAAAAACTCTCTATATTTTGTTTACGTTCTTTTCGCACCGCTGGTCCGTCAAGAGCTGATCTTTCGCTAAGAGTTAGTTGGGGTTACATTCTTCAAGTTGTAATATCTGCCTTCATTAGAGGTATTTCTATCTTTACATTTGTTATTATTTAATTGTTGTGATCTGTGCTAGGGAGTCGGGTATCTAGGCAAGTTGATTCTCACTAGTGCCTAGTGCATTTTTCTCAAAGTGAGAAGATTGCCCATTGTGATTTAACTTAGCTTTAGTGTTTATTTACTTGTTCTTGTATATTATCGTCCATTGTTGATGATGAATCATATGATTCCCACTTATGCCTAGTGCATCATGTTCTAAGTGGTGAAGATGGTTTTAGATGATTCAACCTTCCCCTTTTAACTTCTTGATGAATAATAGATGAGATAGTTAGGTTTATGGTTTAAGGTCCATGGGGTATTGCAAAGGATAGGTTACCCAAAACCTTGATGCTCCCTCCTCTTTGATTGTGTTACTAGCCTTTGGGCACTTATTCGTGAATGCAAAGGATAGGCTTACCTTAGCCTTGATGCAATTTCCCCTTTTGTTCATGTTATTGAGAAATCGTTGCTCATATGTTCCTTAGTTTAATTAAGATCATTCTATGCCTATGATCAATTGCTTGCTTGTTTTTGATGCATTTTAAATGTCTTGATTCAATATGCCATTCCATCCATGTGTATGACCTCCTAATGAAGACGTAAGTCTACATGCCTGTTGTAGCATAGAGTCATTAGGGTAAATACACTCCTTCCTACACACACACACACACTTGCTTTGAGAACTTTACCTTGCATCCCTGATAAGTGAGTCTTTTGATCATATTGGCATGTTTAGTTTTGATTAATGTTCAACATATGCATGATTCCGTGATTATTGAATGTGTTTGAACTTTGTAACCAATCATTGATAATAACTTCACCCTTTTTTCCAAAAATCATTCAAACTCTTTTCCAATTAATGCGAGTTATTAGTGACTATCACTCAAAGCCTTGGCTTGTTTGATTGTCATGAACGCCATCAAGGGTTATTAGTAATGATCGCTCAAAGCCTTTGCTTGCTTGATCATTATGAAAGCTCTTCCCCTTCCAAACCCTTTCAAAAACATTTTCATTAGAACTACGTCGCTTTGATTCCCATTTGGGATACGTAGGAGCGAGTCTCGTTCTCGTCAAGCGCAACAAATAAAAATCCTTTTCGCCACCCTAAACCAATCATTTTCACAAAACAAACCAAAAAGTCATTTTCAAACCCATTGTTATTAGTGACTATCACTCAAAGCCTTGGCTCGTTTGATTGTCATGAACACTATCGAGAGTTATTAGTAATGATCACTCAAAGCCTTTGCTTGCATGATCATTATGAAAGCTCCTCCCCTTTTCAAACATTTTCAAAACCAAAAACCAAGAACTACGTAGCTTTGAATTCTCCATCGCACCGGGAGATACGTAGGAGCGGGCCATGTCCCGTCAAGCACTTTTTCTAAAACCCTTTTTTTTCCCTTTCTCGCCAAAAATAAAATTTTTTAAGTTTTCCCATTCATTCTTCAAATAAATAGGCAAACCAAGATATTCTTCAAATCAAATGTTAAAACCACACATTTAGTTAGAGGTTCCCTTTCAGTAGAAAGGACGCGTGAGGTGCTAACACCTTCCTCACACGTAATCGACTCCCGAACCTATATCTCTAGTTTTCAAAAGACCATCCGCCTTGTCCAAAAGACCTTTTTTCAATGTTTTGGTCTTAAAATTAAAATATTGGTGGCGGCTCCAAAATTTTTCCACGTTGTACATTGAGAAACCCAAACCGGGATTTTTCGGGGTGCAACAGTGCTTTTCAGCTACTTTCTTCAGAGTTTCGTTACAAGCTTCCCATGTCTGGGCTTGCTAAATAAGTTCACTCCTGCCTTTGAAGTAACCACTGTTTCACCCTAAGGACTATGTTATCCTATGTCTAGGACTTAACATGGTTTTAATAAAGATTTCTTTATTACACAAGTTAACAAAGCGTTCATTAAAACACTCACCCTTATTTGTCTTGATTTCTAATTATAGATCATGTCTGTGAATATAACTCTACTTATTCTAAGTGATCAACCTTAAAATAAGATGGATCTAGTATAACACAAGACCCAAAATGCTTGCAACACTAAAAAGCACAATAACTTACTCAAAAGTTCATTATAAAGTTAGAACATCTCAACCAAAAAGGTTTAGCTCATAATATGCATTGCAAGGCAAAGATGGATGAAATGAAACATATAATATAGATGAAAATACAAGAGATATCAATAAGGTAGAGATTACACTGATTGAAGCACTCTTGCATAAAATTACCCTGCAGTGCAGAAGAACTGACTTCCTGGTGCAAATGCACCCAACTAAGTTGATGAAGAAGTGAAGGAAGAAGTTGTCGATTCCTTCCTCACCTTCTTGCCAACTATCTACTATAAAAACTATAAGAAATGAAACTACTGAAATATAAGTAAAGTGTATGATCTACATATTATCAAGTGAGATATGCGATGCTCTTCAAGTGAGAAGTGGAAGCCCTTTTTATAGCCTTCGAGATTTCCTTTGCTTGAGGTTTTGCTTGAAAACCAAGTTAACCTAAGGAGGCTTAACCATGGTTACTTTTTTGATCTTTAGATGTGGAGATTGAGTTCAGCACATTTCCTTAAGGAGTGGTCCAATTGTGTAAGGCCATATGTCATTTAGATGAGTAGCCTTTCATGATGATGTTTATGGTGGGCGCCTCCTTATGCATGTGGGCATGTGCTCCATGTGAATTTTGACAAAGCATGATGTCATAGAAGTTTTGGTGCAGAGGTATGAATTGAGGTGCTTCCATTGTGGGGTTATAAACCTTCAGCGCAGGATGGTGCAGAAGCACTAAGTGCAGAAGCATCGTGGTGCAGAAGCATCATGGTGCAGAAGCATTGTGGTGCAGAAGCATCATCTGTAGGTAAACTGAACAAACACATCAAACATACCAATATATATATATATATATATATATATATATATATATACAAAATGCTTTCTTCATAACAGAATTCCTAGAATGTTGTTATTTTACTAATACCACTATATTTAACATACTTTATACTTGGGTTTCAAGCAATTTGTTACGTTTAGATGTATAAATAACTCTATATAAATTAGAGTTATCACACCCCCAAACTTAAATCATTGCTTGTCCTCAAGTAATGAGAAAAGGAAAATACAAGTAGGATTTTCAATTTAAAGAAGAACAGATCAGCTTATATCTTTTCAAAGAATGATTTTGCATTTGATGAACTTCATTTTTCAGAACATTTTATCCTTGTGCCTTTGAATTCTCTAAACATCCAAAGTTTATTAAAACTCATTTTGTGTGAGTGTGTGCCCCACTGAGATCCAATCAGTTCCAAAACTAAGTGAAAAGTTTCTCCTTAACTTTTGGAAAATTTTAGATCATGTTTGGTCAAAACAAAGATGTTTCAAAATATAGACTAGACTAACAAAATCTTCAAGACTTGGGGGGCTTTAAGTACAACTAAGGACTTTGATTGAGCATTTAAAAAACTGTTGAGTCAATGCACTATACTTATTTTTTGTGGTTCTTTTCGTTGGTGTAGAAGCACTTTGGTGCAAATGCACTGATTATTTTTGTGAAGTGCAGAAGCACTGAACTTTTTGTAACGGTGCAGAAGCACTTGAAAGCAGCTGCACTTGACACTATTCTTATACTCAGCTTTAGTATTCATCGAAATTCCCCCAAACTTATTTCTTTATGCTCTTTTTTATTTTTAGTAAAAATTTGTTTTTGACCTTGGTTTTCTAAAAATTCTTCTTGTATCAGATAGTTTTTCATATAGCAAGGTTCTTTTCAAAACTCGGTTTTGATGTGTCAAGATAATAATAAAAATTGGTTATTTGGGGAGAAAATAAGGCTTCTTTTCTTTTTCTTTCTTTCCTCATTAAAAATCAGTTCAAAGAATGCATTTGGTTAAGTTTTGTGAAAAAGATTTCAAGCTGATCATGCTTCAAAAATTCTCAAATCTTACTTTTGAACTTTAAAAACCATTTGATGCACCTCAACAAAAGTTTGTGTATCTGATGTTTTTGTAAAACAATTTTTTGAATAAGCTTAAAAGAAACTTTGTTGATTGCATCACAAAATTTGAATTTAACTATACTATACTGTGCACATATAGGTAAAAAACAAAACATAGACATCCATACTTATTCAAAAACATATCAGCACATGCACATAGTAATTTAAATGTGTTTTTCTCCCCCCAACTTAAAGTTGAGCAATGTCCTCACCGCTCTAAGTTGAGTTAGAAAAAGTAATTTTTGTTCCAAAATGGGGACGGGAGTTAATACATGTCGGATATCAAAAAGTACTTATAAAATAACAGTATTAAAGATTTTACTCTTTCTTGGCACCACTTTTGATTCTGGAGCTGGCTCTCACAGGAACATGCTTGACCTTCTGTTTTTTCTTCTTTGCCTCTTCAGTCTTTGGTACATCTGCACCAGGTGCTTCTACACCAGGTGCAGTTGCACCAACCTCCTCTGTTGCAGGTTGTGCTTCCTCAGCTTCTTTTGTTGCAGGCTCCTCAGTTGCTTTCTTGGCACTCTGTCCTTCTTCTCCTATTGTTTCCACCACACCCTTTGAAAGTTCAGTATGCTTCTTGAAGAATTTCTGGGTGTTGCCCAATTCTTCTTTCTTCTTCTTTGCCAGCTCTTCTTGAATAGCCTGCAAAGATTGTTTCTCAAGCATAATGTTAGTAGTTTCCAATGTTGGTTCAGTGGTTTGGGATGGGGTTTTCTCCTGAGAAGGGATGGGTGATTGCTCTTTTTCTGTGAGTGATAGAGTGATTAGTGGTGAAGGAAAACAGTCACTTTGGGGAGGTTGCGTGGGTTTAATGAGGGCTAGTAGCCGTTAGGGGTGTGTTTGTGTAACTTCATGCATGAGGACACGTGGGGGACTAAGTGACACAACACGAAGTCTAGGCCACAGATCACAACTGCAAATTTGTTGTGCTGGCACTTTTTGAAAAATTTCCACCCAAGTGTATTTTTTTTGAAATTTCTGGTGCAGTAGCACTGTGGAACTGCTAGGTGCAGAAGCACCTAAGTGCAGAAGCGCTAAAAACCTGTGTTCCTACAAAACACTTGAAAAACATTAAATTGAACAAAAAATTGCAAAGCTAAATATTTAATAACATGGGTTGCCTCCCATAAGCGCTTGTTTTAAGAGTCTTTCAGCCTGGCTATCTCCTTTTCTTAGAGATTTTGAAAATGGGTGGTGAGTTTATCCCTCACCACATGTTCGCCATAGTACATTTTGACTCTCTGCCCATTTACTTTGAAAGCGGTATTTGTGGTTGCATCATATAAATTAACTACACCATGGGGATAGATTTTAATTAGCTTGAATGGCCCTGACCATCTGGATCTCAGTTTTCGAGGAAATAACTTCAACCTTGAATTGTATAGTAAGACCATTCCTCCTTCTCTAAGCTCTCTTCTTTGGATTTTCTTGTCATGCCAAGCTTTGGTTTTTGTTTTGTAAATTTCTGTATTCTCATAAGAGAATTGCCTAAATTCATCTAATTCATTCAACTCTAAAAACCTTTGTGCTCCTGCTTTGTTGAGATCATAATTTAGCTTTTTCATAGCCCAATAAGATTTGTTTTCCAACTCAACAGGCAGACGGCATGCCTTGCCATAGACTAATCTATAAGGGGACATAGCTAATGGTGTTTTAAATGCAGTTCTGTATGCCCATAATGCCTCATCTAAATGTAGAGACCAATCTTTTCTTGATGGTCCAACCATTTTTTCAAGCATTCTTTTAATTTTCCTATTTGATAGTTCAGCTTGTCCACATGTTTGTGGGTGGTAGGTTGTAGCAATTTTATGCTTAATCCCATATTTTGCAAGAAGATTTTCAATGAGTTTATTGCAAAAAACTGATCCTTCATCATTAATAATTGCCCTTGGGGTGCCAAACCTTGTAAAAATGTTTTTCAAAAGGAATTTGCTAACTGATTTGGCATCATTATTAGGCAATGCTACTGCCTCCACCCATTTGGACACATAATCAACAACTACCAAGATATATTGTTTGCCAAAAGAAGGTGGAAATGGGCCCATGAAATCCATGCCCCATACATCAAAAAGTTCAATTGCTAATATATTGGTTCTAGGCATTTCATGTTTTTCAGAGATATTACCTGCACTTTGACATTTGTCACAAGTTTTGACCATTGAATGTGCATCTTTAAATAAAGTTGGCCAATAATAACCAGACTGTAGTACCTTAGCTGCTGTTATGTTGCATCCAAAGTGACCTCCATATGGTGCAACATGGCAGTGCAGAAGCACTGCTTGATGTTCTTCTTGGGGGATGCATTTCCTCATTAATTGATCTGGACACATTTTGTAGAGAAATGGTTCATCCCAGTGATAGTCTTTGATTATGTGAAAGAATTTCCTTCTTTGTTGGTAAATCATATCCACTGGCACCACCTTGCTTACAAGAGAGTTAACAATGTCAGCAAACCAATGTGCAGGTGCACTAGGTGCTTCTGCACCAAGTGCAGAAGCACTGGATGCTGTCACAGTTATTGCGAACAGTTTTTCATCTGGAAAACTTTCCTTGATCTCTCCCTTTTGTGTAACTGTTCTTTCACCTTCAAGTTTAGATAAATGGTCAGCAACCTGATTCTCCACCCCTTTTTTGTTTCTGATTTCAAGATCAAATTCTTGAAGGAGGAGAATCCATCTTATTAACATTGGTTTTGCATCTTTCTTGGAAATTAAGTACTTGATGGCAGCATGATTAGTATAGACAATAATTTTGGTGCCAACCAAGTAAGATCAAAATTTATTAAATGCAAAAACCACTGCTAACAATTATTTTTCTGTTACAGTATAATTCATTTGTGCTTCAATTAATGTATTGCTAGCATAATAAATAGAATGAAAGATTTTGTCATACCTTTGACCTAAGACAGCTCCTACAGCAAAGTCACTAGCATCACACATTAATTCAAAGGGGCCTGCTCCAATCTGCTGTAACAATCACTAGTGCAGTCACCAAAGCTTTTTTGAGTTTTTGGAATGCTTCCATACATGGTTCATCAAAGTTAAAAGGTGAATCAATTTGCAAGAGTGTACATAATGGCTTGGATGTCCTTGAAAAATCTTTGATAAATCTTCTATAGAAGCCTGCATGGCCTAAGAAGCTTTTGATTCCTTTGACAGTTGTTGGAGGTTGCAGTTTTTCAATGACCTAAATCTTGGCTTGATCCACTTCTAGAACTTTCTTTGATACTTTATGACCTAACACAATGCCTTCTTGTATCATGAAATGGCATTTCTCCCAATTAAGCACTAAGTTTGTTTCCTCACATCTTTGGAGAATTTTCTCTAAATTTGATAAACATGTTTGAAATGTGTTTCCAAAGACTGAGAAATCATCCATGAATACTTCTATTGATTGTTCAATGTAGTCAGAAAAGATGGACATCACGCACCTTTGGAATGTTGCAGGTGCATTGCAGAGTCCAAAAGGCATTCTTCTAAAAGCAAATGTTCCACAGGGGCATGTAAAGGTAGTTTTTTGTTGGTCTTCAGGTTCTATTGCAATTTGATTGTACCCTGAATAACCATCTAAGAAACAATAAAATTCCTTACCTTCTAACCTATCTAACATTTGGTCAATGAAGGGTAAAGGGAAGTGATCTTTCTTTTTGGCTTTATTGACTTTTCTATAATCTATACAAATCCTCCAACCTGTAACAATTTTTCTTGGTATCAATTCATTTCTTTCATTGGCTATTACTGTCATACCCCCTTTCTTTGGAACACATTGTATAGGGCTTATCCATGCACTATCAGATATGGGGTATATGATTCCAGCATCTAGCCACTTAATGATTTCCTTCTTTACAACCTCTTTCATTATAGGATTTAGCCTTCTTTGCCCTTCTATATAATTTTTAGAATTATCTTCTAAATTTATCCTATGCATGCACATAGAATGGTTAATTCCTTTTATGTCTGCCATTTGCCAGCCTATAGCTTTTGTATGCTTTCTTAAGGTACAAATGAGATCATGCTCCTGCTCTATTGTTAAGTCAGAGACAATGATCACTGGAAGTGCATCATCTTCCCCTAAGAAAGCATACTTGAAATGTTTGGGCAGTTCTTTCAATTCTAACTTAGGAGGTTGTTCAGTTGAGCGTAAATTCTTTTTAAGGTTAGGGTCTTCTAAATTAAGAGATTCAAAAGTTCTAGACCATACCTTTTGTGCTGGTGCTTTTCTTGAAAAAATGTCTTTTTCCAAGATTTCTTCTTCAGGTGGTGCAGAAGTATCTGGTGCTAGTGCACTGGTGAGATAATCATACTGCTTCTGGAATTGCTTCTGCACCAAATGGTCAAGAGTAGTGATTGCTGAACATTCTTCACTCTCCTTAGTAGGATACTTCAGAGCATTCATCACATTGAATTTCACCTCTTGATCATTTACTCTCATGGTTAGTTCTCCTTTTTGCACATCAATTAGTGCTTTCCTAGTTGCTAAGAATGGTCTCCCAAGAGTGACTGGGACTTCTTTATCTGCATCAAAATCAAGAATAACAAAATCTGCAGGAAATAAAAATTTGTCAAACTTAACCAGAATATCTTCAATGATTCCCTCTGGATAAGCTATTAATCTATCAGCAAGTTGAAGTGTTACTGTGGTAGGCCTAGCATTTCCAATCCCCAGTTGTGTAAATATGGATTTAGGCATGTAGTTGATACTTGCACCTAAATCACATAATGCACAACATGTATAAGATTTTCCTATTGAGAATGGGACTGTAAAGCTACCAGGATCCTTTAGTTTTCTTGGAATTTTGCTTTGTAAAATTAGACTGCATTCCTTAGACATAGCAACTGTTTCAAAATCCCGTAATCTTCTTCTTTTTGAAAGCACGTCCTTCATAAATTTAGCATAATTAGGCATTTGATGAAGTGCTTCAACTAAGGGAACATTGATGTGTATCTGTTTTAGAATTTCAAGAAACTTACTGAATTGCTTCTCCTCATGTGCTTTTTTTAATCTTTGAGGATAAGGAGGAGGAGGGTATTCGGGAACTAACCTTGGAGTTGGAACTTCATGAGATGCAGATGCATCTGGTGCTTCTGCATCTTGAGTATTTTTTTCATTTTTATTTTTTTCTCCCTTACCTTCACCTTGATTCTCACCTGGATCTGCAAGATCTTTTCCACTTCTTAGAGTAATGGCCTTCACCTGCTCCTTTCCTGGCCTGTGGGATGTGGTAGCTTCTGTATTTGATGGTAATGTACCTGTTGGTCTTTGATACAGAGCTGTTGCTAACTGTCCCACCTGATTCTCTAAATTTTTTATAGATGCATCTTGTGCTTGCCTAGCTGTTCTGGTTTCACTAATGAAAGATTTGAGCAAGGCTTCTAAGGAGTTATCAGTGGCAGGTGGTTGTTGTCTTTGGTTGTTCTAAGAATGGAATTCTGGTGGTGTGGCTGGTGCAGAAGCACTAGGTGCAGAAGCACTAGGTGCAGATGCACCAGTATTGTTCCATCTGAAATTTGGGTGGTTCTTCCAGCCAGGGTTATAGGTTTTAGAGTAAGGGTTGTTATTCCTATTATATCCTACAAAATTGACAGAGACAGGGTTGCTGGGACATTCTTCATACAAATGGCCTCCTCCACAATACACACAACTTGTGTCTCCTGGGGGTTTGTTCTATGGTTGCTGCAGTGTTTTCGATTGGTGGAGCTGCACTAGGTGCAGATGCACTGGTTGAAGTGAAGTTTTTGAACAAGTTTGTCAAAGAGGCTAACTGAGCAGATGGGGATGATATATCACTGATTTCATGTACCCCTGCTGGTTTCTTTTGGGCACTTACCCTTTCAGTAGGCCAACTAGAACTATTGGTTGCAATTCTATCAATTAATTCACATGCTTCATTATAAGACAAGTTTAATAACACATCCCCAGATGATGCATCCAGCATTATTCTGGTTTGGGGTTCTAAACCATTATAAAAAGTTTCCATTTGAATAATGATAGGCAGACCATGATGTGGACATTTTCTTAAAAGTTCTTTCCAACTTTCCCAAGCTTCAAACAATGATTCAAATTCTTTTTGTCTAAAAGATGTAATATCATTTCTCATTCTGGCATTTTTTATGGGTGGAAAATATTTTGCTAAGAACTTTTCAGCTATTTCATTCCATGAATGGATAGAATTAGGCTCCATTGAATTTAACCATGATTTAGCCTTATCTTTTAAAGAGTAGGGAAATAGCTTAAGTCTAAATGCATCTTCACTAACACCGGGAAGAATAAAGTTACTACATACTTCTAAAAATTGTTTTAAATGCTCATGGGGATCCTCATGGAGAGATCCACCAAATTGACCAATTGTTTGTAGCATTTGGAACATCATAGGTTTAAATTCAAAATGCACAGCATCAATATGAGGTTTTGCTATACTTGTTTGCATATTTTGATGATTAAACATAGCATAATCCCTCATGGGTCTATTTCTATCATTAATCATACCTATTGGGCCCATGTTGATGAATTGATTTCTCTGGCCTTCTTCAGTATCATCCTGTGAACCAGGTCTTCCTCCATCTGAGGCTGATCTTGAGCTCTGTCCTTCACTGTGATGACACATGTTTCTGCAGTCTTGCAACAAAAATTAATGGCAATCCCCGGCAACGGCGCCAAAAACTTGGTGTGTGAAAAAGATGTGCAAGTATACACAGTCACAAACAAGTAATACAAAGATAAGAAAGGTCGAACCCACAGGGATTGGATTAACTTTATGTATGTTTAGAAAGCATATAAATTAGTACTACTATTTTACTCACAAATTTTGGGGTTTTTAAGTTAAGTGAAAATAGAATGCAAATATGTAAAAGAATATGAAGAAAATCAGTTGAGAAAGATGGTAGAGATGTTTTCACTAAATAATGTTCTTTTGAGAGTTTATATGCTTTTAGTGATGCAGAAGCACCAACGTGCAGTTGCATTGAGTGCAGTTGCATGAGTGTGTGCTTTTCAGCTACTTTCTTCAGAGTTTCGTTACAAGCTTCCCATGTCTGGGCTTGCTAAATAAGTTCACTCCTGCCTTTGAAGTACCCACTGTTTCACCTTAAGGACTATGTTATCCTATGTCTAGGACTTACCATGGTTTTAATAAAGATTTCTTTATTCCACAAGTTAACAAAGCCTTCATTAAAACACTCACCCTTATTAGTCTTGATTTCTAACTATAAACCATGTCTGTGAATATAACTCTACTTATTCTAAGTGATCAACCTTAAAATAAGATGGATCTAGTATAACACAAGACCCAAAATGCTTGCAACACTAAAAAGCACAATAACTTACTCAAAAGTTCATTATAAAGTTAGAACATCTCAACCAAAAAGGTTTAGCTCATAATATGCATTGCAAGGCAAAGATGGATGAAATGAAACATATTAATATAGATGAAAATACAAGAGATATCAATAAGGTAGAGATTACACTGATTGAAGCACTCTTTCATAAAATTGCCCTGCAGTGCAGAAGCACTGACTTCCTGGTGCAGTTGCACCTAACTAAGTTGATGAAGAAGTGAAGGAAGAAGTTGTCGATTCCTTCCTCACCTTCTTGCCAACTATCTACTATAAAAACTATAATAAATGAAACTACTAAAATATAAGTAAAGTGTGTGATCTACATATTATCAAGTGAGATATGCGATGCTCTTCAAGTGAAAGGTGGAAGCCCTTTCTATAGCCTTGGAGATTTCCTTTGCTTGAGGGTTTGCTTGAAAACCAAGTTAACCTAAGGAGGCTTAACCATGGTTACTTTTCTGATCTTTAGATGTGGAGATTGAGTTCAGCACATTTCCTTAAGGAGAGGTCCAGTTGTGTAAGGCCATATGTCATTTAGATGAGTAGCTTTTCATGATGATGTTTATGGTGGGCGCCTCCTTATGCATGTGGGCATGTGCTACATGTGAATTGTGACAAAGCATGATGTCATAGAAGTTTTGGTGCAGAGGTATGAATTGAGGTGCTTCCATTGTGGGGTTATAAACCTTCAGCGTCGGATGGTGCAGAAGCACTAAGTGCAGAAGCATCGTGGTGCAGAAGCATCATGGTGCAGAAGCATTGTGGTGCTGAAGCATCATCTCTAGGTAAACTGAACAAACACATCAAACATACCAATATATATACAAAATCCTTTATTCATCACAGAATTCCTAGAATGTTGTTATTTTACTAATACCACTATATTTAACATACTTTATACTTGGGTTTCAAGCAATTTGTTACGTGTAGATGTATAAATAACTCTATATAAATTAGAGTTATCAGTAAGTCACTTTAACAACATTATGTTATATATGATGCTGGAGCAATGATTGATGGGGCAATGATTGCTCCTGCAGTGGGTGCTGTAGCAATTGATGCGTGCTTTTCAACAACTAACGTTAGGGTTTCATTATAAATCTTATGTCTAAGCTCTAAATAAGTTCACCCATGTATATGAAGTACCCATTGTATCACCCTATGGACTATGCTATCCTATGTCCAGGTTTTAGCATGGAATTAACAAAGTTTCCTTTATTAAACACTTATCCATATTAGTTCTTGAGTTCTAATCATAAACCATGTCTGTATTTATGATTTGCATTCACTTTTAGTTGGCCAGTTCTAAAGATGAATATGAAAGAATTATCAAGCAAGAACTAAAATGCAAACATCAATATATAACATAAAACTAGTTAAAAGTTCATTACAAATTTTATGGCATCCAACTACAAAAGAGTTTAGCTCATGCTTGAGATTACTAAGGACATACAAACTGATGTTATAAACATGTTCATATTATTGAAAAACACAAAGGAAAAGAAATAGAGTAGAAGATACACAGTTTAGTTTCCTTCGCATAAATCAGGCCAGTAATTGCTCCAGCAATGCCTCACAAAAGCCTGATGCGCCAGCAATCCTTCAGCATAGTGTAATTGTGGAAGTAGAGAGAGAAGATGTCACGTTCTTCTCTCTCTTCTTCAAACTAGTTCTAATGATGATTTTCTTGAGTGAATTCTGGTGTGTCTTATAATGAGGAGGAGAAGATGTATTTATAGGCTTCTTGAAGTGGAGTAGTCTTGGGCAACAAGGTTACTTAAGGATGAAGTAAGGGTTTCCTTTTTTAATTTTATCTCCAAAGCTTCCATGTGATCACCCATCATGTAAAAGAAGAGGTCCATTGATGAGAGGACAAGTGTCACTTAGAAGGGTGACTCTTGTGGGCTATGGAGCCTATGGTAGGCGCCGAAATCTTCCCACATGGCCACCTGCCTTACTTTTGACGCATCATGATGTCATCACCAGGATGCTGGGGCATTCTGTGTTGGGAAAATTGCTGGGGCCATCGATGCTGGGGCAATGCCTCTGCTTCTATTGCTGGTGCATCTATTGTTGGGGGAGTGATTGCTGCAGCAATTGAACAAACACATAAAATACCACAAATCATATAAAATAGTCATGATGTGTGCCTAAACCTTTCTTAACTCTAAAAGTTGTATTTCTTTTGTATTTCTTTATTTAACAAAACATTATTACTGAGATTCTCACAATTATTTAAAAAGCGTAAATAACTCTATATAAAATAGAGTTATCACATTCCTCAATATCGAATTTTATTTTAAAAATGTTCGAATAGTTTGGTGAAAAAAATAGTTTCAAAACAAAATATGTAAATTAGTGAGTGTGTTTTGGGATACTTCAGGGGGTGTGGTTGAGCGGTTGGGGCTCATCCTCCCTTAACCAAGTGTCGAGGGTTCGATCCTCGCCTTGGGTATGGAGCAGCTTTAAATCCCTGGGCCAGCTGTCCCACCCTTCGAGGTGCTTCCAATCCAGCGAGGGGATTACTCACTGCGTTCAGTGGTGGATACCCTGGTCTCAACCAAACTTAAGCAGTCGAAAAAATTTAACTGTTCAAATATGCAGAGTTTGTTTCTCAGTAACCTGTTTGGTGGAAAAAAAAATTCATAAAATATTTATGTAAAGTACGATGCTAAGTAGTGTGTTTTTTGATGATTTAGTGTTTGCAATTGTGTGTTTTTAGATGCTTTAGTGTTCGCAAAAAAAAAATTCAACTATTCAAATATGCAAAATTTGTGTCTCAATAACCGGCTTGGTGAAAAAATATATATAATTTCGTGACAAAATACGTAAAGTGTGATGCTAAGCAACGTGGTTTGAGATAATTTAGTGTTCGAAAAAATATTTAACCGTTCCAATACTAAAAGTTCATTTCTCAATATCAAAAAAAATGTAACTGTTCGAGTACTCATAGTTTGTTCCTCAGTGATTGGTTTGGTGAAAAAAATAATTTCAAAACAAAATATGTAAAATGCGATACTAATTAGTGTGTTTTTGATGCTTTAGTGTTCGTAAAAAAATCAACTATTCAAATATGCAAAGTTTGTGCCTCAATAACCGATTTGGTGAAAAAATATATATAATTTCGTGACAAAATACGTAAACTGTGATGCTAAGCAGCGTGTTCTGGGGTACTTTAGTGTTCGAAAAAAATTTAACAATTCAAATACTCAAAGTTCATTTCTCAATAACCGATTTGGTGAAAAAAATAATAATTTTGTGACAAAATATGTAAAGTGTGATGTTAAACAGCATGTTTTGAGATAATTTAGTGTTCGAAAAAAATTTAGTTGTTCAAATATTCAAAGTTCATTCCTCAATATCGAAAAAAATTTTACTTGTTCGAGTATGCAAAGGTTGTTCCTCTGTGATTGGTTGGTGAAAAAGATAATTTCAAAACAAAATATGTAAAATGCGATGCTAAGTAGTGTGTTTTTTTATGCTTTTGTGTTTGTAAAAAAGTTCAACTATTCAAATATGCAAGGTTTGTGCCTCAATAACCGATTTGGTGAAAAAATATATATATAATTTCGTGATAAAATATCTAAAGTGTGATGCTAAGCAGCATGTTCTGGGGGTACTTTAGTGTTCGAAAAAAATTTAACAATTCAAATACTCAGTTCATTCCTCAATAACCGATTTGGTGAAAAAAATAATAATTTTGTGACAAAATATGTAAAGTGTGATGCTAAACAGCATGTTTTGAGATAATTTAGTGTTCGAAAAAAATTTATTTGTTCAAATATTCAAAGTTCATTCCTCAATATCGAATTTTTTTTACTTGTTCGAGTTTGCAAAGGTTGTTCCTCTGTGATTGGTTGGTGAAAAAGATAATTTCAAAACAAAATATGTAAAATGCGATGCAAAGTAGTGTGTTTTTTTATGCTTTTGTGTTTGTAAAAAAGTTCAACTATTCAAATATGCAAGGTTTGTGCCTCAATAACCGATTTGGTGAAAATATATATATATATAATTTCGTGATAAAATATCTAAAGTGTGATGCTAAGCAGCATGTTCTGGAGGTACTTTAGTGTTCGAAAAAAATTTAACAATTCAAATACTCAGAGTTCATTCCTCAATAACCGACTTGGTGAAAAAAATAATAATTTTGTGACAAAATATGTACAGTGTGATGCTAAACAGCATGGTTTGAGATAATTTAGTGTTCGAAAAAAATTTAGTTGTTCAAATATTCAAAGTTCATTCCTCAATATCAAAATTTTTTTTACTTGTTCGAGTTTGCAAAGGTTGTTCCTCTGTGATTGGTTGGTGAAAAAGATAATTTCAAAACAAAATATGTAAAATGCGATGCTAAGTAGTGTGTTTTTTTATGCTTTTGTGTTTGTAAAAAAGTTCAACTATTCAAATATGCAAGGTTTGTGCCTCAATAACCAGTTTGGTGAAAATATATATATATAATTTCGTGATAAAATATCTAAAGTGTGATGCTAAGCAACATGTTCTGGGGGTACTTTAGTGTTCGAAAAAAAATTTAACCGTTCAAATACTCAGAGTTCATTCCTCAATAACCAATTTGGTGAAAAAAAAATAATTTTGTGATAAATATGTACACATTCTATTTTTGTTTTTAAGTTTGCAATCGCCTTTTTTATTACATTTTTTTTAAATCATATTTACCTTCAATTTAAACAATGTTTTATCATGTTACAATTTAAGAATCAAATTTTACCCAATAACAATTCCATACTACTAAAAATTTTATCCGTGAAGTGCACAGGTCAACGCACTAGTACTCCTAACTACTAAGCCTTGTGATGCATTTACCTATCTCTTTTTTTGACAAACAAAATGTTTTGGAATTGAACCGAACCAAGTAAAAAAGTATCGGTTTAAATATAATTTTAGTCCCTACAAATATATGTTTGATCCAGTTTAGTCCTTGTTTGTATATGTAACACCCCAGTATTTCTATCGACTAAAAATGCCCGAGTGCACATTAGTAACACATCAGAGATATATTTCCTGCTTAGACACTGAATATCACTATAAATTTTTTGCTGAATATAAACCAAACAGTCTTATTTACAAACAAGACAATACGGTTCTCAGACCATAAACCATCAGCATCTATAGTATTCAGTTTCATACAAAAAAGCGGAAGAAAGATATACACTAAAGACATAATGTTGTAGTACATAGACAACAAAAGGAAATATAAACTTAAGCATAAAGCTAAGTCATTAGCAACCGTCCGAGCTCAACCTACTCGTGCCTCTGCGGTCTTCATTTTCCCTGTTTCTCTGTAAAACAACAACATTTAAACAGTGAGATACAATCTCAGTGAGTTCTACCGAGACCCCTACTAGCACTCTCGGTCCTTTTAAAACATTTTTAAGATTTGACACGACACCGAACGCAATCCACTTGCTAATCCCGGTGAATCATACAATAAGGCTTCGACCTAGTAAGACACCGACCGCAATCCACTTGCTTTTCCCGATGAACTAGCATCCTAGGCCTTTCTACGTACCCCCAGCCGCAATCCACTTGCATCTTCTGGTAACTTTTTAACACAACACCGGCCGCAATCCCATTGCATCTTCCGGCGAACCCCAATACCAGTAGTGTTTCCTAATGGCACGAAGCCTAGGGTAAGGGTTCATGACTACCCCGCCTAGTGTGTCAACATGGGTCGTCACCCAAATTCGATATAATATATATATATATATATATATATATATATATATATATATATATATATATATATATATATATACACAATAATATGAACTCAAGGTTCATTTACCTCAAACCAATAATTGAACATTACAAGTTAAGTCCACATTCACTCTCGCATACTAGTTTGTCACTTTTCAATACAATTTAGGTTTAAATAGTTATTACCCCCCTGCAAATATAGCCATTATCCAGTTACCCCCCTGCAAAAATAAAACATTTAAAACAAACCTTGCAAAATGTAAAGTTATCCAGTTACCCCCTGCCGTTAAATTTTCTGTTAAAATATGTAAAATGTCACATATCCAGTTACCCCCTGCCACGTGTCACTTTATTATTGGGCCTCTGTAACACATGGAACTGACATGCCACGTCAGCTCCTATGTCACCACTGCCACGTGTCACTGACATGTGCCACGTCAGCAGCCAATGGATGGCTGCCACGTGGCACTAGTTATTACACTCAAAAATAAATGTTTTTGTGGCCACCAAGGGTGTTGAACTCATGACCCCTTACTCCCATCCACACCTCCTAACCACTGAGCCACATTGGTATTTGTGATTATTATTTCACCTACAAATATTTATTACATCATTTGTTACTTTTGTTAAAAAAAACTGCAGTTACTGGGTTCATCCTTCATCATCTTCATCAGTCGCATAACTATCATCCTCCAGAATCATCATCGTTCCTCCAGATCCTTCGTTTCTCCAGATCCTTCGTTTTCCTTTTCATCTTCAACCTTGACAACAACATTCAATTCGTTTGAGGATGACAACAACATTCAATTCGTTTTCCTCATCGTCAAACCCATGACCAGATCCAGATCCTTCCAACCCTTCCATTTCACAACCCTTCATCTTCAACCATGACCAGATCAAACGTGTTTTCATAATTAAGTTTAATTAAAAAATTTAAAACAAAATCTACATAACTTAATTGTTTTCAGAATGAAATTGAAACAGATCTTCATCACCCAGAATGAAATTGAAACAGATCTTCCAAGAGAGTGAGAGAGAGAACACGGAGGTGAGAAGAGGAAGAAGAGGAAGAAAGGGAAGGGGATACGACGCGACGGTTTTGCTTCCTGGATCTGTTTCGTTTTGATTCCATTGAAACGATTTTGATTTCGTTTTCGTTTTCTGGATCTGTTGAATGATGAAGATGACTGTTACAGATCCAGATTTTTTTTTTTAAAATTAAGTGGCAATGATGTAATAAATATTTGTAGGTGAGATAGTAATCACAAATAATAATGTGGCTCAGTGGTTAGGAGGTGTGTGTGAGAGTAAGAGGTCGTGAGTTCAACACCCTTGGTGGCCACAAAAACATTTATTTTTGAGTGTAATAACTAGTGCCACGTGGCAGCCATCCATTGGCTGCTGACGTGGCACATGTCAGTGACACGTGGCAGTGGTGACATAGGAGCTGACGTGGCATGTCAGTGCCACGTGTCACAGAGGCCCAATAATAAGGTGACACGTGGCAGGGGGTAACTGGATATGTGACATTTTACATATTTTAACAGAAAATTTAACGGCAGGGGGGTAACTGGATAACTTTACATTTTGCAAGGTTTGTTTTAAATGTTTTTTTTTTTGCAGGGGGTAACTGGATAATGGCTATATTTGCAGGGGGGTAATAACTATTTAAACCTACAATTTACGACTCTAAAAACAGTTCATTTTACTTTAAAATAGAATATTCAGTTAGGCCTCTGAATAAGCTTTTCAACGCATCTTAGAACACCTCAATCGGGTTCCCGGATCAAAAGATATCGCGTAAACAAAATCAGTGAAAAACTGTTGAAAATCTGCAAACCGTCGCGACGCGAATTCAGGCAGATAGATTTGCGTTGCAAAATCAATTCAGGTCGCAACGCGATGGGCATCTGATGGTGCAGAATTTTGGCGGTTTCACGCGAAAACCGCTATTCCGCTCAATTCCGATTCTCGTTCCGATTGAAAACAGATTTGACAACCAACACAATAGACGCAATCAAAACCACATAATCAATCAATCCAATCAAAAACTCAATCAAAACGAATTTTATCAAAAACCACATATTTTCCAAATAACGGTTTGACTCAAAAATTCTCGAACGATTTTTGTCCCGATCGAAAACAGTCCAAACAACCACACCAACATATCCGATCAACATCGCACAATCAGTCCATATTCCAGCGAAAGCGATAAAATCAATCAAAACTCGACATAAACGAATTTTATTCAAAAACGATATATTTCGAAATAACGGTTTTCGACTCAAAAACCCTCGAAACCAGTCCCGTAAAAATCATTGAAACACAAAAACATCCTAAGCGTGAGTAAAACTCACCCTTGAAGCGAGAGCCGATACCGAGCCGAAATCACCGAGTAACCACACGAACGTTCCCCGAATCCATTGCACGTTCCGGCGACACTCAAAACCGCTTCCAAAGCTTTGAACCTCCAATCAACCACAAAACCTCCATCAAATCACTATTCATCATCTTCAAGCTCAAAATCACTATTCATCCATAAACCCCAAATTTGGATTCTCAAACCCTAACTCTCCCAACCTTCCAATCGAACTTCAATCCGCTTTCCACCTTCATCGGGTTGCCTTCTAATCATCCCTAAACCATCACAATCATCCTCAAACCGAAATCCTTCCCCAAAACCCTCAATTTCGAAAATGGTGAATTGAGGGAGAGTGAGTTGATGATGATGATGTTGGTACCAAATCGAAGAGGAAGTAATGCTGAACGTTTTTCGTGTTGGAAGGAAGTCGTTTTGATGAGCCTTTGAACTCCATTTTTCCTCTTCTTCTCCTTCACCATTCTTTTCTTCTTTTTCCTTTCTCTCTTTTCTCTTCTACATATATATATATTTATTTAATATATAAGTGGTAACGTGGTCAAATTACCATGTTGATCTTAATCTCTTATTTCGATTCCAAAACGTCATTGACCCGTATTATTCGGTTAACGATCCTGTGACAGCCAATAATTAATTTTAGCACTCAAGAATTTTACCAATTAAGTACCAAATTAATTCAATTGGGTTAACATCCAAATAATTCGATTAATTATTTTGAGGGTGTTACATTCTCCCCAACTTGAAAGAATTTTGTCCTCAAAATTTCGTCAAGTCTTTCATTCGACTAACCGAGAATCGACATTCTCAGAAAGGTCTAAATTTGCCGGAAAACAATCATGAATTATTGAAATGAGTGTAGAAAATCTTCCTAAAGTTGGCACATCCATCTCCAAGTATGATCCACTACTACCTTGATACGAACTCTCTTGTTACAAATCTACACCAGAAACTCATCATTCGCCTACATAGGCTCGGCACCGCGTTTGAAAACACTTCCGAAGCTTCATTCCAATTATCCTCGTTTACTCCCCAACTTTGATTAATCTAAATCAAAGGGTTTAATACAAGACACTTGATAGACATACAGGTTGAAAATGAGATCCACAAATTGGTACTCCACGGTAGAGATAAGTACAAACATGATTTTCTCGAAGGGTGTAAACACGTTCTCAACAATTTTTCTAAAAATTACATAACAGTTCTCGTACACATTGACAATGTGACGGAAAAGTCATCTGTGAAACTTCTTGACTCGCCCCCAAGATTTCGAGATAAAACTTTTCAAAAAGATGGAATGAGGGTTTTACTAAAAACTTTGACCTTAAATGTAGAAATAAACCGTGGGGACATCAAATAAATTTGAAAACAATGAAAATCACCTCAGTTGTTCCCAAAACAACTATCAAACAGAACTTAGAGCTCCTTTTCCTCTATTGCAGGTTTTCACATAAATGATTTTTCAAAACTATTATACCGCACGCCAAGCTTCACTTCGAAAATTTCAGTCACTTACAAGCAGATCCATCAATTAATCCTTTGATGGTTATTCGCAACGTGAAAACAGTCAGCAGTTACCTCACCTACATATTCGTATTCACGTTCGACTTGTCAAACAGAATCTCATAATACAATCTCATTGTTAACCTTCACAAAGGAGAGGTTAACAAACTAATACCTCACCACTAATACATATGCTTTACATCTCTGTACATCTTGGTGGATCTAGGGTGTACAGAATATAAACTTCGGTGTGCTTCCTCTAACACTTGCCTTCTATTGTTCTCATCATCGGGCGCACAGATTCTACCGTTGAAACAACTGACTCCATCACTATCCATGGTAAAATCTGGAAATACCTTTTGTGATTGTAGCTTCACATCAACTTCCTGTGCTAAGCGTATAGAATCCCTTAGGGAACTAGAGATCCTCATATGGCTCAATACTAACCGGTTCCTCCTTGATCTTGAATTCAGATTTAAGTCTCTAAAAGACTCTGATAATTCCATCTCATGCATCATTAACTCGGCCATGTGGATGGATTTCCTACTCAGTGCATCAGTTACAACACTGGCCTCTCTTGAGGCGTTGTATGGTCGGAGATGTAGGACTCCGTTATGTTGGTATGAATCTGGAGAGAGTGCAGTGTTGGGGCCTGAGATTGTGCGAGAAACAACTGAGAAGGTAAAATTAATCCGCGAGAAGATGAAAGCGTCGCAGAGTCGACAGAAGAGCTATCATGATAAGAGAAGGAAGGATTTAGAGTTTCAGGCCGGTGATCATGTGTTTCTGAGAGTCACTCCGGTGACTGGTGTCGGGCGTGCCTTGAAATCAAAGAAGTTAACTCCCCGTTTCATTGGTCCGTATCAGATTACGGAGAGGGTGGGAAGTGTTGCCTATAGGGTGGCTTTGCCGCCTAATCTTTCGAACTTGCATGACGAGTTCCACGTGTCACAACTTCGAAAGTATGTTCCGGACCCGTCTCATGTGATTCAGATGGATGAAGTAGAGGTACGGGATAATCTCACTGTGGAGACTATGCCTGTGCGGATTGAAGATAGAGAAGTGAAGACTCTGAGAGGGAAGGAGATTCCTTTGGTGAAAGTGGTTTGGTTAGGAGCTGGTGGTGAGAGTATGACTTGGGAGCTGGAGAGTAAGATGCGGGAAGCATATCCGGAGTTGTTTGATTCAGGTAATTTCGAGGACGAAATATTCTAAGTGGGGGAGAATTGTAACGCCCCAAAATAATTTAATTATTTATTTAATTAAGTTATTTAAGGCTTACAATATTTATTTTAATTTAATTAACTAATACAGGGTTTAATTTATTTTATTTTATTTATTTAGGAGGTGTTGTCACGAATTTGGAGGTGCATGGGGGCCCATGACCCACAAGTGAGCCCATGACTCATTGACTAGTCATAGGAGTCGACTCACTTAGGGGTCTTGGGAGTTAGTTTTCATTTCACTCAAGTGTGCAAAAGAAAGAAAAGAAAACGTAAAAAGAGAGAGTGAGAAGAGGAAGTCGCGAAGAGAGGAGGAGAAGGAAGAGAAGGGCGAATCACTCAAGGAGGAAGAGAAGGCTTGTAGGTGTCTTGCAATTCATTGGAGTTTTGCTTGGTGGTTCGAATTCTAAGAGGTTAGGGGGCTCTTCTTTCCACTCTTAATAGCTTATGTGATAGGTATTGCCTAGGGTTAGGTTCTAGGGTGATTTCTATGATTGAATAGTATGTTTTGATGTTATGGTTATGCTGAATTTTAATTGTGCAAAGATATATTTGGTTGGTGTTGAAATTGTACACAATAAGAATTGAGCATGCCCATCGTTTGATGTTATGATTGAATGAATCTTTTTTTGGTGGAAAAGGGTGATGGCTACTGTTCATATAATAAATTGGCATTGGTGATTTAATTTGGTGAATTTTTGTTGAGAGGAACTCAAAAAGTGATGGAGCCTTAGGCGCCCTAGGTGTGTGTGTGTGTGTTGCTGGAAATTCTGCCACTGTTGTGTCTGTTGCTGTGTCTGGGCGCTGGGTGCCCTCCTGGGCGCCTGTGCCACTGTGTTGCCAGTTTTGGCACTAGGCGCCTTGTGCCATGGGCGCCAAGGGTCCCAATTTTCTGTTGTTTATTTTGCGAAAATTGATACTGGGTTTTCATGTCCAAGTTAAATGGCTCGTGCAAAACAATTTTTGGAGTCATAGGAGTTGTGGTCTGTTCTGGCCTTAGGCGCCTAGTCCATGGGCGCCAAAGATGCGTGTCACATTTTGCCAAAATTTTTGTTGGGTTCTCATATTCTGAGTATTTGGCTCGTGCAAAATTAATTTCGAAGTTAAAGGAGTTGTCTTGCGTGTTTTGCTAAGGCGCCTTATGCATGGGCGCCGTGTTCCCTGCGCCAGTTTTGCTAGGCGCTCTGCGCCAGTTTCCTGCGCCAGTGTCTGGGCGCTAGGCGCCCTGCGCCAGTTTTGCTAGGCGCTCTGCGCCAGTTTTTCCTGCGCCAGTGTCTGGGCGCTAGGCGCCCTGCGCCAGTTTTGCTAGGCGCTCTACGCCAGTTTTTCCTGCGCCAGTGTCTGGGCGCTAGGCGCCCTGCGCCAGTTTTGCTAGGCGCTCTGCGCCAGTTTTTCCTGCGCCAGTGTCTGGGCGCCTGGCGCCCTGCTCCAGTTTTTGCTGGGCGCCAAAATCAGGATGTTGCCCAAATTTTCCCAAACTTGTTTTTAATGTAACTTTTGACTCGGTTATCCAAATTTAACGGTTCAAAATGCGTTTCGAAGCTAATTTCGATGTCTATCCAAATATTCTGGTTTTATGCAAAAATGATTTATTTTACTGGTGGTTCTGGACTGAAGTTGTTTAAGGTGTCTAATTGCAATTTTATTCACTTTCTCCCATTCCGTGTCAATATCCTAAAACGGTTTAATTTAATTGGTACTGATTTATTGGTGAGTTTTATTGGTGAGATTTATTGGTGAGTTTTATTGGTGAGTTTATTGGTGAGATATGGTGAGCTGATTTAGTTGAACTGGCGAATTTGTGTGATGTGTTGTGGTGCATTTCCATAGCATCTCATGGAACATGTGCATTATTGGTGAGCAGAGGTTTCGGCCTAATTTTATGTGGTGAGCAGAGGCTACGGCCTATTTGTATTTGGTGACGGATCCGACATGCATGTGCCCGTGGAGTTTGGGTTGCATTTCATGCATAACCATATATTGTGTAGTGTTGTTTGGGAATGTAATTTTGATGTGGTTGTTGCCATTGTTGTGAATCGGTGTGCCTAGTTACCTTTTCCTATGCAGTGCTTATTTCCATATGTTATTAATTGTGAAAAGAGACTCACCCTACTGCTTTATGTTGTTTCTTATGTCGGCAACGTGCAGGTAATAACGAGTGAAGGTTACCCTTATGCCTTCATCTGGTAGGAAGTGTCATGCTCTGATACGTAGCACCGGGGGGGCGTCTTATGCTTATGTGTTATTGTCTTTATGCTGTTAGACTATTATTGGTGTTGTATTGGTTTTGTTTTCGAACTTGTTATTATTCCGCTGCGGTAGTGACTGTATTTGGTTGATGCGAACTAAACGGTATTTCATGGTGCTATGTATCTTGTGGTTTTAACCGAATTATGAAAATTGAAGTTGTTGATTTAATGAAGTAAGTGTAGCACTCGCTTAGATTGTTTTCAAAAAAAAAAACTCTGATTTTATTAAATAGTAAGGTTATTAGAAAAGGGGTGTTACATTAGTGGTATCAGAGCAGTTCGGTCTGTCCGGCCAAGTCGTCCTGTCATAGTGTCTTATGACGAATAGGAATTGTTAGATTAGTTCTAAATTTCTGTTTGTGCTGCAGTGATAATTTGAAATGGCTGGGAGAAACGACGCTGCTCTTGCTGCTGCTCTGCAGGCTATGGCTCAGGCTGTTGGGAACCAGCAAAATGGTGCTGAGAATGCTGGGACTCGCAGTTTAGCCACGTTCCAGAGGGAGAATCCACCCGTCTTTAAGGGCAAGTATAATCCAGATGGTGCTCTAGCATGGCTGAAAGAGATTGAAAGGATATTTCGGGTCATGGATTGTAATGATGTGCAGAAGGTCAGGTATGGTACCCATACGCTGGCAGAAGAAGCTGATGATTGGTGGATGGAGGTTAGGCGGAGATTAGAAACTGCTAATGAGGAGATAACTTGGGCTGTTTTCAGTAGAGAGTTCTTACGGAAGTATTTTCCAGAAGATGTGAGAGGTAAGAAAGAAATAGAATTCCTTGAGCTAAAGCAAGGAAGCATGTCAGTAACAGAGTATGCTGCCAAGTTCGCTGAATTGGCTAAGTTTTACCCCCATTATGCTGATGCTGATTCTGAATTTTCAAAATGTATAAAGTTTGAGAATGGACTGAGGGCTGATATAAAGAAAGCTATAGGGCACCAGAAGATTCGGGTATTCGCTGATTTAATTGACAGTTGCAGGATATTCGAAGATGATAGTAATGCTCACTCCAAGGTCATGAGAGATCAGAGGAGTAAATTTCAGAACAGGGGTAAGCCATATGAGGTTCCGGCTGGTAAGGGTAAGCAGAGGTATGCTGATAATAAGAAACCAAGTGGGGGAGATGCCCCTGCGAAGGTTGTGTGCTACAGGTGTGGCAAGCCGGGCCATAAGAGTTTTGACTGCTCGGATAATAAATGTTTCAAGGGCGGTAAAGAAGGTCACGTGGCTGCGAAATGTGAGAAAAGGGATGTGGTGTGCTACAACTGTGGGGAAGTAGGTCATATTAGTACCAAGTGTACTAAGCCGAAGAAAGAGAAGTTCAGTGGAAAGGTATTTGCTCTCGCAGGATCAGAGGATACTAATGAGATTAGAGGTACATGTTTTATTAATGGTATTCCTTTTATTGCTATTATTGATACTGGTGCTACGCATTCATTTATTGCTGCTTTATGTGCTAAGAAATTGGACCTTGCTTTGTCTTCTATGATGAGGGAGATGGTTATTGACACTCCAGCTAAGGGTTCAGTAACTACCTCTCTTATGTGTGCTAAGTGCCCTCTGTCAATCTTCGGCAGAGATTTCGTTGTTGATCTTATTTGTTTGCCGTTGGGAGGGTTGGATGTCATTCTTGGTATGGACTGGTTAGTAGTTAACCATGTGCATATTAATTGTTTTCGAAGATCTGTGAGTTTCCTTCCTCCCGAAGAAGAAGAATCCGTTTTGTTGCCTGCTGGTCAATTGCATAAGGTAATGAAAGAGGGAGTTCATCTGTTTGCTTTGATGGCGTCATTGTCTGCTGAGAATCAGGCGATCATTGAAGGGGTTCGGGTAGTGTGTGAGTTTCCTGAAGTGTTCCCGGATGAAATTCCAAGTGTTCCGCCAGAGAGGGAGGTTGAGTTTGCTATTGATCTTATACCTGGTACTAGGCCTGTATCTATGGCACCGTACCGGATGTCAGCCTCAGAGTTGTCTGAATTGAAAAAGCAACTAGAAGATCTACTTGAGAAGAAATTTGTAAGGCCAAGTGTGTCACCATGGGGTGCTCCGGTATTGTTAGTGAAAAAGAAGGATGGGAGTATGAGACTGTGTGTCGATTATAGGCAATTGAACAAGGTGACAATAAAGAACAGGTATCCGCTTCCCAGAATTGATGATTTGATGGACCAGTTGGTAGGTGCTAAAGTGTTTAGCAAAATCGATTTGAGGTCGGGTTATCACCAGATCAAGGTAAAGGATGAAGACATACAGAAGACAGCTTTCAGAACGAGATATGGGCACTATGAGTATTCTGTGATGCCGTTTGGTGTTACCAACGCGCCGGGAGTGTTTATGGAGTACATGAATCGTACTTTCCATAGTTACTTGGATCGATTTGTAGTTGTATTTATTGACGACATTCTGGTGTATTCTAAGACAGAAGAGGAGCACGCAGAACATTTGAGGTTAGTACTAGAAGTGTTGAAAGAAAAGAAATTGTATGCAAAGTTGTCTAAGTGTGAGTTCTGGCTGAATGAAGTAGGTTTCCTTGGTCATATTATCTCTGGTAATGGTATAGCCGTGGATCCAGCCAAGTTTGATGCTGTTTTACAATGGGAGAGCCCAAAGTCAGTTACAGAGATTAGAAGCTTCTTGGGACTAGCTGGTTATTACAGGAGGTTTATTGAAGGTTTCTCGAAGTTGGCACTTCCTTTGACTCAATTGACGTGTAAGGGAAAGGCATTTGTGTGGGATGCTCGCTGTGAGGAGAGCTTCATTGAGTTGAAGAAGAGGTTGACAACATCGCCCGTTTTGACTTTGCCTGTTCCGGATCAACCATTTGTAGTATATTGTGATGCTTCCAAGATGGGTTTGGGAGGTGTGTTGATGCAAGAAGGTAAGGTAGTAGCTTATGCGTCCAGACAGTTGAGGACCCATGAGAAGAACTACCCTACTCATGATTTGGAGCTAGCTGCAATTGTGTTTGTGCTGAAGATTTGGAGGCACTATCTGTATGGTACTAGATTTGAGGTGTTTAGTGACCATAAGAGTTTGAAATACTTGTTTGATCAGAAGGACCTAAATATGAGACAGAGACATTGGTTAGAATTGCTGAAGGATTATGATTTCGGCTTGAACTATCACCCCGGCAAAGCTAATGTCGTGGCTGATGCTTTAAGTCGGAAGAGCTTGCATATGTCGGCTATGATGGTGAGAGAATTAGAACTGATTGAGCAGTTCCGGGATATGAGTCTAGTTTGCGAAGTGACTCCGCAGAGTGTCAGATTGGGAATGTTGAAGATTGACAATGAATTTTTGGTTAGTATTCGAGAAGCCCAAAAGTCAGATGTAAAGTTGGTGGACTTGTTAGTTGTGAATGATCAAGCTGTGAATGGGGATTTCAAGTTAGATTCCCAAGGTGTATTGAGATTCAGAGATAGGATCTGCATTCCTGATGATGCTGAGATGAAGAGAATGATTCTTGAGGAGAGCCATAGGAGCAAGTTGAGTATTCATCCAGGGGCTACGAAAATGTACCAAGATTTGAAGAAGTTGTTCTGGTGGCCTGGTATGAAGAAGGATGTGGCACAGTTTGTGTATTCTTGTCTGACTTGTCAGAAGTCTAAAATTGAGCATCAGAAGCCCGCAGGGTTGATGCAACCATTGGAGATTCCGGAATGGAAGTGGGATAGCATTTCCATGGACTTTGTGACTAGTTTGCCTAGAACCGTGAGAGGATTTGATGCCATATGGGTGGTTGTGGATAGGCTGACGAAGTCTGCCCACTTCTTACCAATTGATATTACTTATCCAGTTCCAAAGTTAGCAGAGATCTACATCAAGACAATTGTGAAGTTGCATGGCATTCCGCTAAGTATTGTATCTGATAGAGATCCAAGATTCACTTCTGAATTTTGGAAAAGTTTGCAAGAAGCTTTGGGTTCTAAGTTGAGGTTGAGCTCCGCTTATCATCCGCAGACAGATGGTCAGACGGAGAGGACTATTCAGTTGTTAGAGGACTTGTTGAGGGCATGTGTCCTCGAGCAGGGAGGTTCATGGGATTCTCATCTTCCGTTGATAGAGTTCACCTACAATAACAGTTTTCATTCTAGTATTGGAATGGCACCGTTTGAGGCGTTGTATGGTCGGAGATGTAGGACTCCGTTATGTTGGTATGAATCTGGAGAGAGTGCAGTGTTGGAGCCTGAGATTGTGCGAGAAACAACTGAGAAGGTAAAATTAATCCGCGAGAAGATGAAAGCGTCGCAGAGTCGACAGAAGAGCTATCATGATAAGAGAAGGAAGGATTTAGAGTTTCAGGCCGGTGATCATGTGTTTCTGAGAGTCACTCCGGTGACTGGTGTCGGGCGTGCCTTGAAATCAAAGAAGTTAACTCCCCGTTTCATTGGTCCGTATCAGATTACGGAGAGGGTGGGAAGTGTTGCCTATAGGGTGGCTTTGCCGCCTAATCTTTCGAACTTGCATGACGTGTTCCACGTGTCACAACTTCGAAAGTATGTTCCGGACCCGTCTCATGTGATTCAGATGGATGAAGTAGAGGTACGGGATAATCTCACTATGGAGACTATGCCTGTGCGGATTGAAGATAGAGAAGTGAAGACTCTGGGAGGGAAGGAGATTCCTTTGGTGAAAGTGGTTTGGTTAGGAGCTGCTGGTGAGAGTATGACTTGGGAGCTGGAGAGTAAGATGCGGGAAGCATATCCGGAGTTGTTTGATTCAGGTAATTTCGAGGACGAAATATTCTAAGTGGGGGAGAATTGTAACGCCCCAAAATAATTTAATTATTTATTTAATTAAGTTATTTAAGGCTTACAATATTTATTTTAATTTAATTAACTAATACAGGGTTTAATTTATTTTATTTTATTTATTTAGGAGGTGTTGTCACGAATTTGGAGGTGCATGGGGGCCCATGACCCACAAGTGAGCCCATGACCCATTGACTAGTCATAGGAGTCGACTCACTTAGGGGTCTTGGGAGTTAGTTTTCATTTCACTCAAGTGTGCAAAAGAAAGAAAAGAAAACGTAAAAAGAGAGAGTGAGAAGAGGAAGTCGCGAAGAGAGGAGGAGAAGGAAGAGAAGGGCGAATCACTCAAGGAGGAAGAGAAGGCTTGTAGGTGTCTTGCAATTCCTTGGAGTTTTGCTTGGTGGTTCGAATTCTAAGAGGTTAGGGGGCTCTTCTTTCCACTCTTAATAGCTTATGTGATAGGTATTGCCTAGGGTTAGGTTCTAGGGTGATTTCTATGATTGAATAGTATGTTTTGATGTTGTGGTTATGCTGAATTTTAATTGTGCAAAGATATATTTGGTTGGTGTTGAAATTGTACACAATAAGAATTGAGCATGCCCATCGTTTGATGTTATGATTGAATGAATCTTTTTTTGGTGGAAAAGGGTGATGGCTACTGTTCATATAATAAATTGGCATTGGTGATTTAATTTGGTGAATTTTTGTTGAGAGGAACTCAAAAAGTGATGGAGCCTTAGGCGCCCTAGGTGTGTGTGTGTTGCTGGAAATTCTGCCACTGTTGTGTCTGTTGCTGTGTCTGGGCGCTGGGTGCCCTCCTGGGCGCTGGGTGCCCTCCTGGGCGCCTGTGCCACTGTGTTGCCAGTTTTGGCACTAGGCGCCTTGTGCCATGGGCGCCAAGGGTCCCAATTTTCTGTTGTTTATTTTGCGAAAATTGATACTGGGTTTTCATGTCCAAGTTAAATGGCTCGTGCAAAACAATTTTTGGAGTCATAGGAGTTGTGGTCTGTCCTGGCCTTAGGCGCCTAGTCCATGGGCGCCAAAGATGCGTGTCACATTTTGCCAATATTTTTGCTGGGTTCTCATATTCTGAGTATTTGGCTCGTGCAAAATTAATTTCGAAGTTAAAGGAGTTGTCTTGCGTGTTTTGCTAAGGCGCCTTATGCATGGGCGCCGTGTTCCCTGCGCCAGTTTTGCTAGGCGCTCTGCGCCAGTTTCCTGCGCCAGTGTCTGGGCGCTAGGCGCCCTGCGCCAGTTTTGCTAGGCGCTCTGCGCCAGTTTTTCCTGCGCCAGTGTCTGGGCGCTAGGCGCCCTGCGCCAGTTTTGCTAGGCGCTCTACGCCAGTTTTTCCTGCGCCAGTGTCTGGGCGCTAGGCGCCCTGCGCCAGTTTTGCTAGGCGCTCTGCGCCAGTTTTTCCTGCGCCAGTGTCTGGGCGCCTGGCGCCCTGCTCCAGTTTTTGCTGGGCGCCAAAATCAGGATGTTGCCCAAATTTTCCCAAACTTGTTTTTAATGTAACTTTTGACTCGGTTATCCAAATTTAACGGTTCAAAATGCGTTTCGAAGCTAATTTCGATGTCTATCCAAATATTCTGGTTTTATGCAAAAATGATTTATTTTACTGGTGGTTCTGGACTGAAGTTGTTTAAGGTGTCTAATTGCAATTTTATTCACTTTCTCCCATTCCGTGTCAATATCCTAAAACGGTTTAATTTAATTGGTACTGATTTATTGGTGAGTTTTATTGGTGAGATTTATTGGTGAGTTTTATTGGTGAGTTTATTGGTGAGATATGGTGAGCTGATTTAGTTGAACTGGCGAATTTGTGTGATGTGTTGTGGTGCATTTCCATAGCATCTCATGGAACATGTGCATTATTGGTGAGCAGAGGTTTCGGCCTAATTTTATGTGGTGAGCAGAGGCTACGGCCTATTTGTATTTGGTGACGGATCCGACATGCATGTGCCCGTGGAGTTTGGGTTGCATTTCATGCATAACCATATATTGTGTAGTGTTGTTTGGGAATGTAATTTTGATGTGGTTGTTGCCATTGTTGTGAATCGGTGTGCCTAGTTACCTTTTCCTATGCAGTGCTTATTTCCATATGTTATTAATTGTGAAAAGAGACTCACCCTACTGCTTTATGTTGTTTCTTATGTCGGCAACGTGCAGGTAATAACGAGTGAAGGTTACCCTTATGCCTTCATCTGGTAGGAAGTGTCATGCTCTGATACGTAGCACCGGGGGGGCGTCTTATGCTTATGTGTTATTGTCTTTATGCTGTTAGACTATTATTGGTGCTGTATTGGTTTTGTTTTCGAACTTGTTATTATTCCGCTGCGGTAGTGACTGTATTTGGTTGATGCGAACTAAACGGTATTTCATGGTGCTATGTATCTTGTGGTTTTAACCGAACTATGAAAATTGAAGTTGTTGATTTAATGAAGTAAGTGTAGCACTCGCTTAGATTGTTTTCAAAAAAAAAAAAAGAAACTCTGATTTTATTAAATAGTAAGGTTATTAGAAAAGGGGTGTTACATAAACGGTTGCCCCTTTCGAGTTAGTCGAGTGAGTGGAATAACTAACTGTGAGAAACCTTGAATAAACCTCCTGTAGTAACCAGCTAGACCCAAGAAACTTCTTATTTCAGTGACTGATGTTGGTCGTTCCCAGTTCAACACCGCTTCCACCTTACTGGGATCCACCGCAACTCCCGATTGGGAAATCACGTGTCCCAAAAAACTTCACTTCCGGCATCCAGAAGTCACACTTCGACGGCTTGGCATACAATTTATTCTCTCGGAGTACGCTCAGAACAATGCGGAGATGTTGGACATGCTCTTTGTAACACCCATTTTCTACCCATTAATTTAATTGGAAAAATATCTGAGTTTTCAAAATTTTGTTTCGCACGAGGGATATTACACATACTTCAATAAAAATCACACTTCTCAATAAAACAGCTCAAAACATAATAACCAGGTATTACGTAGCACATCACAAAGGCGAATCTCAAAACCACAGTTATCATCGCAATAAAACTCAACGTCAATAAAATCATCTAAGCAACGGAATAATAAAATAAAACAGAATTGTCAACAAAACTTAACAACCAAAAACATTCATGACATTAAGTTCGTCCCACCCCCTGAGTGCTACGTATCAGAGCGTGACGACTCGACTCGAATTAGTGAAGGTACCTAGTCCTTCACTCGCAATCACCTGCACGTTACCGCATGGGGGTAACATTCAAACAGAAGGGTGAGTCCAATTCAATTCATATAATAAATCATATGATAAATAATAAGTCAAGTTACAGCTCTAAATTACTCACGTCACAATCATCAATCACATCATTATAAATAACTCATCACAATGTCATGCAGGCATATGAAATGCAACCCACTCGCGGGCATATGCATGAGGTACCTTTTCACAAACGTCGCTTAGCCATTACGGCCTCATCGTCACTTAGCCTTTTGGGCCTCAAAACGTCACTGGGTTTATGCATATGGGATGCATGAGACACTATAACATGCATCACGCACAAATTACACAATCACTTTCCAATTTGCCAAATAAAGGCACCGCACCTGTCAATTCACAATTCACACACCAATAACATCACTTAGCCTTTTAGGCCTTAACATCACTTAGCCTTTTAGGCCTCAAAACGTCACTGGGTTTTCATCGTCACTTAATCACAAACATCATCAACTCAAACAATAGCCACCGAGGGCAAAAGCGTCATTTACTAGCCACCAAGGGCATCATCGTCGTTTACACGTCATTATAAGTAATAATAGCCACTAAGGGCAAAACGGTCATTTACACGTCATTATAAATAATAATAGCCACTAAGGGCAAAACGGTCATTTACACGTCATTATAAATAATATTAGCCACTAAGGGCAAAACAGTCATTTAACTAGCCACTAGGGGCATCATCGTCAAAACCATCACTTTTAACACTAAGACATTGAAACCACTGGTTATACAAAAAGGGCATTTTTAACGACACCAAAACATCTTTTCAAATGTCACAGCAGTGACCACCGGGGACAGCCACTTAAGCGCCCAGCAACCTTCAGAAATTATAAGTTTTTATTTTTAAAAGTAAGACACACAGGTAGACAACTGAAAGAGCTTTCCAACACTTTTTGAAACGTTTAAAACGGATGTCCGAGTCAAAAGATATAGCGAAAACAGTTTTCGAAAACATTTTTGGACATCCTGAAAAACTGGCGCCTTGGGCGCCCAGCGCCCAGGCACCTGGCGCCCAGCAAGGCGCGACACACTCACACGGGCGCTCAGCGCCCAGCGCTGGCACCCAGCGCCTCAGCGCAACACGCAACGCAACACACGGGCGCCCAGCGCCTTGGCGCAACACAGAAAACACGCGCACACGGGCGCTCAGCGCCCAGCGCTGGCACCCAGCGCCCAGCGCTACACACGAACACACGCACACGGGCGCTCAGCGCCCAGCCCCCAGCGCAACACCCAGCAACACGCGCACAGCGCCCTTGGGCGCCCAGCGCCCAGCACAAACCAGCAACACAGTTTCAACACAATTCAACATAAACAATTTTTGTTCTCAAATTTTTAAATGACCATTCACAACCAAATTTCCCACAACTCATGAAACACATGTAAAATCATCAACCTCATCTATCCAACACCAAAATTCAACAACTCCCCAAGCACAAACATGGCGCCCTAGGCGCCCACAACACAAAAGAAAAATGGATTTTTGGCCACAACCTTGAACATCACGCATACATCACAAATCAAGGACACGAATTCACAAACATATCATGGTCATGACTAATCTAGGCTGTCACTACTTAGGATCTATCATAGGAATTATTATAGAAATCGATAGAACTCCCCTTACCTCGAATTTGAAGAATAGGATCTCTAGAGATGATCACGAACGGAACCACGGCAACCGGATCACGCCCTCTCTTTTCTCCTTGGAGCTTGCGACTTGCTCTTCTCCTCTCCTCCTCTCTACGGCGCACTTCCTCTCTTTCACTCTATTCTCAAGTTTCGCTAATGCTAGCAACAAACCCTAACCCCTAGGCGCCTTTGTCCAATTCGCATATGACAAGAGTCATGGGCTTGGGCTTCTCACTTAAGCCCAAGTCCATCTAATTTGGCACCTCCATCTTCTAATGCCACCTACACATAATAATATAATTTCTAATAATTAACTTATATCCACTTAATTAATTTAAATTCCTAAATACTTAATTAAATAAGTTAATTAAATATTTAGGGTGTTACAACTCTCCCCCACTTAGAATATTTCGTCCTCGAAATTTACCTGATCAAATAACTCTGGGTAGGACTCTCGCATCTTGCTCTCCAGCTCCCAAGTCATACTCTCGCCGGCAGCTCCTAGCCAAACCACTTTCACTAATGCAATCTCTTTGCCTCTAAGCACTTTCACTTCACGATCTTCAATCCGCACGGGCATCGTCTCCACAGTGAGATTATCCCGCACCTCTACATCGTCAATATGGATCACATGAGATGTATCCGAAACATACTTCCGAAGTTGCGACACATGAAACACGTCATGCAAATTCGAAAGATTTGGCGGTAAAGCCACTCTGTACGCCACATTTCCGATTCTTTCAGAAATCTGATAAGGACCAACAAATCGAGGAGTGAGCTTCTTCGATTTCAACGCTCGACCAACACCGGTAATAGGAGAAACTCTCAAGAACACATGCTCACCCTCCTGAAACTCTAAATCCTTCCTCCGCTTGTCATGATAACTCTTCTGACGACTCTGCGAAGCCTTCATCTTTTCACGGATCATCTTGATTTTCTCTGTAGTCTCCCGGACAATCTCCGGTCCCAACACTACCCTCTCTCCCGACTCAAACCAACACAATGGCGTTCTACACTTTCGACCATACAATGCTTCAAACGGTGCCATCCCAATACTGGAATGGTAACTGTTGTTATAGGTAAACTCAATCAGTGCAAGGTAGGAATCCCATGAACCCCGTTGTTCCAATACACAAGCCCTCAACAAATCTTCTAACGACTGAATTGTTCTCTCTGACTGACCATCTGTCTGAGGATGATATGCTGAACTCATTTTCAGCTTTGAACCCAATTCCTTCTGCAAACTCGTCCAAAGCTCAGAAGTGAACCTCGGATCCCTATCTGACACAATACTCTTCGGAACACCGTGCAGCTTCACAATTTCTTTGACATAGACCTCTGCCAACCTCGACACCGGATAAGTGATATTAATAGGAATAAAGTGAGCAGACTTCGTTAACCTATCAACGATCACCCAAATAGCGTCATGACCCTTAACTGTATTCGGCAATCCCTTCACAAAATCCATCGCTATGCTATCCCACTTCCACTCTGGAACTTCCAACGGTTGCATTAACCCTGCAGGCTTCTGATGCTCAACTTTAGATTTCTGACAGGTCAAACAGGTATACACAAACTGTGCTACATCTCTCTTCATACCATACCACCAAAACATCTTTTTCAGATCTTGATACATTTTCGTCGCTCCAGGATGGATACTCAACTTGCTACGGTGACCCTCCTCTAAAATTGCCTTTCTCATCTCCTCATCATCCGGAACACAGATCCTACCCCGGAACCTCAACACACCACTGGAATCTAATTTGAAATCTTCCTCTTCAGATTGACCAACCCCATTAATTAAATCTACTAACTTGACATCTGACTTCTGAGCCTCTCTGATGCTGCCCAGGAAATCATTATCGATCTTTAACATTCCCAGCTTGACACTGCGAGGTGTCATTTTACAAACCAAACTCAAATCTCTGAAGTCCTCAATCAACTCTAATTCTTTCACCATCATTGCCGACATATGCAAAGACTTTCTGCTTAAAGCATCAGCCACGACATTAGCTTTGCCGGGATGATAGTTCAAACCAAAGTCATAATCCTTCAAGAGCTCCAACCACCGACGCTGTCTCATATTCAACTCTTTCTGATCGAACAGATACTTTAGACTCTTATGATCACTGAACACTTCAAACCTCAAACCATAAAGGTAGTGCCTCCAAATCTTAAGCACAAATACCACAGCAGCCAACTCCAAATCATGCGTAGGGTAATTTTTCTCATGAACTCGCAACTGCCTCGACACATACGCAACGACTTTCCCATCTTGCATCAGCACACCCCCAAGACCCATCTTCGAAGCGTCACAATATACAACAAACGGTTCCTCCGGATTAGGCAACGTCAAAACAGGCGACATTGTCAATCTCTTTTTCAGTTCCATGAAACTTTCCTCACAGCGAGCATCCCAAACAAAAACCTTACCCTTACAAGTCAACTGAGTCAACGGAAGGGCCAACTTGGAAAAACCCTCGATGAACCTCCTGTAGTACCCAGCCAAACCCAAAAAGCTTCTAATCTCTGTTGCGGACTTCGGAGCTTCCCACTCCAACACTGCTTCTACTTTTGCCGGATCAACCACAATACCATTACCAGAAATCACGTGCCCAAGGAAACTCACTTCTTTCAGCCAGAATTCACACTTTGATAACTTAGCATATAACTTTTTCTCTTTCAGAACTTCTAACACTGTCTTCAGATGCTCAGCATGCTCTTCCTCTGACTTAGAATAAACTAGAATGTCATCTATGAAGATCACCACAAACCGATCTAGGTAATTATGGAAAATACGATTCATATATTCCATAAATACACCAGGAGCATTGGTCACACCGAACGGCATCACTGAATATTCATAATGCCCATACCTCGTCCTGAACGCCGTCTTCTGAACATCTTCATCCTTTACTTTAATCTGATGATATCCGGACCTCAAATCAATTTTGCTGAAAACACGGGCACCCACTAACTGATCCATCAGATCGTCGATCCTCGGAAGCGGATACTTATTCTTGATAGTTACCTTATTCAACTGACGATAGTCCACACATAACCTCATGCTCCCATCTTTCTTCTTCACTAACAATACCGGAGCTCCCCACGGTGATACACTCGGTCTCACAAACTTTTTCTCAAGCAACTCTTCAAGTTGCGTCTTCAACTCAGACAATTCCGACGCCGACATCCTGTACGGTGCCATAGACACAGGCCTCGTACCAGGTACAAGATCAATCGAAAACTCAACTTCTCTTTCCGGTGGCACACCCGGAATTTCATCAGGAAAAACCTCAGGAAACTCGCGTACCACTTTCAGTTCTTCAATAACAGCCTGACTCTCAGCAGACAACGATGCCATCAACGCAAACAGCTGAACCCCTTCTTTCTTCAACTTCTTCAATTGACCAGCAGATACTAAAACAGAATCTTCTTCCCCGAAACTAACCGACTTGCTACGACAGTTGATATGAACGTGATTATTCTCTAACCAGTCCATGCCTAAGATTACATCCAGACCTCTCAACGGCAAGCAAACAAAATTCACAATAAAGTCCTTGCCGAAGATCGACACGGGACACTGAGAACACACCTGGGACGTAATCACCGACCCCTTCGCAGGAGTATCGACAACCATATCCCCACACATAGCAGATAAAACAAGACCCAATCTTTTACAACAATCAACAGATATAAAACAATGGGTAGCACCAGTATCAATAAGAGATTTTAGAGAAGTACCATTAATAAAACACGTACCTCTAATCAGACCATCCTTCTCATCGGGCTCCTCTCCTGCCAAGGCAAACACCTTCCCAGTAGACCTTTCCTTCTTCGGCTTTGTACACTTCGTACTGATATGCCCAGACTCACCACAATTGAAGCACACCACATCCTTGACCTTACACTCGGCCGCCATATGGCCCTTTTTACCGCAACGATAGCAAACTCTCTCATCAGACCTGCATGTAGTACTCTTGTGGCCAGGCTTTCCACACTTATAACAGACAATGCTAGCAGGGGCATCTCCCCCACTAGAACTCTTACCCCCAGCAGACCTCTGATAACTCTTACCCGCAGGAACCTCATACGGCTTTCTTCGACTCTGAAACTTACCCTTCTTCTCAGACGTAGCTTTGTAATGAGCAGTACTGTCCTCCTCAAAGATTCTGCAACTGTCAACCAGATCTGCGAACACACGAATCTTCTGATAACCAATGGCCTTTTTAATATCAGGCCTCAACCCATTCTCGAATTTGATGCATTTAGAAAATTCAGCTGTAGCCTCACTGTAGTGTGGATAAAATTTTGCCAGTTCCACAAATTTCGCCGCATATGCGGTCACAGACATACCACCCTGCTTCAGTTCCAGGAACTCTATCTCTTTCTTTCCTCGGACGTCTTCAGGAAAATATTTTCTCAGAAATTCCCTGCTGAATACCTCCCAAGTAATCTCTTCCTGCACAGCCTCCAATCTCTGCCTAGTAGCCAACCACCAGTCGTCGGCCTCCTCGGCTAACATGTGGGTACCAAAACGGACCTTCTGCTCAACAGTGCAGTCCATCACCCTGAAAATCCTCTCGATCTCTTTCAGCCAAGCCATAGCACCATCTGGATCATACTTGCCCTTAAAGGTGGGCGGATTCTCTCTCTGGAAAGTAGTCAGACTCCGGAAACCAGCGTTGTCTCCAGCATTCTGCTGACCCTGCACAGCCTGAGCCATAGCCTGCAATGCAGCAGCAAGAGCAGCGTCGTTTCTCCCAGCCATTTCAAACTATCACTGCAGCACAAACCAAGAATTTAGTACTAATCTATTGTCATAAGACACTATGACAGGACAACATTGGCCGGACAGACCGAACTGCTCTGATACCACTAATGTAACACCCATTTTCTACCCATTAATTTAATTGGAAAAATATCAGAGTTTTCAAAATTTTGTTTCGCACGAGGGATATTACACATACTTCAATAAAAACCACACTTCTCAATAAAACAGCTCAAAACATAATAACCAGGTATTACGTAGCACATCACAAAGGCGAATCTCAAAACCACAGTTATCATCGCAATAAAACTCAACGTCAATAAAATCATCTAAGCAGCGGAATAATAAAATAAAACAGAATTGTCAACAAAACTTAACAACCAAAAACATTCATGACATTAAGTTCGTCCCACCCCCTGAGTGCTACGTATCAGAGCGTGACGACTCGACTCGAATTAGTGAAGGTACCTAGTCCTTCACTCGCAATCACCTGCACGTTACCGCATGGGGGTAACATTCAAACAGAAGGGTGAGTCCAATTCAATTCATATAATAAATCATATGATAAATAATAAGTCAAGTTACAGCTCTAAATTACTCACGTCACAATCATCAATCACATCATTATAAATAACTCATCACAATGTCATGCAGGCATATGAAATGCAACCCACTCGCGGGCATATGCATGAGGTACCTTTTCACAAACGTCGCTTAGCCATTACGGCCTCATCGTCACTTAGCCTTTTGGGCCTCAAAACGTCACTGGGTTTATGCATATGGGATGCATGAGACACTATAACATGCATCACGCACAAATTACACAATCACTTACCAATTTGACAAACAAAAGCACAGCACCTGTCAATTCACAATTCACACACCAATAACATCACTTAGCCTTTTAGGCCTTAACATCACTTAGCCTTTTAGGCCTCAAAACGTCACTGGGTTTTCATCGTCACTTAATCACAAACATCATCAACTCAAACAATAGCCACCGAGGGCAAAAGCGTCATTTACTAGCCACCAAGGGCATCATCGTCGTTTACACGTCATTATAAGTAATAATAGCCACTAAGGGCAAAACGGTCATTTACACGTCATTATAAATAATAATAGCCACTAAGGGCAAAACGGTCATTTACACGTCATTATAAATAATATTAGCCACTAAGGGCAAAACAGTCATTTAACTAGCCACTAGGGGCATCATCGTCAAAACCATCACTTTTAACACTAAGACGTTGAAACCACTGGTTATACAAAAAGGGGATTTTTAACGACACCAAAACATCTTTTCAAATGTCACAGTAGTGACCACCGGGGACAGCCACTTAGGCGCCCAGCAACCTTCAGAAATTATAAGTTTTTATTTTTAAAAGTGGGACACACAGGTAGACAACTGAAAGAGCTTTCCAACACTTTTTGAAACGTTTAAAACGGATGTCCGAGTCAAAAGATATAGCGAAAACAGTTTTCGAAAACATTTTGGGACATCCTGAAAAACTGGCGCCCTGGGCGCCCAGCGCCCAGGCACCTGGCGCCCAGCAAGGCGCGACACACTCACACGGGCGCTCAGCGCCCAGTGTTGGCACCCAGCGCCCCAGCGCAACACGCAACGCAACACACGGGCGCCCAGCGCCTTGGCGCAACACAGAAAACACGCGCACACGGGCGCTCAGCGCCCAGCGCTGGCACCCAGCGCCCAGCGCTACACACGCACACACGCACACGGGCGCTCAGCGCCCAGCGCTGGCGCCCAGCGCAACACCCAGCAACATGCGCACAGCGCCCTTGGGCGCCCAGCGCCCAGCACAAACTAGCAACACAGTTTCAGCAAATTTCAACATAAACAATTTTTGTTCTCAAATTTTTAAATGACCATTCACACCCAAATTTCCCACAACTCATAAAACACATGTAAAATCATCAACCTCATCTATCCAACACCAAAATTCAACAACACCCCAAGCACAAACATGGCGCCCTAGGCGCCCACAACACAAAAGAAAAATGGATTTTTGGCCACAACCTTGAACATCACGCATACATCACAAATCAAGGACACGAATTCACAAACATATCATGGTCATGACTAATCTAGGCTATCACTACTTAGGATCTATCATAGGAATTATTATAGAAATCGATAGAACTCCCCTTACCTCGAATTTGAAGAATAGGATCTCTAGAGATGATCACGAACGGAACCACGGCAACCGGATCACGCCTTCTCTTTTCTCCTTGGAGCTTGCGACTTGCTCTTCTCCTCTCCTCCTCTCTACGGCGCACTTCCTCTCTTTCTCTCTATTCTCAAGTTTCGCTAATGCTAGCAACAAACCCTAACCCCTAGGCGCCTTTGTCCAATTCGCATATGACAAGAGTCATGGGCTTGGGCTTCTCACTTAAGCCCAAGTCCATCTAATTTGGCACCTCCATCTTCTAATGCCACCTACACATAATAATATAATTTCTAATAATTAACTTATATCCACTTAATTAATTTAAATTCCTAAATACTTAATTAAATAAATTAATTAAATATTTAGGGTGTTACACTCCTCAACGGTCTTAGAGTACACCAAGATATCATCAATGAAAACCACAACGAACTGATCCAGATAAGTGTGGAACACTCGGTTCATGTAATCCATGAATATCGCTGGAACATTAGTCAAACCGAAGGGCATCACTACAAACACATAATGTCCATACCTAGTACGGAAGGCTGTCTTCGGAATATCTAAGGCTCTAACTTTTATTTGATGATATCCTGACCTCGGATCAATTTTTAGAAAACACTGCAGCACCTCAAATTGCTCAAGCAAATCGTCTATCTTTGGTAAGGGATATTTATTCTTGATCGTCACTTTGTTGAGTTGTCGATAATCAATGCACAATCTCATGCTACCATTTTTCCTTTCGACTAACCACACCAGAGCACTCCTTAGAGAAGCACTCGGTCGAATGAATTTCTTTAACATCGACTCTTCAAGTTGAGACTCCATTTCCTTTAATTCGAAAGAAACATTCAATAAGAAACGATAGATATTGATCCTGTGCCAGGAACCAATTCTACAGTAAACTCTACCTCTCGCTCTGGAGGTTCAGAAGAAACTTCATCGTGAAAACATCCAGAAAGTCATTCACAACCTGAATGTTCGCCAAATCCAAACTAGTTTCAGTGGATGCAGATAACATACTAACATGTACTTCCGCACCTTGGAATGTAGATTGACCGTCTAAGGTGAACTAGGTAACCGCTTCAGAATTTGTCCTAGACAATTCAACTGATTCTGAAGCGAAGCTGATAGTTGATTAACACAGTCGATTGCAACATGATTTGCAGTCATCCAATTCATACCCAAAATGGTGTCCACACTTCTCATAGGCAAACAATAAATTCCACAACGAAATTTCCGCCTCCTATGACAAGTAGACAATTCTGACACAAGGATTGGGTCTGGACACGATCTTTAGCAGCAGTAAAAATAGCTATTGGCTCGGACAGCGGAGACAACGCTAGTCCCAACCGATCCGCACATGATTGTGCTGTAAAACAATGGGTCGCACCCGAATCGTATAATATACTGACGGAGTTATTGAAAAGTAATCTCATACCCCTCATCAAATTGTATGCAGTTGTAACTGTCTAAGCATCTAGAGTAATGACTCGTCCTTGCCTTAGAGCTGCTTGTAACTCCTTGGAACTCTTCCTTACAGGGCACTCTTTACCATAGTGACCCTCTACATTACTATAATAGCACCGATTAGATCTTCGCTTGCAATTACCAATGTGAGGCTTTCCACAGTTAGAACATCTTCTGACCCTTGAAGAATCAAAGAATTGCATCTGCTTTTCCTCTGATGAAATTATCTTAGGACTTTGCATTCAGAGTTGATAATTCAACTACCTTCTTTCCTTTCCCATACTTCCTATGAGATCATCCTCGGTGACATAGGCTGATTGTACCAAGGCAACATAATTGGTAATAGTATAAGAACTGAGACCCTAAGTCATAAAAGCACTAAGGCCCTTCTTATACATCTGCATTCTCCATTCGTCATCCGGAGCTTACTTTACCACTTGGTAAAACTGAGACAACTTCTCAAACTTAGCGGTGTATTCTTCCACCGTCATGTCACCTTTCCCGAGGATGCACCGGTTGGAGATTCCGGTTTTGGTCGAGGACTGCGTCTTGATCATCCTTCCATAATTCCGCTTATGATGCACTAAGTATTAAGTTGATCGGGCTCAATGTCTCTTAGCATCACAAGTGTAATTACAACAAGGACTAACAAGGAATCGACTCAACCCTAAACTAAGCCCGACTAGGTCGAACTGCTCTGATACCAACTGTAACACCCCGGTATTTCTATCGACTAAAAATGCCCGAGTGCACATTAGTAACACATCAGAGATATATTTTCTTCTTAGACACTGAATATCACTATAAATTTTCGCTGAATATAAACCAAACAGTCTTATTTACAAACAAGACAATACGGTTCTCAGACCATAAACCATCAGCATCTATAGTATTCAGTATCATACAAGAAAGCGGAAGAAAGATATACACTAAAGACATAATGTCGTAGTACATAGAGAACAAAAGGAAATAAAAACTTAAGCATAAAGCTAAGTCATTAGCAACCGTCCGAGCTCAACCTACTCGTGCCTCTGCGGTCTTCATTTTCCCTGTTTCTCTGTAAAACAACAATATTTAAACAGTGAGATACAATCTCAGTGAGTTCTACCGAGACCCCTACTAGCACTCTCGGTCCTTTTAAAACATTTTTAAGATTTGACACGACACCGACCGTAATCCACTTGCTAATCCCGGTGAATTATACAATAAGGCTTCGACCTAGTAAGACACCGACCGCAATCCACTTGCTTTTCCCGATGAACTAGCATCCTAGGCCTTTCTACGTACCCCCAGCCGCAATCCACTTGCATCTTCTGGTAACTTTTTAACACAACACCGGCCGCAATCCCATTGCATCTTCCGGCGAACCCCAATACCAATAGTGTTTCCTAATGGCACGAAGCCTGGGGTAAGGGTTCATGACTACCCCGCCTAGTGTCAACATGGGTCGTCACCCAAACTCGATATAATATATATATATATATATATCTACAATAATATGAACTCAAGGTTCATTTACCTCAAACCAATAATTGAACATTACAAGTTAAGTCCACATTCACTCTCGCATACTAGTTTGTCACTTTTCAATACAATTTACGACTCTAAAAACAGTTCATTTTACCATAAAAATAGAATATTCAGTTAGGCCTCTGAATAAGCTTTTCAACGCATCTTAGAACACCTCAATCGGGTTCCCGGATCAAAAGATATCGCGAAAACAAAATCAGTGAAAAACTGTTGAAAATCTGCAAACCGTCGCGACGCGATGCGAAACCGTCGCGACGCGAATTCAGGCAGATAGATTTGCGTTGCAAAATCAATTCAGGTCGCGACGCGATGGGCATCTGATGGTGCAGAATTTTGGCGGTTTCACGCGAAAACCGCTATTCCGCTCAATTCCGATTCTCGTTCCGATTGAAAACAGATTTGACAACCAACACAATAGACCTAATCAAAACCACATAATCAATCAATCCAATCAAAAACTCAATCAAAACGAATTTTATCAAAAACCACATATTTTCCAAATAACGGTTTGACTCAAAAATTCTCGAACGATTTTTGTCCCGATCGAAAACAGTCCAAACAACCACACCAACATATCCGATCAACATCGCACAATCAGTCCATATTCCAGCGAAAGCGATAAAATCAATCAAAACTCGACATAAACGAATTTTATTCAAAAACGATATATTTCGAAATAACGGTTTTCGACTCAAAAACCCTCGAAACCAGTCCCGTAAAAATCATTGAAACACAAAAACATCCTAAGCGTGAGTAAAACTCACCCTTGAAGCGAGAGCCGATACCGAGCCGAAATCACCGAGTAACCACACGAACGTTCCCCGAATCCATTGCACGTTCCGGCGACACTCAAAACCGCTTCCAAAGCTTTGAACCTCCAATCAACCACAAAACCTCTATCAAATCACTATTCATCATCTTCAAGCTCAAAATCACTATTCATCCATAAACCCCAAATTTGGATTCTCAAACCCTAACTCTCCCAACCTTCCAATCGAACTTCAATCCGCTTTCCACCTTCATTGGGTTGCCTTCTAATCATCCCTAAACCATCACAATCATCCTCAAACCGAAATCCTTCCCCAAAACCCTCAATTTCGAAAATGGTGAATTGAGGGAGAGTGAGTTGATGATGATGATGATGTTGGTACCAAATCGAAGAGGAAGTAACGCTGAACGTTTTTCGTGTTGGAAGGAAGTCGTTTTGATGAGCCTTTGAACTCCATTTTTCCTCTTCTTCTCCTTCACCATTCTTTTCTTCTTTTTCCTTTCTCTCTTTTCTCTTCTCTGTCTCTTCTCTTTTTACTTTCTTTCCTTTCTTTAATTCTTTTCTTTCTTTCTTTTAATCACACACACACACACACACACACACACACACACACACACACAGATATATATATATATATATATATATATATATATATATATATATTTAATATATAAGTGGTAACGTGGTCAAATTACCATGTTGATCTTAATCTCTTATTTCGATTCCAAAACGTCATTGACCCGTATTATTCGGTTAACGATCCTGTGACAGCCAATAATTAATTTTAGCACTCAATTTTACCAATTAAGTACCAAATTAATTCAATTGGGTTAACATCCAAATAATTCGATTAATTATTTTGAGGGTGTTACATTCTCCCCAACTTGAAAGAATTTTGTCCTCAAAATTTCGTCAAGTCTTTCATTCGACTAACCGAGAATCGACATTCTCAGAAAGGTCTAAATTTGCGGGAAAACAGTCTTGAATTAACGAAATGAGTGTAGAAAATCTTCCTAAAGTTGGCACATCCATCTCCAAGTATGATCCACTACTACCTTGATACGAACTCTCTTGTTACAAATCTACACCAGAAACTCATCATTCGCCTACATAGGCTCGGCACCGCGTTTGAAAACACTTCCGAAGCTTCATTCCAATTATCCTCGTTTACTCCCCAAATTTGATTAATCTAAATCAAAGGGTTTAATACAAGACACTTGATAGACATACAGGTTGAAAATGAGATCCACAAATTGGTACTCCACGGTAGAGATAAGTACAAACATGATTTTCTCGAAGGGTGTAAACACGTTCTCAACAATTTTTCTAAAAATTACATAACAGTTCTCGTACACATTGACAATGTGACGGAAAAGTCATCTGTGAAACTTCTTGACTCGCCCCCAAGATTTCGAGATAAAACTTTTCAAAAAGATGGAATGAGGGTTTTACTAAAAACTTTGACTTTAAACGTAGAAATAAACCGTGGGGACATCAAATAAATTTGAAAACAATGAAAATCACCTCAGTTGTTCCCAAAACAACTATCAAACAGAACTTAGAGTTCCTTTTCCTCTATTGCAGGTTTTCACAAAAATGATTTTTCCAAACTATTATACCGCACGCCAAGCTTCACTTCGGAAATTTCAGTCACTTACAAGCAGATCCATCAATTAATCCTTTGATGGTTATTCGCAACGTGAAAACAGTCAGCAGTTACCTCACCTACATATTCGTATTCACGTTCGACTTGTCAAACAGAATCTCATAATACAATCTCATTCTTAACCTTCACAAAGGAGAGGTTAACAAACTAATACCTCACCACTAATACATCTGCTTTACATCTCTGTACATCTTGGTGGATCTAGGGTGTACAGAATATAAACTTCGGTGTGCTTCCTCTAACACTTGCCTTCTATTGTTCTCATCATCGGGCGCACAGATTCTACCGTTGAAACAACTGACTCCATCACTATCCATGGTAAAATCTGGAAATACCTTTTGTGATTGTAGCTTCACATCAACTTCTTGTGCTAAGCGTATAGAATCCCTTGACCCGTATTATTCGGTTAACGATCCAGTGACAGCCAATAATTAATTTTAGCACTCAATAATTTTACCAATTAAGTACCAAATTAATTCAATTGGGTTAACATCCAAATAATTCGATTAATTATTTTGAGGGTGTTATAGTATAAAACGTATATTTGAAGGGACGAAAAACAAAATTTTATTTTTATAGGGACTAAATTGAATCAAATATATATTTGCAATGGGTAAAAACAAAGTTTTATTTTTTTAGCTTATCAAAAAAAAATTATTTTTATAGAAGCTAAACTGGATTAAATGTATATATTTACAAAGTGAGAAATGACGGATAGTAAGAAAAGAAACGTAAGAATAAGGGAATAACAAAACAAGACATTTGGTGTGTAGTGTTAGTTGGTACCCTATAATTTAGCTTCTAGTATATTTCTTATATTTCTTACAAAAACTATTCTTACTAAATAACCGTGCTCTTAGCCTCTTACAAAGTTTTGTTTTGACCAAATCTATCTATATCTATACAAATGAAAATGTTGTTCTATGCTAATAATTTGATTTGTCGTCACTTAAACCTATCCACATCAGCTTAATTCTAATACTGTCTACATGGAAAAAAAAATTAAATGACATGGATGCCTAATAGGATGCCAACATTCAGAATTACTTTCAAAACACTTAAATAAATGAAAAAAAATATTGATTTTATTATAATAAATACATGATTTCAATCAAGAATGAAATTATTGCATTAATTATGGTCTTATTCAAATTTCAAAATGCAAAAGCTGTTATTTGACAGGTAAAAATAAACGGAAATAAATTTGAAATAGACTTTATTATAATAAATACATGATTTCAATAATATGAATTTAACATTGCACTAATTGCTATCATTAATAAAAATGCATAAAATTAGTAGAGACATAATGAAACGTATCATAAGTTGTCATCTAGCCTTCTCTTCTTTTTTTTCTTTGACAAGAACACACATTTTCTTTTCAAACCATTTTAAAAGAAATTATCAAAAACAAAAATTGTTCTGAGCTACTGGTTTCACTGTTGCAATAGATTCAATACAAACAACCTGAGTGCCATACCTATCTGGAAAAAAAACCTGAGTGCCATCCTAGCAGGTGTCGTGAAGATTCAATTTTACATGTCCATATCTCTCTCTTGGAACAATCTCTTCTCTCTATCTTCCTTCTTTTAGAATGATATTTGCAATGAAATATTTCTTTTATTGATTTCAGTTACCGTTGCACCAAAGCTTCAAGACTGCCAAGTATCAAGTGGTATGGATTCGATCGATTTCAATTAAATTCATATTATTTTGATAGAAGTTGGAGTAAATGATTTTCAGTTTTTATGTGTTATAGATGTGAGGCTTTTAATTTGTTATTGATTTGAATTAGTTTTTTTCATGCAGTAAGACAACACTGAAGCTCATTGTCACACTCATAACGGCCATGAAGAACTAGACAAAAGCCCATATGAAACATTTTAATAGGGGGTTGGCTATGAGTCTGGTTTGTTTCAACGTATGAAAAGTAGTAATGAATGATGAATTATTGGGACTTTTTTACATTTTTTGTTAGTGTGTTATTTCTTACTTTTATCCTCAATTTGATTCAAACTATCATGGGAATTGGTGGTATGATTATTCTTCTTTCGAAAATTTTTAATTGATTGAGCAGCAAGAATATATCAAGATTGTTTTCCAATTTTGGAGCAACAACAGAAGCAACAACAACTTTTAATTGATGTTGGCTTTATGGAGCCAAAACAATAAAAGATGAACAGTTACTGAGATCTCAGCGACTCGGGATAGATAGTGATCCTTATTGCACTACCCTATTTGCTTCAACACTCCTCGACTAAACAAGGTGAAAGATTTCCACTATATTTGATCTCAAGGTATCTTTCTTCTTAAAATAGACTATTATATGAAAATATTGATTTCTATGTTTTGAAGTTGACTTAGTAATTACTGCATATACCTAAGGTCTCGGGAGTTCATGATTACAATTTCTTTTATAAAGAACTAAGTGATTATGATTGAGTTGTATACTTTTTTTTTGTTCGGACCATCGCTGTATTCAACATTGAGTTATATACTTGTGTGCTTCTCATTTAGCCAATAATTTTCACATTTATATATAACTCTACTTTCAAATAGTTTTGACTCTCCGCCATTGTGATGAGTATACTTTTTTATTTGTATAATTGTGGCTTTTGCATATCTTTGTCATCTATATTTTATATAGACATGCAAATGTTGAATACTTTTTCGTTTTCAATTGTTATTTACAGAGATCTATTTTCACGAGAAATTGTGGGTTTAGTGACCTTCGTTTTCAATTGAATTAATTTTTTTCCTTCACACTACACAGGTGGGATAATTGGGAATATATTGTCTTTCTTGCCATTCAACAAAAGTTGATGAGAGCGATCAGATTCTTGCAAGTTAGTTACAACTAAATTTTCGCAGATTGAGAGCCACCGAATTCTTGCATAGCATGTGTCTAATTGGATACTTAATAATTAGAGATAATCATCTTAATTATTATTTTTTTTGAGATTCCACCACACTTAATTATTATTGTTTTAAAAAATATTATTTTTTATTTAAGTTAATAGGAAAATATATCTCGTGCATCGCACCGGTTACACAGCAGTGCTCTTAGCAAAGTTAAACATATATTTAAGCCAAAAAAATATGGAATCCTTTGTGAAAAAAAATATATCGAATTGAGTAGAGCAGGGTTTTGGTGTCCGGCTCGGTCGCTCGCTCGACACTCAGTCATGCTATCCGTTGTACTGGTATAGTATAAATAATAAATTCTACTGAAAACCTCTCGCGAACCAACGCAATCTGAACTCAACGGAAAACAAAAAAGCTCGCCGATAAACGTTCACGGAGGAAGGAAATCGCCGGAATCCACAGGTTTTCTTCCTTTTCCCCTAATTCTCTTTACTTTCTCCCGGTGCGGCCCTGTAGCGCCGCAATTTCTTGCCGCACCCTTTAACCGCGACCCTATGACTGAAGAGTAGCGGCGAGCCGCCACTTCCCGACGCGTTAGCACCGCTGTTGACAACAACTATGTGTAACATGTGTCTGCAATTTTATCTTTTAGTGGTCCAATACTAGATATGTCGTTGGCTTACTTTTGCTGAAATTGCATTGTGGATAATTAGCCGTGCTTTTCGGTTAATGACGAATAAGTTCGAAACACTTATCAATCAAGAAAATACATAGAATATAACGGATTTGGAGAATATAGAGATTGACTTTTGGATTCTAAAAATTCTTGACTAACTGTATGATGGCAGCAATTTGTTTATATTTATAATGTTAAATTACTGTTATTCTCTTAATCCTGTGTTGTTCATTGCTTTTGTTTTGTTTGAATTTTAAAGAATCTCAATTCTCAAAGGGATAAACAGATAGGGTTTTGTTGCCTGAAGATTTAAGTAACAATGACTATATCTGGGTTGAGTGGTAGTCTCTCAACATGCCCCAATTTACCTCCCGGTTGCCTGGAACCACGGCGCGCTCAGGTCACACCCTTTTCTGCGGCTGGTAAACGTAAGCAAGTGACATGGTTTCCCGGAGTTGAAAGGTATGTACCCTATTGTAAGGTTTATGCTATGTTGATATTGAGTGGTAAATAATTCGTTACTTTCCTCACCTTGTCACTTGACAGATCAATTCTTTCATCTCTTAGATTAAAATGCAATAGGCGACAAGTTCAATTGGTTAGAAGTGCCATGGATGCTTCATATGGTGATTTCTCAAATGATTCTGCTGGTAACTTTTCTTTGTTGATGAAGCTCAATTACTATATATTGTTTTTATGGGAGTTTTTATTGTAAGGGCATGATCTTGGAAATCTGGTATGTACGTTAGATGGTACATTTTTTGGAAACAATAGGTTGTGGAAAATTAAAACTAAACTTGAAAATGGTGTGATCATCATCAGTGATGTTTGGTTCTTTCTTGGAGGCTAGAGCTTGGAATTTTCCTGTGTTATTATTCCTCATTGGTTTGTGAAGTTGGATCCATCTCTTCCTTTTCATGATTACTTAAGCACATCATTTCTAGCTCTTGGTGTGTCTGAGAAGATGAACTAAAATATTATGACAATAGAGTGATACCTTACAAGCCAGAGAGGCTAGGTGGCTTTACCATCAGGAGCTCAAGGCGAAATTGTTTTTCAGATTGTTTCTTTTTTCTTGGCGCAAAGGATGGTGTACATAACTGTTATTTTTTTCCAGTTAAGCAACTCCTTTATGGGTGACAGATAGTGCCTTATTATTTTGCTAGGATGACTATTACCCTCCTTCACCAAACTTAGGAGTTAGAAATAGACCTTCTCATGATAAGTTTTCACATGTGGCCCTGTTTTGTGAAAATTTGGGTCCATCTCTCTCTTGGTATTTATTCATACATTTTGATAGAACCCACTTATTTGATGTCTTTAGAGAGAATATGGACCCAAATTCACAGGACTTGTCTTGTACAGATTAAAACACTAGATGATCCATTTTCCCCTCCCCCAACCCTTTGTTTTTGTTGAAATCTGTCAAACATGTTTACTTCCATGTCTAAGGAGGATCCTCTCTGTATTGCATTCACAATAACCAGTGGTTTAGTACCTCTGTAAATTATTTTGAACCTTGTGCATATGATACATGAATCCCCTTATATAAAACCAACAATAAATTGCTTAACTTATCATTTCACTGCTCCTTTGCTACAAATGCAGCTATTTTCCCAAGAATTAGTGTGAAGGACCCATATAAACGGCTTGGAATAAGCAAGGAAGCTTCTGAAGAAGAAATTCAATCAGCTAGGAACTTCCTGATTCAAAAGTATGCAGGGCACAAGCCAAGTGTAGATTCAATTGAGTCGGCACATGACAAAATAATCATGCAGAAGTTCTACGAGCGGAGAAGCCCAAAAATTGACTATAGGAAAAAGATGAGGGAAGTAAATCAATCCCGATTTGTTCAGGCTGTTAGAGGCAGATTTCAGACTCCATCCACAAAATTCATTATAAAAACTTCACTGGCTTTTTTATTACTTGGAGTTCTGACTGTTCTCTTTCCTACTGAGGAAGGTCCAACACTTCAGGTAGCACTGTCTCTGATCGCTACATTGTATTTTGTACATGATCGGCTGAAGAGCAAGATACGAGCTTTTCTTTATGGGTACGTAAACAGTGATTTTTCCCATTCCTCTAAATATGTTAAGCATATACTTCACTTGACATTATTCTCTTCTAGACCATGATTTAAGTAACATTTTTCATTTCGATAGCATCACTGAATCCCATGATATGACATTCTGATATGAATATCAATCTGCATTCTGCTCTTCTCCCTTGTAAAATTTCATACATTTATGAATTTTTTCCTCATCTCATAAGATTCTCCTTATATATATTGGTGCTTTGGTGCAGGGCAGGATCATTTGCTTTTTCGTGGCTGTTGGGAACCTTTTTGATGGTGTCTGTAATTCCTCCTATTCCTATAATCAAGGGGCCAAGGGCATTTGAAGTAATCACATCATTGATAACATATGTTTTATTATGGGTTTCATCGACTTATCTTAGGTGAAGGCTAATGCTATGTATCCCAATTTGACTACTTGGTTTTCTAGCACAAGACCAGATTTTGCGGTGGAAGTTCACAAAATGTTATGGCTTACCTTATTTGTATGTCAAATTGTAGCCTTTTTTTGAGGAAAAAAAATGTTAGATATACCTAATTATGTTGAATCGGATTTTTTTTTTCGTCATTTTTGACGGAGCATACATATTACAATTTTAAAGGCTTGGCAATGTTTGCAGTTGTTGCATTTGGTGTTTAACTTCCAAACTTATATCACGCAGGTCCTTATTTTGACATGAGTATGACCACAACTTTTCTTATTGTCTGTAATTTTATTTTATGTATAAACTGTTAAAATATAATTATAGACTACTTTGTGTACACAAATTAAAACGCGGAATTCTCTTGCTTAATTGAGTTAGACTTTTACTTACATGATTTTTATAAATATTCACAGGTTCTGGTACGACTCTTCGTCTATTAGAAATGTTGGAAAATACTAAAATAATATTATATAAAAAAGAAAATACTAAAATATTTCTCTTGTGATTAAGATTCATAGGGAGAAAAGCAGAGTAAGAAGAACAGAATATAACCAAGCTTCCTAACGTGAAAATTTCTCTCAACTTGAAGAAAAAAAATCAGATCCTATTATCAAAACAAAAAATTGTCTCTACTATGAAGTATGATTTACAATGGCTATAAGAGAATTCACTTATTGGACAATCTTAATATATACGCTCTTGAAATGGCCATAATAACCTTTGGAGTGATCTTCATTTCAATGATTCGTTTTGTTGAGCCTCAAACTTTCATGGTGAAAGATTCGATTCATGCCATTTTAAGGGACAACAATTTCTTCTCATACCTAACAATTAAAGCATGCATTATCAACACAAATTAGAAGTATGACAAAATCACCATTGGTATACTTCTTTACAAAAACAAAATAGTTGGTGTGGGATTTGTAGAAATTGTGTGCTGTTTGTAAAGTCTTTTATTAGTTAGTTTGCAATAATTCACCAAAAAAAGTTAGTTTGCAATAGCTCATTGCATTGAGTTCTATATATACCAGTGTGATATAACTTTCCATATCAATGAAATCATTTTCATGAATTCACATTTCATCTTTCTCTCAAGATTCAATAGGATGAAATTAGCTTGCACTGAATAAAAGAAATGTCTTAAAGGCATTCTGTCTATAGATATGTTCTGCCTTAGGTCTGGTCAGTATATACAAAACGTGGTATATGTCATGGAGTCATAACTAACTCATAAAGGAAGAAATACAACAAATCAGGCCAAAGTCATTGTATCATGCACCTCATCATATGCAACTATATAATATAATTGATCATATGAAACTCCTGCCTGTGTCGTCGTGGCACTCAGATAGCCATAAGTCCATTTGTTCTTGAATCTTTTGCCTTACTTTGTGAACTGCATCAGGGGAACTGCAGTTCTTCTCATTACCTGAAAATAAAAAATTCACAACCGGATTGTTGGTTGATATATTACAATCATGTATGTAACAAGCGACTAGCACATTTGTATCAAGCTAGCATGACAATGACTTCACATTGAGTCATCATTGATCACATACACCCTCTGGTCCTATACATAGACTAGATACATCAGTTATTCAATAAACCTAAAACTACATTTTTCTCTTATATATGAGACCAGAGGGAGTAATTTGCATGCTTTTTTCAATCTAATATTATTATTATTATTATTATTACTACTATTATTAAGTTTTATCCTAGTTTTTGTAACCATGAGATGTGTTTGTTGTGATCATGCAACTGAGACACTATTAGGATATAGAATAAAGGGGAATTGAACTAGTTAAGAGTTGTTAGAGTCAGCTATGGTTGTTATGGCTGTTAGTGTTTGTTAGAGTTAGTTATGTTTCTTAGGTTGTTAGTATGTTAGTTAGGAAGGTTATTGATCCTATCCCTTTTATCCCTTGTATAGGAAGCCTATAAACAAAGACTTCCATTCCCTTTGAAAGGATCTTTGATCATACCTAAAGTTTAGTCGTGACCGGGTGAGACCGGAGGGTGGGGAGCCTTATCTCTCCAATTGTATTCATTTCATGCCATATCAATAATATCCCATTTTCATTCCTTTTCCGATTCTTTATTGCGTCAAATTCCTATTTTCCTAGCGATCGTTAGGTTGGTAACCTAACAATTGGTCCGACCTGCCGGATCTTCGAAAGGAAGCCAGTGATGTCGAAGGTGATGGAGCGACCAATGTTCCAAGAAGGAGATGATGGTCATTGGTGGGTACTCTGTATGGACAGATATTTCAAGACAATGGGAACCCGTGAGGAAGATAAGTTGATAGAGGCTCGTAAGGCTATGCGGGGTTTTGGCCGTGCATGGTGTTTTTGGTGGATTCACCGCCACCCGGTGGCGGATTGGGAATCATTCACAGGGAACATTTCTTTGGTATTTTAAGTCAGAATTTAGAGACACACTTCCTTATGATAAAGACGGGAAGCTGCGTCAAGAACTAGAGGAGGACGATGAAGTTCTTGACTACCCCGTGACGATTTTCTTGAAAGGTGAGTCAGCCAAATGGTGGTCTTCGCGGAAGCAGACCGACCAGAATGTTACATGGAGCACTTTTCAAAAGGCTTTCGTTGAGGAATTCATACCAAAATATGGGACTAAGAGGCTCAATGAGACAAGTGAGAAGTTGATGAACCTTATTCTTGAATCTACCAAAAATAAAGATGTTGCTGAAGATGGTGACAGTTCATGCAACAAGGAACTAGGGCACTAGGCGCTTTCAAGAACGGCGTGACGTGCGAGAAAGGGGGTACCAAGAAAATGCTGAAACATGCATTGAAGAAGCAGAATTCTGGTGGCAACCAAAAAAATGCAGAGGCTGCAACCCATGTGGTCAAGAGGAGTGTCAAAAGGATATGCTTTTCCCAAGAATTCTCCTTTGTTTTCTCATCACATCAACTTGAAAACATTTATGAAGGAGACAATCACCAAGAATCTTGTTTCCTGGAGGAGAAATTTTGTTCTCATGTACCAGCAAGGGCTCACTATTGGCATAACCTGAAGCTAGCTGAAACAGAATTTGGTTCATCAAGCTCCCAACAGTGGGATGAGGGGAATTTTTTTTTAATTTAATTTTTTTCTTAGCAACCATTGAACAAAAAGGATCAAGAATACTTCAACCTTGAGGACAAGGTTGTTTTGAAGAGGGGTGTAGTGTTAGGATATAGAATAAAGGGGAATTGAACTAGTTAAGAGTTGTTAGAGTCAGCTATGGTTGTTATGGCTGTTAGTGTTTGTTAGAGTTAGTTATGTTTCTTAGGTTGTTAGTATGTTAGTTAGGAAGGTTGTTAGTATGTTAGTTAGGAAGGTTATTGATCCTATCCCTTTTATCCCTTGTATAGGAAGCCTATAAATAAAGGCTTCCATTCCCTTTGAAAGGATCTTTGATCATACCTAAAGTTTAGTCGTGACCGGGTGAGGCCGGAGGGTGGGGAGCCTTATCTCTCCAATTGTATTCATTTCATACCATATCAATAATATCCCATTTTCATTCCTTTTCCGATTCTTTATTGCGTCAAATTCCTATTTTTCTAGCGATCGTTAGGTTGGTAACCTAACAGACACTAATATGTAATAACGGATGACAATATGAAGTTAACTCCAGCAAAATTGCAGGTTATAAATTGGCAGTCTAAAACATTTCAGAATGACAATAATTGAGGTGTAGATGTTACACATACCTTCAGGGATCAAAGGAGCTTGAGGACACCCTCGCAAATCAGTACAATGGCCGCAGTTATAACACGTGATAGTGAAGGAAGGCACTGAAAGGTTTAAAGTCAATAAACGGCAGCCAATGAACATACATATAACAGAATGTTACTGTTATATAACAGAATGTTACTGTTTAAATTGACAGAAAAAGTAAATGGCTAACTCACTATCAGGTGACGAAATTTGTTTGGAAGCATGACGCCAAGGATCTTGTGAGCCATTTGTAAATATTATTTTTGTACCTGTCCATACACATCTCATTAAGAGATAAATTAAATCAGATCAAATTTAAGATGATTCAATAAATGTTTATTCAGAGTAAAACCATAAAAGAAACGTAAAATATGCAGCACACTGTTTATAAATTTTTACATATATCATGAAAAAGAGAGTAAAATAAGGCATAGGTAAGTTTTCAGACCAGCAATTTTTGTGCCTCCATAGTATAAATTAGTTTCATCAACTTCAGGAAAGATACCCTCTCCAAAGACATATTTGCAGAGGTCCAAATGGTATCTGCAATGTATGAGGGACCATTTTGTACAAGTTAACAAAATCACAAAGAAAAAATAAAATAAAACGAATATGTATAAAAGAATCCTGTTAACAAAGGAGTATATTAAACAAACAGTAGAGATCAGGAACTTGCTTTGTGTCGATTTTTGAGGAACGCATGCTATCATTTGAGGGAGCCACCTGAAAGTACGCAACTTCAGTGCAAACTTGAAACCACCATAATCGAGAAGAACTGTCTTCGCCGATTGCAGTTTTTTTCAAAAACTCCTGGTCATAAATTTTTACATTGACACCAAAGGTTTCAACGTAGTACTCTTTGACATATTTGGCATAAGCATCCTGCATATTGAATATTAATATTAATATAAATATTAAATAAAAAGAAAGCTCCCTTGAGCAGTTTCATTATATTCTGGAAAAGGAGCTAGATTGAAAGGCATACCACCAAATCCTCACCGGCCTTCTTTGCTTCAACCATAGGCTTGCATAATTTATCTGGATTTCCATATTGAAACTGTAACATTCAAAGAACCAGGAATTACAATTTGGAAGGAATAGCATAATAAATTTGAATACAAAGAATTGCAATGCATAAGAAAATGGCTACAATCATATTAATTACCGCTATAGCAGCAGCGTCAGCCAGAAAATACATGAAGTCTCCATCAACTTCAAGCTGCAAAATAGCGTAAATCAACACAAGAATCGAACTGGAAAGTCTGGTAGGGAACATGACTCATTTTATGGGGCAAACCATAATAAACTTTTGCAAGGAAAGAGTAGCAGAGAAACAAAGCATACATCATCTGCATTAAAAGATGCCCTCAGAGACCTTCCATTGGTTGCAAGTTTTTCTTCAATGAGTTGATTAGTTTCTTGTAATACTGATTTACACTCAGCACCTGCTGACTCACCAATCTGCGCACAAAGACAAAACTCAAACTCGAAATTTTACTGAAATGCATAAGAGGGAGCTTTGAGCTGTTTTTTTATAGCATCAAGACTAAAAAAGAAAAAGATGGATAAGTAAAAAAATATTTACCTGTTGATCAAATTCAGTAAAGTTATAAACAGAAAGAACAACTGCAGAACTTGCAAGACTTCCACATGTTAAATGGGGAAATTTAAGACGGAACCATGCACTGAGTGCTCCAGAATATGAGCCACCAAAAACGAACCAGGGATTTTCAACTTCGCTTCTATTGAGTTTTACATTTAAAGTGTCCTACATGAAAATTACGGAAGAGATTATTTGAAAATTCGACATTTGCCATCATAAAAACCAGAAGTGATGCAAAATAAAAAACACAGTAGGAGGAAATACAACAAATTGACAGCTAGAAAATACAAAGAACTATTAACACAAACCAACTACAAAGTTGTTTTGAAGCTTGCCTGATAATACTGACGAAAAACAGCCAAATCAAAGAGTGCCTGCTTGGATGAAAGAAATTTCAAATTTTCTGTCGCCAACGAATCAAATGGGGAACTCTTTCCATAATAGCGATGTTCAAGGGAAACCACAGCTGCTCCAAACTTCTTTGCCAGTACCTATATATAAAACAAAGCATGGAAGTTTATTTATACACAAATTTATTCCATCACAAAACCCATATCATTCTTTTATTGGCTAAAAGATAAAAGCAAAAGTCAGTCTTGTTGGTCACAACAGCAGATACGGCTGGTGCTTGTGCCAAAACATATGATCTTTACTTTAATAAAGGAATGTTTGGACGAGCTTATATGACTTATGAAAAAGTACTTGACTTCTGTCCATAAGCTGTTTCACCTTATTTTTAAGCTACCCAAAAGCTTATGCAGAGTTACTTCACATTTCCTTTTCAATCGTAGAAACATCTTGTACATAAGAACTTGTATGATTATTGAATAAATGTTTAATTAATCTGTTCACACAAACGCTTCCTAATTGGTATCGAGAGTTGAATGTAGACATATCAACAAGTAAAAAGCCATCAGAGAACTGCAAGTTATAAATTTGGAAGAAGAATTGCAAGCAACTTACACCCATATAATCATTTGCTATCCCATTGCATGTACCTTCTCCACCTATTACCAAAAAAATTGGTCCATCTGGAATCCGGAAATAGTCAAGGAATTCGTAGTAACGTTGCTGGAATTGACGGTGATCCTGCAGTGCAACAACAAAATATGTACAATCATTAAGTAGTAAATGACATAAACAATTAGACTCTTTAATATATAGTAAATATAGTAACATAACATTGGCTCTGTTGTTGCGTTAAAAGTAGCATATAGTGAATAAACTAGCTAATAGTGGATAAGCTAACATATGAATTTGTAGTGGTTAGTTGATAGCAGCTAAACTTGTAGATTGAATTTAAACTTATAAATATAAAATAACATAAATAGACATTTTTAATTAAAGAGAGAAGTCATTCATTTAACGGGGATAAATAGAGAAATTAATTAAAATAATAAGAGCAAAAAAGAAAGGAAAAATGAAACGACATAATTTATAAACTACCTTCAAGTAGTTTAATCTATAAGCTAAAAAGCTACTTGATCTATATACTACCTTAGTGTAATCTATAAGCTTAAAAGCTGCTTCAAGTAGCTTCTGAAAAAGCTAATGAAATGCTAAAAACTAATAGTCAAATACTTCTATTTTGCTTCTAAGACCTTATCCACTATAATCTAGTGGTTTCTCATTGCCAAACAAACCACAATGAATTAACCGATCTCTTCTATTGAACTTATAAAACGTCCTGTCTTGTAGCTAAAATTAATTCTAAACCATAGTTATAAATAATATCAAGGGTTGGTAATAACTACTACTATATGCATGTATGTGAAACATGCAAAGTTAATTAGTAGTTCTAATTTCCATTCTGATAGAGAAAGAGGGAGGAAGGGAATTACATAGGGAGAGAAGTGATCGAGTGTCTGATTGAACCAGAGCTCCTGATTGGTGAGGGATTTACCCTGAGACAATTTATTGAGCAGCGTACGAGGTGGAGCAAACGCAACAACCGTCGCCGCGAAAGACAGGAACAGGAACAACAACGTCGATGGCGCTGTCGCTGGCCATCCCCGCCTCATCGTTGTTTCTTGCAATCTCACGATCCGGTTTCCCTTTCCCCCTTCAAAATGGAATTTTGAGTCTACAAATTGCAATGCAATCTCACGCTTCAGCACAAAATTTGCGGATGTTAATGCTAATAGTCCAAGAAATTATGAAAAGGATTATCGAAAGGAAAGAAATTATGAAAAGAGGAGATGCGTAACGAATCTAACGATCTCAAGTTTTTCATTTTTCAGACGCATTTTTTGTATTTCAATAACCGTGCCTACTAAAAAAAATGAGAATGGTGTTGCTTACTTGCTTAGCGTGGTAACTTTTTTTAGGCTTAATTGCAGTTTTGGTCCCCCTATTATGACCAACTCACGATTTTGGTCCCTAAAGTTTTAATTTGGCGATTTTGGTCCCCCTATTTTCCCAATTTGAAAAATCAAGGTCCCCCACCCCAATTTTGACTCAGTTTGACTGACTCATCCTACGTGGCAGCCCACGTGGACTGCCACGTAGGCACACCCCCCCCACCCCACCCCCCCCCCACCCTTCTTCTTCCTCGTGAACCCCCCTCCCCCCCACCACCGACCCCACCCCACCCCACCCCCCCCCCACCACCGACCCCACCCCACCCCCCACCACCGATTCCCCTCGTCCCCTCCCCCCTCCACTGTTCCCCTCCCCTTCGCACCTCCCCCCTCCCCTTCGCCCCCCTCCCCTTCGCACCTCCCCCTCCCCTTCGCCTCTCCTCCCCTTCGCCCCCCTCCCCTCCCCTTCGCACCTCCCCCTCCCCTTCGCCTCTCCTCCCCTTCGCCCCTCCCCCTCCCCTTCGCACCTCCCCCTCCCCTTCGCCTCTCCTCCCCTTCGCCCCTCCCCCTCCCCTTCGCCTCTCCTCCCCTTCGCCCCTCCTCCCCTTCGCCTCTCCTCCGTTCTCTCTCTGCGTCTCTCTCTCTCTCTCTCACTCTCCCAGATCGCAGATTTGCGATCCTCTCCTCTCCCCGTCGCGTCGGTCGCTCTCGGTGGTGGGGTGGGGTGGGGTGGGATGGGGGTGGGGTGGTTCGGTGGTGGGGTGGGGTGGGGTGGGATGGGGGTGGGGTGGTTCGGTGGTGGGGTGGGTCGGTGGTGGTTTGGGGTGGGGGGGTGGGGTGGGTCGGTGGTGGTTTGGGGTGGGGGGTGGGGTGGGGTGGGGGGTGGGGGGGGTGGGGTGGGGTGGGGTGGGGGGGTGGGGGGGTGGGGGGGTGGGGTGGGGGGGTGTGCCTACGTGGCAGTCCACGTGGGCTGCCACGTAGGATAAGTCAGTCAACTGAGTCAAAATTGGGGTGGGGGACCTTGATTTTTCAAATTGGGAAAATAGGGGGACCAAAATCGCCAAATTAAAACTTTAGGGACCAAAATCGTGAGTTGGTCATAATAGGGGGACCAAAACTGCAATTAAGCCCTTTTTTTATTTAAGTTATAAATAAATAAATAAATAAATAAATAAATAATCTTCGTGTACCAGCATGGTAACTTTTCTTTTACCGGTTAAAGTTGTTGATTGATCGGTTTGGATGAAATGATAAATAAATATCACACATAGTAAGACAGCTCAGTTGTGCCAAAATCGTTAGATTGGAAACAAGACAACTAAAATCTAAAAACTCCACACCACTAGCATCAGCCAAGAGGTGTGCATGAAGCTCTGGAGGAGGAGACTGAAATTCAATCTATTGAAGCACGCCATTAGCACCCAACTTTGCAAGACAGTCCGCACAAGCATTACCCTCCCGGAGGGTGTGGCGTTACACAACTATTCAATCTCGATTCAACAGGTCCGCAATAGTCTGAATAATGGGAGCATAAACATGCCACATATTGATAGGCGGGGTCACCAATTGAATAACATTCAATGAATCTGAGTAGCAAGTCAAACCCTGGTATCCTTTTCTCCAAGCAAGAGACAAACCATTATACAAGGCCAAAAGTTCTGCCTGCCAGCAGGTTGTTTGCATGACCAATACTCTCAGCAAAACCAAATATCCAGTTTCCATCATTATCACGAAAGATCGATCCCTCCAAACCCAGCTGGGCCAGGATTACCAATACTGCCACTATCAACATTAAGGACTATATCATTATCTCTCATAGGATGCCACTTAACCATTCTAGGCATTGCTTGGTTGGTTGTTGCAACATTAAAACAATTAGCGATAAGATCAGAGAGGTGAGTAATACGCAATCTTACTTGATAAGGAGGAATAAATTCATTCACGATACACTTCGAATTGCGAGATCTCCAACGCCACCATATCGCAGCTAAGAAAATGTGAGGATTTGATGCCTCTATGCTCGAGCGAAGCCAAGTAACAGGGTCACCAGAATGATAGAAAGAATCTGAATGAAAACCAAGAGCTAACCACATGTTTTTTGCATCTATGCAGTCACGCAAACAATGAATCACAGACTCAATCGCACTCCCACAACACTGACAAATCGGAGAATCCTTCATTCCTCTATGATGGAGCATAGACATCGTTGGTATAGCATTATGGCAAGCTGTCCATATATCAAAAAAATCATTAGATTGGATATCATGTCCGACCTGGTAATTGTGTGTGTGTGTGTGAGTTTCAAGCGAAACTTAGCACTTCGTCTACATAAAAAAAATACCACATATTATAAATATGAAACATTAGAGTAATTATACCTAAATTTTATTTTCTTTTTGTTTCATTTTTTTTCTCAGTAGGAGTTCTCAGTTTATCTAAAAGTATAGTGAGAGCTCGTTTTTGCATTTGAAGATTTTTCCCAATACAAATTTATCTCTCAACTAGTAGGATACCCGTGCATACGCACAGGTGCTGTCGTGTTCTTTTTTAAATGAACTTAGACAGTATTTAAATAGTCTGAACATTACCCCATGAAAATAAAGACAAATTTAAAGTAGATAAAAAAGGAGTTTCAACTAAAAAATAGATAAATATTAAAATCTAAAAATGTAAAAGTATCATTTGAAAACAATCTGTGCATTTATCCCGTGTTTTATATCAGTGTTGTTATCTCGTGTTTTTTTATATATCAGTGTAGCTATTCCGTGTTTTTATATATATCATTGCAATTATCCCCGTATTTTTTTATATATCAGTACAGTTATCCCGTGTTTTTTTATATATTAGTGCAGTTATCTCGTAGTTTTAATTGATTATTTTAGTTGATTAGTAGATTATAGTAGAAAGTAAAAGAGTGATAGCAGATTATCAATAAGAAATATTTGTTTTAAATATTAATCCGTAGTTTAAATAGTCATTAAATCTTCTTGTCTTTTAGATAGTAGGTTTATAGTGGTCTTCAAATATTAATCTTGTGTTTTTATATATATATATATCAGTGCAGTTATCTCGTATTTTTTTATATATCATTGCAGTTATCTCGTAGTTTCAATTGATTATTTTAGTTGATTAGTAGATTATAGTAGATAGTAAAAGATAGATAGCAGATTATCAATAAGAGATGATAGTAGATTATCAATAAGAGTGTAAACAGATTTCGGGGAGAAAAATTAAAATTTTCAAGTGATAATTTTTTCCAAAAAGGTGATAGTTTTTTTCTTTTGTTTTTTAGTGTGACTCATTTACATTTTTATAGGTAATTTTAGTAGAGTAGTGTTTGTATAAATTTAGTTAAAAAAACTAAAGTGAAGTAATAAGAGAAAGAGAATAATTGTTTATGGGAAAAATAAAAGTAAAGTAAAAAGAAAAAAAGAGTGTAAGAGAATAGTGAAAAGGAGGAAAGAGAGTGTAAGAAGAAAGAGAAAAAAGGAAGAAAGAGAGTGTAAGAAGAAAAAGAAAGAAATAGAGGGTAATGACATTCTTACCCTTAAATTAGACGTTTTTACCCTTAAATTAAGAGATCCAAATTGATAATTTCATAGGAGGTTTGTTTGTATAAATAAATAAATAGATATTAAATTTCATAAGAGGTTTGTTTGTATAAATAGATATTAGATTGGGAAGGTCAACGTCGCAGAGTATCAGCTCCGTTCTTGATATTTTATGGACCCTAAGCAAATCGTGAGAAAATGGGCCAGTCATAGTGTAGTTTTTTTTTAGGGCCCTTTTTTTTACTTAAATTTATTTGTTATAACACTAAGGGTTTTTTTTTTGTACCCCCACCACCTCCCTATCTACCCCCATCGACCCTGCAAAAAGACGCAATTGCCCTTCACAAAAATTAAAAATCCCGAACGTATCCTGATTTCAATTTTTTTTTTTGGAAATCGGATTTAGGTAAATCCGATTTCCACTAAAAAATTTAAAAAATTTAAATCGGATTTAGGTAAATCCGATTGCCACTAAAAAATTTAAAAAAATAAAATCAGATTTATTTAAGATGGGGTAGATCCGCTTTGAAAAATAACAAATCGGATTTACCTTAATTGGGGGTAAATCCGATTTGTTATTTTTAAAAGCGGATCTACCCCCATATAAGGTAAATCCGCTTTTAAAAATAACCAAAGCGGATTTACCTTATGTGGGGGTAAATCCGCTTTGTTAACCTAATTAATAAATAACTCAGTTAAAATTTTAGATACAAATTTCGACCGTCTTTTGGTTCTGTTTAGTGTGTGGTTCGTTAACACGTGACGATATTGTACGTCGGGAGAATAATTTAGGCTAAAAAATCAGTTTTCGGGCAACCTACTCAAATTGTAATGAAACCGCATTCTTTAAATCGGAAAAATATCAAGGATCAATACTCCTCAAGAAGGGACTTCTTTTAGGACTGGGGACCTCAAAATCCCAAATTCCATCGTTTACTATTTTATATTAATTTTTTTAATTTTTCATAATCTCCAAAAAATCTGAAAAAATTTGCATAACCTTATTTTGGTTTTATTAGATTTTTAGTGGTGTTTTTATAATTTTTGGATTAGTTTTGGCTGTTTAACGGATTTTTAGTAGCATTTTATAACCTTTTTTAAAAAATTAAATAAAAAACAATTTTTTTTAATAACAAAATCGGATTTACCTTAGGTGGGATAAATCCGATTTTCTTTTTTTAGGGAAATCGGATTTACCTTAGGTGGGATAAATCCGATTTTCTCTTTTTTTAGGGAAATCGGATTTATGTGCCCACCAGGTAAATCCGATTTCCAAAATAACAAAGCGGATTTACCTTCAGCTAAGGTAAATCCGCTTTGTTATTTTTGAAATCGGATTTACCCCCATCTGAGGTAAATCCGACTTTAAAAATAACAAAGCGGATTTACCTTAGATGAAGGTAAATCCGAGCGAATTGTAAGTTGGGCAGGGGTATTTTCGGGTTTTAGCAATTTGATGGGGGTAGATGGGAGTTGATGGGGGTACAAAAAAAAAAGGCCTAACACTAATATAATTTAAGTTTAGCATAAAAAAATTTGGACTCCCTACAAACTTGGACCCTAGACGGCCGCACCCTAAGCCCATGGGCGGCCCAGCAGAGATAATTTGTTATGAAACACAAATTATATCTCTCAACGTGGTAACGTTGCTTTGGCAAACCAAATCATTACGGATTGTCATTCTTTCTAGTTCTGTTAGTCATCACATTTGTTATTTTGGTTTATTTTAGACTTCCTTTGGTTTAGGTCATTTCTAATGGCATCATATCATACTGGATTGTTTCCGGTGGCGGACCCAGGGGGTTAAGGGGTGCAAAAATCTACTATAGATTTATACAAATTTACTGCATACGATTTTACCAATACCCCTATTCTATCTAAAAGACACCTCAAATTTTTGAGGGTAAAAATGTCATTACACTCTATTTTTTCATTTATTTTCTCTTTATTCTTACACTCTCTTTCTTACTTTTCACTTTTCTCTTACACTCGCTTTCTTCATTTTTTCTCATTTTTCTTACACTCTCTTTCCTCATTTTCACTTTTCTTTTACACTCTCTTTCTTTTTTTTTCTTTTTACTTTACTTTTCCCATAAATAATTATTTTCTTTCTCTTATCACTTCACTTTAATTCTTTTAACTAAATTTCTAAATTTATACAAACACTACTTTAATTAAAAATTTTGAATACTACTACTATAAACCTACTATCTAAAAAACAAGAAGACTTAATGACTATTTAAATTAGTAATTAATATTTAAAACAAATATCTCTTATTGATAATCTAATATCTAACTTTTATTATCTACTATAATCTACTAATCAACTAAAATAATCAATTGAAACTACGAGATAACTGCACTGATAAATAATAAACACGGGATAACTGCAGTGATATATAAAAAAACACGGGATTAATATTTACCATTGATATTTATAATTTTTTTTGACAACTTATAATTAATATTTACCATTGATAATTATAATTTTGGAAAACTACTATAAAACTACTATCTAAAAAAACACGTGATAACTGCAATCTACTATCTACTATCTACTATAGATTTATACAAATTCACCACATATGGTTTTACCAATACCCCCATTCTATCTAAAAGACATCTCAAACTTTTGAGGGTAAAAATGTCATTACACTCCATTTTTTCTTTTATTTTCTCTTTATTCTTACACTCTCTTTCTTACTTTTCATTTTTCTCTTACACTCTCTTTATTCCTTTTTTCTCTTTTTTCTTACACTCTCTTTCCTCCTTTTCACTTTTCTTTTACACTCTCTTTCTTCTTTTTTTTCTTTTTACTTTACTTTTCCCATCAATAATTATTCTCTTTCTCTTATCGCTTCACTTTAATTCTTTTAACTAAATTTCTAAATTTATACAAACACTACTTTAATTAAAACATTTGAATACTACTACTATAAACCTACTATCTAAAAAACAAGAAGACTTAATGACTATTTAAATTAGTAATTAATATTTAAAACAAATATCTATTATTGATAATCTAATATCTAACTTTTATTATCTACTATAATCTGCTAATCAACTAAAATAATCAATTGAAACTACGAGATAACTGCACTGATAAATAAAAAACACGGGATAACTGCAGTGATATATAAAAAAACACGGGATTAATATTTACCATTGATATTTATAATATTTTTGACAATTTATAATTAATATTTACCATTGACAATTATAATTTTGGAAAACTACTATAAAACTACTATCTTAAAAAACACGTGATAACTGCAATAATCTACTATAATCTACTAATCAACTCAAATAACCTAATATAAAAACACGGGATAACTGCAATAATCTACTATAATCTACTAATCAACTCAAATAATCAATTGAAACTATCAGATAACTGCAATGATATATAAAAACACACAGGATAACTACACAAATATATAAAAGACACGGGATTAATATTTGTCATTGATAATTAAATTTTTTGAAGACTTTTATAAACCTACTATCTAAAAAACAATAATATTTAATGACTATTTAAACTACTGATTAATATTTAAAATAAATATTTCTTATTGATAATCTACTATCTCTCTTTTACTATCTACTATAATCTATTAATCAACTAAAATAATTAATTGAAACTACGAGATAACTGCACTGATATATAAAAAAACACGAGATTAATATTTTTCATTGATAATTAAAAGTTTTGAAACCTACTACTACAAACCTACTATCTAAAAAATAAGCAGACTTAATGACTAAGGGTATGTTTGGGAGGGGGATTTGGGAGGGTTTTGGAGGGGAGGGGTTTGGAGGGCTTGGTCTATATTTTAATATCTATTTGAGATTTTAAAAAAAAAAAATTTTAAAATTGGGGAAGGGGGAAATTTTTATTAATCAAAGTGGTACTAATGACCTTTTTACAACTGTCCCCGGGGGGATTTGAACTCAGCACCTTGAGGATACAAGACTAGCTCTTACCACTGAGCTAGCACCTCAAGTGTGATTTTAAAAAATTAAAAGAATAACATGATAGATAATGATAAAACATTGTTAACAACACTTCATTTTTGTTTAGAAACATTTTATAGCTTCATCAATTTAGAATTGAAAATCAAGCCCTCCCCTCCTAAACCCTCCATCCGAACATACCCTTAAGGTATCGGTGCTAATATTATTTTTCTAGGGGGTTCAGCCCGAACCCCTGAAATACATGTAGGTCCGCCACTGAGTGTTTCCATATTTATTTTTCTTTAGCTTCTTTCAACAAGGAGTCAATTATATTTTTCTCATTTTTCAATGATTTATTTTTATTAGTCGCTCATCCTTTAGCGCGGAAATTTGCTTTTAAAAAAACATTCATGCAATCTCAACAATGTCGCTAAACTTGAGTCCTATTTTACATGTTTAATTAAAGTTTGCAATTACATTTATTATTATTAAATTTTACTTCATCCACTAATAGAAGAGGAAATGGGAAATGAGAAAGAGAAAGATGCCAAAAAAAATGAGAGAAAGAAGGTTTGAGGTTTTGGAGGAGATTTAACATATACGTGAGAATATTTACGTCATTTCTCTAAGATAAAATGTTGTCAAGGTGTAACTTGGCAAATGGGAATTGCAACTAGTTGCAGCCTAAGAAATTAATTAAAATAGACCCTTGACCAAAAAAGAAAGGATTCACATGGACATGGGGAGAGTATGGTAAATGATGAATTTCTTAATAAGTAATATTTATTTATTTGATCAAAACTCATTTGTATTAGGGTTTCTTTTGTAAACACCCCCCCCCCCCCTATACACCAAACCCCCCAAATTGACAAAACGGACGATATTACCCCTGAGTTCAAAAAAAATCCGGAATTACGTCAATGGCTATAAATTCAGAACTCAATTTATTGGGATTTTCAGAAATACCCTAAAATGAGATAAATCCGGAATAATTTTTTTGAGATTTCCGAAATTACCTCATTTTAGTGTAATTCCGGAACACATTATACTTTCCGGAAATACACTAATATTAGGTAAATCCGGAAATCCCTAAAAATTTGTTTTCGGATTTATCTCATTTTAGGGTATTTCCGGAAATCCCAATAAATTGCGTTCCGGATTTATCCCATATTATGGTATTTCCGGAATTCAAAAATAAGAAATTAAACATTTATTTTATTAATTAAAAATACCGTCTACATTGACTGAAAATAACAGATTACAACAACAAACAAAACAAAAACAAGGTCTAAAACTACTGAGATGGTGGAGTTAAACAGGGAAGGATCTCAGCGACGCTCCTTGTGGTTTCGACGTACAACTCTAAAGGACTCCGAAGTCTAAACATGTCATAAGTGTCCATCATGGCTCGCACGTTATCGTCGTTCTTCACATCCATTGTGGACCAGCGAACACGATTATTATCGCCCATACTGGGGTTGCGATAAATGATACGAGTGACCTCTCGCTCATCACCTTCCACTTGCACCTTACTCTGTAGTTTAGCTTTGAGAGCAGCAAAGGTGATATTGTCTTTAAGTCTACATAAAATAGGTTTTGGACACTGGAAATAGACACCATTTTCTCTGTTGGTGATTGTGTCCTGATGGTGAAGGGCGGTGAGTGTGGAATCACGAGAGTATTGTGTATTTAGGGTGTCCATTTGCTTGTGCTGTGTGTGAAAGAAGTGAAACCTAATGGGTCTATTTATAGGGAAAATCTGAAACCCTAAACCGGATTTCCACCGTTGATGAAAAGTGGTCGGCAAAATCTAGACCGTTGAAAGTGTCGGCAAGATCAAGACCGTTAAAAAGTGTAGGTAAAATCTAGACCGTCAAATAATAAACTCGTGGAATAAAATATAATATAATATAATATAACCAGGTAATGTTTATGTAATCAACCGGGCCGGTCGGTGCAACATGCTCTGTAACAAAAGAAGACCATAAATGTAGACGTCCAAAATATGGATATTATAACCACGATCTGGCTTCAGATGAAGCATATGCACTCCAAGTAGGATGAATAGGAGGAAATGGACTAGTACCGTTCAACATAACCCGGATCCAATGATTCCCCCTGATCAACCCCACACAGAACAATTGGCTCTGACTAGAAACATACTCTCCTCTCAAAGGGAAGAATTTCCATGACCTACCATTTGAAGGTAATAACATAACAAGGGCTATCTGATATCTAGTTACTATAACATGTCCCATGTCAGGCATCGACATCCACTTCTCAGGAGGTTGAATTTCTTGTGGGAGAGCATCTAATGAGGCCCTAACTGTGTTGTAGTCGTCACTTATCACCTGTGAGTATAGAAAATAATTTGTGTCCATCTCCTCAATCAAATGATTGCGAACTAGTTGCCAACTGTGCTCCGAGTAGTCAAGTGAGGCAGCAATGCATCTATAGCCACAGTTTCCACCCCCCTTCACATTCATAATGTCATCAATGTACCTATGCATATGCTCTGGAAGGTGACTTACAAAATGGATGTCATGTTGTGCCCGCTCATGAGATGTCCTCTGTGATGGTAGCAGGGAGACTTGCTGTGAGGACCGCTGGGGACGTTTCTTTGATGACTTATGGGAGGGTTGCTTAACTGAGCTCAAAGAGGCATCCACGTGCTCCCAAGAAGAAGGATCTCTCTTCACATCATACTCTTCTTCTTCTTCTTCTTTGGTGCACCCCTAGTCTTGACTTTGTGCTTAGGTGGAACCAAGGATGTAATGCTTGGGAAGACATAATCATCAAGACATCTCTTAAAGACAAATCTCTCCTCAAGAGACATCACAATCTCTAGGTGAGGAAATGCATATTTGTTGGTCTTGAAGGTGCAGTCCATAATCAAGACACTAGGAAACATCCTCAATAACTTCATACTCTCAGGGTGTGTCCACATGATCTCCTCAACAATATCAGTCCCTTCAAACCGTCTGGTCCAACACAGGTAATGCTCAGACTCGATCAGTCTCATAAGCTCATGCATCTCAGTCCTACTACCTCTCCTGCCCTATCGGAGTTTGCTGCGAGTTCTATACAGCTGAGAGATCTTACTCAATTGTTGGCAAATCTCATCTTTATTGTCTCTAGACTTTTTTGTGCTTTCACTCCCAACAACAAATGCTCGTCAACAAACCGCTCCTCCTTGTTAAACTTACCAAAGATTGCTGCTCCAAGCCAAGTCTTATGAGGCTCATGATTGTGACTTCCACACATAACTTTAACCTTCCAATCAAAATTAGGAGGATTGAGTGATTTAGCTTTCAATCTAAAAGGATAACCACACTTTTTTGAGGTATTGTGTCTAGTAGAACACCCAACATCTACTGCAGTATATCTCGGATCGAATCGAATCGAATAATAATAACAATGACTCCGTTGGCTTTCCCGATATCTCAGCCCAGCGTACAAGTTTATCTCGAGTAGGAAAAAGCTACAAAATAATCGTAAACTAAATTAATAACTTATAACAAATAATAAACAAGAATCGCTTTAGGAAGATATGTACCTCTGAGGTAGTAAACTCGTCTGACAAATCTATAGTAAAGGGAATTCTGCCGTCAGCTGTAGCCATATCTGTAAAATAACGAAAAAGTGAAAAACAAATTTAAAAACAACTTCCGAAAATACCGAAAATACACGCAATTCCGGAAGGGACATTTTAAAACTTCCGAAAACACGTAAAATACAGTATTTCCGGAAGGTAAAAAAATAAACTTTCCGGAAATACAGTGTTTCTGGAAACTAAAAAACTAATGTTTCCGGAAATACCAAAAATTTGATGTTTTCGGAAGCAAAATAACTGTTTCAGAAATACAGTATTTCTGGAAAAAACGCGAATAAAATTTCCGGAATTACCTTTAAATGAGATAATTTCGGGAAACTCAAAATTTTGTGGGGTCTGATCAGATTTTGGTAAAAATAAGAGGGGTATTTTTGGGTTAAACTGAATTATGTGGGTACGAGATATAAAGAGGGGGTAAAAAAAAACCATTGTATTATTCTATACACGACGCACACACCGACGAGGCCACGACTGCCATGGATTTCATCATGTGGCGCCAATGCTTCCGACTTGATCAGTAATTGTTTTGCTTAAAATTGCGTTGATCAGTAATTGTTTTGCTTAAAATTGCGTTGCTCATTACACGTCTCCACTACTCCACCATGCATTGTTACAACTCGACATATACATGTCTAGCTCTAAAGTCCTAATCATCATGCTTGTTTTAGGAGCTAAACAACTTGAAAATCTTCAAATTTGACCAAGAAGAAACGTACACCGGCATCCAAAGGGTTGCTCAAAAAGTGAGGGCAAAGGACACTAACAAGACAGTAACTCGTTACTGTCCTTCACCCACACCACTGTCAAAAAAACAAAACCCCACTCCCCTCACCAACAAACAGGGTATATTAATTACTTTTAAACATATAATATACATATATACATATGAACTGGACTCTTCTCTGAGCGATCGGTCCTTTTGTTGAAATGAATCTGTTTGTGCTCGTGCTGTCTTGGGAGCTTGGTGTCAGATACTGAGGTCGTTCCTGTGCGTAAGCTGGTCGCGTGCAGAGCTCCCTCGGGGTGTACCTGCGATGGCACTCCAACGCCCAAGTCAGTGGGGTGATTTTGTGTAGTAATACAGGTTAAAAACGTACATTTCATATGATGTCAGGGTCTCGTTATATAGCACCTGGGTGCTGAGGGCGGCCGTTGGATCTGCGAGAATTCCTCTCCACCGTAGATCCTCCCATCGTGGGTATAAGTTGGCGCTGGTCGATGTTGGGCCGCTCGCATAGGCCCAAACTTCATTACGGGTTGCGACCCGGTCCAAAAGTCGTGTGATGCTGATTACGTACTGGGCCGGTCGCATTGGTCCAGCATTCATTATGGGCTGCGGCCCAATCCAGAACAGTTGCCCCCCAGGCCGAAGTCGTTCAGTAGAACGGGTTCAGGCCTAAGAGTCATATTCCTTTCGATGAGGCGGGTTGCCTCCATATTGGCCGCCTGCGCTGGCCTGCGTCGAGAGGACCTGATCGTGTGCCTGCTCGATTGAGCCTGCTCGCGCCTTCTAGCGACGTGGTGTTCTGACAGATGTGACGTTTTGAGAGGACAAGCGTGACGCTTCGATGGGACTGTCACCATACTTCACGCTTTTCAAAAAAGGGGGGCGCTTGATGATGACGGTTCAATTTTCGAGGAAGATCATCAATTTAGAAGGGGAAGGGACGTGTCCCTTCGCGTTCTGGCTTCCCCTCCCTATAAATATGGGGCACCCTTATGTCAATTTGTTCACTTTCCGGATTTTTTGCTCTGAGGGCGACTTCCTTTCTCCGACGAGCGATCTATTTTCCGGCTACTCTGGCACGGTGTTTCCCGATAAGCGACTTCAAACTCCGGCGCGATCTAACTTCCGATCGCCTCATTCTGGTGATTCATAGTGCAACGAAACTGTATCCCGCTCCTGGTATGTAGTTTTACTTTTGGGCTTTAAGTAATTTAAATCGCATTTCTCTTCTTGTTAACATTAACATGGGCGAGGAGGGGGTGTCAGACCCGGGGTCGATCATGTCGCCCCTTTCCGTAGGTCATCTTCGATGGTCTGACTTTCATGCTCCCTTCTTGCAGGTTTTCTTTTCTTATGGCGCGAACGAAGCTGACCGCCCAAGTACCTGGCAGCCCGCCAGTTTCCTCCACCGACCCATCATCCAGTTCCTGAACGTCTACAGATAGGACGACTTCGGAGGGTGGGTTTACTTCTACGCCTCCTGCTGATGGATCGGATGTTGCGACCCCCGATCGCCCCATATACGTCCAGGCGAGGGAAAGTCATGATCCACCTTCTACGTCCTCGGCCCCTACGGAGCGGGTAATTCATCCAAAGGCCGAGAGAGGGGAGGCCGATTGGAGAGGCTCTCTAGGGGAGGATCGCTCTTGGATCTCGTCGGCCGTGCTAGGCCGGATTCCGTCAATATTCAAACCTGGGGACCAAGTGTTATCGTATTTTGCCGGGCTGGTTGGCGCGCCGGACCAGGTGTGGGCGGTCGAAGGCCCTACTTCAACGGAACACGTGGCTATGATTCCGGCCACCTTAAAATTTACCATGTATGCCATTGTCCTTCGTGACGTGCGGATTCGTCCGCCATTTACATGCTTTCAATGCGGTATACTTCGTTATCTTGGGGTTGCACCCTCGCAGCTGCACCCTAACTCGTGGGCATTTATCAAGGTGTTCGAGCAGTTATTGAGAGTGATGGGGCGAGAGTGCAATCGGCAAACTTTCTTCAAAATTTTTGAGACAAGCAGGCGGCCAGAGCCGGGCAGCGATCGGAATCGGTGGGAGCACCTGTGTAACACCCCACTAATGTAACACCCCTTTCTACCCGTCACTTTGTTTATAAAAATCAGAGTTTGAAAAAAAATCTCGTTCATAGGAAATGTTACACGTACTCAAAACAAACGTCGCTTATCCAACTTTAAAACAGTTTAACTCAAATTAATACGTCCACGTAGCACATCACAATATCAAAAACTCAAGCCTCGTGGTTAACGTCACTTATAAAACTTCTCATAACACAAACAACTACGCAGCGGAAATTTGTAAAACATAACCAAATAGTCCACATGGACAAAATAATCAGAAATCATTAATAAAGGCCGAGTTCATTATCCCCCCTGAGTGCTACGTATCAGAGCATGACGACTCGACTCGAAAAAGTGAAGCTAATACCTTCACTGGGAATCACCTGCACGTTACCAACACGAGGGCAACATTCAAACAGGAAAGGGTGAGCATCATTTCAGTCTATATAATAGAAAACATGATAAGCACTAATCATAGGCTACGCACTAGAATAATCAGCATCCAATACACAACACATCCACAACACAGTCATCATTCACATCATGTACAAACTCATCTCATGTCATGTAGATTTATGAAATGCAACCCACTCGCGGGTATATGCATGAAGGTACCTTTTCACAAAACGTCGCTTAGCCACTCAGGCCTCATCGTCACTTAGCCACTCAGGCCTCAAAACATCACTGGGTTTTATGCATATGGGCATGAGACTCTATGACATGCACCACTCACTTCACAAAATCACACAATTACTCAGATCACAGTCATCAATGTGACCCATCACTTACCTGTTTTGCTCGCACGGAGCACAGCACCTGTCAAATTCATAATCATCACACAACATCACTAGGCCACTTAGACCTTAACCTCACTTAGCCACTCAGGCCCCAATTGTCACTTACACTTAAACATCATTTAACTCAAACATTAGCCACTGGGGGCAAAAACGTCATTTGACTAACCACCAAGGGCATCCTCGTCATTTACACATCATTATCATTAACTTTGGCCACTAGGGGCAAAACAGTCGTTTGACTAGCCACCAAGGGCATCCTCGTCATTTACACATCATTATCATTAACTTTGGCCACTAGGGGCAAAACAGTCGTTTGACTAGCCACCAAGGGCATCCTCGTCATTTACACATCATTATCATTAACTTTGGCCACTAGGGGCAAAACAGTCATTTTGACACTACCGTGTTTAAAACTGTTGTTTATACACCAAAAGGGATTTTTAAAGAGTTCCACGTCATTTTTCAATGTCACTGGGACGATCATCAGGGACAGCCACTTGGGCGCCCACAAACCATCAGAAAATAACAATTTTTCATTTTAAAAATTGGACACATGGATAGACAGCGGAAAAAGCTTCACGACACTTTTTGAATCGTTCAAAACGGACGTCTACGTCAAAAGTTATGATAAAAACAGTTTTGGAAAAATTAGGCAACATCCAGGGAACAGGCGCCTTAGGCGCCCAGGCAACCAGGCAACAAGTGCACAGGCGCCCAGCGCCCAGGCAACAACAACAACGCACGCAACACAGCACGGGCGCCTAGCGCCCAGGAGCAACAACGCGCGCGCACAACGCAGCGCAACGCAGCACGGGCGCCTAGCGCCCAGGGGAACACAACGCGCGCACAACACAGCGCCATAGGCGCTCAGCGCCCAGGCGCGCACACGCACACACACAGACAACACGGGCGCCAGCGCCCAGGCGCGCCCCCACGCGCAACAACAACACAGAACAGGCGCCCAGCGCCCAGCATAGGCGCCCAGCGCCCAGAAACCAGCAACAACATCCAGAATTTGTCCAACACCTTTTTAACAACTAAAAATTCGTTTTCTTCACAATTTTAAAATATACAACTCTAATTTTTTCCCAGCAACTAAAACACATTTATCTCATTCAAGACAATAAAACACTAAAACTCAATTTCCTCAAAACTCAATTAAAAAACCAAACAACATCACTAGCCTCACCATGGCGCCCTAGGCGCCCAACATCAACAACCCCTTATGCGACCACATCCTTCAACAACCAACGCATAGATTAACATCTTAATTCTCATCACATACACAAAACATCACCAATAACGAAATTCATGGATCAACCCAAGCAATAGATAAATTCGCATAGACTCATGATATACATTTATACGAAAGTTAACATCAAGAACGTCAAGAACGTAATGAACATCAAACACGCCAAGAACATCAAGAAACATACGGTTCTAATACAAATCCTAGATCTAGAACCCATCATATAAACTATTAGATAGAGTGATAGAGCTCCCCTAACCTCGAAATTGAAGAACGGAGGTTCCGGAGATAGTCACGTACAGGATCACAGCAACAAAATCACGCTCCTCGCCCTTCCTTGCTTGCGACTTTCCTCTTCTTCCTCTTCTCTCCTTACGGCGCCCCTCCTAGCTCTCTCTCTATCTCACGCTCTTTCTTTCCTTCTTTCTTGTGATTTCGTAAAATGCCACAAACCCTAGCCCCCCAAACACTATTCCACTTCGCCTATGTTGTGGATCATGGGCTTGGGCTTTCCACTTAAGCCCAAGTCATGCAAGTGGCGCCTCCACTCCCTCCTAATACCACCAAAATAAATAAAATTCTAATTAATCGAATTACATCAAATAATTTAATTTAAATCCCCAATTATTTAATTAAATAAATTAATTAAATAATTTTAGGGTGTTACAACTCTCCCCCACTTAGAATATTTCGTCCTCGAAATTTTACCTGATCAAACAACTCTGGGTAGGACTCTCGCATCTTGCTCTCTAGCTCCCAAGTCATACTCTCGCCGGCAGCTCCTAGCCAGACCACTTTCACTAATGCAATCTCTTTGCCTCTAAGCGCCCTCACTTCACGATCCTCAATCCTTACGGGCATCGTCTCCACAGTGAGATTATCCCGCACCTCTACATCGTCCACTTGGATCACATGAGATGGATCCGAAACATACTTCCGAAGTTGCGACACGTGAAACACGTCGTGCAAGTTCGAAAGATTTGGCGGTAAAGCCACCCTATAAGCCACATTTCCAATTCTCTCGGATATCTGATAAGGACCAACGAATCGAGGGGTGAGCTTCTTCGATTTCAACGCCCGACCAACACCGGTAATAGGAGAAACCCTCAAGAACACATGCTCACCCTCCTGAAACTCTAAATCCTTCCTCCGCTTGTCATGATAACTCTTCTGACGACTCTGCGAAGCCTTCATCTTCTCACGGATTATCTTGATCTTCTCTGTAGTCTCCCGGACAATCTCCGGACCCAACACTACACTCTCCCCCGAATGCAAATACCTTTCCAGTAGACCTTTCCTTTTTCGGCTTTGTACACTTGGTACTGATATGCCCAGACTCACCACAGTTGAAACACACCACATCCTTGACTTTACACTCAGCTGCCATATGACCCTTTTTACCACAACGGTAGCAATTTCTGTCATCCGACCTGCATGTAGTACTCTTGTGGCCAGGCTTGCCACACTTATAACAGACGATGCTAGCAGGGGCATCTCCCCCACCAGGACCCTTACCTCCAGCAGCTCTCTGATAACCCTTACCCGCAGGAACCTCATACGGCTTGCTTCGACTCTGAAACTTGCCCCTTTTCTCAGAAGTAGCTTTGTAGCGAGCAGTACTGTCCTCCTCGAAGATCCTGCAACTGTCAACCAGATCTGCGAACACACGAATCTTCTGATAACCAATGGCCTGTTTAATATCAGGCCTTAACCCATTCTCAAATTTGATGCATTTAGAAAATTCAGCTGTAGCCTCACTGTAATGTGGATAAAATTTGGCTAGTTCCACAAATTTTGCCGCATAGGCAGTCACAGACATACCACCCTGCTTCAGCTCCAAAAACTCTATCTCTTTCTTCCCGCGGACGTCTTCAGGAAAATACTTTCTCAGAAATTCCCTGCTGAAAACCTCCCAAGTAATCTCCTCCGGCACAGCCTCTAACCTCTGCCTAGTAGCCAACCACCAGTCGTCGGCCTCCTCGGCTAACATGTGGGTACCAAAGCGGACCTTCTGCTCAACAGTACAGTTCATCACCCTGAAAATCCTCTCGATCTCCTTCAGCCAAGCCATAGCACCATCTGGATCATATTTGCCCTTAAAGGTGGGCGGATTCTCCCTCTGGAAGGTTGTCAGACTTCGAAAACCAGCATTATCCCCAGCATTCTGCTGACCCTGCATCGCCTGAGCCATAGCTTGCAATGCAGCAGCAAGAGCAGCGTCGTCTCGTCTGGCCATTCTAGCACTGCAACAGAAAACAGAATTCAGAAACGAGTAACAAACTCAACGTTACTCAACACGACGACTCAACTACCGGCCGGACAGACCGAACTGCTCTGATACCACTAATGTAACACCCCACTAATGTAACACCCCTTTCTACCCGTCACTTTGTTTATAAAAATCAGAGTTTGAAAAAAAATCTCGTTCATAGGAAATGTTACACGTACTCAAAACAAACGTCGCTTATCCAACTTTAAAACAGTTTAACTCAAATTAATACGTCCACGTAGCACATCACAATATCAAAAACTCAAGCCTCGTGGTTAACGTCACTTATAAAACTTCTCATAACACAAACAACTACGCAGCGGAAATTTGTAAAACATAACCAAATAGTCCACATGGACAAAATAATCAGAAATCATTAATAAAGGCCGAGTTCATTATCCCCCCTGAGTGCTACGTATCAGAGCATGACGACTCGACTCGAAAAAGTGAAGCTAATACCTTCACTGGGAATCACCTGCACGTTACCAACACGAGGGCAACATTCAAACAGGAAAGGGTGAGCATCATTTCAGTCTATATAATAGAAAACATGATAAGCACTAATCATAGGCTACGCACTAGAATAATCAGCATCCAATACACAACACATCCACAACACAGTCATCATTCACATCATGTACAAACTCATCTCATGTCATGTAGATTTATGAAATGCAACCCACTCGCGGGTATATGCATGAAGGTACCTTTTCACAAAACGTCGCTTAGCCACTCAGGCCTCATCGTCACTTAGCCACTCAGGCCTCAAAACATCACTGGGTTTTATGCATATGGGCATGAGACTCTATGACATGCACCACTCACTTCACAAAATCACACAATTACTCAGATCACAGTCATCAATGTGACCCATCACTTACCTGTTTTGCTCGCACGGAGCACAGCACCTGTCAAATTCATAATCATCACACAACATCACTAGGCCACTTAGACCTTAACCTCACTTAGCCACTCAGGCCCCAATTGTCACTTACACTTAAACATCATTTAACTCAAACATTAGCCACTGGGGGCAAAAACGTCATTTGACTAACCACCAAGGGCATCCTCGTCATTTACACATCATTATCATTAACTTTGGCCACTAGGGGCAAAACAGTCGTTTGACTAGCCACCAAGGGCATCCTCGTCATTTACACATCATTATCATTAACTTTGGCCACTAGGGGCAAAACAGTCGTTTGACTAGCCACCAAGGGCATCCTCGTCATTTACACATCATTATCATTAACTTTGGCCACTAGGGGCAAAACAGTCATTTTGACACTACCGTGTTTAAAACTGTTGTTTATACACCAAAAGGGATTTTTAAAGAGTTCCACGTCATTTTTCAATGTCACTGGGACGATCATCAGGGACAGCCACTTGGGCGCCCACAAACCATCAGAAAATAACAATTTTTCATTTTAAAAATTGGACACATGGATAGACAGCGGAAAAAGCTTCACGACACTTTTTGAATCGTTCAAAACGGACGTCTACGTCAAAAGTTATGATAAAAACAGTTTTGGAAAAATTAGGCAACATCCAGGGAACAGGCGCCTTAGGCGCCCAGGCAACCAGGCAACAAGTGCACAGGCGCCCAGCGCCCAGGCAACAACAACAACGCACGCAACACAGCACGGGCGCCTAGCGCCCAGGAGCAACAACGCGCGCGCACAACGCAGCGCAACGCAGCACGGGCGCCTAGCGCCCAGGGGAACACAACGCGCGCACAACACAGCGCCATAGGCGCTCAGCGCCCAGGCGCGCACACGCACACACACAGACAACACGGGCGCCAGCGCCCAGGCGCGCCCCCACGCGCAACAACAACACAGAACAGGCGCCCAGCGCCCAGCATAGGCGCCCAGCGCCCAGAAACCAGCAACAACATCCAGAATTTGTCCAACACCTTTTTAACAACTAAAAATTCGTTTTCTTCACAATTTTAAAATATACAACTCTAATTTTTTCCCAGCAACTAAAACACATTTATCTCATTCAAGACAATAAAACACTAAAACTCAATTTCCTCAAAACTCAATTAAAAAACCAAACAACATCACTAGCCTCACCATGGCGCCCTAGGCGCCCAACATCAACAACCCCTTATGCGACCACATCCTTCAACAACCAACGCATAGATTAACATCTTAATTCTCATCACATACACAAAACATCACCAATAACGAAATTCATGGATCAACCCAAGCAATAGATAAATTCGCATAGACTCATGATATACATTTATACGAAAGTTAACATCAAGAACGTCAAGAACGTAATGAACATCAAACACGCCAAGAACATCAAGAAACATACGGTTCTAATACAAATCCTAGATCTAGAACCCATCATATAAACTATTAGATAGAGTGATAGAGCTCCCCTAACCTCGAAATTGAAGAACGGAGGTTCCGGAGATAGTCACGTACAGGATCACAGCAACAAAATCACGCTCCTCGCCCTTCCTTGCTTGCGACTTTCCTCTTCTTCCTCTTCTCTCCTTACGGCGCCCCTCCTAGCTCTCTCTCTATCTCACGCTCTTTCTTTCCTTCTTTCTTGTGATTTCGCAAAATGCCACAAACCCTAGCCCCCCAAACACTATTCCACTTCGCCTATGTTGTGGATCATGGGCTTGGGCTTTCCACTTAAGCCCAAGTCATGCAAGTGGCGCCTCCACTCCCTCCTAATACCACCAAAATAAATAAAATTCTAATTAATCGAATTACATCAAATAATTTAATTTAAATCCCCAATTATTTAATTAAATAAATTAATTAAATAATTTTAGGGTGTTACAACCTGAGTCTTAAGGCTCAGTCGGACTACAAGATTTTCAAGCCGTTTTCTGACTCGCTCAAACCCTGGAAGTCGTCTTTTCTATGGGTAGTCCCAGTTTGCGAGGCATCTCAGCGGATGGTGGGGACGGTTGACTCCGGTGGGCGGGTAACAGGCATGCAATATCCTATAGCGTGGACGTACGCTCATTTTCGCCGCATGCCCGCCACGTACAGAACCCGTTGCCAACTTGGCGAGGAAAATACTGAGACTCTGAGGTTGCTTGAGAACTTGGCCTCTTGGATGGAGGAGGGTCTGATCAAATGTCACCAATTGGTGAAAACGACCGATGATAATGGTTTCAAAGTCGCACTTGGTATGGGTAGTCGTACCCCGCCCCCCCCCCTTTTTTTTTTCTTTTTTTTTTAACCGTCTTCTTACCTTTTTCGCAGGTGAAATGGCCGGTCTAGGTTTTGCCGAATTGATGAAACAAGCTAAGAAAGGGAGGAGGTCCCAGGTCAGCCCGTCCACCCCTGCAGTTACTCTTTCCCCTGTTCCTGAGGGTTCTGTGGCTGCTGAAGGTGGCGAGAGTAGCCCGCCTGTTGCTGGGACGAAGAGGGGACGTCCTCCTCCTACTGTCGATCTGACCCAAGATGAGCATGCTCATAAAAAATCCAGGGCCCATTGTAACATCCTCAAAATAATTAGTAGAATTATTTGGGTGTTAAACCAATTAAACCAATTTAGTACTTAACTGGTAAATTTATCGAGTGCAAAAATTATTTAATTGTTGTCATCGAATCGTTAACCGGATAATACGGACCAAGGAAGTTTTGGAATCGAAATAGGAGATTTCGATCAATATGGTAAATTGACCGCGTTACAACAAATATACTAAATAAATATATTTGTGTGTACGTGTGTGCATGTGAGAGGAGAGGAAAAGAAATTAAAAGAAAGAAAGGAATTGAAAGAAAGAAAGAAACTGAGAACGAGAAACAGAGAGAAGAAAAGAGAGAAAGAAGAGAAAAAGAGAGAGATGGCGTGAGGGAGAAGAGAAGAGGGAGTGAGAGACTTCGCCGAAACGACTTCCGTCCAACACGAAAAATGTTCATCGCTACTTCCTCTTCGTTTTGGTACCAATTTCGTGACGATCAGCTCACTCTCTCTCACTTGGCCATTTTCGTTTTTTTGGAGCTTTTGTGGGAAATCCGATTTTGGGTTGGTTTTGAAGGTTTAGGTTCGGTTAGGAGCGAACCCAAGGATGATGGATCGTTGATTGAGGTTCGATTGAAAGATTGGAAGCGAGTTGGGTGATTTGGGGTTTTGGTGAATAGTGTCATGGAGGTTAGGGGAGGAAGATGATGAATAGTGTCCGTGGAGAATTTCGGGGAAATCGGTATTTCGGTCAAAAGCGGTTTCGTGATCGAGTGGGAAGCTTTGGAAGCGGATTGGGTGTCGCCGGAGCGGGGAGCGTTCGTGTGGCTACTCGGTGATTTCGGCTCGATCGTGGTTCACGCTTCAAGGGTGAGTTCTACTCACGTTTAGGATTTTACGTTTCGAATTAATTAATTATCTGTTTTACCGCTTTCGCTGGACTGGAATATTTCTGGATATTGCCTGTTTAGGATTAGGAATCGATCGGAGCGAGTCTCGAGTTGTGTCGCGTTGAAATGGAATTTTCGGTGATTTGATTTCGAAAGATTTTGACTTAATAACCGTTAATTGAAAAATATGTCGCGTTTTGATACAATTCGTTTAAAATGAGTTTTTAGATTGGATTGATTGATTGTGTGGTTGTATTGGGTTCATTTTACTGGTTGTAAAATCTGTTTTCGATCGGAACAAAAATCGGAATTGAGCGGAATAGCGGATTTCGCGAAAATCGCAAAATTCTGCACTTGACAGGCCCCCTTTCTGCCTGTCCACGCGCCGTCTGCGCGCCGCGCGCTACTCACGCGCCACTGGACAGAACTTGGCTGTCAACTCGCGCGCCGTTTGCGCGCCACGCGCCACTCGCGCGCCAGTTGGCAGAATTTCAACAGTTTTTCACTGATTTTGTTTTCGCGATAACTTTTGATCCGGGAACCCGATTGAGGTGTTCTCAGGTGCGTTTGAAAACTTATTGAAAGGCCTAATCAAATAAATGACTTAAAATGTATAATGAACTGTTTTTGAAGATGAAATTGTTTCGAAAAGGCGAATAATAGTACACGTGTGCGAATATGTTTTATTAATAATAAAGCGGATTATGAGTCCTACGTGGTATGGTATAACTGACGCGGAATGATTATTATTCATTCGTCTAAACCGGTGAGTAATTCACGATATATAAATTATATCGATTAAAGGAGTCGGCCCAATGTAGGTGGTTATATATGATTGTAGATATAGGTATTATATCGAGTTTGGGTGACGACTCATGTTAACATACTAGGCGGGGCAGTCATGATCCCTTACCCTAGGCTCTGTGCCGTTAGGAAACACTATCGGTTATGGGGTTCATCGCAGCTTAGCGTTCGCGCAGTCGGTGTTATGTTAAATTGTTGTTGTACGATTCATCGCAGCTTAGCGTTCGCGCAGTCGGTGTCGTACAGTGCGGTTCATCGCAGCTTAGCGTTCGCGCAGTCGGTGCCGTGCCAAGTCATATCAGGTTAGCCGCAGCTTAGCGTTCGCGCAGTCGGCATTATATCAAAAAGTTGTTGTGCGATACACCGGGATTAGCGTTCGCGCAGTCGGTGTCGTACTGAGTCATAACATGTACACCGGAGTTTAGCGTTCGCGCAGGCGGTGTCATGTTAAAAGTTTGTTGTGCGATATACCGGGGTTAGCGTTCGCGCAGTCGGTATCGTACTGGATTATAACACGTTCACCGGGTTTTAGCGTTCGCGCAGGCGGTGTCGTGTAAGTTAAAAAGAATTCATAATTGAACCGAGAGTGTAGATAGGGGTCTCGGTAGAACTCACTGAGATTGTATCTCATTGTTTATATGTTGTTGTTTTACAGAGAAACAAGGACAGCGGAAATCCAAGAGGCACGAGTAGGTGGTACTCGGATGGTGGCTGAAGACTTAGCGTTACGCTTAAGTTTATATTTCCTTTTGTTGTCTTTGTACTACAACTCTATGTATTAATGTTATGTATTTATTTCCGCTTTCTTGTTTGATATTGAACACTGTATTTCACTGATGGTTTATGGTCTTATTTATGTTTAAGACTGTTCTGTGGTTATCCAGTGAAAATTTTATAGTGAAGTTCAGTATTTAAACAGGAATTATATCTCTGATGATTTAGGTTTGGTACACTTGGGTATTTTTACTCGATAAAAATACCGGGGTGTTACACCCATAAAGGGCCTCAGAAGAGTTCGCCCCTGGCGGTCGATCTGGAAGAAATGACCGATGAGAGCATCATCAGAGGATTTCGCGAAGACCCCCTACTGTTTGCGGCCGAGGTAGTCAAGGCTGGGTCTCACCTGGTCGCGAAATTGAAACACGGAGAAATGGAGCGGACAAAAGGTAATATTCTCCTCGCCCAAAATTTATGGTTGGAGAGTGATAACTTAGACAAAACCGACAAGCTTAGCCGTGCTCATGTTTATATCTCAGAAGTTCGGGAGGAGTTAGAAGCTTTCAAGAAGAAACTGCAAGATTCAGAGGCCGCCCTTCAGCCTACCGTCGCCCGCCTCAACGAAACAAGGAAGTCGCTCTCCATCGTTACCCAAGAGCGAGATGACGCCCTGGTCGCATTAACTGAAGCTAAGAAGAATTTGCAGCTTGAGGTGGGCAAGGTTAGCGATTTGACTGAACAGATGAGCGGCTTGAATCTGGAAGTTACTGAAATGAGGTCGTCCATTGAAGCTTTGAAGAAGGAGCGGGAAGAAGCTTATGCCCAATATGATCGGCTCGTTCATTCCACTGTTTCAATTTGCAAGGAGCGGTTTGATGAGGCTCTGGCCCAGGTGCGGTGCGTCTACCCGGACCTTGTGCTGGACCCGAGTGTTATCGATTTTTCCCATTCTTATGTGGACGGTCGGATCATCAAACCTGCTGAGGAGGACGAGGAAGGAAACGTCTTAGTGGAGGAAATGGTTGTTTTCGATCGTTCCAATTAGGATTTTTGTAATATGCTCCAAGTACTTGTCTTTTGTTTTTGGGCGGCTTTCGAGTCGTCCCACTGTTGTAATATGTACTATGCTTTTGGCTTTGAAATCGTTATTTTAATCGTTCTGTTTAATTCGTTTAGCCTCCGGGCAGTTTACTAGACCTCGTATCTTGACTTAACTCGCCCTTGGGGGTGCGACTTTCGGTTGTGAGCGCTTCGTTTCTTTTAATTCGTGTTTTAAGCCTTCGGGTCGTTTACCAGGGTTCGTCCCTAGATTTAACTCGCCCTTGGCGTTGCGACTATCGATTAAGATCGCTTCGTGTTACTTAGATCGACTAAGTGCTCCTGAGCCCGCCCAATGGTTTATCAAACTCGGTTTGATTTTAACCCGCCTGGCGGTTGATGAATCTATATGGAAAACAGAAAAGGATGAGACAACATATAAAAATATACCATCTGTCGTGATGGCCGGGCGGGCCTCAATAAAAACCCAGTGGGAAAAGAGTGTCCCGCCCGGTGTTCTTACTTTATTCATTCAACAAGTGTCAATGACAGAGTTACAATTTGAATTTAGTCAAAAGTTTAAACAAAGTATCGCCTGAGGTTGGCCGCGTTCCATGTTCTTGGCACCGCCCCGCCTCCCATGGTTTGAAGTTGGTAGGTGCCCTTCCCTGTCTTCGAGACGACTCGGTAGGGACCTTCCCAGTTTGGAGCGAGTTTACCTTGAGCTGCGAACTTCTGTCCTATCGCCGCTCTTCTGGGGACGAGCTGGCCGATGGTGAATTCTCTAGGGACGACCTTTAAGTTGTGTCTTGTTGCCATCCCTTGTTTCACAAGTGCTTCTTTCAACGACGCTTTGGTGCGGAGTTCTTCAACCAAGTCGAGTTCCTCTCTGAGTCCCTGATCGTTCTCATTGGTGTTTTTGGGATATGCAGTTCTCCAACTGAGCTCTCCAACTTCAACCGGGATGAGTGCCTCCACCCCGTATACCAACTTGAATGGGCTTTCACCTGTGGTGGAGTGTGGGGTGGTCCGATATGCCCATAGTACGAAGGGGAGTTCTTCTGCCCACTTGCCTTTGGATTCGTCCAGCCTTCTTTTCAGCCCGCGCAGGATCACCCGGTTGGCGGCCTCTGCTTGTCCGTTTGTCTGTGGGTGCTCGACCGATGTGAAGCGCTGCTTGATTCCTAGTTCCGACATGTATTCCTAGAAGTTTTTTTCAGTGAACTGGGTGTCGTTGTCCGAGACTACGACCTGAGGGACTCGCAGCCCATAATGAATGTTGGACCAACGCGACCGGCCCAGTACGTAATCAGCATCACACGACTTTTGGACCGGGTCGCAACCCGTAATGAAGTTTGGGCTTATGCGAGCGGCCCAACATCGACCAGCGCCAACTTATACCCACGATGGGAGGATCTACGGTGGAGAGGAATTCTCGCAGATCCAACGGCCGCCCTCAGCACCCAGGTGCTATATAACGAGACCCTGACATCATATGAAAGGTACGTTTTTAACCTGTATTACTACACAAAATCACCCCACTGACTTGGGCGTTGGAGTGCCATCGCAGGTACACCCCGAGGGAGCTCTGCACGCGACCAGCTTACGCACAGGAACGACCTCAGTATCTGACACCAAGCTCCCAAGACAGCACGAGCACAAACAGATTCATTTCAACAAAAGGACCGATCGCTCAGAGAAGAGTCCGGTTCATTGGCGACCACAGTGGGAGATCGAACATCCCCACTCCCATAGACATGGCTTCGCGAGGCAGACCACGCGGCGCCCCGCATCCACGAAACATAACCGCAATTCCTCAGCGACAACAAACACCGGAGGGCGACGCTGCTGATGTAGGCGATACTGCGTCCAGTGCGCAAGGGGCTCCACCCGGCCATACAAGCGTCATGCTGCCAAACGAAATACTACAAGAATTACACGACTTGTTGAGAGCTAGGAACGGAAACATCGCCGCGCCTGAGTAAGGGCTCCACTCTGGAAGGGCATACACCGCGCCTGAACAGCGTCGCCGCGACGACGAATCGTCGGGACCAAGAGGCAATCCCTCCAGAAGACATAGATCTCTCCCGAGAAGGCAATTGGTACACCGATCGCCCCCAAGAAGACGAGGACTGATCCAGCAACAACCACGAACCCCCCTTTCCTCAACTGACCCGACGTACTGGCCCGAGGAAGAGTCCTACCAAGAATCTTCGTACGACTCCTCTGGGTCACTAACTCGGTCCAGAAGTAGATCACAGGAAAGATTCCCTCGTCCCTACTGGGATGCGCCTCCTCCACGGGCTCATAGGTATGAATCACCTCCTCCACGACGTGGTCATCGGGGTCGCTACCCCGAGGACCGACCATCTCGTAGGAGGACGGGCAATGACGGCCTGGGACCCTTCACCCGGGGAATCGACGAGTACCCTATCCCGCGAGCACTGGAGAAGCCACCCTCTGACCTCAGAATGTACAACGGGGTAAAGGACCCCGATGCCCACCTACGATATTTTGACTTGGTAATGAAGTATAGGCGGGCAGACGGGCCGGTTAAATGCAAAATCTTTCCACTAACCCTAGAGGGACCCGCTCTGGAGTGGTTCACTGAATTAAGGCCCAACAGTGTCTCGTCCTGGGAGCAATTGGCTCGAGTTTTTAGTGCCCGCGTCACCGCCTCAAGGGTGAAGCCTAAATCACATGCCATCTTGAAAGCAATTAGGCAGGGCCCGGATGAATCCCTCCGCGAGTATGTTGAGCGCTTCAACAGGGAAGCCTCCAATGTCCGTGGGTTGGAGGACGATATGCGCCTATGGTTTCTCAGGGACGGCCTCCAAACTGGCAGTTTATTTGAGATAGAAGTTGGTGTGAACGAGCCGCCAGACCTCGAAACTTTCCTACGCCGATCGCAGAGATTTATGAACTATGAGGAAAGAGCGATGGCAACCCAAGCCGTCGCAGGGCAAGCAAAGGATCTCCAATCGAACCGGGTCCAAGACTCCAGGAGGGATAGAGGAGACAGAGAAGGACCATCCAGGGAATTCAGGCAGAAGAAGTTCTCTGACCGGACCAAACTAAATACCTCGTACTCCCAGATCTTGGCCGAGTGCGCGAACACAAAATTCAAAGATATTAAGAGGCCCGAACCGCTAGTCCTTAAAGAAGGACAACGCCCGTCTCGCCGGTACTGCCGTTATCATAGAAGTAACTGACACGACACCAACAATTGCATGGCCCTGAAAGACGACATCGAAGAACTGATCAGAAAGGGAAAGCTAACCCAGTACGTGAAGAAAGGGCCTACAGAGAAACCAGAAGAGAAGGAGAGAGATCGGTCCCCTCGAAAGGGTAAGGCGATCGTGAACGAAGTTGGGAAAGGCTCAAAGGAAGACGAGGATGAATACAGTGAAGAAAGAAACGACCACAGGAGGTCAAGGGGACGCGCGGTCGCGATGGTGATTACTGGAGGGTGCCCTATGGAAGGAGGAGAAACGAACAAATCATCGAAAAGACGCTGGAAAGAAATAATGAACGTCGCCTCGACTTCCACGCTCGGTCGCCCCTCAAAAAGGCCTCCTTTGGCATTCGACGACGATGATTTGCTCGATGGGAAGCCTAATAAGTATGTCCCACTAATCGTCACCGCGGTAATGGCTAATGTCGAGGTCAGAAGAATCCTGGTCGACCAGGGAAGCTCGGCTGATATCATCTTTGAAGACCTCCTCGACATCTTGAGGATACTAAGGGGCGAGTTGACGGCCTATCGGGGATCTGACCTAATAGGTTTCAATGGATCATCCACAACACCTCTCGGGATGCTGGAACTTATGGTAACCTTCGGGGACGACAGCGGGGAGAACCCCAAATGCAGAGTTGTGAAAGTAAATTTTTTGGTATTACCATGCAAATCGGTATACCAATGTATCATCCGTCGTCCCACTTTGGGAAAGCTGGAAGCCGTGACCTCGACCGTCCATCTGAAGATGAAATTCTATTCGGACAGCAATGAGGTTGTCACCGTCCCGGCAGATCTGCAAGCCGCTCGACGATGCCACTTCATGAGCATGAAGGAACAAGGAGAGCATGAAACGAAAAAGACGAACTCCGCGAACAGGGGCGGGGGGCAAGTCAATGTGGCTGATCTAGATGCCCGCTACGACCCGGATAGTGAACCTGAAGAAGGAGATGATGACCTTACCCGAGAGCTCAAGAAAAGAATTAAAAGACCTGAGCCACACGGGGAACTCGTCCGAGTACAACTGGGGAGCGACCCAGAGAAGACTGTGTCAGTGGGAAGCGACCTTCCCACAGATATACGAGATCAGTTAATCCAATGCTTGAGGGAACACGCTGATGTCTTCGCATGGAGTGCTGGGGACATGCCAGGCGTCCCACCAGAGGTAGCTTGTCACCACCTGGCTGTTAACCCCACTGCAAAATGGGTCGCCCAAAGAAGGAGGGTGCAAGGTGACGAGAAAGGGAAAGCCGCCAGTAAGGCAGTCGATGATTTGCTGGAAGTCGGGTTCATCAAAGAAATAAAGTACACGACCTGGCTATCCAACGTGGTTCTGGTCAAAAAGGCCAACGGGAAATGGCGTATGTGCGTCGACTACACTGATCTCAACCGGGCATGCCCTAAAGACGCGTTTCCAGTGCCAAGCGTAGACCGGTTAGTCGACAGCGCAAACGGCTTCAGGTTACTCTCGTTTTTAGACGCCTACTCGGGTTATAACCAGATCTCAATGCACCCGCCCGACCAGGAAAAGACAGCCTTCATGACGGCGAGAGGGAACTACTGTTACTTGGTCATGCCTTTTGGACTGAAAAATGCCGGCGCGACCTATCAGAGAATGATGAATAAAGTTTTCCAGTCACAGATCGGCAAAACGGTCGAAGTGTACTTAGACGACATGATCATAAAAAGTAAACAAGACATTGATCATGTGGCCGACCTAAGAGAGATATTTGTGGAAGCCCGCAAAAACTCACTGAAACTGAATCCTGAGAAGTGCACGTTCGGAGTCAGAGCGGGTAAGTTTTTGGGGTTCTTCTTAACAGAACGGGGGATTGAGGCGAACCCGGATAAATGCAGGGCCGTGACAGAAATGAAGTCACCCACTAGCAAAAAAGAGATTCAGAAGCTGAACGGGATGATAGCCGCGCTATCGCGATTCATTTCAAAAGCGGCCAGCAAGTCTCTCCCACTTTTCAAATTACTTAAGAAGGAGGCGAAGTTTGAATGGTCGGTCGAATGCGACCAGGCCCTAGATCAGCTGAAAAACGTTTTGTTGCAACCACCCATCCTGACCACCCCAGAGCCCGGGGAGACGTTGTACCTATACCTCTCCATCAGTGATGAAGCCCTAGCAGCCGTACTGGTGCGGGAAGACGGGGAGAAACAGAATCCCGTGTATTTTGTGAGTAAAGCACTCCAGGGACCAGAACTTAGGTACCAAAGGATGGAGAAGCTAGCTCTTGCACTAATCGTGGCCGCTCGAAGACTGAGATCGTATTTCGTGGCTCATCAAATCGCCCTCAGAACAGATCAGCCCGTTCGACAGATCTTGCATCGACCCGACTTAGCAGGAAGGATGATCAAATGGGCAGTAGAGCTCTCAGAATTTGGCGTGAAATATGAGACAAGAACGACCACAAAAGCACAAATTCTGGCAGACTTTATAGCCGAGATGACCCCGATCCAGGAAGAAAGGCCTGATCCGACCTGGACGCTATACGTCGACGGCTCCTCAAACTGCAAAGGGAGCGGGGCGGGTTTGATTTTAGAAAGCCCAGAAGGAACGACCGTAGAGGTGTCGCTGACGTTTTCCTTTTCTACGTCAAATATCCAGACAGAGTACGAAGCATGCATTGCAGGACTTATGCTCGCCAGGGAGTTCAAAGCACGACGGGTCGAGCTCCGTTCTGACTCCCTGTTAGTGGTGTCCCAGATTGGAGAAACGTATGATGCCAAAGATGAAGTTTTACGGAGGTACCTCGCTAAGGTACGAGAGCTGCTCGATCAGTTCGAAAGTGCAGAAGTCCGACACATCCCCAAGTCAGAAAATGGAAGGGCGGACGTACTTTCAAAACTGGCGAGTACAAAAACCCCAGGAAACCACAGGAGCGTAATCCAGAAGATACTCCCTCAACCCAGCGTCCAACTAGAAACAGCTCCAAGTACCGATGTCTGCATGATCGGTCAAGGGACGACCTGGATAGATCCCATCCTAAGGTACATCGTTTTGGGGGAAGAGGAAGACGACCCAAAAAAGTCTGCTCTCACGCGAAGGCGGGCATCATCATATTCGGTTATTGAAGGCAAACTGTTTCGCCGGGGACTCTCAACACCGTTATTGAAGTGTCTGACACCACAAGAGGCCAATTATGTGTTGAGGGAAATCCACGAAGGGATATGTGGGAATCACCTAGGGGCACGAGCACTAGCCAAAAAAGCACTTTGAGCGGGATACTATTGGCCAACGATGGAAGGTGATGCCAACGAGCTAGTAAAAAAATGTGATAAGTGCCAGAAGCACGCGGACATACATATCGCCCCCCGGTCGAATTAAACTCCATTACCGCTCCATGGCCGTTCGCATGGTGGGGAATCGACCTTCTGGGCCCGTTCTCAGCAGCCCCAGGACAGCTTAAATACTTAATAGTGGCAGTAGACTACTCAATCCCCCGTTCTGTTAAGAAGAACCCCAAAAACTTACCCGCTGTGACTCCGAACGTGCACTTCTCAGGATTCAGTTTCAGTGAGTTTTTGCGGGCTTCCACAAATATCTCTCTTAGGTCGGCCACATGATCAATGTCTTGTTTACTTTTTATGATCATGTCGTCTAAGTACACTTCGACCGTTTTGCAGATCTGTGACTGGAAAACTCTATTCATCATTCTCTGATAGGTCGCGCCGGCATTTTTCAGTCCAAAAGGCATGACCAAGTAACAGTAGTTCCCTCTCGCCGTCATGAAGGCTGTCTTTTCCTGGTCGGGCTGGTGCATTGAGATCTGGTTATAACCCGAGTAAGCGTCTAAAAACGAGAGTAACCTGAAGCCGTTTGCGCTGTCGACTAACCGGTCTACGCTTGGCACTGGAAACGCGTCTTTAGGGCATGCCCGGTTGAGATCAGTGTAGTCGACGCACATGCGCCATTTCCCGTTGGCCTTTTTGACCAGAACCACGTTGGATAGCCAGGTCGTGTACTTTATTTCTTTGATGAACCCGGCTTCCAGCAAATCATCGACTGCCTTACTGGCGGCTTTCCCTTTCTCGTCACCCTGCACCCTCCTTCTTTGGGCGACCCATTTTGCAGTGGGGTTAACAGCCAGGTGGTGACAAGCTACCTCTGGTGGGACGCCTGGCATGTCCCCGGCACTCCATGCGAAGACATCAGCGTGTTCCCCCAAGCATTGGATTAACTGATCTCGTATATCTGTGGGAAGGTCGCTTCCCACTGACACAGTCTTCTCTGGGTCGCTCCCCAGTTGTACTCGGGCGAGTTCCCCGTGTGGCTCAGGTCTTTTAATTCTTTTCTTGAGCTCTCGGGTAAGGTCATCATCTCCTTCTTCAGGTTCACTATCCGGGTCGTAGCGGGCATCTAGATCAGCCACATTGACTTGCCCCCCGCCCCTGTTCGCGGAGTTCGTCTTTTTCGTTTCATGCTCTCCTTGTTCCTTCATGCTCTCCTTGTGGCATCGTCGAGCGGCTTGCAGATCTGCCGGGACGGTGACAACCTCATTGCTGTCCGAATAGAATTTCATCTTCAGATGGACGGTCGAGGTCACGGCTTCCAGCTTTCCCAAAGTGGGACGACCGATGATACATTGGTATACCGATTTGCATGGTAATACCAAAAAATTTACTTTCACAACTCTGCATTTGGGTTTCTCCCCGCTGTCGTCCCCGAAGGTTACCATAAGTTCCAGCATCCCGAGAGGTGTTGTGGATGATCCATTGAAACCTATTAGGTCAGATCCCCGATAGGCCGTCAACTCGCCCCTTGGTATCCTCAAGATGTCGAGGAGGTCTTCAAAGATGATATCAGCCGAGCTTCCCTGGTCGACCAGGATTCTTCTGACCTCGCCATTAGCCATTACCGCGGTGACGATTAGTGGGACATACTTATTAGGCTTCCCATCGAGCAAATCATCGTCGCCGAATGCCAAAGGCGGCCTTTTTGAGGGGCAACCGAGCGTGGAAGTCGAGGCGACGTTCATTATTTCTTTCCAGCGTCTTTTCGATGATTTGTTCGTTTCTCCTCCTTCCATAGGGCACCCTCCAGTAATCACCATCGCGACCGCGCGTCCCCTTGACCTCCTGTGGTCGTTTCTTTCTTCACTGTATTCATCCTCGTCTTCCTTTGAGCCTTTCCCAACTTCGTTCACGATCGCCTTACCCTTTCGAGGGGACCGATCTCTCTCCTTCTCTTCTGGTTTCTCTGTAGGCCCTTTCTTCACGTACTGGGTTATCTTTCCCTTTCTGATCAGTTCTTCGATGTCGTCTTTCAGGGCCATGCAATTGTTGGTGTCGTGTCCGTTACTTCTATGATAACGGCAGTACCGGCGAGACGGGCGTTGTCCTTCTTTAAGGACTAGCGGTTCGGGCCTCTTAATATCTTTGAATTTTGTGTTCGCGCACTCGGCCAAGATCTGGGAGTACGAGGTATTTAGTTTGGTCCGGTCAGAGAATTTCTTCTGCCTGAATTCCCTGGATGGTCCTTCTCTGTCTCCTCTATCCCTCCTGGAGTCTTGGACCCGGTTCGATTGGAGATCCTTTGCTTGCCCTGCGACGGCTTGGGTTGCCATCGCTCTTTCCTCATAGTTCATAAATCTCTGCGATCGGCGTAGGAAAGTTTCGAGGTCTGGCGGCTCGTTCACACCAACTTCTATCTCAAATAAACTGCCAGTTCGGAGGCCGTCCCTGAGAAACCATAGGCGCATATCGTCCTCCAACCCACGGACATTGGAGGCTTCCCTGTTGAAGCGCTCAACATACTCGCGGAGGGATTCATCCGGGCCCTGCCTAATTGCTTTCAAGATGGCATGTGATTTAGGCTTCACCCTTGAGGCGGTGAAGCGGGCACTAAAAGCTCGAGCCAATTGCTCCCAGGACGAGACACTGTTGGGCCTTAATTCAGTGAACCACTCCAGAGCGGGTCCCTCTAGGGTTAGTGGAAAGATTTTGCATTTAACCGGCCCGTCTGCCCGCCTATACTTCATTACCAAGTCAAAATATCGTAGGTGGGCATCGGGGTCCTTTACCCCGTTGTACATTCTGAGGTCAGAGGGTGGCTTCTCCAGTGCTCGCGGGATAGGGTACTCGTCGATTCCCCGGGTGAAGGGTCCCAGGCCGTCATTGCCCGTCCTCCTACGAGATGGTCGGTCCTCGGGGTAGCGACCCCGATGACCACGTCGTGGAGGAGGTGATTCATACCTATGAGCCCGTGGAGGAGGCGCATCCCAGTAGGGACGAGAGAATCTTTCCTGTGATCTACTTCTGGACCGAGTTAGTGACCCAGAGGAGTCGTACGAAGATTCTTGGTAGGACTCTTCCTCGGGCCAGTACGTCGGGTCAGTTGAGGAAAGGGGGGTTCGTGGTTGTTGCTGGATCAGTCCTCGTCTTCTTGGGGGCGATCGGTGTACCAATTGCCTTCTCGGGGGAGATCTATGTCTTCTGGAGGGATTGCCTCTTGGTCTCGACGATTCGTCGTCGCGGTGACGCTGTTCAGGCGCGGTGTATGCCCTTCCAGAGTGGAGCCCTTGCTCAGGCGCGGCGATGTTTCCGTTCCTAGCTCTCAACAAGTCGCGTAATTCTTGTAGTATTTCGTTTGGCAGCATGACGCTTGTATGGCCGGGTGGATCCCCTTGTGCACTGGACGCAGTATCGCCTACATCAGCAGCATCGCCCTCCGGTGTTTGTTGTCGCTGAGGAATTGCGGTTATGTTTCGTGGATGCGGGGCGCCGTGTGGTCTGCCTCGCGGAGCCATGTCTATGGGAGTGGGGATGTTCGATCTCCCACTGTGGTCGCCAATGAACCGGACTCTTCTCTGAGCGACCGGTCCTTTTGTTGAAATGAATCTGTTTGTGCTCGTGCTGTCTTGGGAGCTTGGTGTCAGATACTGAGGTCGTTCCTGTGCGTAAGCTGGTCGCGTGCAGAGCTCCCTCGGGGTGTACCTGCGATGGCACTCCAACGCCCAAGTCAGTGGGGTGATTTTGTGTAGTAATACAGGTTAAAAACGTACCTTTCATATGATGTCAGGGTCTCGTTATATAGCACCTGGGTGCTGAGGGCGGCCGTTGGATCTGCGAGAATTCCTCAACACCGTAGATCCTCCCATCGTGGGTATAAGTTGGCGCTGGTCGATGTTGGGCCGCTCGCATAGGCCCAAACTTCATTACGGGTTGCGACCCGGTCCAAAAGTCGTGTGATGCTGATTACGTACTGGGCCGGTTGCGTTGGTCCAGCATTCATTATGGGCTGCGGCCCAATCCAGAACAATATATATATATATATATATATATATATATATATATATATATATATATATATATATATATGTGTGTGTGTGTGTGTGTGTGTGTGTGTGTGTGTGTGTGTGTGTGTGTGTGTGTGTATGTATGAGATGTATAAGGTGAGAGGAGAGTTTATTGTGAGAGATGAGATGAGTAAATCTGGACCCTATAACACTATATGAGTGGTTGTGATTAAAACATGTAGTTATCACGTTGACTTTTTGCTTTAATCTCAACCATTCTTGATTTGATCTATTGCCATGATTGGTTGCTCTCACCCACTCATTATAAAATTCCTCTAATAATATACGTTCCCTACATATATATATATATATATATATATATATATATATATATATATATAACAGAGCATAAGGATTACTCAACCTGTATACAGTTAAGAGATATCAGCCATCACAAGAGATGAGACCTCTTAGATATATAATTAATAGGATCAACTTGTAGGAATTAATCTATCTACAAGACATGTTTATAATCATGAATATACTAGAGCGGAAAACAAAGACATACAAGCATGCTTCTATATAATCAAGAACAAAGCCATGACCTTGATAACCTTAGAATCTACGACATGTTGATATATCAAGGATTAGATAAATACCTGAATCCATGGCAAAGAAGCGGAGAACAGATCCTCACAAGAAAAAAAGTGAGTGAAAACGAGCAACAGCTACTCGTCGACTTTATGGTTCTTCCTCAACCGGGACTCCTAATGCCTTAGATTCTCTTCAGATGGGGAGAAGAGAGTAAACGTGTGTATTGCAGTTAGTCCGGTATATTGGGGACCATAGCCTACTTATAGTGTGACAGTCTATTAGGGTTCCCATTATCCCTCTAATGGGCTATCAGTGACATCCACTCATGTGGGCCCATATAAATAATAATTAATTAATTATATAATTAGAAATCCAATATAGCCTTTTACTTATTTTGATCACATATCAATCAAGGCTCCTAATTGATAAATACCTAATATAATTAATAAAAGAATATATGCCAATTATTTATGATATTGGAATAAAACATTCCAACAATCTCCCACTTGGGCAATATATCATATTAATTATATCATAATTCTTAAGGACGGCATCCGAATGCTATTTATCTTTAAATTTCCCTTTTACAATCTGGTCCACCTATATATCCATAATGAGACCAACGCGACTGTCGTCACTAACGTCTTTTGTGACTGTACCCCGATGACCATCATATTAACATACTCGATGACATAGATCAATATGGATGGGTGGCGTGGAAATTTCGTGCAATGTGATCTCATGTCATGCCTATTTCCAACTGGTCCAACTTAAGTCTTTAGTGAGATCAAACTGAAGTTGCTGAAAATGCAAAATTTATTTTGCATATAATATGATACAAACATATTTAAAAATAACTCAACTTAATTTCTGCAGAAAGTCAAAACAACATAAAGTTTGTATCAATACCAAAATTTTAGAACACAAGGGAAAACAAGAAAAGACTCCCACTAATCTAGGGCAATCTCAAAACCAACACCCATATGAGCAATGTGCTCATGGTAAACTTTGGTTGTCAAGCCTCTGGTTAGTGGGTCTGCTAGCATAAAGTTCGTCCCTATATATTCTATAGAAATCTGTTTCTCTTGAACTCTTTCCTTCACAACAAGATACTTAATGTCAATGAACTTCGACTTTGTAGAACTCATGTTGTTGTTAGAGTATAGGATAGTTGCACTATTGTCACAATAAATCTTCAATGGCCTCTCAATGCTTCCAATGATGCTTAGGCCTGAGACAAAGTTTCGCAGGCACAATGCATGATTGAAGGAGCCACTAAAGTCTGTTTGGCAGACTTCGAGGAAATAGCCCCTCCAGCCAAAAGAAAAATGTAACCAGATGTGGAACGCCTACTATCGGGGCATCCCGCAAAATATGAATCAGAATACCCAATGACCTCTAAGTTATCGGACTTCCGATAGGTAAGCATGTAGTTTCTTGTTCTCTTCAAGTAGCGCATCACACGCTTCACTGTTGTCCAATGTTGTCTTCTTCTTGAGCAATAAGTTACTAGCACCTCTTGAGGTTGTTGAGTTTTAACTTCTGGCGGTGCTTGAGGAGGAAACTCAATGTTGTCTTCTTCTTGAGCAATGTTAGGAATAACATTCTCATTTATTGCTGGATCTGTTGCTTGAACAATGACAGGTACTGAGACTTGACCATTGTCAGTAACAGTTTCTTCATCAAAAGCAACACTCCTTATGTTTCCTTCCCCTCCAAACTCAACTTCCTCAAGAAATATTGCATTTCCCGTTTCAAAAAATGTTCTTGTAGTGGGGTTGTAAAACTTATACCCGCGAGAGCGTTTTGTGTACCCAACAAAATAAAAACTAATTGTCTTAGGGTCCAACTTACCTATATGCGGCCTGTAAGGCTTGGCTTTAGCTGGACACCCCCAAATGTGCATGTGTCTAATGCTGGGCTTTTTTCCTCGTCCATAGCTTATAAGGAGTCCTAGCGACTACTTTGTTTGGTACTCTATTGAGGATATAAATCACAGTTTTCATTAATTTTCTTCCTCCTCTTGAGAATTTGAAGCCAAATGAGCACTTTCAGTCCTACCCCTCTGCAGTCTCTCTTCCTCTTGCACATGGAGACATAAGCTCGTTGATGGACTATTCTTCCTTCTAAATATTATATGTCACCACAAATTGTCCAAATTGTGCAGGAAGAGAGTTCAAAACCAAATGCACAGGCAGATCATCAGGGATTTGCATCTTTAGTGCCTTGAGTTTTGATGCAAGGTTGGACATCTCCATAATGTACTCCCTTAGGCTCCTTTTACCATTATACTTCATAGAGGTGAGTTTGGCTAAATGGCTACTTATCTCAACCTTATCACGTTTTTTTAAATGATTTCTCTATCGATCCCATGAACTTATTGGCATTCTCATTCTCAGTAAATGAGCCCCGAAAAACTTTCGGAATTGATTTCTTGATGATCAGGAGGCACATTCGGTTGGACTGATCCCATTTCTCAATTTTGAGCTCATAAGAGTTCTCCGGAGTGAGAATGGGTCGTTCCTCCCCCAGTGCCTAGTCCAAGTCCATACATCCGAGAACGATCTCAATGAATTCCTTCTAGGACTTGAAGTTCATCCCATTCAGCATAGAGATTTGGTTAATTTGAGTAACAAAATTTAGAGCGCTAGTAACAACAACAAAAAACAAGAGAACAAATAAACATACAATCAACATTAGTGAGCACACCAAATTAGACATGCACAAACAACTTTAATTGTAAATTGAAAGACCCAAACAAGATACCAAGTGCACCATTAGTCCCCAATCTTTGGATTGTAAAGACTAACTGCAAGCAGTACTCTCAACGCAATGATCAAACATTGGTGATAAGTCCTGTCAAACAATGGTTGCCTTTGGGCACCCCAATTGCTCACATGGATAAATAACTTTTTAATCACCACACATTTACCATCACATGCATGTTATTATTCGGCCAAGTTGCCCCTTCCTTTGGGCCGACAACAACTCGCATGAATAATTTCACGCTACATCTTTTGTTAATTTAATTGAATTGATCTACGTAACAGAGGTTACTTTGGCATCGTGTTATTTCAATCAACTCAATTAAAAATACTAGACAGTTTTATTAATAATAATATTATGGGAAAGGGTCTTAATTAACATATTTCCTACACAAAAGCGTAGAAAAAAAACTGAATGTATGGTTATGGCCTCCTAAACGCAAAAGAATGAAATTACAAAAAATTACAATTCTTCAGCACAAAAATAGTCTCCCCGAGTCGCGTCCTCATATGTGTTGTCCCCTTTTGCCTTTCTCGAACAATTACAATATTAGAAATAAAATAAAATAAATAAAGAGAAAGTCACGGTGCACATACCGTATTTAAATTAAAATCACGACACGCAGGTTGCTCCAAAATAAATAAACGCATAAACAACACCGAAGTACTAAGGCCATAACCATACAACACAACACAAATTATTCAATAATAAGGTTCCTGAAATATTGTTGAATAAAAAAAAGGTTTATTTATAATTTATGAATATAATAACGTAAATTGACAAATTATTTACGTTACAATCAATTTAGATATCGTGATTCATGAACGATATAAGATCTCTGTTACCATATAAAAAAAATATGATCTTGATACTTATATGATGTAGTCATAAAAAAAATATATCATGCCTAATATACGGATCCAAATAAAGTAAGTGTTGATATAATACAATATTAAATCAGGTTGCATATCTAGATCCATAAATAACCATTATGTATAAAAATCAATGTATTTAAAATCGGACCGGAGATCGAACCGGCGAGACCTCCGGCTCATGGTTCAATCGGTTCAACCATGGTTGAACCGGATAAGTAATTTATTAAATAAAAAATAAAAAATATTAAACTTTGGAGAAAAAAGTAAATTTAAAAATAAAAAATTGCATTTCGGGCGGTTCAACCCGGTTCGGTTCCCGGTTCTTTCCCGGTTCAAAACGGTTCTTGGCGGTTCTATCCGGTTCTTCCCCGGTTCTGGGCGATTCTTTGGCCTGCGGTTCAAATGGGGTTGAACCAACCAGCCAGGGGTCCGGTTCCCGGTTCAACAGGTTGAACCGGTCGGTCCGGTTTTTAAAACCATGATAAAAATAAAAATTATATATACAAATAATGGTCAAACAGGAAATAATCCATTGAAGATAAATAGCAATTTATACGATTTTGATAAAAGAAAATAGCACTTATACGAATGATGAGTATTATCCATAGGTGAGTGAGTATAAGGCTTTGTCAAAACTTTAGCGTTAAAAACGAAATAATTTTGAACAATCACTCTAAGAATTGTTCACTTGATATTTTTTTTTTTTAAACAAACAGGCAGCAAGCCTGAATTTATTAAAAGTAAAAAGAAAACAAGACAAACCACAAGGGGGACTAGACCAAAACCCTTGGCAATGATGACAATAATTGAAAGCCTAAAAAGGCTCCTAAAATAAACAACCAAAGAACTCTAAGAAAAGAAATTCTACGGCGACCAGGACAACCCGAAGAAGAAAGCAGGTCAACACCCGATGAACCCCCACACACTCCACCCACCGCCTACTGAACACCCACATCAACCCCACTCCCTGCACCACCTCACTATCCTCACATTAAGCACACTCCCAAAGATCGAGGTTTAGAGGTGGAGGCCAGGAGACGATTGGGAAGGGGCTCCGAAGCTGAAGGCAAAAGGGGGGAGCCCGACGAAGAGAACTGCTAACTGCAAGCTGTCGACCAATGGACCCAATTCCGAAACACAACCATCATCCATCGCCCACTGAACGCACGCGCCAAGCACCCTGCACCACCTCAATATCCTCACATTAAGCTCACTTCCAAAGATCGAGGTTAAAGGAGGAGGCCCGGGGATTGGGAAGGGGCTCAGAAGCAAAAGGAACAATGACAACGCATCAGCAACCACCCACCACACCCGGATTCCAACCAAATCTGAAAGAAAACCCACCTAATCAGCACCCACCGAATCAGCACACCTCCTGACTCCCGGTGCCGAAACACCAGTCACCACCGCGAAGCCGTGCCACCAGCCAACACCGCGACACGACCGAGCTTGACCGAGGTCGTCGAATCTAGCTACCACCACGGTGTTGTGCCACCAGCCAACACTGTGACACAGCCAAGCATGACTTTCAAGCGACGATGAGCAAATCATCGACGAACAACAGGGATCAACGAACGAGGGACAAGGAAGCTGCATCAGGATGGAACCGTGACTGTGGAACAAGATCGAACTATCAGCCACCATCGCGATCAGAACACAGACCCCTTCGCGATTCAAAACAGCAAGCCACCGCGAAACAGAGGCACACCATGAACCTCCTAAGGCGCGTAGATCCCCCAAAAAGGCAGATCCAAACCAGCAACGCCGCAGGGAAGCTACTTTAAACGGCGCAGAGGAACCGTGAACAATCGCAGGAACAGAACGGGTAGACCAGCAGAGAGGGCGGCGCCGCGGGGCAGTGAACGACACAGAGATCCAGCCCACGATGCGAACAAAGAATCGCAGCGCAGAGGAACGCAGAGAATCACGAACAACCAGATCCACAGAGAACAACAACGCAGAATCCAAATCGAAATCGAAGCCAACAACGCAGGATCCAACAACGCAGGAGCAGAGAACGAGCGCGGAGCAGAATCCAAATCGAAGCCGCGGGACAGCAGCGCAGAGGAAGGCGGCGCCGCGGGACAGTCTCAACCCACGCGATCGGTGGAGAAGAGGTTGCGACAGCAGAGGCGGAGGAGCGCTGAGAAGAGAGGGGAAGAAACCACCGGGGAGGGAGCCCCCCCTCCCAGCGGCGGCGGCGCTTACGCAAGTTCAAAACCCTTGGTTTCTTAGTAGAGCTCGGTCAGTTCAAAACCCTTCACTTGATATAGGTATATGAAAGAAAAAAAAATCATCTTTCACCGAAGTAAATCCTAATAAATCAACATAGAAGACCGCTCGGATACCACTTGTAGGACAATACATGCTTATAATCATGAATATACTATAGCGGAAAACAAAGACATACAAGCATGCTTCTATATAATCAAGAACAAAGCCATGACCTTGATAACCTTAGAATCTACGACATGTTGATATATCAAGGATTAGATAAATACCTGGATCCACAGCAAAGAAGCGGAGAACAGATCCTTACAAGAAAAAGAGTGAGTGAAAATGAGCAACAGCTACTCCTCGGCTTTATGGTTCTTTCTCAACCGGGACTCCTATTGCCTTAGACTATCTTCAGATGGGGAGAAGAGAGTAAACATGTGTATTGCGGTTAGTCCGGTATACTGGGGACCATAGCCTACTTATAGTGTGACGGTCTATTAGGGTTCCCATTATCCATCTAATGGGCTATCACTGACATCCACTCATGTGTGCCCATATAAATAATAATTAATTAATTATATAATTAGAAATCCAATATAGCATTTTACTTATTTTGATCACATATCAATCAAGGCTCCTAATTGATAAATTGCTAATATAATTAATAAAAGAATATATGCCCATTTATTTATGATATTGGAATAAAATATTCCAACACAACCAACCATTCATAAAATAAACATGTAGGAGAATTACCTCTAGTCTGGAACCATCGCCAAGATAAAGATAAAACTCTATCAAAAGATCTCCCAAGATCAGCTACACCTCCAGAGAAAATACAGGAGTTCCACAATTCCAAGATAACCCCAAGAACTGTGTGCCAAATGAGCATCAATCCACGCCCGCATCTAGTTGGACTACCCACATGAATGAACTAAAATAAAAGAGACTCGATGTGTTGCCGCATCACAAAATGAAAACCTAACGAACTGACAATCGCATACCAAATCGAAGAAGCAAATCTACATGTATAGAAGAGATGAATAGATGACTCTTGCGCGTTCCCACACAAAATATAAATAGTAGCGACAGCATCCGTAATGACCCCTCTTCTAAACAAGTTTGATCGAGTGGGTACTCTATCCAAGATAAGCTGCCAGGAAAAGGGCACTACATTACAAAGAGCAAAATTCTCTAAACGTTGTTCAGAATCCCAAGTATCTAGTTAGAGAGCCTCAAAACACGGGACATTGGCAGAGAGTGAAGCAGGTAAGCAGACCACACTAAGAAACTCCCAGAACAATTTGGGGTCCAAACCCAAGCGTTCGACGTCGCTGATAAAGAAACAGATCCTAGAGCCAAGAGGAGCTCCTCGGGACGATCCTCCTCCCAGGCGAACAACTTACGCCTCCAAGGGATGTTCAAAACTCAAACCCCATCGACATATTGCATTCCGATTCTTAAGGCATTAGATATATGCGTATGGTCGGTCTAGCACCTAAATCCTAAAGAGATCTTTGAAATGAGGCATCCGTCATTTATCTATCAAAAATGTCAAAAAATTAGAAAAAAAATTATCTTATACTATACGAGCTAAACAAACTTTTTGTACCAAAAGGAATTTGTTTAATTATATGAGGTAGAAAAAATTGAGGTTTTTTTTGACAAATAATGAGACCTAATTAAAATCCAATCTACCTAATATAATACAAACAAATTAGGCGATCACTTTTCCCACACCCCTCCCTACTCACCCCACACCCCCTAACTCCAAATATTCCAAAACTACCCTTAATGAGAGGACGTGTTTACGTGCGATTCGGTTGAGACCAACCGAATATATTCGGCTAGGCCCAACCGAACATGTATTTTTTTGAGACACACCAGTTTTTTTTACCTCTTTTACACTATTCGGTTGACCTCAACCGAACTATTTCGGTTCAACTGAAATAGTTCGGTTGAGGTCAACTGAATAGTGTAAAAGAGGTAAAAAAGGGTGTGTCTCAAAAAAATACACGTTCGGTTGGGCCTAACCGAAAGTTTTCGGTTGACCCTAACCGAATCGGTAAAAACAGTGCGCCTCATTAATGGCCTTCGGTCATTTCGCAGGGTTTGAGGGTGTGGGGTGAGTAAGGAGAGATGTGGGTAGCCCATCGTCTTTATTTAACACCTCACTTTAATGGGCTTACACACGGGTCATTTTGGTATCTCACCAGAAGCACAATAAATATGCTTTCCGTGTTATTTATAAATTGTATATTTTTGAGTTATTTATATTTTTTATTAGCATAAAATACAGATGATCTAGATGTTAATTCAAACATAGCAATGCAATTAACTCAGGGGTGTGGTTGAGCGGTTGGGGCTCATCCCCCTTAACCAAGTGTCGAGGGTTCGATCATTGCCTTGGGTATGGAGCAGCTTTAAATCCCTAGGCCAGCTGTTCCACCTTTCGAGGTGCCTCCAATCCAACGAGGGGATTATTCACTGCGTTCGGTGGTGGATACCTGGTCTCAGAAAAAAAACATAACAATGCAATTGAGCTACTTCCCACTTTGAAACATGTATATCTCCATTCTCAATCATCTAAGAACAAAGAAAAAGGAAAGAGATTATGTACCAACAAATTCGGAGACTATAATTTCTACCTTTCATAAGCGGCTGGAGTAAACTTCAAAATTTTCAACCATACAATTATTATTGCAAGGGGATTACAGACTTACACTTAATTATGCCCTGCAGTACTACAAATATGATATGTTAAAAATAGTAAATTCAATTCCTACGCCTCAAAATACTTGGTGGCTTGGTGCTCCAACGTCTCATTTTCCTGAATGTCTTTAAGAAGCTTATTCCCACAGAAAATTTCTGGTTGTAAGTTTCTGTTAGAACTGCATTTATTGCTGCCAATTAAAAATGCATTCCTGAGAATATAGTGATTAAACCTTTTAAGAAGAGATAGCTAGAAAATATATGCATATATTTGGAATATTCCATCTTTGTGTAACATGCCCTTTACAAAATAGAATTTCTAGTTACTCATATAAAATTGATTTTTCATGAGTTCTATTTCTAACCTGATTATTTGATGTATGTTGATGTATTATGTGAGGCTTCATGTTCAAATCAAACATGTTAGCTTCCTTCATCAGCTGTCCATCAGCATTAGGTTCTGGCCATAGAACTAGAGGCATCTTGTGATTTGGTTTTTTTTCTCCCCCATTTATTTTAGGTAGTGAAGCTGGGTTTTCTGCATGAGCAAGTTTATCTCCTGGAAACTATTAAGCAAACACATTATACTTTTTTTTAAGGAAAGCAAAAGGCACCATAAAAAATTTTAAATCTCGGTTGCGACCGCTACACGATTCTTGATATTGCAGATAATTTTAGTCAATTGCGGCCCCAACCGCAATTGCATTGTGAACGCGAAGACATAAAAAAATCATGATGTCGCAGTCCAGATTGCGGTTGCAAACCGGTCTTTAAAACCTTGGGCACCATTACTCATGATTTTGGCAAGGAGAGAAGGCATACCTGAACTTTTTGTCTAAAAAGAAGATGTCTTACATGTTCTCTTTTACCTCCAACATGAACCATCATATCACATTGCAAACAAAGGGAACTTCCATCTATCTCACAATAGAAGAAAGCTACATCCACATTCAAAGGGTAAACACAATAAGCAAAATGCACATAAGAAATATGATTTTGGGAATAGAAAGAGAGGAAAGAGCCTACCAGGTGCATTCTCACAAATGTCGCAGGTAGGCACATCACTTGGACTTATAAGATTAACCCTGACATGTCGGCTAGCTAGCTTATTACACATGTGAACCTGAACATATATAGTCTAAAATTTGAACCAGTGTTTTAAAACACATTGAACAGGACAAACAATTAAGACTTCAAAGTAAACCAATCTTAGATTTCAAAAAGCACAAGTTCAGATATATCAATCTTGTTAAAGTAAACTTGTCAAGCAATAACAAAACCGGTGAATCAAATTGTAAATCTTTCAATTTGAGCCACTCATAGGTACTCATTTTTCACTATCAAGTAGAGCTCTCAATTCGGACCGATCTAGCACATTCCAGCCAAAGACAATTTCGGGTTGGGTTGTGTTGGGCCAGAATTATTTAGGGCCACTATTTACTTGGCCAGCCCTTTGTGGGTTGTGGACCAAATGGGCTGCGTCATCGGCCAAAAACTTGTGCTCGACAATTTTCATTTTGGACACATATTTAGTTATGTTGTACAAAATAAAATTACACTAAATATATATTAGCATTTTGAGGTGAATTGGCATATAAAATATAGTATTAAAAGGAGATATATGTAAAAGCTTATCACAAAGAATATAAGATCTCATCATAAAGCTAATAATTAATTAAGAAAATATGAGTCTTTAAGTATATACAGTTCTTTGTTTATCCCATTACAAAATCACATAATTATTTATATCACAAAAAATATTTTCATAACAAAAAACATAAAAGCGTAAGATGCCCTTTTGGATTGCCAAGTGCAATCAACTTTTACCTCTTATTAATTTTATTAGGCTTTTAATGTGATAATGTGTAGCCCTGAAATAAATTATCAAATACAAGTTTAAAATTGCAAGTGAAATTGACTTGAAATTGAAAGTAAACAAAACTATTTTGAAAAATTGAAAAGTACTAATGCTTATTTTTAAAAATGTTAGGCCATCGAGTTGGCCCAACCCATGGACTGGACAACCCATCTCAAGCAAATAAATTTTCGGGTCGGGCTGTGCCGGCCAAAAAATAGAACACATATTTGTTGGCCCAAAAAAATTAATGAATTTGTGCAATAAAAAACAAAAAATAATAATAATTAAAGACAAATAGTTTTTTGTTTTTTACTTTATCCTGTTTGTTTTATAAAATAGCTTTTTGTTTTATAAAATATCTCAAAATGTCACCGATTGACTCGGGATAACCCAACTCAATTAAATTAACAAACATATTGGGCCAAGTCAATCGGTATATTGGTGAGCCGTGAGTTTTGCAACCAAACTCACCGGTAAGTGAGCTTCTTAATTTGGTTTACGAGTAGGGATGGTAATGAGTATCCTTGGGGCACGGCACTATAATGATCGTATCCGAGCCCGCACATGTATGGGCACGGTATTATAGTGCCCGTCCCCATACCTTTTGGGCACCAAGTGTCCATGGGCATTGGGCATGTCCATTACCCGCACTTTAATAGAAAAAAATAAATAACATTAAAAATATTATAATTTAATTTAAAAGCCATTATTTTTTTATCTATTAATTAAAATATTGCACATGATAGCATTGTGAATTAAATATATCCAAAATATTAGTATTTTGGATTTATGTTTTAAAAATTGGATACACTAAAAATTGTAATAATAGTAACCATATATATATTATATGGCTGGAGCGGGTTGGGCACCATAGTGCCCATCCTCATATGTGCGGGTAATTACCCGCCCGTTTGTGGGTATCCTATGGGCATTGGCTCAATTACCTTCCCTATTTACGAGACACAACACAACCCATTATTCGATATTACCGAAAAAAATATAGTACTCCTTTGTCCACTTTTGGAGTCATACATTAATCAATATCCTATCATGAATTATGACTAATGATCATAAATTATAATCCTTCTTAATAGTTTCAATTATTGTCTTTCTTAGTCTCTCTATATTATTCTTTGTATGAAGATCTTCATGGCATGAATCAGTGTGACCAAAGAAAAAAAGGAAAAGAGGTTATTGGTCAATAAATGATGACACTATATACTAGTCAAGTTAAGTTCATTCAGAAACACAGGCTCCACAATTGCACCACCATAGCAAACAAGATATAGTAAGTTAAAGAAAAAGAAAGAAACTATATATATATATATATATATATATATATATATATATATATATATATATATATATAAATATAAAAATATACGGTAGCAGCAGCACTCTCACAATTAAGCATCACAGAGCGTACGCATATTTCAAGCTTTAACCTTTTCACTGAGTTGTTAATTTGTTGGCTGCTATTACCGGTGGTTGTTGTGGTGCAAGTGTTGCTTAATGAATGATAACGAGGCCTCATGTCTCATTTATAAAAACAGAAGAATTTTTTTAGGTTAATCGAGTATCTCATGTATCTAGTTTATAATATAGATCAAATACAAATGAACTTAAAAAATATTTTTTTATTTATAAATGAGACCAGAAAAATTGCAATCAACTTAGAGCATCTCCAATGAGAGAAAAATAAGCAACTTGCACAACCACTTTAAAGTGAGACCACAATACCACATTAGCCCTAAACAATTTATCCATATTTTACTCAGATAGTAGAAAAAATAAGCGACCTTCTAGCAACCCACACTATTATATTAAAATATTTGAAGTCACATTGCTTCAAATTAAAATATTGATTTGTTTAATAGTCAAGGAATTCGTAGTAACGTTGCCGGAATTGACGGCGATCCTGTAGTGCAGCAACAAAATATGTACAATCAATAAGTAGTAAATAACAAAAACAATTCTTGTCAAAAAATTACAGAAACAATTAGACTTTTTGTATAAAGAATAATGTAAGGCTTTGTTGTTTTCCGTCAAACTCTTAGGTCCTAGCCGTGGATTCGGTCAGAGGTTTGAGAAGGTTTTTGATTTCTCTGTTCTTCAAGTAATTGCGCCAATAAAGGAACTTTGCTTATTGACTGTCGGTATCCTGACTCCTCTAGAAAGGGTCAGGTTGAGTGAATGAGACGCGATGGTTGGATTATACTACTGGCCAATGCATGAAAATAAAGATAAAGTGCGATAAAAGCAGATAGATGAAATAAACGTAGAGTTTTTGATTGATTGATGTGTCTCCATTCTGTACAATTGCTCTTCTATTTATATACTTAGGCCCTCGTCGGCCACTACCATAGCCAACATTTGCCTACCGTTGGATCAATCTAATATCAACGATTATCATCATTCCTAAGCCCTAACACTACAAAAAAACACTGATTAGCGACGGACATTAGTGAGGGACTTGTTGTCCCTCGCAAAAACAGTCATTAGCGAGGGAATTAGCGAGGGCATAGAGCTGTCAATTTTTTTGTCATTAGCGAGGGAATTAGCGAGGGAACTGTCCCTCGCTAATGACTGCCCTCGCTAATTCCCTCCCTAAATTTTGCTTTTTCAGATGATGGGATTCAGCGCAGGGGTTGGTAAAGGTGCAGAAATTAGCGAGGGACAGTTCCCTCGCTAATTCCCTCGCTAACGTTAACTTTTCAGATGATGAGACAGTTCCCTCGCTAATTCCGTCGCAAATTTTTTTCTTTTTTCCTTTATATCCGTTTACACTCTCACTCTTCTTTCTCACTCACTCACTCACTCACTCACTGACTCACTCACTCACTCACTCACTCACTCACTCACTCACTCACTCACTCACTCTTCACCATTCCTCTTCCCTTCCTCTTCCCCCTTCCACTTCCTCTCACACCCTTCTTCTCGCTTCACTCTTCCAACACCACCACCACCACCATCATCACCACCTCCTCTCACACTCTTCTTCTCTCTTCACTCTTCCAACACCACCACCACCACATACCTCCTACCACTCTCACTCACTCTCTATTACTCTTCACCACCACCAACCCACCACCCCACCACCACCACTCTCACTCTTCTCTCTCTCTTTCTCTCTCTCTCTCTCTCTCTCTCTCTCTCTCTCTCTCTCTCTCTCTCTTACTCTTCTCCTTCTCTCTCTACTCTAAACCACCCATCACCACCACCACCACACCACCACCACGCCACCATTCAGCACTGGACACGTGTCATTTTTTTTTGAAAACTACAGTCATTAGCGAGGGCAAAAGCCGTCGCTAATTCCTGCGCATTTACCAACCCCTGCAACTGAGTCCCATCACCTGAAAAGCTGCAGTTATTAGCGAGGGAACTAGCGACGACATAGTCCCTCGCTAATTAGCGAGGGATCCAACTTCCCTCGCTAATCCCATTTGCGATGAGGGAATTAGCGAGGGAACCAGTCCCTCGCTAAGTCCCTCGCAAATGACCATTAGTGAGGGAATTAGGTCATTTTGCGAGGGAACTGTCCCTCGCTAATGACTAGTTTTTTTGTAGTGTAAAGAGGCGGAGTAACCACCCACGATCTTACTAGCACGGTTAGTGGGGTGAACTCCCTCACTCGGCTTTTCAAGGTCTCGCTCCTTCGCTTGATCTTTCAACTGCTCCCACGTTCTGTCTTCGTGCTCCCTCTTACTTGCCTTCAAAGCAAGCCTGCCTTACCTTAGCCACTTGGCTTGCTCAGCTAGCCTTCGTCCTCGGGACGTAACTCAGGCACCCGAGCCCACCTCGGCCATGGCACTCTATAGGCTGAGGCTTTGCTCTCCCTTGGCCTTGCTTATTGCTCCTTGGTCTAACCCCTTCCCCGGGGAGTTGTCTTGTGGTATGCCCTGAGGCTTCTCTTGAGTTCTTCTCTTTGGCGAATACCTCTCAAATCTCTGTCTAGTGGCCTGCCTCAGCACTTCAATTTTACTCCCTTCCTTCACTCAGCCCTCGGCCTGTGACCTAGTTATTTTTGGGTGTTAACAATGGCCGCGAGGACGTGACTGATAGCGCAAAAACCCTTTGACATGACTTGATGTGACCGTTTGAAGCGACTAGCCTTCCGTTTAGCGACACTTGGTGTTTCTCTTTGCACGGGATAATAGGGCGGCGCAACGGTTCCCAAGGTTCACGAAACCATAAATAGAAACAGCCACGCAAGACTGATCACTTCTCTTGAAACACTTCGCTCTCCTTTTTTTTAGTCTCTTCTTCTCCATTGTTATCACCACTTCCTTCCACCATGTCTTCAAACTCAGACTCTCAAAACCGTGAACACAGCTATGGTGGAGATGATAGTCAGCCGAGTTCTTCTTCCTCTGGTCCATCTTTGGCAACCATTCCCTCTAAAGTCTCCCCACAGGATATCCAGCCGAGTTTTTCTGAATCTCATGTGACTGAGTCTCTACAGATTTTTCATCTGACATCTTGTAATTGAGGTAGCGGCTCACAGCATAATTTTAGCACCAGCTTCCTCGGTATCATATTTCTTTTTCAGAGCATTCCATACATCTCTGGGAGACCAGCAAGTGCTGTAATAATCATAAAGATCATCAGCAAGTCTGTTAAGATTAAAATTCTTACAGAGATAGTCATGCTCATTCCATAGGAGTACTTCTTTTGCAGTTTTGGCTTGTTCATCCGGTTCAGCGGTTTCATCCGCCACTGGAATCTCATCAGTCAAAACATTGGCAACCTTTTTCATAGTCAAGAAGAAAAGCATCTTTTGTTGCCAACGTTTGAAGTGAGCTCGCTCAACCGGAATGGTTTGTTGAAGTCAGATCGAGGCAGCAGAACTAACACCAGTAATTTCTTCGGTTGTCATGGCTGAATTAGAAACGTCTTAAAAATGTTAATCCGAGTAGGTTCCCAAGAAAGAGAGATGGGTCACAATGGACAATCTTAAGTACCAAGTCTTTTCTAGCCAGAACTTTCCCCAAAACAATACTATTTTCAAAAATCAAGCCGAAGAGATTACTGAGATAAATCGCGGACTAGTTCGCTCTCTTCAAGACGTTTCGTGGCACTGCTCTAAAGTGCAAGCAGGCTATCAACCACAACGTCCACAGGATAAAACAGCCCAGTCAAAAAATACTACGAAAGTTCACTACACCGTGAAAATTCGTTCTAAGATATACACCCTCAATATGGTTATGACACCACTCTTTAGTTTGGAAATGCTTCAAGCTTTCTAGAGAAGAACAAAGAAGTTTAGAGAGAAGAGAGAAAAACTTGAGGAGAGATGCTTTATCGTCAAGTTTGGTGTGTGAAATAAGTGAGGAGGAGTCTCCATTTTATAGGCTTTTTACACTATAGAAGTGTTTAGTCTACCCAATGTGGGACTTTTTCCAATTCACACTTAACAAAGTTTCAACATGGTCTTACAACAATGTTCGATTAAAATGAAGATAGAGGCACACATAAGGTCTTCATCAGCCAGTAACCTTGTGTGGGTATCTCAATTCTCAATCATCGGAAAACAAAGAAGAAAGAAAGAGATTGTGTATCAACAAATTCAGAGACTACAATTTCTACCTTCATAAGCAGCTGGAGTAAACTTCAAATTTTTCTACCATACAATTATTGCAAGGGGATTATAGATTTACACTTAATAATGCCCTGCAGTACTACAAATATGATATGTTAAAATAGCAAATTCAATTCCTACTCCTCAAAATACTTGGTGCTCAAACTCCTCATTTTCCTGAATATTTCTAAGAAGCCTTTTCCCTCAGAAAATTTCTGGTGTAAGTTCCTGTTAGAACTGCATTTATTGCTGCCAATTAAAAATACATTGCTTAGAAATATTTATACCAATGCATGTCATGCATAATGTAAAAAAGGAAAAAGGAGATATGTTATCTCTGGTTTAATTATTTTTATGGAAATATCAAATATGTTAAAATTGACTTTTTTCATGCAGTATTTTTCTAACCTGATTATTTGGTGTATATTCATGTATTCTGTGAGGCTTCATATTCAAATCAAACATGTTAGCTTCCTTCATCACTTGTCCATCATCATTAGGATCTGGCCATAGAACTAGAGGCATCCTGTGATTTTGTTGTTTTTCTCCCATATTTATTTTAGGCAGTGAAGCTGGGTTTTCTGCATGAGGAGGTTTATCTCCTGGAAACTATAAAGCAAACACATTATACTTCTTTTAAAGAAAATCTAAAGGCACCATCAAAAATTTTAAATCTCTGTTGCGACCGCATCATGATCCTTGATATTTTACGAAGAATTGCAGTCAGTTGCGACCTCAATAGTAGTTGCATTGTAATTGCAAAGACATAAAAAATCATGATGTCGCGGTCAAGATTGTAGTCGCAAACCTGTTTTTAAAACCTTAGGCACCATTCAACAAGATTTTGGCAAGGAGAGAAAGCATACCTGAACTTTTTGTCTAAAAAGAAGATGTCTTACATGTTTTCTTTTACCTCCAACATGAACCATCATATCACACTGCAAACAAAGGGAACTTCCATCTGTCTCACAATAGAAGAAAGCTACATCCACATTCAAAGGGTAAACACAATAAGCAAAATGCACATGAGAAATAGTATTTTGGGAATAGAAATAGAGGAAACAGCCTACCAGGTGCATTCTCACAAATGTCGCAGCTAGGCACATCACTTGGACTAATAAGACCAACTCTGACATGCCGGCTAGCTAGCTTATTACACATGTGAACCTGAGTACATAGTCTAAAATTTGAACCATTTCTTTAAAACACATTGACAAGGACAAACAATTAAGACTGCAAAGTAATCCAATTTGAGATTACTTAAAACCCAAGTTCAGATAAAGATCAATCCAGTTAAAGTATGCTTATGAAGTACTAACAAAATTGTTAGTCCTTCAATTTGAGCCACCTCTTAGTTACTCATTTGTACTATCAAGGGACAAGGCAAGCCCAAGGTAAGCTGAGGCTTCTGGGTGAGCAAATCATGAGAGGGGGTCTTGTACACTTTTTGTTAGGTATAAAAATAAATATAGAGGTGTGTCATAGAATTTGTAGACTATGTAGTGAAATGATAAATAAACAACACGCGTCCTATCACACGGTCACATCAGGTGCTAGTGTCACTATGTCGCTGAAATTGTCAGTGCCACCAGCAGTTGGTGATGCAATTGACAATTTTTAGCAATATGGGGACGTAGGCTCCTAGGTTCAAGTGCAGGTGTGTCCATTGGATAATTTGTGTGCGTGGTGTTTAATTGTGTGTAAGTTGACATAAAAAGACTACGCAGTGAACTTGTAGCCTATCCTAAAGCAAGGACTTGTCGACTCGACATGGTACTTCTTGTTTAGCCCATGGTTCCAAGAACAATGATAATTCATTTGGTGTTTTACTTCACACTCGCCACAATTTTACTTTATCCCGCCTTTACCCTCTTCATGTTTCACCAAACTTTTCATTATCTCACTCAACAGAAAATTGTGATATTTTTGGCAAAATCCAGAACAGAAAGTTAGTTTTCCAAAAATTCAATTCTAAAAATATTGTTCCGGAAACTTTAATTGTTAAAAAATCTCAAATACCACAAATTTCAATATTTAAAATTTCCGCAGTACGAACTATATTTTGGATTTTTAAAAGTTGAAAAATTTGATATTCAGAAAGAGGGATGATATTAACTACGAAGAGCTTTTGAAGAATTGTAAGAAATGCACTTATATAGTGCGGGACTTTGTACCTGTCGCTTGTGAATGATTATAACCTTGTAAGAAAATTCGTAATTTTCCTTTCGTCACATTAATGATTTCTCATTCAGAAAATACCAGCAATTACAATTTCTGGAATAATAATTGTATTCCGAAAATTTTAATTGTTGATTTTTCACGCCTTGAAATTTGTCGTATTAACACATAAAATAAAATGCTGGAAATTTCACAAGAGAAATCCAAGAAATGCATATTAATTCTGAATTTTTTAGAAGACTTACTTTTTTCCCCAAAAGTTTCGCAATGTCCAGAGGATTCATAGATGGAATTTGTTGAAATATGATAAGGGTAAAATTGAAAAGAAAAAAAACTTAAGAGGTATGGGTGTAGGTTAGGGGGTATAAAGTAAAAAGCCCAAAAAACATCAATTAAAGCTATCAAAATCAAATCCCAAGTAGGGTAGCTCGGTTAACGAATTAAGAAATATCGAAGGAGTGCACCAAAACAGTGCAAGAAGGAGGTCTCGGGTTCAAACCCCTAAAACTAACATTCCCCCACCGCTACTAACATTGCTTATAAAAAAAGGCTTAAATACTTGTTACTCCCCAACAATATAGTCATTATCCATTTATCCCCCTGCAAAAAAACATTCAAAAAAGACCTTGCAAAATGTAAAATTATCCAGTTATCCCCTACTATTATTTTTAGCTAACAACATTAAGTATATACTGATTTGGCTGACATTTTGGATCTAGTTACCCCTGCAAATATTAAGTGGGATCTTTTACTCCCAGCAAATATTAAGTGTTTCTAGTTACCCCTGCAAATGGCAGCCAAAACTAACAGTAGGGGGGCAAAACTAACAACAGGGGGTAAAACTAACAGCAGGGGGGTAACTGGATAATTTTACATTTTGCAAGGTATTTTTTGAATGTTTTTTTTTGTAGGAGGTAAATGGATAATGACTATATTTACAGGGGGTGACAAGTATTTAACCCTAAAAAAAGCTATCAAAATCAAGTCAAGCCCACTTATGTCAGCTCACCGGGGATTGCGAGTTAAGTGGGTTGGCTCACCATATGTGGACTGGAAGGTGTAGTGAGACAGGAATATACCAAACCACTAGTATTTTACCTGTGCAGCAGAAATCTGCACGAGTGACACTGTATTTGTTATATTTGCTATAAAATTATAAATCCGTTGAAAGTTGTAAAATGTAATAAAAGAAAAGGAAAAACTCGATAATAGGCTATATTTCTAATTTACTAAAATACTTGTGTTGCAAAAAGTTAAAAAAAAGTCGGTATCTTATTATAATATTAATAATAGAGTAAAAATCAGAAAAAAGAAAATGAGATTTAATAAAAGATATACACCCCCGTTGGCGCTCTCGTTGCTGCTCCCATTGTCACTCCCATTGCTAGTGTCTCGTTGCTGCTATAGTTGTCACCTGTTTATATTTTTTATTCAAGATCATTTAATATAAGATATGCACCCCGTTGGCGCTGGTGCTCCCGTAGCCTTTCCCGTTGTCGCTCTCGTTGCCCCTCCCGTTGACGCTCTGATGTCGCCCCCATTGCCGTTGCCGCTCCCGTTAGTCATAATATTTGAAAATACATTATTACATTTTAGATCAATTTTAGAATTTACATCAACCTAAAAAACAAAACAAAAATATTTATAAATAAATAAAATAATTAGTTTGAAAAAAAATGTTGAAATAAGTGTTAAAATAAATGTTGAAAAGAGAAGGGAGAGAATTGTTGAAATAAGTGTTAAATGTTTCTCTTAACTAAATCTACTTCTACTTTCTATATAATAAAACTAAATGTAAGGAAAATTACCATTATAGTGCTCTTCTTAAATTGACATTTGTCCAAAATTTTGGGTAAAATTGTCATTCCATCGCTAAAAGACAAAAAGCAGTCAGTTTTTGTCTTCTGTGACGGTTTTTGTCTGATGCAAACACTGACGCACGCGGGACTCAGTTAAGGAAAAATCAGCGGACGGAGTCGGCGAAAGTAAAGTGGGCTAACGCAATACAGTGACATAAAGTGAGCTGAGATAGACAACTGAATTCACTAAATCCAATAAAAATAGAATTTTGGGCTGAAGAAAGGTGGGCTAACCTCCATGGTTCACAAAATCAAGAAAATTGAAAAATAAAATAATATTTTCTCTATTTTTCTGTTAATAAACAAATAAAAACATTAATGAATTGTGCAATAAAAAACAAACAAATATAATAACAAAAGACAAATAGCTAACAAGATATTTTATGAAAAAACTAGAGTTTTTTGGTCAAAGATCTTTTTTTATATAGAACTAGTACTATAGCCGTGCATCCGCACAGGCCGATCGCGTTACGTCATACGATTACCTCAAATAGAAACGTTAGTTTGAAATCTCATTAATCTAAAATCAATTGTAAAATATAGATGATGACTTGCATACGGACAGGTGCTGGTAAAATCATATGTTGTGAATTTGTATAAATCTATAGATATTAGATTATCAATAAGAGATATTTGTTTTAAATAGTAATTACTAATTTAAATAGTCATTAAGTCTTCTTGGTTTTTGAATAGTAGGTTTATAGTAGTAGTCTTCAAATTTTTTAACTAAAGTAGTGTTTGTATAAATTTAGAAATTTAGTTAAAAGAATTAAAGTGAAGTGATAAGAGAAAGAATAATTATTTATGGAAAAAGTAAAGTAAAAAAAAAAGTGTAAAAGAAAAGTGAAAAGGAGGAAAGAGAGTGGAAGAAAAAAAGGAAAAAAGGAAGAAAAAGACTATAAGAGAAAAGTGAAAAGTAAGAAAGAGAGTGTAAGAATAAAGAGAAAAAAAAAAGAAAAAATAGAGTGTAATGACATTTTTACCCTCAAAAATTTGAGGTGTCTTTTAAATAGAATGGGGGTATTGGTAAAATCATATATGGTGAATTTGTATAAATCTATAGTAGATAATAAAATGAGTGGCTTGGGATAACCCGAATCAGGCAGTTGGAAACTTGCGTAGTTGTGAATTTAGCAAATGTTGTCGGTCCAATCTTGATCAGACGACCTAGATTATTAGTTAATGTTTTATATCTGGTTTAAATATTAAAAATCAGAACTATCCGAACCAAATGGAATGATCTTGATTCGCAAATTTTTCCACCGCACAGGATCCGGATCCGGATCCGGGATAACCCAACTCCAACTCAATTAACAAATTTAATGGGCCAACTGACGATAATCAGGGTATTGGTGAGTCATGACTCGTGAGTTTTGCAGCCCAGTTCACCGGTGAGCTACATTGGTTTACATTAATCAATATCCTATCATGGTGATTATAAATCAAAATCCTTCATAACAATTTAAATTATATATAGTCTTTCTTAGTCTCTAATCTCTATTACTCTATAATATTCTGTAACTATTGAATTCTTTTTACCGATGCTTTTACGGGGTTTTCAAAGCATATGCATGCGCATTATATAACCCAAAGCATATTGGTCAATAAATCATGACACTATATTATATATATACTAGTCAAGTTAAGTTCATTCAAGAAACACAAATGCTCTACAATTGCACCACCATAGAAAACAAGATAGTAAATTAAAGAAAAAGAAAGAAACTATATATATATATATATATATACCTTCTCATCACATGCTCGGCATAGAGCTGCCTCATCAGAAGCACAAAAAACAATAGCAGGAGCACTCTCACAAGCATCACAAAGCGTACGCATATTTCAACTTTAACCTTTTTCCACTTTCATTTCATTACTTCATATATACTTCATCCCACAAATGCAAACACAAAGTTTCAAGTAAGAGTCAGCCACACCTCAATTTACTCCCTTATATATATTAATGAATTTTTGACAGAAAATATACATATAATAATAGTAATAATAAATAATAAGGTAGTACTATTATAGAGAAAGAAACAGAAAAGTCAAGAGAACAAGAGAGGTTAAAATCTTTCACCAAATCCATATATAGTTTTGTTTTTCTCTGAGTTGTTAATTTGTTGCTTATTGAATGATGATGGCAACAAAAAAGAGTAGATTCTGAAGGGGACAACTTTACAAAAGAAATTGATTTTGTGATGGTATTAAATAATATAAGTACGTACGGACAAAATAAATGACTGTTTGTCTACTATGTCGGTATGAGAGGGTAGATTTCAGCCACAAGTTCAAAACCACTGTGGGGTTTGATAGCACCTCTTGTTTCATTCTCATCCACAAATATTTGATTTCTGTCGACAATATATAAATGTTGTCATTTGGGACCCATATGGGGCTAACTTTTTCCTAAGTAGCTAGCCTACTTGGGTTAGTCAAGAAACAAAAAATTTAAAAAATAAAATAAAACTTGTTTTAATACTTGTTAATTTATTTTAATATATATTATAAAAGTTCAATACAAAAACTCAGCCATTTTTTGGAGAACACAAAAATTAATTGAAGGGGAAACTCCTCGATTTTCTTTTTGAGATTAAACTCCTTGTTTATTAGAAAAAGAGACCACTGATATGAATAGAATATATTAAAAAAATACAAATAATCTTATTAAAATACGAAAAGTCACTACCAAAAAAAAAGATACACTACCAAAAAAAAAAGATACGAAAAGTAACGTAAGAGTCAATTTAAATTAGGAAATGTAAGGACCTGTGTGATTCTCTAAACCTGTCTCCCAGCCATTCTAGACGAACAGGATACGAGCCCCATTTTGTTTTTGGTTTTTTTTTACCCCATCGACCCGGTGAAATGACGCAATTGCCTTCACAAAATTCAAAAAAACCGAACGTATCATGATTTCATTTTTTTTTTGGAAATCGGATTTATGTATCTGTGAGGTAAATCCGATTTTCAAATCGGATTTATGTATTTTTTGAGGTAAATCCGATTTCCACTGAAAATTTTAAAAATTTAAAAGCGGATTTATTTAATATGGGTTAAATCCGCTTTTAAAAATAACAAAGCGGATTTACCTTAAGTGGGGGTAAATCCGATTTTAAAAATAACAGTGAAGGGTTCACGAGGAAGAAGAAGGGGGGTGGGGGTGGGGGGTGCGCCTACGTGGCAGTCTACGTGGACTGCCACGTAGGATGAGTGAGTCAAACTGAGTTTCAATTTTGACTTATTTAAGAGGGGGACTATGATTTTTCAAATTGGGAAAATAGGGGGACCAAAATCGTCAAATTAAAACTTTGGGGACCAAAATCGTGGATTGGTCAAAATAGGGGGACCAAAACTATATTTAAGCCTAATAAATAAATAAATTCGGATTTACCTAATTAATAAATAAATAAATCAGTTAAAAAATTAGATACGAATTTCGACCGTCTTTTGGTTCTGTTTAGTGTGTAGTTCGTTAACACGTGACGATGTTGTACGTCGAGCGAATAGGTCTCGTACCCATCCCCAAATTGACCGCAGGGGATTTTCTCCCATGTCCTCGTCCCCACAGGGAAAAATTCCCCACTCACGATGTCCTAAATGGGGCAATTCCCGTGGGAATCTCCATTGTGCGTCGAAATTACCACCCCTAAGTTAAAGCAACGAGATGTACACAAGTGGGTAATTCATGGGGCTTAATTCAGAGTGTGATTTAGAGGGCGACGGCTTGTGATACTAAGCCAATAGCTTAGTAAATTATACTAAATAAACTCAAGCCATTGGATCCACATAATTTCAATGAAATTCAATCTAATGGCTAATAATGAATAAGGGTATTTGTGTCACAGCCTCTTTTGTTTCTATTAATTACATTAAATAATTTAATTTAATTAGCCATTAAATGGGCCAATTTTTTAGGGAGAAATACAATAACAAACCAGATTTTTTTCCACTAATTTCTCTTCCACGATTTTCTCTCTCACATTCCTTTTTCCTTTACGTTCATATTCTTTATTCGTGTACGTTTTTTTTTTCTTTCACGGTCTTCTTCTTCTTCATTCTTCATGATCTTTATGTTCCACACTCTCACGCAAAGTAAGTCTAAAAAACGCATTCACGCAAAGAAATAGGACGCCCAGATTTGTTGCAAAAACGGACACCGTTGATCCACGCCATTGAAACACGTTCTTCCTTTACGCCATTGATGTCTCGTTATGCAGTTGATGAACATGGGACTAATTTCAGTTTTTCAGTTACTTGCGCGTAAGTCCTTTCTTTTTCACCTGTAATATGTATGTACTCTTAATAACGCCGCTGAAAGCACGTTTACAAGAGAAGTTGTGAGCACGTGTCGTTTTATAATTTGGAAAAAGGAATCAAATACATCTATTAAAAGAGAAGTTGTGAGCTCGTGTTGTTTTATAATTTGGCTATCAGATACAAGTATTAATTTTGTAAATTAATTGGCTTTCAGATTTAAGAAAGAAATAACAACCTCACTATCACACAACACATATTCAATCACACAACATTGGATATAGCCTATTCTAATTCAAATTCTTGTTACTGGTTTTAATATGTGCTTCACAGTTAGTTTTGTTTCTTCCACCAAGCTCTACTTCAAACACATATCACATATTCAATCACCACATGAACACATTATGATGGATATCAATGAACCAGCACAGATAAGACATCCTTCTTCCCCTAACCAAATTATTCAACCGTTTGGTTACTACTAGAGCTGTCAATTTGGCACAAATGGGCCAGCCCAGCCCCAGCCCCACGTGGCCCCAGGGCCAAAAGGCCCATGGGCCAAAAAGCCCACATTTCATAAGCCCACATGGCCCCAAGCCCCAGTGGGCCAGGGCCAGCCCCAAGGCCCTTAATTTTTGTTTAATTTTGTGGATGGTTGTGATCCATCCAATATATTTTTTAAATCCATTGGATAATTATAAAAATACTTTTTAACAAAAAAATAAATTTCAGTTTTTCAGTTTTTTTCAAATTCAGAAACTAAATAATATATATTTATTATAATATATATAATATATTATATAATATATATCAGCCACCACCGACCGCCGTGGTGGCCGTCGGAGCGCCGCCTCCCGCCGCCGTGTGGGTTGCCGGAGCGCCGCCGTGAGGTCGCGGAGCGCCGTCGTCCGCCGCCGTGGGCGTTCCCGGAGCGTCGCCTCCGGCCGCTGTGGGGTCGCCGAAGCGCCGCCGTGGGGTAGCCGGAACGCCGCCGTGGGGCTGCCGGAGAGCCGCCCGACACCACCTCCATATTTAAATATAAATATATATTTATATTTATATTTATATTTATATATATATATATTATAACTATTATATTTTATATAACTATATATATTATATATTTATACATTTACAGATATTAAAAATATAAATAAAAAAATCTGAAGTATAAAAATATATTAAAATGATGTTTAAAAGTATTTTTTTACAAATAAAAATATTTTTTTAGTAAAAGATTTTTTATGTTTTAAAAATATAAAGGAGGTGGTAGTGATGGTGGTGGTGAGTGGGAGATGGTGATGGTGGTGGTGAGAGAGAGAATGAGGTGGTGGTGAGAGTGATCGAGAAGAGGAATGAGGTAAAAAAAATTTAGGGGGCCAATGGGGTAAAAAAATTTAGGGGCCCACAAAGCCCTGGCCCCAACCCACAAAGCCCTGGCCCCAACCCACTAAAAAATTTAAAATGTGGGTTGGGGCTTAAAAAAGCCCCATTAATAGGGGGCTGAAATATTTGGGGCTAAATTAGGGGGCCAATGGGGCTGGGCTTGGGGCTTGGGGCCAAATTGACACCTCTAGTTACTACAATAATAACCTGTGAAATCCTGTCCATTGATTATTATTTTACTAACAATTTTTTTGATAAATTTGGTGAGTGCAACAACAACCAGAGAACTACTGTGCTAGGGTTAGGTCTCGAACTACAGTAACCAGTCAAGAAATACAATAACCAGTCAAGAACTACAATAACCAGAGTACTATAATAACCAGAGAACTACCTTTGTGAGAGAACAGCGAAGTCTACGGAGATGACAACAGCGACAGACTATTTGGAAGCAGAGACGGCAGTCGCCTCTTTGTGCGATTAAATTGTTTCTGAAAGGGAGATTGGAATCGTTGAAACTTTTGGAAGCAGGGACGTCTGGAAGCAGAGACGGATGGAAGCAGAACGCAATCGTTATTTTTGGAAGCAGAACGCAATCGAAATTTTTGGAAGCAGAGACGGATGGAAGCCGTATAGTGAAAAATATCCACAATCCCATGATTTGTGGTTTTCTAAACTGTTCCATGATTTTCGGGTGTATCCCAAATATATCGGTTACAATTATTTACTGACATTGATTAGCCTATTTTAATTTAATTAGCAAATTACCTATCTACCCATTTCGTAAAAAATACTGAACATTAGTTTAGTGTTCTAAGTCATACTCGATTTAGAGTATTAAAGAATTCATTAGTAATTGTTACTAAATGAGCATAATAGTTATTTTTCCATCGATGAAAAATTCGGTAACAACACAAACACTAAATTGTGGTTAGTATGTACTAACCATTGGATTGTTGTGTAATGATTAGTAGCATATGTACTAACCACACAAACACTAAATTGTGGTTAGTCTGTACTAACCATTGGAGTATTGTATAATGGTTACCCAAAAATTTAGTAATTGTTACTAATAAATTCTTTAGTATCTCAAGTCTTTTTCGCTTAATTCATTAGCAACAGCTCAACAACCAAATTTGAACTTTGGTCGATGAATTAAGAGGATTGTTCTTCAAATTTAACTTTTAAAATTCAAATTCAAATTTAACTTTTAAAATTCAAATCTATAAGGACCATAAGTCCATAACCATAACATAAGTACCTAATTAAACAAACAACCATTAAAAAAATGACTTGTTACCAATCACAACAATACAATATATCAACGAAAAAAAATAAATGCATTAGAATTTAAGAGCACCAAATATGTCAAACCAAAAAACAATAATTAACGTTTTCAAAAAAACACTAATAGTCAAAAAGAAAAAGTAGACAACGAAGACATCCTTCTTTTTTAAAGTGGATAGTTATCTATACCGTATTTATACGGTTTTGTGAGACAAAGTCTTCAAAGTACTTTCTCTGCCTCCTTTTCATTTTTCTCTCTTTTCTCCTCTCTCTTCATTTACTGACCCAATTTTCTATTTGATAATTGATACATAATGTATTATAAATAGGGAACCAATGGGCAGTGAGAGAGAAGAAATCTAAATGTTGCTGGCGGTAGCCGTGAAGGAAAAACTCTGTCGCCGTAGAATACTCCGCATGTTCCTCACCCGTCCACATGACCGCCGCCTTTTCCATCCCCCTCCTCAAGATCCACCGGAAACCTCCAACGATGAAGTCAAGGTCCGTCACAAACTCAAAGACCTATTTGTCTCCTCTCCATCACCACCGCCGACACTCCAAGACGCCAGCCAACAACCGCAGAAGCATCGTGATCAGCAAGATGGACTCCTCACTGGCTCATTCGTCGGCGTCCGTTTCCGAACCAGATCTACATTCCGACGAACCTCCGTCGTTGCTTCTCTCCGGCCGATTTCTTCTGCATTCTGATACAGGTTACTGAGAAGAGCTTGGCGACAGGTACTGTTCACCATAGAAATGGCGAAGTGGTTAGTATTATCACTTTGGAAGATGTATTTGAAGAACTTCTGCAGGTAAGTTTCTGTCTTCTAAGATATTCTTCCCCCTTCTAGTGTTTAATCTTTCTTCAACACGTAGAACTTATTATAACTTCTTTCAACTGAGGTCACTGAACACTTCGTTCCACACCACGTCAAATGTGTGTGACTAAACGGGTGAATCCCACACAAGGATCTGTACTTTGGTAAAGTTGCATCATCGCCGCAACTTAATAGCAGCAACACGACTTTGTAATTTGTATTTCCTCATCGAACTTGCCGACATCGCACCACAGCGTCGAGTTTGATCGGACTCCGTCACCGCCACTAGTGGAAAAAATGCCTTTTATAACTGTTCTGTACCGAGCAGCTTTTTGGTCGTCTGCTGTTGGTAGGTCTCTTGTTGTCCTGACAGGAGGTCAGGTCTCTTACTGTCTTGACGGGAGGTCAGGTCACTTGCTGTCCTGACGGGAGGTCAGGTCTCTTGCTGTCCTGACGGGAGGTCAGGTCTCTTGCTGTCCTGACGGGAGGTCAGGTCACTTGCTGTCCTGACGAGAGGTCAGGTCTCTTGCTGTCCTGATAGGAGGTCACTGAGCGCCCGGGGGGGGTACCTGCAAGCCACTCTGACGCTTAAGTCAGTATATAGAATATAAGAGTGAAGGTACTAAGGATTAGAGATTCAACCTTTGTAAGGGCAAAGTTTGCCTGTATTTATAGGAAATCGTGCCCTCTTGTGGATCGTCGGATGGGTAGAGTCGATCTTGACCGTCCAAGCATATTGGGCTCGCATGAGGTGGATATGGGCTGAATTGGTTGGGCTGATCCATATGACTTGCTAAGTGCACCTCCTGGTTTTGCTAATGGAACCCTCTGGTTGACTCCAGAATAGTTGCCCCCAGGCCGAGATTATTCCGGAGGATGGTCTTGGATGAAGGATTTTCTTCAGTTTGCCGGCTCTGTAAGGTTGCGTGGGAGATTGCCTTTGTAACAGCCGTGTTTTGTCGTTTTTCACTCTTTAGAGTGAAAAAGCGAAGCTTTTTCCAAACGTTCTTTGTCTATCTTGTCGGGTCGTATGAGGTCCCTTCGTTGCGACCGCGACTCATACCTCCTATAGTGTGATCCGTGTGCTAGGCACCAGGCTAAGGAGGCGTATTTTAATGTTAGTGCCCCCCTGGGCGCCCCGTGCCAAGGTGCTAAGACATCCCGACACGGACGCCCTTGTAAGCATTTTCCGGGAGCTTGTTCGTTGTTGAGAGTTGGCGCCCTCCTGAGTGTCTTGGGTGTTGTCCCTTATTTGCGTGTCGCGAGACAAGGTTCGATGCTCCCACGGGAGTCTTATTTGCATAGTGCTGACTAACTCGTTGCAAAGGAATTGTTTTCAAACTGCCCCCTGTCGGGTGCCCCTCTGTTGGGCGCCGCTTGCTCCTGCCAGGCGCCCTTATGGGCGTTGGTTGCTTTTGCCAGGCGCCCTCTTGGTCCTGACAGGCGCCCTCAGGGGCGCTGGTTGCTTCTGTCAGGCGCCCTCCTGGTCCTGACAGGCGCACTCTTGGTCCTGACAGACGGCCTTCGTCCTGACAGGCGCCCTCTTTGTCCTGACAGGCGTCCTCCTGGTCCTGACAGGCGCCCTCCTGGTCCTGACAGGTACCCTCTTGGTCCTGACAGGCGCCCTCCTGGTCCTGACAGGCGCCCTTCTGGGAACAGTGAAGGGGGGAGGAGGAAGGAGTAGGGATCAAGTCACCAACCTAGTGCCTCCTTAAAAAGAGGAGGAGGGAGTAGAGTCCACTCGTTTCAACGTCTCTTCTTCCTGGAAAGTATTTGTTGTTCGTTCCCGTTTATTTACGTTGTTATCAGTGCCCTCCTGCCAGGCACCCTCATGGGCGCTGGCTGCCTTGACTGGCGCCCTACCAGGCGCCCTCCTGGGCGCTGGCTGCTCCTGACTGGCGTCCTGCCTGGCGCCCTCATGGGGGCTGGCTGCCTTGATTGGCGCCCTGCCAGGCGCCCTGCCAGGCGCCCTCATGGGCGCTGGCTGCCTTATTGGCTCCCTGCCAGGCGCCCTCATGGGCGCTGGCTGCCTTGATTGGCGCCCTGCCAGGCGCCCTCCTGGGCGCTGGCTGCTCCTATGGGTGCCCCTATGGGCGCTGGTTTTGTGTGGGCGTGTGCTTAGCACTCTGTTTTATTTTTGCCGTTTTCTCCTGACTTTTAACCTGCCTTCTCACCTATGAATTTTCAGGGATTGCTTGGTGCTGAGGGGAGTTGCTCTTATCATCCTCCATTGACGTTCTCGCTAGTCTTTGCCGCTTCTGATTTACTGAGGTAACTTCCGTGCGAACTTTCAGGTTATTTTTCTAGCTTCTTTGTTCTTTTGAGCATGTCTTGTCTTGCAAAGTCTCCAATCTCGGGGGAGGGGGGTTGTCTCTAAGTTTTCCTGTCTGTCTCGTGACTACTTGTTTTGCCCCCTGTCCCGTAGGTTGAGAGATGGCAAGGACAAAGAAGACGGCTCCGATGTACCCTACCGCTCACCTGGCTAAAAGTCAAGCTGACGACTTCGAAGAGGGGGCTGGTGATACCGTGCCTTCGGAGTGGGCTGGCGCCCTTGGCTTTGTGGATACTTCTTCTGGCGATGATCTGCCGCTTGAGCATGAAGTGGTGGAGATTGGTGGTTGTAGTTATGAGTGGGTTGCTCATATGGTTTGTTCTGCCAGGAGCGTCTACCTTCCAGGAAAAGAGCCTCCCCGCTGTCTGCAAGATGCGTTGGGAGGCGACTGGCAGGGTTACCATGGTCCGATTCACCACTTTCTAAGTCTTCAATAACAGGATAGTCCGGGTCATTCTGGTTAGTTTCCATGAGCCTTGCTTGCAGACGAGTCAGGTATCGATGTTGGCGAACCAGCTTGCCTTTTTCTATTGATGGAACACAATTCATGAGCGCGAGAATCACATAAATGAATGCAACTGCAATGTGATATGTATGATTTTATGTTTGTTTTGGTGCCGGGAATCGCGGTGCAACTCGTCTTGTCATAGGCGTGTAAGTTTAAAGCTCTAACACTTCTCTTTTTTTTAATTTTTGGTTGCAACGAGGTTGGAAGCAATAGACAAAACAAACACACTTTATTACAACTTCAAACTCGAAAGAAAAACAAAGTACAATATTCTGAAAATAACACTTTCAACAGAAAAGTACAATATCCCAAAGAAAATTACAACTTTTTAGAGAAAATTTGCAATTTCCTAAGGATTATTACAATGCTCTAAAGTGAACTTCAAAGGCATATAGCTTTCAATTTCTCCTTCCTTTTTCTCTTCTTGCTTTCGGCTGCCCCCTTGGCCTTCTCCATGAGTTCTTCTGTCAGAATCTTGCAGTACTCGACAAACTCACACACCTTGGCCGGAGTGTTGAAAGGGTTCATTTCTGCTTCAGCTCTTCTTAGCTTCTTGGGAACATCCCTCACAACTTGGTTAGCTAGTCCTGCTAGCTTTGAAAATTTGCTCCTCCAAAGCTGAATCTCATCCCTTAGCTCCTTGACGACCTCTTGGTCTTCTATTCTGCCAATTAATGCCATGAAACGTTTCTCCCAATACTGGCTTTCCGCTTGCACTTGCCCATAAGATCCCCTTAGGCATCAGAGATTCCTCTTCAATTCTTCCGACCTTCCTTGTTCAAACCCTAAAGCTTGTTGATACTCTTTCAAGATCCCTATGATAGACTCTCTATCTTGCCTGATGCTTTTCACTTGGTTCTCTAATTCAAACTCTATCACTTGGAATTCCTCTTTTGACTTAGCTAGCGCATCTCTAACCATTTTCTCATTCCTCCGTGACTTGGCATATAGTTTCTTCCATTCACTTGCTTCTGCCACAGCCTCATTCATCTTTGAGGTGCACCTCTTTACTTCCTATTTAACACCTTTCAAATGTTTCTGAATTTCCCTCTTGCTCTCTTCTTCTATTTCAAGTTTCCTATTGGTTGCTTCAATAGCTGCGGCTTGGAGAGCATTTTCATTTTCTAGCTTCCGCTTGTCTTGCATCACCTTTCCCAATCTGTTTTGCAAAGCCCTTTTCTCTTCTTCCGCTTCAGATAAGGCCAACTTAGCCTCTTCTAGTTCTTCAATGAGGGGAACGTGAGGTTCCGGTATTTTCTCTTCAAGTGATGAGACCTTTTGGTTGGATGATCGAGTTTCCTTAATCCTCTTTTCAAGCCATTGAGTGAAGGAGATAGCAGTGGTCCTTTTAGATAACTCGCCTTTGTCCTTTCGCACCACGGTTTCCCAAGCTTGCAAGACTCGCTGAAGTAAGTCCTCGTCTTTAGGGATCCCCGCATGGAGGTAAAAGCGAGACAGCATAGCTTCGGAGGGTGAGTCCCGCATAGGGTACCCGAGTTGTCTCAAGGTCAAAGATGGGTTATAATTGATGCATCCCTGTGTTCCCATGAGAGGAGCGTTCTAGAAACTGCCACATTGGAATATCACTGAGGGTTTATCTTCCCAACACTTGTGCGAGAACCATCGAATTTGAAGAGCATCGAGGTTCTTAAAAGTATCCTTCCACTCCTGAGGGCTCATAGTCTTCGGATTACAACCCAAGGCATAGGAAAGCAAATCCCCAACATCACTTTTGTTAATGCACACATGACTGATCAACCAAGCGTATAGCACAGGGAAGGAACAACACATCTTATCCTTTCGGAACTCATGATGGCGGGTGAAGGCACGATAGGTCTCTGCGAGAATAGCGGGAACCGGATTGATGGGACTTTTTGCACTCTTGAAAGCTAGGAGCATACCAATAGCGGTTTCATCTATATGTTTCTCAATCTGAGGGAAAAGAACAATACCGAAGATGGTCAAGACTAGTACTTGCTTGAAAGAAACCCAATCATCTGATACTACATAACTAGTCATCAAACTCTCAAAGTACTCCTGAGGAAACCCAAATATCTTGTTACGCTCAACTTTGTTGGACCGCACCTCTCCTACACCGATTTGTAACAGGGAAGCAAACTTCTCATCTGAATAATACTGCCCCTGATACTGGTAAGGTCTAACCTCTGAGCGACCAAAACCCAGAATCTTCTCATACTCCTCTAGGGTAGGCGCCATTTGGAAGTTCTTGAAAAGAAAACACCCAACCTCTGAATCATAGAACCAACATAGGGCGGCGATGGCACCCTCTTGTACTTCTAACTGTAATAACTTGCGGATGTTCTCATAAGTCTTGTCGAAGGACCGGAGCTCAATAGGACCTAATAGGGAAGCATACTCCTTCAAACTAGTTACATCAATCTTCTTTACAATGGGGAACCTCGAATTGAATGCGGTTTTGCCTTTTGATTCCATATTGCTTCTTACACCTCTGTGATAAGGTTCGGTGTTATGTTGCGATTTCCGGCAAACAAACTTTAATGCATGAAGAATGCAAATGATGAAAGTTTTTTTTTTCAAAATTTTGTCAGGTGCAAATGCAATGGTGCAAAATGATGTGAATGCGAAATGATGTGTTATTTACATGGAAAAGGGGTAAGAAAATGAGGTTATTGGTGGTACTTTGAACATTTTCAAAGATACACGCTATATGCCACCTCATGTAGGTGTTTATGAGGGGAAAAGAAAATTACTTTCTACAATTTTGAAATAGAGTTTGAGAAAAAGGAATGCCTAAGCTAATGCAACAAACAAAGGCGTGCCCACGTGTCCTACAAAGGGTGGGAATCCTAGGGTCTAGAGTCGACGAAAAGGGTAATCCTCCCATGTAGGTTCTAATCACTTCCTCACAATGGCAACCAAGAGCTAAAGTCTCTCTCATGATGACACCCACAATCGTAGAAAGCTACCGAGTGTGAGGCATCATGACAAAGCGCACTCTTAGGCGAAACTTTCATGAGAGCCATACAGACAAAGGTCTACGAATGGCAGTCACTAATCGTTCCCACTCTCCTAGGTTTTTGTTCAGACCTTGGGTTTTATGCCCCACTCAATGCTCACAAGTATAGGGTGTGAAGTGTGTGTTGAGGGCACAACACTTAGAAATAACTACCCTTCCCCACCTGCAAGAAAAACCATGAACAGTCCAAACAAAAAGGTCGTCTACCCTATGGTTCAACATGCATACATCATTTCAATATACAAACCATCCTAAGAAGTCAACAATAATTACACGCATTGCTTACCTCAAAGAAAAGGAGCCGAGAAGAGGGGACATAATAGAATTGGGGAATATGCATGAACTTACCTCAAAGAAAGGGAGCAAAGAAGAGGGAACATGATAAGATTGGGGGAATGCATGAAAGAAAGAAGCATATAAGCAAAGAGGATAAGAGGAGAGACTATCTACCACTTTAAGCAAGAAGCGAACATAGAAGAAGAAGGGATAAATACACATGAATGCAACATGATAATGTGAGAATGCAATGGAATTGCCAAGATGCAATCAAGTAGACATGAGAGAAAGGAGAAGAAGAAGGAATGTTCTAAAATCTACAAAACAAATGTCATGGAAAATAGAACAAAAGTAGGAAGAAGGGAGGTAAAACAAAGCATGTTAAATCAGCAAAGCAAATCACACATTCAATTAATCGGCTTGACCCACTTAAGAAAAAGAGTCCCCAGCAGAGTCGCCAGCTGTCGCACCCCGAAAAATCCTTGGAGGGATTTTTCTTCGCACAACGGGATTTTAGAGTCGCCACCAATATTTTTTAAGGGTAAAACATCAGAAAAACCTTTTTTGGAAAGCAATGGTCTTTGGAACCATTAGATTTGGGTTCAGGGGTCTAATTACGTATGGGGAAGGTATTAGCACCCCATAACGTCCCTTCAAAGAAGGGTTACCTTAATTAAATATGTGATTTTCAAAGTTGGTTCGGAAAAATGCTTTGTTTTTACCTCTTTTGTTGATGAATGACTTAATGAAAAATCTTTAGTTCTCGCGCTTGACAGAGAGTATCCGCTCCTACGTATCTCCCAGTGCGATGGAGAATTCAAAGCAACGTAGTTTTTGTTTTTGAAAAATGTTTTATTTTGGAAAAGTGTTTGGTTTTTGAAAGGAAAAGTGTTTTTGGTTTGTTGTGCTTGACGGAGAGTATCCGCTCCTACGTATCTCCCGATGCGATGGAGAATTTAAAGCAACGTAGTTCTTGTTTTTGAAAAATGTTTTATTTTGGAAAAGGGTTTGGTTTTTGAAAGGAAAAATGTTTTTGGTTTGTTGTGCTTGACGGAGAGTATCCGCTCCTACGTATCTCCCAGTGCGATAGAGAATTCAAAGCAACGTAGTTCTTGGTTTTGAAAAATGTTTTTGTTTTTTATCTTGTTTAATTGTGAAAATTAAGCTTTCATGATGATCAATTGAGCAAAGGATCCAAGTGACCACCATTAGCACTCCATTGTTAATAATCATGCAAGCAAAGGCTTCGCAAGACTACTAACAAAGTTTTGGTTTAGTGAAAATCTTTAGGAAAATTAGGCATTCATGATGATCAATTGAGCAAAGGCTCCAAGTGATCGCCACTAGTACCTCATTGTTGATAATCATGCAAGCAAAGGCTTCGCAAGACTACTAACAAAGTTTGATTTTGAAGAGTTATCGCAATTGGATTGATTTTTGTTTAGGGAAAAGAAAATCTGTAAAAAAAGAAACATGGGGTGCAGTAGTAAAATAGGGTGTGGTTAGCAGAAAAGGGTTGTGTTTTAAAATAGTGGGTGCAGAAAACAGGCCCAGTTCATTTTCTGTGAACTGGGTTGTATTCTAAAAGGTGGGCTTCCGCAGGGGGATGCAAGCTATTAAAACAAGGAGTGCACATAAAAACAGGGGTTGTATAAAACAAAAATGGGGTGTAAACAGTGAGAGACCCGGTTTTAGTTTCAGAAACGCCAGCCCACAAATCATGGGCTTTTCAGGGGGGTTGTGATAATGAAATCGATGGGTGCAGAAAGTAATCTGATATTTTACAAAAAAAATAAGATTTAAGTTAGCTAAAGCCTACATATATAAAGCTGAAACAAAAAAATTAAACCTAATTTCTAAACCTTCCTCTCTCAGCGCTGCAACTCCTACCCCTTACCCTAATTTCAATTTGTTCTCACGCTCCCTCTCTCTGCAACTGCGATTCCACCGTTCCCCTCCTCCCTTCCATTCTCAACCTCTCCTTCTCTAACACTAGATCTCTTCTCCTCACTGCCGTCCCCTACACCATCTCGTCGTCTCCCTTCCTCTTCTCCTCACCATAACCTAAGTTCGCTCTCTTTTTTTTTCTCACCGATCGGTACTCTTTTCCAAAACCGTAGTACTCTCCCCTCTCTGCTCATCGCCTTAAGTCGCGGGGTGGTGGGTTGGTGGTGTATGGTGACGCGTTGGTTCGGCGGTTGTTGCGAAGGGAGAGTGTGGTCCAATGGTTCGTGTAGGTGGCTGGGGTGGTTCTGGGTTGGCCACGGTGGTGGTGTTGGGTTCGACGATGGTTGCGACGTTGGTGGCTGGTTCGGTTGGGGCTAGGGGTGATTTGAAGGGTATTTCGGTTCTGTTGGTGGCGTTCGGGGGTTACACGGGTGGTTGAAGGTAGTTGGTTGGATGAGGAAGGTGATGTGGTGACCGTGGGGTGAATAGCCGTTTGGCGGTGGCTGGCCGTGTGGGAGGGCGACGGTGTTGGTGGCTAAGGTGTGGTGGTGACGGTGAAGACATCATGGGCCACGGCGGACGGCCGCCGTCTGTGGTGGTCGGGCTGTTTTATTGTGGATGGAGGCCGTGAGTTTGTGGTGGCTGTGGGTGGATGTTTTGGTTGTGAGGTGGCTATGTTGGTGCTAGATGGAGAGAGAGAGAGAGAGAGAGAGAGAGAGAGAGAGAGAGAGAGAGAGAGAGAGAGAGAGAGAGAGAGATGGGTAATGGTGGTTCACGGTGATGAGAGAGAGAAAACGACGATGGGGTGCTTTGGTGGTGGTCACGGTTGTTGTTAAGGTAAGGACCCTCTTCTCTCATATCTTCTACTGTTTCTGTTCTCACATTTTTGGTCTCTCTTGTTCTCAGTTTCTCTTAGCATTCTTTCTTTCTCTGTTTTTCTTACCCGTAGGGCAGCAACAATAACACACTATATTTAACAAACAATAACATACCACAAGAAACCATACATTTATAAAACAACATTCAATATACTGTGCACACATATATTTTCATATTTTACAGAATCTGAAAAGATTAAGGGATGTAGATAACTACCCCAGCTTTCAAGATTTTCGAAAGAGTACTCCCTGCACAGTCTCTTGCTCTTCCTACTTGTTTCAAAAAAAACTTTGACGCTCTGAGATTAGGGTTCTAGTGTAAAACCTCTAATTTTGGCTTTGATGACTGTGAATCTGCATCTGTGTGTGTGTGTATTTTCTGTGTTTTTGCATCACTGTTCCCGTCTGTTCCTCAGTATCTCTCTGTATTTTTTTTCTGAATTGTTCCCCCCTCTCACTGTGTATCACTGTTTGGTATTTATAGGAAGGCTGGTGTGGTGCTGAGGACAGCAATTAGGGCAAATTTAGGGTGCTGTGGTGAGGAGGGAAAAGGACAGTCAAGGGTGCAAAGGACAGCTCCATTCTGGTCAACAAAAGGACAGCTATTTGAATGGGCAAAGGACAATAGCTGGCAATGGAGGAAGGACAACATCCAAGGGAAGAAGAAAAAAACCCTAGTTGGGGCAGCTGCTGGCTGCGTACCCTTTTTCTTTTTTTTTTTTTGAAAATTTTTGTATTATTTTCATTTTCCCTAATTTCATTTTGGATTATTGGTTTTTGTACTTTTTTGAGTTTCGGACAATTTTGTAATATGAATGGGCAGCAACCCTTTATGCTTTTTTTTGATTCAATTAGAGAATGGTAAAAAGAAAGAATTGGGCCCAACCTAAACAAAAAGACTAAACAAACCCAAACACACAAACGCAAGTTGGATAAGCATGCCCAATTACGCAAGTATAGGCCAAACTAAATAAATTACTAGACTTAGGCCCAAATAAGAGGTGCAAACCCAATTAAACCAAAAAGACTAGTGGCAAATTAGACGAACAAATTAAACGAGTAGCAAAAAGTAAAACAAAGGAAGCGGACAAAATTAGGGTATAACAGTATTCATAATAGCAAATCATCTTTTACATGTACAGCCAAAGAAGTATTATCAGGTACCAAATCCTTTATCTCAACTATGTTAATATAATATTATAACACCAATTTCACAATTTTAAAAGAATAGAATAAAATTGTTTTTATTAGTATTAACAAACTTATCTTCGCTAGTTGGGAGGCTTAGTCTTGTTAACTTTATACTTCTAAATCACTACCTTATGGCAATAAAGTCGAACTATTCCTAATATTATATTTTGGGATGTTACATATCTCCCCTCCTTAAGGAATTTCGTCCCCGAAATTTTCTGTATCAAAGGAAACTATTCTTATACAAGACAAATGTTCAACTCTAAGGGCGACTCTAAACACTGAGGTTCCTATTTCTTTGGGTCTAAAGATCTCCTAGCCACTATAAAACCGCACTAATTACAATTAGGACTCCATAGGTGGCGATACAATGATTATGAAAACGCCTCCGTATAATCAATGTAATTATTGAATGATGCTTGCACAACATATAATTCCTAAGCTTTCAAATATATAGCAACAACACTAGTCAAACTTAGATTAAGAAAGGCTCTAACAACCATTTTGATAACCAATGTGCTAAATCTATGCAAGCAAAATAAATATAACCCAAGGTTTTATTAAAGACGCAATTTGTAACTAATTATTGTGAATCATAACACGGGTGTATTTCTCAAATGACAAAGTTCTGGAAACATATCAATATTAATAAACAGAATCTAAAAAAAATTGTTTGTCAATTAAACCTTGAAAGCACAATCATATGGAGAAATTGTGATACAAGCATATTGAAAATCATTTGTAATACGAGGAGTAACAATCACTCAATAACAAAGGAAAAAAAATTGAAAATATTAATCTCAATTTTTTTTAACATGCCAATCTTTTATATTTCTGAAACTACTTCATCATGTACAAAAGTAATGAGTTGGAAAAAGAAAAAAAATAGGGCACAAACTTATATATATACTTTATTCCACAAACTACACATTTAAAAAAATGCACAACACAATAATCAAAGACATTCGTTAATGCAATGGAGCCTACGTCTCAATTAATATTACAAAGACAAACATTATTGAAAAATAGTCAAATAAATAAATAAATAATACTGATAAATCTAATAAATTTTTCACCGCATAATGATTCTATATTACTACCATATTCAAGCAAATATAGTTTCGGTCACAAGTTCTTGCAAAATAAATCCGGTATGAGGTATGCAACTATGTGAGTATGTTAAGATAGAATTGAAATAGCAAAAAGGAATCCGTCAATTAATACTTGAACATGCATATGAAGTTCACATATTTGATTGGCGAAAAGCTTCAGTCCGACATACAATAAGGATTCATGTGATATCTATTGTAACCAATCAAATCAAAGTCAATACATGTAGAATAAAAAAAAACTAAAACTTATCCCACAAACATATGTTGTAGGTCACTAATTTAAATGTTAACATATCAGTAGGCCAACTTGTACTTACTCATTATTAATGTATAATTGTTAGAAAAAATATATGCATTGTCAAAAACTTATACATCGTAAATCTTTATAACACAAAATTAACTTGTTTATATTATGCATCAATTTACAAAGAAAGAAATTCCTGCTTAGTAAAAACTTTTGTAATCAAAAGTTATTGATTTTCATTAAAAACCATTTTATTTCAAAAAAAAACTTAATCATCATCATGTCACAAGTTTTTAACTAACAAGGAGTATATACTGTATGATTTTCTTTCAATATGAAACAAAACGATTAGACTACTATAAACCGATAAACTAGCTTGCTAAAAGTTATTGTGATAACAAAACAAGTTTATTTTGGAAAGTGGGTAGTTACAACGAGCACACAACAGCGTAAAAATAATAGTTATTTGAAACATATAAAAGCCTATCACTACAACACCTAAATTGAATTCGGAACGTTACTCATAATTCAGAACTCTTACATATGCAAGTGTTACAAAAAAATGTAAGCAGAATCATACACTCATTAAATATTTTAATAAATTCCAACTTCAAACTCAAAACTATCCCTCATGTAGAAAACAATATTTAATTTATTCCAAGAAATCACAAACTTAAATAGGTCTCGAATGTTTAACAAGTATTTATAATAATTAGTTCGAAAAGAAAGGAAAGGTTCAACAACCAATAACGCTCATGTATCCCTTTAAATAAGCATAACAAAATGTAATGGTTAAACAATTCATACACAACAATTTGGATCAAGTACTGTTCTATTGATATCAAAGTGAGATCAAGTTAGGGTACAATTTGGAGTAAGAAGAAAATGTTCAGGTGGGAAGAGAGAGAATTACAGATAGAAGAGGAATTCAGATCATACATTCATCATACCCCTTTCTATTCCCCTCCCTAATTCTTATACTCCCACTAATGTGAGATCTCTCCACATTCCTAACCGTATTGCTGTTGTGAACTTCTCCTTGTGGTCCCACTTCTTTTTGGCTTTTAGTCCACATGGCATTTTTAGCGTTTGGGTTCATTACAATACCAACCCCTTTAAAAAGCAACCTTGTCCTCAAGGTTGAAGTCAACATGATGACGTTGATTGAGGGTCGAAATATTCCAAGTTGCCTCAAGTCAATTGGACCTTCCATATGGTCAAAAGAACTGCCACCCGGATCCCATTGTTTGATTTTTAAGGCCTGTTTGCTATGAAAACAATAGCAATTACTTCTGTATTTTAGCAACATATTGATATGTTCCAACTGAGCATAAGAACATATCCCTGGGTCCCATTGTTTGAAGTGCAGGGAACCTTTGATAACAATGAAACCAAAAAGCAATGTGGAGTCCATCAAAATCATTTCAGTATGATACAATATGGGGTCCATCAAAATAAATGCTTCCTTCCCCTTTTGATGAATTGTTGAAGACCCCCTGCCAGCCTCTAACGTGTCCAAATAGATCTCCATGTCAATACGTGGGATTCCTTTCCAATTTTGTGTTTCTAATAACTTTTTATGCAAAGTAACACTTGTCTTGTGAGATTGTAGTGCCTGGACAATTTTCTTGTGAAATTCTAGTGCCAGGAAAACTTGTTTCTTGGTCTCATTAATAATGGACAATTCCCAAAAAATATGTTGCATACCAATCAACAAGTTTAACAAAACCGTGACACTTGTGGCATGGATTTGCAGCGAATAACCATTTATCCAAACAAGATAACCAAAGGAACCAACAATTAGAGTGGAAGAGCAACTATAATCACAAACCTCAGTAAGCTTAGTTAAGCCAAAAGCAACAACATAAGGTTCAAATGCGGAGGCAATGAAATGGCCAAAATCAGGAATATGTAACTTCAACCAGCCGTTTTCTCGAGCCTGCAACTGTGCCCCTGCTCCTATATTATTGCCTGCCACATTATTGCAATCTGATAATGAAAAGTATGTTCTGTAGCATATTGCGCAAGATGCCATTAAAATGTATCCAATTTTAGTACTGCCACTGATTGCTTCTGTTGCATTCCAAAACCACACAGCTGGCTTGCCACTAAGAGAAGGTGCTAAATTTGAAGAACCAATTTGATCACAACTAGCAATCAAACTAGCCCATGCCACCACATCTTTAATGGGCAACCTCTCTACAAAGCTGGATGAATTAATTCTTTCCAAGAAAAACCGAGAATCCCTCGGTGCCAAATTATATACTAAGTGACAAATATTTTGCAATTGATCCCTGATATCTGTAGGCACTATCTCAAATATATAGAGAGAAGTAAGAGTAGTCACAAGAGCAATGGGCACCTCACTAATTAACCTTCGATCATGAAACACCATCACAGTAGGATTCCAAAATAGCAAACCAGGCAAGTCTACAATGTTCATGGCTCGAGGCTTGTTGGACACAAACTGCCCCATCTTGTCCCAAATAATTGCATTGAAGTGTACAATTGAAAGTATCATTATTGGCAAGCTAATGGCACCTAAGTTGGAGTCACCATGAAAAGCCTCAGACCTCAATTTAAAACCAGAACCATGTGTCACTATAATGTGAACTAACACTTTCTCACATTGCAAAGTCCTATCACTGATAGTGAGAGATCCTTCCAATAATACGAATGAAAATCTAAAAGTCTCGATGACACTGTTGCACAGTGAGCGAATTACCTCGACATGTTCATCTTCATTAGCAATTGCCGTGGAACATGAATCCAACCAGCAGTTACACTTGCCAGCGGCAAGCATGGCGGTGACTACGCAATAATCCCAATCTGGTGGCTTCGGCAGCGGTGAAGGAAGAGCCACTGCGCTAGAGGGCATCATAGTGACGGTTTCAACAGCAATCTGGTGGCCAACGATTGCCACAACATCTTTATATGACAATCTCTCAAACACTATCAATGCATATGTAATCTTTACCTGGATTAAATTTAGAGCTAGAGCAAAGATTCCAAAAGTGCAACCACATCCACCAAGTGAGACCAATCTCTGTATTAGACTCACTTCCAATCTGTATTGATGCATAAGATGCTTCAAGACATTTGCAATCACAAGAGTAGTGGTCATTTCGCAAATGTATGGACCATTTCCAATCCCCTTTGATATTATTACTCTATTCAGAACATTGAAACATGCTTTAATACCCCAAAGGTTACTAAAAATACCTTGATGAACTTGATTCTGTGATTTTGCCAGTGGTCGAGGGAAGAGCTTGAGTAGAAGAGGTTCCCACTGTAGCATAACAGCTTCATCTGGTGGGGAAAACTTGGACAGAGTGTTGAAGACCCATGGGTTCGTTGCCACAGCTTGAAACGAATATGGTGGAATGGTCTTTGACACCATGTTTCTCAGGGGAATTTCAACAAACACGTTGCAGTTGGCAGATGAGGACTCAAGTGTTGCATAACAAGGTGGGCGGTCGGGTGGCTCCCATGGTGGTCGCTCGATTGGAACAGTGGCAACACCTAGCGAATTAATTGATGGTGGTTCCATGGCGGTGATCATCATGTTTGAACCTGAATCCTGTGCAGTAGCTATAATAGTTTTCCCCCTTTGCCTTTCAATCACACCATCCTCGAGGATAGTTTTCTCAATTATTTTTTTCGTCATCGAAGGTGCGTTTACGAGTGAGATTGTCGTACATTGATCAATTTGCACATGCGTTTGATTTTCCTCAATCATCATCGCCGTAAGCGCTTCGTCGTCGACGTCATTTGTCTGCGTCACCGCTTCCACCAAGAACTTCATCTCACTGAGTGAATCTGTTTGTCCTGAGGGAGGAAGAATTTCATTCACAATTGAGTCAGTGTCAGAATCAAAACCATCTGGTTCCATGGACGAAAGAATTTCGTTGGAATTTGAGAGGGCATCTGAAGCGTCAATCGATGGTTGTTGCACAGTCTCGCTGGGTGAGTTTGCTGCACCATGGAGAGAGCTCAAAGGCAAATAGTTTTTAAGAACTATAGCTTCATATAAAGCATCAATTCGAGCATATAGCTTGTTGCGACGTTCCTCCGATTTTTCCCATCGATCCATCCATGATTGCTCTGCCATGGTGACAATGAAAGCACCAATGTAATGGTTAAACAATTCATACACAACAATTTGGATCAAGTACTGTTCTATTGATATCAAAGTGAGATCAAGTTAGGGTACAATTTGGAGTAAGAAGAAAATGTTCAGGTGGGAAGAGAGAGAATTACAGATAGAAGAGGAATTCAGATCATACATTCATCATACCCCTTTCTATTCCCCTCCCTAATTCTTATACTCCCACTAATGTGAGATCTCTCCACATTCCTAACCGTATTGCTGTTGTGAACTTCTCCTTGTGGTCCCACTTCTTTTTGGCTTTTAGTCCACATGGCATTTTTAGCGTTTGGGTTCATTACACAAAATACGTCAAAAAAATGGAAGCAAACACTTCATCAAAATATTCTAGTGCAATGTAAACACCATATAGTATAAGGACCATATATTTATTATACCACGTACCCACCACTTCAAAAGTTTCTCCACAGGGACTCCCCTCCTTTAGAACAAAAACCACAACCGTGTATTCCTAGGTGGTCTAGAAAAGCGTATAATCCATTTGGTTCTTATTCTATCTATTGGTACTATTAACTTGGGCCTCACTAAAACATCTCTGCATTAATCACCATCAAAATTCTATTCATTCTACTCCATCCTAAGATTCTAACAGTCACCAAGTTTATACTCTTAGACTTCTTTAGTCGTCCATTAAGTCTGTTTCGTTTTAAAAGTATCACTATCAAAATATTATTAGTTGCTAATTAACTTAATCGGTAACTACCTATATCTAAGTCAACAATAGACAGAATCACTAAACGACCCAATGCCAAAAGCTTTCGTGAATTAAACAAAAGGCACACACAATTATTTTTATTACAATGGATTAAAATATAATTAAACTTTTACTTACCATAATGCATTGTCCAACAAAATCAACAAACAAAATCAATTAAATATAACATTCTCAACACACTAGAATACTAAACTAGCAAAGAAAGTGAACATGCATATTCTATGTGTATCGGTGTTGTTAGTATCAAATTTGACAGTCGTTTTCTTTATCTCTTCAGAAGCACAAAACGCCCCATTTTTCCAATTAGCACACCACCATGTAAATATCCAGTAGCCTGCGATTCTCTTCCCTCTTCTACTCTCTATATTTTTCTCGGTTTGTTTTCTATTTATGTTTCCGCCGTCAAACCTTATACCGTATTTCAACTCCCTCCTCTCTTAGTTTTCCTAACCTAGTTATTATATATATATATATATATATATATATATATATATATATATATATATATATATATATATATATATATATATATTATGTGACGATTCCCTCACTACTATAAAACGCATTGGGCTGCGCTATTACTACTTATCACAAGTCCAACACATATGGTTTTACTTTTTTTCTTCTTTTTTTTTATCAACACATTTGGTTTTACTTATGTTATCGTAAAATAATCATTTGGTCTGCTCCTCTTTTTTTATATCATCTAATCTTATATTATTATAATGCATAGATAAGAAAACAACATAACCTATTTTGGTTTCTAGCATCATATAATAAAGGCTAAATAGCACTTTTAGTCCTTTATCTTTGCTCCAGATTTCACTTTGGTCCTTTATCTTTTTTTTGATCCGTTTTGGTCCCTCATGTTTCATTTTCGTTTCATTTTGGTCCCTCACCTTAGTTTTGACTAAAATTAATATTATTTAATTCAATTAAAACAATTAATCAATTATTAAATAATTAAAACAATTAATCAATTATTAAATATATATTTTTGGTTCCCTCCACCGTGAAGTTACTCTCCCCACCGTGAACCCCTCCCCCCACCGCGAACTCCCCCCACCGTGAACCCCTCCCCCTCTCCCCTCTTCTCACCGATCCCCCCCTCTTCTCACCGGCCCAGCAACAGCTCCCAACCCAGTCCAGAAGCGCTGGACCAGTTCACACGACCCTGAACCCGACCCAGCCCCAACCCGCATGCGCTTCTCCTTCCTCAGAACCCTAGGCGCTGTGACAACCATGGATCCACCATTGTTGCGATTTCTTTCCTTTTTCTGAACAATTCTGAAATCCATCATTCAATCCACGATTCTTGCTCTTTATTCATGATATAGGAATTTGCGTTTCAAAACTCTAAATCCTCAATTTCGATTTCTCTCAAAACCCTCTCATCTCCTTCCCTTCGCGAATCCTCCCTCCTCCTTGCACCGTTCGTTCCACCACCGTAAGAGAGAGAGAGACAGATTGTGAGGTGGGTGTGGCTGTGGGTAGGTGATGACGGTGAGAGAGAGAGAGACAGATTGGGTGGTGGACGGTGGTTGTTGGTGGCTGACGGTGGCTGACGGTGGTTGTTGGTGGCTGACGGTTGTTGGTTCTTTTTCTAATTTTGTTTTAATTAAATTAATTGTTTTAATTGTTTTAATGTTTTAATTGAATTAAATAATATTAATTTTAGTCAAAACTAAGGTGAGGGACCAAAATGAAACGAAAATGAAACATGAGGGACCAAAACGGACCAAAAAAAAGATAAAGGACCAAAGTGAAATCTGGAGCAAAGATAAAGGACTAAAAGTGCTATTTAGCCTATAATAAATAATATATAAATATTAGTATAGGTATTCATAATAGCAAATCATCTTTTACATGTAGAGCCAAAGAAGTATTATCAGGTACCAAATCCTTTATCTCAACTATGTTAATATAATATTATAACACCAATTTCACAATTTCAAAAGAATAGAATAAAATTGTTTTTATTAGTATTAACAAACTTATCTTCGCTAGTTGGGAGAGCTTAGTCTTGTTAACTTTATACTTCTAAATCACTACCTTATGGCAATAAAGTCGAACTATTCCTAATATTATATTTTGGGATGTTACATTACACGCATGCACTCATATAACATTTTGCTTCGTTAGACGTGTCAAGTGTCGGTCTCATCATTGCCAAAAAATTTCTACATCACTAATCATATCATTGTACCATGCATTCATGTGCTTCCTTTCATTCATCATTGCCAAAAACTTTCTACATCACTAATCATATCATTGTACCATGCATTTGTGTGCATCCTTTCATTCATCATATCATTTGCATATAATCATTACAATCGCATTGATCCACATACGCTGTTCGTCAACTTTCATATTCCATCAGCTTCAAACACCCATCATCTGCCACATCTCACTCATTACCCCAATGAACACCTATCATTGCACATGCCTACATTGCATGCACACAAACATCATCCATTACATTGTTAGACATGCCAAGTATAGATAGTTTTTCCCTTCTCAAGTAAATGCATTTATTAGGTATGTTCAGGGCAAGCACGCCAAGTGTCTATCCCTATATTTTGTTCCCTCGAAATCAGCGCTCCAGGCATTGATCTCATATCAATTCAGAGTCCCAGTACTCCTTCAGACCCCAGGTGGTCCTTCAGAGCCCTAGCGCTCCTTCAGTCCAACAGTGGTCCGTCAATCCAGATCGCACGTTGCGTTATCGAGTAACCGACGGAACATCCGATCACCCCAGGTCCTTCAGACTAGCTGTGTCAACCTAAGACATTGTACAAGTCCTTCTTGTCATATCAGTTCCGGATCTGTTTTGACTTTAATGGCCGCTCGAAAAAGGCCACCCGCAGAGCGTATTACTAGTACCATAGCTAGTTTGCACTCCATCTGACCCCAACGGTCCTTCAGTCGAATTCAGGTCAAAGCCCCAAGCATTGATTTTGAATTAGACCTTAGAGGCCCAGGGCTCTTTCAGACCCCCAGCGGCCCTCCAGAGCCTAAGCTCTCCTTCAGACGATCAATGGTCCTTCAATCCAGATCGCACGTCGTGTTATCGAGCAACCGACGGATCATCCAACCCCAGGTCCTTCAGACTAGCTGTGTCAGCCTAAAAAACATAGTGCACATCCTTCATGGTCATATCAGTTCCGGATCTGATCTTGACCTTAATGGCCGCTCGAAAAAGGCCCCCTCAGACCGTATTACTAGTACCATAGCTAGTTGCGCTCCATCAGACCCATTGGTCCATCAGGCTTAGGCCTGCCCTTCAGACCCCATCGGTCCTTCAGTTGAACTCAAAAAAATTTGTGTTGTGGATACCCAATTTAAACCGGTTTTTCACTTTTTAGAAAAAATAACAAAAATATGTTTTTTCGCGTATATTCGATTCCTAGTCCCTCGAATAGGTCGTTTCACGCTCATTTACCGATTTTGCGTCGTTATTTCTTTTTTTAGTGGTTAAACAAAAATTAAAATTATTACAAAAATGTCCATGTACATGACTTGGCCCAAAAATGTGAAAGTTACAAAAGATATAAAAATAGACCAAAATACCCAAAACTGTAGCTACTTTGCAAGTGCCATTTCTCTCTTCTCAGACCTGTTTTCGATGATCCGAACGGTGAAAGTGAAGATATATGTCTCACGAACCGCCTGTCAAAAAGCGAAGACGATCCAACGGTTAATGAATCCGGAATCGCACTTTTACGGGGGCTGATTTGAGAAAAACGGGAATTGCTTCCTCTATCTTGTTTTAGTCCCACATTGCTTGGGAGAAGCAAGAACTACCTAGCCTTTGGCTATAAAAGAGATTGAGATGCAAAGACTATGGACATGGGCAATTGACGGGGTAAGTGATCTTCTGGGCTAGCCTTTGCGGTCCATTAGATTAAAAGTCTGTCTTTGATTCTTTTGGGCTAGTCTTTGCGGTCCATTAGACTAAAAGTCTGTCTTTGGTTATTTTTGGGACTACCTTTTGCGGTCCATTACTTGGCGGTTTTCGGGTCAAGATGGACCAGATAGGAGTCCATTTCGCGATTGACCTGGTCAGAATGTTCGGTCCGGTTTGGCGTTCATCGCATTTATTAGCTTGAGGTTAGTTTTGTATTTATTTATTTTTTTATTTGCGTACATATTTATTTATTATTTATATTGTTTATTTATCTATGTATATAATTATTGATTCATTTATTTATTTATGTAGATATTTATTATTTATATGTATAGTTATTTATTTATTTATTTATTTATTATTACTTTACTCTTTATTAATTGTTAGTTTTGTCATTAGTTTTTTTAAATACACAAATTATTTTCTTTCTTCAAAAATATAAATAGGGGATTAAGTCGACTGTACAGTCGAGTTAGTCTGCTTTTTAGGACCACGAATGAACCGTATGGATCAGGTCCTAAAATCCCTATTCAAAACCAATAATCTCTAAATTAAAAAAATACAAACACATTTCTTTTCGAAAATCAAATTTTCAAAATAGGGGATTAAGTCGGTCGTACGGCCGGGTTAGTCATTGTTTTAGGATGAATAAGTCGTACGGCTCAACAGTCCTAAAATACCTATTAAAAAAAATAGGCTTAAATACAGTTTTGGTCCCCCTATTTTGACCAATCCACGATTTTGGTCCCCAAAGTTTTAATTTGACGATTTTGGTCCCCCTATTTTCTCAATTTGAAAAATCATAGTCCCCCTCTTAAATAAGTCAAAATTGAAACTCAATTTGACTCACTCATCCTACGTGGCAGTCCACGTAGACTGCCACATAGGCGCACCCCCACCCCCACCCCCCCTTCTTCTTCCTCGTGAACCCTTCACTATTCCCCATCCCCCCCCCCCCACCGTGAACCCCCCTCCCCGTCACTCCTCCCCTCCCCGTCGCTCTCCCTCTCCCTCCCCTCCCCGTCGCTCCTCCCCTCCCCGTCGCTCTCCCTCTCCCTCCCCCTCCTCCCCCCTTCACTGTTCCCCCTCCCACCCCCACCCTCCACTATTCCTCTTCCCACCCCCACCCCCCCACCCCAGAGAGTTCGCAGAGAGAGAGAGAGACGCAGAGAGAGAACGGAGAGATGCGAAGGGGGGGGGGGGAGAGCGAACGGCGAGCGAGAGAACGGTGGGGAGAGCGAACGCATAGAGAGAACGGCGAGCGAGGGTGAGATGCGAAGGAGAGAGAGAGCGACGGTGAGCGAGAGAGAGAGGGAAATCGAGGGGGAGGGGAGAGACGGTGAGAGAGAGAGAGAGGGAGGTGCGAAGGGGGGGGGGGGGTTCACGGTGGAGATCGAGGGAGATCAAGGGAGATCGATGGGGGGGTGGGGTGGGGGGTTCACGGTGGGGGGTGGGAGGGGGTCACGGTGGGGGAGGGGGGAGAGGAAGAGGAACAGTGGGGGTGGGGTGGGGGGGGAGGGGAAGATGAACAGTGGGGGTGGGGTGGTGGGGGGGTGCCACGTAGGCTGCCACATAGGACAATAAGTCAAAATTGAGTTTCAATTTTGACTTATTTAAGAGGGGGACTATGATTTTTCAAATTGGGAAAATAGGGGGACCAAAATCATCAAATTAAAACTTTAGGGACCAAAATCGTGGATTGGTCAAAATAGGGGGACCAAAACTGTATTTAACCCAAAAAAATAATACAAATATACAAATCGTTCTTTCTCTTAAAAAAAAAATCAAATCTTCAAAATAAGGGATTAAGTCGGCCGTACGGCCGGGTTAGTCATCGTTTTAGGATGAATGAACCTTACGGCTCGAGAGTCCTAAAATCTCTATTCAAATAAAAACAAACCAACATACATCAAACCATTTTTCCAAACTTCGAAAACTCCATTTTTATAAAATAGGGGACGAAGTCGACTGTACAGACGGGTTAGTCGGCGTTCTAGGATGAATGAGCTGTACAGCTCAATAATCCTAAAACCCCTATATTAAAAAATACCAACCAACAAACCTTTTTTACCCAAGAACTACGTAGGAGCAGGGGCCCACTCCTATCAAGCACAAAAAACTAAAATTATTATTAAGTCTTTTTTTCTTTTTGATTCAAAATAAAAGGGGTAAAATAAACATTTTATAAATTAACTTTCTTTTTTATACAACTAATTAGCAGGTAACCTTCCTTAGGAAGGATGTCGTGGGGTGCTAACACATTCCCCACGCACAACCGACTCCCGAACCCAAATCTGGTCTCAAGGACCCTTATCCAAACTCAAAGGGATTTTCCAATATTTGCCCTTAAACTATACTTTGGTGGCGGCTTCATTTTTGAACCTACGAGGAATCCTCACCCGGATTTTTCGGTCACTACAACATATAATCAATTAGTTACTCCCGTTCACTGGGCAAAATGACTGTTTTGCCCTTTAAACTATAATTTCTACTTAAACCTCAATTTAATCATTACTTGATTTATATAATTAGCAGTTTAACATTGCTTTCTCGACATAAACTTAGCCATGACTCGACTTACCATTTATTTGACGATAAATCGCAAGTTAATTTCGCTATGTGAAATTAACCGAACCAGGGATGTTACATCTGCTATCCGCTAGCGGATGAGACGCACTAAACAAAGTCTAAGATAATATGTCTAACTGTGATGACGTGTGATTTTAATAGAATTACACATATGAGGTTAGAGAGAGAACGTTCTTAAAGTATATAGTATTGATATAAAAAAGGCTTAAATATTTGTTCATATCGGCTTAAATTTAATGACTTTTAATAGTGCTTTCTTGGACTTTTTATAGTGCTTCTAATCACTATTAAAAGTTATGAGAGACTAACATTAATGAAAAAACTCGGAGGACTAAAAACAGGTAAAAATTATAAAAGTACCAAAACCAAACAACTCAATATTTTGTTGGAATCAAAACATATTTGACCTTTTTATATATTCATATTAATAAATATTGTACCGGGGGTGTCCGGAAACGCCGGCTAAGGGCCCTAAATACTGACGAGAGCTCATGCTAACCGGGGAGAAGCGCCCAAGGAGCGTAATGGATTCCCGAAGAAACACAAATAGTACTAAAGGAAGCGTCTGTATCGTATGCACTGTCATACGGGCCATGCACTGATGAGGACGCGTTCAACTAAAAGACAAGCAATGAGGACGTGGCAGACCACCATTGACTCGTACGAAGTAGTGGCCATCCCACTACCCTGGTGGCAGGCGGCAGACAACGATACCCTCTAGTGTGGAACACCGTAGGGTCCCTTAACTAGTATAAATAGCGCATGCTACCGTTGTATTAAAGATCTTTGATTCAATATACTTAGGAGGTCTCCCTTAATAAGACAATATCTTTAAAGGTTGTACCACCTCTATCTTGTATATCATAACAGAACATATATCTAACAACTAATATTTTTGATGTTTTTATTTCGATAAATATTATCATTTGTAATATTTTAATAACTAGATTTGAAAATATAATATTTTTTAATTAAATTATGATAACTTTTGTTATTTATTATTTTTTACGGTTAAAGCGCGAATTTCATCCGGGCACTCAAGTGTCCAGAGAAGATACACTAAAGTTACTACATATGTGTATAGAGGCTCAAATACATACACTAATAATATAAATCCAGAGAGTGCTTGTCATTCATAACTAGCAGTATACTCGTGCATACGCACGAGTGTTGTTGTGTTATTTTTATTAATAGACTTAGACATAATTTAACTACTCTGAACATTACCCTGTGAAAATCAAGACTAATTTAAAGTGGATAAACAAAAAGTTTCAAATTGTAATTGAGTTAGTCCGAACATTACCCCGTGAACATTTACCAGCAATATGTAATATTTCCCGTAGAGATTAGAAAACAAAATTGTATTAAAGTATTAAATTTTTCAAATTGTAATATTTCTCGTAGAGACTAAATAAAACCTATTGATAGAGAAAAATGGAATATTAAAAATGAAGTAGACAGGTAGATGAAATTAAAATAGATATATTGTGAAAAATAGAAAAATGAGATAGAGTTAAAAGAAGAAAGAGGAGGAGAGAGTGAAAAAATGAGTGAGAAAGAATGAAAAAGTATATGAGAGATAGTGAAAAGGTTTGAAAAAAATGTGAGAGAGAATGAAAAATTTTAAAAAAGTATGTGAGAGAGAGTAAAAAAGTTTGAAAAAGTGAAAAAGCTTTTTTCCGATAAGCAATGTTGCATTAATAGGAGCACTAGGGGTGCTCAAAACCACAAATACAAGGATAAAATCACAAGTTGTTTATACATGAAAGTGCATTATTCCACCATAGTGATGGAATACAACAAGAATTACTTCCCACCCCGTAAATGAACCAGCCCAAAGATAAGAACTTCACTTGGGCCACTATCGAGTCTACATTTGGCTCAACCCCTCTAAAACAAACACTGTTACGAGATAGCCAAAGACACCAATAAGTTGTCAACCAAATAAGATGCTTGATCCTCTTCGCTTTCTTACCAGTACAAAGGCCACTATAGCGTAGAAAATGATCCATTAAAGTAGATGGGCAATGCACTTGAACATTCAGCCAACGACCAATCTCGCCCCACACCCTCAAAGAAAAATCGCAAGCCAAAAACAAGTGATGAGAATCCTCAATGTGAAACCTACACAAAACGTAGACTACATCCTCCTCCAAGTGAATAACATGTCGCCTAAGTAACAGGGACCGAATAGGTATAGAATTGTTGAATATACGCCAACCAAACACAAGATCTTGGCTGGAATACGAGTCCTCCATAACGCTATCAAGTCAGATTTCTACAGAGTCGAAACTGGTCTGCTGCTTTCCACGGCTAAAAGCTGATTGGCTTGCAAAAGAAATTGGTAACAAGACCGAACCGTGAAGGAGTTTAGCGGATCAATAAACCAACACCATCGGTCAGCAACTCCACGGGCCATATGAACATCACGCAAAATCGTCAACAGCTCATCAACTTCATCACCAAATGCGGATCCAGCACCTGCGAAAAAAGAAAAATTCCATTGCCAATGATCATCACGCCAAACTCCTAAATTCGCCAGCCTCACATTTTTATTATTACAATTGTTGAAAATGTTGCCAAACTCAATCTCAAACGGACGTTACCCAAGCCAATGATGATGCCAAAAATCCATTCTGCTGCCATCCCCTAACCTCCGTCTTACATTTGATTCGAACCAACCCACCGAGAACCTCTCCTCCCCCACACAGCTAAGATCGCGCCAACACAAAGATTCTTCCCTTCTATTCACCGATGTTGAACCATTGAAAAAAATAGACCCCAAATCACCATATCTATACGAAAGAATACCCCTCCAAGGCGCACATTCATCCGACATCAACCTCCACTTCCATTTGGCCAAGAGAGAAATATTAAACATTTCAATATCCTTCACACCTAACCCTCCCTCCTCCTTAGATCTACAAATCTTCTTCTACCAAGCCACCCAATACATGCCCCTCGAATCCTCCTTGATCCCCCACAAGAAATCTCTTTGAAGCTTAATAAGAGTCTTTATCACCACCTTCGGCGTTTTATAAAAAGACAAATAATAGAGGGGTATGCTATTTAAAATAGAGTTTATAAGAGTTACCCGACCTCCAATAGACAAGTGAAAAAGTGAAATTACATAAATATATTAAAATTATTTAGTGAGGAAAATGGTAAAATTGATATTTTTTTTTTGGTAAACAAGGGGGACACGGAGGTAGGTAGTAATAGTAACATTTTGTGTGGTGTGGAACACAGAAGCGGCCATGCACGGAGCTAGGTAGTAATAGTAACATTTAGGCTAAATAGCACTTTTGGTCCTTTATGTTTACTCCAGATTTCACTTTGGTCCTTTATCTTTTTTTTGGTCCGTTTTGGTCCCTCATGTTTCATTTTCGTTTCATTTTGGTCCCTCACGTTAGTTTTGGTTAACAGACGCCACGTTGGCAGTTAACTGCTGACGTGGCGTCTCAAATTCATTAAATGACGTGGCAAATAAATTATTTTTTAATTCTAAATTCAGATTTTTAACTTAAAACAAAATTGAAAAATGAAATTAACAAAATATAATAAAACTAAAAACATTAAATATAATAAAACTTAAAACAAAACATAATTCTTCAAAAAAACAACAACAACATCTCCTCTGGTTCAGATCTACTTCTTCAACAACAATAATTCTTCAACAAAAAAAACAATAACAAAAGCAACAATTCTTCAACAATAACAACAATTCTTCAACAACAAGAACATCTCTAGAAAAACTACCGATTCATCATCAACAACAACAAATCTGAACAACAACATGTCATACCCCAATTTTGTCCGGCTAATTCAAAGTTTATCAAAAAATAAAAAATATTACTTGTCTGCTTTTTAAGATTTTTATCGGTGGGACGAGTCATTTGGTGCTCGTTAACAGTTTTGCGTCATTTTTATTGTTATTAGTAAAACTTATTTACTTTTATTGCAAATAAAAAAAGAATTAAAATATGTTTTTATATAGAATTAAACATCAAAGTTACAAATATACATTACAATTTAAATTGTAAATCAGAATTAAAAATAATATAGTGTCATTTGATGCCATTATTGTATTTTTAGAAGTAGAAATAAGTCCTTTTAGGTATTTCTTGCTTTTTCCATTTTTGACCAAAGTTAAAGTACAGCCTGCTCCACGCCACTGCCTGCTGTTTGCTATCAGCAGTGTACCTTTCTCCATTCTTTTACACAAACACACCCCCATACGCATAGAAACATAAAATGCACAACAGTTTATCTGCTTCCCCATCTCATAGTCTCTATAGAAGCACACATATGCACACACAAGCACCAATTGTACAAGCTTGCTTCAGCAACCTTCACACTCCACGCCACCCTCTCTGCACACACCACACATCTTTGCACATAAAAAATACACATTAGTTTCTCTGCTGCCCTCTCACAGCTTTGAACACATCAGTTTCTTGGCCTCTCTCTCACAGCCTTACACATCAGTTTCTTACCACAGACAGCAATGTTCCCCTCTATAAAAAGGTCAAGGTTCGGAACTCAAAGGGGGGGAGATACAAGTTTCAGAATATAAAAAATGGAGGAGGGAACCGTAGGGGGAGACTGGGAACAAAGGAAGGAAAAATTAAATACACAACACACACAACACAGGCAGGAGTGGGGAAAGAAAAAAAAAGAGGAAGCAAAGGGGGTGGGGGGGGGGGGCACTGTAGCAAAACGAAAAAGGTAATAACAACACCAACAATCTGATAACACACACAGGAGCAAATAGAAAAAATGGAGAGAAAGAAAGAGGGGAGAGAGCACCTCCGGCCACCACCAGCTCCAGCAACCTCCGGCCACCACCAGTTCCGGCAACCTCCGGCCAAACCACCCATCCACCACCGCGCATCCCCTTTTCTCTCTCTCTCTCTCTCTCTCTCCATTCGGTTCTCTCTCCCTCCATTCGGTTCTCTCTCTCTCCATTCGTTTCTCTCTCTCTCCCTTCGGTTCTCCCTCTCTCTCTCCACCGCCCGCCGTCCCTCTCTCTCTTGTTCGCGCACCACCACGCCCCCTTCGCGCACCACCACGCCCTCTTCGCGCACCACCACGCCCTCTCTCTCTCCACCGCCTCACGCCTATCCTCTCTCCCTCCATTCGGTTCTCTCTCTCTCCATTCGTTTCTCTCTCCCTCCCTTCGGTTCTCCCTCTCTCTCTCCACCGCCCGCCGTCCCTCTCTCTCATGTTCGCGCACCACCACGCCCCCTTCGCGCACCACCACGCCCTCTTCGCGCACCACCACACCCTCTCTCTCTCCACCGCCTCACGCCTCTCCTCTCCCTCCATTATCGGCCTTCCTTTCTTCATTCTTGTTTTCCTCTCTCTCTCTCTCCCCGTTTTTTTTCATTTGCGGCGCTGAAGGTTTGGATGAGCATAAAATTACGGTTGTGATTTCTCTCCCTTTTCCTTTTATATCTCCCCTAATTTTTATTTCATTTTAATTTTATTCTAACATTCAGAATGTTAATCGCCCCTCGCTAATTCATGCATACCCCCTGTCACTTAAGCCCAGTTTCGCATACTGGGCCCTCTAATGCGAACTGGGCTTCTTTTGCACACCCTGTTTAATTATACAACCTCCTGCTTTCATTAAAATACCAAATCCTTATTTACACTCCCTGTTTTGTTCATACGCCTCCCTCTCTATCTCAAGTTTAAAGGCCCACCGCTTTTCAGTTTAGGCTGATTTGTGTTGGATCTGAAACTTATAACCCTTTTATTTACACCCTTATTTATTTATTTCATTCCTTTTTATTTACACCCTTATTTATTTATTTCATTCCTTTTATTTACACCCTTATTTATTTATTTCAACCCTTTTAGTTCATATGTTGTTTAAGTTGATGATTGGCAAGAAGATTCACACTTGTGCACTTGTGCACATTAATTTAAGTGTTGAGGATTGACCAAGGTGATTCAACATGCTTTGGTGTTTTGATTGTTAAGATGACTTGCTTGTTTAGGGTTTGCCAATGATCATGGTTGAGGCTACTCTTTTGAGTTCATTTGTGCCTATCACTTCCTTGTCTACTCTCATGTGGAATCATTAATACTTGGATAGGCTCATCCCATTCATTGCATCTTCCACTAGATGTGCATTTAGGTTCACTTGTGTTTTGTAGAAATATTTGAGTATGGTTCTCGCCTAGCATCTTCCATTAGATGTGCATTTAGGTCCAATCTTGCCTACTCTTGCATTTTTGCTTAATGCCCAATTCAAGTTCCTTCTTTGCCTATTTGTGTGTTGTGGTTTAATACGTGTAGTCTAGGCTAGTGTTTGCTCAAGAATTCAAATGAGATTAATTGCGAGTTATGACCATGTTGTTGTTTGCCTAAGGATTCGATTTCAATGATTGTGCCATGCTTGAATCTCCTAATCTTTTTGCAGTCGTTGTTTTCTTTTCTAAATAGCTTAGCATGAAAATGGTAATTAGTGACAATCACCCATAACCTTTGTTAGTTTGATTGTCCTAAGAGCCTAAGTTTCAAAAAAGATGTTTTCATATGCGTAAGCTACTAGTGATAATCACCCATAACCTTTGTTAGTTTGATTATCATGAATGCTTTCGATTTCAAAAGATATTTTCCCAAGCATCAAAAATCATGGCAAGTGCTAGTAATGATTACCCATAACATTTGTTAGTTTGATCATTATGAGCATCCTCCACTTTTCAAAACCTAAGCAAAAAGACTTTCACTTTCGAGGCTCGCAAGAACTACGTCGCTTTGATTCCCATTTGGGATACGTAGGAGCGAGTCACATTCTCGTCAAGCGCACTCATAAAAAGTTTAGCATTTGCATAACAAAAAGAAAAGAGTTATTTTCGTAACAAAAAAGAATCACTTTCGCAAACCGAGATCATTTTCAGAACAAAAACCTTTTCCTTTCTAAAATCATTTTCGACCCATCGTCGATAGTGGTTAATCAGAACCTTTGTTCGTCTAACCATTGGTGGCGATGTCTTTTTCCCAAAAAAACAACAAGCGATGATCACCCATAACTGTTGTTAGTTTGATCATTCGTGCCAATCAATCTCTTTCGAAAATCACTTTCAAAAAAGATAATAAAAACGAGTCGCTACCAATAGTCAATCAGAGCCTTTGTTCGTCTGACTGGCGGTAGTGACTCTCATTTTCAAGAGTACTTAGCGGTGATTACCCATAACCTTGGTTAGTTTAATCATTCACTAAATGCTCGTCCTATTTCGAAAACTCACTAAAAAGATAAAAGACAAAAACTTTTTCAGGATAAAGAAGAACTACGTAGCTTTGAGTTCTCCATCGCACCGGGAGATACGTAGGAGCGGGCCATGTCCCGTCAAGCGCCTTTTTTATAAAAAACTCTTTTTTTTTTCTTTTTCCATAATAAATAAGATTTTGATTAAGTCTTTTTCAATGCATTTTTCAATAAAGAATAAAAGAGGCAAAATTAAGTATTTTCAAGTCAACACACTAAAACCACACATTTAATTAAAGGTTCCCTCTCAGTAGAGAGGACGTGTGGGGTGCTAACACCTTCCCTGCGCGTAACCGACCCCCGAACCCTATTCTCTAGTTTCGCAAGACCAATCGCTTTCCAAAAAAGGTTTTCCTAATATTTCCCTTAATAAATATTGGTGGCGGCTTCATTGTCTTAGGAAAAGTTGTGAACGAGGAAGGTTCTCCCTCGGGGACTTTTTCGGGCGCAACAGCTGGCTACTTCACTGGGGATCAAAAAAAAAAACATTTTTTTCAAAAAGTGGGTCGAGCCTAATTAATTAAGTGTGTGGTTTGTGTGATTGATTTGAACATCTTGCTTTGCCTCTATTCTTCTTCTTTTTCATAAGCATGTTGCATCCATATGCATTCTTCTTCTATGCTTGCTTTTGTTTAAAATAATAGATAGTTACTTCTTTGCTTATATGCCTAGTTCCCTCATGCATTTCCCCAATCATATCATGTCCCCTTTTTCTTTGCTCCCTTTCTTAAGGTAAATTCATGCATATTTCCCCTCTCTTGTCATGTCCCCTCTTCTCAGCTCCCTTTCTTGAGGTAAGTAGTGCGTTGTTGCAGGCACCCTATATTAGTTGTATTTGATTGGTATTGAACCCTAGGGTAGACGACATGTTATCGCTTTCTATTGTCTGGACTGTTCTGGATTTTCATTTGCAGGTGGGGTAGTTTTTTAAGGAAATGCCCTTCGCACACACACACTTGTACCTTGAGGCTATATGATTAGAGAAAGAGACCATAACCCAGGTCTATTGGGATACCATAGGATGAGTGGATTCGAGTAGTGGGAGCCCATCAGGACCTTTGTCCGTTTGGCTACTCGCGAAAGTTTCAATCAGAGTTGTGCTCTTTTATGATGCTTCGTATCTAGCAGTTTGCTGCATTTACGGGGATTTTCATGAGAGGGACTGTGGCTCTGATGGCCTTTGTGAGGGTTAGGGATGCCAAAAAGGGCTTGGCCCGCCGGGCCGGCCCGTTGGCCCACCAAAATAAGGCGGGCAGGGCTAAGGTATTGATGCCCGCCAGCCCACGTTGCCGGGCCCGCTTCGCCCGCCAGCCCGCGGGCTAAATACTGTGGCGGGCAAAACCGCCCGTTTAGCTTTTTTTTTTTTAAAATTCAGTGTAAATTGACGGGCCAGCCCGCCACTTCGCGGGCAGGGCATGAATTTTCGGCCCGCGTTCGGTTAACGGGCCGGGCCGGGCCGCCCGTTTTTTCGCGGGCATATCGCTTAACGGGCCGGGCCGGGCCGGGCCGCCCGTTTTGACATCCCTAGTGAGGGTGTGAATAGAGCTACATGAGAAGATTATCCCTAAAGTGCCTTAGATCATAGGTTCTACCCCCTTTTAGGTCACAAGGGCTTCCCAAATTGTGTGCTGCATTGTTGCATTTCGTCCAGTTAATTTTTCCTTCAAAGATTTTCAAAAAAAAAAGAGATATGATTTTCCCTTAAATGAGGTGGCATGTAGTGTGAAAATTTTCTAAATTCCGCCTGTGAATACCCTCCTTATGCAGAAACCTCAAAAAAGGAAGTATCTTGCATCCTGCATCATTGCATCATTGCATCATTACATCATTGCGTCATTTGCATTAAATAAAGTTCCAATTTTGGAAAAAAATTATTCATCTTGCATTTCATTTCATTGCATAAAAATGAAAAAACAATTATCATCTTCATAGCTTAAGCATTTCGTTTATAATCAAAAAAGAGGAAAAAGCTCATCACCAAGCTCATCGCCAAGCTCATCCAAAACATGGCATTCATGCATAAGCATTATTTCAAAAAAAGGACCAGTAGAACTACGCAAGCTTTGATTCCTCATTACAATGGGGATACGTAGGAGCGGGTCATACCCCGTCAAGCACATTTTTCTAAAACCTTTTTTCCAATAAATCATTTGCATCTTCCAAATAATTTTCAAAGTCATGTTCCAAAACTAAAAAAAAAAAAATGAAAAGTTTCCAATGCATGCATCTTCTCTAAACGAAGGAAAAATAAAAAAGCTCTTCATGTAAAAGCTCAATGAGTAAAAGTGCACCTTCGAATGACGAAGGGTAATATCTCAAATTTGTTTGTGCACTACAAATTTGAGATGTTACTCTACGGTATCGGGACACTTTGACCCTATCAAGTGGGGTTTGTTTTCAAATAAGAGAATAAGTTTAAGTTAACCAAATGTCGAAGCATTTCAGTATATTGCGTGAAGTATCGAGTCAGGATCCACTCAATGTTTCATGCAAGTTACTCAGAGTAACGACAATTGGTTGCCTCACATCATCATTTGCATACATCCTTGCAGTACATAAAACAAAATTTTCAAAAAGAGGGTGTTGCACCCCGAAAAATCCCCGGTTTGGGTTTCTCAATGTACAACGTGGAAAATTTTGGAGCCGCCACCAAATTTTAATTTTAAGACCAAAACATTGAAAAAAGGTCTTTTGGACAAGGCGGATGGTCTTTTGAAAACTAGAGATATGGGTTCGGGGGTCGATTACGTGCGAGGAAGGTGTTAGCACCGCGCACGTCCTTTCTACCGAAAGGGAACCTCTAATTAAATGTGTGGTTTTAACGTTTGATTTGAAAAATACCTAGATTTGCCTATTTATTTCTTATTTGGAGATGAATGGGAAATCTTTAATGAAAATTTTATTTTAGGTGAGAAGGGGGGAAAAAAGGATTTTTAGAAAAAAGTGCTTGACGGGACATGGCCCGCTCCTACGTATCTCCCGGTGCGATGGAGAATTCAAAGCTACGTAGTTCTTGGTTCTTTTTTTTTTAAAGTTTTTGTTTTTTATCTTTTTTAGTGAGTTTTTTGAAATAGGACGAGCATTAGCAAATGATTAAACTAGCAGAGGCTATGATGAATCACTGCTAAATGCTCAAAAAGAGTTGTACCGCCAGTCAAACGAACAAAGGTTCTGATGGACTATTGATAACAACTTGTTTTTATTATCTTTTTGAAAGTGATTTTCGAAAAAGATTGATTTGCACAATGATCAAACTAACAGAGGTTATGATGGACCATCGTTTATTATTCTTATGAGAAAAAGACGTTGCCACTAATAGCTAAACGAACAGAGGCTCTGATGAGCTATTAGCAACAATGGGTTTGAAAATGATTCTTTTTGTTTGTTTTTATGAAAATAATTTCTTTATGGGGATGAAAAGAATTTTTATTTGTTGCGCTTGACGAGGACGTGGCTCGCTCCTACGTATCCCAAACGGGAATCAAAGCGACGTAGTTCTAAAAAATGTTTTTGAAAGGGTTTAAAAGGGGCAAGCTGAATCACCCGAAACCATCTTCACCACTTAGAACATGATGCACTAGGCATAAGTGGGAATCATATGGTTCGTCATCAGCGATGGACGATAATATACAAGAACGAGTAGATAAACGCTATAGCTAAGTTTAAATCACATGGATCACAATAACTACATATTAACAAATGAAAAGACTGAAATACCTCTGATGAAGACAGATATTACAAATCTGAAGAACGCAAATCCCGACTAACTCTTGCAGAAGATCGACTCCGACGGACCAACGGAACGAATAGAGCGAAAAAATAAAGCGTAGAAGAGCTTTTCTAAAATGTGAGAGATTTCGAAGAATGAGTTTTTTCTCTGATCTCGTGAAAATGCGTGTGAAAATGTGTGTTCTCCTCTCTGATCTCGTGAAATCTCCCTCTGTTGTGTGACTTGAGGCTGCCTATTTATAGGCTTAGGAACGCGTAGATCTGAAAAACATTTTAATGAAATGAAAAGAATCGATTATGTATGATGTGTAATAATGTGATAATCGATTCTTATCATCTTAGAAGCCTCAAGAGTCGATTCTTTGGATAGTTGAAATAGTGAGGAATCGATTCTTTATTCTTTGGAAAACATGGGAATCGATTCTTTGTTCTTTGAAAATAAGTAGGAATCGATTTTCAGGACCTTTTGTATAGGTGAAAATCGATTCTTAGCTTAGTTAAAACAAAGAGGAATCGATTCTTGCCTTTTAGGGAGATCCTGAAAATCGATTTTATGGTTTAAGATTGGATTAAGGAATCGATTTCATGGCCTTTACAAAATAGTATAAATCGATTCTTGGCCATTGGAACAGAATAGGAATCAATTCTTGCTTTCCACAAAAATGTTTTTAGGTCTTTGCCATGCATGCATAAAATATTTTCCAAAGCTTGCCATGCATGCATAACACATTTTCAAAAACCCTAATTTGATGCATGAGGCTTATTGCAAAAATTATTTTCATAGACCCTTTTGTGAGAAATGACCAAAATTCCCTTTTTGACCATAATTTCCCAAAACGTGCATTCTAAACCTAAAAATGATTTCAAAAACTTTGGGATGGTTTCTAGGACCCAAAATGCATAATTTATTTTTGTGTGGAAAATTAGGGTTTGGACCTAAGCCGGACAAAATTGGGGTATGACAGCTGCCCCTCTTTATTTGGATTTTTACCAAGAAATATGAATTGCGCGAGACATATTCGAAGGTAAAATAGAAATAAAGAATTCAGAAATTATACCAATTTTGTCCAATTGGAGAAATCCGATTTTTTTTTTTTTGGAAAGATAGACACTTTCGTGTTATGAATTTTAACGAGGAATATGAATTGGCCGAAACATATTCCAAGGCAAAATGAAGATAAAGAATTCAGAAATTATACCGATTTTGTCTACTTGGGGAAACCCGAATTTTCCCCTTTTTCTTTTTCTATATTTTTGAAAAGATGGGCACTTTCGTGCAGAAAGCGGTAAAGTGGGCACTTGGCGTGCAGAAAGCAGTAAATGGGCACTTGGCGTGCAGAAAGCGGTAAATGGGCACTTGGCGTGCAGACTGAAAGGTAAAATGGGCACTTGGCGTGCAAGTAGAAACGGTAAAATGGGCACTTGCGTGCAGACAGAAAAGTAAAATGGGCACTTGGCGTGCAAACAGCAGTAAATTGCCCAGGCTGCCTAAAACCTGTAATCCTTAAACGAACTCTTGACGAATCCGAGTTTGCACGTGGCTTTGAGGAGCACGCTCTTCCTGTTGGCCTTTTCGAGCGACTGGGGGATCGTTATCAGCTCCGGAACTGATATACAGATCAATGCACGGCGTCCACTGTATCTTAGGCTGATACAACTATTCCGTTGAACCTCACATGGGGCTGCGGTCCATCGCGTTGCTCGTACACGATGTGAGACCTGGGCAGAAGGGAGCGATGATCTTTCTGGGCTCCAATCCGCAATGCGCGCCTGAGCGCTCTCCCTTTTTTTTTTTTTTTTTTTTGAACTCCCAACTTGGGGGAGCATTTTCTGGGATCTGAAGGCGAGCATTAACACTGCGGTGTTCATTCTCTCTCACTTGTCTGCAGCTGGAAAATGCGTCAACGCATGCAATGCAAATGCCATGATTGCTTTTTTCTTTTCTTCTTCTTATGATGAATGTGATGCAAATGTCTGAATTTCTCTTTTCTTTACTTTTTTATTATTATTTCCTATGTATGATGGGTGCATGATTTTATGCTTGGGGAATGTAATGCACGACTTTATTTTGTTTATTGCTCTTTTGCTTTTTCAATCCCTCTTTTTTTTTTTCATATATTTTTTCTTTTTGCGCTCTTTTGCTCTTTTGGCTCTTCCTTTGCTGGTCCGATCCACTCGCGGGACTTGCGCCATGAGATACCATGATCATTTATGATAATTATTCGGGAGCTGAGCTTCGTCCTCTTGTTTCAATGCAATCAGCGCTTCTTATTTGATTTTCGGTGAGCTTACTTGACTGAAAGATCGTCTCTTTTTGTTGTCATTTTCAAAAATTTCGCAATGATCTTAATGCTATGACGTATGCACATTTCCGTGATTTATTTATCATCTACCATAAAACGTAGTTTTTAAAAAAAATCAGAAATGAAAAGAAAGCAACGATAAGACAGCAAACTGATAGAGTGAACAATTTGAACTTTTATTCATACGGGAGTCAGACGCGCAGAATGTCACGCTGACTGAAAAGGGTACATTGGAAATTTTCCTGAAACTAAGAAAAAAAGAAAAAGGAGAATGGACGCAGCAGATCTTATGAATATTCTTTGTCTCTGGAGCGTTTGATGCCAACCGCTCATACTTGCAGCCTTGATCACCCTTTTATCCAAGCTTTTGGAAGCACTGCTTGCCCCTTTTCTTTTATGTCCAACTTTTCTGACCCTAATTTTTGCCTGGATCGCCCTTTCGGGTTTTCAATCCACCGGGTCGCTCAATTTTGCCTAGGCCGCCCTTTCGGGTTTTCGACCTAGCGAGCTAATTCTTGCTTGGCTCATCTTTCTCTCTCTTTTTTCTTTTATTTTTCTCAGGCGTAATATTTCTTGACTGAATCTGAATTAACTGGGTTTCTGAGTTCTTCACCATCCATGTTGGTGAGTATCAATGCTCCTCCAGAAAAGGCTTTCTTTACCACATATGGTCCATCATAGCTAGGAGTCCATTTCCCACGGGGGTCACTCTGGATAGGCAGGATCTTCTTGAGCACAAGGTCTCCCTCGCTGAATTCTCGAGGGCGAACCTTCTTGTCGAAGGCTGTCTTCATCCTTTGTTGATACAAATGACCATGACATAGGGCAGCAATTCTTTTCTCCTCAATGAGATTCAGCTGATCCCGACGAGCCTGGACCCATTCTGCTTCTTCCAACTCGGTTTCCAACAGCACCCGTAGAGAGGGTATCTCAACTTCAACGGGAAGAACTGCTTCTGACCCATACACTAGAGAGAAGGGGGTTGCCCCGGTCGAAGTGCGTACTGAGGTGCGATACCCGTGCAAAGCAAAAGGAAGCATCTCGTGCCAGTCTTTATAGGTTACTACCATCTTCTGCACGATTCTCTTGATATTCTTATTGGCTGCTTCGACTGCCCCATTCATCTTTGGACGGTAGGGAGAGGAATTGTGATGTTTGATCTTAAACTCTGCGCACAATTCTTTCATCATCTTACTGTTTAGATTACTACCATTGTCCGTGATGATTTTATCCGGGAGACCATAGCGACACACCAGGTCCTTTTTTACAAACTTGGCAACCATAGAACTGGTTATGCTGGAATATGAGGCAGCTTCAACCCATTTGGTGAAGTAATCGATTGCAACTAGAATGAAGCGGTGCCCGTTTGACGCCTTGGGCTCTATGGGACCAATGACGTCCATGCCCCACATTGAAAATGGCCAAGGTGCAGTCAAGACATTTAATGAAGCCGGTGGTACATGTATATGATCAGCATAAATCTGGCATTTGTGGCACTTTCTTACAAAACTGTAACAATCTGACTCCATCTGCAGCCAATAATAGCCAGCCCTTAATATCTTCCTTGCCATAGTATGCCCGTTGGAATGTGTCCCGAACGAGCCTTCATGCACCTCACTCATGATCCTTTCTGCCTCCTTCTTCGCCACACACCTGAGGAGTACTTTATCATGATTCCTCTTGTAGAGCACCTCGCCACTCAAGAAGAAGTTCATTGACAGCCTTCTAAGTGTTCTTTTATCCTTTTCCGATGCCCCTGGAGGATACTCTCTATTCAGGATATACTGCTTGACGTCATGATACCAAGGCTTATCATCTTTATTATCCTCAATTGCTGCGCAGGAGTAGGAATGTGCTGGCAAATCTCGATGCTGAATCCCGATGTGAGTCAAGCTTTTGTCGCAGCTGATATTAAACATTGAAGACAACGTGGCTAGTGCATCAGCCAACTGATTCTCATTGCGAGGAAGGTGCTGGAATGTGATTTCCTCAAAAAGCTCAACCAGCTTTAGAATGTAATCTCGGTAAGGGATCAACTTGGAGTCCCTTGTCTCCCAATCACCGTTCACTTGGTGAATTACTAGAGCTGAATCTCCATACACATCAAGTCTCTTAACTTTCCAATCACTGGCTGCCTGGATACCAAGAATACATGCCTCATACTCTGCGATATTATTAGTGACGTAGAAGCTTAGTCTGGCAGTGAATGGGATGAAGCGATTATCAGGGGAAATCAGCACTGCCCCGGCTCCGTGCCCGTATATATTGGAGGCACCATCGAACACCATTCTCCATCTTTCATCTTCTGGGGATTTCCCTTCTTCAAACAAAGCCATGATATCTTCATTGGGAAAGTCATACTGCATAGGCTGATAATCTTCAACAGGCTGGTGTGCCAGGTACTCGGCCAGCGCACTACCTTTAATTGCTTTCTGAGTGACATATAGGAGATCATATTCTGATAACTGCATTTGCCAGCGGGCAAGTCTCCCTGTAAGTGCGGGCTTCTCGAAGATATACTTGATAGGGTCCATTTTAGATACCAACCAAGTAGTGTGACTTAGCATGTACTGCCTCAGACGATGAGCAGCCCAAGCTAAAGCACAACAAGTCTTTTCTAGCAGCGAGTACCTTGTCTCACAGTCAGTGAATTTCTTGCTCAAATAGTAAATGGCATGCTCTTTCTTCCCCGATTCATCATGTTGCCCTAACATGCAACCCATTGAGCTGTCTAGCACGGTTAGGTACAGGATCAGAGGTCTGCCGGGTACAGGAGGCATTAAAATAGGCGGATTCTGCAGGTACTTCTTAATCTTCTCGAAAGCCTCTTGACAATCATCATTCCACTTAGTCTCTTGATTCTTGCACAGCAATTTGAAAATCGGCTCACATGTGGCAGTTAACTGGAAGATAAACCTGGAAATGTAGTTCAGTCTTCCGAGAAAACCCCGAATTTCTTTTTCTGTCTTAGGAGTAGGCATCTCGAGAATTGCACGCACTTTATCTGGGTCAACCTCTATCCCTTTTTGACTGACAATAAACCCCAATAGTTTTCCAGATCTCACCCCAAAGGTGCATTTAGCCGGATTTAACCTGAGCTTGAACTTTCTCAACCGTTCAAAGAGCTTCCGCAAATTAACGACGTGCTCTTCATCTGTTCTGGACTTTGCGATCATATCGTCCACGTACACCTCAATCTCTTTGTGCATCATATCGTGGAACAACGTGACCATAGCTCTTTGGTAAGTAGCGCCGGCATTCTTCAACCCAAACGGCATGACCTGGTAGCAGAACGTTCCCCAGAGAGTTGTGAAAGTAGTCTTCTCCATATCTTCAGGAGCCATTTTAATCTGATTATACCCCGAATACCCGTCCATGAAGGAGAAAAGGGAATGTTGTGCTGTGCTGTCTACTAGGACATCAATATGAGGCAAGGGAAAATCGTCTTTGGGACTGGCACGATTCAGATCTCTGTAATCAACACACATTCTAACTTTTCCATCCTTTTTGGGCACTGGCACAATGTTAGCAACCCACTGCGGATATTTAGCTACGGCTAGGAAACCAGCGTCGAACTGTTTCTTCACTTCATCTCTAATCTTTAAAGACATCTCAGGCTTCATCCTCCTTAACTTCTGTTTAACCGGAAGGCACTCAGACTTGACTGGAAGCTTGTGCACCACTATATCAGTATCTAACCCGGGGATATCCTCATACGACCATGCAAAGACATCAACGTAGTCACGCAGGAGTTGAACCAACTTCTCATGCTCACTCTTTTTCATTGAAGTTCCCACCTTGACTTCTTTCGTTTCGCCCTCTGTGCCTAAATTGATGATCTCAATAGTTTCCCCATGTGGCTGAATAACCTTTTCTTCTTGCTCAACCATTCTCATCAATTCTGGAGGCGTTTCCCAGTCATCTTCAGCATCCTCCTCGGCTTGATTAACGGGGTAATCAAAATTAACATATGAACCGCTGGCATCATTATTTTCAGAGGTATTCATTTTAGATCTGCATTTGCGGGAATAGAAAAGCAATGAACAAGCAAAAATAGAGACACAAAATGAAGACGCGAAAAAAGCTATTTTTATTCATTCGAGAAATTCAAAACTACATTTCATTGATAGATGATAATAAATAAGAAAAACATGCATGCCCTTATGAAAAGGTCCTAAGGCCTTGGGCAGAGCCAAAGGATTTGCATTACAAAGATCATTACTTTGAAATGAAAATGACAGGGAAATTAACGATCTTCCAGTTGCCAATTTCTTCTCCTGCAGCACTGCGACGAACCAGGCCCCGATTCTCTCCTTCTTCAACTAGCTCTTCCTCAATGACCGCTATCTGATTAGGGATCAGCATGCCAGCACTTCTGAAATTCTGCTTGAGGTCATCTACAGGGACCATCATCAACCGGGGTTCTCTCCCCTGAAGCCTAGCCAATCTCTTCTCACGCTTTTCCTCGACCATTCTTCTCTTATCAGTTGGAGTGGGCCAATAACCTAACCCACGTCTGTCCTTGTATTCTTGCAGATGTACAGGTGACAGAATTCCTTTCTCAAATCTTCCCAGCCCCTTCCCAATCTGATAGCCACTCTTCAGCATAACTTTTGCTACCATAACATCAGCATTGGACCACTTGGGTACAGGTAGTGGGGATTTTCTACTTATGAACACAGCATTCGCAATTTCTAAGGATTGAAAGGCGGATTCGAGGGATTCCTCTGCAGCTTCAATATAATGAGAGGGGACAGGCTTGCTGACTGTGAACTCTTCCTCCCCACAGACAACCACAAGCTTATCGTCGACTATAAACTTGAGTTTTTGGTGAAGTGTTGAAGGGACAGCGCCTGCTGCATGGATCCAAGGTCTCCCCAAGAGACAGCTGTATGAGGATTCAACATCCATAATTTGAAAAGTCACATAGAACACCTCAGGCCCTATTTGCATTGGGAACTCCATTTCCCCTATGACTTCTTTCTTAGACCCATCAAAGGCTCTGACCAGGGTTGAGCTGGGTCTCATGTAGGAACAATCCACCTCTAACTTGTTCATCGTTGACCTGGGCATAACATTCAATGAGGATCCATTGTCAATGAGAACTCTGGAGAGTGTATACCCACCGCACGCCACTGAGATATGCAACGCCTTATTGTGCCCCTTCCCCTCTGGGGTGAGCTCATCATCAGTGAAAGTAATGTAATTAGATGCGACGATGTTCCCAACTATACCATCCAACTGATTGACTGTAATATCTTGGGCGACATGGGCCTCATTCAGTATTTTAACCAAGGCGTCACGGTGGGCTTCTGAGTTTAATAGAGGGACATGATGGAAATTTTGGCTGGGGTGTGGTGTAGCTGATCTACCACTTTGTAGTCACTCTGCCGCATTATCCTCAAGAATTCAGCAACCTCTGGGTCTGCCACCCTCCTATTTATCATAGGCTCCGGCTCTACATTCTTTCCTTTTCGGACCCTCTCTTCTGCTGCCTTAGAGGGATTCTCTTCCTGAGCTTGGGGAACATACACACGCCCACTTCTAGTTACCCCGCTACTTCCTGCAATATTGGTGATGTCAAGAGCAGCTCGAGATCTCGGAGCTGGAATTGGTGCACCGTAGTTCCATGGGACATTATTGTTCTTCTGGCTAGGAGCCGGAACTGGGATCACAATAGTCTTTGGTCTTGCAACGGCCGAATTCTGACTGTATGGCACCTCGATAGGTCTCCTCACATCTCTACCCTCATCCGATTGGAAGGTCAGAACATCCTCTTCTCTTTCCTGTATACCCACCTGGATGATGTGGCGGTCCATCAGATCCTGTAACACCACCTTGAATGCTTCACATGCTCCCACACAGCTGACATTAGTACAAACTCCTTTCTGAACACAACCCATTCCAATAATCCCGCATTTGCACAATTCTGCATGAATGACTTCTAGGGGAGTCTGAATATCTTCTGCTGATTTGATCATGGACTGCTCTTTCATATCCATGATTGCATTAATGGCATGCTTCCCATGGCCAGGCAGCGGGTTAGTCGCGATATTTGGATCCTCCTGCTTGAAAGTTATGCCCTTTTTATCTACCAAGTCTTGCACCACTATCTTGAAGGCTTTGCAATCTTCCACAACATGCCCCACTACTCCTTCGTGGAAAGCACAGGTACTATTGGGGTTGTATCCTCTGAAGTAAGGTGGTTGGACATGTTTCATGGGTCTTGTGTTGATGAGCTTATTGGTGATGAGGTAGTTAAATAGGTCTGTGTAAGACATGGGAATTGGGTCAAAAGTTGTTCTGTTTTGGTAGGTTCTTTGGTGGTTGTTTTGGTTGTTGTTTTGGAATGGATGAGTTGTTTGTGTGGGAGTGGGGACTGGGATGTTAGGTGGCTGGTATGGTGGGTTGATAGTGATGGTATTGGTTTCCCCCTCTTTCTTTTTGGGAAAGCTGGAGAATGGCTTCTTTTGGGAGCTCATGTTATTTGTGGACCCCTGTGCAATCTTTCCACTTCTCAATCCGTTCTCCAATCTCTCTCCCACAATCACCATATCTGAGAAATTGGATGATGCACTGCTGATCAGACGATCATAATATAGCGGTGGCAAGGTTTCCATGAACATAGAAACCAATTCCTTGTCTAAAAGAGGAGGTGTGACTTGTGCGGCCAAAGCCCTCCATCGCTGGGCGTACTCCTTGAATGATTCATTATCCTTCTTGCTCATATTCTGCAGCTGTGTCCGGTCTGGTGCCATGTCAGTATTGTATTGATATTTCTTGAGGAATGCCTCAGCTAAATCCTTCCAGCAGCGGACTTGGGATGGCTCTAACTTCATATACCAATTAAGCGAAGCCCCAGCAAGGCTATCTTGGAAGCAATGGATTAGTAATTTGTCGTCACAGGAGTAGGTAGACATCTTCCTACAATACATCGTCAAGTGGCTCTTTGGGCAGGTCGCGCCTCTGTACTTGTCAAAATCGGGGACCTTGAATTTTGGCGGCAACACCACATCAGGAATGAGGCACAAGTCCCTGGCCTCCCTAGCCCTGGAGCCAAAGCCTTCAATCATTCTTAGTCTTTCTTCTAACATCTGGAACTGCTCTTTGGTCTGTTGGTGCTCAGCGGAATAGACTTGAGGGGAATGACTTATACCATGAGGAGGTGGAGGCATTGAGTGCTGAACCTGAGGGTAAATGGAGTTTCCGGACACAAAGCCTTGAGTCTGCGGAAAGGCAGCTGGTTGTGGAGTGAGATTCTGAGGAGTAGCCTGAGGTATAACAATTGAATGCGGGATCTGAACCCGGGGTTCACCAGTCATTCCTTCTGATCCGATAGGTGTTGGCTGTACATTCTCGGCCATCGCCCCGGGACTAGCTCCTGGGTTAGTCCCTTGGTTTGGAGGACTATAACCCAGAGGAAGACCATAAGGAGGCCACTGAGCAGCTTGGAAGTCATTTCCATTCTTCAAGGACAACAGGAGTCTCATCATCTCATTCATCTGTGCTTTCATGGCATTCATTTCATTTCTCAACTCAGGATCACCTTGACTGGAGCTACCAGGAGCTGAAAGGTTCTGATTCTGCACCTCAGGGCCTTGGCCTGTTTCGTTTCCATTATCTGAGCCTGGAACTGGAGGATTCTGATTCTCTGGTGGAGGTTGATCGGGGTCACTTAAGATTGCCATTCTTCTGGCCTGTGAACGCGTCCAATATGAATGTGGTCGCACCAGCTTGCCTTATCTCTGTTTGAATTGAAATATTTTTATAAGCAAAGGAGCAAATTAATGAATGCAATGTAATGCACATGATTTTTATGTTATTTGTTGTTTATTGCCGGGAATCATAGTGTAACTTGCTCTTGTCATAGGTGTATATTCAAATATTTTCCAGAACATAACGCGGCTGGGATCAACAAGCGAGATAAGCATACTTCATTCAAGCATCATTTCTTTAACCATCCCAAGGGAAGAACAAGGTACAATATCCTTAAATGCAATACAACGCTTTGAAAAGAAAAACACAACATTCTCTTAAGAAAAGAAAAATTACAATTTCCTAGTGAACCTTCTAAAAGAAAAAGGGAAAATTTAAATCTAAAAACCTATTGCCTTCATCTTCTCTTGGCTCTTCTCCTTTTTGCTAGCTGCAGCAGCTTCCTTTGCCTTTTTCATGAGCTCCTCAGTCAGAGACCTGCAGTACTCCACGAATTCATATACTCGTACCGGAGTATTGTAAGGCAGCATCTCAGCTTCTGCCTTTCTCAACCTCTTGGGAATATCCCTCACCGCCTGGTTAGCCAACCATGCCAATTTGGAGAACTTGTTCTTCCACTGTCGAATTTCGGCCCTCATCTCAACTATGATCTCTTGCTTTTCAATCCTACCCATTAGCTCGAGAAGACGATGTTCCCAGTACTGACTCTCCTCTCTCACCTGTCGGTAAGCATCACTGATGTGCCTCAGATTCCTTTTTAGCTCATCTGAATTCTCTTGCTCCATCCTTAAGGCCTGCTGATACTCTCTAAGGATGTTCACGATGGCATCTCTATCTTGTCTGATGTACCCTATTTGACTTTCAAGCTCACACGTCACAGACTGAGACTTTTTCTTGAATTCCTCTAGTGATTCCTTTGTAGTTCTCTCACTTTGCGTAGACTTCTTGAACAACTTCCTCCATTCGTTTGTTCTAGCCATGGCCTCACCCACCTTGGTATTCGATCTTTTCAACTCATCTTTGGCACCTTTCAGATATTTCTTCAATTCTTGATTACTTTCCTCTTCTTTCTTAAGTTTCTTGCCGCTTTCTTTGAGAGCTTCGACCCTGCGCTCGTTCTCGTTCTCTAACTTTCTCTTCTCAGAAATCACTTTCCCCAACTTATCTTGTAAGGCTTTCTTTTCTTCTTCTACCTTGAACAAAGCAGACTTGACCTCACTCAGTTCTTTGAGACTTGCAATGTGAAGCTCTGGGACTTCTTTCCCAACTGACGATGAATTCTGGCGAGGTGGGCCAATATTTTGGATTCTTTGGTGAAGCCATTGGTAGAAAGTAACATCACCTGTTTTCTTTGTGATCTCCACTTTATCCTTGTAAACTACACCCTCGCAAGCCTTTGAAATTTTCTGAAGCAAGCCATGGTTCTTTGAATCTTCCTTATCGAGAAAAGTTGGGGCCAACATGTCTTCAGTGGGTGCATTCTTCATAGGATACCCAAGCTGTCTGATGGTGAGAGAAGGATTGTAGTTGATGTAGCCTTGGGTTCCCATTAAGGGCACATTCTGGAAATTGCCACACCGGAACAGTATTGAAGGCCTATCTTTCCAACACGGATGATTGAACCAACAGACTTTGAGAGCACTGAGATTCTCTAAAGTGTGCACCCATTCTTGTGCACATCTGGCTTCTACATCACAACACAGGGCATATTCTACTAAGTCCGCAGCTTTCGTCTTATGAGTGACAACATGGTTGAGGAACCAGGTGTAGAGAACATGGAAAGAGCAAGCAACCTTCTTCTTTCCTAACACACGGTGATGAGTGAAGGAATAGTAGGTATCTGCAAGGATTGCTGGTACAGGGTTAATCGGATTTTCTTTACTTATGAATGCTAGAAAAAGCCCAATAGCGGTCTCATCAATGAACTTCTCGACCTGAGGGAAAAGGACGATCCCGAAAATAGTTAGGGCTAACAGCTGTTTGAAAGGGCCCCACTTCTGATTCTGGGCGTAAAACTTCAACAAACCTTCGAAATAACTTAGCGGGAAACCCTTGAAACGGTTCTTCTTTTCCTTATGAAGCTCTAATTCCTTCACACTGACTTGCAACAACAAAGAGAGTCTCTGGTCTGAATACCGATGTTTCTGATATTGGTAAGGTGCTAACTCTGATTTCGAGAACCCCAGGATCTGTTCATACTCCTCGAGAGTTGGTGATAACTGAAAGTCTTTGAAGAGGAAGCATCGAATGTCTGGATCATAGAATCGGCTGAGGGCCATAATAGCACTTTCTTGAACATCTAATTGTAACAATCTGATGAGGTTACCATAAGCCTTCCCGAATAGATCCTTCTCTTCTGACTCCATCAAGAAAACAAACTCTTTCAAACCCTCTACATCTATTCTCTTGACAACCGGAAACCTCGAATTAAGTACATTCTCGCTTCTTGATCCCATGTTGCTTTATTTTTCCCGCCTAAAACAAGATTCCAAGTTACTTTACAATCCCGGCAAACAACTTAGATGCGTGACGAATGAGTTTCAAAATTGAGTTTTATTTAATGTAGATGATGCAAATGACGTAATGATGCAATGATGCCACGATGCATGATGTGACGATGCTTCTTTACAGGAAGGGGATATTTACAGGTGGTGTTTTGAAAATCTTCACACTATATGCCACCTCATATAGGCGTTTATTGAAAAGGAAAAGCACATCTTTTTTTGATTTTCGAAAAATTTTGAGGGAAAATTGATTGAACTGAATGCACGATGCAACACACAATTTGGAAAGCCCTTGTGACCTAAAATGGGGTAGAACCTATGATCTAAGACACTTTAGGGGTAATATTCTCATGTAGCTCTATTCACACCCTCACAAAGGTCATCAGAGCCACAGTCTCTTTCACGAAATTCCTTGTAAATGCAGCAAACTGCTAGGTACAAGGTATCATGGAAGAGCACAACTCTGATTGAAACTTTCGCGAGTAGCCAAACGGACAAAGGTCCTGATGGGCTCTCACTACTCGAATCCACTCATCCTATGGTATCCTAACAGACCTGGGTTATGGTCTTTTCCTCTAATCATATAATCTCGGGGTACAAGTGTAGTGTGTGTGAAGGGCATTTTCCCTAGCACTACCCCCACCTGAAATGAAAACCAGAGCAGTCCAGATAATAGCATGTTGTCTACCCTATGGTTCAATATACAACTAGCCTAGGATGCTAACAACAAACACATTACTTACTTCAGAAAGGGAGTTGAGAAGAAGGGAACAACAAAAAAGAAAAATGTATATGCCTCTAATCAATGATAAGAAAGAAAGGCAAACAAGGTACTAATCAAATCAACAATACATTAAACCACACATTTTAATTAGTTAGGCTTGACCCTCGTCTTTTAAAAAAGTCCCCAGCGGAGTCGCCAGCTGTTGCACCCCGAAAAATCCCCGGTTTGGGTTTCTCAATGTACAACGTGGAAAATTTTGGAGCCGCCACCAATATTTTAATTTTAAGACCAAAACATTGAAAAAAGGTCTTTTGGACAAGGCGGGTGGTCTTTTGAAAACTAGAGATATGGGTTCGGGGGTCGATTACGTGCGAGGAAGGTGTTAGCACCGCGCACGTCCTTTCTACCGAAAGGGAACCTCTAATTAAATGTGTGGTTTTAACGTTTGATTTGAAAAATACCTAGATTTGCCTATTTATTTCTTATTTGGAGATGAATGGGAAATCTTTAATGAAAATTTTATTTTAGGTGAGAAGGGGGGAAAAAGGATTTTTAGAAAAAAGTGCTTGACGGGACATGGCCCGCTCCTACGTATCTCCCGGTGCGATGGAGAATTCAAAGCTACGTAGTTCTTGGTTCTTTTTTTTTTAAAGTTTTTGTTTTTTATCTTTTTTAGTGAGTTTTTTGAAATAGGACGAGCATTAGCAAATGATTAAACTAGCAGAGGCTATGATGAATCACTGCTAAATGCTCAAAAAGAGTTGTACCGCCAGTCAAACGAACAAAGGTTCTGATGGACTATTGATAACAACTTGTTTTTATTATCTTTTTGAAAGTGATTTTCGAAAAAGATTGATTTGCACAATGATCAAACTAACAGAGGTTATGATGGACCATCGTTTATTATTCTTATGAGAAAAAGACGTTGCCACTAATAGCTAAACGAACAGAGGCTCTGATGAGCTATTAGCAACAATGGGTTTGAAAATGATTCTTTTTGTTTGTTTTTATGAAAATAATTTCTTTATGGGGATGAAAAGAATTTTTATTTGTTGCGCTTGACGAGGACGTGGCTCGCTCCTACGTATCCCAAACGGGAATCAAAGCGACGTAGTTCTAAAAAATGTTTTTGAAAGGGTTTAAAAGGGGCAAGCTGAATCACCCGAAACCATCTTCACCACTTAGAACATGATGCACTAGGCATAAGTGGGAATCATATGGTTCGTCATCAGCGATGGACGATAATATACAAGAACGAGTAGATAAACGCTATAGCTAAGTTTAAATCACATGGATCACAATAACTACATATTAACAAATGAAAAGACTGAAATACCTCTGATGAAGACAGATATTACAAATCTGAAGAACGCAAATCCCGACTAACTCTTGCAGAAGATCGACTCCGACGGACCAACGGAACGAATAGAGCGAAAAAATAAAGCGTAGAAGAGCTTTTCTAAAATGTGAGAGATTTCGAAGAATGAGTTTTTTCTCTGATCTCGTGAAAATGCGTGTGAAAATGTGTGTTCTCCTCTCTGATCTCGTGAAATCTCCCTCTGTTGTGTGACTTGAGGCTGCCTATTTATAGGCTTAGGAACGCGTAGATCTGAAAAACATTTTAATGAAATGAAAAGAATCGATTATGTATGATGTGTAATAATGTGATAATCGATTCTTATCATCTTAGAAGCCTCAAGAGTCGATTCTTTGGATAGTTGAAATAGTGAGGAATCGATTCTTTATTCTTTGGAAAACATGGGAATCGATTCTTTGTTCTTTGAAAATAAGTAGGAATCGATTTTCAGGACCTTTTGTATAGGTGAAAATCGATTCTTAGCTTAGTTAAAACAAAGAGGAATCGATTCTTGCCTTTTAGGGAGATCCTGAAAATCGATTTTATGGTTTAACATTGGATTAAGGAATCGATTTCATGGCCTTTACAAAATAGTATAAATCGATTCTTGGCCATTGGAACAGAATAGGAATCAATTCTTGCTTTCCACAAAAATGTTTTTAGGTCTTTGCCATGCATGCATAAAATATTTTCCAAAGCTTGCCATGCATGCATAACACATTTTCAAAAACCCTAATTTGATGCATGAGGCTTATTGCAAAAATTATTTTCATAGACCCTTTTGTGAGAAATGACCAAAATTCCCTTTTTGACCATAATTTCCCAAAACGTGCATTCTAAACCTAAAAATGATTTCAAAAACTTTGGGATGGTTTCTAGGACCCAAAATGCATAATTTATTTTTGTGTGGAAAATTAGGGTTTGGACCTAAGCCGGACAAAATTGGGGTATGACAGAGGGTAAAAAGCAAAACTTTCAAAAATCATCATAGTCTTTTACCGGGCTATATGAGGTGATGTTCCCAAAATTTCAGTCACCAAACTCGAAAAAATGTTTTCATCTTATTTTTCATATGCATGGCAAGTCGCATTATCGCCGTCATTTTCATATAAAAACATCATTTGCATGACATAAAACAAAAACTTGATAAAATTCATACATGCATTTTTCTCTATCTCATTTAGGTTTGTCAGGAGTGCATTCTCCGCACGTGAGCGTTTCCATTCACTAAGGCTTTCTTTTCCCTAATTTTCTCGAAAAAATCCAAAAATCGTGTCTTATTAGAAGCGCGTCTCATGCATTATTGTTGTCCTTTTTCACACATCATGAAAAATAATACATTAACCTCTCATCTTGCATGCATCATGTCTTCCCACGCATTTTTTATTTAAAAAAAAAACAAAAAAACAAAAAAAATCATTGTGGGTATCATGCATTTCATTGCACAAAAAAATGAGAACAAGAAAGCATCTCATTCATAATCATGAACAAAAGTCATCATCAAATTTATTCAAAATGTAGCATTCATGCATCATTTCATTAACCTCATCACTTTAGTTCAAATACATCATTCCTCCATACATGCATCTTTCAAAAAAGGAAGGGGCATTGGCATTTCATACCTTGTCTTGCCTCTAAAAAATCATCATTTAGAAAAAGAGCATCATTCCTGCATCTTTCATCATTCAAAAGAAAAATGGGGCATTGGCATTTCGTACCTTGTCTCGCCTCTAAAAATAAAAAAAAATCAAAATCAAAAATCATTTTGAAAAAAAAGGGGGCATCATTCTTGCATCATTCGCATTGGCATTCCATATTTTGTCTTGCATTAAAAATAACAGAATTATTTAGAATAAGCCACACTCTTCGAATGGTCATTCTCCACGCATTTGCATCATACTTGCATATCATAATTTGTTCATTCATTCATTGCATAAAATAAGAGTTGTGATGAGAAGCGAGACGTTCTTGCGAAACAATCATCCTTTTTGAAAAAGTTTATCCTTACTTGGTTGCAAACTCAAGGTGTTCCAAGGCACTCAGTTTTTCAAATCAATAGCTCATTTGCATTTCTTTCAAAAGCACTGCATCCCATCCATTCTATGACAAAAGACTGAAATAGTGTATCAAAGAAAAAACAAATTTTTAACTGATGTTAACTCTCTGTGAAGAGGAATGATTTTTCCAGATCTGAGTCAAAACGAAACAGAACTGAATCAAAACGAAACGGAACTGAATCAAAACGGATCTGGGATGTCTCATTGTTTGTGTTCTCTGTTGATGCTCATTTGTTTCATTTTAGTCCTCTCTGTTTTAACTTGGTTTCATTTTGGTCCCTCTCATTGTTTGTGTTGTTTCATTTTGGTCCCTTTCAGATCTGAAAAAGCTAAACAATCAGAATCTTCATCCTCATCACGTTTGCAGGTACAAATCCAGAAATGCAATCAGAACGATGGAAAACGAAAATGAAATTGCTGGAAAACGAAATGAAATCGCTGGAAAAGGAATCGAAAACGAAGTTGCTGGGAATGAAACTCGAAACCCATTTACTATTGTTGCTGGAAATCAAAATGGTGTTGTTGTTCTTGGAAATCGAAACGACGGAAACAAAATTGTTGGTGTTGTTCGGTTTGTATTGTTGCTGCAAACGTGATTCCTGCAAACGTGATTCCAATTGTTCATGGCCTATTATTTCTGCAAACGTGATGAGGTTGAAGATGATGATTTAATTGTTATTAGTTTTGTTTTAATGTTATTAGTTTTTTTGTTTATTTGTTATTAGTTTTTATAATTTAAAAAACTTAATTGATTATGTGTAATTTGATTTACAATTAAATAAAACATTTAATGGACGCCACGTCAGCAGTTAACTGCCAGCGTGGCGTCTGTTAAAAAAAACTAACGTCAGGAACCAAAGTGAAACAAAAATGAAAAGTGAGGGACCAAAACGGACCAAAAAAAAGATAAATGACCAAAGTGAAATCTGGAGCAAACATAAAGGACCAAAAGTGCTATTTAGCCTAACATTTATCATTTCCCTTTCTTTCTCTTTCTAAAAAAAACTCTCGGATAACGAGGGTGGGCAATAACTCGTTTCATCATAGTTACACTTCTATAAGAACAAAAACTCAAACTTCCCAATCTTTGTACCCAATAACAAGCAACACCATTCATTTCCTACCATACCACAATGGCCACCATCTCACCACCAAAAAACACCTCCACCAACAAACTTCACATTGCAATGTTTCCATGGTTTGCAACTGGTCACATGACTCCTTACCTTCACCTCTCAAACGAGTTAGCCAAAAGAGGCCACAAAATCACTTTCTTACTACCCCAAAAAGCTCAACTCCAACTCCAACACCTAAATCACCACCCCAATCTCATCACCTTCCATACCATCACATTACCCCACGTAGATGGCCTTCCCCATAACACCCAAACAGCCTCAGAAATCCCCATTTCCCTCACCAAATTCCTCGCCGTAGCCATGGATAGAACCCGCGACCAAGTGGATATAGCTCTCACCACAACAAAACCAAACTTTGTTTTCTATGATAGTGCACATTGGATACCAGAGATAGCCAAGAAACTTGGTATCAAAACAATTTGTTACAATGTAGTTTCTGCAGCAAGCATAGCTATGGCACTTGTTCCTGCAAGCAATTTCCCTATTACTGAAGAAGAACTGAGTATTCCACCAAAAGGGTACCCTTCTTCTAAATTAGTACTTCGTGGTAATGAAGCAAAAGCATTATCATTCATTTCATTGCCATTTGGAGAAAACATTACATTTTACGAGCGTGTTACAACTGCCTTGAAAGAAAGCGATGCTATAGGCATCAGAACAAGTAGAGAACTTGAAGGAAATTTCTGTGATTACATTGCATCACAGTATGATAAAAAAGTGTTTTTGACGGGACCGGTGTTACCCGAAGAGGAAAAGGGGACGTTAGAATCTCATTGGAGTAACTGGCTTGATGGTTTTGAACATGGGTCAGTGGTGTTTTGTGCATTTGGGTCACAAATCAATTTAGAGAAACCACAGTTTCAAGAACTTTTACTGGGGTTTGAGCTTTCAGGGTTACCTTTTTTTGTTGCTTTGAAGGCTCCAGAAGGGTGTGAAACAGTGGAAGAAGGAATACCAGAAGGGTTTGAAGAGAGAGTGAAAGGAAGAGGAGTGGTTTCTAAAGGTTGGGTTCAACAGCCATTGATATTAAAACATCCATCTGTGGGGTGTTTTGTGACTCACTGTGGATTTGGTTCAATGTGGGAGTCTTTGATGAGTGAGAAACAGATTGTGTTGGTTCCTTACTTAGCTGACCAAATGTTGAATACTAAGCTACTTGTTGAGGAGTTAGAAGTGGCTGTTGAAGTTGAAAGAGGAGAAAAAGGGTGGGTTTCGAAAGAGAGTTTGTGTGAAGCTATTAAGTTGGTGATGGATGAAGAGAGTGAGGTGGGTGTGAGAGTGAAGAAGAATCATGCTAAGTGGAAGAAAATGGGAGGAAGTTCTAGACTAATGAATGGTTACATTGATGGGTTTGTCCGAGATCTTTGGGAGCTCCTTCAGTGATTGATTTTAATCAATGTTTAAATTTGTTGTTTTTGTTTGTTGTGTCGTGTTTTTGGAAATTTGATAATAAACATAGTGTGTGTTTGGTTCTCGGACCAACCCTTGTTGCTACATAATAATAATAGCTTGAGAGTGGCAAATTTTTACCTCCGTGGCCTCATACTGGATACTGCAGATTCCTTCATGCAAAAACATATTGTTTCCAAGACCTGTAACCCAAGAAATGGCACCCGAATGGCCTAAGAATTGAGGTTGATAAAGCATCAATGCAATGGATATTTGGATGCTGTATTTTTAATATTTTATTTTTATTTCTGTACAATATCAGGACCTTTTAGTTTCTCACTTGGGTACACAACGGCTAAGAAAGAGGAAGAAATCTGTAAGTGTAACCTTTGAATTTCACATTCTTGAACATCTTTACAATCAAATATCAATCGTAGTCAGTAGACATCAGATTGTTTATAGAAGGGGAAACAAAATATTTTCCTATGTTAGTAAATGGAGCCAGGGAGAATTTTTACATGGCCCAATCAAACTTTTTATAAAGTAACTCGTTCCGACAATCACATTCACAAAATACGCCTCATACTGGTAGTCCAACCGAAAGATTTCTTCTTTCTGCGCCGTGGAGCAAAGTTGAGCCCAAACATCTCCTTGAAAGCTTGATCTGGCTCTACTGAACCAACCAACTTTGCAACAACGGTAGCACTCTCTGTTACGTGGTTTATATCCTCTGTTTCAGACCATAGGCGGTGGGCCAATTGCAACCTCCTATGCTTTGAACTCATACGAATACCCCACTTCAAATAGAGGTTCTCTCTTTCAGATTTTGACAACTTCTTCTGCATTTGCTTGCTCAACATCTGTCTCTCTCTTCGAAGATATCTCTTGCTGTTTGTAAAGGAAATGAATTATAAGTTGTATTGTTACACACAATGTGAACTTATAGTTAAAATTGAAATTCATAAACACTTTTAACAAAATGTTACCTTGATTCAGGGGTAAGGGTTCGTCCATCTTCCACAGTTTGATTCCCTTGGGAAAAAGTTTGCTTGAGATATGCCAACCTTCTAAGCTCTACCTCCATATAGATAGAATCTGCTGGATCCCCTTTGAATAGAAGGAAAAAGTAAGTCCTGTGCACCAATGAAACATTACAAGCATGCCAGAGTTCAATAATCTCTCTTTGCAGCCGCTTAAATTCTGCTGACCATTCCAATTGTTTTTCTTCATCAGATTGCGTTGTGTTTAGGCCAACATCTTTGTACTTCTTTGTAGAAACCTGCCATGCAAAACAACATAAAGACTCACTGCCTGAATTTTCAATACAACAACGATTTTGGTAGTAATATTAATATATACTTGCTACTTACATCAGTAACGTAGTTAAGCAAAAATACAAAAACTAATCATCTATTCATCTATATAGACGATTAAAGTCATTCTCAATAGGATAAAGTAGCTGATATTTGGCCATCAACACAGGAATAAGTCCAATAAGTAAGACACAAAGAAATTAATAAAGGAAAGTGAACAACAGAAGCATACCTCCTGGTTCGCCAGTAAATTTGAACTTGCTAGATCTTTCTTTTCCTTTCTTACTGGAGATATATCACCGTCTCCATCAATATCCAAATCCATGGAGGATTTCAAGTTGAGTACGTCAACACAAGAACTTCTCTCAAAATTCCCATAACCAGTCCATGATAACCTGTCAGCATTGGCATTATAATTTAGTGTATACGTCTTCCTTTGAAATGCCTCAGCTCTTACATTGTAGTCTTTTTCGAACCCAATTACTTCTTCCTGGTCAAGCCAATTTGAAGATGAGTCCTTCATGAGACTTGCTTTGCAACTTCTGCTTCTGATTAATTTCGAAGTTCTAGGTCTAGGTGCTTTGTTTTCTGCCAGGCGTGGAAATAATTTTTTTGAAGAGGGAAGAACAAAACCTTGGTGGAAGCGGTTCAATTCTTTGCCTTCATTTAATCCGGATGAACACGAGTCTAGATTTTCTTTGTCTATGTTATCAATTTCTGCCAATCCTTTGTTTTCATTTAACCCAGATGAACACGAATCTAGATTTTCTTTGTCTATGTTATCAATTTCTGCCAATTCATTGTTTTCATTTACCCCAGCTGAACACGAATCTAGATTTTCTTTGTCTATGTTATCCATTTCTGTCAATCCTTTGTTTTCATTTGAATCAAATGAACATGAATCGAGATTTTCTTTGTCTATGTCATCAATTTCTGTCAACCCTTTGTTTTCATTTAACCTAGATGAACACGAGTCTAGATTTTCTTCATCAATGTTCTCAATTTCGGTCAAGCCTGAGACAACAGTATCTGCCACCGGAGACGAAGCATTAGAGTCTGTGTATATATTTGGACTCAAACCTTCTGGATTTGAGTGTGGAGATGTGATTGTAATTAGGTCTTCTGACTCAATGCACCTTACTTCCTTACAATGGTCTCCTAAATTATCCTCGTGCTGTTCTTGAACTGTGATCTGATCTGAATCATTCCTTACATCATCATGACTTACAACTGACAGCGCTGGGGAAGATTTTCTTATGGGAAGACTCTTTTCCAAATCAGGGAGTTGGAAATAGTTCTCAGTCTCATCAGAACTAAAACTATGTCCATCTGAATATTGAGAAGCATCAAAAGATCTAAGACTTTCCAAGCCATCAAAACTTAATAAATTTGGTTCGTCTGTTTGATTTTCAAAGTCCATTGAATTCCGCACACGCAATTTGGGATACTGAGGACCTACACTTTCCTGGAAATCAGGGTTTGAACATGAATGAGATTAAAATGGAATCCAAATTATGAATTTTAATGCTTTAGAAAGTATGCAAATGCGCTCACCACTTCACTTGAGGACATATCGTCTCCAACCACTTGGAGCATGTCCTTAATTTGAGACTGAGCAAGGTCCCGCTGCAAAGACAGATCCATTACCTCTTTCTTTAACTGCAGGCACATAGAGGAGTTCAGATTTACAGCTCAAAAAGAAACACGTGCTCAAGTGTAAGGAAATTACAGTGTCCTCACTCCTGATTACATTAAACTCATGCTGATTCAACAAAGATGTTCAGTAACTATATACATAATAGAAAAAATATTTGAAGTGTCTCCTCAAAATAATTTTTTCTCTTCTAAATACCAACCAAGCTGAAATTGGTTGGGAAGTGAATATTTCAGAGCATAATAAGATAATCTATCTATATTTTCTCTTATAACATTGAAGGCATATAATAGATGTTGGCAACATTGAAATATTTAAGGTCATAATAAGATAATCTATATTTCACTTACAAACACTGCAATCTAATTTTCCAGAACAAACATATACCTTATGTAACATTGTGGATTATATGGAAATTTTAAAATTTTCTGCAGTATCATAAATATAGAAAAAATTCTACTTAATTTCATAAAAAGATAATAAACCATTATTGCATAAAACTTGATGATTACCATCTCAATTTGGAGGTCTTTTTCCTTCAGTAATGCTGCAGAAATAGATTTAAGGTTGGTTGAGCCTGAATTTCTCAACTCGCCTTCCAACCTAGCCAACTCTCTTTGCAATTGCTTGACCAACAATTTATCAGACATCACTACATTGACTTTAGCATTAGTTGCCACTTCTTTTGCACAACTTGCAAATAAGAGGGTGTTTCTGGTTTGGTCAACATGGCTCCGTGCAGGACTCATGGTACAGATGATTGCCGTTCTAGCATTGCCCGCTATTGAGGACTGCAATATGCGGGTTAGCTTTGAATCTCTGAAAGGGATATGTCCATTTCGCCCTTTGCTGTGATCAAATTCATTATTTTTACGTTTTTAGTTAAAAGCAGGAGGTATATTCCACCAAAATGAGTATTGAAAATTCTTAATATATGAAACATTGATTATTGGCACATTCTCTGAATTTATGATAAAGGCAGTCGTAAAGAGTTAAACCTGATTATGATTCCCAAATTAATAAACTTAGTAATAAAAGAATCTGTTGGCTAAGGATGAACGTAAATTTATAATAATGAATTAATGATGTAAATTCACGATAAAGGAGTGCATTAGAGTTTGGGGCTTTTTTGCGGTAAATCATTGAGTTTCTTCTTCCAATGCTTGTCTATACCCCGATATTTGCTGCCTATAATCCTTTGTGACAAAAGTAGAGAACAATCTCACAAAATACAAAATGTGCCTCTGTGCTCTTTTAAACGTCCCCAAATGTCAGTTGCATGTAGGTTAAAGTTCTGAGTAAGGCTGAAAGAATATTGCATTCGTGCAAATAAAAAATGTTGAAATGCAACGGTTTCATGCTAACCTGAGTTTGCGGATAACAGTTCCCAGAGTCAGTAAACTGCGATTTATGTGACATCCCTCTTTCAACCTCGTACCAGCTGAATTAGTTTGGGATGCACGCTCACTTCCCGCAAGATCAACAAAATTCTGTAATCAGGAAAAAAATAGTCGTTTCATTTCCAATTGATGTACACTTGTACAGTTACGTAATAAAGTGATTGTTCATTTATTTTCCTATAATCTGAGTAAATCAATTATACCACAGAAGCCGAAAGAGAGCTCAATTTGTCATTTCTCAGGAGTTCACGTGCAGAACTTTCAATTGTCTGAAGAGGAACATTGTTTAGAAAATGTAAGCAATGAGGTACAGGAAAACTTCACTACCCTTCAACAAAAATAGGAACACACATACCAGTCTTAGAATTTGATGTGATCTGGAGCTTACTTCATTCAGGGCTGTCTCCCCTATCTGCCTTTGTGCTGAAAAAAATATAATCAATTTTAGATAAGTATTCAGTTAGCTCTAGCTGGACAAAAGGTTGTAAAAAGGAAAAGAAAACAAGAAAAACAGATAAGCAGGTCACTCTGAGAAACCCGGTTGAAGTAAGAATCATCCAAACTATCCTTAGTTCTTACTTTCACAGAAAGAAATAAGGTCGGTAAAATGGTTCCAATCACGCAAAGTTTCCTCGGTGAGCCTCTCAACAACTGTCCCTTTCTGTTTAAATAACAAACTGTCAATAAAACTTACACGCTATCTTTATAAAAAAAGTGGTAAAGATATATTTACCTCTGGATCATCAAGAACTCTGAGAGGTGTACTGTCATTACTAAGGAGGTCCCGGACAGATTCATTATAGATCTCCATAGCTGAAAACTTCAAAACAAATTCCCTTTCTGTGTGCTGTAAATAATCAAAGTCAGAACCAAAATAAGGTTTTCAGACTGAAATTAGGTAATGCATCAATGTGTTCAGTTTCATTTACCTTTTCTATGTAGTTAAAAATGTCTGCTACAGCGTACTCAGTTATGCCACTCATGGTGTATGTCTTTCCGCTGCTTGTTTGTCCATATGCAAAAATGCTAGCTGAATAAATAGATAATCAAAGGCCCAATGGCCCCAGTGAAAGATGTTAACTTATGTTGAACTTGCATGGACATAAACTCTTATGGAGGAGAAAAAGTAGTTAAAGGGTAGAAAGAAAAACTCACAGTTGATGCCATAGAGAACTGAAAGAGCTACCTCCTTAGCTGCTTCTTCGTACACCTGCCTTGTGGGGCAATCAGACCTAAATACTCGGTCTACAGTGAACAGAAATGAAGGTGGATCAAAATAGGGAAGCAAATTGTTATTGAAATATTCAGATCTAATGGATTAAAAGCCAAACACGGTCTAGGTAGAATTGCTTAACTGAAAAAAGCAATGAACCACCTTCTACTTCTAGTTCTATGTATGATACAAACAGATTCATTGCATATTACTTAATTTTCACCAATGCATAAAATCTTAACAGAACTACATAATGTACAAGACTGAACAAAGATACAGACGAGATTTTAAAGCCTTAATCAAGCTCACAACATTCCAAGAACTAGTGTGATCAATGATCAACATCAATTATGGTGAATTCCCACCGTATACTCAAAGTTCATTCAGCCTTATCTTATAAATGAAAAATCATTCAAACAAATGAAATTATTCACAATTCGGGTGGAAATGTAGAAAGTAAATTAAATAAAGTTCACGTTCGACCAGAAGAAATGTTTTCAGTCAAGACTCAAGTAATCAGCACTCGATTACAAATTTTCATACAAACACCAAGTATATAAACCTAGGTATGGCATTGTAAGATAAGCTTCTTCGTACCAAATGCATAGTTTGTTGGATACAGAGACCTATCAGAAGCTGAAAGGTTGCTCCTGTACATGATGGTAGTGTCATTAATGCATTCCCATTCAGACAGGTCATTTTTCACGAGCTCCTTATCATTCAGAGGTCGCACACGAACAGAAACACGAATTCTCTCCTCACCACTGCTTGTGGGGCCTTGCATTGTCTCATCCCCTGAAATGGAACCCATTTTCTCACCTCCTTCTCAACCTTTTTCTCTATACCTTCAATTCCAAATATTACAATGAGATCGTGTCCAGAATTCAGAGCATTTCCAAATGCCACTTTGGCAGCATTCGGGTATTTTATTACATTTCAAGTTGTTTCATAAAGTTTGTCCTGTTCATTTGTTGGGATTTTGGGAATTGGGATGGTATGGAACACACGGGCCACCAAAACTTTCAACCCCCAATCATTATCTGCAGCAACAAGCTGATCAAAGGTTACTACACCATAAACAAGCAAATAAAACAAAAGAATGATAACGTTCATACAATTTTATATTTGGAGATGTCAGAGATGGAAAAAAAAATATAGTAATTGACCAACATCACAGGCTCCTTTAACTTTGACTCCAAAATGCGGTGCTTTTTGTATTCTATTGTGTAGTTTTCTAGGATGGTTCCAAGCCAACGAAACAGACTGTCAAATTCTCCCTCACATGGAACATAGAAAATTTAGAACATGTATAAGAAAATTACCAACGGTGACAAAGACTCGGAATTCAAATCTTCAAGGAAACTCTTCACCTACTTCGTGTACCGAGGAATTTAGAAATAAAACTCTGAAGACGGATTATCAGAAGGGAGAAAAAAACTGAATGGATGTAATTACATTACTAAAAAACCTAGCTGTATTGCTTTCAATTTTGGCATACTTTCAGTTCTCCTAAATTTAGCATATAACATTTTTTGTTGACAAAAAATTTAGCATATAACATAAATTTCCCTAAATAGGACATGAGTCAGAAAATTAATATTATAGTAAGAATAAGTCCAAAAAAAGAAGCCAAAATTGCGAAGTTCCTTACTGCGACAGCCAATTTTACCGTGTGTAGGAAGAAACCGTTAATAACAAAACTGAATATCCCGAATTAAAATCTAAGCTTCAGATTACAAATATCGATCTAATATTATCGATCAAACACATGGAAATCCTCGCATTTTCACCATAAAGAAAACTCCAGATCAAATTCTCATCATCAGCAAAAATCAATAATCATAACAATAATAACATCGATTCCGTGTACTATCGTGGAAAAAAACACAATGCGGAAGTTTGAAATTAACATATGAAAAAGAGAAACGATACAAAAAAGGAAAATATAACAAAATTGCATGAAGAGGAAAGCTGAAACACTGCTTTACCTGTGAAAATGCGGTCTGAAATCGAAAGAAGAACAGTGTGAGAAGAGCGAAGAAGGAGTAAAATGATGAAACGAATCCAAAACCGAAATTGCTTGAGCTGCAGGCAAATGCAGAGTTAAAGGAAAAAGGAAAAGAAGAGAAAACGTGAAAATGCTGAGAGTGCGCTGCGCGTTTGTTTGTGGTTAAGTTAGTTTTTGAGTTGCTTTTGAAATTGTGAGGAGAGGTTATGGCGTCTCCCTCCTAATTTGTTAGTTGCAGTCCATTCTACATTTTCAGCTTTTTTATTTCTTTTTTTTTCAAATAAACAAAGTTAACTACCGCCCTAAATAAAAAAATCTCGCTCCGTCATAAATCACTGTCAGTCTGTCACTCCAGGAGGACCATTACATACTGATGGAATGGACCTAATTTACAAAGACATGCTCATAATTTTTAGTGGGACTAATATTTTAAAAGATTTATTTGTGATAAAAATATCTTTATTATTTTGTCCCATCTTTTAATGTAATTTAAATAAATTATTTTAATAGAAAGGATACATCATTTATTCAATAAACATAAAACTAATTTTTTTATAATAAAGACCGGAGTTGTATTTAACACGAATAATTGAATTTTTTAAATTGAGTGTTCAAATTTGGTGGTGTATGGATCCTCTTGGTATAGAGCAGCCGAACAAGAGTCGTTAAATTTAGAGAGAGAATTACTCCAAACTTAGTTTAGTTAGATTTACAAGATTTTTATAATGATAAATGTTAGTATCTTAGTATTTATTATGTTGGTAGGTTGGGGAAGATTTGAACCATGCACTTTATACCTCCCACATACCATCATATCAGTCCCTTGATGGCTTATAGGGGATATGAGACATTATTTCGAGTACAATGTATGAATTACTGTTGGTATCAATCGATGATTAATGACTATTTTTTTCTTTACAAGATATATACAACTTATTTCTTTATAATAAATGATCAGCTCGTTTACCATCTCAAATTATCTTTTAAAATATCATTCTCTAAACCAAAATAACCATCGTTGAACTCTAAAAACTATTCTCTAAACTCAAAATAACAAACACCCATTTGCATTAAAAAAAACGTTCTCTATAGTGTACCTATGGCTATAGTTTTTAGACAGCAACTGATATGTTTTGCAAGGTGTATGTGAGGAGGGGAAAAAGAGGAGCAGGGAATCATTCCTATGGTAATCATTCCTTTGTTAGTGGGACGCGGGGAACATAATTGCATGGGCGCTCCTTGTGCTAACGTGGCCAGGCGTGTGTGGTATGAAGAATTACACTGATTCTACTTATTTTCCCTCATTTCAATCGATACAACAGTGTTATTTATTTCTCAGCTAATAGTTCCTTAAATTTCTACCCTTAATACTGAATTGATTCTATCAATTTGGTATCAACCACTTGATCTGGTGCTGTGAATGGTGGTGACTAGAAGTGCGATGGATACGCGAATGGAAGCTGTTGAACAGAAACTTGGGGGTCCAGAACAGAAGGTGGGAGGAATTTGAGAGCACGATGGCTTTGGTTCTCAAACGCATTGATGAGCTCGCTCCTAACCGGAAAGGGCAAGGTTCGACAAAGAAGCATCGTGATGGTGGAAGCGATGGCGATGGTGAAACTTCACCGACTCGCAGCTCGCATTTGCATTCGCAAAAGTGAGGCGAGAGCTACACGCCTAATTACAGAGGAGGGCGGCGTAAACTGGAAATTCCCGTGTTCAATGGGGACGATGCGCACAGATGGCTTGTACGAGTTGATCGTTACTTTCGCATCAACAACGTGAAAGAACAGACAAGTTGGACACAGTGGCAATCGCGATGGAGGATAAGGCTTTGCATTGGTTCCAATGGTGGGAGGAACAAGCACCATTGCGAACGTGGGGAGAATTCAAGATGGCAGTACTACGTCAGTTTCACCCTAGTACGTTTTACCCTAGTACGTTTCACAATCCTCTGGGTCCATTGTTGAAACTGAAACAGGAGGGAACAATGATGGAGTATAGAGAGAAATTTGAGCTACACGTAGCTTCGTTGGACAAGGAGGACCGCATCATGCTTGATAGCATTTTCCTCAACAGACTCAAGGAACAACTATAAGCAGAGTTCAAGTTGTATGGCTATGATGATCTGGTCGAATTGATGGATCGTGCATTACTGTTGGAGGAGAAAAATGTGGCCTATGCCAAGAAGAGTGATTTAGTGAAGGAGAAGGCAAATTGGAGAGGGAATAACTCAATTCAAAAGCACTTGGGAAAAACCCAAGGACACAAAAGATGGAGGTAAGAGCAATCTCAATTCTGTGGAGAAGAGTGAAGGGAAGGTTAATGAAAGGTTTTTTGAGCCCAAGACTGAGTCTTGCAGAGCTAGAGGAAAGACATAAGAAGGGTTATGTTTTAAATGTGGGGACAAAAAAGGACCATGTATGCAAGTTCAAACACATGAAACCCATGCTATGTGAGGTGGAAGGAGGATCTGACGGTAATGCACCAGAGGTGGAAATAGAGCAGGAAGTGGTTGGAGAATTGAAGACACTTCAAATGTCCTTGCAAAGTAAGATGTTGACTTCCAACATGTCCTTCAATGTCTGGGGTGAGATTGAGAGAAGGAGGATACTCACACTCATTGACTCTAGTGCTACAAGCAATTTCATAGCACCTGGTTTTGTGAGAGCCTTGAACATTAAGGTTGCAGATACACCCATCTATGTGGTGTAGATGGGTACTGGTGAGCATCTGAGGAACAAGGGGGTGTGCAAGAATTTGCACTTTAAGGTGCAAGGAATTAAGTTCCAGGAACATTTCTTCATGATAGAGTTGGGAGGGACTGAGATGGTATTGGGTATGGATTGGTTGGAGCTGTAATGGAAACACGTACTTGATTCAAGGAGAACCTTTGTAATTAAAGCAACAACTTAAGTTTTCTGTTAGACGTTTAGCATCGGTTATTTTAACAACCGATGTTAAAATGCTTGTTTTGGTCATTTAACATCGGTTGTCTTTGTAACCGGTGTCTTAACAAATGATGTTTCTTTGTAACCGATGTTATATGTCTCAATGTGAAAACATATTGCATCGGGTATTAAAACACCCGATGCTAAATGTCCAGTTTTATTTCTCACCCTCTCACGTTCTCAGCTCTCGTCTCTCGTCTCAGAACTCTCAACTCTCGTTCTCGTTCTCAGCTCTTCACTCTCTCACGTTCTTACGGTAAGCTCTCTCTCTCTCTCTCTCTCTCGCAGAATCAATGTTCGTATCTTCTCTTCTTCCTCTCTCTGCCCTAAGAATTAACGTTCGTTTTTTCTCTGCCCTTGCAGAATCAATTTCTTCATGGAGGAACACCAAAGGGAACCCTAACGAAGGTGAAGGCTACAGTGAATGCTCTCTTCCACTCCTTCGTTTCTTCTTCATCACATTCTTCTCGCCGCTGCTCAAATCCTCAGAATATCTCGCTCAAATCCTCTCTTTATATTTCTATTTTTTTCTTAACATCGTTTTCCCCTTTCATTCCATGTCTTTACTGTGCATTTTAGCTTGTCAACTATTGTAGAAATTAGGATTTTGGGCTTTTGGTTTTGGGGTTGCTTCCTGATTTTCTTTATCTGGGGTTTTCACTTCTTGAAGATAACGTGTTTGATTGATTACTTCTTTTGGGTTACTTGAAATGCTTTTTTTTATTTGATGAGTTTGTTTCTTGCATACCTCAATCATGAGGATTCGTTAAGTTGTTTCTTGTGATTGTTTCTTTATTTGATTCGTTGAGATTCATGCGGAAGATGATGTTTTCTTATGTTGTTTATTATGCTGTTAACTATTATTGGTTTGATCTTGGTTGGATTCATTTGATTACTACATTAGATTGTGTGATTTTGTAGACTTATTTTATTCTTGGCTTTTAGAAAATGCACTAGAGCTTTGCCACTATGTTTTGCTAACTATTATTTGGTTTCTTCCAGTTTCTATTCTCTATGTAGCATTGGAATTTTACTGACTTCTCTATGTTGTTTTGTTTGTGGATTCATTGAATTTCTTATAGTGAGGGAGGATTTTTCAATGCCATAATGAGTTTTCCTGCCAATTACCCAAATAGTCCACCAACAGTGAAATTCACTTCAGAGATATGGCACCCCAATGGTTGGTTTTTCTTATTTGTGATTTTGGTTTGATTTTAACAACATGAAAGTTAAGTTTGCTGTTTGTTTTGCAGTATATCCCGATGGCCGGGTTTGCATAAAATCCCGTCTCTTGTTTAATAATAAAATGAAAACATTGAAACTTCATGTTAGTATTTAGATTAACTCTTAATTGCATGTTTGGAACCACAACCATTTAGTAACTATATTATACATTGAAACTATGAAGCTATAAGCTATTCAAATCAAATGAATTAATTATATTATATATGTTATCTTGCAGGTAGAGAGCATAATATTGAGTATCATATCAATGCTTTCAACTCCTAATGACGAATCTCCTGCAAATGTTGAAGCTGTTGTAAGTTTGATAATTATATCATGTTTAATCGTTTGTTTAATGCTACCTTCCTTCTTTCCTGTCACGTTGAGTGTCATTGACTTAACTGTAAATCTTTCGCCCGTAGTTAATTCGCTTTAGTCAGGCACGTGCTCTAATTCTCTCGCTCTAATTCTCTCAATAGGTACTCAAGATATTGTCAAGCTTTGATGTATATCCCTAGATAACATGAGCTGATTGCTAGAGTAGTGGTTGTTGTGATACCGAGATATTGAATTGCATAATACAATGTTCTTATATGATACTTCTCCAATTTGCAAACAGAAGTGAACAAAAAGGAGAGGTATGTTGTTGTTTGCTCTTTCTTTACTTTTGTTTATTTGTTGTTTTGTTTGCTTTTACATTTGCGACTGTGAGATATGATAGTGATGTGTTTGGCTGGATGGACTGATTTTCTTTCTTGAGAGGGATTTGTTTTCTTAAGCATTCAATGCCTCAACCTGCAACAGGTTTGTGGTCAAACCCTAAACTCATATCTACTTTCATTTTGACTTATATAGGCATTAGTTTTCACTTGGTTCATCTCCATTGGTTAATGATTTATGTAACAGGAAAGTGATTCGAGCTAGATACTATATGAGTGGATATGAATCAGAAGAGACGAAATTAAAACTCTCATTAGTTCATCTCCATTTTTATTGTTACTATCTATTTGATTTTAACCTGTTATCTTTGTAGTGGTTCAATTTTTTGAACTCGTATCTACCAAAAGAAGGACTACCAAAAGAAGGACTAACAAAGGTACCTTTAATATCAAATACTAGGATGATGAGCATGAAGAGGTGTCTCTGTGTCCCTTCTGTTTTAACAAAAATCTGACTAGCTAGCTACTCTTAATTATAGGGTTGATTATATTTGAATGTTTTCCTTCATTTTCATTGATGCGGGGATCTATGCAGTGGGAAGCACCATGTTGCGCCCGAAAAAGCCCCCGAGGGAGAACCTTCCTCGTTCACAACTTTTCTTAAGACAATGAAGCCGCCACCAATATTTATTAAGGAAAATATTAGGAAAACCTTTTTGGAAAGCGATTGGCCTTTGAAAACTGAGAGTTTTGGGTTCGGGGGTCGGTTACGCGCGGGGAAGGTGTTAGCACCTCACACGTCCTCTCTACTGAGAGGGAACCTTTAATTAAATGTGTGGTTTTAAGTGTTGATTTGAAAAATATCTAATTTGCCTCTTTATTTCTTATTGAAAATGAATTAAAGAACTTAATAAAATTTTTTATTTTTGTAGAGAAAGGAAAAAAAGGGTTTTTAGAAAGAAGTGCTTGACGGGACATGGCCCGCTCCTACGTATCTCCCGGTGCGATGGAGAATTCAAAGCTACGTAGTTCTTGGGTAGAAAATGTTCGTGTGTTTGGTGTTTTTTAATAGAGGGGTTTTAGGATTGTGTGATCTGTGTTGAAGGACCACTGGGGGTCTGAAGGGCCGCTGGGGGCTGAAGGAGCGCTGGGGCTCTGAAGGACCACAGTTCACTTATCCTAAAACAATGATTAACCCGGCCGTACGACCGACTTAATCCCCTACTTTGAAAACAAGATTTTTGATTTTTGAAAGAGATGTGTTTGTATTTTTTTATTTAGAAATTATTTATTTTTGCGCTTGACAGGGGCGTGGCCCTGCTCCTACGTATCTCCGGGTGGAGAATCAAAGGCGACGTAGTTCTAGGTTCTTTTGAAAATAATTGTTGAAAACTTATTGTGAAAATGATTTTTATTTGTTATGCTTGACGGGATGTGACCCGCTCCTACGTATCTCCTGGTGCGATGGAGAATTCAAAGCTACGTAGTTCTTCTGTGTCCTGAAAAACGGTTTTTGTTTTTTATCTTGTTTAATTGTGAGAATTGAGCTTTCATGATGATCAATTGAGCAAAGGCTCCAAGTGACCACCATTAGCACTCCATTGTTAATAATCATGCAAGCAAAGGCTTCGCAAGACTACTAACAAAGTTTTTGATTTAGTGAAAATCTTTAGGAAAATTAGGCATTCATGATGATCAATTGAGCAAAGGCTCCAGGTGATCACCACTAGTACCTCATTGTTAATAATCATACAAGCAAAGGCTTCGCGAGACTATTAACAAAGTTTTTGATTTATGAGAAATTATTTTGTCTTGAAGAGAATTAAATTAAATTAAAAAAACGAGAAAGGAGGTGAAATGGTAAAATAGAGTGTTATTAGCAGCAAGGGGTTGTATTATTAAAAGGGAGGTGTGAAAAACAGTAATGAAACGAGGGAGTGTGGAAATGAATCTGAGGCATTTTTGAGCTTACTGGGCTTTAACATGGCCTGCGAATGGGCCTATGAGGAGAAGGGTTGTATGAATTAAACACAGTGGTGCAAAAATGAATCTGTTCTTTTTATTATTAATTAAAATCAAATAAAAATTAAAAGGGAACTATATAAGGGGATGGCTAAAAAGATGGAACCCTAATTCATCAATCTTCATCTCTCAGCGCCGCATCACTCTTTCCATGAGAGAGAATGCGAAAATTTTGGGTGAGAGCGAGAGGGATTTGCGGAGAGAGAGAGATTTCGTGAGAGTGGGAGAGAGAAGGAAGGCGAAGGGGAAGGAAGAAGTGAGGAACGCGACGGCGGTGGTTTGAGGCGGACGGTGGAGGGAGGAGTGAGCTGCGGTGAGAGAGAAAAAACGAAGGTGAGGAGGCGACGGTTTGAGGTGGTGGGCTCGCCGGAGGTCACGGCGCAGCTTAGTGACGGCGACGACGCACGGGGGAAGTACGACGGACCAGACTTGTATTTTACGGTGGTGGTGAGACTGTGCCGGTGGTGACTGACGGCGCACGACGACGATGCGGTGGCGATTGCGGCGTTTTTGGAGCTGACAACGACACGGTTGATGACGACGTGGTTGGGGAGGACGGCAAAGGACTCACGGCGATGGCTTCAGTTTTGTGATGGGTCGCCGGAGAGAGTGGAGGGTGGCGGTTGTTGGTGGAAGGGTTGGCTTCGGTTTAGGGAGAGGAGCTCTTTTCGGATGGCTGCTGGCTTCGGTTTTGTGATGGGTCGCCGGAGTTCATGGTGGAGCTCGCCGGAGAAGACGACCGGAGCTCCGGCGAACACATTAAGGTTAGTTTTGTTTATATTTTTTTCTGTTCTTGGCCTATTCTTCTACACGTTTCTTTCTGTTATTATTTTTGATTCTGGTTTCTTAATCATCTAATCTGTATCTGCTCTAATTTATACTGTGTTTGATCTTTGCTTCTGGTGATCTCCACATTGGTTCTGAATGTGTGCCTTTTGGTTTCCTAAGACAAAGAACTAGCCTAGTTTGAGACGAACAGAACACAAACGGAACAAATATAATCTTTTGACAAAATTAATTTCTAATTTTATGCAAAAAGTACCCTAATCAGAGAAAAGAAAAAAAACTTGTCTAAATTCGTTTTTGGTTTATTTTGAATATAAACAGAATCTGGATTAGTATCATACATATATACAGGTCTTTGATTCTGCAGCCTTTTATAATATAAATGAACCAACCTTTAGTCCAGCCTCAGATTGGTCTCCTAGATTGCTTGATTGTGCTTGCTGCTGTATCTACTTTGTTGAACTGCTAATGCTTCTTTACTCAAACTTTTCAGCTCTCAGACCTTGAGAAAAACGTATTTAGGTGATTAGGGTTTCAATGTGAAGCCCCAATCCCTATTTCTTAGTGATTTTTGCAGTTGTATGCATCTGTGATCCTCCCTTTTTCTGTGGACTGACTGTTTATTTATATTAAAAACTTAGGTCTTGGCACTAATTGCTTTTGACCGGGCTTTGAATTATTTTTCAGGTTTTGGAGCGGATCGACCTAGGCCCAGCAGCTGCTGGAAACCCTGAATCTACTGCTGCTGCCTATTATTATTTGCATTTTCGGATTTGTATTTTTGGTATTTTTAGTATTATCATTTTTTTGTATTTTTGGACTTTTGGACATCTTGGACACTATTAAATTGTAAATAAACAATAAATAGAATTTTTTGACATTTTTGATACTATATTGCTTAAATGAATTATATAAACAAAAGAAGATTAATAACAAGAAAAAGGAGTCGGGCCAAATACAAAGACGAGCACGGGCCAGACTAAACAAATACGCTAAAACGAGGCCCAAAAATAGAAAAATGGGCCCGTTAACTAAAAACGCTAAAAATTAACTTGGAATCGCGTTCTTAAGCCCAAATTGAAACGACAAGCCCAATCGCGAGAAAAATTACTTTGGTAGTCCCAATTAGGTTCGACTAGATCCAAATACAAAGATTAAATTAAAGAACGCACGAGACGACTGATCATTCGCGTGCATGCCTAATTTAAAACAATGGTATTTCGATTTAGTTGAATAGGGTAATTGAAATTGGCTAGGATTAGTAACTGAGACGCCATACTGATAATTCTCGTAATCACGCGACTTCAAAACATGATTTACAGAAAATAAAATAAACGACTAAAACTAGAAAAAGAAGACGGACAAAATTGGGGTATAACAGCTGCCCCTCTTTATTTGGATTTTGACAAGGAATACGAATTGGCCGAAACATATTCCGAGGCAAAATAGAAATAAAGAATTCAGAAATTATACCAATTTTGTCTACCTAGAGAAACCTGAGGCAAAAAAGGTAAAACGGGCACTTGGCGTGCAGAAAGCGGTAAACGGGCACTTGGCGTGCAGAAAAGCGGTAAATGGGCACTTGGCGTGCAGAAAGCGGTAAATTGCCCAGGCTGCCTAAAACCTGTAATCCTTAAACGGACTCTTGGTGAATCCGAGTTTGCACGTGGCTTTGAGGAGCACGCTTCCTGTTGGCCTTTTCGAGCGACCGGGGGGATCGTTATCAGCTCCGGAACTGATATACTGATCAATGCACGGCGTCCGCTGTATCTTAGGCTGATACAACTATTCCGTTGAACCTCACATGGGGCTGCGGTCCATCGCGTTGCTCGTACGCGACGTGAGACCTGGGCAGAAGGGAGCGGTGATCTCTGTGCTCCAATCCGCAATGCGCGCTTGAGCGCTCTCTTTTCTTTTCTCTCTTTCTTTTCTATTTCTCTCTTTTCTTTTTTCTTTCTAAACTCCCAACTTGGGGGAACATTTTCTGGAATCTGGGGGCGAGGGCTAACACCGAAGTGCTCATCCTCTCTTTGTACCTGTAGCTAAAATGAACAAATGCATGCAGTGCAAATGCCATGATTGTTGTTTTCTTTGAATGATGAGTTTCTTATTTCCTTTGTCTATGTTGGATGAATGCATGATCTTCTACTGTTCCTATATGCTTGATGGATGCAATGATTTTCCTTTTCTTCTCTTGTCTGTACGCAATGCATGATTTTCTTTTTCTTTTGCTTATGTCTGATGAATGCATGATTTTCTCCTGTTCTTATATGCTTGATGAATGCAATGCCTGACTTTATTTGTTCTTTTGCTTTTCTCCTCTTCTTTTCTTTTGCTCTTTTAAGAATCATGGGTATGCGAATGCAAAGCTTTGGTATTTGATGACATGGAATGCTCATGTATTTTAATGACATGCAAAGGAAAACTCTCTTTTTTTATTTTTTTTTTATTTTTTATGAAATGGGGGTATTGCTGTAAGATGATAAATGACATGAAATGATGAATGACATGGGATGTTCTAGCTTTCTTTTCTTCTATGAGATGCCAGCATTGATGTGATGCAACTGTATTGCTTTGATGTTTGAATGCAAATGTATGCGGTGATTGATGCTTTGATGAATGAAATGCTCCCGGTCTAACTTCTGTTTGTTTCTTTTTGCTTGCTTTTATGACATGCAGACATTAATATGATGCAATGCTCTGATGTTTGATGCAATGATTCTTGTTCCTTTTTTTTTTATGGAAATGCTAATGTTAATATGATGCATATGCACTGCTTTAATGTCTGATGATTGAATGACAAATGAATGCTTTGTGAAATGATGAATGACATGGAATGCTTTTGTCTTTTCTTTATTTTCTTTTTGCTTTCTTTGTTTTCTCTGTGAAATATCTGATGCAAAATGTAATGCTCTAGTGATGAATGACATGCAATGATTTTGTTCTTTTCTTTTTATGAAGTGCGAACATTAAGATGATGCCAATGCAATGAAAAGATTTCTGCTTTTTCTGTGCAACTGACGTGGAATTTTTTTCTTTTCTTGCTATGTGATAAATGCACAAAATGTGAAGATGCAAATGTAATGCTTTGATGCATATGCTATAATGCCTATATGCATGAGGTAAACATTTTTTGTGATGATGAGATGCGAGACTTTGAATGCAAGGACTTGAGATGATTATTGACCATTCTGTTGAAAAATTGAATTTGATTCAAACTCTGGTGTTCTCAAGGTTTTTATTTACAAACAACCTCACTTGTTTTCTCTTTCTTTCCATGATGACTGAATTTTAGCTATCACGTAAACAACTTGTGTTCTCTCTCTTGAAGCATTGTCTAGTAAGCATGCATTGGAGTGCAAATGTGAATGAATGAGTCAGTTAATTTGGAATGGACATTTATGGCAAGCGAAGGAATGACAGACATGGTTATTGCCGAAGCTTATGAGGTACCAAGAGATACAAGATTGCCCCAATTCAGGTCTTTGATGAGTGAATAGTTTGCCCCTGTCTAGTGGTGACAACAACTAGGGGTGTAGAAGATGATGAATTGGGAACGCTTCGGCTCTTGGGATGAAAGCCGGAATGAAAGGGGTTTTGCTTCAACCCACAGAATTTGATGTTGCCCCAGTCATAGTAAGGACAAAGCTGCCCCATTCAGAATGACAAGGTCTTGTTTAGGATAGTGAGTTGAGAAATTGCCCCGGTGAGGTTTTTATGGGAATGAATGAGGTGAAGGAATGGGGATGCACTTGCCCCACTTTGGAATGACATTGACAACTGGAGTGACATGGGATGGGCATTGAACATACTTTCCCAAGACTAGGGTGTGTGGGTGGTGAAGAGAATGCCCCAACTTTTGGGCCTGAGTGGTATTCTCAGTGCAAATCTTTGGTTCTCTATTGATGTCTTGACTTTTGGTGCGAAAGAATTTTTACCTGGTGATCACTAAACCTTGTTTTAATGCGTCTTGAATGTGTTTTGGAGTGCAAGTCCCTCTTTTTTATTTTGCCAGCTTTCTTTTTTCTGACTGTTCGTTTTTGTTTCCTCAGTTCTCTTTTTTCTGAGGGTTTATTCTTTCTTGATCAGCTTTCTTTTTTCTGATCGTTTGTTTTTCTTTTGAGCAAACACATTGTACATAGATAAGCTTGTTTGTCCTAAGATTAGAATTTGTGTGAACAAAAGCAACCGGTCTTTGATCGGAATGGACTTTTCGGGATTGTGGTGTTTTGTGGAGGAAGGAGGGTTAGGCTTAATGAAGTGTTTGAGGCTAATGGGAGGATGAGCTTTGTTCTGCGTTGATTGACGGTTAATGGACTATGAGGAAGATGGTTATTGGGCTTGTTTGGGCTCTGTTAAAGCAAATTCGTGTCTCATGGTAGAAGGACTAAGGGGTTTGATGTTGAGGCCAAAGGAAGTGTTTGAAGGTTTATGGAATCAGGTGTTGGAATGATGAAGTGTTTGAAGGTTTATTTAGACAAGGATCTCTTGTATTTTGTGGTAACATGTACCAGCTCACCACTTACATTTCTTTTGTATTTTCTTTTGTTTTGGGATTTTCATTTTTGAATCCCCCTTTTTTTTGATTTTCTCTTTTTTTTTTGTTGTATGATTCTTTTCCTTCTTTGACTCGGGTGAGCTGATAAAAAGTGATGCACTGTTTTTTTTTATTTGGGGTGATCCTTGTCTAGGGTGATTTTTGGATTTTGGTTTTTCTTGGCTCAAGGTGGGTAGGAAAGGGACTTTCTGGGATTTTGGGGTTTTGAGGAGATGGCCAAACTTCATTTCAAATCCCGATTGCTTATTTCTATAAGACTTAATTTTAGAACAATAATTTATCTATCTTCATGTGTTTGCTCTTTTTTTCCTTTTTTGTGCCCTAATTTTTGCCTGGACCGCTCTTTGTGAGTTTTCAGTCCACCGGGCGCTCCTTTTTGCCTAGGCCGCCCTTTGCGGGTTTTCAACCTAGCGAGCTTGTTTTCTTGTTTATTATATTATCATTATTTTTTTTTGAGAGACTTGCACTGAAGGAATATGATATTAATCAAGGGGAATTAATGATCACAGACTTGCCCCAGCATGGAGGACTTGAACCAAAAGTCAAATACGCACGGATGGGGAGAATATGCACTTTATGGGTGGACGGGGCGGGACTAGACTTGGACGGGAAACTGTGGTAAGGGAGGAAAACCAACGGACTCAAACAAGAGAATGTACTCATAGCATGCACGCTCATTAGAAGAATGCTTCACAGAGAGTTAACATCAGTTAAAAATTTGTTTTTTCTTTGATACACTATTTCAGTCTTTTGTCATGGAATGGATGGGATGCAGTGCTTTTGAAAAACTGAGTGCCTTGGAACACCTTGAGTTTGCAACCAAGTAAGGATAAACTTTTTCAAAAAGGATGATTGTTTCGCAAGAACGTCTCGCTTCTCATCACAACTCTTATTTTATGTAATGAATGAATGAACAAATTATGATATGCAAGTATGATGCAAATGCGTGGAGAATGACCACTCGAAGAGTGTGGCTTATTCTAAATAATTTTGTTATTTTTAATGCAAGACAAAACATGGAATGCCAATGCGAATGATGCAAGAATGATGCCCCTTTTTTTTTCAAAATGATTTTTTATTTTGATTTTTTATTTTTTTATTTTTTAAAGGCGAGACAAGGTACGAAATACCAATGCCCCATTTTTCCTTTGAATGATGAAAGATGCAAGAATGATGCTTTTCTCTAAATGATGATGATTTTTTTATTTTTATTTTTATTTTTATTTTTATTTTTATTTTTATTATTTTTTTTAGAGGCAAGGCAAGGTATGAAATGCCAATGCCCCTTCCTTTTTTGAAAGATGCATGTATGGAGGAATGATGTGTTTGAACCAAAGTGATGAGGTTAATGAAATGGTGCATGAATGCTACATTTGGAATAAATTTGATGATGATTTTTATTCATGATTATGAATGAGATGCTTTCTTGTTTTCATTTTTTTTTTGTGCAATGAGATGCACGATACTCACAAAAAAAACATGCGTGGGAAGACATGGTTTTTATTGAATGGAAATGCATGCAAAATGAGAGGTTAATGTATTATTTTTCATGATGTGTGAAAAGGAACACAATGATGCATGAGACGCGCTCCTAATAAGACACGATTTTTGGATCTTTCGAGAAAAATAGGGGAAAAGCCTTAGTGAATAGAAACGCACTCGTGCGGAGAATGCACTCCTGACAAACCTAAATGAGATGCATGTATGAATTCTATCAAGTTTTGTTTTATGCAATGCAAATGATGTCTTCATATGAAAATGACGGCGATAATGCGACTTGACATGCATATGAAAAATAAGATGAAAACATTTTTTTCGAGTTTGGTGACTGAAATTTTGGGAACATCACCTCATATAGCCCGGTAAAAGAAAAGACTATGATGATTTTTTTTTTGAAAGTTTTGCTTTTTACCCCTTTTTTTTTGAAAATTTTGTTTTATGTATGATGATGATGCTCTACGTGTATGCAGGATAAATGAAAGGGTTTTTATTGGCAATAATTCAAGCTCTTTTTTTTTTGGAAGATGCGGGCCGTACGTTATTTCGTATGAACCGGTAAGAGAAAGGCTACAACGGTAACCCTTTTCTTCTTTTCTTCTTTCAAAATCTTCTCTCTTTTTTTTTAAAAAATGATGGCGTGAGGCAACCAATTGTCGTTACTCTGAGTAACTTGCATGAAACATTGAGTGGATCCTGACTCAATACTTCATGCAATATACTGAAATGCTTCGACATTTGGTTGACTCAAACTTATTCTCTTATTTGAAAACAAACCCCACTTGATAGGGTCAAAGTGCCCCGATACCGTAGAGTAACATCTCAAATTTGTAGTGCACAGACAAATTTGAGATATTACCCTTCGTCATTCGAAGGCGCACTTTTACTCATTGAGCTTTTACATGAAGAGCTTTTCTATTTTTTTTTACGTTTAGAGAAGATGCATGCATTGGAAACTTTTCATTTTTTCATTTTTAGTTTTGGAACATGATTTACAGGAAAAAGAGGTTTTAGAAAAATGTGCTTGACGGGGTATGACCCGCTCCTACGTATCCCCATTGTAATGAGGAATCAAAGCTTACGTAGTTCTACTGTGTCTTTTTTGAAATAATGCTTATGCATGAATATCTCATCTTGGATGAACTTGACGAGGATTTTTTTGCATGATTATAAATGAAATGCTTATGCTATGCAGATGATAATTATTTTTTGTTTTATCTTTATGTAATGAAAGGGAATGCAAGATGAATGTTTTTTTTTTCAAACTTTTGTTAGATGCAAATGCAATGGTGCGAAACGATGTGAATGCAAAATGATGTGGATGCGACATGATGTGGATGCGAAATGATGTGTCATTTACATAAAAAGAGGGTAAGAAAATAAGGATATTATTTTCTACGATTTTGAAATAGAGTTTAAGGAAAAGGAATGCCTAAACTAATGCAACAAACAAAGGTGTGCCCCCGTGTCCTACAAAGGGTGGGAATCCTATGGTCTAAAGTCGACGAAAGGGGTAATCCTCCCATGTAGGTTCTAATCACTTCCTTACAATGGCAACCAAGAGCTAAATTCTCTCTCATGATGGCACCCACAATCGTAGAAAGCTACCGAGTGTGAGGCATCATGACAAAGCGCACTCTTGGGCGGAACTTTCATGAGGGCCATACAGACAAAGGTCTACGAATGGCAGTCACTAATCGTTCCCACTCTCCTAGGTTTTTGTTCAGACCTTGGGTTTTAGGCCCCACTCAATGCTCACAAGTATAGGATGTGAAGTGTGTGTCGAGGGCACAACACCTAGGAATAACTACCCTTCCCCACCTGCAAATGAAAATCCAGAGCAGTCCAGACAAATAGCATGTTGTTTATCCTAGGGTTCAATATCGATCCAATATAAACTAATCTAGGGTGCCAATAACAATGCACTACTTACCTCAAGAAAAGGAGCAAAGAGGAAGGGGACATGATAAGAAAGGGGAAGTATGCATGTGCTTACCATAGGAAAGGGAGCAGAGAAGAATGGGACATGATAAGAAAGGGGAAGAAATGCATGAGGGAACTAAGCAAAGAAATAACTATCTATTGCAAAAGCAAACATAGAAGAAGAATGCACACGGATGTAACAAGCTTATGAAAAAGGAAGAAGAAGAGAGGCAAAGCAAGATATTCAAATCAATCATATAAACCACACATTTAATTAATTAGGCTTGACCCACTTTTGAAAAAAAAATGTTTTTTTGGTTTCCCCAGTGAAGTCGCCAACTGTTGCGCCCGAAAAAGCCCCCGAGGGAGAACCTTCCTCGTTCACAACTTTTCTTAAGACAATGAAGCCGCCACCAATATTTATTAAGGAAAATATTAGGAAAACCTTTTTGGAAAGCGATTGGCCTTTGAAAACTGAGAGTTTTGGGTTCGGGGGTCGGTTACGCGCGGGGAAGGTGTTAGCACCTCACACGTCCTCTCTACTGAGAGGGAACCTTTAATTAAATGTGTGGTTTTAAGTGTTGATTTGAAAAATATCTAATTTGCCTCTTTATTTCTTATTGAAAATGAATTAAAGAACTTAATAAAATTTTTTATTTTTGTAGAGAAAGGAAAAAAAGGGTTTTTAGAAAGAAGTGCTTGACGGGACATGGCCCGCTCCTACGTATCTCCCGGTGCGATGGAGAATTCAAAGCTACGTAGTTCTTGGGTAGAAAATGTTCGTGTGTTTGGTGTTTTTTAATAGAGGGGTTTTAGGATTGTGTGATCTGTGTTGAAGGACCACTGGGGGTCTGAAGGGCCGCTGGGGGCTGAAGGAGCGCTGGGGCTCTGAAGGACCACAGTTCACTTATCCTAAAACAATGATTAACCCGGCCGTACGACCGACTTAATCCCCTACTTTGAAAACAAGATTTTTGATTTTTGAAAGAGATGTGTTTGTATTTTTTTATTTAGAAATTATTTATTTTTGCGCTTGACAGGGGCGTGGCCCTGCTCCTACGTATCTCCGGGTGGAGAATCAAAGGCGACGTAGTTCTAGGTTCTTTTGAAAATAATTGTTGAAAACTTATTGTGAAAATGATTTTTATTTGTTATGCTTGACGGGATGTGACCCGCTCCTACGTATCTCCTGGTGCGATGGAGAATTCAAAGCTACGTAGTTCTTCTGTGTCCTGAAAAACGGTTTTTGTTTTTTATCTTGTTTAATTGTGAGAATTGAGCTTTCATGATGATCAATTGAGCAAAGGCTCCAAGTGACCACCATTAGCACTCCATTGTTAATAATCATGCAAGCAAAGGCTTCGCAAGACTACTAACAAAGTTTTTGATTTAGTGAAAATCTTTAGGAAAATTAGGCATTCATGATGATCAATTGAGCAAAGGCTCCAGGTGATCACCACTAGTACCTCATTGTTAATAATCATACAAGCAAAGGCTTCGCGAGACTATTAACAAAGTTTTTGATTTATGAGAAATTATTTTGTCTTGAAGAGAATTAAATTAAATTAAAAAAACGAGAAAGGAGGTGAAATGGTAAAATAGAGTGTTATTAGCAGCAAGGGGTTGTATTATTAAAAGGGAGGTGTGAAAAACAGTAATGAAACGAGGGAGTGTGGAAATGAATCTGAGGCATTTTTGAGCTTACTGGGCTTTAACATGGCCTGCGAATGGGCCTATGAGGAGAAGGGTTGTATGAATTAAACACAGTGGTGCAAAAATGAATCTGTTCTTTTTATTATTAATTAAAATCAAATAAAAATTAAAAGGGAACTATATAAGGGGATGGCTAAAAAGATGGAACCCTAATTCATCAATCTTCATCTCTCAGCGCCGCATCACTCTTTCCATGAGAGAGAATGCGAAAATTTTGGGTGAGAGCGAGAGGGATTTGCGGAGAGAGAGAGATTTCGTGAGAGTGGGAGAGAGAAGGAAGGCGAAGGGGAAGGAAGAAGTGAGGAACGCGACGGCGGTGGTTTGAGGCGGACGGTGGAGGGAGGAGTGAGCTGCGGTGAGAGAGAAAAAACGAAGGTGAGGAGGCGACGGTTTGAGGTGGTGGGCTCGCCGGAGGTCACGGCGCAGCTTAGTGACGGCGACGACGCACGGGGGAAGTACGACGGACCAGACTTGTATTTTACGGTGGTGGTGAGACTGTGCCGGTGGTGACTGACGGCGCACGACGACGATGCGGTGGCGATTGCGGCGTTTTTGGAGCTGACAACGACACGGTTGATGACGACGTGGTTGGGGAGGACGGCAAAGGACTCACGGCGATGGCTTCAGTTTTGTGATGGGTCGCCGGAGAGAGTGGAGGGTGGCGGTTGTTGGTGGAAGGGTTGGCTTCGGTTTAGGGAGAGGAGCTCTTTTCGGATGGCTGCTGGCTTCGGTTTTGTGATGGGTCGCCGGAGTTCATGGTGGAGCTCGCCGGAGAAGACGACCGGAGCTCCGGCGAACACATTAAGGTTAGTTTTGTTTATATTTTTTTCTGTTCTTGGCCTATTCTTCTACACGTTTCTTTCTGTTATTATTTTTGATTCTGGTTTCTTAATCATCTAATCTGTATCTGCTCTAATTTATACTGTGTTTGATCTTTGCTTCTGGTGATCTCCACATTGGTTCTGAATGTGTGCCTTTTGGTTTCCTAAGACAAAGAACTAGCCTAGTTTGAGACGAACAGAACACAAACGGAACAAATATAATCTTTTGACAAAATTAATTTCTAATTTTATGCAAAAAGTACCCTAATCAGAGAAAAGAAAAAAAACTTGTCTAAATTCGTTTTTGGTTTATTTTGAATATAAACAGAATCTGGATTAGTATCATACATATATACAGGTCTTTGATTCTGCAGCCTTTTATAATATAAATGAACCAACCTTTAGTCCAGCCTCAGATTGGTCTCCTAGATTGCTTGATTGTGCTTGCTGCTGTATCTACTTTGTTGAACTGCTAATGCTTCTTTACTCAAACTTTTCAGCTCTCAGACCTTGAGAAAAACGTATTTAGGTGATTAGGGTTTCAATGTGAAGCCCCAATCCCTATTTCTTAGTGATTTTTGCAGTTGTATGCATCTGTGATCCTCCCTTTTTCTGTGGACTGACTGTTTATTTATATTAAAAACTTAGGTCTTGGCACTAATTGCTTTTGACCGGGCTTTGAATTATTTTTCAGGTTTTGGAGCGGATCGACCTAGGCCCAGCAGCTGCTGGAAACCCTGAATCTACTGCTGCTGCCTATTATTATTTGCATTTTCGGATTTGTATTTTTGGTATTTTTAGTATTATCATTTTTTTGTATTTTTGGACTTTTGGACATCTTGGACACTATTAAATTGTAAATAAACAATAAATAGAATTTTTTGACATTTTTGATACTATATTGCTTAAATGAATTATATAAACAAAATAAGATTAATAACAAGAAAAAGGAGTCGGGCCAAATACAAAGACGAGCACGGGCCAGACTAAACAAATACGCTAAAACGAGGCCCAAAAATAGAAAAATGGGCCCGTTAACTAAAAACGCTAAAAATTAACTTGGAATCGCGTTCTTAAGCCCAAATTGAAACGACAAGCCCAATCGCGAGAAAAATTACTTTGGTAGTCCCAATTAGGTTCGACTAGATCCAAATACAAAGATTAAATTAAAGAACGCACGAGACGACTGATCATTCGCGTGCATGCCTAATTTAAAACAATGGTATTTCGATTTAGTTGAATAGGGTAATTGAAATTGGCTAGGATTAGTAACTGAGACGCCATACTGATAATTCTCGTAATCACGCGACTTCAAAACATGATTTACAGAAAATAAAATAAACGACTAAAACTAGAAAAAGAAGACGGACAAAATTGGGGTATAACAGCTGCCCCTCTTTATTTGGATTTTGACAAGGAATACGAATTGGCCGAAACATATTCCGAGGCAAAATAGAAATAAAGAATTCAGAAATTATACCAATTTTGTCTACCTAGAGAAACCTGAGGCAAAAAAGGTAAAACGGGCACTTGGCGTGCAGAAAGCGGTAAACGGGCACTTGGCGTGCAGAAAAGCGGTAAATGGGCACTTGGCGTGCAGAAAGCGGTAAATTGCCCAGGCTGCCTAAAACCTGTAATCCTTAAACGGACTCTTGGTGAATCCGAGTTTGCACGTGGCTTTGAGGAGCACGCTTCCTGTTGGCCTTTTCGAGCGACCGGGGGGATCGTTATCAGCTCCGGAACTGATATACTGATCAATGCACGGCGTCCGCTGTATCTTAGGCTGATACAACTATTCCGTTGAACCTCACATGGGGCTGCGGTCCATCGCGTTGCTCGTACGCGACGTGAGACCTGGGCAGAAGGGAGCGGTGATCTCTGTGCTCCAATCCGCAATGCGCGCTTGAGCGCTCTCTTTTCTTTTCTCTCTTTCTTTTCTATTTCTCTCTTTTCTTTTTTCTTTCTAAACTCCCAACTTGGGGGAACATTTTCTGGAATCTGGGGGCGAGGGCTAACACCGAAGTGCTCATCCTCTCTTTGTACCTGTAGCTAAAATGAACAAATGCATGCAGTGCAAATGCCATGATTGTTGTTTTCTTTGAATGATGAGTTTCTTATTTCCTTTGTCTATGTTGGATGAATGCATGATCTTCTACTGTTCCTATATGCTTGATGGATGCAATGATTTTCCTTTTCTTCTCTTGTCTGTACGCAATGCATGATTTTCTTTTTCTTTTGCTTATGTCTGATGAATGCATGATTTTCTCCTGTTCTTATATGCTTGATGAATGCAATGCCTGACTTTATTTGTTCTTTTGCTTTTCTCCTCTTCTTTTCTTTTGCTCTTTTAAGAATCATGGGTATGCGAATGCAAAGCTTTGGTATTTGATGACATGGAATGCTCATGTATTTTAATGACATGCAAAGGAAAACTCTCTTTTTTTATTTTTTTTTTATTTTTTATGAAATGGGGGTATTGCTGTAAGATGATAAATGACATGAAATGATGAATGACATGGGATGTTCTAGCTTTCTTTTCTTCTATGAGATGCCAGCATTGATGTGATGCAACTGTATTGCTTTGATGTTTGAATGCAAATGTATGCGGTGATTGATGCTTTGATGAATGAAATGCTCCCGGTCTAACTTCTGTTTGTTTCTTTTTGCTTGCTTTTATGACATGCAGACATTAATATGATGCAATGCTCTGATGTTTGATGCAATGATTCTTGTTCCTTTTTTTTTTATGGAAATGCTAATGTTAATATGATGCATATGCACTGCTTTAATGTCTGATGATTGAATGACAAATGAATGCTTTGTGAAATGATGAATGACATGGAATGCTTTTGTCTTTTCTTTATTTTCTTTTTGCTTTCTTTGTTTTCTCTGTGAAATATCTGATGCAAAATGTAATGCTCTAGTGATGAATGACATGCAATGATTTTGTTCTTTTCTTTTTATGAAGTGCGAACATTAAGATGATGCCAATGCAATGAAAAGATTTCTGCTTTTTCTGTGCAACTGACGTGGAATTTTTTTCTTTTCTTGCTATGTGATAAATGCACAAAATGTGAAGATGCAAATGTAATGCTTTGATGCATATGCTATAATGCCTATATGCATGAGGTAAACATTTTTTGTGATGATGAGATGCGAGACTTTGAATGCAAGGACTTGAGATGATTATTGACCATTCTGTTGAAAAATTGAATTTGATTCAAACTCTGGTGTTCTCAAGGTTTTTATTTACAAACAACCTCACTTGTTTTCTCTTTCTTTCCATGATGACTGAATTTTAGCTATCACGTAAACAACTTGTGTTCTCTCTCTTGAAGCATTGTCTAGTAAGCATGCATTGGAGTGCAAATGTGAATGAATGAGTCAGTTAATTTGGAATGGACATTTATGGCAAGCGAAGGAATGACAGACATGGTTATTGCCGAAGCTTATGAGGTACCAAGAGATACAAGATTGCCCCAATTCAGGTCTTTGATGAGTGAATAGTTTGCCCCTGTCTAGTGGTGACAACAACTAGGGGTGTAGAAGATGATGAATTGGGAACGCTTCGGCTCTTGGGATGAAAGCCGGAATGAAAGGGGTTTTGCTTCAACCCACAGAATTTGATGTTGCCCCAGTCATAGTAAGGACAAAGCTGCCCCATTCAGAATGACAAGGTCTTGTTTAGGATAGTGAGTTGAGAAATTGCCCCGGTGAGGTTTTTATGGGAATGAATGAGGTGAAGGAATGGGGATGCACTTGCCCCACTTTGGAATGACATTGACAACTGGAGTGACATGGGATGGGCATTGAACATACTTTCCCAAGACTAGGGTGTGTGGGTGGTGAAGAGAATGCCCCAACTTTTGGGCCTGAGTGGTATTCTCAGTGCAAATCTTTGGTTCTCTATTGATGTCTTGACTTTTGGTGCGAAAGAATTTTTACCTGGTGATCACTAAACCTTGTTTTAATGCGTCTTGAATGTGTTTTGGAGTGCAAGTCCCTCTTTTTTATTTTGCCAGCTTTCTTTTTTCTGACTGTTCGTTTTTGTTTCCTCAGTTCTCTTTTTTCTGAGGGTTTATTCTTTCTTGATCAGCTTTCTTTTTTCTGATCGTTTGTTTTTCTTTTGAGCAAACACATTGTACATAGATAAGCTTGTTTGTCCTAAGATTAGAATTTGTGTGAACAAAAGCAACCGGTCTTTGATCGGAATGGACTTTTCGGGATTGTGGTGTTTTGTGGAGGAAGGAGGGTTAGGCTTAATGAAGTGTTTGAGGCTAATGGGAGGATGAGCTTTGTTCTGCGTTGATTGACGGTTAATGGACTATGAGGAAGATGGTTATTGGGCTTGTTTGGGCTCTGTTAAAGCAAATTCGTGTCTCATGGTAGAAGGACTAAGGGGTTTGATGTTGAGGCCAAAGGAAGTGTTTGAAGGTTTATGGAATCAGGTGTTGGAATGATGAAGTGTTTGAAGGTTTATTTAGACAATGATCTCTTGTATTTTGTGGTAACATGTACCAGCTCACCACTTACATTTCTTTTGTATTTTCTTTTGTTTTGGGATTTTCATTTTTGAATCCCCCTTTTTTTTGATTTTCTCTTTTTTTTTTGTTGTATGATTCTTTTCCTTCTTTGACTCGGGTGAGCTGATAAAAAGTGATGCACTGTTTTTTTTTATTTGGGGTGATCCTTGTCTAGGGTGATTTTTGGATTTTGGTTTTTCTTGGCTCAAGGTGGGTAGGAAAGGGACTTTCTGGGATTTTGGGGTTTTGAGGAGATGGCCAAACTTCATTTCAAATCCCGATTGCTTATTTCTATAAGACTTAATTTTAGAACAATAATTTATCTATCTTCATGTGTTTGCTCTTTTTTTCCTTTTTTGTGCCCTAATTTTTGCCTGGACCGCTCTTTGTGAGTTTTCAGTCCACCGGGCGCTCCTTTTTGCCTAGGCCGCCCTTTGCGGGTTTTCAACCTAGCGAGCTTGTTTTCTTGTTTATTATATTATCATTATTTTTTTTTGAGAGACTTGCACTGAAGGAATATGATATTAATCAAGGGGAATTAATGATCACAGACTTGCCCCAGCATGGAGGACTTGAACCAAAAGTCAAATACGCACGGATGGGGAGAATATGCACTTTATGGGTGGACGGGGCGGGACTAGACTTGGACGGGAAACTGTGGTAAGGGAGGAAAACCAACGGACTCAAACAAGAGAATGTACTCATAGCATGCACGCTCATTAGAAGAATGCTTCACAGAGAGTTAACATCAGTTAAAAATTTGTTTTTTCTTTGATACACTATTTCAGTCTTTTGTCATGGAATGGATGGGATGCAGTGCTTTTGAAAAACTGAGTGCCTTGGAACACCTTGAGTTTGCAACCAAGTAAGGATAAACTTTTTCAAAAAGGATGATTGTTTCGCAAGAACGTCTCGCTTCTCATCACAACTCTTATTTTATGTAATGAATGAATGAACAAATTATGATATGCAAGTATGATGCAAATGCGTGGAGAATGACCACTCGAAGAGTGTGGCTTATTCTAAATAATTTTGTTATTTTTAATGCAAGACAAAACATGGAATGCCAATGCGAATGATGCAAGAATGATGCCCCTTTTTTTTTCAAAATGATTTTTGATTTTGATTTTTTATTTTTTTATTTTTTAAAGGCGAGACAAGGTACGAAATACCAATGCCCCATTTTTCCTTTGAATGATGAAAGATGCAAGAATGATGCTTTTCTCTAAATGATGATGATTTTTTTATTTTTATTTTTATTTTTATTTTTATTTTTATTTTTATTATTTTTTTTAGAGGCAAGGCAAGGTATGAAATGCCAATGCCCCTTCCTTTTTTGAAAGATGCATGTATGGAGGAATGATGTGTTTGAACCAAAGTGATGAGGTTAATGAAATGGTGCATGAATGCTACATTTGGAATAAATTTGATGATGATTTTTATTCATGATTATGAATGAGATGCTTTCTTGTTTTCATTTTTTTTTTGTGCAATGAGATGCACGATACTCACAAAAAAAACATGCGTGGGAAGACATGGTTTTTATTGAATGGAAATGCATGCAAAATGAGAGGTTAATGTATTATTTTTCATGATGTGTGAAAAGGAACACAATGATGCATGAGACGCGCTCCTAATAAGACACGATTTTTGGATCTTTCGAGAAAAATAGGGGAAAAGCCTTAGTGAATAGAAACGCACTCGTGCGGAGAATGCACTCCTGACAAACCTAAATGAGATGCATGTATGAATTCTATCAAGTTTTGTTTTATGCAATGCAAATGATGTCTTCATATGAAAATGACGGCGATAATGCGACTTGACATGCATATGAAAAATAAGATGAAAACATTTTTTTCGAGTTTGGTGACTGAAATTTTGGGAACATCACCTCATATAGCCCGGTAAAAGAAAAGACTATGATGATTTTTTTTTTGAAAGTTTTGCTTTTTACCCCTTTTTTTTTGAAAATTTTGTTTTATGTATGATGATGATGCTCTACGTGTATGCAGGATAAATGAAAGGGTTTTTATTGGCAATAATTCAAGCTCTTTTTTTTTTGGAAGATGCGGGCCGTACGTTATTTCGTATGAACCGGTAAGAGAAAGGCTACAACGGTAACCCTTTTCTTCTTTTCTTCTTTCAAAATCTTCTCTCTTTTTTTTTAAAAAATGATGGCGTGAGGCAACCAATTGTCGTTACTCTGAGTAACTTGCATGAAACATTGAGTGGATCCTGACTCAATACTTCATGCAATATACTGAAATGCTTCGACATTTGGTTGACTCAAACTTATTCTCTTATTTGAAAACAAACCCCACTTGATAGGGTCAAAGTGCCCCGATACCGTAGAGTAACATCTCAAATTTGTAGTGCACAGACAAATTTGAGATATTACCCTTCGTCATTCGAAGGCGCACTTTTACTCATTGAGCTTTTACATGAAGAGCTTTTCTATTTTTTTTTACGTTTAGAGAAGATGCATGCATTGGAAACTTTTCATTTTTTCATTTTTAGTTTTGGAACATGATTTACAGGAAAAAGAGGTTTTAGAAAAATGTGCTTGACGGGGTATGACCCGCTCCTACGTATCCCCATTGTAATGAGGAATCAAAGCTTACGTAGTTCTACTGTGTCTTTTTTGAAATAATGCTTATGCATGAATATCTCATCTTGGATGAACTTGACGAGGATTTTTTTGCATGATTATAAATGAAATGCTTATGCTATGCAGATGATAATTATTTTTTGTTTTATCTTTATGTAATGAAAGGGAATGCAAGATGAATGTTTTTTTTTTCAAACTTTTGTTAGATGCAAATGCAATGGTGCGAAACGATGTGAATGCAAAATGATGTGGATGCGACATGATGTGGATGCGAAATGATGTGTCATTTACATAAAAAGAGGGTAAGAAAATAAGGATATTATTTTCTACGATTTTGAAATAGAGTTTAAGGAAAAGGAATGCCTAAACTAATGCAACAAACAAAGGTGTGCCCCCGTGTCCTACAAAGGGTGGGAATCCTATGGTCTAAAGTCGACGAAAGGGGTAATCCTCCCATGTAGGTTCTAATCACTTCCTTACAATGGCAACCAAGAGCTAAATTCTCTCTCATGATGGCACCCACAATCGTAGAAAGCTACCGAGTGTGAGGCATCATGACAAAGCGCACTCTTGGGCGGAACTTTCATGAGGGCCATACAGACAAAGGTCTACGAATGGCAGTCACTAATCGTTCCCACTCTCCTAGGTTTTTGTTCAGACCTTGGGTTTTAGGCCCCACTCAATGCTCACAAGTATAGGATGTGAAGTGTGTGTCGAGGGCACAACACCTAGGAATAACTACCCTTCCCCACCTGCAAATGAAAATCCAGAGCAGTCCAGACAAATAGCATGTTGTTTATCCTAGGGTTCAATATCGATCCAATATAAACTAATCTAGGGTGCCAATAACAATGCACTACTTACCTCAAGAAAAGGAGCAAAGAGGAAGGGGACATGATAAGAAAGGGGAAGTATGCATGTGCTTACCATAGGAAAGGGAGCAGAGAAGAAGGGGACATGATAAGAAAGGGGAAGAAATGCATGAGGGAACTAAGCAAAGAAATAACTATCTATTGCAAAAGCAAACATAGAAGAAGAATGCACACGGATGTAACAAGCTTATGAAAAAGGAAGAAGAAGAGAGGCAAAGCAAGATATTCAAATCAATCATATAAACCACACATTTAATTAATTAGGCTTGACCCACTTTTGAAAAAAAAATGTTTTTTTGGTTTCCCCAGTGAAGTCGCCAGCTGTTGCGCCCGAAAAAGCCCCCGAGGGAGAACCTTCCTCGTTCACAACTTTTCTTAAGACAATGAAGCCGCCACCAATATTTATTAAGGAAAATATTAGGAAAACCTTTTTGGAAAGCGATTGGCCTTTGAAAACTGAGAGTTTTGGGTTCGGGGGTCGGTTACGCGCGGGGAAGGTGTTAGCACCTCACACGTCCTCTCTACTGAGAGGGAACCTTTAATTAAATGTGTGGTTTTAAGTGTTGATTTGAAAAATATCTAATTTGCCTCTTTATTTCTTATTGAAAATGAATTAAAGAACTTAATAAAATTTTTTATTTTTGTAGAGAAAGGAAAAAAAGGGTTTTTAGAAAGAAGTGCTTGACGGGACATGGCCCGCTCCTACGTATCTCCCGGTGCGATGGAGAATTCAAAGCTACGTAGTTCTTGGGTAGAAAATGTTCGTGTGTTTGGTGTTTTTTAATAGAGGGGTTTTAGGATTGTGTGATCTGTGTTGAAGGACCACTGGGGGTCTGAAGGGCCGCTGGGGGCTGAAGGAGCGCTGGGGCTCTGAAGGACCACAGTTCACTTATCCTAAAACAATGATTAACCCGGCCGTACGACCGACTTAATCCCCTACTTTGAAAACAAGATTTTTGATTTTTGAAAGAGATGTGTTTGTATTTTTTTATTTAGAAATTATTTATTTTTGCGCTTGACAGGGGCGTGGCCCTGCTCCTACGTATCTCCGGGTGGAGAATCAAAGGCGACGTAGTTCTAGGTTCTTTTGAAAATAATTGTTGAAAACTTATTGTGAAAATGATTTTTATTTGTTATGCTTGACGGGATGTGACCCGCTCCTACGTATCTCCTGGTGCGATGGAGAATTCAAAGCTACGTAGTTCTTCTGTGTCCTGAAAAACGGTTTTTGTTTTTTATCTTGTTTAATTGTGAGAATTGAGCTTTCATGATGATCAATTGAGCAAAGGCTCCAAGTGACCACCATTAGCACTCCATTGTTAATAATCATGCAAGCAAAGGCTTCGCAAGACTACTAACAAAGTTTTTGATTTAGTGAAAATCTTTAGGAAAATTAGGCATTCATGATGATCAATTGAGCAAAGGCTCCAGGTGATCACCACTAGTACCTCATTGTTAATAATCATACAAGCAAAGGCTTCGCGAGACTATTAACAAAGTTTTTGATTTATGAGAAATTATTTTGTCTTGAAGAGAATTAAATTAAATTAAAAAAACGAGAAAGGAGGTGAAATGGTAAAATAGAGTGTTATTAGCAGCAAGGGGTTGTATTATTAAAAGGGAGGTGTGAAAAACAGTAATGAAACGAGGGAGTGTGGAAATGATTCTGAGGCATTTTTGAGCTTACTGGGCTTTAACATGGCCTGCGAATGGGCCTATGAGGAGAAGGGTTGTATGAATTAAACACAGTGGTGCAAAAATGAATCTGTTCTTTTTATTATTAATTAAAATCAAATAAAAATTAAAAGGGAACTATATAAGGGGATGGCTAAAAAGATGGAACCCTAATTCATCAATCTTCATCTCTCAGCGCCGCATCACTCTTTCCATGAGAGAGAATGCGAAAATTTTGGGTGAGAGCGAGAGGGATTTGCGGAGAGAGAGAGATTTCGTGAGAGTGGGAGAGAGAAGGAAGGCGAAGGGGAAGGAAGAAGTGAGGAACGCGACGGCGGTGGTTTGAGGCGGACGGTGGAGGGAGGAGTGAGCTGCGGTGAGAGAGAAAAAACGAAGGTGAGGAGGCGACGGTTTGAGGTGGTGGGCTCGCCGGAGGTCACGGCGCAGCTTAGTGACGGCGACGACGCACGGGGGAAGTACGACGGACCAGACTTGTATTTTACGGTGGTGGTGAGACTGTGCCGGTGGTGACTGACGGCGCACGACGACGATGCGGTGGCGATTGCGGCGTTTTTGGAGCTGACAACGACACGGTTGATGACGACGTGGTTGGGGAGGACGGCAAAGGACTCACGGCGATGGCTTCAGTTTTGTGATGGGTCGCCGGAGAGAGTGGAGGGTGGCGGTTGTTGGTGGAAGGGTTGGCTTCGGTTTAGGGAGAGGAGCTCTTTTCGGATGGCTGCTGGCTTCGGTTTTGTGATGGGTCGCCGGAGTTCATGGTGGAGCTCGCCGGAGAAGACGACCGGAGCTCCGGCGAACACATTAAGGTTAGTTTTGTTTATATTTTTTTCTGTTCTTGGCCTATTCTTCTACACGTTTCTTTCTGTTATTATTTTTGATTCTGGTTTCTTAATCATCTAATCTGTATTTGCTCTAATTTATACTGTGTTTGATCTTTGCTTCTGGTGATCTCCACATTGGTTCTGAATGTGTGCCTTTTGGTTTCCTAAGACAAAGAACTAGCCTAGTTTGAGACGAACAGAACACAAACGGAACAAATATAATCTTTTGACAAAATTAATTTCTAATTTTATGCAAAAAGTACCCTAATCAGAGAAAAGAAAAAAAACTTGTCTAAATTCGTTTTTGGTTTATTTTGAATATAAACAGAATCTGGATTAGTATCATACATATATACAGGTCTTTGATTCTGCAGCCTTTTATAATATAAATGAACCAACCTTTAGTCCAGCCTCAGATTGGTCTCCTAGATTGCTTGATTGTGCTTGCTGCTGTATCTACTTTGTTGAACTGCTAATGCTTCTTTACTCAAACTTTTCAGCTCTCAGACCTTGAGAAAAACGTATTTAGGTGATTAGGGTTTCAATGTGAAGCCCCAATCCCTATTTCTTAGTGATTTTTGCAGTTGTATGCATCTGTGATCCTCCCTTTTTCTGTGGACTGACTGTTTATTTATATTAAAAACTTAGGTCTTGGCACTAATTGCTTTTGACCGGGCTTTGAATTATTTTTCAGGTTTTGGAGCGGATCGACCTAGGCCCAGCAGCTGCTGGAAACCCTGAATCTACTGCTGCTGCCTATTATTATTTGCATTTTCGGATTTGTATTTTTGGTATTTTTAGTATTATCATTTTTTTGTATTTTTGGACTTTTGGACATCTTGGACACTATTAAATTGTAAATAAACAATAAATAGAATTTTTTGACATTTTTGATACTATATTGCTTAAATGAATTATATAAACAAAATAAGATTAATAACAAGAAAAAGGAGTCGGGCCAAATACAAAGACGAGCACGGGCCAGACTAAACAAATACGCTAAAACGAGGCCCAAAAATAGAAAAATGGGCCCGTTAACTAAAAACGCTAAAAATTAACTTGGAATCGCGTTCTTAAGCCCAAATTGAAACGACAAGCCCAATCGCGAGAAAAATTACTTTGGTAGTCCCAATTAGGTTCGACTAGATCCAAATACAAAGATTAAATTAAAGAACGCACGAGACGACTGATCATTCGCGTGCATGCCTAATTTAAAACAATGGTATTTCGATTTAGTTGAACAGGGTAATTGAAATTGGCTAGGATTAGTAACTGAGACGCCATACTGATAATTCTCGTAATCACGCGACTTCAAAACATGATTTACAGAAAATAAAATAAACGACTAAAACTAGAAAAAGAAGACGGACAAAATTGGGGTATAACACACCAAAAATCGAACTTTTTTTAGTGATTGGTACTATGAAATACTGATTTGTTAAAAGATTTAGTTGCCTTTTTTTTTTTGTAATTCATTCAGGTGTATTCATTTTCTTTCTTCCCTTGGGGAATCAAATTTACTTTGTTTGCATACAAAGAATATACTTCACTTCTAAATGAAGTTATGGACTTTTTTATGAATCTCTTCATGTTGACTTATAAACATAGAAGAGGCTATTCTTCTGCTTCTGATTCTTCTAAGAAAATCAGTTCTTGGAACCATTGTTTGGGACCCTTCAATAATTGATCACATTTCTTTTGCTCTAAGTATCTCTGGTGAATTCATGACTCTTGCTCAACAGGTTGAGGAATTGCTTCCAGAAACCATGGAGAGAAAAGAGAGATATTATACTCTAGCTCTTAATTTGTTACTGTGGAGAAGGTGAGCATATGGTTGCTTTGGATCTTTTGAGGAACAATACTCTAATAGCAGCTGAGAGAATGATGAGGGAAAATGATCCATTCATTGTCTTTAATCTTTGTTACTTTAATAATATTTTAATAACACAAATTCTCAATGGTAAAGGAATCCTAGTGAAGCTCCAGTTTTACTCAATCTTTTAATATACATCTAGAATAAATATCACTTTTCTGATTTCTCTTTTTGTACAACATAAGAGAAAACGTGACAGAAGACTGGAAATGGAAGTCTGGCATGATTTAGCCAAGGTGTACATAGCCTTATCACAGTGGCGGGATGCTGAAATTTGTCTTGCTAAATCTCAAACTATTAATCCCTATTCTGCTTCTTGAATTTAATGTCTAGAATATACATCTTCTGATTAATGTATTTAATAGGAAGGATTTAATCTAGTTCTTGCTGCAACAAATACTCCTAATGCATCTTTGGTTTTTTATTCAACATTTTGTTTGTGACTTGTACTAATTAATTTGTTTGTATAATTTTAGGGATGTGATGGTTCAATTCTAATAGACAATGGTCCAAAATCAGATAAACGAGCATTTGCACATCAAGGGGTTAGAGAGTTTGAAGTGATAGAAAAAGCCAATGCACTTTGGGAACCTCTTGCTACTTCATTGTTTTTTTTTTGACAATTACTTCATTATTGTTAGCCTTATTAATGGATGGTAGATCCATTTAGTAACATTTGTAGAATTTTGTGTAAGAAGTAGAACTTATAAGATTAATGACTTGTATTGTATGACATTAAATTTCAATAGAATTTGAAGTATTTTTATTAATTTATTATGACTTTCTCTCTGGAAATAATTTTGTATATCAGGAATTCAGGATTTTATAAACTGGTCAATTGATATCTATTAATAGTACAAAATTAATTTTTTTTTTAAAAAAAGACATTTAGCATCGGTTGTTCAAATAACCGATGCTAAATGTCATTGTCGGGACATTTAGCATCGGTTGTTTCAAATAACCAATGCTAAATGTCATTTCCAGGACATTTAGCATCGGTTGTATCAAATAACCGATGCTAAAAGTCATTTCCAGGACATTTAGCATCGGTTGTTTCAAATAACCGATGCTAAATGTCATTTTTCAGGCATCAAAAACAGTGATGAAATGGAAATTTAGCATCGGCTATTTAAACATCCGATGCTAAATATTTATGTCTCACTTTTAGCATCGCGACATTTAGCATCGGAAAATAACCGATGCTAAATGTCCAAAATAACCGATGCTAAATGTCTTTTCTTCACTAGTGGCACAGTCCAAGCATCATGGAAAGTAATGATGAAGTCACTCAAAGATGAGGGCATGGGGTTTATGGTGCATTGTCAAGAGGAGACATTGATGGAATAATCTACCCTGGGCAGTGAAACAGACTTGGGAAGCGATTCTAGAGGCATTTCCAGAGGTCTTTCACATGCCTGCTGGATTACCACCTGAGAGAGATCATGATCATGTTATTGTGCTGAAACTAGGGGCTGCCATCTCCAATGTGAGATCCTATAGATATCCGTACTATCAGAAGAATGAGATTGAGAGGATAGTTAACGAGATGATGCATGCAGGGATTGTCAAGCATAACATCTGTCCTTTTTCTAGTCCAGTCCATCTTGTGAAGAAAAAAGACGGAGGATGGAGGTTTTGCACTAACTACAGAGCTTTAAACAAGGTAATTGTCCCTAATAAGTTTCCAATACCAGTGATTGATGAATTAATGGATGAACTATGAGGAGCTATAATTTTTTCCAAGTTAGACCTGAAATCTGGATATCACCAGATTAGAATGAGGGAAGAGGACATTCCCAAGACTGCTTTTAGAACACATGAAAGGCATTATGAGTACTTAGTGATGCCCTTTAGTCTCACAAATGCTCCTTCAACTTTCCAAGCTCTTACGAATCAAGTTCTAAGGCCTTACTTGAGGAAATTTGCATTAATCTTTTTTGATGACATATTGATCTATATTGAGACTATTGAGTTGCACAAGCAGCACCTTCAAAAGATTTTGATGTTATTGAAGGAGAATCAGATGTATGCTAACCCCAAGAAGATTAAAGATATGCTCAAATGGCCTCCACCAAAGGAATTGAAAGGGTTTAGGGGATTCTTGGGATTGACTGGATATTACAGGAAGTTTGTTATGAATTATGGTAAGATAGCTTGGCCACTTACATAATTGCACAAGAAAGAAAATTTCATATGGAGTGAGGAAGCACATGCTGCTTTTGAACACTTGAAGAAAGCCATGATTCTTTACCTGTGCTGGATGTTCCCAACTTTGAGAAAGAGTTCATTGTTGAAACGGATGCTTCAGGGAAGGTTTTAGGGGTTATCCTAATGCAGAAGGGCAGACCAGTGGCATATATGAACCAGACTTTATCTGATAGAGCCCAAAAAAATCTGTCTACGAAAGAGAATTGTGGCTATAGTGATAGCCATACAAAAGTGTAGACTGTACTTGTTGGGAAGGTACTTCAAGATACATACAGACGAAAAGAGCTTGCGATTTTTGACAGAGTAGAGGGTTATGGGAGTGTAGCAGTAGAAATGGGTGTCCAAATTGCTTGGATATGATTTTGAAATCAAGTATAAGCCTGGTAAGAAGAATAGTGCTACTGATATATCCAAACTGATGCAATTTTTGGCCATCACTACCATTCAGTGTGCAGCATAGGATGTGTTAGAAGATGAAATTCTACCTAATGAGAAGTTAAGAGTGATAGTGCAAGACCTTTTGGGAGACCCAACTAGCCATAGAGGGTATTCTCTCAAGAAAGGGAGACAGTAGCATGGAGATAGCATAGTTTTACCTAAGAATTCACCACAAATTTCTTGGGTTTTACAAGAACTGCATGACTCAACAGTAGGGGGTCAATCTGGATTTTTCAGAACCTTTAAAAAGATATCTGGGTTGGTCTATTGAGAGGGCATGGGAAGGGGAATTCATGACTATGTGCCAGTTTGTGAGACCTGCCAAAGAAGCAAGTGCCAAACATTGAGTCTTGGAGGGTTATTGCAGCCCTTGCCCGTGCCTACTCAAGTATGGAGTGACATCTCCATAGATTTAATTGGAGGTCTACCCAAAGCTTTTAGGGTGGATACAGTTTTAGTGGTGTTTGACACACTCACTAAATATGCCCACTTCATCTCTGTGAGCCATCCTTACACAACTAAGGATATTGCAGAAATCTTCATTAGGGAAGTTGTGAAGTTACATGGATTTCCCAAATCCAAAGTATCTGACAAGGACAGAGTTTTCCTGAGTTCATCTTGGGTAGAATTATTCAAATTGGTTGGTACTAAGTTGAAGTACAGTAATGCTTATCATCCTCAAACCGATGGACAGACAGAGGTGGTGAATAGGTGTTTGGAGGCTTATTTCACGTGTTTGACTAGTAGGAAACCGAAACACTGGCCAAAGTTTGAGTTGGGCAGAGTATTGGTATAACACTAACTATCACTCATCTATTAAGACTACTCCTTTCCAAGCCATGTATGGGAGAGAACCCCAGTACTTATTAGAGGAGATGTACACCACTCATCCATGGAAGTGGACAGATCCACGGCTGCTAGGAATGATATGTTGAAGGAGGTGCAAGAGTAGTTATTGAAAGCTTAGAATCGATTGAAGGGCCAAGCTTATAGTCATAGGAGAGGTGGAATTCCAAGTGAGAGACATGGTGTATTTGAAGATACAACCCTACAAGATGAAGAGTTTAGCTAAGAGGGTGAACCATAAATTGAGTCCAGGGTATTATGGACCATATGAGGTTGAGCAGGGGATAGGAGCAGTGGCTTACAAGCTCAAACTGCTTGCTGATTCTAAGATTCATCCGGTGTTTCATGTGTCCTAGAAGAAGCAATGGCTGTGAGGAAGAATGAGGAAGGGAAGAAAGAGGTGTTGATCGATCAAGTGGAAGGGACGGTTAGAGTTTGAGAACTCATGGAAATTAGCTAGCAAGCTGCAAGAAGAATTCCCTGAATTCCTCCTTGAGGAAGAGGATATTTTTGAGGGGGGAGGGGGGGATGATCGATTTGGTAAGGTGTATGTGAGGAGGGGAAAAGAGGAGCAGTGGATCATTCCTCTATTTGTGGGACACGGGGAACATAACTGCCTGGGCGCGCCTTGTGCTGACGTGGTCAGGCATGTGTGGTGTGACTAGAGAGCCTGTGGGATTTAAATAGGAAAAGGGATTATTCACAAGTTAGGCTAGAATTCAATTGGGATCCTTGGGAGAGATCAGACCTCTCGAAGTTTCCTATTACCATTTTCATTTTCTGCATTTCAGCTTACTGTAGCACTGTAATAGTAGAATTACATTGATTCTACTTATTTTGCCTCAGTTCAATCAATACATCAGTTTTGTTTCTTTCTCTGCTACTGGTTCCTTAGTTTTCTATCCTTAATACTGAATTGATTCTATCAACAACATTGTAAAACTAGCAGTCCAGCGACTTAAAAACTTTTTCCAAAGCTCACCAAAGGTTGTTGTTTTCTAATAGCGATGATGTAAAGTTGTTGTCATAGCATAGCACAGATTTAAAACCGTTATTAAAGTGTACTAATGACTAAGATTTTCTGACAGCATTGTCCTAGCACCGTTTTAAAACCGTTTTTAAAGTGTAAGGGATACTGAATGAGTACACCAAATGAGGGCAAGAAGGAGATCTCGGATTCAACTCTCGGAAACTAACATTCCCCCACCCCCACTAACATTGTTTATCAAAAAAAACCTTTTTTAAAGTGTAAGCACAGTTTTAATGATAAATTAATGATCAATCCGGACCCTTCAATTGCTAGTGATCATGAATTGTGATAGAAAATATGGAGAGCCCCGTAAGGCCGTAACTAACAGAATAAGATATTTTCCACTAAACATCTCTTCATGAAATGTCAACTGGTAAAGTTAACTTGGTTCTCCTGCCCTCTTGGTGTGCACGTTCTGATTTTATGATTTTGAACCAGTGGATCCTACAAGGTCTGACTTGCAAGGAAACTAGAGGAGCACAAACCTTTTGCTCAATTCCGACCTCTTCTGTGCAGCATGCTTCCACTACTATGCAACACCTAAATCAGTTTAGAGATCATAGTATTTTTGTTGATGCTGGCTGTTTTAGTGATAACTCTCAGGGTGGGGATTTTTTTTTTATAAGCACCCTAACTCAGTATCTCTAGCTACTTGCAATAAAGAATCCATTATAGTTGATACAATCCATGCAGAGGCCCCCAGAGTTGGATGGGGATTGCAAATTGCCAGATCATAGCCCATGCCATAAGTAACAATTGCATCGGATGTTGAGGTGGTAGTTTTATTTTTTGGTGAAGGTGTTGAGGTGGTAGTTAAGTGCATTAATTGTGGAAGTTGTGTGGCTAGTATTGATATTGTAATTCAAGATTGTAAACAGCTCATGAATGAGTTAGGGAATGTAACTGTAGTCCATGTGAAGCGTAATTTTTTTTGTTTTTAGAGAAATGTTATTTGAACAAAAAAAATGTACTAAAAATATACAAAAATACGAATACATATTGGATACGGAGGGAATACATATTTGTATTTTGGTACACTTCTTTGGTCTAAATAACACTTCTCTTTTAATTTTGGTGGCCATAGCATAGTATGCTTTGCAAGACTGATGACTCTGGGAACTCTTTCTGGTGACACTTCTGTTTCGGCTATTTAATCTAAGTGGAGTTACAGTTAAAAAAAGTAGAAATTAACTTCCCCATTGGGATGATACAGCCACAAATCAATGTTTTTAAAACCGGACCGGAGATCGAACCGGCGAGACCTCCGGTTCATGGTTCAATCGGTTCAACCATGGTTGAACCGGATAAGTAATTTATTAAATAAAAAATAAAAAATATTAAATTTTGGAGAAAAAAATAAATTTAAAAATAAAAAATTGCATTTCGGGCGGTTCAAACCGGTTCGGTTCCCGGTTCTTTCCCGGTTCAAAGCGGTTCGTAGCGGTTCGATCCGGTTCTTGGGCGGTTCTTTGGCCGGCGGTTCAAATAGGGTTGAACCAACCGGTCAGGGGTCCGGTTCCCGGTTCAACCGGTTGAACCGGCCGGTCCGGTCCGGTTTTTAAAACCTTGCCACAAATACCTCAATTTTACACATGTCAAACGACAATTTTATTAGTGATCCCCAAAGTTTTCCTATTTAGTCCGTATCCTTCTCCCCAAACAGGTGCAAGAAGGCCATCATCCTGAGAAAACAGCAATAAAGGAGGCCAGATTGAGATACCATATTCAATAAAATGATAAAAGTGAAAGGTAACGATTGCAGGGAGATATGATTTGTTAGAATGCTGCGGTTCTCCTCTTCTCCACACCATGTGTGGGTGAGTCTTGCCACTTGGCCACTTCAAACAAAAAAAAAGAGAGTAGAAAACAATACGAAAACTTATATATTGGAATAAAAACAAACATCTGTCTCATTACATAGATCTCTAAATCTAATCTTGTTTTATTTGGGCATATAATATAATTAAATATAAAAGTTTGACAAGCTTTCTCACTAAAAAAAAAAAGTTTGACGGGCTTTATTCCTGAATAACCTCAAATTTATAACTACTACATAAGAATCACATGAATAATGAAAAGCAGTAGTCAGTGTAATGACATCAAATCATTAACGCCAACTCCATGGTGACATTCACATTCTGTGGCTCCGTATGCCACAACTGGTGGGAAATCTTAAATTAATCAGCCCTGGATTGGCCAGCACGGGAAGAGAGGATGATGCCAACAATAAGACCGTACAACGCCAAAGCCTCAGCAAAAATGAGGATGAGAATCATTCCAACAAAAAGTTTTGGCTGTTGAGCATTTGCTCTACAAAAGACAACAATCAGCAAGTCAAATTCAATTCATTGAAATGAAGCTTAAATTACATTCATTCAATCAGTAAGAAGTTATAAACCAACAGGATTGAACCAAAAATGCAACCTGTTGCATCCCCTAAAACAAAACAAATCGAGTTCACAAACTAATTATACAAATAACCCAGGGACTAAATGAAACCAGTAATCAAATAAATAAAGTGTGATTGGAGTGCCATACCTACTTATTTGATCAAACATTCAACGATACATGTTACCACAACAAAAGCATGTATAATTGTATATAATTCAATCTATATCAGTAAGCTAATAAGATTTCTTCTATTCTTACCTGCCAACGTGGTAATAATTATCTTCAATAGATAAAGGCACTGACCACTTGGTCCAACTTTATCATGATTTTCAGGACTCATAGGAAATAAACTCACACATAAAAACTGACAAAAGTAAAGCAGTTTTGATGGGTATCAGAGTGGGGGAGAGTCAAACAAATGAAAGAACAATATCTTAGTGAACAAAGCAACAAGCAAGTATCAATAAATTCGCAACAAATCATTGCTCCAATAAAAAGAAATGTTTTCTAACCATTATTAACAAGCAAGTATCGATATCAAATGATGCTATGCATGAATTACCAAGCACACACACACCAATGCAAATAATCATGACAGTATATAAAGTTATCCAAACACTTTGTCCACATTTGGGTATCTTAACATGTTAGTTTTCACATTCACATATTTGGCAATTGACCGAGCACTTAGATAAACGGCCTAATCAAGAATTTATTCGCTTATTATACAATAACTTATATATAAATTGTTTCTACATTCAAAGAGGAAATAAGGGGTAAATGCTGCATAAGCTTAACACCTTATGGACATATAACATATTTTTATAAGTTCTTCAAACCTCATGTAATCATTTACATGAGTGATTATATCATAAGATAAGTCTAAATAAACTCTTTCAAATACCTCCAAAAAACAAGAAAACAATTGAAGCATTGGTAAATCTAATTTGCGTGAAAAGAAGAACAGTTTCAACTTTCAAATCCAAATTCTTATTGCCAATGTCAGATAAAATTTTACATCATTATAACCCAATCTCTACCAATTTAACTAAGAGTAAATATTCAAATTGATCCACAACGAAAACACACAATACCCTATCTATGAGAAATGAAAAGTACCAATATAGTCCTTAACAACTTCAGATACGAGTCAAATTAATCCGTCTTAGGATAATTTATAGGGATCACTTATGAAGATCTAATTTGACCGGCATTTGATATTCTTAAGGACTAAATATTTTCATTTTTATAGATCTCCATGTCTCTTGTTGAGTATCGATTTGGGTATTTCCTCTTTAACTAATCAAGATCCAACCAAAACCACAATACCAGTAACCAATCATATAACAACAGATTCCATTTCACACCATCACAAACTTTACTACTTTTCAAAAGCTTAAACCAGCAGAAAAATAGATAAAATTAACAAAAAAGTTTGAAAAGATAAACGAGGCGAAGAAGTGAAGTACCTAACACCGGCATCACCGACGATGCCGATGGCCATGCCAGCGGAGAGGCCAGCAAGACCACAAGCGAGACCAGAAGAAAGATGCGCGTAACCATCAAAGAGATAATAAGATTTAGCCTTTGGATTAATTCCCGTACTGATGATAACCGCAATGATCAAACCGTAAATACCTAACACACCAGCCATAACAACCGGCACGATCGATTTCATCACAAGTTCAGGTCTCATCACACCCATCGATGCAACACCTACACCGCTCTTCGCCGTTCCATAAGCCGCTCCCATACCTGTAAACCCCAAAACGACATCGTTTAATTACAGGAATGAAATTCAACGAAAATAAAATTAAATAAAAATAAGAGATCGTTGATTTGGATGAGATGTTACATGAGAAAACGAGAGCCGCAGCGGCTCCAAGGAAGCCGAAGAAGGGAGCAGTTTCATCGCCGCTGAAGGGAGCCATTTTTTTGGATCTGTTTCTTTCGGTTCTTCCCTGATCCGTAGTTTCTCTCTCTTTTTTTTTCCTTGCTGTGCTGTGTTGTGTTGTGTTGGATCTCCTATCTGCCTTGAATTTTTGGCTAATGTCTAATGAGATATCAATGTCATCCTTATTATTGTAGTGATGCAGTTCTTACCATAAACTCTTTTATTTTATTTTATTTGACAAAAGCCACTTTTTAAGAAATAAAAAAACAATTATTACAAAAAAAATAAAGAAATCAAGAAAGAAAGGAATATTGATAATAATTAAATATATAAATAAAAGAAATTAATATTGGTATTATTGATTCTTATTTTACTATTAAATATTGAGTATATAAAATATAAATTTCTAGCTTATTATTTTTTTTATATATTGTTGGTATATTTTTCTATAGTCTATACTATTCACCAATCACAAATCATTTTATTTTATGGTATGAAGTTTTAAGGCAATTGAGGAAAAAAAATCTCATGCCTTTTTAGTATTTTTTTTTCCTTTTGGTTTTAAAAAAAATTATTTCTTACATTAACATTTATAAAATATTAGCTTTTTTAGACAAAAAGAGATAGGGACGTGCATACTATACAAAAATTAAGATTAAATATTTTTTTTTCATTTTTACAAATTCTTTTTTTTTTTTGACAAAATCGTTCTTACAAATTCAATAAACTTTGTTTCCATAGAAAAGTTGTCCTAATTTTTGCTCTCTAATAAAAATTTTCATTTTCAAATTTAATTAGTCCACGCTCTTGACTACTTTTACGAATACTATTTCTAGTATCTACAAATATAACGAGTTTTGTATATATAAACCTTAGGTTGTGTTTGGATGAGGCAATTTTTTAGGTTAATTCAAATACTTCAAACCAAATTAACTTGTTTGGATAATAAATGTGGAGAATTGTCAAAATGAATGGATTTTATGAGGTATTTTAGTAAGACTAAATTTATAAAATTTGAAATACCACCAAAAAGTGAAGAATTTGAAATCTCTTTCTTAGTAAAAATGTTCTTTAAAAAAAATAATTTCTTCAAAGAAATCAATTTTTCAAAAATTCCAAATTGGTCTCTCTCTCTCTCTCTCTCTCTCTCTCTCTCTCTCTCTCTCATCGCTAACTTTGGTTGTTTTTTTTTTAAATATAATTGTCCTAATGCTTTTATCCTGTACCCTGTGTCTTTACTACCACATCTAAAGCATTTTTAATACAATCATTCGGCATACCTAGGGATGTCAAAACGGGCATCCCGGCCCGTTAAGCGTTATGCCCGCGAAAAATCGGGCGGCCCGGCCCGGCCCGTTAACAGAACGCGGGCGCAAAATTCATGCCTGCCCGCGAAGTGGCGGGCTGGCCCGTCAATTTACACTGAATTTTAAAAAAAAAGCGCTAACGGGCGGTTTGGCCCGCCACAGTGTTTAGCCCGCGGGTCGGGCAACGCGGGCTGGCGGGCATCAATACCTTAGCCCTGCCCGCCTTTTTTTGGTGGGCCAACGGGTCGGCCCGGCGGGCCAAGCCCATTTTGACATCCCTAAGCATACCATATCAAAATGCTTAATACCATAAAACAAAATATTCTTGAAACAACAAAATATAACATAGTCTTGAAGCTCCAAAGTCTCGCCATCAAGTGAGTCTTCATCCAAATCTTCATCATAATGAGGATGAGAATGAGAATGGCTAGCACCACATGATCCACGCTCCAAAGCATCCAGGCGATCCAAAAATAATTTTCTCATCTCATCTAAATCATTTTGGCACTTCTGAAAACGCTCATTCGCCTCTTGAGCCTGGGCTACTGCATCTTGAGCAATATTCTCAGCTCTAAGTCTAGCTTCCCTCTCTGCTTCCAAAGATATCCCAAACATGAAACCAGAAGGATTCTGGGATTCTTGGATAAGCGATTTGGACCCAGGTCGGGCGTTCACAGATAAACCTGCTGTGCCATAGAGGCGACCACGGGTGGGAGGCCCTGCAGCCAACGTCCAGCACTCAACTGCTACCGCTCCATCTACCTCTTGAACATCATCTCCAACCAAGTCAACCACATTTTGTTTGTATGTATCCTGAACAAACAGAACATCAACAACAATTAATTTTTAGGGCAGCAACTACAGAATCTACACGAAATTTTAAGGCAGAAATTTTATGGCAGCAACTACAGAATCTACAAGAAAATCAAAGGTACAACTATATCATTCATTATTCTTATACATCATTCACTATATTCCAAAATAGTAAATCTGCATGTATGAATTAAACTCGGTAAATCAGCTTTAGAAAACTAACTCGAAATCAGAGCTGTTTGATCTTGGTTTAGAGCTATGAAGCACGGACTCTGACACGGACACGACACGGACACAGAGACGCCGACACCGCGTGTCGAAAATACAAGACACCGACACCGCTGTATATATTAAATAAAAATTAAATAAAAATCACATCACACAATTTACATTTTATTTCAAAATTCCCACCTCCAGTACCACCTACACTTTTTATCTTTGTAACATAATTCCATAGAGGTTTGGTGTCATCATCTTTTTCTTTGCCTTGATTGGAATTAGAAGCATTCATCTCTACATAAATGTTTACAATTTATAAACAACTATCAATTTCAATCTAGTGTAAAACCAATAAAACCAATACACCAGTTCAATCAAAAAAGTAACTTGCTACAACTTGAGTCAAAAAAAGAAGTAACTTTCAAACAAATATAAAATACTTGTTCTTGCATCGGTTACCTACTCAAAGACAATGAAGTAATATCTAATCACAGAAGTTCCTGCTCAAAGAAAGGAATGAAATGTTTGCTTCCAAACAAGAAGCCGTATAAAAATATGGGTAACTATCTAATCACAGAAGTAGTTCTCTATCATAAGTGGAACTGAACAGATTGCACTTAACCAATTTGAAAGATTCATCGAATGAACATTGGCAGTTAAGAACATCAAATCTACTGTCTTGTTTCAGAACAACTTCAGCAGAATTTTGCAGTCCCAATTACCATCCGAAACACATCAACACAATCCTAATTACCAATTTAGCAAATACACATCAGGTCCATTCACTATAATAATTTCAATTTAGCAATCCTAATTACCATCAACAGAATCCAGAAAATACAGAATTCATCTAATTAACAACAAATGTAATTCAGAGTAGTGGCAACAACTTACATAGGTAGTTTCCGCTCGATGATCAACCCAAACACCGGATTTCTTCTTGTGGGTTATCAAAAATAATTCATCTGGCCGCACATCTCTATTATACTCATTGCACTACAAATAAAATAAAGATGCAATCACAATTGATCAACTCAAATAAATAATTAATGATAAAGTATAAAACAAAACAGTCATTAAAAAGCTATTACTCAGTTTAATACTTACAAGCTCAAGTGCCAAGTCAACGTGAGCCTTGCGGCCTGAAGTGTGGACCGCTCCACCTCTTGTTGACGCTCTATTAACCTTGTTTTGATTGGAGAGGTCCTTGAATTTTTCTCCACCCCAATATTCTTGAAGACCCAAGTAAGCTTTCTCGCGCATCCAACCAGGCCGAGCACCTTTCTTTCTTACCTTTGTAAGCATATCATTGAGCCTTTTCTTGGCCTTTTGTTCAAACAAGTGTTGGATGACATGATTATAACAAGGATCCCATGTCACATTTTCCTGCAAATTACAATACAATCATAAAAAACTATTCCTTTCACAATGATTGCAATACATACTTCTTACAAAACAAATATGTACTTACCCCAAATTTCTTAAACCATTCCTTTCGAATATCTTCGGTTGTTGCACTCCAATCATAGATAGCCTCATCAAAGGGGCTTTGTATGGAAAATCTAATGGCATATGCAACTTCTTTGCTAGGAATGAGCTTGCAAAATTTTCATTAACAATTCACATGCATTCAAAAATGTCAAAAATCACAATTTCTATACTCTTAACACTATAAGCATTTTTATAGTTTAGCTTCATTTCAATTTTCAATTCCTAAGATCTCTAGAATCTAAAATAATATACATTGTAACTTACCCTTTAGCGAAAGGTCGTACAATGACCTTCCCATCTCTTCTTGGCACGGGAGGAGGAACTGGCCCTTCACCCACCTCATCTTCATCCTCTTCGTCGTGGTCCTCATCTTCATCATCTTCATCGGGCACATCCTCCGCTACCGGAGCCTCATGTGGGGTATGTTGTGAAGAGGCACCCATGGTTTGAAGGTTTATACTTAGATTTCGCATAAACACGAATGCCTCGGGGGTAGAGGCATAGATGGCTGATGGAGTCTCAGCAGGTGCCACAATGTTGTTGGTCGGTGCGGGAGGTTCATTAGGAGGTGGAGATGATCGGCCAAGTGACCTAGTGTTAGACAAGTTTCGGCGGATGGCATTCTGCTGCCCAAGTTTGCCCGGTTGTATCATCCTTGGCTTGCCCCTAGTAGGATGGGCCATTTGCTTGCCATTGCCACCTCTGTTATTCATCTGTGCTCATAAAATACAAAATGCATTAGAATACAAAATAGAAATAAGATATATGTTTCACACAAGTGATGGAACAAGTGCAATAATAAATACTTATATAATGAAGAGACACAAAAGTTCCTTAGTCTATCTCAAAAGCATTGTGCAATACAAAATACTTATATAATAAAATTCTGAATTTAAGTACACCAAGTAGTCTTAATCATGATAGTGCAATACAAAATACATATGATAAGCTCTAATAATGTGCAATACAAAGTACTATAATAAAATACATCCTCAATCATTGTGAGGCGAATGATCAAAAATCTCTTCGAACACATCTACTTGTGAGTCGTCACGTAAACAAGATATTGATTCAATTTCTACAATAGGGAGAACAGGTGACATCCCATCAGACTGATAAGCCATTTCATCCTCCGTGTTGTCAATCTCCACATGACCCCCTGATTTTGTGGTGATTGCCGCACACCATCTACGCATATCTCTACACATTTCTGGATAGGGAACGAAATACACTTGTCTTGATTTTTGCGCAAGGATAAAAGGATCGTAAAGACTATAACGCTTATCCATTTTAATATCCACAATTTTATAATGTGGATGAACCTTTGTGCCCTTATTTTTTGTTGGGTCAAACCATTCACAATAAAATAGTGCAATCTTGTCCTTCAGACCAAAGTAATCTACTTCAAAGATATGGTTGATTGTGCCATAATAATCATCTTCTCCTCCTTCATTAAGACCCTTTACGTGCACCCCGCAATTGACAGTTTTTTTACCAATGCCCCAGGCCTTAGTATGAAACTTGTACCCATTGACAAAGTACATGTTCCATGACATTGCCATTGATGAAGGACCGCGAGATAGTGCCCTTATGTCTTTATTGGTCACTACATTCGCCTCCTCATCTACATATGCCTTTAGCCATATGGGAAACTCTGAAAATATACGTCCATATGCGTCTTCTCCATTGATCGAGTGATTCTCCAAGAAAGTGCTGACATCAATCACATAATTCATAAGTCAATATAGGTTATGATGGGTATCAAACTCATGATTGATGTGTAATGAAGGATACTTACTCAAGATATGGTTTGATCTCATCACAGTTAATCAAGACATGCACATGAGCAGATTCCCACTCCTTATCTAATAGATACTGTTTTCTTGGCTTCCCACTCGGTCGACCACTTTTGTGTAGGATGGACAGTGTAGGTTGGATGTCATCACATTCCAAACGAGTATTGTTGCTTAAACTTGAGGTTGCCAACACATCGAATGAGTTGAAATAATGAGAACAAAAATAAGTTGTCTCACGTTGTATATAGTCAGCACATACGGAACCTTCAACCCTAGTTTTATTTGTCACTGCTCGCTTTGAGACTCCCATACATCTGCACATTCAATCATTCCATGTCTATTAAGTTACAATAAACATATAACCATTAAAAAAACAACCACAACAATTACCTTTCAAATGGATACATCCAACGGTAATGTACGGGACCACCTAGCATTGCTTCATTGGCAAGATGGATTGGAAGATGCTCCATTGAGTCAAAGAAACTCGGTGGGAAAATCCTTTCTAACTTGCATATGATAATTGGAATGTTTTCATCCAACTTAACTAAGTCGTCCAACCTCAATGTATTGGAACAAAGATCCTTGAAGAATCGACTTAGCTCAGTTAATGGTTTCCAAACAAATTCTGGCAAGGAACGAAATGCAATTGGGAGTAAACACTCCATGAAGACATGACAGTCGTGGCTCTTCATCCCATGCATTGTGCCCTTTTCGACATCCGCACACCTAGCAAGGTTTGAAGCATAGCCATCAGGCATTCTAAGTTCCTTAAGCCATTTACAAACCAGCTTTGCATCAGATGATGTCAAAGTGTAACTTGCCTTTGGTTTACCTATCTTTCCGTTAGATAAGGTTTGCATCTCCAAGTCCCCACGACAACATAATAAAGACAAGTCTTTTCTTGCCTTTTCATTATCTTTTGTTTGGCCTTTAATATTCATGACAGTCTTAAATATATTGTCGAAGAATTTTTTCTCTATGTGCATCACATCAAGGTTGTGCCTTAACAAATTATCCTTCCAATATGGAAGATCCCAAAAAATACTTCTTTTAGTCCAATTATGACCAACTCCATACCCATCAAATCCCTTTTTCCAACCAATCTCAGTCACCTTTGGGAAACCACTTACCATCTCCAATACATCTTGCCCTGTGTAAATATAAGGTCGACCGTCTTTCTCATCCCTGTTTTTTGTAAATCTTCTTTTACTTCTTCTAAAAGAGTGATTTTCTGGCAAGAATCAACGATGACAATCAAACCATGAATTCTTCCCGCCATATTTCAAGGTGAAAGCTTTTGTGTCTTCCATACAATGAGGGCATGCCAGCTTTCCTTGTGTTCCCCATCCAGATAACATACCATAGGCCGGAAAATAATTGATTGTCCACATCAAGCATGCTTTCATGATGAAGTTTTGTTTTGTGGATATATCATAGGTCAAAATTCCATTAGACCACAACCGTTGCAGATCATCAATCAATGGTTGCAAGAAAACATCTATCTTTACTTTAGGGTTACGAGGTCCAGGTATGAGACAAGTCAAAAACAAGTATGGTTTGGTCATGCACATTTCGAGGGGAAGATTGTAAGGGGTAACTATTAACGGCCAACAAGAGTATGGAGAAGCAGAGGCTTGAATGTAAGGATTAAATCCATCTGAACACAGACCTAGCCTTACATTTCTAGGCTCACTAGTAAATTCGGGATATACATCATCAAAGTGTTTCCATGCTTTTCCATCGAACGGATGTCAAAGGACGTTTGAGCTCCTTCTGTTTTCGTGATGCCATCTCATTCCAGTTGCAGACTCGGGTGATGTATATAGTCTTTATAATCTGGGAATGATAGGGAAATAGAACATTCTCTTCACTGGGACATCTTTGTACTTTCCCGTACCAATCCTACGAGGAAGGAACCTAGGAGCATGACAAATTTTGCACTCAGATAACTTACTATCATCCTTGTAATATAACATACAACCTGCCTTACAACAATCAATCTGCTCAACCTTCAGCCCTAACTTAGACACCAACTGTGATGCTTGGTAATAGTTCTTGGGCAAGCATTCTTGAACTGGACATACACTATTAAGCATATGAGCAACAAAATCTATACCTTTTTGTGGAATATGCCAATTAGTCCTAATTGCCAGAAGTTGAACAGATATTGACAATATAGACTGCATAGCCCCCTCGTAGATGGGCTTGTTAGCGCATATCAACTTGTCGTAGAACTGCTTTGCATCTTCGTTGGGCAACTCATCCTCACGAGGGACATCTTCATCTTCATACGGCCTAAAAACATCAAACACCATCTGATTTATTGAATCAAAATGGTCGTCATGATGCACATGCCCACTACTATTCGAACCACCCCTTGTATCAAGATCGTGGTTCACTTCTCCGTGTTCAGTCCAAATCCAATAGCCTGGTTGAAATCCATGTCGGTACAAGTGAAGCCTAACATTAGTTGGCGTAGATTTCTTCCTACACTTGCATTTTCTACACGGACAACTTATCCCTCCGTCAGATATATAAATGGGTAGCTTCCTGGCCCTCTTCACAAAGTTTTTAACACCACGAACAAACTCTTTTTTCAAGCCGTGCCTATTAGCATTGTCCTATTATACATCCAAGTACGATCCATTTTCTATAAGGCAAACACTTAACTTGTCAAATACTAAATAAGTTAGAAAAATACAAATCACTAAATTCAAGGAAACACTTTCACCTATGTGTAAAACACAATACACTCACATTACTCAACAAATTGTTGTAAAGCACATTTACCATCCAACCATCTCCACAACAGAAAAAGGCCATCAGGGGCGCTTTTTTTTATCCATTTGGGGCGTTTTCGGGCGCCCCTAAAGCTTGCGCTCCTGTAGGTGGTGACCAACTGGAGCGCTTGTAAGAGGCGCCCCTGATGGCCATAGCGCAGGTGACCAACTGGAGCGCTTGTAAGAGGCGCCCCTGATGGCCATAGCGCAGGTGACCAACTGGAGCGCTTGTAAGAGGCGCCCCTGATGGCCATAGCGCAGGTGACCAACTGGAGCGCTTGTAAGAGGCGCCCCTGAATTTCAAAGGACAAAGGACATCAGGGGCGCTTTTCCTAAGCGCTCCTGATGCTATATTTTTTTTTTAAAATTCTTTTTACCAAATCTAACCAGTTCCAAATCTAACCAGTTCCAAATCAAACCTGCAGCAACAACAACCTAAAATAACCAATTGAATTGGGGGATCAAATTTTCAAACCAGCCAATTCAAAATCAAATTCCAAATAAAAAACTTATAAATGCATCTAATATCCATACATAGAGAGAACAAAAATAATATGACATCCAATGTAGCAACAAAATTTACATGTCCACAAAGTAGCAACAAAATTTACATGTCCACTTATTGAGTACAAACAAGCTACCCAAAATGAGCAAAAAAACAAGCTACCCAAAATGACTTGAATTTCGATTTTGATTAATCAAAGAAGCAACATAATGACACCACTCGCCTTTGACCTCAGTAAGTATGTCATCAGAAAATGGAGCTCCAACCTCGTGTCCTGGAAAATACTTCCAAAATAAAATAAAATAAAATAAAGTTAGAACTAAGTTGTTAAATGCTTGATATGGAATTGCTAGCTTATCAAAAAAGAAACTATATAAATTACATACATTTAGGGGAATTTCCATTTGTATGTCAGTGATTATGTCCTTCATATACTTCATAACGTAATATCCACAATCAACATTGTTTGGTTGTCTCGGACACTACAAATCAAAAAAAAAATTAATTGTTAAAATGCGAGCAAAATTTACATGGATAAGAATAATATTGATTATAAACTTACCTTTATTACTATCCAATTTGTTTTATTGTTCCCACCTCTAGTCCTAACCTCATTTGATGCCCAAAAAGTTGCCAAACAACTGAAACATCATACATATAACTATATTAATTAATCGAAATAGATACATAATTAATATTGAAATATGCGATGTATCTAAATACACACCTTTCAAACATTCCTCTCATCATGGCGTGTTTGCTATAATCACCGTGACACGAATCCAAATAGAAAATTCTATTTCTCCTAGCATCAATCACCAACAATACCCAATGTACACTACCAAAATATTTCGATAATTAAATAAATAAGACATTTTTGAAAAAACACATTATATATATATATAGAGAGAGAGAGAGACAGAGAGAGAGATTAAATTTCTTACCCTCCTAAGTTAATGGGTGCCAAAAACCAGCAATCACAGCTGCTTTCAAGTGCCGAAGCCAAGCGTGTATTGATATAGGCTTTTATCGCTTCCTTGCTTTCTTTAACCGCTTCCTTCACGTCCTGAAGTTGCTTTTTTGTCATTTTTTTGTCAATATGAAGGTTGCGTAGAAAAGTACGTTCGGGATCCAAAAATATAAATCTTTGTCTTTGTTCCATGGTGCTCAAAATCACATGGTACAAATACCTATAGTTAAAATGTAGACAAATAAATTAACATATGATAATAAATGTACAGTGGCCGCAAATTTACTTGATAATACCTATAGTTAAAATGGCCGCAAATAAATTAACATATGATAATAAATGTACAGTGGCCGCAAATACCGCAAATTTACTGCTGGTCTCGACGTCCCAAAATACTTTTAGAACCAGCTATTGGTTCATCTGGGATAAATGAAATGTTCTTTGGAGGATAAAGATTGCAGAACCACTAGCAATCAACATTAGATACAGAAGGTCATTTGACCATAGATGTTGCAAAACAACAACACAAATCCTGAAGAACATCTATTTCAGTCTGCTGGTCTTTCTTATCAAGTAAATTTGCGGCCACTGTAATTGCATCATTGATCCTAACAACGATAACAATAATGATAATAATTATACCTGATATATATTTGAATAGTAGCCGCAGACGCCCACTTGTGCTCATATACCTCTTCAAGTTCTTGATTTGAAAGGAAAATTGTGTCGGCAACTCCGAAGATGTCTTCATCAATCGATACGTGTATCAAATCAGCACCAGACATTGTGGAGGCATGAATCCTTATATAAGTGATGAATTCCCCCAAGGAGGGTGGTTGGGATTGAATATCCTTTCCCTTATCTACTTGCCGAGACACGGATTTATTGCGAGCACTAGAAAGGGGGGGCTGGGACCGAATTTCATTCCCGCTACAAACTCCCCTAGACACTTGCTTCTTGCGAGGTTGGGATTGATTCCCATCCCGGCTAGACACCTGCTTCTTGCTTCTTGGTACCTATATATTTGAAAATTTAATTAGTTTTCAAGTATGGGACAATAAGCAATGAATTATTAACAAATGTATTAATTGCTCCTTACATTGATAAGATTTGATGGCCATGCCACGAAAGTGCCAAGTGCATCATTCACAGTCAAAAGAGTCATGTCTGCAGTATCAATTGGTACCGGCAATTCAGCATCAGGGACAACAACAAACTGAACACTGACTCTCACATGATTTGAAGGCATAGGAAGATTGTGCAAGGTGGAGCCCTCAGTGTTACAAACAAAGCCCTTTGCAACCAAAGTAAGCGGGTTTGATATAAATAATTCACATTGACAATTGTTAACCTCATTGGAAGCAATATTGCAACTATCCCTGAAGCTATCTGGGTCAGGAGATGGTACATCATTAGTCCTTGGACCAACTCTATCTTTTAGTTCTTTAAGTTCTTGTACTAGCATCGATACAGTGGCTTCCAACCTTTTTTCTCTACTTTCTCGTTCCGCTTCTTTTTTTTGCCTCTTTGAAGTCCAAAATGTGGTTGGAGTAATACCAAATCCCAAACCCCTTACACGTCCTGGATATTCTTCAATTGCCAGTGCACGGGCAAGGATGTCATTCGGACCATCACAATTTGAAATATCTCCTTGTGATACTGATTGAGATATTGATTCCTGATTCACAAATATTCTTTAAGTTTAATTTATTCACCTACAATGAAAGACAAGAATTTTATCATACTTACAATTCTTTGTGCCACCTCTCTCGTTATTGGGTGGTCAACGACACCATCTTTGTTTTGTCTTGCTTCTAACCATAAAACATCTCGGTCAATAGATTCCTGAGCAGGATCTTTTCCTTGCTCCCGCAGCTATTAAAATTTACCGTCTATTACTAAATAATTCAGAAGATTAATTTAATAAATTAAAGATAAAATAAAAGATAACGTGCTTACCATTCGCTCTTCAATCTCAGCATAACCTGTAACACCGGCTCTCCAAGGGTATTCAGGACGCTGCGCTCTCTCGCGATTTTCTTGGCTCCTTCTCTATAAAGACACATGTTTTTACATGAATACCTTATAAGTGTCAAATATAGGTATATGTATGATATGTAATTGTACAAACCCGGAATTCCTCTTCTTCACGTGAAATAACAAATGCCCTCCAATCCTCCAATGGTATACTATCTGCATACGGTGGTGGAGGATGGCTTCTGATGTTCCCGTCATCATCTCTCACCATCTTCGTTAGAGTTGATCTGTATTTTCTATGCGCCTTTCCAGCTTTCATAAGACAATAGTCTTTATGAGAGTCATCCACATCAAAGTATTTCTGCTTACATTCAACAAAATGATTATAAATAAACTTACATATTTAATTATAAAATAACCTAAAAGTCAAAAATAAGACTCATACTTGTATCATATGCCATAGCTCATCCTTATGCTTCTCGAGTAAGGCCTCCTTTTTACTAATCCAACTGCTGATTGTAATTGGTACATCCTGCCTTGCTCTGACACCAAGGAACATTTTCAATTGTTTCCCGTTGGCACCAATTGCTTGATTTTTAGCATTCCATTGGACCTGCATTATTACTTGGGTAAATTAGATAACAAACAATTAAAAGTACGTAACAAAATTAGTTAATTAGTAAGTATCGTACAATAAGTTTAGGAAGGCCTTTGTTTCCCCGATTGATTATATTCTTCTTAACTGTCATTCCACGACGAGTGAACTTTTTTTGGGGCTGATGTTCACTCTCATGACCACTGTCATGTGCACTATCATCACTCTGGGAAGTCATCTTACCTGCAACACAATAAAACAATTGCTATTAGGCTATATGTTATTTTAACAATTAAGTTAATTTTTACAATATGAAAATGAATAAAAAAGAAACTCTGCATGATATATTATTACCTTTTCCTTTTCCTCGATCTAATGTTACTAGCCACTTCTTTAATTGTATGATATTTTGTTTTTTGCTTCCTACTACTTTGTTTTCGACGAAACGTAATTCCATCGTTATGATCATGTCTAACATACAAAATTTCCTCTGTAGAAGTATTTTCCCGTATTATTGGTTGTGATGACCCGAAGAAAGGGTCGTCCTCAATGTCAATATCTTCATGAGCTTGATCCCCGAGGTCATTCACCAAAATTTTTTTGTTTGTCAATAAAACAATGCACCAATTCATATCAACTGGATCAGTGACATAAAACACTTGTTGGGCTTGCGAGGCTAAAATAAAAGGTTCATCTTTGTACCCTACCTTGTTGAAATTCACCCGCATGAAGCCCATGTCATCTATTTGTACACCATTATTATTGTCAACCCAATTACATTTGAACACAGGCTCCGAAAACATATTGTAATCCAACTCCCATATCTCTTGTATGACACCGAAGTATGACATATTCGCGTAAATGGGATTTCTATCTTTCGCACCTGATGTATGCATAGTTTCAGCTACAAGAGTAACCCCACTATTTTGCATTTTACTCTGATCATCATGGAATTTTGTATAGAACGTGTACCCATTTTGTAGATAACTAGTGTAAGAGAAAACATGTATAGTTGGACCTTTTGCTAACCATCTCAATCTTTCAGAAATCGCAGTAGGATTCGAAACAAACTCAATATCAATTTGATCTTTTAGCCACTGTATGAAACTCCGATTGTGTTCTTTTGTTAACCAAACTTCACTCTTAGTTGGGTAGTCACTCTTAAGAATTTCCATGTGTTTGGCAACATAAGAATCAATCTGATTATCATTGTGCAGAACATATAAGTGTGCTTGCTCTAGTTCTTTCCTGGATACCATCACTATTTTCCTTCCTGTTATCCCTTTACCAACACTTCCAATGTGACGTTCCCTTGGCATCCCAACAGAATATTCAACACTAGATAGATAGCCGGTGGAGAACTCAATAGCTTCTTCAACAATGTAGCGCTCAGCAATGCAACCCTCGGGTCGTGATCGGTTTTTAACATATCCTTTTAATATCTTCATGTACCGCTCAAACGGGTACATCCATCTCATGTAATATGGGCCAGACAACTGTGTCTCTCTAACTAGATGAACTATCAAATGAATCATTATGTCAAAGAATGAAGGCGGAAAAAACATCTCAAGCTCACATAAAGTGACAGTAATTGATCTTTGCAGAGCTGGTAACTTGCCAGGGTCAATCACTCTACTACATATCGCCTTAAAGAAGAAACAAAGTTTAGTTATGGATTGACGCATTTTATTGGGCATAATGGATCGTATACCAATGGGTAGCAAATTCTCCATGAGAACATGACAATCATGAGACTTTAGAGACTTTAACTTAAGGTCTTTCATCGATACAAGGTTCGTAACGTTTGAAGAGTACCCCTCTGGAACTTTAACTTCATGAAGAAAATTACAAAAGACAGTTTTCTCTTTTCTAGATAGAGTATGAGCAGCCGGAGGTAGATATGTACGTGTACCATTCTTTATCAGACCCAATTCTGGTCTCAACCCCATACTAACCAAATCTAACCTTGAATTGATCGTATCTTTAGTCTTTCCTGGCATATTGAGTAAGGTACCAATGACACTTTCGAATACATTTTTTTCAACATGCATCACATCAATGAAATGTCTTACGTATAATGACTTCCAATATGGCAATTCAAAGAAAATCGATTTTTTCTTCCACCCTCGTTTGGCAACATCTCCTGCAAAAGGTTTCCCAAACTTAATGTCTACATCTTTCACCTTTTCAAATAGTTGTTCACCGGTCAAAGGCGAAGGAGCTTTACGAGTTTCTGAATTCCCATTGAATGCCTTTCTCCACACCCGATACTGATGAGTTGGAGGCAAAAATCTCCGATGGCCAAGATATATATTCTTCTTACCATGTTCCAACCACATCCAATCTGTATTATCTTCACATATAGGACATGCACACTGACCTTTATTACTGTACCCAGATAGATTGCCATATGCTGGAAAGTCATTAATGGTGCCAAAAATCATAGCCTTCAGAATGAAATTTTCTTCTCTGAACCCATCATACACCTCTACCCCAATCTCCCACATTTGCTTCAAGTCTTCTATTAAAGGAGCCAAGTATACGTCAATATCATTTCCTGGTTGTTTGGGGCCAGAAATTAACAAAGACAACATCATATACTTGCGTTTCATGCAAAGCCATGGAGGTAAGTTATAAATCGCCAAAATCACAGGCCATGTACTGTGGGAGCTACTCTGGATACCGTGCGGGTTAAATCCATCCGCAGACAATGCAAGGCGTAGGTTTCTTGGGTCATGCCCAAAATCGGGATAATCGATATCAATCTTTTTCCACTGCGGAGAATCTGCAGGGTGTCGTAGCATACCATCTTTAATCCTTTCATCATCATGCCAAGTCAACCATTTTGCGTCTTCCGAACTACGGTACATACGCCTAAATCGAGGGATTATGGGAAAATACCACAATACCTTTACTGGAGCAGATTCTTTCTTCCTATACCGTGATGCATTACATTTAGGACACGACTTTAACAATGCATGTTCATTCCGAAATAAAATGCAATCATTTGGACAAGCATGTATCTTCTCGTAGTTCAAACCAATGGTGCCTAACATTTGTTTTGCATCATACGTCCGAGAAGGGAGCACGTTGTCTTTCGGCAACATATCTTTCAATAGTGCGAGTAACTCCGTAAAGCTCTTATCTGTCCATCCGTGGCAAGTTTTCAAGTTATACAGCTTTATCACAGCCAATAACTTTGTCAATTCAGTACAGCCCGCATACAACGGTGTCTCCGCATCGGTTATCAACTTCTCAAACATTTGAGGACAGTCATTAAGATCATCTTCAACCGCCTTTGTCATCTCTTCAAATTCGTCGCCATCAGTTGTATATGTTTCAGGATAATCAACCGGATCACATCTTTGAGTGCTATTATCCATATTCGAAGGTTCACCTCTTTCCTCGCCATGCATTGTCCAACAAGTATAACTTTGATCGATTCCGTTGGCCTTTAAATGTCTTTCCAACTCAAGTGCAGTAACTCGATTGGCGTAGCAACATCTTAAACAAGGACACTTGAACTTACTAGAAGTTCCTAAATGTTGAACGGCAAAGTTCACAAAATATTCCACGCCTTCGCCATATTCTTTCGATAGACGATTCGCAGACATCCAATTTCTATCCATATTAGACCGAAATTTAATATAAATTCCTGATAAGAGAACTTAAACATATTAGAATAACACACAAAGTACAATTTTTCTAACCTAAGACATCTGAGTTAGTTCTTTTATAGTTTAACTTAAAAATTTTGCTATATAACAACCGAAATTTATTATATCTAATTTCCTGATAAGAGAACTTAAACATATTAAAGGTGAAAAACACACAGAGTACAATTTTCTGAACCCAAGCCATTCAACCTTGGATAACGTCTTTTCTATGCAATTTAACATCCATCATCATGCAATTTAATCCAATTTTCGATTCAATTTCAACTCCAATTCAAACAATCATCAATTTCAAATACACCAATACTTATGAGTACATATGTCAATTGCTCAAGTGTCTAAACAATAACCACAATAAAAAGAAGAGAGAATAAGAAAAGTACCGTAACAAGGGGAAGCAACAACGAACTTGACCTAGATGTGAACGGCAACAAGACAGAACTCGAACCTCCGCAAAAAGTATTCGAACTAGACATAAAAAAATGAATTAATCAACAAGTAGGAGTAATATGCCAATTCAGAAATTTGCTGTTACAAAAATGAGACATGTGATGTAAGGTGGGACAGGCAGTGAGAATATATATAATGGCCAACTAGGTGCTGCAAGTTGCACCAGCAAGCATAGAACACATGATATAACCGTTTATGCATGCAATTCCAAAATATTAAACCCTAATCAGTCAAAATAACTTTGTTTTTACTCGAAGAATTATTAATTAGCTAGCAGGCAATTAATGAAAAGAAACCAGCATGTGCCACCAAACAAAAGCAGAAGCATATATTCTAATAATGGGTCCTACAAACATGTTAAAGAAATGGGATGTGCCACCAAACAACTACAAGATTCTAATAATGGGATGTCCTACATATTCCTACAATATTTTCTAAATCAAAGATAACGAAAGATATATACATGTTAAAGTTAAAGAGAGGTAATTAATTACCTGGAGATATTGGAGGCTATGGCCTATGAGCTACGCTGAGCCTGCAATGAGTTTTTTAATTGCAGCAAATTGATTTGCATCAAATGATTTTATGTGTGCATAAATAATCTGCAGTAAAGCAAATGCCATAAGCATGAATTAGTTTAACAGTAGGTTCTTTACATATGTAATGGAAAATATGTAGCTGAAATCATATGAAATAAATCACATGAATTAGTTTAATTATAATGCAAATGCAAATGCCATAAGCATGAATTAGTTTTGAAGACAACAAATAATAAAAAAAGAACATTTTTACCCTAATGGATCTACTTGAGCTTCCAGGGTATTTCGAGATCACCAACAATAGAAGTTTAATGCTTTCATCTATGTTATGCTAAAGCATCTGATGCACAAAGTCATGTTGCGTGTTCATCATCTGATCTACTAAAGATAGTAAATGACACCAAGTTGTGACTATGCCTAAGGATCCTCAAGCGTCCGATTAAAGAAGCATTAATTGATCAAATTGTATCAACAAGTGTTTATTCTATACTGGAAGGCATGCTATTCCTATCAACAAGCATCTACATTGAAGAAGATTGCATCTGAGCACAAAAGCACCTGTCTAAAGCAAAGCGTCTGTTTGATGAAGCATTCAATCAAAGATATGTTGACTACAAAGATCAAGATGTTCAAGAACGTAATGGCATTTATGAATGCATCTTCAAGAGATGTAGAAAAATAATGCTACGAGGATTTTCCAGGGATCAAGAAGTTAATACACCAAGGACAAAAGTGAAGGAGGTGTACCGCGTAACAGAGAGAGAGGGAGAGACAGAGAGAGCGAGCGTTCTGCGTGTTGACGGCGAGAGAAGGAGGTGTACCGTGGAACTCGCGTATCTTTTCCTCCTTAGGATCAGTGCAGATGGAGAGAGAAGGAGGTGTGAGGAGTGGAGACGGTGGGGTTGACGGCGACGGTGGCGTTGACGGTGGCGGTGCGCTTCCATTGTGTTCTTAGGGAGAGAGAGTGAGACGTTGAGTGTTTAGGTTTGGAGAGGGAGAGTGAGTCGTTACGGGAGGGAGTGAGATCTGATGAGGAATTTAGAAATTTTAATATAAGGCATCAGGGGCGCTTCTAAAAAGCGCTCCTAAAGGCCCTGCGTGTTTTGGCCTTCAGGGGCGCTTTTCTATAAAAGCGCCCCTGAAGGCCAAAACACGCAGGGCCTTCAGGGGCGCTTTTTAGAAAGCGCCCCTGATGATGGCGCCCTTTTTTAACAATATCATTTGCTGAACAAAAACTCTTGAGCAACTATGTCCTAATTTGCAAAAAATCAGACCATACACAAATCGATAGCAATATATTCCTATCAAAGTTAATTCGCTAATAACTTATATATCAAAAGAAACATGAACAAAACACTGTCCACAAAATCAACAAAACTGATCAACTAAGGAAAATCAACATACACAAAATACACAAAATCTATTTTGAGGAACCCTATCAACAAAATACTGTCCAATAAACCCTAAAATCAAAATACACAAAATCAAAAAAACTGTTAATACAGAAACCCTATCAAGTGAGGAAATTTGTCAAAAAAATATATTTTGAGAGAGATAGAGTGAGAGTGAGAGAGAGAGAGAGAGAGAGAGAGAGAGAGAGAGAGAACGAACCGTGAGAGTGAGTGAGAAGTAAAGAGAAGAAATTTCACTTTGGTTCCTTGGAGTGAGAGTGAGGTGGCGCACGGTGAGAGTGAGGCGGCGCAAGGTGAGAGTGAGGCGGAGGAAGAGGCGACCGGAACGTGACCTAGAAAACCAGAATAGAGAAAAATGAAAAAAACGAAAATGGTGAAAATGAAATAGAAACAGGTGGAGAGACTACTAACCTGCGAGAATGGATGGCGGCGCACGGTGGTTGCTGGTTGCGAGAACGGATGGCGGCGCACGGTGTTGAGGAGAATGAGGGTGTAGGTGAGGTTAGGGTTTCGCCGAAGTTGAGGGGAATGAGGGCGTAGGTGAGGCGATTCGCGAGGGAGTTTGGAGGTGGAGGTGAGGTGGGGGTGATTGAGAGTGAGGGACGGAGGAGAACGGAGGAAACGATGGCGATTCAGTGGAGTTTTGTTTTTAGATAAATGGAAACGATGAGGTGAGAGTGACAGTGTGAGAGTGTGAAACTGAGAATTGGTAAAGTAACATAGGTAGCGTCGGCCAGTCCGACGCTAAGGATAATATTTAAAAATTAAGCAGCGTAGCGTCCGCCAGATCAAGATTAGCGTCCGCCATAGCCGACGCTAATATTTTTTTTTCAACAGAAAAAAATTCGTGGGTTGCATGGGTCAAGCCGACGCTAGGCCGACGCTATTAGCGTGGGTGTCGTGACCGACGCTAAATAATGGACGCTAAAAAGCCATTTTCTAGTAGTGTATGCTAAAGAAATGTTATTATTATAATTTGGTAGGCCCGAGCCTAGACGAGCCGGATAGTTTGCTTTGCCACCTCTAACTTGGTAACTTGGTAGGTCGGGACTAATCCACTCTCAGTTAGTCGGGCCTGACATCCAGTGTGTCGGTTTCGTCGGTCGTTGAACTCGCATGTCATTTGACCCTTAGGAAAAGTGAAGAATTTTAAAAAAATATAAAAAATGAAGAATTTTAATTATCCCATCCAAACAAATAATTTTGAAAATAAAAGTATTTCAATTGATACATTTGAATTGCCAAGAATTTAAAACTCCATAGAACTTTCAAATGCTCCATCCAAACGCACTTTTAAATTAATGTTATAGCTAAGTGTAAGGGTAGTTAACTACGGTGACTAAACTTAAAAATAGAAATTCTAGTAGAGATAAAAGTTAGGAGATAATTTTTGTTGAGATTAAAAATAAATTTTGTGAATTTTATATGAAAGGATAAAATATTTAACTTTCACGTAACAAAAAAAGTCTGAACTTTATTCATCATTATCTCTAGTTTTCTCTAAATTTGGAGTTAAGATTCAATAAATTAATAAAACAAATTTTAAAAAATTGATGACGAGGATGGAAATCACGGAATCTATAAGCCATGACCAAGAATTATTATTATACGTTTTTATACTATTCGATTTTTTTTTAAAACCAAAAGTATCATCTACCGCGACTATGGAGGCTAATACTTTGAGGTATCAAAAATCTATTTAAGGGTTAACATCTCCTAACAAATATTTTTTCATACACACCGTTCAGAAATTATACTATTCTATTCTATACTAAGAATTTTCAAATCTTCTCTAACATTTACTATTATACTAATTTTTTTTTTTGCATTACTATTATACTATCATTATTATCAAAGTGGTTTGTATTATAATAGGGGGGCTAGAGCCCCGGAGCATAACAAGTTGTTTCGTCCCTACATGCAATTTTTTTAGTTAATTTTACACAAATATTTATTAAGAGATAATTATTTGACAATTATTTTTAAAATGCGTAACTTAAACTTTCTGTAGCATGCATTTTAAAAATAATTGTCAGATATAGTTGACATGGCAATACAGTTGGCTTTTAGGAAGTGTTTGCTACATCATTCTTGCTTTTATTAGTTAATGGGTTTACCGTTGAGGTGGTGAAGGATAGAATGAGATGAGACAGAGAGTTAGAGAGAGAGGGAGTGAGTGGCGGCGGGGGAGAAATGACGAGGGGGTCTCACGGTGGCACGGGGGTGGAAGAAAGGAAGGGCAGGGGGATAACGAAGGGTGGCAGCAGGTCAGGAATAGGAGAGACAGGAGGATTGGGGGATGGAAGGGAAAGAGATCATCGGTGGACATAGCTTCATGTTCTAGCAAGATAGGAGTCCGGAACAAGGAGTGCACCTCGTTCTTCTTCTCCAACTTTCCTGAGAGGTGTCGGGCAAGGGATATGCTAGAGGTTTCCTCTAAGCAAGGAAGGGTGAAAGAGGTAGTGATTCCGACAAGAAGAAACGCAAACGGGAGGAGGTTTGTATTTGTGCGCGTCTATGAAGTCAAAGAACAGGAAAGAATGGCTACTATATTGGACAACACCTTCGTGGAAAGGGAGAAGATCCATGTAAATTTGCCTAGATTTCAAAGGGCAAAAGTTGTTCAACCTCATATACCTATGGCGAATAGACCAATGGTTTTTCATCAAGTATGGAAACCGAAATCTATTTTACATAAGAATACGGCTCGCAAGTCCTTCAAAGAAGCGGTGGAAGGAGGAAATAAGGAGAGTGTGTTTGAAGATAATAGAATTGATTGGTCATGCGATATTCATATTGAAGATCATTTGTCTTTGGCAATGGTGGGGGAGGTGATCAATCCTGGTAAATCTTACACTATTCAAGATGAGATATACATGCAAGGGGTGTTCTCAATTAAAGCTACTCCTATGGGCTCAAATTTAGTACCTCTTGAGGGAGGCAAGGACGATGAGGATTTCAGAGGTTTTATGGAAGAAGCAAAGGAGTGGTTGTTCCAATGGTTTAAATGGATTAGACCATGGAAGCCTACGGATGTAGATCCGGAACGTGTAACTTGGCTCAGATGCTACGGTATTCCGGTTCATGCTTGGAACGCGGAATTCTTTTCTAAACTTTCTGCTTATGTTGGGGTTTATAATAGCTCCGATGATAATACTTATATGAAAAGATCGTTAGACGTAACACACATTTTGGTCTGGACTCACGCTAGTGATACTGTGAACAGAGACTTTCAGATCAAAATTAACGATGTTTCATACACTATCAAAGTGGTGGAAGATTGGTGCGGTCCACTTCAATGGAGCAAGGGGAGTGTGAAGAAATCACAGGAGGAAGAGTCGGTGTGTTCCGATGAGGAGTTTTTGGATTCAAATTTTTTCGGCAATGGCGAAGAACCTGAAGGGGACGATGACGACGTGGAAGCATTGAATGTGGTGTTAAAATCGTTGCGTGAATCAGGGAGAATTAATAGGGAGGTTTCGATTGTTAATGCTGATCACGTTAATGAGAGAATATCGGATAATTTGAATATGGCTGATCACTTTGATGATTCTTCAATAATTGGTGGGGCCCTCAAGCATATTTCAAATTCAGGTCCAAGTCATGTGGTTGAAACACAAGGCAATAATTCCTCTCCTCATATGGATACACTAGCAGCAAGTCATGTGGTTGAAACACAAGGCAATAATTCCTATCGTAACACCCTCAAAATAATTAGTAGAATTATTTGGGTGTTAACCCAATTAAATTAATTTAGTACTTAACTGGTAAATTTATTGAGTGCTAAAATTATTTATTGGTTGTCATCGGATCGTTAACCGAATAATACGGGTCAATGAAGTATTGGAATCGAAATAAGAGATTTAGATCAATATGGTAATCGGACCACGTTACCGCGTATATATTAATAAATATATAAATGTGTGTGTGTGAATGAATGAAAGAATAAAATGAAAGAAAGAAAAGAAAGAAAGGAAGCACGCGAGATACAGAGAGGAGAAAAGAGAGAAAAGGAGAGAAAAGAGAAAGAAAGGGTGAGGAGGAAGAAGAGGAAAAATGGAAGGTTTCGGTTCATCAAAACGACTTCCTTCCAACACGAAAAATGTTCAGCGTTACTCCCTCTTCGATTTGGTACCAAAATCTTCATCATCAACTCACTCTCCTCAAATCCACCATTTTCGAATTTAAGAGGAAATAGAGGTTTTTGTTGTTCAAGCTCAAAGGAAAGCTTTGGATGGTGTTTGGGAGCGAGCTCAAGGTGGATTACGCAAGTATTGAAGTCCGATTTGGGGTTTGTGAAGAATCAAGAGGTTAGGGTTCAAATTGGGGTTTTTGTGAATAGTGGCTTGAGGTTGAAGGAGAAGATGAATAGTGTCCATGGAGGATTTCGAGGAATTCGGCATTCAGTCAAAAAGAGGTTTCGCGATCGAGTGGAAAGCTTTGGAAGCGGATTGGATGTCGCCGGAGCGGGGAATGTTCGTGTGGCTACTCGGTGAATTCGGCTCGATCGTGGTTCACGCTTCAAAGGTGAGTTCTACTCACGTTTAGGATTTTTGTTTTTCGAATTAATTGATTGATCGTTTTATCGCTTTCGCTGGTCTGGAATATTACTGGATATTGTCAGTTTCGGGTTAGGAATCGATCGGAGCGAGTCTCGAGTTGTGCCGTGTTGAAATGGAATTTTTGGTGATTTGATTTCGAAAGATTTTGACTTAAAAACCGTTAATTGGAAAATATGTCGCGTTTTGATACAATTCGTTTAAAATGAGTTTTTGATTGATTTGATTGATTGTGTGACTTTGATTGAGACTATTTTTATAGTTGTCAAAACTGTTTTCAATCGGAACAAGAATCGGAATTGAGCGGAATAGCGAATTTTGCAAGAAAACGGAAAACCTGCACTTTTCTGCAGATGGTCGCGTCGCGACCCGTCCCCTTCGCGTCGCGACCTGGCCCAGTTTTGTCACGCAAAAAGTTTCTGTCACTTTTCGCGTCGCGACAGAAGCAGTTCGCGTCGCGACGCTTTGCAGATTTTCAACAGTTTTTCACTGATTTTGTTTTCGCAATAACTTTTGATCCGGGAACCTGATTGAGGTGTTCTAAGATGCGTTTGAAAGCTTATTCCGAGGCCTAAGTAAATATACAATTTAGAAAGGTAAAAAGAACTGTTTTTGAAGTTCAAATAGTTTCGAAAAGCCGAATAATAGTACACGTGTGCGGATATGTTTTGTTAATAATAAAGCGGACTATGAGTCCTACGTGGTATGGTATAACCGACGCGAGATGATTATTATCTATTGTCTAAACCGGTCTACGATTCACGATATGTATTATATCGACTATGGGAAATGGCCCGATACGGGTGTTACGTTCAATTATTGGTCTGAATGTAAATGAACTAAATGTTCATATTATTGTAGATATATATATTATATCGAGTTTGGGTGACGACCCATGTTGACATACTAGGCGGGGTAGTCATGAACCCTTACCCTAGGCTCTGTGCCATTAGGAGACACTATTGGTTATGGGGTTCGCCGGAAGATGCAATGGGATTGCGGCCGGTGTTATGTTAAAAGTTATTGTACTATGTTCACCAGAAGATGCAGGCGGACTGCGGCTGGTGTAACGCCCTAAAATAATTTAATTGATTAATTAGTTAAGTTATTTGAGGGATTACAATATTTATTTAGGTGGAATAATTGAATTATAATTGTATTATTTCAGGAGGTGAAAAGAATTAAGAAGGGTGGTGTAAATAGGGCCCAAGTCAATTAGTGACCCAAGCCCATCCCATAAAACCCCAAAACCTAAAATTAGTTCCCATTCCCACAAGAAAGAAAAAAATCAGCGACAGAGAGAGTGAGAGGAGAAGAGGCGCGACAGCAAGCAAGGGAGGGAGAAGAGGAATCGTTGATCCAAGCTTAGGTAAATGAGTTCCATTGATCTTTTCCTTCCATTTTTCTTCCTTGTAGTTTCAATCCCTCATTTTCCTATGATTGTTGTTGTCTTCTCCAAGCTTTAGGAAGCCACGGTTTGCGTAAGAGGAGAGGAGGGAGCTGCTGCGATTTTTGGTGACCTTGGCTCGTCGTGTTGCGGGGTTTTGTACGTGACTTCTTCACCGTTGTTTCGGGTCATACAAATTTGAGGTAAGGGTGAGCGTTTTCAATTTAATGTAATTGAGTATAAGGAGGGTTTGTGGGTTTTTGGTAGTGGTTGAATTCGAAACTTACATGTTAAGAGGAATGATGGATTGAATTATTATGTTGATATGCGAATTACCTTATGATGTGAGGAGATGAATTTTGCGAATTGCCCCTATGATAGGAAAAGATGAACTTCGAATTTTTTTAGTGAATGGGGTGTGGATAAATTTTGATGTTTGGTGAATTGTTGGTGTTGAAAGGCAACTTTGATAAATTGAGTGATATGAGTATGATTATTTGAATGATACCAAGAAATTGAAATTTCACTATGTTGCTGTCCCCATAATAAAGTGCTGCTGTTTGTCAACTAGTAATGTTGCTGTTTGCAGAATTTTATGTTGCTGTTTGTCAAACATTGATGTTGCTGTTTGCAGAATTTTTATGTTGCTGTTTGTCAACTATTGATGTTGCTGTTTGCAGAATTTTTATGTTGCTGTTTGTCAAATATTAATGTTGCTGTTTGCAGAATTTTTATGCTGCTGTTGTCAATTATTAATGTTGCTGTTTGCAGAATTATAATGTTGCTGTATGTCAATTATAATGCTGCTGTTTGTCAATAAAAAAATGCTACTGTTTTGCGCATAAAAGGCCACTGTTTAGTTGCTGTTTTTGGACGAGAAAATGCTACTGTTTTGCGCATAAAAGGCCACTATTTAGTTGCTGTTTTTGGACGAGAAAATGCTACTGTTTTGCGCATAAAAGGCCACTGTTTAGTTGCTGTTTTTGGACGAGAAAATGCTACTGTTTTGCGCATAAAAGGCCACTGTTTTCCCGCTTCGATTTGTTGCCGTTTACTAACTGAATTTCTGCACTTTGTAAAAGAAAAGAGCGTGTAAATGTGACTTTTATTCTATTACTATTTCTCCGGTTAAAAATGTGAGGTTTCTTCCACTTGGAAAAATGGGATGTTCTTCTCAAGTTTAATTGTGATGCTTCCCAAGCATGAAAATGAAATGTTTATCCAAAATTTTAAATATGTTGTTATTCGAAAATTTAAATAGGTTGTTACTTAAATTTTTATGTGTAGTTATTTACATTTAAATGGATGTCCCCTAAATTTTTAATGTGTTGTTACTTGAAAATTTAGGAGCATTGTTACCTAAGATTTAAAGATGTTGTTACTCAAGTTTTTGAATGTGATTGTTTATGAAGAGTTGTGATATTAATATGGTGACTATGATGAATACACTCTATGAGTGTCTTATGGTGACGATGACGAGTACTCCGGGTGAGTGAATTGGTGATTGCACATGTGTCCATAGAGTCTCATAGCATGTGCATATTATGACGAATAGGCTTCGGCCTCTTATTGACGAAAACCAGTGACGATGTGCCCAAGTGGCTATTTATGACGAGTATGGTACCATCATGCATATGCCCAGGTGTGGGTTGCATTTTCATGCGCATACATTTTTTTTTTATGACGGGTGATGTGAATTGTGATTTTGGTTTTGTGTGTAATGACGATGAAGTTGATGTTAATGATGATGTTGTGTGATAGTTTGCTCATATTACTCTACTGTATGCTTAATTATATTTTGTTGAAAATTCTCACCCCTTCTACTTGGAATGTTGCTCTATTGTGGCAACGCTGCAGGTGACTGCGAGTGAAGGACATGCTGCCTTCCTTTATAGCCGTTGGGATGTTTTGAGTCGCTCTCTGATATTGTAGCACCTAGGGGGCGGGGTTGAAGTTGATAAATTATTTAACTAGCTGTTTAATGATTTTATTGATGTTTTGAGACGTGTTTGAGCGACCTTGGTGAGTTATTGCTATTTCCGCTGTGATGAGATTATTTTGAAGTTTAACTTTTGTGACGATTGCGTTGTTGCACAAATTTTAATGGCGCAGGCGATGAGTTTTTATAAATGAAGATGTGGCATTTCTTTTCTACTAATTAAATATTATTTTCGAAAATGAAAGTACTCTGATAATGACGTGCAAATTAAGGGGTAGAAAAGGGGTGTTACATTAGTGGTATCAGAGCAGTTCGGTCTGTCCGGCCGGTGGTCGAGTTATCAAGTTGAGTAGCATTTGAGTTTGTTACTCGTATCTAAGATTTGTTTTCTGTTGCAGTGCTAGAATAGCAGGACGGAATGATGCTGCACTTGCTGCTGCTTTGCAGGCTATAGCTGGGGTTGTGGGTAACATACCCAATGCTATTGGTGATGGGACGCGTAGTTTGGCTACGTTCCAGCGTGAGAACCCTCCTGCTTTTGAAGGCGGGTACAATCCTGATGGTGCCCTTGAGTGGCTAAGTGAGATGGAGCGGATCTTCCGCGTTATGGATTGCACCGATGCTCAGAAGGTTCGCTATGACACACATATGTTGAAGAAAGAGGCTTATGATTGGTGGAGGACGACTAGTCAGGGGTTGACGGCTGCCAATGAGGAGGTTACCTGGGCTGTGTTTGAGAGGGAATTCAAGAGAAAGTACTATCCGGAGGATGTCCGCGGGAAGAAAGAGGTTGAGTTTCTGAGACTTGAGCAAGGTAGCATGACTGTGACTGAATATGCTGCAAAATTTACTGAGCTGTCTAAGTTTTATCCTCATTATGATAGAGAGGGTGCGGAGTTCTCCAAATGCATCAAATTTGAAAATGGGTTGCGTGCTGACATTAAGAGGGCCATAGGGTACCAGCAAATTCGTGTGTTTCCATTGTTGGTTAATAGCGCCAGAATTTTTGAGGAGGATAATAATGCCTTCTCCAGAGTTATGAAAGAAAAGCAAAAGAACTTCTCAAGTCGTGGTAAGCCATATGAGGCGCCTACTGGTAAGGGCAAAGGTAAGTTTGTTGGTGGGCCTAAGCGAAGTGGGGGAGACGCTGCAGCCAGTGTTACTTGTTACACGTGTGGAAAAGTGGGTCATAAAAGTCCAGATTGCCCAAGCGGGGATAAGAAGAGATGTTATCGGTGTGGGAAAGAGGGGCATATATCTTCCGGCTATGATAAGAAAGAGGTGGTATGCTTTAACTGCGGGGAGAGTGGTCATATTAGTACGCAGTGTTCAAAACCCAAGAAGGAGAAGTCCTTTGGAAAAGTGTTCGCCCTGGCCGAGTCTGATGTAGTGAATGAGATTCGAGGTACGTGCTATATCAATAATTTTCCTCTTGTTGTTATTGTTGATACTGGTGCTACCCATAGTTTTATTGCTGCTGCATGTGTTGAGAAATTAAGCCTTGTTTTATCTGATATGTTGAGGGAGATGGCCATCGACACTCCAGCTAAGGGTTCGGTGACTACCTCCGTTGTGTGTGCCAAATGTCCGGTATCTGTATATGGTAGAGAGTTCTTAATTGATTTAATCTGTTTGCCGCTAAGTGGAATGGATGTCATTCTGGGTATGGACTGGTTAGTTGATAACCATGTTCATATCAACTGTCGTGAAAGGTCCGTGAGTTTTGAGTCGCTTGAAGAGGAGTCTGGTCTGTTATCTGCGGGTCAACTGCATAGAGTGATGAGAGAAGAGGTTCAGCTGTTTTCTCTGTTGGCGTCGTTGTCTGCTGAGAGCCAAGCGAAGATTGATGTGTTGCCGGTAGTGCGTGAGTTTTCTGAGGTGTTCCCTGACGAGATTTCGGATGTACCACCAGAGAGAGAGGTGGAGTTTGCTATTGATCTGGTCCCCGGCACTAAGCCTGTGTCTATGGCGCCATATAGAATGTCTGCATCTGAGTTGGCAGAATTGAAAAAGCAACTGGAAGATTTATTAGAAAAGAAGTTTGTAAGACCGAGTGTGTCACCTTGGGGAGCTCCAGTGTTGCTAGTGAAAAAGAAAGACGGTAGTATGAGGTTGTGCGTAGACTATCGACAGTTAAATAAAGTTACAATCAAGAACAAGTATCCGTTGCCAAGAATTGATGACATGATGGATCAGTTAGTGGGTGCTAAAGTATTTAGCAAGATTGACTTAAGGTCTGGTTATCATCAGATCAAGGTCAAGGATGAAGATGTCCAGAAGACGGCATTTAGGACAAGATATGGGCACTATGAGTATTCCGTTATGCCTTTCGGTGTGACTAATGCGCCGGGGGTATTCATGGGATACATGAACCAAATCTTCCATGAGTACTTGGATAAGTTTGTGGTAGTTTTCATTGATGACATTCTGATTTACTCTAAGTCAGAAGAGGAACATGCGGAACATCTGAGGTCAATGTTAGGAATTCTGAGGGATCGAAAGTTGTATGCGAAGTTGTCCAAGTGTGAGTTTTGGTTGAAAGAAGTCAGTTTTCTCGGTCATGTGATTTCTAGGGAGGAGATTGCAGTGGATCCTTCTAAGGTTGATGCGGTGTTGCAGTGGGAGTCTCCAAAGTCAGTTACGGAGATAAGGAGTTTTCTGGGATTGGCGGGTTATTATAGAAGATTCATTGAGGGGTTCTCGAAGTTGGCTCTGCCATTGACTCAATTGACTTGCAAGGGTAGGGCCTTTGTTTGGGATGACCGATGTGAAGAAAGTTTCAATGAGCTGAAGAAGAGGTTGACTACGTCTCCAGTGTTGACCCTGCCTAATCCGGTTGAACCGTTTGTGGTTTATTGTGATGCGTCTAAGATGGGTTTGGGTGGTGTGCTTATGCAGAGTGGGAAAGTGATCGCTTATGCGTCTAGGCAATTGAGAATTCATGAAAAGAATTACCCTACTCACGACTTAGAACTTGCTGCTGTGGTATTCGCATTGAAAATTTGGAGACATTACTTGTATGGATCGAGATTTGAGGTGTTCAGTGATCACAAGAGTCTACGGTATCTGTTCGACCAGAAAGAATTGAATATGAGGCAGCGCCGGTGGTTAGAACTATTGAAAGATTATGATTTTGAATTGAGTTATCACCCGGGAAAAGCGAATGTGGTTGCGGATGCGCTGAGTCGGAAAACCTTGCACATGTCGGCATTGATGGCTAGAGAGCTTGAGTTAATTGAGCAATTCAGGGACATGAGTTTAGTGTGTGAAGTTACGCCTCAGAGTGTCAGGTTAGGTATGTTGAAAATTGGCAATGATTTTATGGCGAGTATCCGAGAAGCGCAGAAGTTAGATGTGAAATTAGTTGATCTGATGAGTGGGATTGGTCAGTCTGAGAATGAGGACTTCGAGGTAGATGCGCAAAATGTACTGAGGTATCGTGGGAGAATTTGTGTTCCCGAAGATGGGGAAATGAGAAAGGCAATTCTTGAGGAAGGGCATAAGAGTAAGTTGAGTATCCATCCTGGAGCGACGAAGATGTACCAAGATCTGAAGAAGATGTTCTGGTGGCTTGGGTTGAAGCGCGATGTGGCACAGTTTGTGTATTCGTGTTTGACCTTCGAAAGTCGAGCATCAGAAGCCTGCGGGAATGATGCAACCGTTGAATGTTCCAGAGTGGAAGTGGGATAGTATCTCCATGGATTTTGTGACTGGGTTACCCAATACGGTGAGAGGGCATGATTCAATTTGGGTGGTTGTGGATAGATTGACAAAGTCGGCTCATTTTATTCCTATCGGCATTAAGTATCCAGTGTCGAGATTGGCTGAAATCTACATCCAGGTGATTGTGAAGCTGCATGGGGTTCCTTTGTGCATTGTGTCGGATAGAGACCCAAGGTTCACTTCGGACTTTTGGAGTAGTTTGCAGAAGGAGTTGGGTTCGAAATTGAGGTTGAGTTCAGCTTATCATCCTTAAACTGATGGGCAGACAGAGAGGACGATTCAATCGTTGGAGGACCTGTTGAGATCATGTGTGCTCGAGCAGGGAGGTGCGTGGGATACTCATCTCCCGTTAATTGAGTTCACCTACAACAACAGTTATCATTCCAGTATCGGAATGGCGCCGTTTGAGGCGTTGTATGGCCGGAGGTGTAGGACTCCGGTGTGTTGGTACGAGACTGGGGAAAGTTTAGTACTTGGACCTGAGCTAGTCAGAGAGACTACTGAGAAGGTAAAGATGATCCGGGAGAAAATGAAAGCGTCGCAGAGTAGACAGAAGAGTTACCATGATAAGAGAAGGAAAGATTTAGAATTTGAAGCTGGTGACCACGTATTCTTGAGGGTCACACCTATGACTGGTGTTGGGCGAGCGCTGAAATCAAAGAAGTTGACTCCTCGATTCATCGGGCCGTATCAGATTACGGAGAGAGTTGGAAATGTTGCATATCGGGTGGCCTTACCACCTAACCTTTCGAACTTGCACGACGTGTTTCACGTGTCGCAGCTTCGGAAGTATGTTGCGGATCCGTCTCATGTGATTCAACTAGATGATGTGGAGGTGCGAGACAATCTCACCGTGGAGACTGTGCCAGTTAGAATTTACGACCGTGAGGTAAAAGTGTTAAGAGGCAAAGAGATTAATTTAGTGAAAGTGGTTTGGTTGGGAGCCGTGGGCGAGAGCATGACGTGGGAATTGGAAAGTAAGATGAAAGAGGCCTATCTAGAGTTATTTGATTCAGGTAATTTCGAGGAATTTGTGTGATAGTTTGCTCATATTACTCTACTGTATGCTTAATTATATTTTGTTGAAAATTCTCACCCCTTCTGCTTGGAATGTTGCTCTATTGTGGCAACGCTGCAGGTGACTGCGAGTGAAGGACATGTTGCCTTCCTTTATAGCTGTTGGGATGTTTTGAGTCGCTCTCTGATATTGTAGCACCTAGGGGGCGGGGTTGAAGTTGATAAATTATTTAACTAGCTGTTTAATGATTTTATTGATGTTTTGAGACGTGTTTGAGCGACCTTGGTGAGTTATTGCTATTTCCGCTGTGATGAGATTATTTTGAAGTTTAACTTTTGTGACGATTGCGTTGTTGCACAAATTTTAATGGCGCAGGCGATGAGTTTTTATAAATGAAGATGTGACATTTCTTTTCTACTAATTAAATATTATTTTCGAAAATGAAAGTACTCTAATAATGACGTGCAAATTAAGGGGTAGAAAAGGGGTGTTACAGCTGGTGGTACGTAGAAAGGCCTAAGATGCTAGTTCATCGGGAGACGCAAGTGGATTGCAGCCGATGTCTTACTAGATCGAAGCCTTACTATATGGTCCACCGGGATTAGCAAGCGGATTGCGGTCGGTGTTGTGCCAAATCTTAAAAATGTTTTAAAAGGACCGAGAGTGCTAGTAGGGGTCTCGGTAGAACTCACTGAGATTGTATCTCATTGTTTATATGTTGTGGTTTTACAGATAAACAGGGAAAGTGGAGATCCAAGAGGCACGAGTAGGTGGTACTCGGATGGTTGCTGAAGACTTAGCTTTTATGCTTAAGTTATGTTTTCCCTTGTTAGTTATGTATCACGGCATTATGACTTTATCTGTTGTAAAAGTTATGTATTTATTTCCGCTTTCTTGTGCGATATTGAACACTGTATTTCACTGATGGTTTATCGTCTTATTTATGTTTAAGACTGTTCTGTTGTTATTCAGTGAAAATTTTATTGTGGTGTTCAGTATTTAAACAGGAAATATATCTCTGATGTTTTAGGAATTGTGCACTTGGGTATTTTTACTTGATAAAAATACCGGGGTGTTACAGTTGGTATCAGAGCAGTTCGACCTAGTCGGACTTAGTTTAGGGTTGAGTCGATTCCTTGTGAGTCCTTGTTGTAATTACACTTGTGATGCTAAGAGACATTGAGCCTGATCAACTTAATACTTAGTGCATCATAAGCGGAATTATGGAAGGATGATCAAGACGCAGTCCTCGACCAAAAATCGGAATCTCCAACCGGTGCATCCTCAGGAAAGGTGACATGACGGTGGAAGAATACATCGCTAAGTTTGAGAAGTTGTCTCAGTTTTACCAAGTGGTAAAGTAAGCTTCGGATGACGAATGGAAAATGCAGAAGTATAAGAAGGGCATAAGTGCTTTTATGACTTGGGGGTCTCAGTTCTTATACTATTACCAATTATGTTGCCTTAGTGCAATCAGCCTATGTCGCCGAGGATGATCTCATAGGAAATATGGGAAAGGAAAGAAGGTAGTTGAATTATCAACTCCGAATGCAAAGTCCTAAGATAATTTCATCAAAGGAAAAGCAGATGCAATTCTTTGATTCTTCAAAGGTCAGAAGATGTTCTAACTGTGGGAAGCCTCACAGCGGTGATTGCAAGCGAAGATCTAATCGGTGCTATTATAAAAATGTAGAGGGTCACTATGGTAAAGAGTTCCCCGTAAGGAAGAGTTTCAAGGAGTTACAAGCAGCTCTAAGGCAAGGACGAGTCAACATTCTGGATGTTTAGGCAGTTACGACTGCAGACAATCTACTGAGGAGTATGAGATCAGTTTTCAATAACTCGATCAGTATATTATGTGATTCGGGTGCAACCTATTGCTGTATATCCCGATCGCATGTGAATCGGTTGGGATTAGCCTTATCATCGCTATCCGAGCCGATAACTATTTTAACTGCTGCTAAGGGTCGTGTCCAGACCTAATCTTTGTATAGAATTGTCTACTTGTCATAGGAGGCAGAAATTTCGTTGTAAAATTTATTGTTTGCCTATGAGAAGTGTGGACACCATTTTGGGTATGAATTGGATGACTGCGAATCATGTTACAAACGTCCGTGTTAATTAGCTATCAGCTTCGCTTCAGAATTAGTTGAATTGTCTAGGACAAATTCTGAAGCGGTTACCTAGTTCACCTTAGACGGTCAATCTTCATTCCAAGGTGCGGGAGCACATGTTAGTATGTTATCTGCATCCACGGAAACTAGTTTAGATTTGGCGAACATTCAGGTTGTGAATGACTTTCTGGATGTTTTCACGATGAAGTTTCTTCTGAACCTCCAGAGCGAGAGGTAGAGTTTACTGTAGAATTGGTTCCTTGCACGGGATCGATATCTATTGTTTCCTATTGAATGTTCCTTTAGAATTCAAGGAAATGGAGTCTCAACTTGAAGAGTCGATGTTAAAGAAATTCTTTCGACCGAGTGCTTCTCCAAGGAGTGCTCTGGTGTGATTAGTCAAAAGAAAGGTTAGTAGTATGAGATTGTACATCGGTTATCGACAACTTAACAAAGTGACGATCAAGAATAAATATCCCTTACCAAGGATAGACGATTTACTTGAGCAATTTGAGGTGCTGCAGTGTTTCTAAAATTGATCTGAGGTCAGGATATCATCAAATAAAAGTTAGAGCCTTAGATATTCCGAAGACAGCTTCCTGTACTAGGTTTGGACATTACGAGTTCGTAGTGATGCCCTTCGGTTTGACTAATGCTCCAGCGGTATTCGTGGATACGTGAACCGAGTTTTCCACACGTACCTAGATCAATTCGTAGTCGTTTTCATTGATGGTATCTTGATGTGCTCGAAGACCATTGAGGAGCATGTCCAACGTCTCCGCATTGTTCTGAAAGTACTCCGAGAAAATAAGTTATACTTGAAACCTTCGGAGTGTGATTTTTGGGTGTCAGAGGTAAAGTCTTTGGGACATGTGATTTCCCAAGTCGGGAGTTTCTGTAGATCCCAGTAAGAAGGAAGCGGTGTTGAATGGGAGTGACCGACATCAGCCGCAGAGATCAAAAGTTTCTGGGTCTAGCCGGTTACTATAAGAGATTTGTTAAAGGGTTCTCACAGTTAGATTTCCACTTACTCGGTTAACTCGTAAGGGTCATCCGTTTACGTGGGATGCTGATTGTGAAGAATGTTTTCAAGAAGTGAAGGTTTGAAGACATTACCCGTTTGGGCCTCATTTCGGAGTCTTTAGTGGTCACAAGAGTTTAAGGTATCTGTTTGATCAGAAAGAACTGAATAGCAGGCAGAGAAGTGTGTTGAGTTTCTGGGGGATTATAAATTAGCGTTGATGTAGCATTCAAGAGAGGCCAGTGTTGTAACTGATGCACTGAGTAGGAAGTCCATCCACATGGCTGAGTTTATTGATGCATGAGATGGAATTATCGGAGTCTTTCAGAGACTTAAATCTGAATTCAAGATCAAGGAGGAATCGGTTAGTGTTGAGCCATATGAGGATCGCTAGTTCCCTAAGGGATTCTATACGCTTGGCACAGAAAGTTGATGTGAAGCTACAATCACAAAAGGTATTTCCAGATTTTACCATGCATAGTGATGGAGTCAGTTGTTTCAACGGTAGAATCTGTGCGCCCGATGATGAGACCAATAAAAGGCAAGTGTTAGAGGAAGCACAGCGAAGTTTATATTCTGTTCCAAGATGTACAGAAATGTAAAGCAAATGTATGAGTGGCAAGGTATTAGTTTGTTAATCTCTTCTTTGTGAAGGTTAACAATGAGATTGTAATAAGTGATTCCGTTTGACAAGTCAAACGTGAATACGAATATGTAAGTGAGGTAACTGCTGATTGTTTTCACGTTACGAATAGCCATCAAAGGATTAATTGATGGATCTGCTTGTAAGTGACTGAAATTTCCGAAGTGAAGCTTGGCGTGCGGTGTAATAGTTTTGAAAAATCGTTTTTGTGAAAACCCGCATGCTAAAGTTAATTTTGGGAACGAATTAAGAGGCTAATAGGATATGATTGAGGAGGAAAATCCTAGGAGGATTACTTAGGTTGAAGGGAAGCTCTCAACGCTATTGACTAATTCGGAAAGGAGCTCTGAGTTCTGTTTGATAGTTGTTTGGAGAACAACTGAGGTGATTTTCATTACGTTCAATTTATTTGATGTCCCCGTGGTTTATTTCTACGTTTAAGATAAACGTTTCTGGTAAATCTGCATTTCATCTTCTTTTGAAAAGTGCTATCTGTAACACCCCGGTATTTTTATCGAGTAAAAATACTCAAGTGTACCATCATAAAATAATCAGAGATATTTTTCCTGCTTTAGATATTGAACATAAATAAAAACAGCTCATAACCTAGAGTCCAATATCCAAATAACAAGAAATAGCGGAAACGATTTTACAACTTTTACTGATACAAGTTATACAATCGAAAATACAAAAATCTCGAGGGAGAGACAATAACAATGAAAACTAAGTCTTCACCGTCTTCATATGCACACCACCTAGCTGTGCTTCTTCACCTTTACTTTTTCCCTGTTCCTCTGTAAAAACCACAAAATATAAAGAGTGAGATACAATCTCAGTGAGTTCTACCGAAACCCCTACTAACGCTCTCGGTCCAATTATGAAATGGTTTTAACTGTATACGGCATCGACTGCGCGAACGCTCCAAACCCGATGAACCGCATTATTTAACCTTTGACAGGTCATCGACTGCGCGAACGCTACATACCCGATGAACCTGTTACAACCAAGTACGATACCGACTGCGCGAACGCTACATACCCGGTATACGCACAACAAACAATTCAACACACCACCGACTGCGCGAACGCTACATACCCGGTGAACCACCTTACCAATAGTACTTTCCCTATTGCAAGAGGCCTAGGGTAAGGGTGCATGACTACCCCGCCTAGTATGTCTACATGGGTCGTCACCCAAACTCGATATAATATATATATCTACAGTACTACTATGAACCCACGGTCCATCAAATCAGACAATCAGTCAAACACTTTAATCCATATTTTATAAATTCCAAGTTCACACTCGCACTCTAGTTGACCACTTTTCGACACAATTTTAAATATCAAAAACAGTTCATTTTTCCTTAAAAATAGAATATTCAGTTAGGCCTCTGAATAAGCTTTCCAACGCATCTTAGAACACCTCAATCGGGTTCCCGGATCAAAAGTTATCGCTAAACGAAAAGCAGTGAAAAACTGTTGAAAATCTGCAAAGCGTCGCGACGCGAACCGCTACCGTCGCGACGCGAAAAACGACAGAAACATTTTGCGTGGCAACACTGCACTGGGTCACGACGCGATGCCCTGCGGGTCGCGACGCGGTGGGGGTCTGTGTGGTGCAGATTTTGCGATTTTCACGAAATCCGCTATTCCGTTCAATTCCGATTTTAGTTCCGATCGAAAACAGATTTGACAACCATAAAAACAGTTCCAATCAAAGTCACACAATCATTCAAATCAATCAAAAACTCATTCAAAACGGATTTTATCAAAACGCGACATATTTCCCAATTAACGGTTTTTAAGTCAAAATCTTTCGAAATCAAATCACCGAAAATTCCATTTCAACACGACACAACTCGAGACTCGCTCCGATCGATTCCTAATCCGAAACAGACAATATCCAGAAATATTCCAGTCCAGCGAAAGCGGTAAAACAGTTAATTAATTATTCGAAACATAAAAATCCTAAACGTGAGTAGAGCTCACCTTTGACGCGTGAACCACGATCGAGCCGAATTCGCCGAGTAACCACACGAACATTCCCCGCATAAACTTTCCGTTCCGACGTCACTCCAGTCCGCTTCCAAAACTTTCCGCTCGATCACGAAACCGCTTTTTGACCGAAATACCGATTTCCCGAAATTCTCCATGGGCACTATTCATCATCTTCTTCACCTCAAGCCACTATTCACATAAACCCCAAATTTTCAACCCTAAGCTTTGATTCTTCACAAACTCCAAATCGGACTTCAATATTTGCGCTATCCACCTTGAGCTCGCTCCCAAACACCATCCAAAGCTTCCATTTGAGCTTGAACAACAAAACCTCCACTTTTCTCCAAATTTCGAAAATGGTGGATTTGAGGAGAGTGAGTTGATGATGAAGATTTTGGTACCAAAACAAAAAGGAAGTAGCGCTGAACATTTTTCGTGTTGGACGGAAGTCGTTTCGGTGAAGTCTCTCACTCCCTCTTCTCTTCTCCCTCACGCCATCTCTCTCTTTTCCTCTTTTCTTTCTTTCCTTTCTTTCTTTCACGGCTCTGTATCTCTTTCTCCTCTTCCCTTTCTTTATTTTTATTTCTTTTCTTTTATAACACACACACATACACGTACACACATTTATTTATTTAATAAATATATGACAACGTGGTCAAATTACCATATTGATCTAAATCTCCTATTTCGATTCCGAAACTTCCTTGGTCCGTATTATCCGGTTAACGATCCGATGACAACCAGTAAATAATTTTAGCACTCGATAAATTTATCAGTTAAGTACTAAATTGGTTTAATTGGGTTAACACCCAAATAATTCCATTAATTATTTTGAGGATGTTACATTCTCCCCAACTTGAAAGAATTTTGTCCTCAAAATTTCGCTAAGTGTTTCATCCGACTAACCGAGAATCGACACTCTCAGAAAAGTCTTAAGTTGCTGGAACACAATCTTGAATTAACGAAATAAGGGTAGAAAACCTTCCCAAGTTGGCACATCAATCTCCAGGTATGATCTACTACTACCCCAGAATGCTTCTAAGATTACAGTCCTAACTCTCTTACTACGAATCGACACGAGAAACTCTTCTTTCGCCTACATAAGCTCGGCACCGCATTTGAAAACACTTCTGAAGCTTCATTCTAATTATCCTCGCTTGCTCCCCAACTTTGATTAATCTAAATCAAAGGGTTTAATACAAGACACTTGATAGAGATACAGGTCGAAGATGAGATCCACGAATTGGTACTCCACGGTAGAGGTAAAAACAAACACGATTTCTTCGAAGGGAATAAACACGTTCTCCGCAAATCTTCTAATATCCTTAACGGTTCTCGTATATACCGACAATGTGACGAAAAAGTCACTTGTGAAACTCCTTGACTCGCCCCCAAGATTTCGAGATAATACTTTTCAAAAGGAGATGAAATGAGGATTTACCGGAAATGTTTATTTTAAACGTAGAAATAAACCACGGGGACATCAAATAAATTGAACGTAATGAAACCACCTCAGTTGTTCTCCAAACAACTATCAAACAGAACTCAGAGCTCCTTTCCGAATTAGTCAATAGCGTTGAGAGCTTCCCCTCAACCTAAGTAATCCTCCTAGGATTTTCCTCCTCAATCATATTCTATTAGCCTCTTAATTCGTTCCCAAAATTAACTTTAGCATGCGGGTTTTCACAAAAACGATTTTTCAAAATTATTACACCGCACGCCAAGCTTCACTTCGGAAATTTCTGTCACTTATAAGCAGATCCATCAATTAATCCTTTGATGGTTATTCACAACGTGAAAACAGTCAGCAGTTACCTCACTTACATATTCGTATTCACGTTTGACTTGCCAAACGGAATCACTTATTACAATCTCATTGTTAACCTTCACAAAGAAGAGATTAACAAACTAATACCTTGCCACTCATACATCTGCTTTACATTTCTGTACATCTTGGAACATAATATAAACCTCGGTGTGCTTCCTCTAACACTTGCCTTTTATTGTTCTCATCATCGGCCGCACAGATTCTACCGTTGAAACAACTGACTCCATCACTATCCATAGTAAAATCTGGAAATACCTTTTGTGAATGTAGCTTCACATCAACTTCCTGTGCCAAGCGTATAGAATCCCTTAGGGAACTAGAGATCCTCATATGGCTCAACGCTAATCGGTTCCTCCTTGATCTTGAATTCAGATTTAAGTCTCTAAAGGATTCCAACAATTTTATCTCATGTATCAATAAACTCAGCCATGTGGATGAACTTCCTACTCAGTGCATCAGTTACAACACTGGCCTCTCTTGAATGCTACTTCAACGCTAATTTATAATCCTCCAGAAACTCAACACACTTCTCTGCCTGCTATTCGGTTCCTTCCGATCAAACAGATACCTTAAACTATTGTGATCACTAAAGACATCGAAACGAGACCCATACAGGTAACGTCTCCAAATCTTCAGTGCATAGACAATAGCTGCCAACTCATAATCGTGAGTCAGATAACTCTTCTCATGAGACTTTAATTGCCTGGACGCATAAGCTACCACTTGTTGATTTTGCATTAGAACACATCCTAAACCCTTCCCTGAAGCGTCATCGAAAATTTGAAATTCCAATGACGGATCGGAAGAATCAGGATTGGAGCAGAAGTCAAAATCTTCAACTCTTGAAAACATTCTTCACAGTCGGCATCCCACGTAATCGGATGACCCTTACGAGTTAACCGAGTAAGTGGAAAACTAACTGTGAGAACCCTTTAACAAATCTCTTATAGTAACCGGCTAGTCCCAGAAACTTTTGATCTCTGCGGCTGATGTCGGTCACTCCCATTCAACACCGCTTCTTTCTTACTGGGATCTACAGAAACTCCCGACGTGGGAAATCACATGTCTCAAAGACTTTACCTCCGACACCCAAAAATCAAACTTCGAAGGTTTCAAGTACACTTATTTTCTCGGAGTACTTTCAGAACAATGCGGAGATGTTGGACACGCTCCTCAATGGTCTTCGAGCACATCGAGATACCATCAATGAAAACGACTACAAATTGATCTAGGTATTCGAGGAAAAACTCGGTTCCGATAATCCATGAATACGGCTGGAGCATTAGTCAAACCGAAGGGCATTACTACGAACTCGTAATGTCTACATCTAGTACCAAAACCTGTCTTCGGAATATCTAAGGCTCTAACTTTTAATTGATGATATCCTGACCTCAGATCAATTTTTGAAAACACAGCAGCGCCTCAAATTTCTCAAGCAAATCGTCTATCCTTGGTAAGGGATATTTATTCTTGATCGTCACTTTGATCAGTTGTCGATAACCGATGTACAGTCTCATGCTGCTAACCTTCCTTTTGACTAATTACACCAGAGCAATCCTTAACGAAGCACTCGGTCGAATGAATTTCTTTAACGTCAACTCTTCAAGTTGAGACTCCATTTCCTTTAATTCTCAAGAAACCTTCAATAAGAAACGATAGATATTGATCCCGTGCCAGGAATCAATTCTACAGTAAACTCTACTTCTCGCTCTGGAGGTTCAGAAGAAACTTCATCGTGAAGACATCCAGAAAGTCATTCACGACCTGAACGTTCGCCAAATCTAAACTAGTTTCAGCGGATGCAGATAACATACTAACGTGTGCTCCCGCACCTTGGAATGAAGATTGACCGTCTAAGGTGAACTAGGTAACCGCTTCAGAATTTGTCCTAGACAATTCAACTGATTCTGAAGCGAAGCTGATAGTTGATTAATACCGTCGATTGCAACATGATTTGCAGTCATCCAATTCATACCCAAAATGGTGTCCACACTTCTCATAGGCAAACAATAAATTCTACAACTAAATTTCTGCCTCCTATGACAAGTAGACAATTCCATACAAAGATTAGGTCTGGACACGACCCTTAGCAGCAGTTTAAAATAGTTATCGGTTCGGATAGCGGAGATTCGCTAGTCCCAACCGATCCACACTTGATTGTGCTGTAAAACAATGGGTTGCACTCGAATCGCATAATATACTGACGGAGTTATTGAAAAGAGATCCCATATCCTTCAGTAACCTGTCAGCCGTTGTAATTGTCTGAGCATCCAAAGGGTTGACTCGTCTTTGCCTTGGAGCTGCTTGTGACTCCTTAGAACTTTTCCTTGCAGGGCACTCTTTACCATAGTGACCCTCTACATTACTGTAATAGCACCGATTAGATCTTCGCTTGCAATCACCACTGTGAGGCCTTCCACAGTTAGAACATCTCCTGACCTTTGAAGAATCAAAGAATTGCATCTGCTTTTCCTTCGATGAAATTATCTTAGGACTTTGTATTTAGAGTTGATAAATCAACTACCTTCTTTCCTTTCCAATATTTCTTATGAGATCATCCTCGGCGACATAGGTTGATTGCACTAAGGCAACATAACTGGTAGCAGTATAAGAACTGAGACCATAATTCATAAAAGCACATATGCCCGTCTTATACTTCTGCATTCTCCGTTCGTCATCCGAAGCTTACTTTACCACTTGGTAAAACTGAGACAACTTCTCAAACTTAGCGGTGTATTCTCCCACCGTCATGTCACCTTTCCTGAGGATGCACCGGTTGGAGATTCTGGTTTTGGTCGAGGACTGCGTCTTGATCATCCAGTCATAATTCCGCTTATGATGCACTAAGTATTAAGTTGATCATGCTCAATGTCTCTTAGCATCACAAGTGTAATTACAAATAGGACTAACAAGGAATCGACTCAACCCTAAACTAAGTCCGACTAGGTCGAACTGCTCTGATACCAACTGTAACACCCCGGTATTTTTATCGAGTAAAAATACCCAAGTGTACCATCATAAAATAATCAGAGATATTTTTCCTGCTTTAGATATTGAACATAAATAAAAACAGCTCATAACCTAGAGTCCAATATCCAAATAACAAGAAATAGCGGAAACGATTTTACAACTTTTACTGATACAAGTTATACAATCGAAAATACAAAAATCTCGAGGGAGAGACAATAACAATGAAAACTAAGTCTTCACCGTCTTCATATGCACACCACCTAGCTGTGCTTCTTCACCTTTACTTTTTCCCTGTAAAAACCACAAAATATAAAGAGTGAGATACAATCTCAGTGAGTTCTACCGAAACCCCTACTAACGCTCTCGGTCCAATTATGAAATGGTTTTAACTGTATACGGCATCGACTGCGCGAACGCTCCAAACCCGATGAACCGCATTATTTAACCTTTGACAGGTCATCGACTGCGCGAACGCTACATACCCGATGAACCTGTTACAACCAAGTACGATACCGACTGCGCGAACGCTACATACTCGGTATACGCACAACAAACAATTCAACACACCACCGACTGCGCGAACGCTACATACCCAGTGAACCACCTTACCAATAGTACTTTCCCTATTGCAAGAGGCCTAGGGTAAGGGTGCATGACTACCCCGCCTAGTATGTCTACATGGGTCGTCACCCAAACTCGATATAATATATATATCTACAGTACTACTATGAACCCACGGTCCATCAAATCAGACAATCAGTCAAACACTTTAATCCATATTTTATAAATTCCAAGTTCACACTCGCACTCTAGTTGACCACTTTTCGACACAATTTTAAATATCAAAAACAGTTCATTTTTCCTTAAAAATAGAATATTCAGTTAGGCCTCTGAATAAGCTTTCCAACGCATCTTAGAACACCTCAATCGGGTTCCCGGATCAAAAGTTATCGCTAAACGAAAAGCAGTGAAAAACTGTTGAAAATCTGCAAAGCGTCGCGACGCGAACCGCTACCGTCGCGACGCGAAAAACGACAGAAACATTTTGCGTGGCAACACTGCACTGGGTCACGACGCGATGCCCTGCGGGTCGCGACGCGGTGGGGGTCTGTGTGGTGCAGATTTTGCGATTTTCGCGAAATCCGCTATTCCGTTCAATTCCGATTTTAGTTCCGATCGAAAACAGATTTGACAACCATAAAAACAGTTCCAATCAAAGTCACACAACCATTCAAGTCAATCAAAAACTCATTCAAAACGGATTTTATCAAAACGCGACATATTTCCCAATTAACGGTTTTTAAGTCAAAATCTTTCGAAATCAAATCACCGAAAATTCCATTTCAACACGACACAACTCGAGACTCGCTCCGATCGATTCCTAATCCGAAACAGACAATATCCAGAAATATTCCAGTCCAGCGAAAGCGGTAAAACAGTTAATTAATTATTCGAAACATAAAAATCCTAAACGTGAGTAGAGCTCACCTTTGACGCGTGAACCACGATCGAGCCGAATTCGCCGAGTAACCACACGAACATTCCCCGCATAAACTTTCCGTTCCGACGTCACTCCAATCCGCTTCCAAAACTTTCCGCTCGATCACGAAACCGCTTTTTGACCGAAATACCGATTTCCCGAAATTCTCCATGGGCACTATTCATCATCTTCTTCACCTCAAGCCACTATTCACATAAACCCCAAATTTTCAACCCTAAGCTTTGATTCTTCACAAACTCCAAATCGGACTTCAATATTTGCGCTATCCACCTTGAGCTCGCTCCCAAACACCATCCAAAGCTTCCATTTGAGCTTGAACAACAAAACCTCCACTTTTCTCCAAATTTCGAAAATGGTGGATTTGAGGAGAGTGAGTTGATGATGAAGATTTTGGTACCAAAACGAAGAGGAAGTAGCGCTGAACATTTTTCGTGTTGGACGGAAGTCGTTTCGGTGAAGTCTCTCACTCCCTCTTCTCTTCTCCCTCACGCCATCTCTCTCTTTTCCTCTTTTCTTTCTTTCCTTTCTTTCTTTCACGGCTCTGTATCTCTTTCTCCTCTTCCCTTTCTTTATTTTTATTTCTTTTCTTTTATAACACACACACATACACGTACACACATTTATTTATTTAATAAATATATGACAACGTGGTCAAATTACCATATTGATCTAAATCTCCTATTTCGATTCCGAAACTTCCTTGGTCCGTATTATCCGGTTAACGATCCGATGACAACCAGTAAATAATTTTAGCACTCGATAAATTTATCAGTTAAGTACTAAATTGGTTTAATTGGGTTAACACCCAAATAATTCCATTAATTATTTTGAGGATGTTACACTATCTCGAAGTCTTGGGGGCGAGACAAAAAGTTTCACAAATGACTTTCCGTCACATTTGTCAATGTGTACGAAAATTGTTATGGATTTTAGAAGATTTGTTGAGAACGTGTTTACACCCTTCGAGAAAATCATGTTTGTACTTACCTCTACCGAGAAGTACCAGTTGTGGATCTCATATTCAACATATATTCTACCAAGCGTCTTGTATTGAACCTTTGATTTAGATTAATCAAAGTTGGGGAGTAAACGAGGATAATCGGAATGAAGCTTCGGAAGTGTTTTCAAACGCGGTGCCGAGCCTATGTGGTCGAATGATGAGTTTCTCGGGTAGATTCGTAACCAGAGAGTTCGTATCAAGGTAGTAGTGGATCATACTTGGAGATTGATGTGCCAACTTTGGGAAGATTTTCTACACTCATTTCGTTAACTAAGGATTGTGTTCCAGCAACTTAAGACCTTTCTGAGAATGTCGAATCTTGGTTAGTCAAATGAAAGACTTGACGAAATTTTGAGGACAAAATTCTTTCAAGTTGGGGAGAATGTAACACCCTCAAAATAATTAGTAGAATTATTTGGGTGTTAACCCAATTAAATTAATTTAGTACTTAACTGGTAAATTTATTGAGTGCTAAAATTATTTATTGGTTGTCATCGGATCGTTAACCGAATAATACGGGTCAATGAAGTTTTGGAATCGAAATAAGAGATTTAGATCAATATGGTAATCGGACCACGTTACCGCGTATATATTAATAAATATATAAATGTGTGAGTGTGAATGAATGAAAGAATAAAATGAAAGAAAGAAAAGAAAGAAAGGAAGCACGCGAGATACAGAGAGGAGAAAAGAGAGAAAAGGAGAGAAAGGAGAAAGAAAGGGTGAGGAGGAAGAAGAGGAAAAAGGGAAGGTTTCGGTTCATCAAAACGACTTCCTTCCAACACGAAAAACGTTCAGCGTTACTCCCTCTTTGATTTGGTACCAAAATCTTCATCATCAACTCACTCTCCTCAAATCCACCATTTTCGAATTTAAGAGGAAATAGAGGTTTTTGTTGTTCAAGCTCAAAGGAAAGCTTTGGATGGTGTTTGGGAGCGAGCTCAAGGTGGATTACGCAAGTATTGAAGTCCGATTTGGGGTTTTTGTGAATAGTGGCTTGAGGTTGAAGGAAAAGATGGATAGTGTCCATGGAGGATTTCGAGGAATTCGGCATTCGGTCAAAAAGAGGTTTCGCGATCGAGTGGAAAGCTTTGGAAGCGGATTGGATGTCGCCGGAGCGGGGAATGTTCGTGTGGCTACTCGGTGAATTCGGCTCGATCGTGGTTCACGCTTCAAAGGTGAGTTCTACTCACGTTTAGGATTTTTGTTTTTCGAATTAATTGATTGATCGTTTTATCGCTTTCGCTGGTCTGGAATATTACTGGATATTGTCTGTTTCGGGTTAGGAATCGATCGGGGCGAGTCTCGAGTTGTGCCGTGTTGAAATGGAATTTTTGGTGATTTGATTTCGAAAGATTTTGACTTAAAAACCGTTAATTGGAAAATATGTCGCGTTTTGATACAATTCGTTTAAAATGAGTTTTTGATTGATTTGATTGATTGTGTGACTTTGATTGAGACTGTTTTTATAGTTGTCAAAACTGTTTTCAATCGGAACAAGAATCGGAATTGAGCGGAATAGCGAATTTCGCAAGAAAACGGAAAACCTGCACTTTTCTGCAGATGGTCGCGTCGCGACCCGTCCCCTTCGCGTCGCGACCTGGCCCAGTTTTGTCACGCAAAAAGTTTCTGTCACTTTTCGCGTCGCGACTCTTTGCAGATTTTCAACAGTTTTTCACTGATTTTGTTTTCGCAATAACTTTTGATCCGGGAACCTGATTGAGGTGTTCTAAGATGCGTTTGAAAGCTTATTCCGAGGCCTAACTAAATATACAATTTAAAAAGGTAAAAAGAACTGTTTTTGAAGTTCAAATAGTTTCGAAAAGCCGAATAATAGTACACGTGTGCGGATATGTTTTGTTAATAATAAAGCGGGCTATGAGTCCTACGTGGTATGGTATAACCGACGCGAGATGATTATTATCTATTGTCTAAACCGGTCTACGATTCACGATATGTATTATATCGACTATGGGAAATGGCCCGATACGGGTGTTACGTTCAATTATTGGTTTGAATGTAAATGAACTAAATGTTCATATTATTGTAGATATATATATATATATATATATTATATCGAGTTTGGGTGACGACCCATGTTGACATACTAGGCGGGGTAGTCATGAACCCTTACCCTAGGCTTTGTGCCATTAGGAGACACTATTGGTTATGGGGTTCGCCGGAAGATGCAATGGGATTGCGGTCGGTGTTATGTTAAAAGTTATTGTACTATGTTCACCAGAAGATGCAGGCGGACTGCGGCTGGTGGTACGTAGAAAGGCCTAATATGCTAGTTCATCGGGAGACGCAAGTGGATTGCAGCCGATGTCTTACTAGATCGAAGCCTTATTATATGGTCCACCGGGATTAGCAAGCGGATTGCGGTCGGTGTTGTGCCAAATCTTAAAAATGTTTTAAAAGGACCGAGAGTGCTAGTAGGGGTCTCGGTAGAACTCACTGAGATTGTATCTCATTGTTTATATGTTGTGGTTTTACAGATAAACAGGGAAAGTGGAGATCCAAGAGGCACGAGTAGGTGGTACTCGGATGGTTGCTGAAGACTTAGCTTTTATGCTTAAGTTATGTTTTCCCTTGTTAGTTATGTATCACGGCATTATGACTTTATCTGTTGTAAAAGTTATGTATTTATTTCCGCTTTCTTGTGCGATATTGAACACTGTATTTCACTGATGGTTTATGGTCTTATTTATGTTTAAGACTGTTCTGTTGTTATTCAGTGAAAATTTTATTGTGGTGTTCAGTATTTAAACAGGAAATATATCTCTGATGTTTTAGGAATGGTGCACTTGGGTATTTTTACTTGATAAAAATACCGGGGTGTTACAGTTGGTATCAGAGCAGTTCGACCTAGTCGGACTTAGTTTAGGGTTGAGTCGATTCTTTGTGAGTCCTTGTTGTAATTACACTTGTGATGCTAAGAGACATTGAGCCTGATCAACTTAATACTTAGTGCATCATAAGCGGAATTATGGAAGGATGATCAAGACGCAGTCCTCGACCAAAAATCAGAATCTCCAACCGGTGCATCCTCAGGAAAGGTGACATGACGGTGGAAGAATACATCGCTAAGTTTGAGAAGTTGTCTCAGTTTTACCAAGTGGTAAAGTAAGCTTCGGATGACGAATGGAAAATGCAGAAGTATAAGAAGGGCATAAGTGCTTTTATGACTTGGGGGTCTCAGTTCTTATACTATTACCAATTATGTTGCCTTAGTGCAATCAGCCTATGTCGCCGAGGATGATCTCATAGGAAATATGGGAAAGGAAAGAAGGTAGTTGAATTATCAACTCCGAATGCAAAGTCCTAAGATAATTTCATCAAAGGAAAAGCAGATGCAATTCTTTGATTCTTCAAAGGTCAGAAGATGTTCTAACTGTGGGAAGCCTCACAGCGGTGATTGCAAGCGAAGATCTAATCGGTGCTATTATAAAAATGTAGAGGGTCACTATGGTAAAGAGTTCCCCGTAAGGAAGAGTTTCAAGGAGTTACAAGCAGCTCTAAGGCAAGGACGAGTCAACATTCTGGATGTTTAGGCAGTTACGACTGCAGACAATCTACTGAGGAGTATGAGATCAGTTTTCAATAACTCGATCAGTATATTATGTGATTCGGGTGCAACCTATTGCTGTATATCCCGATCGCATGTGAATCGGTTGGGATCAGCCTTATCATCGCTATCCGAGCCGATAACTATTTTAACTGCTGCTAAGGGTCGTGTCCAGACCTAATCTTTGTATAGAATTGTCTACTTGTCATAGGAGGCAGAAATTTGGTTGTAAAATTTATTGTTTGCCTATGAGAAGTGTGGACACCATTTTGGGTATGAATTGGATGACTGCGAATCATGTTACAAACGTCCGTGTTAATTAGCTATCAGCTTCGCTTCAGAATCAGTTGAATTGTCTAAGACAAATTCTGAAGCGGTTACCTATTTCACCTTAGACGGTCAATCTTCATTCCAAGGTGCGGGAGCACATGTTAGTATGTTATCTGCATCCACGGAAACTAGTTTAGATTTGGCGAACATTCAGGTTGTGAATGACTTTTTGGATGTTTTCACGATGAAGTTTCTTCTGAACCTCCAGAGCGAATATATCTCTGATGACTTTCTGGTGTTCAGTATTTAAACAGGAAATATATCTCTGATGTTTTAGGAATGGTGCACTTGGGTATTTTTACTTGATAAAAATACCGGGGTGTTACACCTATCCTCATACGGATATGCTGGCAGCAAGTAATGGGTCAGGTTTTATGGTTATGGGCCATGCTGGATTGTTGGATAATAAAATTGGAAATATGGGCCATAATCTTTCTCAATCCAGCCCATCTCTTGAGTTCATAGACCTCCCTTCAAGGCCAAAGAATGTCTCACATAGTAAATCAATTTTTCCTATCCAACGTGGGCCTAAAAAAAATCGCGTTACTCTTCATAGGAGAGAAAAGAAAACCGAAGGCAGGAAAACTAAGGAAAGCAGAACGTGTTTTGGCAGAAGTTTCCGAAGCTACTATTGCAGAGGCTCAAACAGGTTCTTTTTCACCAGAACCCAGGGCCAACTCTTCCTCTATTTTTTCTGCGGGTACGGCACTGTGTGGTGGGTCGATTTCATCTTCAGATATTGCTCGGTGTAACAACAAGTTTTGGGCCTTACAAAGTAAAGCGGTTGCCAGAAGGGTTTGGGAAGCGGCAAAAGGATTGGGAGTGGAAGGAAAATTAGCTGATGAAAGATATATTGATCTTATTGAGGAGGGTGAAAGAAGATATGAGGCAGCTTGTAGCAAGAGGGTGGACAATAATGGTCCTCCATGAATTTGTTATCTTTGAACATCCGTGCGTGGGGCGACAGCGGCAAGCGTCGTCGATTAGCGTCTCTTATCCGTTCAGGTAACTTCAATTTTATTTGTCTTCAAGAAACAAAGAGGGAGGTGCTTTTGGATAGGGAGATTAGCTTATTGTGGGGAAATCAGCCTTTTTAATGGTTAGCGCACCGTTCTAGAGGTTTGTCGGGAAGTATTCTATGTTCTTGGATTGATGGTTCTTACTCTGTTGTTTCCAATTTTTCTGGTGCTGGTTTTGTTGGTATTACTGTAGTGGATCGAAATGTGTTGGTTCATATAGTTAATATATATGCACCGTGCTCTATTAATGGCAAAAGAAGGCTGTGGGATGATTTGTTGGGCATTAGGCAGAATGTGAATGCAGGTGTGTGGTGCATTATCGGGGACTTTAATGCGGTGACTTGCGTCTCTGAAAGGAAGGGTAGGAGTGGTGACAGCTCAGCTGTTGAGATAGCTGATTTTAATAATTTTATAACAGATATGGAGCTCATTGATGTACCGATTTCTGGAAAGAATCACACTTGGTTTAGCTCAGATGGTGTTTCTGTGAGTAGGCTTGATAGGTTTCTTATTTCGGAAGGTTTGATTGATTTATGGGGTATCTCTGGCCAGTAGATTGGTAGTCGTGATATTTCGGATCACTGTCCTATTTGGCTTCTTCGTTCTATCAAGGATTGGGGCCTTAAGCCGTTTCGAGTATTTAATGCTTGGTTTGACCATGATGATTTCTTACCATTTGTTAAGGAGTGCTGGGGGAGTTAGGATTTCGGGCAGAAAGGCTTTTGTAGTCAAAGAGAAATTAAAGATGCTCAAGGAGAAGTTGAGAAGTTGGAACAGAGAAGGGTTAGTAAGGGATATGAATGCATTGGATCTCGTTCTTAGTGAAGGGCGGAATAATGATGTGGTTTTACATAGAAAGGAAATCTCAGCTTTTTTTTGGAAACAACTTCACTACAAAGAGACAATGTTACATCAAAAATCCAGAGCTAGGTGAATTAAGGAAGGGGACATGAACTCTAAATACTTCCATTCTTTAATGAAGTATAAAAGAAGGAGATGTAATATAGTGATTGTTAGAGATAATCGAGAGATGGTGGAGGAGGTGGAAGAGGTTAAATCTACTGTCAAGAAGCACTTTATGGATTGTTTTGCAGAGCGGAATCTCTCTCGGCCTACTCTTGATGGCCTTTCTTTCAAACAATTGACTGGAATGGATGCTAATTTTTTGATTGAACCTTTTACGGAAGATGAGATTAAGACGGAGATTTGGAGGAGTGATGGTGATAAAAGTCCGGGACCAGACGAATTTAATCTTAAATTCATCAAGTTGTGTTGGGACTTGTTGAAACAAGATGTGGTTCATTTCCTTAATGAATTTCATGAGAATGCTTTTCTTCCTAAAGCTATTGTGGCATCATTCATTGCCCTTATTCCTAAAAAGGATAACCCCCAAGGCATGGGTGACTTCCGTCCTATATGCTTGATTGGTAGTCTCTACAAGATTTTGTCAAAGGTGTTAGCTAGTAGGGTGAAGAGGGTGCTTCCTTCTATCATCTCTAAATGTCAGTCAGCTTTTCTGGGTGGTAGGCAAATCTTGGATGGAGTAGTGGTGGTAAATGAGATTGTTGATTATGCTAAGAGATCGAAGGAAGAATGTCTATTGTTTAAGGTTGACTTCGAAAAGGCATATGATTCTATTTCATGGGATTTTTTTGTTATATATGTTGAATAGGATGGGATTTCCTCGGAGATGGATTAATTGGATGAAGGCGTGTATTTGCTCTAGTACTACATCAGTGATAGTGAATGGCAGCCCAACTGGTGAGTTCAAAATTCAAAGAGGTTTGAGACAAGGGGATCCTTTATCCCCTTTTTTATTTCTTATTGTTTCCGAAGGATTGACAGCATTGGTGAATAGAGCGGTGGAGATGGGTTCATTCCAGAGCTTTTCTATCAATGATACTTTGAGCTTTCCTATTATGAAGTTTGCCGATGACACGATGTTGATGGGGAGAGCATCTTGGGATAATCGTTGGTCTATCAAATCTATCTTGAGAGGGTTCGAATTGGTGTCGGGGCTGAAAGTCAACTTCCATAAGAGCAAGCTCATTGGTGTAAATATTTCGGAGGATTTTTTAGATATCGCTTCTACTTTCCTTCATTGTAGAACAGAATCTATTCCGTTTAAAGTTTTGGGGATCCCGGTGGGGGCTAATCCGAGGAGGGCTTCAACTTGGAAACCGATCATTGACATGCTTCGAAAGAGATTATCGTCATGGAAAGGGCGCACACTATCTATTGGAGGGCGGATCACTCTCATCAATTCGGTATTGAATAGCATTCCTCTTTATTTCTTTTCTTTTTACAAAGCTCCGAAAAGGATTATCAATGTTATGATTAAAATTCAAAGGGATTTTTTGTGGGGTATCAATGATGGAGAAAGAGGCATGTATTGGATAGCATGGGAGAAGATTTGTAAACTAAAGAAGGAGGGCGGGCTCGGCATCAAAAACTTAAGAGTTATTCAATGTGGCTTTGTTATCTAAATGGAAGTGGAGGAGTTTGATGGATGAGGATGCTTCATGGAAGGGTCTTTTAAAGCATAGGTATGGCGATTTTGCATCTATTTTTTTACATGGCTCTCAAATTGCTCTTAATAGGGGTCTTAAGGGGTCCATATGGTGGAGGGATTTGATTTCTTTAGATTCACATGAACCGGATGGTGGCTTTAGTTCTTGCATTAGAAGAAAACTGGGAAATGGCGGACTTGTAAATTTTTGGAAGGACCATTGGCTAGGACACGCTCCGCTTGTCACAATGTATCCGAATTTGTTTGCTGGTTGTAATCATCAGTCTGTTACCGTGGCGGATGTTGGTGAGTGGATAGGAGAGCATTGGCGCTGGAAAATGCCCTGGGGGCTTACGGATCGTAGGCAGAATCGGTCGAGGCTGCAGAGTTGCTTACAGTCCTGCAGGATTTTTCGCCAGTAAAGGAGTTGATGGATGGGTGGCTGTGGATATTGGATTCCTCAAAATTGTTCACGGTTAAGTCTTGCTACAATTGGTTGATCAATTTCAATAATAATGAGGGGCTGGTTGATGAGTTAAATATATTGTATGAGTCCCTTTGGAGGTGCGCGGTAATGTCATAACATGTGTGGCTGATGCGATTTGTCCCTTTTATAGGTTGCATTGTGAAGAATCTCATCATTTATTCATAGATTGTTGTTTTGCTAAAGATGTGTGGGTCAAAATTTACTCTTGGTTGGGCATTGTTATAAAGGGAGAAAATCAAATAAAACAAAGCATTTGATTTGGTTGACAACGTGTTGGTGTCTATGGTTGTCTCGGAATGGTCTTATTTTCAATAAGGAGGAGACAAGCATTGATTCCACTATTTTGCGCATCAAAAGTCTTTCTTGGAGCTGGCTTGTTTATAGAGTCGATTGTAATTCTAATTTCACTATTTCTACATGGTGGAATAATCCTCTTTATTGTCTAAACAATTTGTAATTTTGTTGTTTCGGCTTGAGCACCCCTAATGCTCCGTTTAATGAAGTGTTGCTTATCTATAAAAAAAAACAGTTGGCTCTTAGCCAACTCTATTGCCATGCCCACTTGTGCACCCACATTTTGAAATCAACTGCCTAATAAAATCTGTCTTTATATTCGTGCAAAATTAGTTTAAACCGGTGCATGTCCCTATTTTTTATAGCATTTTTCGTTATAAAATAGCTAATACTTTATGATATACATTAATGTTATTAATTTAAATGTCCCTCTTTTTCTATAATATTTTTTCTTATCTGCGAAAAACTAATATTTCCTAATGTACATTACTGTAAGAAATACAATTTTTAATCAGTAAGGAATTAAAATATTAATTAAAATGCTTAACTACATTTTTGGTTCTCATACTTTATAGGCATTCACAATTTTAGTCCCTCTTTTTCTAATAAGAAAATTTTGTCTATTCAAACCAAATGGATACAGAAACAATGACCATTAATTTATTTTGAAAGTAACAAATATCATAAGAGAATAATTTCAGTTTATGAAATACACTATGTTTATGTTTATGAAAAAACAGTGTTTATAAACAACCATACACTATGTTTATCTAACATGTTTTTCAAGTATGCAGTAAATATTCTATGTGTAGCGACCGAAAAATCCGGAGGAGGGATTCTTTGAAGTTCTTGAAATGAAGCCGCCACCAAAGTTTAGTTTAACGGCAAACATTGCAAAATCGCTATTGAGTGGATAAGGGGGTTTTGCGGACCAGGTTTAGGCTCAGGAGTCGTTTACAGGGAATGTATTAGCACCCTACGACATCCTTCCCAATGAAGGTTATATTTTAACTAAATGTGTAAACATTTATTAATTCAAAAATAATGATTTTACCCTTATAATAATAATAATAAAAAAGACTCGATAAACGGTTAGTTATTTTTTGTACTTTTTGAGAAATAGGAGAGAAGCAGATTAAAAGAAAAAAAAAGGTTTTTTTATTAATGCAATTAAAAGAGGTCGGCCGCCCTCTGCTCCTATGTATCTCCGGGTAGAGAATCAAATCACACGTAGTTCTTGGGGTCAGAAATATTTGTGTGCTGGTGTTTTTTTTATTTATGAGAAAATGGTTTTTGATTGAATAAAATAGGCAAAACATAGTAAGTTGTAAAACAGAAATGAGAGAGGTGTAATTAGTTGCAGGGTGTAGTACTAAAAAAAGTGCGCTTAACAGAGCCCCGTTTAGTTGTATTTTATTTTTGGGCTTCCAAACGAATTGACCCACGAAATTGTGCTAAAACAGGAGGGCTGTATCATTAAAACTGGGGGTGAAAAGAGTAATTAATCAGATATATTAAGAAAAGAAAATTAAATAAAATAAAATGAATAAATAAGGTAACTCAATTTGGAGAAACCCTAATTTTCCTCTTACCACTCTCAGCGCCGTTCACACCCCTCCTGAGAGAGTGAGAGAGCAATTTCGAAGAGAGGGAAAGAAGAATGATAGAGAGAGAGAGAAAATGGAAGAGAGACACGAACAGGGAGAGGGTGCGAGGGACAACCATGCCGGAGAGAAGACCGTGGTGGCGGTGCCGGCGATGGCGACGGAGAGGGAGAGAGGGATTCCATCCAGGAGAGAGAGGGAGGGAGAGTGAGGTGAAGTGCGACGGAGGGAGGAAGGAAAAGGGGAAAATAAAAGTGGTGTAGTGTGGGGGGTTCCTTGGTGATGGTTATGTGGGGTTTCTGGTGGAGGCGATGTGTGGTTTTCGGTGGTGGTTCACGGTGGTCTATGGGGTTTTCGGTGGTGGTTACGGTGTGAGTACCTTGATGGTGAGGGAGAGGGACGCGACGGCGGCGGTCATGGTGGCGCGAGCGGTGGTGACGGTGGTGCTCGCTGTGGGCGTACGATGTTTGTTCGCGGTGGCGGTGATGCGGTGGTAGGGCAGTGGTGTTTAGCTTTTGTTTATTGATGGTGGTGAGGAGATGAGCGGCTCTGGTGAGTTCTTTTATGTTATTTTGCTTCTATTTTGACAGGGTACTGTGTAGGTGGTGTTGTCGTTGTTGGTTTGGAGTGGAGGTAAGAATGGATTTGTGGATGTGGAGGAGAAAATGGCTTATTTTGGAACTAAAACCTCTCCCCTTTCTACATCGATGGCTCCTCTCTCTTGCTCTTGATTTTTTTACAGTTTTGTATATCTCCCCTCCTTATTGTTTTTGCCTCCCCCTTGTGACTGTGCGTCTGTTTTGTATTTATAGGCAGCTTGGTGAGGTGCTGAGGAATCAAAAGGACAACAATTGGAGAAATGACCAAGGACAGCAGTTGGCTGGCCAAGGACAGTCGCTGGGTGGAGGGACAGCCATTTGAATAAGGAAAAGGACAACAGCTGGCATGGAGAAAGGACAACATCAAGGGGGAAAAATCAAAAGGACATCAGCTGGCCTCAAAGGACAGTATTGGCTAGCTACTGCTGCGCCTCTTTCTCTCTTTTGAATTGAATTTAACTTTTTTTTGTACTATTATCCTCTTTTATTTTTGTCTATATGTGTAAAAGGATTTGGTTATGTAATAATAAAAACTTTGGCTATTCAGCTGATTTTGTATTACGTTTTATTTATTTTTATATTTGATGATAATAAAGCAAAATCAACAAAAAAAAGACGAGTATCAAAATAAACGTCACACGTTGAGCGTTAAAGACACGCGCACGATTAAAGCGACGAGAATAAAAAAATACTTTTTTTGGATTTTTTTCAATTAGCCGGACAAAACTAGGGTATGACAGTATGCTTATGAAAAACAGTGTTAAGTGATAAAATGAGGATATAATCTTTACAATCATGTTGACAACACTATCATATGTTCTCACAAGACAACATCTATATATCATTTGTTCCAAGAAGCATTTGTTCACAAGCTTCTCTATCAGAGTGCATCTGCTCAGCGCAAGATGTATGTTCAACAAGCATTTGTTTAGTTCAAGCTATTATCATCAAGATTCTGATCTCGCTCTGCTCTCATATGTATTTAGTATCTAGAGGTTAAGGCTCATTTAATTTAATGAGATATATAATAGTATTTAAAGATGCTAATTGAGTTCGAGGAATCAAGAAACAAAAGGAAGTTGATTGGCCGAGTTTTCAAACTGTTCAATAGTACACATCAACGACTGTAGTAGAGTACGAATAAAACAATATTCCAGTGTACGACCTGACGACCTGATTGCCTTTATTATGCTTGTCTCCCATGATAAACCGTAATTTCAACGGATATATTTCTATCTTAGAGAATGCATCGACAACTATAATTTCTATCACTCGATAAAAGGCGTACAACAACTCCTAAAAGAAAGAGGCGTGTGTGCAAAGAATTCATGTTATCAAGAAACACTCAAAAAGATCTGAAGAAATTCATACACACAAGCTTCCAATATATGAAAAGATCTGAAGAAATTCATACACAAGCTTCCAATAGAAAAATATTGCATATCTTTCTAAAGGAATTATATTAAATCTCTATGTTGAGAGTGTTTTTGATTTACTCATTCAAATCCCTCGTTTCTAGTGTTTTTTTATCTTCATTGTCCCCTTAGGTTTCTCAATTTTTGAAATGTCATTTCAGAATTGACTAAGTCACAATGTGATGTGGTAGGGTTTTTCCTTACCAGACGTTGCAAAGGAGTAATTTTTAACACAGATGGCTTCCACATCAGATATTCTTAATTCATAAATACTATAAAATATTGAATCAAAAATATATATTATAAAATATATTAATAACAAACATGAGATCTGTGGAACCCTAACATAGATGACTTCCATGTCATGAAGGACTCGCCTTACTAACTGATAACTCTATATTATATAGAGTTATTTATGCATCTAAATCTAAACAATTGTGAAATTCTCAGCAATAATGTTTATTAAATATAGGAATATAGAGGAATAACAACATTCAAGATCAAAAGAAGGTTTTTACAAGCAACTTAGCATTTTGCATATATTTTGGTATTTTGATGTGTTTGTTCAAATGCTACAGCATTAGATGCCCCAGCATTGGTGACACTACAATGCCCCAGCATGCAGAACAAACCATAATGCCCAAAGCACTCTTGGAACATCAAAATGCCCCAGCACCCAAATGATGACGTCATGATGCGTTCTCAAGAGGCAGATGCAAGTGGCCCATGTGCAAAAAGATTTCGTCGCCTCCTTTGAAGACTTCATAGCTCACAAAGTTGAATTTCTTAGGGACACTTGTCAATTCATTAGAGGACCTCTTCTCTTTAAATGAAGCAAAGATCAAATTTACATTCTGAAGCACATGGAATTAAAGATCAAACCTCTTCTCCAAGCAAAACCCCTCATGAAGGAAACCTCGTTCTTGGAGCCTATATAAAGAACTTCACCTTCTCAATCAAATCATATCATCTAGAAAAACTCACTTAAATAGATTGTTAAATTTATTTTACACTCTCTTGTACAAAGGCAATAAGGAAATTGACAATCTTTCTTTACTTCCACACAATTGCTAGTGCTGATTGTATGCTGTGAGGAGAATGCTAGAGCATTGCTAGGAAGATTCACGCAAAGGAACTTCAACCGTGTAATCCTTACTTTGTTGTATTCCTTTTTGTTTTATCTAATATATGAACATGTTTACTTCTGTTTATATATGCCTTATAATGCCTAGTATGAACTAAACTTCTTTAGTTGGATTGCCTTAAACTTTGTAATGAACTTCTAAATGGTTATTATGTTATATTGATGCGTACAATTTAGTTCTTGTGTTATAATTCTTTCAAACTTCTTTTAAGGTTGATCACTTAGAATAAATAGGGTCATAAATACAAACATCGTTTATGATGTGAACTCAAGAACTAATATGGATAAGAGTTTTAATATTGTGGGTCATAAAGGAAACTTTGTTAAATTCATGCTAAAACCTAGGGTCATAAAGGAAACTTTGTTAAATTCATGCTAAATTCATGCTAAAACCTAGACATAGGATAAGAGTTTTAATATGGATAAGAGTTTTAATAGGGTCATAAAGGAAACTTTGTTAAATTCATGCTAAAACCTAGACATAGGATAGCATAGTCCATAGGGTGATATTGTGGGTACTTCATATACAGGGGTGAACTTATTTAGAGCTTAGACATAAGACTTGTAATGAAACCCTGACGTTAGTTGTTGAAAAGCACGCATCAGTTGCTACAACATCCATTGTAAGAGCACCAAGTGCTCCAGCACCTAGTGCTCCCGCACCTAATGCTCCAGCATCAAGTGCTTCAGCATCATATATAACATAATACTATCAAAAGTGATTTACTTAGTAAAAGGTGTAACAGCCCAGGTCCACCGCAGCGGCCACCCCGGTCCCACTATTACCTCACGATCTTTTCTACCCCTCTTGTAGAATTTTTGCCTTCCGTGGGAATCGAACCTTGCACCTGAGGCATAAGTGCAAGTTAAACCCCCTTCCCACTACCAATTGAGCGCGCTCAATTGGTAGTGGGAAGGGGGTTTAACTTGCACTTATGCCTCAGGTGCAAGGTTCGATTCCCACGGAAGGCAAAAATTCTACAAGAGGGGTAGAAAAGATCGTGAGGTAATAGTGGGACCGGGGTGGCCGCTGCGGTGGACCTGGGCTGTTACAAAAGGCACTCCAACTATCTTTCTCACTTACTTCTAAAACTCATTTTATTTAACTTGTTTACTTCTCTATCATCTAATATTATTATTTGTTACTTGGTTACTCATCACTAATACAAATATCAACTAAGCTTTAGAAATTAATTCAATCCTTGTGGGTACGATCTCTACTTTCATTATATTACTTGTTAAAGACTGTGTATCCTTGGTTACTCGTCACTAAAGAAGCACTCAACAAACAACCAACTCTCCCAGCCCAATGCCCATCTCACAAAGATCCAACTCCACAATCTTCTCCTCAATCAGCTATCACCACATCAACCAAAACACCACCCAACAGACCTGTGCTGACACCCCCACAACCAAAATACACCAAAGTTAAAGTGAACCATGTTGTAGCATCTGTTGCTACAACATGTGCTGAACAAGTGAATGTTGCACAACGGCTGCAGCAGCCAAGAAGATTCAAAGACAAGAGCTAAATAAAGGGGGACAAGTTCTTTTGTCCAACTCAAAGCTTCAAGTACTCCCTGAAAAGCTCAAATCTAAGCAGTCAGGACCTTTTAAATTGGTGAGAGTGTATCCAAATGGGGCAGTGGAATTGTTTGATGAAGCCACCAGTTCCACATTCAAAGTCAATGGAAAAAGGGTGAAGCAGTATTATGGAGCACATGTGGTGAGGGACAAGGTCACCACAGAGTTACCAGAACTCTAACATGAAGCTTAGTCTAGCTAAAGACTATAAGTTAAGCGCTACTGGGAGGCAACCCAGATTTTTTAGGACTAATTGTGTTTTGTGTGTTTTTGTTTTTACTTTTGCAGGTGTGAATAAGTGGTCTTGTGCAGATGCTGTCAATTATGCAAAATTCTGATGCTGTAGCACCATGTACAGCAGCATTCGTGGCTAAAGATATCTGCCACAAGACTTAGTCTGGCTGAGGACTCCTAAACCAAGCGCTACTGGGAGGCAGCCCAGATTTTAAGATTGTTTTTATTTTTGTTGTTGTTGCAAGACTGGTGAGTTGAATGAGTGAAGTGAGCTTTCACTGTGAAGTAGTAGCATCTGATGCTACAACATTACATGCAGCAACCATTGTTGGTGCATCGAATGCAGGAGCATCCAAGACAGAGGAGCTCAAGAAGAAAAGACAGAAGGTGAAACATGCAGCTGTGAGGTCCAACAATAGGATCAAGAGTGGGGGCAACAAACAGCAAACCATTTTGAATGTTGAATATTAAGTACTTATATTTTGTGGAACTTATGTTATATTTTGTTATGTTTTAACTATATGTTTTGAAATAATTTTCCTTCCCTATGATCTGCATATGGTAAAAGCAGTGAGGACACTGCTCACTTTTAAGTTGGGGGGAGGAGTTTATAAACTTATATATATGTGTGTTTATGTGTTTATATTACATGTGTTTTGTTTTACAAATGTGATAGATTAGATAATGTTGTTAGATTAAATATGCTAATTAATTTAGTTTTGGTTTGATGTTTTTGAAGCACGATTAGCTGAAAATCTTTACAAAACCATGTACCTTTTTGAAACTGATTTTTGATTATGATAGAAAGAAAAAGACACAGCAGCCTTGTTTTTAACAAATGATCAATTTTATTATTGCTTTTACACTTCAACTGAGCTTAGAAAGGAACTTAGCTAACTAGAATTTTTTTTTAGTGAGCCAAGATCAATGCTAAATTTTTACTAAAAATCTAGAATAGCATAAAGAGTTAAGTTTGGGGGTGCATCGGTGATATTAAGGCTAAATATGATGATTGAAGAGAAGCCAATGCAATAGGTTCACAAAAACACTACAAATACAAATTTCTTGTAAAGCTATATTCGCCTGAATCAAAAGCTGTACCAGTTCCAAAAATGCATGAGAAAAAGAAAAAAAAACAAAAAGAAAAGAAAAGAAAAAGACAGAAAAAAGTATGCAAAAAGGGGGTCAGCGAGGGTGGCAATATAAGCTAAATTCCTATATGTAGTCTCAAAGCTTGAGCATCCAATGCTACATCAACCAATGCTCCAGCATTACAAGGAGTATGATGCTCTAGCATCTAGGAACCACCAAAATAGAAATTAATGCATTGGCTCAAAAGTCAGAAATACTTAATCCAAGCCCATTGTTGTTCTTTGAAGCCCCCCAATACTTGAGGAAATTGTTAGTCTATTCCACCTTTTGAAAAATCTTTAGCTTGATCAAAAGTAAACTATTTCTTTCTAATGCTAAGAAAACTTTTTGAACTTAAGTTAGGAACTGATCTAAACTCAGCTAGCACACTCACACAAATGAGCAGTAATAACGTTGAAAGTTGTAGAAGCAAAGGTATGGATGAAAATTCTGAGAATTAAAGTTCTTAAAGGTGCATTTCTTGAAAAATCTATTTTAAAAGAATTTAGCTGATCTGTTCTTCTAAATTATGCAAACCACGTGTTTTAAATTTTTGTCTTGTTCAAGTGTCATTACTTGAGGACAAGCAATGGTTTAAGTTTGAGGGTGTGATAACTCTATTTTATATAGTTATTTACGCATCTAAATCTAAATAATTGTGAAATTCTCAGTAATAATGTTTATTAAATATAGGAATATAGACGAATAACAGCATACAAGATCAAAAGAAGGTTTTTACAAGTAACTTAGCATTTTGCATATATTTTGGTATTTTGATGTGTTTGTTCAAATTCTACTGCATTAGATGCCCCAGCATTGGTGACAATGCAATGCCCCAGCATTGGTGACAATGCAATGCCCCAGCATTGGGTGCCCCAGCATGCAGAACAAACCATAATGCCCAAAGCACTCTTGGAACATCAAAATGCCCCAGCACCCAAATGATGACGTCATGATGCGTTCTCAAGAGGCAGATGCAAGTGGCCCATGTGCAAAAAGATTTCGGCGCCTCCTTTGAAGACTTCATAGCTCACAAAGTTGAATTTCTTAGGGACACTTGTCCATTCATTAGAGGACCTCTTCTCTTTAAATGAAGCAAATATCAAATTTACTTTCTGAAGCACATGGAATTAAAGATCAAACCTCTTCACCAAGCAAAACCACTCATGAAGGAAACCTCATTTTTGGAGCCTATATAAAGAACTTCACCTTCTCATTCAAATCATATCATCTAGAAAAATTCACTTAAATAGATTGTTAGATTTATTTTACACTCTCTTGTTTGAAGGCAAGAAGGAAATTGACAACTTCTTTCTTTGCTGATTGTATGTTGTGAGGAGAATGCTAGAGCATTGCTAGGAAGATTCACGCAAAGGAACTTCAACCCTGTAATCTTTACTTTATTGTATTCCTTTTTGTTTTATCTAATATATGAACATGTTTACTTCTGTTTATATATGCCTTATAATGTCTAGTATGAACTAAACTTCTTTAGTTGGATTGCCTTAAACTTTGTAATGAACTTCTAAATGGTTATTATGTTATATTGATGCGTACAATTTAGTTCTTGTGTTATAATTCTTTCAAACTTATCTTAAGGTTGATCAGTTAGAATAAATAGGGTCATAAATACAGACATGGTTTATGATTTGAACTCAAGAACTAATATTGATAAGAGTTTTAATTAAAGGAAACTTTGTTAAAATCATGCTAAAACCTAGACATAGGATAGCATAGTCCATAGGGTGATACTGTGGGTACTTCATATACATGGGTGAACTTATTTAGAGCTTAGACATAAGACTTGTTTTGAAACCATGACGTTAGTTGCTGAAAAGCACGCATCAATTGCTACAACATCCATTGTAAGAGCACCAAGTGCTCCAGCATCTAGTGCTCCCGCACCTAATGCTCCAGCATCAAGTGCTTCAGCATCATATATAACATAATACTATCAAAAGTGATTTACTTAGTAAGGCACTCCAACTATATTTCTCACTTACTTCTAAAATTCATTTTATTTAACTTGTTTACTTCTCTATCATCCAATATTATTGTTTGTTACTTGGTTACTCATCACTAATACAACTATCAACTAAGCTTTAGAAATTAATTCAATCCCTGTGGGTACGATCTCTACTTTCATTATATTACCTTTTAAAGACTGTGTATACTTACACACCTTTTTGCACAACACTAACCTTGAAGTAATGTTGCAACCGGGTCCGGATCCTCTTCATTTGGGGAGGAAATAGACACCTCCATTTTATTCTCTAACAACATGACACATGGCACCACATAGATCCAACAACTATGATTAAAAAATACTGAAAAGTCAACTAAAAATTGAGAAAATCCAAAACCAATTACACAGACAACCGTTTCATCTTCTCCAACCTTCCAACATCGCCGCCCTCACTCTGCCATCTCCCACCTCCGCAACGATGCTTCCCTGCCGCGCCCAGTAGTACTGCCTCCTTCACCACTGTCGCCGTCCTGCACCCCTATGCATCGTAATTGTTTCGCCGGAGAGTACTTAAAATTTGGAAATAGAATGTACTCATTGTGTATGTGTATGTCAAAACCCACACAAAAAACCAAACCCACTAAAATCAATGTTTGGTTCATCTTCTTTGCTGAAGGGGTAGTTACCATAGAAATGCGAGCGACTCCAAGAACAAGAGATGCTGTTATACCCCAATTTTGTCCGATCATTTTTTTTCGCAAGCATTTTAATTTAATCCGCGTGTCATAGGTCCCAGGGAATATCGTTACGAGAATAGTATTTTGAACGCTTTCAATACTATCTTGTTTTAATTTAGGCAAATGCGTGGTGTTTCGTTCAATTGGGCCTACGCTCAATATGTTGGGCCGGTTTGTCTAATTTCGGCCTATGTCTAATAGTTTGGGCCAGTTTTAATAAGTGGGCTTATGTCTAATGTTTTGGGCCCAATTTAGTCCCTCAACTCAAAAGCCATAAAAATAAAATAAAAGATGTTATAGTATTCGAAAATATAATAAAATCGGAATTAAAATTTAATTTACAATAATCCAAAAAATACAAAAAAAAATAGAAAAACGAAAATACAAAAAAAAAACAGCAGCCACAGCAGCTTCTTTGGGCCTGTTCTTGCTGAGCAAGATTCCTCAACAGGTCCAAATACCTGAAATAAGAAATAAAATCAGGTCAGGATCAAGTTTTCAATTTGCTAAACCTAAAATTGGCCTATATAAACAAGCTTGATTCAGACAGAATGGCATACGAAATTCAGACACAAAAATACTCAGAAAAATCAGAAACAAATATTCTCAAAAACTAGGGTTTCGCATCGAAACCCTAATCAACCCACAAGCTTATTTCGAAGCTAAAAAGAAGACAAGTAACAGCAGGCAGTAACAGAAGCAATGAGGATTCAGCAATAACATGCAAACAAGAGAAGCAGAAATAGAAATAGTAGCTAAAAGGGCGAGTATAAGAAGCTGGAGTAAAGGTAGGTCCAAGTTTTGTTTCATTACTCTGTTTTAAAATATGAGTAGTTTAAATTATGAGTTTTCTTAACAAGTCATAGTTCAGTTTTTTTTTACGTAATTAGTCATATAACTGTAACACCCCGGTATTTCTAACATGTAGAAGCACCGAAATGCACAACTAGCGGAATAATCAGAGGACACAGTTCCTGCTTATAATTGGACCAACAAACTTTTTCCGAAATAAACATAAGATCGGGATAATAATACTTCATACAATAGAAGTCATTCGGCATACAACTGATCGGAGTACAACATCCGAGTCCAATACACAAAACAGAAACTGAAATAAGGTTTATACAACTTATACAACACAAGTTCGTACAACCCCAAAAGGTACAATAAAGTAAAGGGAAATAGCTAGGTCTCCAGCACCTCCAAGAGTATACCAACTACTCGTGCACAATAGTCTTTCTTTTTCCCTGCTTCTCTGAAAAACAACAAATATGGATAGGGTGAGATAACATTATCTCAGTGAGTCCTACCGTGCCCCCTCACTGACACTCGGTTCAATTCATTAAACCGTTGTAACCAAACTGACATAACCATGTCTTATATTTATTAATCGAAATGCCACGCACTTCGTGAATTTATTTAACACGTACCGACTGCAATCCAGTGCTAATCCCGGTAATCGTGTTTTCCTTTTAGCATAAACCGACTGCAATCCAGTGCTAATCCCGGTAATCGTGTTTTCCTTTTTGCATAAACCGACTGCAATCCAGTGCTAATCTCGGTAACCCGTGAGTTGACCACGCCAAAACACATTCAGGGCCTAGGTAAGGGGTCATGACTACCCTCCCTAGTATGCTACTTGTCGGGTCGTCACCCAACACAATACATATGACAATATGCATCAAATTCTCGAGAGTTAGATAATTTATATCTTTTCGATCACCAAAGGATCTATCACATATATTTATTTGATAATTTATATCTTTTTGATCTATAACCCGTTTTGATGAATAATATAAAACATCCTGCATTATAATCATAATCAGTTGACATATGTAACATATACATATTCAGTAGTCATCAGCCGATGTTCTCACACGCGCACTATGGTTTTCGTTCTCGATCAAATAGGTTTTTGAAACTCTTTTCCAAAAACATGAGTTGAATGATTTCAAAATAGTGCTTTCAGTAGATTAACAACCTTAAAATTTGTTAGGAAGGGATTAGAAAAGGTTCGGGATTGAACGGAGCGTGGAATGAGAAAAACCGAATTTCGCATCAAAAGGGGTCACAGTGGCGCGCGGCGCGCAACCCACGCGTGACTGCCGCGCGACTTGACAGAAGCGCAGCCCAGAATTACGCGCGGCGCGCAACTCCCGCGTGAACGGCGCGCGAGTGGACAGAATCAATTCTTCCACAATGGCGCACGGCGCGCGACTCGTGCGTGAGTTACGCGCCAGTGGACAGAACCACCAGTCTGATGCCCAACTCGAAATTTTCTCACTTTCGTTCTCCGTTCGCTCTCGATTCGATTCCTAATTTCCGTTCCACCTGAAACCCAGAAAATTGACAATATTCCAGAGTACATTTCGAATGCAAATCGTTGTCAAAAATCATTTCAATTCGCTTATGATTTTCAAAACCGCAAATTGTCAATTTTTCCAAAACTCAGCATTTGTTTCAAACACCTTAAAGACTCGATTTCCAGAAAAATTCAGAATATACCAAGGTTCAAAACATTCAATTTATTCCCCTAATCGTGAGTAGAACTCACCGGTAAGTCGAAATCCCGAGAGTTGAGCCGGAAGACGAAATCACCGAACCGAACACGAAAAATCCCCGAAACTGAGCTTCAATCGATTCCAAGACAGCAACTCTCTTCGGTCCAATCTAGAACCCAGCTGTACCACCACTCAAATCCTCCTTTCAATCAACAATGTAAGTTTGACATCTCCTTCCTATAAGCTTCCACTGAACATGCAAAAGGAGTGGCAGCTCAAAACTCCATAGACATCACCATTGAAGCTTCAAGCTTCGAAAATGGAACAAGAGGTAGGGAAGAATCAGACCTCCAAAACTAGGTTCATTGAATTCAGAATTGGAAATGGAGTGGGATGGAAGAAAAACAACTTACATGCAACAAGGATTTCTAAGCTTTCTCTCTTCTTCTCCTCCACTTGCGCCCCTTCTTCCTTCTTTCTCAACTTCTTTTTTTTTTTTCTGAAATTTCAGGATGGAAAGAATGGGGGTGGTGTGGCTGAGTGGATTTCAGAATAGGGGGGTACTTATATGAAGGGGGCAAAATTACGATTCTGTCCTTCAGCTTAAAAAGCCTAATTAAATTATGACTAAGCACAATTAATTAGAGAATGGGGTTATTTTGAGGATTTCCTCGACTATAAATACTCGGGACACGAATAATTATTCCCACAAATAATTACTCGGTCCTAGATACTATAATACGAGTCTTTAAAAATTAGGGGTGTTACAATAACTGAAGCATGTGAATAAAGGATTAGGGTTAGTATTCTGTTAAAAAATATTAATTAGTATTAGTTAGAAATTAGGGTTCAAAAATATGAAGAGATAATTAATCAGAAAAATAAAAAAGACAAACACAAAAAGAAGGAACAAATTAAAATAGAAAATAGGAAAAAAACGAAACGTACCACCTCCGACCACCGTAGACGGTGGTCGTTTCCCTTAGACGCGCCGTCGTCGTCATGCTCCCCAACTGAGCCGTCGCACCACCGTTGTCAACACCCATCCCCATCACCATCGTGACCATCATCGGTCTCGCGCCGTCGTGCGCTCGCAGTCCTCCGCGTCGTCACCCCTCCGTCAGTCATGCGGTCCCAAACACCGTAGTCCCTCGCAGATAAACCCCCTCTCTTCCCGTTCGTCTTCGCCAGTGGTACCATGCTCTGTCGCCGTTCGTCCTCAGTCGTTGGCATTCCCTACAGCCCACTGTCGCTGTCAGGCAGTTTTGTTTTTCCTCTCCCTCCGTCGTTCTCCTTCTCCCTCTGTTCCATTTTTTTCGTTCTCTCTTTTTGCCAACTCTCTCTCTCTCTCTCTCTCTCTCCGAAAAAATCTTTCTCTCTCCACTCTATGTCTGGCTGCGGCGCAGCTAAGGGAGAAGAGGAGTGAAATTAGGTTTTCTAAAAACCTAGCTACCTTTTATACCCTCTACCCTTTTTAAGTTTAATTTTAATTTTTTAAAAAATAGATTACTTCTATACCCCCATCTTTTAATTCATACAACCCCTCCCCCCCCCCCCCCCCCCCGCCGTTCACAAGACCCAATAAAACTGTGGGCTCTGCTTAACGCAATCCCCTGATTCTAATACAACCCTCTGTTGTTAAATACACCATATTTTACTTTTGCACCCTCCTTTTCGTTTTTTTTTCTAATTATTTATTTCTTTTCAAAAAAACAATTCCTTTTCCAAAAAACCTGTAAAATAAATAAGCAGATATTTCTCCTCAAAAAGTAGGGGATTAAGTCGACTGTACAGTCGGGTTGGCCAGCGTTCCAGGACGAAGGTGGGGCGTCGCTGTTAGAGGGTAGGAGAAGGTGAACTTCTCGTATGCGTAGCCAATTTTGAGTTTTCAGAATTTTTAATTGATTTTTATTTCATTTAATTTCAGCCAATGGTTCTAAGTATTGCCACGTGTCTCATTATTAAAGAATAAAATGGACCCGTTGCAACCAACCATATTTTGTACGCTGCGGCAGTGGCGACTGCAATAAGGTTGGTTAATTGAGCATAGGATGATTAAGGAATTCAAGGAAGTTGCAACCTTAATTTAAGGTGAGTGGTCATTGGTTTTTTATTTCGCTTCTTTCAAGGCTTAATATGATGGACAATTATAGTGTGGATCAAATGTTGAAGTAGGCTAGCAGCCAGTGTATAACATAAAACACATTTTGAAGTTGAAGTATGTACTCGCTAACCATAGTTTTGCAATTTATGGTTAAGAAACAAGGAAATAGTTAATGGTTCCGCAGTAACTAGAAGTATACCCGGGCATATGCACGGGTAATATCATATTATTTGTTTAAATAGACTTAGACAGAATTCAATTACAATAAATCTTTCAAGTTGTTAAGAAATAAAGTTTCATAACTGTCGTGACCATGATCCCGACGTAGACGGCTCAAAAATTGATAATTTTAGGAGTCGCCACCCAATTTATTTAATAGGAAAAATTGATAAAAACCTACATTTAAAGTTATTTGGTCTGCGTAAACTAGATTGGATTCGGGAGTCGGTTATGTATAGGGAATGGCGAAAACTTAATTCCACAGCACCCCTAAAACATCTGTCCGAAGACGGTTACCCTAAATTTGATTGTGCAACATATCAATAAGTTTAGAAAATTTGTTTAACCAAAAAATAAAATTCAATTTACAAAGAAATGAATAAGGGACTAAATTAGAAAATTTAATTTTTGACTTGACGGGGAAGCCCCGCTCCTACGTATCCTCTGGTGCAACGAGGAACTCAAAAGTCACGTAGTTCTTCCTGAAAAAAGTTTGTTGGTTGGTTGATTTTATTTTTTTGAAGGGGTTTAAGATCACCAAGCTGTACAACTCAGGCGTCTTAAACCAGGATTGCGAGGTTGACAAGATGTACATCTCAATCAAGCTCATTTTTTTTAGTTTTTGGAAAATGAGTGTTAAAGAAAAAAATTGATTATTTATTAGAGTAAAATTAATTTAGCTTGACATGGAAGCCCCGCTCCTACGTATCTCCGAAACGGAGAATCAAAGGCTACGTAGTTCTTCTAGAAACTATTTGTGTGTTAAATTGATTTTATTATTATTTTGACAGGGGTTTAAGACCACCGAGCTGTACAACTCAGGCGTCTTCAACCGGGTTGTGGGTTTGACAAGATGTACATCTCAATCAAACCAATTTTTATTGTTTCTATTTTTTTTGTAAAAAAAAAAGAAATCATTTTTTGAGGAGAAATAATAGAATGAAGAAAAGGGGGTGAAATAATAAAATAGGGGTATAATTAATGAAAGGGGGTTACATTAGGAAAAGTGGGGTGGATTTGCGAAAGGGGTCGTATTAAAAAACGGGGTGCAGACAGTACATAAGGCATTACTACTGAAATTACCCTAATTTGCTCATTCTCTCTTCACAACAGTGCCGCATCATGTGAGAAAAGAGGAGAGAGAGACATTTTGACAAAATGGAAAGAGAGAGATTTGAGGAGAAGATTTCAGTGAGAGGAGAGATTTTCGATTTGAGAGAGAACGAGAGAGAGAGAGAGAGGAAACGAAAGAGGAAAGGAGAAAGGAGAGGAGGGAGGATCCGGCCACGGGGGTTGCGGTGAAGTGGTGGCAACCGGCGGTTCGTCGGAGCTAGTACGACGGTGTGGCTGACGGAAACAGGAGGTTTCACGAACGGAGAACGTGTGGACTGTGGCGGCTTGAGGATGGTCACGCAACAGCGAGGTTTTGGGACGAACGTCCGGAGACATACACCGGGGAAAACAACCAGAGACGAGAGAGAGATTTGAGGAGAAGATTTCAGTGAAAGTTTTTTTTATGTGTGAATTGTTTTTTTTCCCCTTTACTGTGTTGTTGTTCGTGGTATTTATACCCTAAAATTAAGGTGTAGGTGTGGGCGCTGAGCAGAGGATTACAACTCTAGGAGACGATAAAGCATAACAATCTCTAGTGGAGGCAGCAGAGGTGGAGCAGTGTTGCTGCCAAGGCTGCAATGTTTTTGCTGAAAATGGGAACCAAACAAAGGGACAAGAAGAAAGAGGTTTGGGCTTGTAGCTCAAAGTAAAATTTCCCTCCCAGCAACAACAGGAGCGCTGGCTCCCTTCCTTTGACTTTTTTTTTCAATTAATTTTTGTACTATTTGCATTTAATTTTTTTTGTCTATATGTGTAACAAATCAAATAAAAAAGACAGTTATTTAAAACTGATTTAATTTTATTATTATTATTCTTTTATGTCACTAATGATAATTAATCTCACCATAATTTTTAAATATAATAGAAGCGGTAAAATAACGCGTACCGACGCAATTACTCGCTTGCGACCCGAAACGAACGCGTGCTCGCATTAAGACTACGAATGCCCACGTGATTTAAATGCTCACATGACGTACCCTAATAATAAGATACACATACGATTTAGGCATAGCACGCGTAAACTATTATTATTATTTTTTTGGAACTCTCTTCTTTTTTTTTTGAAAAAATGAGTAACTGTCGGTTAAAATTGGATGTTCACAATAACTTTAGAATATTTTCTTCATTTGACATTTTTTATCGTTACGAAATACATTTTATCAGCAAAAAGTTATTACAGTAACATGTTACATTTTTCCGTTGTATCTCACATGCATAATATAAAATAATCATTCTGACAATGTGTAATGTTCCACCAAAAAAAAATTAATACTAATCATAGCAACAACATGTAATGTTTACCCGTTGAAAGTAAAAAAATAAAATATAAAAAATATTTCTTTCGATAATATCTAGTTTTCTTGTCGCGGCTCAAAAGAAAAGTGTTCATTTTTAAGAAATAAAGACATTCATGAAAACGATACAAAAGGGCGCTCTGCTAGGGTTTTTCAAAAAAGGGAAGTTTCAACGGTACCAGCGCCGGCAACGGTGACCAGATGAAGCCCAGGGAGGAGGAGGATCTCAAGGAACGAAGCACTAAGAAAGTTAAAGGAGGGGGGCAAGAATTCACTAACGATTCATCGGTTCCTCTTAGCTATGCTGATATCGCTGATGATATAGGAGATGGTTTTCCGGCACAGAGGACGTACAAGGAGACAGTGATTGGCGCAAGTACAGGTGGTGATCACGAAGCAGGAAAGGATGGAGAAGACCATGGTGGAAACGGTGGGACTAGCAGTAGTGGTGAGCGAGAGGAATGGCTGTTGGGAGACATGAACTTGCTGATTGTTGAGAAGAAACATGGAGGTTACGATTGCCTGGAGATTGTCATCCCCCCTAGTGCTGAGGAGAGATTGTGTAGGCCTTGGAAACAAGGTTTAATTGTCAAGCTTTTGGGTCGCCGGACTGGTTTCAAGACGCTGGAGAACCAGCTTAATCAGATGTGGGTGAAGAAAGGGGTTATGAATATCATTGATCTTGGGTGTGAGTTTCTCTTGGTGTATTGGTCGAGTCAAGAAGATCATGAGAAGGCGCTTGCAAATGGGTCATGGTTGATATATGACCACTATCTCACTATAAGAGAGTGGAGACCAAACTCTCGGCCGGAAAATGAAGATATTGATCATGTTGCAGTCTGGGTGAGGCTACCAAAATTACCTATTGAGTATTATGACCCTGATTTCTTGTTCTTTCTGGGCAACAAAATAGGGCGAACAGTTAAGGCGGACAAGACAACGCAGCAGATGGCGTGGGGGAGGTATGCAAGATTATGTGTTGAAGTTGGCCTCAATACACCATTATTGGCGATGTTTGAGGTCAAGGATCGTGTTTATAAGATAGAGTATGAAGGGCTTCATTTGTTGTGCATGGCTTGTGGGAAGTTTGGTCATTATAGAGATCAGTGTACTGTTCAAGGTGTGACAGAGGGAGATCAGAGGGATGCTCTGGTGGAGGGACACGGTGGGAGGACCGGTGATGGTCCAGTGCTTACGAAGGAGAATGGACCGTGGACCATTTTTCAAAAACAACGTTGGTCAAGGAAAGGAGGAAACATGGTCCAGTGCATTCCACTCAGGTTGTTGCAGAGAATATTCCAATGGGGCCAACAAGGAGAAAACACGTGGACCAAGCTATGACAAGTGGGACCAGTCTGTCGGGTACGCAGGATCCAATTTGCAATAATGTTGGGCCGGCCTATTCTCTAGTCTAGCCCATGGACACAACGACCAATGGGCTACAACATCCACCAAGGCCACCTGATTTTCAAGGAATGACTGCTAGTGGCCACCCCTTTTTACTAACGCCCACCCTCCCTATAATGACGTTTTTGAGAATGAAGAGTACATGGATGCCGGAATGCGAGTACTGGTGATGTTGACATGGTCATGGAGACTCCTGGAGTCTAATATTTTCTATGAGCTTAATTAGTTCTTTTTTCTCTTATTTAGTTATTTTTATGAATTTACAAAAAATAATAATTTGGAATTACGGATTTATTCCGGAATTGCAAGTAGTATCTTGATGTTCATCACCCTGAGATTTTTGCTCTTATTGAAATCCGGTGTAATCCAGCTAGACTCAAAAACACTTTTCGTCTACTGGGCTATGAAAGGTTCACCTTTGCTGAAAATAAAGGCTTTTCTGGAGGCATTGCTGTGGGTTGGAAGACTGATGTTGTTGGGTTATTGGAGCTGCAAAATGATTTTCAGTTTATTCACTTTCGTGTTGCCATGCAAAATAATAGAAGTTGGTTCTTCTCCATAGTTTATGCAAGCCCGGTGGATGATCTTAGAACTGAGTTGTGGAATCAATTTAATGCTATGGAAGCTTCCATGCAAGGGGAATCGTTGGTGGCTGGGGATTTTAATGATATTGTGGATAGTAGAGAAAAGAGAGGTGGTGGCCCGATTAATACTCGAAAGTGTCATTTGTTTCAAACTCAAATCCAACAGTGCAACTTCATTGATTTGGGTTCCGTGGGATCTAAGTTCACGTGGAAAGGGGCCATCTATGGGACGTATGATAGAACCTTTATGGAGAATCTCCTTTCCTAACGCCTTTGTGAGAGTCTTGCCCCGTGTGGATTTCTCGGATCACCATCCAATCCTTATTAATATTCTTGGTAGTAATGTGGCTAGAGAGGCCAAACCTTTCCGGTTTGAAAATGCTTGGATAACGCACTCTGATTTTCCTAGATTCATGAATGAGTATTTGCAACTTAATGGGGGGTTGGAGGATAATCTTATGACAATGAAGGATCATCTCTTACAGTGGAATGCGAATGTTTTTGGATCAGTGAGAAGAAAGAAGCGTCAGTTGTTGGCAAGACTTGATGGCATCCAGAAGCAACATTATGTGGGCAATATGAATAGATTCTTGTATAAACTTGAAAAGGATCTTCAAATGGATTTACGTGAGGTTCTCTACCAGGAGGAACTCATGTGGTTTCAGCGGAGTAGAGCTAAGTTGATGCAAGATGGTGATCGCAATACCAGGTACTATCATATTAAGGCGATTAACCGGAAGAGGAAGAATAAAATTATTATCCTCAGGAATGACACTGGTCAATAGATGGAGGATGAGGCTCACATCAAAACCCATGTGAGCAGATTTTTCAAAAATTTTTTTTCTGATGTTGACTGGGAATTATCCGAACATGAAGTATCATTTTAACCCGGTTGAGTCGAGTATTTTTTAGGCTCTTGACAAGTGTGTTTCAAATGTTGAGATTGATAATGCTATGTTTGGTATGCAGCCTTGGAAGGCGCCTGGCCCTGATGGTTTCCAGGCAGGTTTCTATCAAAACAATTGGGATCTTATTAGAAGTGATTGTTACGCCTTTGTCAAAGTTGCTTGGTCTAATCCGGATGTATTGGCTCATATTAATGGTACAAATATTTGTCTTATTCCCAAGGTATCTAAGCCCGAATTCATCACTCAGTTTAGGGCCATATCTTTGTGCAGCGTGAATTATAAGGTTATTACGAAGATTATTGTGAATTGGTTGAAGCCTTTGATGCCCACTATTATTTCTCCCTACCAAACTGGTTTCATTCCCACCCGAAGCATCCATGAGAATATTATTGTGGCCCAGGATCTCCTTCATTCTATGAGGAGAATGAGAGGGCGTACTGGTTTCTTTGCTATTAAGGTTGATCTTGCTAAGGCTTATGATCGTTTACGGTGGTCTTTTATAGCCAATGTGTTAACTGTAACATCCCCAATTTGGCTAATCTCAATATTGGAGATTAGCAAATGTTTTCGTTAAATTAATACCTTTCGAATTATGATTGACAATTTAAGTGATTTTACTTGGTTGATTTTAATCCACTTGATTGAGTGCCTTGTGATCTATTATCTGATTAAGCTATATAATTGATGAATTGTTAAAATAGGTTGCATTGGGTAGAGTAAGGAGTAACTAGAAGGGTGTAAATAGCTTAAGGGCAAAATGGTCATTTCCATAATTTAATTTTCCCTCAGCTCACAAACACACACACAAACCCACGCAATACATTTACTCACATACACAATTTTCAAAATCAGAGTTTAGAGTTAGAGAGAGACGAGAGAACCCGAGAGAGAGAAAAGAAAAGAGAGGAGGAAAATTTCTCCAAAAACCCTCTCAAATTCAGCAAACACCAGCTCAAATCAGTACTTCTTCCCTCTCCAATTTCGAATTTCTCATCATTGTGAGACTAGGAACAACACCGACTTCATCCTCTTCATCTATGTCTTCTTCCTCTTTCACCCATTTGAAGTTCTTGGTTGAATATTGTCAAAAGGAGTTCTAGGAGCTGTAGAGGGTCTTGCATGTTAAGGATTCTAGCATCTGAAGCTCACTCTAGTGCCACATTTTCATTTGGATAGTATTACAAAAGGAGGATAGCTTGGGTTTTCGATTGGAAGCTTGTGGGTGCCTAGGATTGAAGATTTGGGGTGATTGGGAACTTTAGAGGGGGGTCTCATCTTTCGTGAGTCACTTCCATTTGCTTTGATTTCGTCCGTTGAGGTGAGTTCTACTCCGCTTAGGTTTATTCATATGAATGTAGTGCATGTTATTGTTTTGGGTATTGATTGGCACTTTCATTTTGGAATTTCGAGTCAAAAACCGTTATTTGCGAAATTATGTATTGTTATGTTTTGAAACCATTGCTTGATTGATGCTAAGTGTTGTTGTGGTTGTTGTTTGGACAGATAATGATATTGGGGCTTAGTGTTGTTAAGTTAAGAATTGATTGGATTGAAGGGAAGTTGTTTGAAACGATTTTTATGCAGGAAAAAGGGGCCATAGTCGATTATTTAGCCTGATAATCGATTATGAAGCTGTCATAATCGATTATTAGCCTGTGATAATCGATTACGAAGCTACCATAATCGATTATCAACAACAATTTGAAAATTCATTTTAAAGCACCCCTCTGGCCCAATTTTCAAAACCTACCCAAAGTCATTCCAAGTGATTCCAAACTTCTTCCAATCCTTTCCTTAACCCTCCCCATTGATGAATGAACGCTTATGTGAATTGAAATTGTTTGAACTCATTATCATTGTTTGTAATGTGTTTAGAGGTCAGGGTTAAACGGTTTTGTGTTGTGTTAAAATCCTTTTCGAAAATACGTGTGAGAAAACTTTCTAGTACATATATAAGTACACCGTAAATGAATTAAAGAATGGTTGATGTACTTGGGGTCGGTGTCATGAACCAATCTCAAGGCCCAAGGTTAGGTTAGTGTGTTCTATTTATTTATAGAATACGGGTTCCCCACCTTGTACTTCGTAGCTTTTATATTATGTAAGTCTAAGGCGCAGGGGGGTGCATCATAGGTAAAATAAAAAAATATACATGAAGAGTATTAGTAAGGAGTCACGAAGAACTCACTGAGATTATGTAATCTCACCCCTCATTGTTGTTGTTTTTTAGACAAACAGGTACAGGGAAAGATAAGATTTCTCACTCTGAGGATAATGATTGAGGAGACTAGCATCTTATCAAGTGCTAAGTTATAAGTTGTGCCAAATATGTATTTTATGGAACCATAGGCTTAGCCTAATGATGTATTAGGATATATGTAATACGATTTTTGGATTAAGCAGTCAGGTCAATTTTTGAGGATACTCTATCAATTATGTATTGAGACAGTTATTTATTTATTTATTTAGTTTTTCTTAATCCAGCTTATCATATTACATCTCTGAAAGGTCTAAAAGGCAACGTTCCAGATTTTATTGTCGCTAAAATCTAGGATGTTACATTAACAGAGCTTGGTTTTCCGTCTAGGCTTCAAAATATTATTATGAAATGCATTTCTACGGTGAACACAAATGTTTTGTGGAATGGTGGTCGTTCAGAGAGTTTTGAGCCTCAGCGGGGTATCCGCTAGGGAGATCCAATGTCTCTGTATAGATTTGTGTTGTGTATGCACAAGCTTACACATTTGATTGAGGAAACAGTTGAGGGGAAGCAGTGGATTCCGATTCGGGCTGGTAAGAGTGGTCCTAGTATCCCCCATCTTATGTTTGCAGATGATTTAATATTATTTGGCAAGGCAACAGATGATAATATGCAGTGTGTAATGAATGTGCTTGATACCTTCTGTGGTATGTATGGTCAGATGGTAAGCCCGGAGAAGACTAGTATCTTTTTCTCGAAGAATGTGGATGTGTGTACTCGACGTAGATTAAGCGCCATGTCTGGTTTTACACTACAAAAAAAAAGAGTTATTGGCGACAGAAATTAACGAGGGACTAATGTTCCCTCGCAAAAACTGGCATTAGCGACGAAAATTGCGAGGGAATAGGGTCTGTCGTATTTTTTTGAGAATTAGCGACGGAATGTTAGGCAATAGCGACGGCCAGTCCATCGCTAATGGATTAGGCGGGAAACTTAGCGACGAAAATAGGGTCCCTTGCAAACGAATTTTGACCGTTCAAATTTTGGGAAATTGTGCCACATTTAGAGATGGACTGTCCGTCGCTAAATCCGTCGCTAACTTTAATTTTTCTTTCCAAATCAGATTCTCAGAACACATTCCTCAATATTCTTCTTTCTCCACTTCTCTTCTCTCCTTCTACACGAACCCTAACCACTACCCCACCACCACACAACCACCACCACCACCACCATCACAAGTTCACAACCACACAACCACCATCACCTACGACCTCCTCTCCTCTTCCTCTTCTCTCTCTCTCTCTCTCTTTCACCTACGAACCCTAACCCACCACCACCATTACCTACGACCTCTTCTCCTCTTCCTCTATTCTCTCTCTTAAGCTACGAAGTGCACCACCACCACCACCACGAATTTCTGTCCTCTCTCTCCTACGACTGTCATCATCACCACCACCACCACCACCACCACCACCGGAGCTCTCCCTTTTGTAGGTTTTGATTTTTATTTTTATGATATTGTTTTGATTTTGGTTTTTTAATGAATTTGTTTTGATTTATGTTTTTTGCTTGAATTGAAATGATTTAGGATTGAAATTGTTGGTGTTTGAAGTCTAACAACCACACCAGAGTGCGCACCGTCACCAAACCACCGCACCGGAGTGTCACCCTCACCGGACCTCAATCTCATAACGATTAGTTTTTAAAATAAATTTGTTGTTGTTGTGTTAGAATTGAGTGTTGTTGTGAAATGTGCTTTTATTAGTGAGGAATTTGAATTCCCTCGCTAATTAGCAAGGGAATTAGCGAGGGCTATTTCCATCGCTAATTAGCGAGGGATTCAAATTCCCTCGCTAATCCCATTAGCGAGAAGAAATTTAGCGAGGGGACTAGTCCCTCCCTAATTGGCATTAGCGACAGATTTGGGGCATTTAGCGAGGGAAAAATCCGTCGCTAATGAGCAAGTTTTTTGTAGTGTTAAAGCTGCCACCACTTTGGGCAAGTATCTAGGGATTCCGCTTCTTGGTCGAGCTCCTAAGAAGCAGGACTTCGATTTTCTAATTGAGAAGGTAGCACAAAAGCTCTCTGGTTGTAAATCTACTCATCTTTCACTTGCAGGTAGGATTACACTTGCTAAGTCTGTTATCCAGGAAATTCCGATTTATACCATGATGACAACTCCTATTCCTAAATCTTGTTTGAAAGATATTGAGAAGATTCAACGGGGCTTTATTTGGGGTGATAGCGAAGCGGGGAGGAGACTACACCTTATAAGATGGGATACACTAATTTTACCTAAGCACTAGGGTGGTTTAGGGCTGAGAAGTTTAAATGATATGAACAAAGCATGTCTCATGAAGTTGGCTTGGAACTTGAAGCCCGAGGAGAACAAGTTGTGGAGCAAAGTGCTTGTTGGTAAGTATGGTCGAGAGTCTTGGGGGTGAGGTGAACTTCAATGCAAAGTTACAGACTCTTATATTTGGAAGGCGTTAACGGATTGTTGGGATGAGATAAGGGCGAAAGAGGCTTGGGTGATTGGAGATGGAACCACTGTTAATTTTTGGCTTGATAAAAGCTCCTCCCTTAATGCTCTTGTGACCAATGTTCCTACTGACATGCTTCATTGGAAGGTAGCTGATTATGTTGATGAAAATAAGAAGTGGAAGTTGGATATTCTTCAGGAATTGTTACCTGAGAGGTTTATTAATAGACTGCTTTCGTGTCCAGTGCCTGATCCGTGCATGGGTCTCGACGTTACCTTCTGGCCGGGAGAAAGAACCGAGAATTTTTCAGTTGCAAGTGCTTACCATCATCTTCGTAATGATCTGGGGATGGATAATGCGAAGCAGTGAAGGATTGTTTGGAGGCTAGCCGTTCCGGAGCGAGTTAGGACTTTTGCTTGGCAGATATTACATGGCAAGTTGGCTACCAAACTCTATTGTGGTAAATGGAGTGGTACTTTTGTTGATTGTGGTCATTGTGCAGGGGTCCCGGAGTCTGTCCAGCATGTTCTTCGGGATTGCCCGCGATCCACTTGTGTTTGGAAGCAGATAGTTCCTTTTGAAATGCAGGCTAATTTCTTTGGTTATGCTTTTGAGGATTGGGTTGTGTACAATATTTTCTCTGATGCAGGTTCGGGGTGAAGTGAATTATGGGCCACAACTTGTTTCTTTCTTTGGGGGTGGAGGAATAAAGAGGAGCACGACAACAACTTCACTAGGTTGTACTATCCTGTGGCTACTATTAAGCGTTACGTTCAACAGTATGCTTCTAGCAAGGAGTTTTTCAACCCCACCTCAAAGGGGTCCAAATCTTTGATTAATATTTGTTGGAGGCCGGCAGGTGCAGGGTGGGTGACGCTCAATACAGACGGAGCTTTGAAGGAAGGTGGTACTCGTAGCGGGTGTGACGGGGTTTTGCGTGATGAGCATGGCAGATGGTTAGGTGGGTTTTCTCGCTATCTTGGAGAGGCTAATCCCTACTTGACGGAGCTTTGGGCTGTATGGTACGGGTCGAAGTTGGCTAGGAGTTGGGGATTTTCAAATATCGAGCTACAGTTAGATTCTAAGGCTGTAGTGCCTCTATCACAAATCTTATGGCGGGTACTTTGGATGAGAGAGGTTTGCTTCGACGTATCAAGCAGCTGTTGGAGCTTGAGTGGCAGGTGAAGGTATCTCATGTTTATCGAGAGGCAAACTCAGTGGCGGATTGCCTTGCTTCTATATATGGGCTGTGAACCGCGCGATGAGTTATGTGTTTATCATCAACCTCCTGATTGTATTTTGCAACTTGTGCATGCTGATTGTAATGGAGTCTCTACTCCAAGGGTAATTGCTGTGTAATCTTTCTCTTTTTGGGCTGTATCCCCAGTTATTATCAAAAAAGAAAAATACATTCATGAAAACAAATATAAAAAATGAGTATATCTACAATGTGCTACATTTACCTAAAAGAAATCAAAAATAATGAAATTGTATCAACAACATGTAATGTTTACCTATCAAAACTCAAATGAAAGATAAACACAGCTAGAAAAACAGGAATTAGAGATGGCAAAAATCCGTCACTAAACAAGTAAAATCCGTCACTAATAAGGTTAGCGACGGAATTTGTGAGGGACCAAAATTCGTAACAAATTTTGGCGTCACTAAAATATTTGCGAGGGATATGTGAATCCGTCTCTATTAGAGAGGGATATTTCCCTTACAAAAACTCATAATCCGTCACTAAAAACAGAACCAAATCTGAAATAAAAAAGTCTAATTTCCGTCGCTAATAGCGAGGAACATATATCCGTCACTAATAGCGAGGAACATATATCCGTCTCTAATAGCGAGAAACATATATCCGTCACTAATAGCAAGGAACATACATCTGTCACTAATAGCGATGAACATATATCTGTCACTAATAGCGATGAACATATATCTGTCACTAATAGCGATGAACATATATCCGTCACTAATAGCTATGAACATATATCCGTCGCTAACAGCGATGAGACATTCCCCAACGAAATTCCCTACTAGCACAGATGTTTTTCAATACAAATATTTCCACCTGAATATATTTCAATAAAATTCCCTTTCAAAATTACATGAAGATATTTCATATTACTAAGCTTATAAGCATAATCCATAGAAACCAAAAGTACTCTTAATTCATAACCAAAAGTACTGTTAATCCATAAAAAATTACATGAACATAGTAACTTACAATCCAAAAGAAACATCATTGTTTCATAAACCTAGTAACTTACAATCCAAAAGAAACATCATTGTTTCAAAAACACTAAACATACATCAACAATCTAATTCTTCATCATAATAGTCATTATCATTTTGTTGATCATCCTCGTTTGCAAGTGGAGGTGAAGGCGGGTGTGGATGATTCTGAGAATAAGTCACCATAAATTTCAGCATCTTCTCCTGTGTTGCAAGAAGCCCACCCAGTTGCTCCTTAAGACTTTGGTTTTCAGCAGTCAAGTTAGAAAATGCAGTCTTCATTTGCTTATATTCAGACACGGGGATTCCCATAGATTGTTTGGAAGAAGGAATGTGGTTTCCACCTTCAGGACCTAAACCAAATATTCTTTTCTTCTTGTCTACACCTCCAACAACCTCTAAGAAGATGTTGTTGTCAGATTGCTCGCTACACGCACCATCTCCTAGTGCCTCTTGTGAGTCTCTTTCAAGAATACGACTTTCATACTCATTCTGGAAAAAAAAAATAATAATCAAACACATTTTAAATTGATTCACTAACTAAATAACAGTGTCCCTTCAACTATATACTGAACGCATTTTAAATTGCTAGCTACACTCAACAACACTGCTTAGATGATTTATTTTTGCTATATTAACTAGTCCATGTGCAACCAATATGATAGATTCTTATAAATAAAAAAAAGAGATAAAGAACAAATCCTCTTTTTCTCTTACAGGATACAAACCATGCCTGGTAACATCTAACATACACACTAAACACAGAACAGCGGATTTAAAGATAAAAAAAACTTACATCATAATTTTTTTTAGCCTTAGCTTTTTGCAAGATAGAAAAACTATAAAAAGTGCCACTCTCCCTAACAAATTAATTTATTGTACACTATGTAAAAATCAAATAAACTTCTATACATGATTGGGTATCAACAGAATGGAAAAAAAGGTTGTCGTGACCTGTTTTATGGACAAAACGTCAAAAAGGGCACAGATAAATAACACAGTCCAACAAGTCTTCGATATCAGGTTATCTCAAATTCCTATTTTTCAGAAAAATTCATATACATGTTCACCTGCCATGCACTTGCTTGCATATATCTATATGCAACTCACCCTTTTCACCCTAGCTGAAGATTGTCTAGTAAACATTTGCAGTCAGGTTTATCATCAATACTCTCTTAATGCATAAAAGTTCTCATTTTTTATAGAATATTTTTAACTTTTATTTTATAATCTAGATCACAGTAGGAAGAAGTAATAGATCTAGTTCTATTCCAAAGGATCTTCTTGGACTGTATAGAAGGTTTGGAAATTTTCTTATTGTCTTTGGCAATTTTACGCTCCTGTTACTTGTTCTATTTTTATTAAAACTATTCTCTAGCTTGATACCAAGACAAATACTGAAGCAAACTTGGTTTACTATAAAGTTTTCTGCAGTATTATTTACCTATTCTTTTCTCATCCAGACTTTATTCTGTTTCAGCTGATATTCTGAAGTGTATTTGCTGTCTTGTTGGGTTTTAAGAATGTGAATGATAAATACTAGCTTTTTCGGAAAAGTCCAATGCTCAGTGCTTGATACCAAGACAAATACTGAAGCAAACTTGGTTTACTATAATTTGGATGTTAATGTTGAAATTTTAACTTACAGCAATCTTCTCTGCCTTGGAGGAAACCCACTTTGGGGTCTCGCCTTTCATTTTGTGAGTCTTCTCAAATAGGTCCCAACAAGTTGGAGTCTCATCCGAGAAATTTTTCTGAAAAATAAATAAATTAGTTTCAATTAAAATATACTCTTAGCAAATATAAAGTTATATATAATTCATTTGCTTACTAATCTCTTGTAATGCTCGGTTGTCGGAATAGACCCTCCTGTATGTAGAGAGCCATCAGATGATGTTCTGTTGTTGCGGTTAATTATTGCTTTTGCTTTCCAATCTTCATCAGCCCACTTTTGCTCCAATTCATCACGATTTTTCTTAGGAATCCAAGTCCCCGCATCCATCTTCTTCCGTACTCTATACATTGCATTTGAGTACCCATCAGAGGCTTTATGGTCAAATGACTTTTTAATTTCTGCCTCATGCTCCGGAAGCCACTTATAAATCCTCTACAATACAAACAAATGAAAGTGAAGTTAGAACAATAATAAGATTGTTGTATATTGACTTTTAATAATGTATATACATGTTTTCAAACCTTAAACTCATCAAACCACATATCTGCCAACTTCTCGTCGTCTCTCTTCACCTCTCCATAATTCATCCAAGACACTTCAAACTTCTTTTTTATTATCTTTGTGATTTCACGCGTTAGCTGAATAGGAGGGTCAAAACTGTACAATAACATTAAACGTGTAAGTCATATGCATATAAGTTATTGTAGACTATTTCATGAAAAGAAGAGCGCATTACTTACGTGTTTCCTGGACCTGGACAAATCCACATACGCCCATCATTGTCGGAAGACCCAATTTGTGGATATGAATCATCATGGGATGATGATACTTGGGGGTTGTCAATAGACACACAAAAGTATTCAAAAGCAACAATCTTATAGGATCCTAAGGTGAACAACCTTATAAGCAAATTAAAGTTGATTTTTCACAATAACTAAGAACAATTATAGTACCTAAACTAAACCAAAAGATAAAAAAGGTTACTAACCTTCTCAAAAGTGTGAACCCGGTGGCAAGTTCTGTGAAGTGTATCAATGATCTGCAATTCAATCAAAATGTGCTTTAAAGTTAAGAAAAGAGTTTTCATTCAAAACTTTTTAATCATCCTTCACCAATAGTATATAGAATTCCATAATAATGTTACACAAGGTGCAAGTCAATCAAATTTGTTTGATGAAAACAGATGTTTTATAGTTTATACAACCAGAAATTGAATCAAGAAAGACTAGCTAATTGCAGAAGATCCAAAGTTAATAAATGAAGATTCAAAGCAGTTTATCATTATTCCATATTCCACCCCATTCTTTTGGAACTTATCTAACTGCAGAAATTGGTATGCCTCAATTATTCTTCTTTCCTTTCATCAATATCATTATCAATATCTATTAATAAATGGGAGATTGAAAATGCAATGTACAATACATGTCTCCGGTCAATCTATATGCCTAAGTAGGATAATAAAAAGCAAAGAAATCCAAAAATAGATATCCATGACATGCTTTATAGTTTATACAACCAGAAATTGAATCTTGAAAAAAAAAACTAATTATTGGTTCTATTGGCATGGCAATTCTTCATGAAAGGAACACAAGTCTTAAAATTCAATAAAGATTTCCATGAGGTGGTAGTCAACTAACAAGATTAACCTATAAATAAAAACCATATTATTGCCACATGATGTGTCTTTCACTTAACCATGCTATCAAAAGAAAAATTGTTGCAATTTCTTCTTATGAGCAATTTAGGAGTAGAAGTGTACAACAATTTTAACTTACACCAAATATCAAACAACTTTATCTTGCACCAAATATCAAGCAACTTACAGCAAGGCAGAGCAGTTTTAACTAACAACAATTTTAAGTTACACCAAATATCAAGCAACTTTAATGCAAGTCCTAATTCTATCATATATTAATTTGTCCTCATTCAGTTACAAACTCAAATGCAACTCCTCATTCATTAAAAGAGATTAAAGTATCGAAAACAGGCTCAGTGAAAAGATCCTATCATAACAGATAATAAATAATATAAATATGATAAAAGAATATAGTTTCTACATAAAACATAATGAGCAAACAAAAAAAATGAGGGGAACTTGTGGAAGAACACCTGGCTGAACAACTTGGTTTTAATGATCCTCCAAACCAACTATCTTGATAATGAATTTTATTTTCTACCCGTTACTCAAAAAATCCACTGTCAGGCGCTGCTAGTGCACTTGATTCTTCCTACTAATTAATAACTGCATGCAACTACTATGATCCTTATAACCGTGACTATTGACTAATGTGATGATTAACTGAAAACCATGCACATCAAGCATATAATATAATATGTGAGAATGGTAAAGCAGTGCAGATTATCTACCCTATCCATACAACCCAAAACACAAGATATCTTCTGAAACTTCCCAACACATATATTGAATAATCAATTATAAAAACAAAGGATGTATAACATTAATCAAAACGAAAAAAATCAACCTAAGTGGACGTTTTTATCAGTCATTAGCCAATAGTAATCACAAGCTTCAATCCATGTCAAGGAACCTAACCACTTGTCCCCTTTCTGCTTAATTTTCTAACTTTTAAAATGGGTTAGAAGACTTGGAATTATAATAGTCAACAAGTCTAAGTAATTGGATTTACTTCATGTTCCCTTGTTCCATATATCACACGACACAGAAGATTTTCCTTTGCTCATAAAGGCACCAAATAATGTTAATTTCGTGAAAACCTATGAATTAATATTTCAGAACACAGCAACTTACTTTAATATTTCAGAACACAGCAACTTAAAGCAATTTACAGCACAGTCTTTAGCCATGTTAATCTATTACACTACCATCTTAAAGCAATTTACAGCACAACACACCAACTTACAGCAACTTAAAGGCACCAAATAATGTTAATTTCGTGAAAACCTATGAATTAATCCAGATACAATATACAGAACAAAATCTCAAACATTATACCGTGTGGAGAGTCTAAACTTTGATACTTAGGGTAAGAAACTCTTTTTAAATGAATTCCCAATTCTCAAATCCTACCAAATCTAACGGGATTTGAATTTTTCATTGAAATTCTTCTAAAAATAAATTGAATTGAAGGCTAACTCAAACTGAATTCCAAACAGGAGCATATATAAAACTCAAACAAGTTTTTTTTTCAGGTTTTCCAATTCCGAACATACTCTTAAAGAAAGGGTTCTTAACAATTTATCCATTAATCAATTTTTTTGATAAAACAAGAAACCCTAATTTATCCATTGATCACAACATCATAGAAGGAGGAAAAGTGATACCTTTGCTGTGAAGAGATGGCTTCCTTTCAAAATGGTAAGGTTGAAAGCATTCCTCACCAGCAATCTTCCTCTGAATCCTGTTTGAGAGAAGAGAAAAAACAAATTAAAAAATACAAACTAACAGAGAGAGGGAAAATGGAGATATGGGGGAAAAGGGAAAGAGGGCGAAAACTGACTCTCCCTTGCTTGAAAGTTTTGCGTAGAAGAGGAGAAGACTAGGAGGAGGAAATCGAAACTAAAAGCGCTGGAGGTGAGTGGCAAGAGCGCAGGTTTTGATGGAGGGTTTTGGTGTATGGTGGGTTGGGGTTTTGGTGTGTGGTGATTTTTAGGGTTTGGTGAATGGTGAGTGGTGGAGGTGAGGGTTGTGGTGAGTGGTGGAGGTGAGTGGCAAGAGCGCTGGTTTTGATGGAGGTTGACGAGAGCGCTGATTTTCATTTTTGAGAGAAGCAGCGATGGAGAGTGGGCTAATTTGGTTGACGAGAGCGCTGTTTTTTTGGTGAGGAATAATAACAAAAATAAAAGTTTTTTTTAATATTATTATCAGTGAGAGTTAATAGGAGGGAAGGAATTGAAAAGAGTGCGGTGATGGGAGGGAAGCCAATTGGAAAGCGCGCTTTTTGTGTCAGCGACGGATTAGTCATCCCTCGCTATTAGTGAGGGATACTTTTCCGTCCCCAAATCCGTCTCTAAACGTCTTTTTGATATTTTGTGACGAATTTAGAGACGGAATCTTTAGAGAGGGATGTTTTCCATCTTTATATTCGTCACAAAAGTAAATTAGCGATGACTACATATTTTCGTCACTAAATCCCTCACTAATAGTGAGGGATATTTATCCATCTCAATTGGTCTCTAAAATTAACTTTTCTAGTAGTGAAAAAAGATTTATAAAAAAACAAAATATCCATTTATAATGGTAAAAATAATTTTTCGTCCAATATTTTAAAAATGGGTAGTTTGATATTTTTGGTAGTAATTGAGTTGATTAAATAGATAGTTGAAGATAGTTGATGATTAGTGTTTTGATTAAATAGATAGTAGATAGATTAAAAAAATGAAATGTGGGGAGAGAGAGAGAGAGGGTAAAAAAGTGGGTTTTAAATGTGAAATAACAAATTTTAGGAGATGATGGGAGAAAGTGGGTCACACAAAAATAAAAATTAAGATAAAATAATTATGAATTTACAAATTTGCCTTCAAAAAGCAAAAATCTATATGGGCAATTGGGTAATTTGACGAGCCTTTTATTTTCTTAAAGAGATAGTTGATTGATTAGTGTTTTGATTAAATAGATAGTAGATAGATTAAAAAATGAAATGTGGAGAGAGAGAGAGAGAGAGAGAGAAAGAGAGAGAGAGTAAAACAGTGGGTTTTAAATGTGAGATTAAAAAATTTAGGAGAAAATGGGAGAAAGTGGGTCCCACAAAAATAAAACGTAAGATAAAATAATTATGAATTTACAAATTTGCCCTCAAAAAGCAAAAATCTAAATAGGCAATTTGGTAATTTGACGAGCCCTTTATTTTCTTAAAGAGATAGTTGATATGTCGTTGCCCATTTTTATTATTTTTAAGGATTTAATTTATATACACAAACAGTTTTTATTATTTTTATTAATTTGGTAATTTTTATTATTTTTATTGTTTTCTTAAAGAGATAGGTAACTATTACCCGATTGAGCACCAACAGCAGGAACATTCATGTCAAACAAGGATGAATATATGGCTTCTTTAAGTTGCCGTCTTGATGCTTTGGCTGATTCAGTATCTGGAATGAGGCAACAATTATTAAAGCCACTACCAGAGAATAATAAAATCGATAACCAAACAAGTTCTTCAAAAGGCAATCAATGATTTAAAATCATTAGCCAAGACCTATGATCTTGCTACTGCACATGTTATCAATGACATTATCTTATTCATCTCTCCACAGATTAAGGTAATCCAATCTTATCATCTCAAACGAACTCTATGTATTTTCCTCATTAAAATAGTGTTTCAAACATGAAAAATCAAACATGAACTCTATGTATTTTACAAGCTGAACGACATAGCGAAAGGAAGAAATCAAACAACAAAAACAACACCTTCCAGGAAGAAAAAACAATCTTCATCAAAACCTCACCAAATCAACCCAATAAAATCATACTAATTCACTAGAGAACTTAACCCAAACCCAAATAATAGTTTCCTTGAACAACCAAGAAATCATCCAAACACATAACAGAAAACCCCCAAAAAAGACCACAAATCCCAATCTTGTAACCCTAAAATTCACAAATCCAGTAAAATAGCAAAGAACAGTTCATTGTGTAACTCAAAAGTTGCAAACATCAGAAAAGGGAACCTTAAAATCAGAGCCGTACCTTGCAAGTTGCAGCGATTTCGAAGGAGTTTCAGCAAGAGGAATCGTACCCAGCGAGTTGCAGCGAGTTCGTAGCGAGTTTCAGCGAGAGGGAGGGATGATGGTACGTGAATGGGTCACTGAGAGGGAGAGACGCAGTGAGAGAACGCAGAGAGATGCAGTTTCAGAGAGTTCAGAGGCGCAACGAGATGATTCAGTGAGAGTGAGAGAACGTCGTGCAGCGAGATGCAGTTTTAGTGAGAGAACGTCGTGCGCGAGAGTGAGAGATGAGAGAGCAGAAGCGCGAGTTTTTTTATCAGTAGTGCTTCTAAATTTCAGCATTTTTTATAACGGGTACATCATTGACCCAATATGAAAAATGTAAATTAGAATTTTCTATAACGGGTATAGCAAGGACCCGATATGAAATATGCAAATTAGCATTCACTATTGTGTTTCTATATCGGTTCGAGAAGCAACCGTTGTAAATATTGTAAATTTAATTACAAAACTGCCACCGAGTCCCCTTTAACATCAGGTCGTTTTTAACCGATATGAATGACTGTTATAAAATACATTTTTTCCACTAGTGAGGTTTTTTTTTTACACTATCTACGAATTAAAGGCTGACACCTCATCAAAAGGAAGTTGGTGAATGGTAACCACCAATTAGTCAATTAGTAACCAACCACTCCATGTATTGTGATTGGTGGTGATTGTATACAATATGTGTATAGAAATTAAACTCTATTTTTAAACGGTGTGGTTTCTATTTTTGCGAACAGGTTGTATACAATATTCGAGTGCCATTCACTTTGGATGGATTTTTTAATGGTGGATTACCGTTAATAAAATCCGGAATTCTAGCTCGAGTAATGAAGATTATTTCCTAGCAGATAAGTCATTTCTTATATTGATTGTTTCATATCTTCTCATTTGGTAGAGCATATCATTTGTTGTTTCTTGATCATTTCATAATGAGAAAATAAATGTTAGTCTACTAACTGCCACAGACTAAAATATAAGAATCCATTGAACACAAACATAACAAATAAACAGTTTTCGAGTTGTCTCAGAATGAAGAGTCGTGCATTTTGATGACAGGCGTATCTTATTGTAGCCATTGATATGTAACCCAACCCTAAGATCTACAAAAAGTACACGACAATAATAAGCATAATTGGGCAGTTGAATAACCTCAATGCTAAGTATCATTAAGTTGCATAAACTCTTTATAATTAAATTAATTGTCTGTGATAATACATGTCTAGCTACAAATAGTTTCTCTAAACAACAAAGGCTAAATAACGATTAATAAATTGTTCAAAAATAATCTTTGATAAAATTAAACTGTAACTAAGTTCATTTTTTCAAACAACTTCTTTTGCCAAAAAATACCCAAAACATAGTGCCACCTTAGCACAATCCAACAACTATTCAAGTGTTCTCTCACGTGAGCAAAATTTACTGCTTCATTTTTGAAGGCGCGGTAGTTGTTTGATTCTAGTGAATAAATTACAATACTTTGACAATAAAATCTAGGAAACTAGATTTTGTTTTTAATTCCAGGAATGTTTGCCACATTAGAAAATGATATATATGACCCACAAAGAGCAGATGATTTTGCAGGCTTTCAAAAGTTTGTGCCAATATGCGTCTCTTCCTATTACTTTCAAAAATATCCCAATGTTCGATCAGTCCATAGTATGATAATAAAATAATCCATTATGAAAATCAATGCTTATGTTGTCAAAGTGAATTTGATCGATATATGTGATATTCCAAATCCTATTAGGTCCAATGCAATTGGGAACACTTCTTTTGTAAAAGGGTTGAAGAAAAATGGAAAAATATATTTCCTACTAGTAGTAATTGCGAACCATGTTCCAAATAGCAAATTTTACAACATATCTTTTAAGTTCCCAAGTGTAGCACCTACATTAATGACTTGGGGAAAATTTATTTGTATTTTGAGACCATGCTTCGGATGCATAAAAATGAAGTTTGTGTCAATCTCTAAGAACACAAATAAAGAATACAATGAAAGAACATTAAACCTTGACATTGACATGGAAGATGATGATCTCCATTGAATTGGTGTTGCTGCTAGACGGAAGAGTCTATTAGTATAGCTCGAAAGTGCAAATAATCAAGAACATTCGTTACGAGCCTTCTATATTTTCTTGGAGAAGGATTGAGATATGACAAAACTGTTGTCTTTAATATTATAAATATATTAACATAATTTTTGCCTTCTAAAGCGACATAGATGCTACCATGTTCACTTTCTTTATTGATTGCTTGACAAACAGAAGATAAGTGAGGACTGCATATAAAGAGAGGGTGTTCTCTATATGCCATTTTCACTCACATTTTTTGCTTGTCAAGCAATCAATCAAGAAAGTGAAGCACTACAAAAAAATTGGTTATTAGCGACGGAAATTTCCCTCGCAAAATGACCAAAATCCGTCGCTAATGGTCATTTGCGAGGGAATTAGCGACGGACTGGTTCCCTCGCTAATTCCCTCCTCGCTACTGGGATTAGCGAGGGAATTGAATCCCTCGCTAATTAGCGAGAGAATTTTCCCTCGCTAATTCCCTCGCTAATGACTGCAGTTTTTCAAAAAAAACTGACACGTGTCTAGTGCTGAATGGCTTGTTTTTATTATATATATTTATTATTATACTGTTAAAAAATTATTATATTATTAATTTTGTGGTTGTGGTGGTTGTGGTGGTGGGGGTGGTGGTGGTGGAAGGTGGAAAGAAATTCGTATAGGTGAGAGAAGAGGAATTCGTAGGTGGAGAGAGGAGTTCATGGTGGTGGTTTCGTGGGTGGTGGCGGTGGTGGTTGTAACACCCCTTTTACTAATTATAATTAAACACGCGATTATCAGAGTCACCACGAGGGCGCTACATTTTTCACCACATAAAAACTCCAAATCGATTTAAAATAACTGCTCAAAAATATAAATAATTAATCTCTAAGCAGCGGAATCATAAACTCATTTAACATCTCCAAAGTAAACAAAACATTAAGTCAAACTCCAAAATTAAATAGGCATTAAGCCAAAACTCCAAAGTAACAGTAACAGTATGAGAAACGGAAACTAAAACCCTCCCCGGTGCTACACATCAGAGCTGACTCAGACCCAACGAGAAGGAACTACACCTAGCAATCCTCCACGAGTGCTAACGGTCACCTGCAGCGTTGCCACATAAGAGCAACATTCCAAGCAGAAGGGGTGAGCTTAACAGAAATAATGAGTGCATGATAGCAGTATATAGGCAGCAGGTAAATCACAGTAACACAGAAAGTCAACACATCATAGCTATACCATCAGGTCTCGTTATAAATCATTCACAAAAATACCACGTGTTGTAGCATCACAGCTACCTCAAAAATCAACTCATCATAGCACCACACAAGACACAAATTCCATTAGAGTGGGACACCCAAAACACGTTACATATGTATATATGGACTATGCAACAATGCAACCCCTCTGGGCATATGCATGCGGTACCGATCTCGTAAAATAAGCCACGACGGGCAAGGGGCCGAAGCCTATACCACCAAAAATAATCTCAAAGAGGCCGAAGCCTATACCACCAAGAAATGCATATGACAATGCGACTCATGACTCATGCACCAATTACACCAGCTCAAAGTATTTAATTAACAAGTACTATATCATCATATCTCGTTATGAAGCATTTATAATAATACCACGTGTTGTAGCATCACAGCTACCTCGTAATTCTCACCCGTTCACAGCATCATTACAATAGGGAAGCAACACCTCTAAGACAAGGACAACGCCCACATTTATTTCCTCTTCCTTTCACATAACCGTGACCCGAAAGGTATAAGAAAACAGTGCCTTTAAATTCAAGGCAACAATACACTTAGATTTAAGGGAACAGCACATTAAATTTAAGCAAAACAACACGTTTAATATAAGAAGGACAGCACATTTAATTATAAAGAAAAACAGCAGCATTAGCGTTTTAAAACAGCAACAGTAGCCTTCATAAAACAGCAACAGTAACCTTCATTTACAGCAACAGCAGTATTTATTTTACAGTAACAGCAACTTGTAAATATAGGAAGCAGCACTTTTGAGTATAAGGAAACAGCACCATTTAACTTAAGAAAACAGCACTTTAATTTTTAAGGAAACAGCACTTTAAATTGGGGTAGACAGCACATTTAAATTTGAGTAGACAGCACATTTAAATTGAAGAAGACAGCACTTTAATTTTTAAGTGGACAGCACCTTTAAATTGAGAAAAATAGCACACTTAATTTGCGAAAACAGCACATTTTAATTGAGAAAAACAGCACACTTAATTTGCGAAAACAACACATTTTAATTGTAAAAACAGCAACAAAACAGCAGCATTTTATCTATAAAACAGCAACAACACAACAGCATTTTATTTATAAAAACAGCAACATTATGCAGCAAAAACAGCAGCAAAAACAGCAGCGAAAACAGCAACATTATGCAGCGAAAACAGCACATTTATAACATAAAAACAGCAACTCATTTTTGTAAGACAGCAACACCTTTATTTTTAAAAAAATAACAGCAGCTCCTATATCTAATAAAGCAGCAAGACAGCAACATAACTTATGGGAACAGCATACAAATTAATCACCACTTACCACATCTCTCAATTTATTCTCAATCTCGTGTTATCATCCAAACATACAAATTAACCACCACATATGTCTCAATACTCAATTAAAACTAAAACACACCATATACTACATCTTAATTCAATCTCAAATTACTCAAAAACATGCTCTCCTCACCATATATATGAAATTAATTCAATCTCAAATTACTCCAAGTCGCTTTCCTCTCTTCTTTTTTTTTTCTAAAATTCGCTAATGATCACTAAAACCCTAGGTTTTGCTTCACCTAAGCGCCTAGGTTAGTGGATTTGGGCCATGGGCCTTCCTCCACATCGTAAGCCCGATTTAGTTAATTACGTGCCGCCACTCCCTGATTAACATGAAACACCTTACTATTATTTTTAGTAAAATACACCAATAAAATAAATACCTAAGTATTTAATTAAATAATTAATTAAATACTTAGCCAATTATTTTTGGGGCGTTACAACTCTCCCCCACTTAGTATATTTTCGTCCTCGAAAATCTAACCAATATGAATATAGTAATGCTCTAACCAGTTCATACCCAAAGGTTACCTCTAATCCACCCAACGACAACTAATAAAATTCACAACAAAGTCTTCGTCGAAAATCGACAAGCGACACAAAAAAAACACACCAGGCAACACATTACAGTTATAACAGATAATACAGGACTTAAACGTTCGCAGCATGCGGCAATAGCATAACAACAAGTAGCATCGGTATTAGCAGTAGATTCTAGCGGAACACCCTTACGAGACACGTACCTCTAATACTACCATCATCCTTCCGTAGACTCAGCATCTGCCAAAACAAACACCTTCCCAGTAGACCTTTCTTTCTTTGGTTTCGGGCACTGAGCACTGATGTGTCCTCCCTCACCGCAGTTGAAACAGAGCGCATCCTTACGATCACAGTTAGTTGCCATATGGCCCTCTTTCCCACATTTGTAGCACCTCTTCACATCACCCGGACAATCTGGGCGCTTATGACCAACCTTCCCACACTTGTAACATACTACGGTAGCAGCAGCATCTCCCCCACTCGGTCTCTTGCCCTCCGCAGCTCTCTGATTACCCCCACCCGTTGGAACCTCATACGGCTTCCCGCGACTCGGGAAGCTCTTCTGCTTTTCTCTTATAACTCTAGAATGGGCATTACTGTCTTCTTCGAAGATTCTGCAACTGTCCACCAACTCAGAGAACACCCGAATTTTCTGGTACCCTATCGCTTTCTTAATATCCGCTCGCAACCCACTCTCAAACTTGATACACTTCGAGAACTCAGCACCAGTACCATCATAGTGAGGATCGAACTTTGACAGTTCGGTGAATTTTGCAGTATACTCAGTCACCGACATACCACCCTGCTTTAATTCCAAGAATTCTATCTCTTTCTTCCCACGGACATCTTCAGGGTAATACTTCCTCAAGAAGTCCCTACGGAACACAGCCCAAGTGGTCTCTTCATTCGCAGCCTCCAACCTCTGCAGATTTGCCAACCACCAGTCGTCTGCCTCACCTTTCAGCATGTGAGTACCATATCTAACTTTCTGTGCTTCAGTACAATCCATGACACGGAAAATTCTCTCCATTTCTTTCAACCACTCCAAAGCACCATCAGGGTTATTCTTGCCCTCAAAGGTAGGAGGATTCTCCCTCTGAAACGTCGCCAAACTACGCGACCCAGCATCACCAGCACCTTGCTGATTTCCCACAACTTGAGCCATCGCTTCCAAAGCAGCAGCGAGTGCAGCATCGTTCCTCCCAGCCATTTCAACTTAACACTGCAACACCAAAATATCAATCAGAAACGAGTACCAAGACTCGAGACACAACCAGACTCGACACTGGACAACTTGGCCGGACAGACCGAACATGCTCTGATACCACTAATGTAACACCCCCTTTTACTAATTATAATTAAACACGCGATTATCAGAGTCACCACGAGGGCGCTACATTTTTCACCACATAAAAACTCCAAATCGATTTAAAATAACTCCTCAAAAATATAAATAATTCACTACTAGAAATTCGCTAAATAGTGACTGATTTAGCGACCAAAAAAAGTCGGTCACTTTAGCGACCGATTTAGAGACCGATTCAATAGGTATAAAATACTTTTTGCTTAGTGACCGATTTTTCGGTCGCTAGCTTTAGAGACCGCTTTTTCGGTCACTAGTAGCGACCGATTTAGTGACCATTTTATAAGTTTTAAAATACTTTTGGTTTAGCGACCGATTTTATGGTCGCTGACGTTTGTGACTGATTTTTCGGTCGCTAACCTTCCACCTTATAAGTTTTAAAATACTTTTGGTTTAGCGACCGATTTTATGGTCGCTGACGTTTGTGACTGATTTTTCGGTCGCTAATCTTCCACCAAAAAATTTCGTTCCCTCTTTTTTTTTAACCAAAAATATTATTTGTCACCATTTTTTTAACAAAATTCGGTTCCATCGTTTTCCTAATTTTTTTTTACTTCCCACTACCCTCATTTTCCTCAAACATTTTTTTTTTACTTCCCACTACCCTCTTTTTCCTCAAAAAAAAGGAATTAGGATTCATTAAGATTTGCTTCTCAAAAAAATTAGGAATTCACGCTGTGAGAAAAATTAGGAATTCACGCTCAGAAAAGAACTTTGCTTCTCAAATCCCTAACTTCTCTGAGCGACGTTTCTTCTCAAAAATATTAGGAATCCACGTTCTTCTGTTCTGAATCGCGTCTCTCTCCGTGAGAGCGACGTTCTTCTCTGCGTGTTATTCTAGCTCCTTAGTCCTTACAAGTAACATCTAAACCAGTTTTAATCTCCCGTTCTCCCCTTTTTCGATTTTATGAACAACTTACTACTTTATTGTTCTGTTCATTTTTTCCCCTTCTTGTTCCTTTTGTAGCCATAAGCTATTCTCGTTGCTATTTTGAATTTGTGGAGCCATACTATTTCGTGCGCATCCCTTGTTCTGGACATCCATTGTTCATATGCCTAAGTTTTGAGTTTTTATATCCCACTGTTCTCCTAATTGTTACAATTTTATACTGTTTAGGATCTACTTTTGTTGATTACAATTTTATACTTTTCTTTCTAATATTGAAACGGTAGATGTTAAGATGTGGTAGTGTTTTTTATTGTTGTTTTCTTGAATCTTAAACCATAACAAGTGTAGTTGAGAAATATTATTGTCATAATTCTGAATGTCCTTTTTATAAATTCTTTTTGCACATATGAAGTTAGATCTTATAGATGTGTCAGCTTGTATCACATTGCAATCAAATGTGTTGAGTTATGAAGATGTTGTATCCTAATTTTCCCTCTCTGTTAGAATATCCCTATTCCCCCCTTTCCCTCTTCTTAGGTCAGATGAAGATGTTTTTATTTCCTCTCCTGTTCCAATATAGTTGAATTTTCATTATGGATTGCTATATGTAAACCCATGACATGATGTATGTGTGTTTGGCTTAATATGATGGTTATAATAGTATGATGACATTTAAAAACCAGAAGGTTCATATTAGCATTTAACAAATAAAGATAACTTTTATTAAAGAGACATAGCTAGGACAGTAGCACTTATCATAGAGATTGTTAAACACTACTTTTGTTGCTTGAACAACTTTTACACATATTGCTATCTCCATGATTTCCTAAATCGATTCTTCTCGTGGTTTTCTGACATTCAATTCAAGCTTTTTAATTATTCATGTGTATGGATTTTACGACAGCTACCAAAGAAGGTGCTTAGCTATTGAAGAAGAATACTCAAGTCCACTAAAAGCACTCACAAGTAAGTCTCTTTATATTCCTTCGATGGCTAGTTTTTATATTCCTTCCATGACTAGTTAGTTTGTTAGATTCTATTGCAAGTGAATATATGTGTTGCTGGTTAATGTTCATAGATTTGGGGTTGTGCTATTTTGTGATTCTAAATAAGAATTCTGATCTTGCAATGCCACCAAATTTTTGTGCATTGCAATTGAATTAATAAATTTTTTGAAATGTGGCCACCAAAAAAGTCTGATTTAGGTTTTCTTTTTTGATTAATTCTTTCTTACTAGTTGAATATATATATAGCATTAACAATCTCACAACATTATTAGTATTACCCTAGTTTCAACATTCCACTTTGAATAACATAATTTTTGTTTCCTCTTAGATTCTTGTATCCGTGTGTCAAGTGATGGGAATTTTCACTCTTCATTTTGTTTGATCACTTAGGAGACCGGCTACTAGAGGTCGGTAAGATTCTAGCTTTTCTCTACACTCCTTTATCATTTCTATTCTGGTTGCTATCGTTTGATTGAAAAATAGTGTCTTTATATTCCTTCCATGACTTGTTTGTTTGTTATATTCTGTTTTAATTAAATATATGTTGTTGTAAACGTGAATAAATTTGGGGTGTACTATTTTGTGATTATAAATGGGTCAAGAGTAAAAAAATGTTTATTGTAAGATCTTCGTTTCGCTGATTGGTGGGGATGTATTTTTTTGCTCTATCATGTCGCACCTCCACATGAGACATCTCATTTTGCAGCTCAACCTAGAACTTCCCATGCCAGGCCTTCAAATGGGACATCTCATGTTGCACCTCAATCTGGGACATCTCGTGTTAGAATTCCATTTGGGGCATCTCATTCTGCACCTCCCATTGGGACATATCATACTGCACCTCCAACTGGGACATCATACTTCACACCACCACTTGGGACATCTCATGTCACACGAGCACCTGGGACGTCACACATCACTCCTCCACCTTCGATAAGAGGAGTGGATTCACCATGCAATTCACAACCATCTTTTTCTAATGAAGAACTTAACATGGAAACTAGTGAAACTGCTGTTGCATCGGAGACACAGAGCAATGATGGCAACCCAATTCTGTACCTTGAAGGAAAAGGGTATTAAATTATTTTTTCTCGTTATTAGATATTTGAGGAAACTATAAAAACTTGTAACCATTTATATGTATTGTTTGTAGATTCTTACCTTCACACACGGCTGCTAATGGGATTGTAGAAATCCTCAAGAGTCATTTTACTGATCCATGGGTTTCATGGAAAAATATACCCGTCAAGACAAGAGATGAATGGTTTGAAGAGTTTAAGGTATGTTTCTTGTGTAATTACTAGGTTTAGTTTCGATATCTTGATTCATTTTAAATTTAGCTTACTTCTTTTTTCTTTTATACAGCTAAAATTTTCTATTTGTCCACCGGATGATTGGCGGGCAAGAAAGAACTTTGAGAGTCGAGGTGCGGCAATAATGAAAAACAATCTCAACAAGGCTCGTGCTGGTGGCACAATGAACAAACCGAGTTGGCTTGGAGAGAGTGTGTGGCTTAAATTATGGGATATTTGGCGAACTCCAACATTCAAAAAGAAGAGCATCCAAGCGAAAACAAATCGAGCATCTGATTGTGGAGGTTTAGGAGCGCCGCTTCACACTTGTGGCTCAATCAGCACATCTCAACATAGAGCTAATATGGTAAAGCTTCCATTTCTCAGTCCTATACCTTTTTATGTATTAGATTTAATGTCATGGACAAAGAGTGGACTAAACTCCCAAGATTTAATGAAGTTGCATTGACAGTTTAGTTTATGATTTAGTTTGGTTGGCTGGATTTAGTTTCTGGTTAGTGTAAGAGAAAACAATTGGAATCTGGTTTAGTTTCTGGTTAGTTGCTTGTTAGTTGCTGGTTAGTTTCTGGTTAGTTGCTGGTTAGTGTAAGAGAAAACAATTAGAATACAATTTAGTTTCTGATTTAGTTTCTGGTTAGTTGCTGAGATTGTAACAGATTTGTAAATCTCAGTTAGTTAGATAACAATTGGAATCTGGTAGAGCAATGTAACTGCAGCATATATGAAGCTACTCTAATTAAAACCGAATTATTTAGAAAGCCAGAGAAATAGATAGAACCACATCATACAAATAAGATGGGGATAAGGAAGAGAAAAATATAAGTAGTCGGTAGGACAAAGTGGTTCATATACTTCATAGGTTAAAAAAAATAATATAAAAATTACACCCTGGCCATCAAATACTGCATAATTCACTACTCAAAATTGCAATAAGTCAATAAAATGATGCTTACATACACAAGATCCAAAATACTTGAAGTAGAGATTCAATTTAGAAATTAGAAAATGGCAAATTTGTGACTGCAACAAGTTGTGTGCTGCACCAACAGTTTATGCAAGCAGCATTCAACTGTAAAGCAAAATTTATAACCGGACAACTTACTTTTTGTTATAATCACAAAGCAGCAGAAGGGTTTTCATACAGCTAAGCCATTCATACGAATCCCAATCAACAACCAATATCTTACCAAAATCATTCCTACAATGTGAGCAGGATTTCACCATATTCCATTCTGATTCATGACATAATGATTGAACTTTAAACAGTCTAATCCCCCAAATATAACCTTAGCATCTGACTAACTTGATAAAAAACACTGTATTATACTGGATACTACTATTTTCTCACCCCAGAAGAACTAACATTAACAACAATATGTAGCCAAAAATGAACAGCATATCACAAAAACCCAAGTGTCACTTTCACTTTGGCAGTCAGTAGATCATCTGGTGCAATTCATACTCTAACTAGTATCACATATAGAACAGCTCTTCAAAACAAAATTTATCTCTTGGTGTATTTCTTTTCTTTTCAAAATTCTGAAAAACGTGCAAGACATAGGCATGGTATTGACCGCATTCCTCTTGGAGATCATGCTTTCATTTCTTAAACATACCAGCTACCTTCTGTGGTTATTCTCCTCACCATATGCAAAATATAATCAATCTTATGCAGCAGTGTACAGAGCAACATGCTAGTCAAATGCGTATACTAATAATTATACTGCAATTATATGCCTAGCATTCTAACTAATTCTTCTGCCTCTTAGCTGACTTATAGATCACACCAGTGTTTAATCAACAAAATAATTCTGGTGCAAACACATTTCTTTATATAAAACTACATTGATAACCACATCATCTATGTCAACAAGATTTATTTTAATTACAATGGTTTGCTTCAGTGTATGAAAACTTCTCTGAATAACTCTTTTTTGCCTGAACTGATCTTCCATCACAGTTTATTTAACAATTTTTTGCTTCAGTGTATGTCAACAAGATTTATTTGCTTCGGTGTATGTCAACAAGATTTATTTGCTTCAGTGTATGTCAACAAGATTTATTTTAATTACAATGGTTTGCTTCGGTGTATGAAAACTTCTCTGAATAACTCTTTTTTGCCTGAACTGATCTTTCATCACAGTTTATTTAACAATTTTTTGCACCTGATCTGTTAGCAGTTTTCTTTAATTTGTATCTTCTTTATGTTTAGACGAAGCTGAACGGAACCCCTCCAGAGCCTATAGATTTGTTTCGTCGCACACACCAGCATCAAAAGGATAACATTTGGGTGGATAGAAAATCAGAATATACACATGTAATGACCTATAAATTTTTAATTCTATTATGTTTCTTATGTTGGTTTTAATTTATTTGAGTGTCCTGAATATTAATTGGTCTTATATCCATATCAACAGGAGATCTTTACACGGGAATGGGAAAAACAGACCCAAACTGCATCTTTGCAAGGAGCTAATCCACCAAGTCAGATGGATGTATGGCGTGGTATAATTGGAGTAAATAAAAACACGATGTATGGCTATGGACTACATTCGACCGAAGTGCTGAGACCTTACTATTACGGTTCAAGTTCTTCATCATCTGAGTGGGTGCAAAGGCAGGAGCTTAATGAACTCAGAAATCAGTTGGAAGAAGTGAGAACCGAAAGAGATGAACTTCGAATTGAAATGACAAATACCAAGAACACTTGTGAGCAAAATAACAAGATGATAAAAAAATTGATGAAAATGATGAAGTATCAACAACCTCCAACTAATGAAGAGCTGCATGACAAAGATGATGAAGACAGAGATAATGAAGAGTCTAATTCAGAGGGACAAAGTGGCGAAGAGAGTTAAACATTTTATGTTGTTATGACTTAGAAACTAATTGCTTTGTTATGTAGGTTTTAATTTAAATTGACTATTATGTTTTTTTTACCAAATACATTATGTTTTTTTTAATGTAATGACTATTATGTTTTTAACTAAATTTTTCTATCAGTTGCTATATTGGTTGCTAAAACTAGTCATCAAATAGTCCAAATCAGTTTCAAAAATTTGGTTGAGCAGTCATTAAAACAGTCAATAAAATAGTATCGGTCACTAGCTGCAAATCAGTCACCAAAACAGCTGCAAATCAGTCACCAAATTAGTCGCTAAATCAGTTACCAAAACAGTCACTAAATCAGTCACCAAATTAGTTGCTAAATCAGTCACCAAATTAGTTGCTAAATCAGTCACCAAATCAGTCACTAAATCAGTCACCAAATCAGTTGCTAAATCAGTCACCAAATCAGTCGCTAAATCAGTCACCAAAACAGTCACTAAATCAGTCACCAAATCAGTCGCTAAATCAGTCACCAAAACAGTCACTAAATCAGTCACCAAATCGGTTGCTAAATCGGTCACCAAAGCAGTCTCTAAATCAGTCACCAAAATAGTTGCTAAAACAGTCACTAAATCGGTCGCTATTTTCGGTCACAAAATTGGTCTCTATTTTCGGTCGCTAAATCGGTCACAATCGCAGTTACTAAATCGGTCACTAACGAAACAGTCACCAAATCGGTCGCCAATGGTTAGCGACCAGTGATTTAGCAACTGATTTTTTTTGGTCGCTAATTCGGTCACAAAATCGATTAGCGACCGATTTTTCCTATTTAGTGACCGAAAAATCGGTCACTAAATGACGTTTTTTTTGTAGTGATTAATCTCTAAGCAGCGGAATCATAAACTCATTTAACATCTCCAAAGTAAACAAAACATTAAGTCAAACTCCAAAATTAAATAGGCATTAAGCCAAAACTCCAAAGTAACAGTAACAGTATGAGAAACGGAAACTAAAACCCTCCCCGGTGCTACACATCAGAGCTGACTCAGACCCAACGAGAAGGAACTACACCTAGCAATCCTCCACGAGTGCTAACGGTCACCTGCAGCGTTGCCACATAAGAGCAACATTCCAAGCAGAAGGGGTGAGCTTAACAGAAATAATGAGTGCATGATAGCAGTATATAGGCAGCAGGTAAATCACAGTAACACAGAAAGTCAACACATCATAGCTATACCATCAGGTCTCGTTATAAATCATTCACAAAAATACCACGTGTTGTAGCATCACAGCTACCTCAAAAATCAACTCATCATAGCACCACACAAGACACAAATTCCATCAGAGTGGGACACCCAAAACACGTTACATATGTATATATGGACTATGCAACAATGCAACCCCTCTGGGCATATGCATGCGGTACCGATCTCGTAAAATAAGCCACGACGGGCAAGGGGCCGAAGCCTATACCACCAAGAAATGCATATGACAATGCGACTCATGACTCATGCACCAATTACACCAGCTCAAAGTATTTAATTAACAAGTACTATATCATCATATCTCGTTATGAAGCATTTATAATAATACCACGTATTGTAGCATCACAGCTACCTCGTAATTCTCACCCGTTCACAGCATCATTACAATAGGGAAGCAACACCTCTAAGACAAGGACAACGCCCACATTTATTTCCTCTTCCTTTCACATAACCGTGACCCGAAAGGTATAAGAAAACAGTGCCTTTAAATTCAAGGCAACAATACACTTAGATTTAAGGGAACGGCACATTAAATTTAAGCAAAACAACACGTTTAATATAAGAAGGACAGCACATTTAATTATAAAGAAAAACAGCAGCATTAGCGTTTTAAAACAGCAACAGTAGCATTCATAAAACAGCAACAGTAACCTTCATTTACAGCAACAGCAGTATTTATTTTACAGTAACAGCAACTTGTAAATATAGGAAGCAACACTTTTGAGTATAAGGAAACAGCACCATTTAACTTAAGAAAACAGCACTTTAATTTTTAAGGAAACAGCACTTTAAATTGGAGTAGACAGCACATTTAAATTTGAGTAGACAACACATTTAAATTGAAGAAGACAGCACTTTAATTTTTAAGTGGACAGCACCTTTAAATTGAGAAAAACAGCACACTTAATTTGCGAAAACAGCACATTTTAATTGAGAAAAACAGCACACTTAATTTGCGAAAACAGCACATTTTAATTGTAAAAACAGCAACAAAACAGCAGCATTTTATCTATAAAACAGCAACAACACAGCAGCATTTTATTTATAAAAACAGCAACATTATGCAGCAAAAACAGCAGCGAAAACAGCAACATTATGCAGCGAAAACAGCACATTTATAACATAAAAACAGCAACTCATTTTTGTAAGACAGCAACACCTTTATTTTTAAAAAAATAACCGCAGCTCCTATATCTAATAAAGCAGCAAGACAGCAACATAACTTATGGGAACAGCATACAAATTAATCACCACTTACCACATCTCTCAATTTATTCTCAATCTCGTGTTATCATCCAAACATACAAATTAACCACCACATATGTCTCAATACTCAATTAAAACTAAAACACACCATATACTACATCTTAATTCAATCTCAAATTACTCAAAAACATGCTCTCCTCACCATGTATATGAAATCGATTCTAACCCCATAAAATCACCCAACTCAATATTCGACTCATCATCTCATGATATTAATCACATCACAATTCAATTTCTTTACAAGCCCTAACTACCCATACACCCATCATAAACCCATTATCAACGTTAAACCCAGCCTTACCTCCAAATTGAAGAGCACTAGTCCTTGTGATCAAGCCACCAAAAATCGTAGCCAAGCACCCTCCTCCTCTTCCTTGCAAAGCGAAATTCTCCTCCTCTTCCTTGCAAAGCGAAATTCTCCTCTCTTCACTACTAGGGCAGCCGTGCCTCTCTTCTCCAAGTCGCTTTCCTCTCTTCTTTTTTTTTTCTAAAACTCGCTAATGATCACTAAAACCCTAGGTTTTGCTTCACCTAAGCGCCTAGGTTAGTGGATTTGGGCCATGGGCCTTCCTCCACATCGTAAGCCCGATTTAGTTAATTACGTGCCGCCACTCCCTGATTAACATGAAACACCTTACTATTGTTTTTAATAAAATACACCAATAAAATAAATACCTAAGTATTTAATTAAATAATTAATTAAATACTTAGCCAATTATTTTTGGGGCGTTACAGTGGTGGTGGTTGTGTGGTGGTGGTGTGGTGGAAGAAGGTGGAGAGAAGAAGAGGGAAAGGGGAAATCATAAGAGAGAGAGAGAGGGAGAGGATGAGGAGCTCCGGTGGTGGTGGTGTGGTGGAAGAAGGTGGAGAGAAGAAGAGGGAAAGGGGAGAGTAGCTCCGGTGGTGGTGGTGGTGGTGGTGGGTTAGGGTTTGTAGGTGAGAGAGAGAGTAGAGGAAGAGGAAGGGGAGAGTAGGCCGTAGGTTGGTTGTATGGTGGTGATGGTGGTGGTGGTGGTGGTGGTGGTGGTGGTGGTGGTGGTGGTGGTGGTTGTGTGGTGGTGGAGAGTAGAGGAAGAGGAAGGGAAGAGGAAGGGTGAAGAGGAGAGAAGAAGAGTGAGGGTGTTGTGAGTGAGAAAGAAGAGTGAGGGTGTAAACGGATTTAAGGAAAAAAAGTAAAAAAAAATTGCGAGGGAATTAGCGACGGAACTGTCCGTCGCTAATTTCTGCACATTTACCAACCCCTGCACTGTGTCCCATCATCTGAAAACTGTCAAAAATTAGCGAGGGGCTGAAATTCCGTCGCTAAATACTTGCACTGAGTCCCATCATCTGAAAACTGTCAAAAATTAGCGAGGGAATTAGCGAGGGACTGAAATTCCGTCGCTAATTTTCAAAATTCCGTCGCTAATTCTCAAAAATACGACAACCCCTATTCCCTCGCAAATTCAGTCGCTAATTCCAGTTTTTGCGAGGGAACATTAGTCCCTCGCTAATTTTCGTCGCTAATGGGCAATTTTTTTGTAGTGAAGGGGGTCACATCTATATCGCTCTAGAAGGCAAAATTTATGTTAGTAATTACAAAACTGAAGACAACAGTCTTGTTATCTCTCATCCTTTCCAACAATGCACAGTTCGAAAAAATAATTTGAATTATAAACACTGAATTGTAAAAATGATATAAGGGTGTAGCTTGAAAGTGCATACCATGAAGGAAAAAAGAAACCTACATTTTAATTAGACAGATTTCCCTCACTAATCTGTCGCTAACTCTTCGCCACGTGCCAGATTTTAATTCATCAACATTAGCGATGGATTTCCCTCACTAAGCCGTCATTCTAAGCCACGTGTCCCTAAGATCAGCCACGTGTCAACATCTGATTCATTGAATAGCGAGGGCAATCCGTCGCTAAAGACCCTCTTTTTGATTTTTTTTTATTTAAAAAAACTGCCTTTTTTAATATTTATAATAACATGATTTAGGAAATGTAAAATACTTTCCGAAACAACAAATTTAACATCTGAAACGCGTTAGATTCCCATAACATTCCAAATATAATAACGTGACTCCAATTCATCTATACGCATTTAATAAACGCGTTAGATTCCCATAACATTCCAAATATATAGCCTATCAAGTTAGTGGCATCGATATGATCTCGGTGGAGATGATTTCAAGCCGAATATGGGGGTCAAGGACAGCACAAGACCCTTTTCCATCCACTCTCAACCTTACCGTTGTTATATGACAATTTCAATTTAAAATTAATATACACTTGTCGACAATTATCAATTCCAATTAGACATTTTTCAATTAACAACTCTAACAAACATACACTTTTCAATTAACATCTCCAACAACATACACTATTCATACATTATTCAATTACATTTTTCAATTTCAATTCAATTCCAATTACACATTTCTAATTAACAACAACACCAATTTTTTTCTACAATTCTAAACACTATCTTAAACACATACAACAACCTTTCAAATTTCACAATCCTAAACACTAATTTTAATCTTTCAAACAACACACCTTTATTCTATAATAATAACATACACATTTAAAACTCACATTTCATAACTAAAAACAATTAAACAAAAATCATTCCTAAAAACAAAAATAAATAAAAACTAACCGTTTTGAATCAAGATTCCAACGGTCTCAAGGCGGTCCGGTGAACGTGCGCACTCTAGTGCGGTGGTGAGAAACAAATTTGTGGCTATTGTGAGAAAGAGAAAAAAACGATTAGAGATACAAGAGAGAAAGAGAAGGTTTGGAGAGAGAGAGAGAGAGAGAGAGAGAGAGAGAGAGAGAGAGAGAGAGAGAGAGAAAGAGAGAGAAGAGTGAGAAGAAACAAACCTTGATGGTGTGGACGGTGGTGGCTGTGGACGGTGGTGGGGTCGTGGTGGTGTGGTGGTGTTGTTTGGTTTTGAGAGAGTTTGGGAGGAAAAATGGAGAAGAGGAAAGAATGAGAGAGAGATCGAGGGAATCCGTAGAATTTAAAAAAATTTAAACATTTAGCGACGGATTAGAGAGGGATTTCCGTCGTTAAATGTGGCACAAATTTCAAAACGTTGCAAAACTTCAGAAGGCGCACTTCCCAATAGTTAGCCACGGATCCTTAGAGAGGGATTTTCGTCGCTAAATGTCCAGTTTACAATGCACTTCAAATCTGTCGCTAAAAGTGTAGATTTCTCATGCTAAATGTCCAGTTTACAGTGTACTTCAAATCCGTCGCTGCAAGTGTCCAAATTTCCGTCGCTAATGCTGGTTTTAGCGACGACCACGTGTCTGTCACTAATGGGTCATTTTTTTTGTAGTGGATGTCACGAACCACAAATGTGCATAGCAATGGTTAGTGACCACTAACCACAGATATGCATAACTGTGGTTAGATGCCACTAACCACAGTTTTGCATAACAATGGTTAGAGTGCACCAAAACCCAGATTTCACAATTCAGCACCAAATCATACAAATGAGTAGTGAATCTTATGCGAAATTTCATAAGGATCCCAAATATACCATCAATTTGAACAAAAGGTGCGAAGAACTTAAGCAAAACTCAAAATTACAGATCAAAATCGCGCCTAGGTTTTGTAATTTGGGGAAACACTTAATGCCCAACCAAATTTCAACAAATCAGTTGTACATGGTGCGAAATTACTGCAGAGCCAGAACTCGATTCCACAGAAATAACGGAGAAACAAGGATTCTCGCCAGTAATTTTGGATCTCGCCAGAAACGAGGATTCTCTTGCAAAAACGATTTGAAGAATGCGATTCGAAAAACGATTGAAGAACAGAAGAAGATGAACAGATGAAGATCGCATATTAATTTTACGGTTACTGAAAACAGAGTGCACATTTACATAATCACCTTTATTTAAGTTTAACTGTTGGATCTGATTTTCTTAACAAATAATGAACCAAAGGGCAAAGAATTAATTAGTAACAAGTACTAAGTCACAGCCATTACTCAACCTCTCTATTCGTCTATTAGGGTGTGTTTGGGAGTTTGGAGGGGAGGGGAGGGGAGGGGAAGGGAGGGGTTGAGACTAATAGTGTAAATTCTTTAGTAATTAGGAGAAAAATTATCCCCCTAAACCCCCCAAACCCCTCTCCTAGTTTATTTTTGGAGCCCCTCCAAAACCCTCCATATTTGGAGGGTTTTGGAGAGGCTCCAAAAATAAACTAGGAGAGGGGTTTTGAGGGGTTTAGGGGGATAATTTTTCTTCTCATCACTAAAGAATTTATACTATTAGTCCCAACCCCTCCCCTCCCCTCCAAACTCCCAAACACACCCTTATAAAATTTCTTAGTGACTCAAACATAATTCATACTCTTTTGTAGTATTTGAAAACCGAAGGTAATCGAAGAAAGAAGGCACAGGCGGGCTAGGGAAGGGTGCCCGTAAAGTTAGTTTTGTCAAGGAAAGAGGATCAGTTATGTGCCGTGAAAATTCTCGACAAAGAGACAATGTAATCAGAGCCATAGCTAGGGCAATGAGACACACATTTTGGGCTAATGGCTCACAAATACAGTGCCATGTTTCTATCAAACCTCAACTTTTTCATTATCACCCTTTTTCTTTTTATTAGTATCCCTTCTCTCGTGGCAGACCTTGATCCAATAGAACGGTGCCCTTCTTTTTGTCTCTCAAGTTTTCCCTTTCGAGAAACGCGTGCCTATATTGTGCTAACGTCATCCCACCCAACCCCCTCCCCATTTTCATATGGCCTACTCTTTCTTTAAGTTGTTTCTCTCTCACTTTTTTCCTCACGTCTTATAGTTTTTGTACTTTGGGATGTTAAAAACTAATTTTTGTTTGGCTTACTAAGTAGAAACCACAAATTGGCTTAGTATGTTTTCAGGCACAAATAATGTGTTTGCTTCTGCATAAAGCTAGATAGGACCACAAAGGACGACAAAGTTTTCTTTCAAGAGTTTTAATGTTGCTGCATTCTCAAAGTTGAATTCGAACCTAGAACTTTGGTTAAGCTAGAAGAAACCCGACCCGAACCATCTCATCCAAGTGGTCTTAGGTAAATCTCGAAGTTCTAATTCTACGCTAGAATTTAGGTTTGATATCATGATTCATAACTCAACTCCAAAAGCTAGCTTAGTGGTGGAGACTATCCCTACTTAAAATTGTTTAATCCGGTCATATTGCTATCCATTGTGAGACTTTCAACATTAATTGTTTACTTCATAAAATGAAATGCAAGTTTTACTAAAATTATAAATAAAAAATTGAGTAAATCGGGTATCCTATGCGTGCAACTGCATAGAATAATTCATCGAGTCGGTTAGGACCACAATGGGCGAGAAACCTCTCCCTCAAATTATAAAAACAAAAATTAATCAAAAATGTTCTTTTTATTCCAATTTTTTACTCACATATCTAATTTTGAGCTTAACACATTAACAAATGTATTTGATATAATGTTTGATAATATGTATAATTATCATTAGTAACGTGGATTGGGAAACCCCGTTCTTGATGAATCATTTCCACCATTCACAAACACAAGACAACATCATTAACACAAGCCTCTACCTGTCCGTTCACAAACAATAGCTATAAGCTCTAACTCCTCATGGTTTTCACCAAAAACCAAACTCTCATGATTTTATTCTCTCTCTTCCCTATCTCTATGGAAGAAAATCATTGTCCGTGAAATAATGAGTTTTTTTTAAACCAAGGTATCCCATGCGCGCACCACTGTAGAGACTAATCACCCGATGTACTGAGATCTATTTAAGGGGTTGACCTCTCCCATCAGGTATTTTTTCATACTCACCGGCCAATGATCGAACCTTTGACCAAATGGTTAAGAAGCCCAAGTATCTACCACTTGTGCTATACCATTGTCTCTAAAATAATGAGTTTTATTTGTTTATAACACGCGCTTATTTTTATTCCCTTCCATCTCAATTTATTAGTATATGAGTATATATTGCCCACCACACTTTCCACCTTTTCACTAATTATTTCTTTTTGTTGGGGTTCTTCCTTGTAGCTTTTTGCTTCACTTGAATAATATTAATTATCTCTATTGTCTTGGCTTCTCCACACACTCTCTATCTATATCTCTCACATACCAACATTCACACTCACAAATTTATTTCTTTGCTCTTATAAATGATGGAGAAAGTGATCAAGGTTGAAGTGTATTAATGGTGGTGAATTTGATGCAATAGTAGTACTAGTAATTTGCTATAATGGAGTCTTGTGTCCCACCAGGGTTTCGGTTCCACCCAACAGAAGGAGAGCTTGTCGGTTATTATCTTAGAAAGAAAGTAGCTTCTCAAAAGATTGATCTTGATGTTATCAAAGAGATCGATCTATACCGTATTGAACCATGGGATCTCCAAGGTATATATATAGTAAAATAGCAAATACATAAGATATACACTTTCATAGAAAAATTATGGCCGTGTCTATTTTGATCGGTGTATCGTTGTTCCAACTCTTCTGGTTGGTTGAAGACACTGTCTTGCAGTTATAATGGGTTGGAGTCAACCTCTTATACTTCATTTTAATATAATTATCATATGAAAATACACTTTCAAAGTTCTCTTAATTAGGGTTTTAGGGTGAATTAACTTAATTATTGTTTTTTTTATATTATTTAGTTCTGAAGGATAGTTGTGAATGATTTGATACAGAAAGATGCAGGATTGAGAATAAGGAGCAAAATGAGTGGTATTTCTTTAGTTACAAAGATAAGAAATACCCAACAGGGACAAGAACCAACAGAGCTACCATGGCAGGGTTTTGGAAAGCAACGGGAAGAGACAAGTCGGTGTACGAAAGGACTAAACTCATTGGCATGAGGAAGACCCTTGTTTTCTACAAAGGAAGAGCACCTAATGGACAGAAAACTGATTGGATCATGCATGAGTATAGGCTTCAAACTCTAGAGAATGAACCTACGCAGGTAAGCATACACATATTTAACATATATATATATATATATATATATATATATATATATATATATATATATATATATATATATATATATATATGTATACCATATAAAACACACATAATGATAAAGCATTGAATTTGAGGTGTCGTTCAAGCATGATGAGTGACTTCGGATGGCCTTCCTTAAGGGTAGCTTGGTTAAAGAACTTAATTAACCGCTTATATATGATATATAAGTGTTTATCATATATAAAAAGCTTTCGAATAGACTATATTTATAATCAAATTGATAATACTATATATATATATATATATAATTTTTGTATTTTCGTATAAGCTTTTAGCTGATTTTCCAAAAAATATTTAACAAACTTAACAAAATAAACGGTAGTCTGCTTTCGTAAATTCATAAATATTTTCATAAGTAATTAGTGTGTTTGTTGTTATAGGCGATGGGGGAGTGGGGTTCGAACCCCGTACACCTACGCTTCTACGAACAATGTATCTTTCACTCAACCTTCTTGTGTAAGTTGATATGATTGAATATGTTTTAGCTATCAGTAATCGAAAAACAACTTAATTAATTAATTATTACGAATTTACTAACCTAATTAACCTTTTCCTTTTTCAGACAAGAAAACAAGGATGTTTATTCTATAAGTACATAGAGCAATATATATGTTTTTCTAGTTTTGTGAGTGTTAATGGGTTTCAATTTCCAAGTAATCCCTTCACCTGAAAGGTCCTTTTCTCATGTTAATTAGTTTAGTTTAGTCTCATGTGATTTGCGTTTCTAGAATAATGCAGATTAATTAAGCACTTGATTAGTTCCTCTAAACTTGTTTTCTGGAGTATAATTTAATAGAAAGAACAACAGCTTTGGTCTAACTAATATGTGAATTTTCTCAAATGCACGTATAAGCTTTCTTGCCAGTTACAGAACTTTCACCAGCAAGAAGTCAAAAGTTACTGCTTTCAAAAGTATATGATTGATCATCTTTCTTTTACTTTTTTGCTATGAGACTTTTCTTGCCATGTTTCCTGTCAACGTACACATCATGTAGTTTTATTTTTTTGGTAAAGAAACATTTTAATAAGAGGGAAGAATTGACCAAAAAAAAAAGAAGAGGGAAGAAGAAATTTTTTTGGGCACAACGAATAGAGTTGCTGCCATATCACTAGAGCACGTTTAAGTTTGTCTACATCAGCAATGCAATTGCAAGTTAATTTAGATAGTTTACAATTAGGGGTGGAAATAGGTTGGGCCGAGCCGGGCTTTGCAAGGCCTGAGTCTGGCCTGCGTTGAAAGTGTTGGTCTGTCGTAGGCTCAACTTTTAAACCTGAGCTATGTAAGCCAGGCAAGGCCTGAAGGTCAATTTAAAAGCATATTTCACAATTTTTGTTTTTTACAAGAGACTACAATCTTTTAGTGATGTATGTTTTTGTAAATAGGCTAAGAAGTTAATAGGTAAGAGATTAAGTTCTATTTTATATGACATCCAATTTAAATTCTACTTTATAATAATATCTTTAAAGATATCAAAAATTAATTTAAGTCAATATGTTTAAATTAACAAAAAATATTAACATATTTATGATTTAGTACAAAGTACTTAAGTAGGCCGATCTTGTATGCTTAAAACATTTTTTCAATCACATGTAACTTGACATTTTTATTTAAATAGGCTCTTAAAGAAATATAAGTCTTATCTATTTAAAAATAAAGTATGCTGAGCCTGACATAGGTTGGGCCATAGGGCTCCTATCAATCCACCTAGCCTATTTCCATTTTCCATCCCTATTTACGATAGATTCATCGTGAGTCGTTTTATTTTCCCTAAACCTTACCATGATTGAATTTTATAACACTAAGTACGTTATCACTTTGTTCCCTTCCTAACTCTAATGAAAATATAACATTTGAAATAAATAAAAACAAAAAAAAATCTCTATTGAGATTAACATTCTCTTGTCTTAAGCAGCTGGTTTCAACAGCCATGTTAAGAATTTTAATCTAAAAAAGTTGACCTAAAGCATGACAGTAAGTCACTAACTGCATCTGGAGGTCTCAAATTCAAATTATCACTAGTCTCTTTGGAGTGAGGTAAAAGTAATTCCCTTCATAAATGTTCAAAACGCCTGAAAGTGTTTTGGATAGAAGCATCATCCTCTCACCCTACTTTTTTTAATCAAAAAACATTCTCTTCGATTGAACTTTTTTCCTACCACATTATGTTTTTATAAAAGTGACAAAAAAAGGAAGAGAGAAAAAAGTGATCTCAATTGTCTTTCTTTTTATTTTATGTCATTGGTGTCTTTCTTATACTATCTTTCAAACTTGTGCAGGAGGAAGGTTGGGTTGTGTGCAGAGCATTCAAGAAAAAACCCAACAACCAAAAGAAGACCATTGAAGGATGGGATCCAAACTACACATATGATGAACAATTAGCTAGTAACATCAGATCCAAGGTAGACCCAATTGATCTCATATTAAAGCATCCTCAGAGGATTTCATCTCAAAATTTCTTGTACAAACAAGAGATAGAACCAGATAATTTGAGCTTCATGCGTTCAGACCAATTAGTACTGCTTCCTCAACTAGAGAGCCCCACTTTGCCAATAGTAAAGAAGCAAAGCCTAGTGTCTTTAATCTCAGAAAACAACAACATTGAGTTTCAAAATGGGTTATTATCCAACACTAATAACACAGAGAAAGTTACTGATTGGAGGGCTCTTGATAAGTTTGTTGCTTCTCAATTGAGTCAAGAAGATAGGCATGAAACAAAGCATGATGGGTTGTTTAGCTCGCTTTTAACTACAAGCTCAGATTGTGACATTGGAATATGCATATTTGAAAAATGAAGAAACAAAGGTTGCATGAGAGTCGAATTTTTGTTGTAGTGGTAATATTATTTATACATGAATAATGTTTGATGGATGTTAAGACATAATAATGTATTTATATATATATATATATATATATATATATATATATATATATATATATATATGGTTTTGTGGCAAGTGTTAATTTGGAAGAATGAGAATTCTCACTGCCCCGTCCAACATTAGGCAGCCATGAATGTGTCAGGTGTAAATTGACATGCACGTGCACAATATGACTGCAGAATCGAAGTAGTAACATTTAAATTATCGCAAACATGTATGCATAGTGTTCTAGGCCATAGCTCTCATGCTGGCTACGGCACAAATAATGTAGTGATCTTCCACGCACTCTTAATTATTGATATTCTAGATTGATGTTGTACTCTATCCTTTAATTTTTGAGCAGAAGTAAACCCCATTCATATATTGTGCATATGTGAGAAACTTTTGCTGAATTACTCTTTCTTTATGTTTTGATTCCAAGAATTATTGTTTAGTGAGTTTAATTTTGGAGTTTATAGGCCCCTTGCGAAATATGTTTTTTCAGAAGTATTAGAGTTCATGGGAACTAGTACGTGAGAAATATAAGTGCACTCCAAATACAATCTATCTCTCTCTCTCTCTCTCTCTCTCTCCCTCTCTCCCTCTCTCTCTCTCTCTCTCTCTCTCTCTCTCTCAAATTTTAATGGTTTAATTCAGATTAAGGATGACTTAGATTAATAACTAGACACAGATGAAGATGTTACTTGATTAATCATATTAGAGCACTGAAAGCCACTCGAGAGATGTTTTAGCCTCGTGTTAATTAATTAAGACTAGACTGTTACTCGATTAGAACACTGAAAATCACTCAGGAGACATTTTGAACTCGTGTTATTTGGTTAGCAGGGACTGTTAATCAATTAGGATAATGAAACTAAAGGTCACTCAGATACGATATGAAGTCTGTTATTTGATTAGGACTAAGTTCTTAACGGATAACAACTATTTTTGGTGCGTCTTCTGGATGATTCCTAGCCCTTCCTAGGCTAGTTTTAAGCAACCTTAACCCATGAATGATGACTAAGAGACTAAAAGTCACAGAAAGCCTTAGAGAATATCAAGCAATAGATGGAATTGGGATAGTAAATATTGATTTAAGATAACTAAACATGGATATATCAGGTCAACATTATCTTCTAGGATTTGCGGGGACTTGGGAATTAGTTATGACTAGAGCAGATGATTATAGAACAAAAGACCACCGAGTCGTTTGAGGAACCACTAGTGCAAAAAAGGGATTTAAAGTCAGGCGAAAAGGGAATTTAAAGTCAGGCGCCCGCTTGACTTTTATTAAGTCGACTTTGTATGTCAGGAGTTTTAAAGTCAAGCGATAGCCTGACTTCGTAAGTCTGATTTAAAGTCAAGCATTTATTTCGCCTGACTTCGTAAGTCAGTTTTAAAGTCAAGCATTTATTTCGCCAGACTTCGTAAGTCAGTTTTAAAGTCAAGCATTTATTATTGCCTGACTTCGTAAGTATGATTTAAAGTCAAGCATTGATTCTTGCCTGACTTCGTAAGTATGATTTAAAGTCAAACATTTATTATTGCTTGACTTCGTAAGTATGATTTAAAGTCAGGCTTTAGTTTCGCCTGACTTTAAAAGTTCATTTTTAAAAAAAAAAATTTATTTGGTAGCGAGAAACTAGCCAGCTAATCTAAATTACTTTTTTTTTAAAAAATTCAAACAAATGGAACTTAGAATAAAGAAAGGTAGAAAACAATCAAGCATTAAAACACTTTTTTTCATTTATAATCTTATATCAACACAATCTTACAACAATATCAAATTATATATTCCACACAAATACAAACATATAATGACTTCCACATAATTCCATCACAAATACATATCTAACTACAAGAATCAAAAGAAGCAGCAACGCACAAATGAATTATCTATAAAGAAATTTATTCAAGTCTCTTGTTCTTCAATTGGATTACTCTTGTATAATGCATTCTTCACTCATCCTTAACTTGGCTAACTCTTTCCCCTTCAACAATAGAATCTTTATTCTTTGATAAAGCTTCATCTCCTGCAACTACATCAACAACATGAAAATCAGAATCATTCTCGTTCCAAATAAAAAAAATTAAAATCCATCTCCAAAAGAGTTGAGTAATTTATCATTTGGGATAGTTCCACACATTTCAATTGCAACTATCATCACCAGTTCAAACATGACACACAATTTTTTATACAGGAAACAACATCTATAGTGAATGGCTAATAGAATCTTAGAAAAATCTACTTGTGCAATAAAAGTAAAGGACTACAACTAGAAATCAGTATATAACATCAGAATACTAACATCAAAGAATGAAGACATTAATTGAACACAGATATAGAATTCCCAATTCAAGGATTAGCTAATACTCAAATTGATTATGATTATGCCTTCATGCTTAGACCACCTTGATCAGGTAAAGTAAACCTTGATCACCCTAAAATTTCAACCATTGGTATCTAGAATAAACCTTCATCAACAATAATTCAAATAAAAAATCCAATTTGATCACAGCAAAACTTACCATATTAACCTATCTCAACACACCAACAATAAACCCTTCCCCAAAAATTACCATATTAACCAATCTCACATATAGCTGGAAAAAGCGAATGCCAGGTCCTGTGGAAGTCACATCTTCAACACTTGAAGTAGCCCATGAAGATAAAGTCTGAAAAAATCAACAGATTACTCATTGAGACTATAAGTGGTTCCTCTTGTTTTAAACATTTTTCGGTGTCCGGCCCTTAGCTCTAAGTGGTTCTTAGAAGAGAAAATTGTGAAGAGTATGTGGTGATTAATCAAGTAAACTTCTAAATCCTTAATTAACAAGAATATAAACATAAAGAGAAGTACCATGATTGTTCCAGCAGCTGATGCAGCTCTTGCTGTTGCATATTCTCCTACATAAGAAAAATAGCACATATCATCCAACACAAATCTATGCTTTTGGTAGTTTGTTTATCAGTGCTTAAACAAGCAAAGGGAATTAAAGAAATCTAATATAAAAATGTCACCAAATTTAACTTTCATATTACTGCCTATTATAAAGTTTTCCTAGTAAAAAAAATCACAACGATACCTTCAGGATGAGCCATTTTCTGCATGGCTGTTGGGGCAATCATGATTGGCATGGATTTTGAATCCCAGGACAGTTGTTGACATATCTATCTTGCTCACATCGATAAGAATTCGCGGCCTAAACCTGCATGTGTGTCAACCAAAAAAAATTAGTTGTGTTCTTAGAAAATATAGGGGTAAAAAATAAGCAATGGAACAAAATAAAGCAACTTTCATCCAATCTGATTAGCCTGATAGTATTTTCATGATCATCCAAATTCTATATCTCCAATGCTAAAATTACAATAACAGAACCCATTCAATCTGATTAGCAACTTTCATCTTAATACCATTTCCATAGAAACCTAGAATCCATTCTATTGCATGACAAGAAAGTTAGAGTCTGATATAGACTTGACTAGCATTTATGTGCATCTTTGTAGTTTAACAAATGCAATCATTACATAATCTCAAACATATATCATTTTTGTACTTTACAGAGAAGATGATGCCATGGGCAATTTTCTCTGCCTTTTTCCCGCTTTATATAAAATTTAACATTTGCAGAGGTTTCAAATCAGTGCTTGAACAAATCAGAGCCTGTAGGTTCTTGTATAGCCTGTAGGTGCTAGAAGACAATCATATGTTGTTATATGGGTTTAATTATATGTGTGTGTGGAGCATGGATTTGCAGGTAGCAGGAATTGAAAGAAGAATAGAGTTGGAAACAAAGGCTGAAAATAAATAATCAGAAACTTCTACTACTAGCTGAGTTTTTTTCCTTTTCATCTTAGTTGTAGTTTGCATATGTAGCGTTGGTGAAGTAGACATTGTAGTTTGCATATGTAGAGTTGGTGAAGTAGACATTGTCACCTCTTAACTCAAAGTAAAACTATATAAAAAGCGATGCTCAGATAAAAGGAGATATTCTAGGTATTGTTACTTTACCTTGTTCACATATTTCTCTACTAATGAAGGAAGATCAGACTTAGGTTTCCATCCTCAAAATAGAGATCCTTTCAATGTTCTTCCCATTAGCAATAGTCCATAATGAGCTGACTCTCAGGCATCACTTTTGGTGCACCAAGTGTTACTCTTAGGTTTTTGTTGTTGTTGCTGCTGAAGATCTCCATTCCATCCACTATAGAGATGTTTTTGTTGTTGTTGCTGCTGAAGATCTCCATCCCGTCCACCATAGAATGCTCGACTTTGCCACATCTGTTGCACTTTCTTTGCATCCTTAGACATAAAAGGATATGTTTTCTTGGGGGTTGGAGTTCTCGGGTCAATCGAAGGGGGCTCATCATCTGGAATCACAAAACTTTCTTGCACAGGCCAAGCATTTACTTGCATTTCAGGTTGGTGGAATAGAGGCTGGTTTTGAAACTCATAGCTTTGTGGCTTTTTCCTGAAACCAGGAAATAACCCTCCCATTATTTCCACTACTGATACCCCAGCATTGGTCACAAGCTTGCCAATGGATCCAAAGAAACCTTCTTCTTGCTCATAAGGTTCATCTTCTGATGGAATCAAAGGAGGCCTGACGGATTTTAAGGGCTTTTGATATGGACTAGGTGAAATGCCGGACATTGCTGGGATCACATCCTACAAAAGAATGAAATGAATCATCGACTGAAATTGTCCAATATATTCTGATATCTATTTTAGGAACCTTCAATTGTGCAATTTTAGAGAATAGAGGATATTTTTCAATTCTCTGTATCACTATTGCATGAATATAATGACCAACTAAGTTATAATGTCTATATTAAATCACTAAAATGCAGATGACTAGACCAGGCACTCACTTCCTGATATGCTACAATTGTACTTAGTCTACGTTGTAGCAATGGCAGCATATAACCAAAGAAGCCAGCCCCAACAAGCATAGCAATACCTGCAAAATGGAAGGAACACGCTCTGAGTTTGTAACTAGAAAAATTTCTAGAGACAGACACTGGTTTTACTCGGCTTACCAAGTGGAAATCCATTTTCATATTGATAAGGACAGTCATCAAAGCGTAATTGGATCTCCCTGATGGCTTGGTTTCCCCTGTCTAGGACAAGCAGGGAACAACTACTTCCAACATAAATTAACCACATCAAAGTCATTAGAGAATTTAGCATCTTCACTTGGTCCATCAACATGGCCCCCTCCAACGCTCCATTTTCCTCCAGCAATTGTTGAGACCCCTGAAAGCAGAAATCTTGATTAAACAAAGAGTTCCACCTCTAATTCTAAAGCAGAAATCCTATGCGCACAACAAATGAAAAAGGATCCCTACAGGAGCACAAGACCAAAGATTAATCAGAGCAGTTTACCTGAATCACTAATTTTCCTAATTGCCATATTCATAATATCTGCAACATAGATATTTCCTCGATCATCAACTGTAACCCCCTTTGGGTGGTTCATCTTAGCCTCTCTGAGCTTTCTATCGACATGTCCAGAATATCCTTCAGCAGATCCTGTGACTGGTTTTGGCCTGCTATCTGCAGAATTGCAATGCACACGTTATTTTTTAAGTGAGGAAAATATACACATGCAAATAGCAGCAACCAGGGAAAACAACATAACCAAACTCTTAGATGCCAAATTGCTTCAGTTAAAATGGAATGAAAACTGTAGAAAATAGCAGCAACAGTCACAATGTTGAGTAAATGCTTTAGTATAAAAAAGTAACGAACTCCATATATGGTAAAACAAAAAACAGAAAAAGAGGATAGCGACCATGTATGACTAATCTATAAAAGATTGCAATTTGACTTTTGAGAGAAATACTAAGCAGAATGCTTTGGCAAAATAACAAATAATACGCTACAACTTAACAAAGAATTTCCCCTTCTCCCAATCACACATATAGTGAGCAGAGTAAATTCAACTCCATTTCCACACCTTAGCCAATGTAATGAAGGGATCAAAAAGTCAAGAATCTAGTTAACAATATTCCAAAACAGGGAAAAAGTGGGTAAATCACAAATCTCTAAAGTACGGTCTAAAAGGTTATACTGATTTCACAATCACAATTCACTACACAAAACAAAGAAAATAGTAATCATCATCATGAACAATAAAGAACACAAAGAAAACAGTGCTTAGGGTTTCTGATAATAATCAACACAAACTCAAATTTCACTGAGAGAGTGAAATACTACCTGTGTTTGCTGTTCCTTCAGTCAGTCTCTGGGTTTCAACCATCAGTGTTCACAGCAACCTCAAACAGCAAAGAAAACGCAGGTATTAGGGTTTCGTTAAAACAAGCAGCTAAAGAAAGAATTTAAAGAAACGGTTAAGTGATTTACCTTCCTGAGGGTGTCCGATTCAAAACCCTAGAAGCAAATATTCATTCTCACCATTGTTACGAACCTAGGGTTTCTGAGAAACCTTCAAATCGTCTATCAACCTGAGGGGTTGTGAAAATGGAGTGAGAGATGAACGACACTGAGAACCCCAAACGAAACCGATCTACAATCTAGAGGAAAACGGAGTGAAAGAGCGATCGAGAGAGGGAGAGAGAGAGAGAGAGAGCGACCGAGAGAGAGGGAGATGGAGTGGATACTTACTTCCTGAGACGATGAAGAGGAAGGAGCAAGGTTGAGACGATGAAGAGGAAGGAGGAAGGTTGAGACGATGAAGAGGACGCGAGAGGAGTGAGGCGCGGTGGAGAATGCGAGAGGAGAGTTCTGAGAGAGATGTTGTGTTCTAAGAGTGGATAGGGTTCGCGAGATGTTGTGAACTATTTTAGTAATTTGTTCTATTTTAGTAGTTTAGAAGTCAGGCGTGTATTCGCTTGACTTCTAAAGTACTAAAATAGAAAGAAAAAAATTCACCCTTAATTACAAGTTTGCCACCGTGTCTATTTATGTAGTCAGGCGAACACACGCCTGACTTCCAAAGTCTAATTTTCTTCCTATTTTTTCACTTTAGAAGCCAGGTGTGTATTCGCCTGACTTTAAAACTCGCGAGTTTTGCCTCTTAATTACAAGTTTGCCACCGCGTCAACATATAAAGTCAGGCATCTGAGCGCCTGACTTTAAATGCCTAATTCTTTTCTTGATTTTGCACTAGTGAACCTTGTCGCAGAATAGGCAAAGATTTGCTTTAGTATGGGCGAGGCGTACATCGGTAGTTGAAATTTGTTGGAGGAACCTTGTCTCAGTATGGACAACGACTCGTTGCAGTATTGGAAGGTCGTACCTCAACGTCGTGCATTCATTAGAGATTATAGGATTGGTCGGTAAGCAAATGATTATGGGAGAAGTTCTAGAGGGGAGGTCTTACGTAAAGATGGGGAACCACTAGGGCGTCCCATAAACACTTGAATACCCTGACTTGACTCATCTATTGCCCGGGGTGTCGAGCAAACTCGCATCCGACTTACCTAGAGTAGTAGCGGGTAGGATTGCATTGACGTTGCAGTCCTAGGATTGTACGCTAGATTCGAGACGATGATAATATTAGTTGATGATTGATTGTTTATGCGTGTTATATTCATTATATCCACTGCATGATGTTCTCTATGTTATGTGATTTCCTCACTCTTCTTTCTTTTGTGGCTACTCGTGTGTCATTGTGCACATTTATGTGAAGAGCCTGCTGATGATGAGGAGCTCGTCGGCGTGGATGTCGAGGAGTAGTTCGTGTAGATGAAGATTATTAGTTGCTATTAGTTTCAATTATTTATTTTTAAAAGTTGTGGCGATGTGGTAAATGTTGAGACATACGACACAGGGGTTCCACGGGTGTTTTAGCGTACTTTTGTTATTTAGTTTAATTTGTATTTCTTCTTTTGTTGGTGATACTTGTTATTTCGTTTGTCTTAAGCTTTATATAAAGACATAATTTTTATTAATTCCTCTATGTACCTTTCTTTTTCCAAATGGGTCACAATATCGTTTTCTTGAATTTGTGCCGAATTACTGGTGGCCTAGGATGTCGGTAAGCCTCGCCAGAGTTTCCCAGCGACCTAGGTCGTCGATAAGATCAACATTTGACAGACAGCGTTGTTTTTGTGTCAAGGCCTCCATAAATTGTCCCCCCCCCCCCCCTAAAAAGTAGTTGTAGTGATAAAACAAAATTGAATATTAGATACTTACATCAAGACAAACTTGAGAATCAACTATAATATCTTTTCGGTTAAAATTTTTAGGATGCTCCTTTTTTTTTAAATAAAATATAAGGAAATATGTTTCTTAAAATCTTATGATGCAAAACCCTTATAGAAAAATATATAAAAAAGCATCTAGAAGGATTTTCCTTTTCTGTTAAAAAGTGAATTAAGAAGAAAAATATCTTGAAAAACAAGCATCTAGAAAGAATTAGAATTTTTATGATTGAGATTACTAATTAAATTTATATAATTTAAAATGTTTTAAACACATGCATGTATATGATCATGATTTCAAGTCTTAATATTTTTGTTCTGGAGTCAACCAGGGGGTCCCATTAGCAAAACCAGGAGGTGCGCTTAGCAAGTAATATGGATCAGCCCAACCGATTCAACCCATATCCACCTCATGCAAGCCCAACATGCTTGGACGGTCAAGATCGACTCTACCCATCCAACGATCCACGAGAGGGCAAGATTCCCTATAAATACAGGCAAACATTGCCCAAAGAAAGGTTCAATCTCTAATCCTCAGTACCTTCACTCATATATTCTATATACTGACTTGAGCGTCGGAGTGGCTTGCAGGTACCCCCAGGGCGCTCGCTGACCTCCTGCCAGGACAGCAAGAGACCTACCAACAGCAGCCGACCAAAAAGCTGCTCGGTACAGAACATTGGCAACCACAGGGGGAGATTTCTATCTTTCACATAATCACTACTCGAGCTTTTCTCTTGCTGCTCCATGGCTCCTAGGGGCATACCCCGGGTTCAGAGCATTGTCATACCCACACCCCGACCGAAGGGTACCCCCGAGAGCAACGTCTTGACTATACTGGACGAGGGCACCAGTCAACCTGCCCAACCCTCTAATGTGAATCAGCTTTTGGACCTCCTGACCAGTCGCACTCAAGCTATGTTGGAACAGGAAGTACGACTGAGGGAGATTGAAAGGCGCGTGACCGCCCGACCAGAACAACCTCCACTCAGCAGGATGACAGTTTCTCCAACGGCGGTGACCTCAAGGCACCACCGGTCCCCACCTCGGAGACATCATGTCCATCGCTCTCCCCCCAGGCGACGCAAGCATGGGGAATCAGGCTCACCCCCAGGGACCTATCGGCCTCGTGACACCCACTCCAGCACCTCCTCACACGCGTCCTCTGACACTCATGAGAGGTCAAGGAGCCGGGTCGTCACCCGCAGAAGGCACCACCGGGGTTCTCCATCGAGGAGATCCCCCGAGCGACACAGGTATCAAGAGCTGGGCTATGAAGACACCTCCCCCCGAAACTCAAGAGAGTTTTCAGAGGAGGGGTCGTTTACAAGAAGGGTAGACGAATGCCAAATCCCAAGGGCCTTGGAAAAGCTGCCAAATCTCAAGATGTTCGACGGGACTGGAGATTCGGACGGTCATCTGGCACACTTCTCCCTAATGATGCGCTACAGGGGCGCCAGGGAACTCGTCCATTGCAAAATCTTCCCCCCACTCTCAAGGGTTCCGCATTAGAGTGGTTCCAAGAGCTGAGGCCGAACTCCATATCCTCATGGGGGCAGCTGGCGAGAATGTTCATGGCTCGTTTCACTGCCTCCCGACTAAAGCCCAAATCTGAAGAAGTACTGAGAGCCGTCAGGTAGCGGAACCACGAGACACTGAGGGAGTATATTGAGCACTTCAATAAGGAAGCTTCGGGCGTTCGAAGTTTGGAGGACAGGCAAAGGTTGTTCTGGATGAAAGACGGGTTGAGAAAGGGAAGTTTGTTCCAGGTAGATGTAGGCATCAACAAACCTAGAAACTTGGGCGAGTTCATTCGAAGATCCCAGAAATACATGAACTATGAGGAGGATGATATGGCTTACCGCGAGGCAGCCAAGGCAGGGGGCGACAGGGAGGTCACCCAGGAGGTACGCCGGCAGAAGGTAACAAGAGGTGTACACCGTGAGGGACGCCCCCCAAGACTCTCAGGTCTTACTCCCCTCGTCACCTCAAGGGCGCAAATCCTGACTGAATGTGCCAACGCGGAATTCAAAGACGTCAAGAGGCCAGAGCCTTTGGTGTTGAGAGAGGGCCAGAAACCCTCGAAGAAATGGTGCCGCTACCATGAAAGCGGAGGCAACGACACCAATGGCTGGCGAGCGCTGAAGGAAGATATTGAGGAGCTGATCCAGAAAGGAAAGTTGTCACATTACGTACGTAAAGAAGGAGGGGGAACCGAGTGGCTCGCGCAAAAGAGCCCGATCCCCCGAAGGTAGATACAGGTCCCCTAGGAAGGGGAAGGCCCCAGTCGGCGAGGGGGTCGAAAATGGCGATGATGAATCAACCGATAAAGAGGACACCCGGAGGCCCAAAGAAAGGCCAGTGGCCATGGTGATCCACGGGAGAAACCCCCATGATGACTGGGGGTCAAACAAATCAATGAAGACGAAGTGGAAGGAGATCCTCAGCATCGCATCAACCTCAGTCACCAGGAATGGGTCAATCAGACCGCCCCTATCCTTCGACGACAATGATCTGCTCGATGGGAAACCGAACAAACAGTCCCACTGATCATCACTGCCATAATCACCAACGTCGAGGTAAGAAGGATCCTGGTTGACCAGGGAAGTGCAGTAGATATCATCTGCGAAGACCTGCTGCAAGTGCTGAATATCTCTTCCGATGATCTGACTCCATACCAAGGAGGGGACCTAACCGGGTTTAATGGATCGAAGACTAAGCCACTCGGCCACCTAGAGCTAATGGTCACCTACGGAACCCCGACGGTAAACCGCCATTGCTCAGAACCGTGAAGACACCCTTCCTGGTCCTCCCATGCAAGTCGGTCTACCAGTGCATCATTGGGAGGCCCGCGTTGGGGAAGCTGGAGGCAGTCACCTCAACGGTCCATCTGAAAATGAAGTTCTACACTCTGGAGAGTGAGGTGGTGACCCTCCAGGCGGACCTGGGAGCAGCACGCAGATGTTTCTACATGAGCTTTAAAGATGAGAAGGAGACCGCCGAGCTAAGAAGCTCGGGTAAGGGGTTCAGAGAAGAAGCTGAGGTGAATCTGACAGACTGGGATGCCAGAAGTGACTCAAGTAGAGAAGGAGTTCAAACCGGATGGAGAATGTTCTCACCTCCCTGAGGAGATTAAAAAGAAGCTCACCATCCACCCAAGGGAGAACGAAGACATCTTCCCCTATTCTGCATCTGGCTGATAGTTCCAATACTTAGAACGTTTTCTTTAAGAATTTGGTTGTTTAAGTTTAACACGTCGAAACAATTTACAACACGCGGGCGAAGGAATTAAACCTTACTATTTATGGATCAAAATATTGTTTCGCAGATCACAGTTTTGGCTCTAGCACCATAGAAAAAACCAAGAGAAACTGGCACCCTTGACAAAAGCAGCAAGCGCCTAGGAGGGCGCCCATGAGGGCGCTTGGCAAGAGGTGGTCTGAAAGCCAAGTCCCGACCCCAAACAGCAGGGGACCAGGCAACCAGGTAGAACCAAGGCACGAGTCGACCTACTCGGTTCATAAAGCGGCTATCGAAAAGGTCGCAACCTCTGATGGGTGAGTTAAATTCGAATCGATTCCGATAAACTCCTGTCAGAGTTAACGAGTCTCTAAGACGCGAAGCGGCATATCGAAAAGGTCGCAACCTCTGATGGGTGAGTTAAGTTCGGATAAATTCAAATAAACTCCTATCAGAGTCCCTAGATGGGCGAAGTGGCATCGCAAGATGTCACAACCTCGAAGCGGCATATCGAAAAGGTTGCAACCTCTGATGGGTGAGTTAAGTTCGGATAGATTCTGATAAACTCCTGTCAGAGTCCCTAGATGGGCGAAGTGGCATCGCAAATGTCGCAACCTCTAATGGGTGAGTTAAATTCGAATAGATTCTGATAAACTCCTGTTAGAGACCTAAGGCGCGAAGCGGCATATCGAAAAGGTCGCAACCTCTGATGGGTGAGTTAAGTTCGGATCGATTCTGATAAACTCCTGTCAGAGTCCCTAGATGGGCGAAGCGCCATCGCAAATGTCGCAACCTCTAGTGGGGAATTTAAATCAGATCGATTCTGATAAACTCCTGACAGAGATAACATTGCCACGAGACGATAGGAGGTGATACGTTCAGAAGCGTGAAAAATAAGCAAGACAAAGGAAACGTGGATATAACGTAAAATCATCAGTCAAGCTCCATAAAGCAAACGTACAACGAAATCCAACAATATAGAAAGAAATTACAAGTCAAGAACAACTGAACTTCTAGAAGAAATAATTAGGGGGCAATGACGTCGAAATCAACCATGTTGGAACGATATCTAACAATCCTCCCATCTACAGCCTCATGGTCAAATCGGAAGATGCTCGATTCAAGAACAGCATCCGGGTACATGCACTGAACATGACCTATCGCTTTATCGTAGGCAGCATAGGAGAAGTCCATGACTTGCCGGGCCATCTCCCGCACCCTTTCCTCGGCCGCATCTTTCTGTTTCTTCATACTGTCCAACTCAGATTGGAGCTCCTCCATTTGCTTCTGATAATGGCCAGCAGCGTCTCTTGCCCGACGAGCAGATTCCAGCGCTTCGTGTAGGTCCACCTGAAGCCGGCTTATATCCAAGAGAAGCAGATCCCTTTCCTCGATCACCCCTGCGCAAAGAGAGAAAGAAACACGACAAGTTTAAAACCAAACACCACCAGCGCCCATGAGGGCACCTGGCAAAGCACCTCTAAGAAAGCAGCTAGCGCCCATGAGGGCGCCAGACAGGGCACCAAGGTCAAAACAGGCGGCAGCTTTAGGAACCGTGGAAGCCTTGGACAGCTCACTGCACAAAAACTTTTGTGGCACAGTGGACAAGCCACCGACGATCTTCCTCAGCATGCTCAAAGTCCTCTGCTCAGGATCAGATAACGCAGATGGAAGGATGCGATAAGACCGAGAGGTGCGGTCAGTATCGACATTACACCACCCAAGGCGAAACTTATCCCTAACCAGACGCCCTTGCTCATCAAAGAATCCCATGCTGTCGACGGCCTTCTCACTAGAGGGAACGAGGTAAAAATACTTGAACCTCCAATCATGCTGGTTATCTGAGTACACTTGAAAGAAAGCATAGTTTGTCCGACATTTCAAGTGCACAAACTCATAACGAATGACGCCATCTAAAGTATCTCGACGACGCTACAACTCAAAGATAACCATAAAAACCCTCAAGCTGCATCTTCTTTGAAGGACTCTCTCACAAAACACCACGAATTTGGGTGGAGCTGAGAGGGAGCTATCTTATGGTGATTCATAACCTCCAGTTGAAAGGGTGTAAAAAATGGGGAAACCCACACCTTGTAAACCACACTGTGAAACATCATGAATTTTCTACCGTTCGGGACTCTGCACACCCTATCTTGGGGGTCAATCACCTCAACCCGCCAGTCGCCTCCCAACGCATCTTGCAGACAGCGGGGAGGCTCTTTTCTCCGAAAATAGACGCTCCTGGCGGAACAAACAACACGGGAAACCCAGTCATCGCAAAAACCACCAATCTCCACTACTTCATGCTCAAGCGGCAGATCATCATCAGAAGAAGTATCAACAAAGCCAAGGGCGCCAGTCCCCTCCGAAGGCACTGTATCACCAATCCCCTCTTCAAATTCGTCAGCTTGACTCTTAGCAAGGTGAGCCGTAGGGTGCATCCAAGCCGTCTTCTTCGTCCTTGCCATCTCTCAACCTACGGGACAGGGGGCAGAACAAACTGTCACGAGACAGACAAGAAAACTTAGAGACAACCCCCCTCCCCCGAGGTTGGAGACTTTGCAAGATAAGACATGCTCAAAAGAACAAAGAAGCTAGAAAGATAAACGAAAAGTCCGCTCGGAAGTTACCTCAGTAAATTAGAAGCGGCAAAAACTTGCGGGAACGTCAATGGACGATGGTAAGAGCAACTCCCCTCGGCACCAAGCAAGCCCTGGAAATTCATAGGTAAGAAGGCAGGTTAAGAGTCAGGAGGAACGGCAAAAAATAAAACGGAGTGCCAAGCACACGTCCACACAAAAGCAGCGCCCATGAGGGCGCCAAAGAAGACAGCCAGCGCCCATAGGGGCGCCTGGCAGGGCGCCAATGATGCAGCTAGCGCCCATGAGGGTGTCTGGCAGGGCTCCAGTCCAGGCAGCCAGCGCCCATGAGGGCGCCTGGCAGGGCGCCAGTCAAGGCAGTCAGCGCCCATGAGGGCGCCTGGCAGGGCGCCAGTCAGGAGCAGCCAGCGCCTAGGAGGGCACCTGGCAGGGCGCCAATATGAAGCAACCCGCGCCCATCAGGGCGCCTGGCAGGAGAGCACTGTCAACAAATACTTACCAGGACTTACCAGGAAGAAAAGACGTTGAAACAAGTGGACTCTACTCCCTCCTCTCATTTTTAAGGAGGCTCTAGGTTGGTGACTTGATCCCTACTCCTCCCTCCTCCTTGAAGTAGGCGCTAGGGTTAACAATTACTTGGCCCCTACTCCTTTCCACCCTCCAAGAAAGCGCTCCAATGATGGATTGGTCCCTACTCCTTCACGAAATTTTAAAATAAGAAAATGTGGACCACAAGACAAATACCTGCCTATTTATAGGAGTTAGCGTTTCACGCCACACCACGGATCTGGAAAATCAACTTGGCCCATATCCACTACGTACAAGCCCAATACGCCTGTCACCTTAAGACATGCTCAAACACAAAAAAGACAAGATGAGCAGCAAAAAAATAAAGCAAAGTGCCAAACACCCGTCTACACAAGTCGGCACCCAAGAGGGCGCCCATGAGGGCGCCTGGCAGAAGCAACCAGCGCCCACGAGGGCGCCTGGCAGGACTAGGAGGGCTCCCATAGGGGCGCCTGGCAGGGCGCCAGTCAGGAGCAGCCAGCGCCCCGGAGGGCACCTGGCAGGAGCAAGCAGTGCCCAGCAGAGGGGCGCCTGACAGGGGGCAGTTTGAAAGCAAATCCTTCGCAACAGGGTGGTCAGCACTATGCAGTAAGACGCCCACAAGAGCACCGAACCATGTCTCGCAAAATCTGCTCCACGATAAGCCATCCAGCACACGCAAGCAGGGAACAACACCCAAGGCACCCAATAGGGCGCCAACTCTCAAAAACAAACAAGCATCCCGGAAGGCGCCCACGAGGGCACCAGCATCGAGATGTCTTAGCACCTTGGCCCAAGGCGCCCAAGAGGGCACCAACATCAGGGGGCATGGCACAGGTCGCCCAAGAGGGCGCCAATCTCAGAGCATCCTGGCACAAGGTGCCAAGAGGGCGCCAACCTCAGAGCACTTGGCACAAGGCGACGCCAACATCAGGATACATCACCCTAGCTTGGTGCCGGGCACAAGAATTACACCAAAGGAGGTGTGAGTCACGGTCGCAGCAAAGTGATCTCGTACGACCCGACCAGACAGACAAAGCAACACTTAGAAAAAATTTCTCCTTTTTTACTCTAGAGAGTGAAAATAACAGAACACGGTAACCTCACAGATCCGGCAAACCGACGAAAAACCTTCAAGCCAAGACCATCCTTCGGAATAATCTCGGCTTGGGGGGCAACTGTTCTGGAGTCAACCAGGGGGTCCCTTTAGCAAAACCAGAAGGTGCGCTTAGCAAGTAATATGGATAAGCCCAACCGATTCAGCCCATATCCACCTCATGCGAGCCCAACATGCTTGGACGGTCAAGATCGACTCTACCCATCCAACGATTCACGAGAGGGCACGATTCCCTATAAATACAGGCAAACATTGCCCAAAGAAAGGTTCAATCTCTAATCCTTAGTACCTTCACTCATATATTCTATATACTGACTTGGGCGTCGGAGTGGCTTGCAGGTACCCCCCCCCCCGGGGCGCTCACTCACCTCCTGCCAGGACAGCAAGACACCTACCAACAGCAGCCGACCAAAAGGCTGCTCGGTACAAAACAATTTTTAATTTATATAAAATTTAATATTTTGATGTGATTTGAATATATAAAAATACATTTAATATTGTTTTATAATATTATAAATATAGTTACATGAAAATTTACCTAAGTTTCATCCCTTGTATATGGTTTTCTCCCTATATATAAATATGTGGTTGTGATTATCGTTTGACATAGTAGCAAGGACCAGCAGCGGATACTACAAGTCTCTCTCTCTCTCTCTCCCTCCCTCCCTCCCTCCCTCCCTCTCCCTCTCCCTCTCCCTCTTGTTGACTCTCTGTCATATGATATAAGTTGCTACTTTTTAGAACGAAAAATGCATGGGTTTGATTGTAATATAGTCATTATCTGGGGTATTAGCTTAGTTTAGAGTATTGTAGTAGGAAATCATTGTGTAAGCTATTTTCTTCAATTCTGGAGCCATTTTGTACTTGAAGACCTCCAACTTATTGTGGCATCATCCAGCGAACCAGACACTTGCCTGGAGACGCACACAATTGGAAGGATTTGGAAATCTGAAAGTATCGCGTCGCGACCAGGAGGGCTCGCATCGCGATGGAAGCAAGAGATTGGAAGAAATTGGTTCGGTCTGATCTTGCGTCGCGACCAGGAGGGTTCGCGTCGCAACCATTCATTATTCTGAAGCAACGCGTCGCGATGGACTCATGTCGCGTCGCGATGGGCCCCCGATATTAGGGTTTTAAAGGATTTTTCAGCGAAATTTAGAGGGACTTGGTCATTGGAGCGCAGCTAGGGTTTGGAACAGCTTGGAGGTGCGATTTTGGAGTCTTCCAGTCACTTGGGAACAAGGATTGAAGGTTTCTATATATGGCTTCCTCTATTTACTTCTTCCCCTTTATCTTATGTAGCACTCTTTTCAGCATGTGTAACTAAATTCTTATGATTAGGGAGAGATGATTCTCCCCAAACCTGTCTTATGGATTCTTTGTTATGGTTAATACAATTAGTTGTTTGATTTAACATAAGTCTATACCTCTTTGTTTAATGCTTTATAATTACATATGATAATTATAATGATTTAGGGTATGTGATCACATAGGGATATGGGTTGCATGCTTGATATGGGGTTTTAGATCATAAACTTGTGATCACCATAGGAATGTGGGATTGAATTTATGAATTCTCTATTTCTTGTGTTTAAAGCTTTACCAATTGGCATGATTCACCTAAGGAATTAGGGTAACTCAATTAGGTAAAATGGGTTTTGAGGCAAGGAATTGTCCTTAACCTACTTTAGTGAATTGAATCTGGTATTTCAACATCTAATTTGTGATTAGCTGAAGGTCCATAAGATAGGTGAGGGGAGAGGATTCGACCCCTACGCTTTCCTCATTATTTCAACAACCATTTTTATTTTCGCGTTACTAAATTCTCAAATCAAATCAATTTTCACAATCTAAGAATCAATAATTTTGCCATTGTTAAACAACACGCAATCCCTGGGGAGACGACCGGTCTTACCGTTCTTTTATTACTTGCAACATTTGGTACACTTGCCAAAAGTCTAACACCTCTCCCTCCCTCCCTCCCTCCCAAATTACTTGCATTTACAAAGAGTCGCAAAAGTTCCTTTCCCTATCTATGTATCACTCATTTATTTATAATTAAGACCTGCTCAAACAATATTTGTATTGTTGTTTACCGTGGATTTTGGTAAACAACCGCTGGTTTAAAATTTGTTACTTGCAAGATCAACCAGTAAATCTTAGGACATTTGTTTTATAGGTTTTTCCAGAAAAGTTTTGAATGTTCTTGATGCTATTTGTAATAACCGACAATTTCACAATTGTTGAAACTATCGAATTTGTTTATGTATGTTCGAATTCGATCAAATGCAGAAAACAAGTAAATTGCAGAAATATTTAAGAAAACATAACTGGATTGCTTTGAAATAAAAGCAATTGGTACACAATGTCATACATCTGGTTTCTGTAACTCATGTTTCTTTGTAACTTGGAATTTTGAGCGTGACAAATATGTATGAGAGTTTTGCGACTTCTTTTTTCTATGAAAAACTACTATATATACTATGGAGAAACTGTAACTGCCTACAACGGCTATATATAACTATACAAAGGAATTTAAAAACAACAACTGCCGTATCCTTTGACGGCGTAACTGCTACATTCTTCGACAATGGTGCTTTAGCCCTAATCTGTTACTGGACTTTTATTCCCCTTTCAGTCGAAGTATTGCCTTCAATGCCTCATTTTCAACGTCTTTGTGAAGTAGTCGAAAGTCGAAGATCACCTTTGAATTACCATCCCAATGTCGAAAATCAACATTTCTATTTTAAAGTGACAAGTCAAACCTCAATGACTGCATTTAATTGAGCCTGTCGAAAATGTAGGCTAACCAATTGCCCCCCAAAAAATGTCATTTTCGACTGAGGTTTAAACGAAGGTATAAAATTGACGTTTTTGAATTGTCTCTCGACAACTCTATGTCAAGCACTCTAACGTCATCAACGTCACTCTTCAGCGTGGAAGAGACGTTTTCTTTCTCGTCATGTTAGCACTTGAGTGCGCTGTCATATTAATGGCCACGTTTTGGTTTGGAAACTGCCACACTTCATCACTTCCAGTGCTTTTGTAACTGCTACACACGTTCCCCAAGTAATTGCCATCATTGCTCTTCTTTTTTTTATATTGGCGTTTTAGCTCTTTTTTATCTTGGTTCTTGTAGTTTCGACAATGTATTCGACAATGTATTCTGGCACCAATGCCATGTTTGGTTTAACTTCACTATTTTACTCTTACGCTAGTTTAACTTCTTGCAATATTGGCTTATATTTCTTTAAATACTTGCCATTTATTCGCAAAATTCGACTATCAGGGCCTAATTGCTCGACTTCATAGGCACCATTAGAAAAAACCTGCGTAATTCGAAATGGTCCTTCCCAATTTGGTGACCATTTGCCTAAGACTCTATCTTTTTTTTCCATAGGCAAAATAACTTTCCAAACTAGGTCTCCCAAGGCAAACGTTTTCAACTTAACCCTTCTATTGTAGGCTTTGGCTATTCTCTCTTTTTGCCTTGTAAGGACGTCTAATGCAGCTAATCTTTCTTCACCTAAATCAATTAATTCATCTAAAATCATATTTCAATAATAATCTGATGGAATCTCATATTGCCTTTGAATCCTAGCTGATTGTAGATGAATTTCAACTGGAAACACTGCATCATGCCCAAACGTAAGTCTAAATGGAGTAGCATTAATAGACTCTCTAGGGGAATTTCGACAAGCCCATAAAGCTTGGTCAAGAGTCTTGTGCCAATTTCTTGGTTTTTGTCCAATATGCTTTTTTATCAAGTTAATGATGATTTTATTGGCTGCTTCCACTTGACCATTGGCTTGTGCATAATATGGTGTCGAACTTAACAACTTAAAACCTGTCTCAGAGGAAAATTCCAAGATCTTTTGACCAGTAAAAACTGAGCCTTGTCTGTGGTAATAGTTTCTGGAATTCCAAACCTATATAGAATATGGTTTTGAATAAAATTCATAACCGCCTCTTGGTCAACATTGGCTAAGGGGATAGCTTCGACCCATTTGGTAAAGTAATCTATGCCAACTAATATATAACGGTGGCCTTTCGACGAAGTTGGTCTAATCTCACCAATTATGTCTAAAGCCCAACCTCTGAATGGCCAAGGTTTAATTATTGAATGCAATTCATTTGCGGGCACATGTTGAACTCCTGCGTGCCTTTGTGATGTGATTTACTTCGGCTAGAAAGTAGCTTTGATCACCACCTTCCACATTTTCTACCAGTCCATCTTCTCTCCAAATGGAGATTCTCTGGTGTAGGGTCGAAGGGACTGCTCCTACTCCATGTATCCATTCCCTACCAAGCAGCAAGTTGAAATTTGCCCTGGTTGGAATAACCATGAACAATGTTAACCTCTTAACGCTGCTAACAACAAGTTCGACCTCAGTTGCTCCCAGTGAATAGCCAGATTTTCCCTCGTAGTTAGTGAGCACTACATTGTGTGGTCTTAAATCTATGTCAGACTTGCCAATCTTCGTGAGCATACCTTGGGGCATTAAGTTAACTGCAGCACCCCCATCGAATAGCACCTTGTTGACACCCACATTGTTGACCCTGGCTTGAATGAACAATGGTTTAAGGTGGTATTTCATCCCCCCATCTGGCCTTTCAAAGACAGCACTCTGCTCTTCACTGCAGCCATTGTTCAGAACATAGTAGCATATTGGCTTATGTTTAGCCATGTCTTCATCGAAGTCTTCTTCGACTTCGTTTACTTCTGAAACCACGTCAAACTCTATTGGAAGAATGGAGACTACGTTGCATATCACGTCGAAGTCAGGTTCTGAATCAGTGAAACCAGAACCCATTTCCTCATCAACATTGAGGTCCTCTTTTGGATCAAGACCTTCTTTAATAACAGACAGTGGAGGAATATTCTCTCCATTGCAGGCTTCCTGGGAATTTCGACAAAAGAGGCTACGTGTTTGCCCTTGCTTTTGTTGGAGTTCTCACCCTTTCCTGCAGCAGCAACAACTTTCTTTTGGCGTTGATACCTACGCCATTGTGTTCTTGTCATCGGGTTCTTTCCCTTGTAGTTATTGTTGTAGGCATACTTATTCGAACCAGTTGCCTTGTTCTGTTTTGCAGTGCTTGTACTTCCTTTGACCGTAGTTGAATGACGACCCGTGTCTTTGCCACCTGAATACACCCACTTATCGACAGGTGACTTAGCTGGTGGCTCAAAGGTCTTGATTTGCGCCTTCTGATGGTTCTTGGTTGAAGTTACCTTATATGGTATTCCTCTGTTGTTGAAGCTGAATTTTGGCCTCTTGTCGACCCACTTGGCTTTCCTCTTCCATTGAGGCTTGAATCCTTCTAGGTTCTCTGCAGCCTTCTTGTCAAAAACAGAACTACACCTTGGACACAACATGACCTCAGTGTTGTTAATTTTGCAATGGTTAAAGAAGTCGATCAATTCTTCTTCAGCTTTGGGGTAAACCACTTGCATCTTCTCGTTGTACTGGTCCTTAGTGACCACTTCGACGTTGTCCTTTGAACATTCAATTGTTCCTTTCTTGTCGACATTTGCCGCAGCAAACTCAGTGGCTTCCATCACATTGATTTTGACTGGTTCAGCATACATAGCATCTGCTACTGGCAGAGGATCAGTGTCAATCTTCGTTGGAGGCTTAGACCTGTCTCCAAATTTCAGCCTTCCTTCATTCAGTGCCTTTTGGACCAAATCCCCGAAAAGAACACAACGAGATGTGTTATGGCCTAAAAAATTATGATACTTGCAATAACCTCTTTTCTTTTGTTGCTCTAATGGTGGTATCTTTAGGCCCTTAGGCACTATAATTTGACCATCATTAACTAAAAGATCAAATATTTGATCATTAACTATAATTTGACCAAATCTATCATTTTTAGGTTTGACTGGATTTTTCCCATATGAAGGCTTCAATAATTTACAGGTATAAGGAGGTCCAGGTTTTAGTTCAGCCATATTGACCTCTTCTTCGACATCCTCATAAGAGACGTCAAATTCTTGGTCGCTGTCATTATTTTCGACGTATGCAACCTTTTCTTTTTTATTAAACCTACTGGTTCTAGCCTTTTCAGCTTTTAACCTTTCGACTTGTCGAACCCTATCAGCCAATTAGGCCATATCTCTTAAGTGCAATGTGTCTAACTTCTTTCGGATAGAATAGTCGAGGTCACCAACAGCCATTTCGACTAACTCATGTTCAGGCACTTGTGTAAAGCACCTTGCCTTGAGAAGTCTGAATCTATTGAGATAGTCATCAATAGACTCTGCCACTTGGCGTCAAACACTAGCCAATTCTTTAAGACTAATCTTCGACTGGCCCATGTAGAACTGTTCTTGAAATGCTTTCTCTAATTGCCCCCAGTTAAATATGGAAAGTGGGGGTAAAGTTGTAAACCAAGTGAAAGCATTTTTTGTAAGGGAATTTGGGAAGTATTTTAACCTCAAATTCTCATTATGTGCTATGTTAGCAGCCTCAGTTAAATAACGGGCAACGTGTTCGACAGTGGATTTGCTAGTTTCCCCTGCAAATTTTGTGAACTTGGGAATTTTCCAACCCCTAGGCAACTTAGTTTGTAACACATAATCTGCCAAGGGTGAAACAAAATTTGGCCTATGCAGGCCCAAATTGAGGCCATTCTGGGGTAAAATTGTTTTGACGAGATTAGCCAAGTTATTTTGGAGCCCAAAATTGTTTTGCTGAACTGGTCTAACCACTTCATAAGCATTCTGGTCTCTGTTGACTAACACGACCTCAGGGTTTACCTCGACTTCCCTTCTTGGAGGTGGTTCGACGGCAATTTGCTGTCCTTGACCCACGAGGTTTTCGACAGGCCTTATATTCTGAATTTGAAGCACTTGCTGGTTTTGCAATGGTGGCGTGCCAAAGAAATCTGCTATTCTCCCCATTTGATTAGCCAACATCTGGTAACTATGGTTCGTGTTTTGCATTAAAGGGTTAAACACCGTACCAATTTGTTGGGTCAGCATATTGACTATATCATGGTTACTCTCATCCATTTGTTTCCTTAAGGCCAGCAACGATGATGTGGTTGAGGCAGGTTGAGCGTTTCGACCAAAAGTGCTCTCTGATGAACCATTGAGAGGGGAAAACGCTGTGACTGCAGGGTCTGCATAAGTAGACATATTTGTTTGAAGGCCTTCCATCATGGCTGTTGGCATACCATATGGGTAACCCCTAAATTGAGAGATATTTGGAAACCTTGTATCGAAAGTATTTCCAACTAAGGGATTGGCCATTAGAGGGTTGGTCGAAGACCCTAATATCAATGGTTGTGTTAACGCTGCGGTAGTCGACACTATTACAGGAGCAGTTACCTCTGCTATTGTCGAAGAGGGCGTAGGAGCAGTTGCTCCTATGACATTTGTAACACTAGCGTCACCCATTGACGCTTGTTCTTGTGAATTTTGTGGGTTCTGTGCATTAGACGTCGAAACGTTGTTTGAACCAGAACGTGTCATCTCTGAAAGATGTTTTCCACTCCTTAAATGCATACACACAACAGATCACAAGTTTATGTTTTAAGAACCAATTTGGAAATTGTAACACCCCGGTATTTCTATCTACTAAAAATACGCAGGTGCACATTAGTAACACATCAGAGATATATTTCCTGTTTAGACACTGAATATCACTATAAATTTTTCGCTGAATACAACCCAAACAGTCTTATTTACAACAAGACAATATGGTTCTCAGACCATATACCATCAGCAATTATAGTATTCAGTATCATACAAGAAAGCGGAAGAAAGATATACCTTAAATACATAATGTCTTAGTATACAGACAACAGAAGGGAAATAAGCTTAAACATAAAGCTAGGCTATCAGCAACCAGTCCGAGCTCAACCTACTCGTGCCTCTTGGATTTCCGCTGTCCCTGTGTCTCTGTAAATCAACAACAATTAAACAGTGAGATACAATCTCAGTGAGTTCTATCGAGACCCCTACTAACTCTCTCGGTCCAATTATGAAATCGTTTTAATTCAATACGGCATCGGCTGCGCGAACGCTACCCCCGATGGACCGCATAAAACATTTCAACAGATTACCGCTGACGCGAACGAAGAACCCGGTAACCTGTTAGTTTAGTACGATACCGCTAACGCGAACGAAGAACCCGGTAAACGTACTACAAACAACATAACACCGCTGACGCGAACGCTGCAAGGCGGTGAACCCCCCTACCAATAGTACCTTCTCCTATTGGCATGGAGCCTAGGTAAAAGGATCATGACTGCCTCCCCCTAGTATGTTAAATAATGGGTCGTCACCCAACTCGATATACTTTATACGTATATCTACAGTACTATGAACCCACGGTCCATCAAATCAGACAATCAATGAAACACTTTAATCCACATTTTATAAAATCCAAGTTCACACTCGCACTCTAGTTGACCGCTTTTCGACACAATTTTCCATATCAAAAATAATTCATTTTGCCTTAAAAATAGAATATTCAGTTAGGCCTCTGAATAAGCTTTCCAACGCATCTTAGAACACCTCAATCGGGTTCCCGGATCAAAAGATACCGCGAAAACAAAATCAGTGAAAAACTGTTGAAAATCTGCAAAACGTCGCGACGCGAATTGCTACCGTCGCGACGCGAAAAACGACAGAAACATTTTGCGTAACAAAACTGGGCCAGGTCGCGACGCGAAGGGGACGGGTCGCGACGCGACCCTCTGCAGAAAATGCAGATTTTCCGTTTTCTTACGAAATTCGCTATTCCGCTCAATTCCGATTCTCGTTCCGACTGAAAACAGATTTGACAACCAGCAAAACCAATCCAACCAATACCACACAATCAATCAATCAAATCAAAAACTCAATCAAAACGAATTTTATCAAAAACGACATATTTTTCCGAATAACGGTTTTAAATCAAAATCTCTCGAATCAAATCACCAAAAATTCCATTTTTAACGCGACGCAACCCGAGACTCGCCCCAATCGATTCCTAACCCGAATCAGACAGTATCACATAATATTCCAGTCCAGCGAAAGCGATAAAACAGTTTATCAATCAATTCGAAAAACAAAAATCCTAAACGTGAGTAGAACTCACCCTCGAAGCGTGTGCCGACACCGAGACTTCAAAATCGCCGAGACTTTCCGCGACACCGCTTTTCTGACAAAACCGCACGAACGTTCCCCGAATCAACTACACGCTCCAGCGACGTCCGCAACCGCTCCCAAAGCTTCCCACTCGATCACGAAACCGCTTTTGACCGGAATGCCGAATTCCTCGAAATCCTCCATGGGCACTATTCATCATCTTCTTCACCTCAAGTCACTATTCACATAAACCTCAAATCTTGATTTTTCAACCTAACTCACCCAATCGATCTTCAATACTCGAGTAATCCACCTCGTGCTCGCTCCTAAACATCGTCCTTAGCTTTCCCTTGAGCTTGAACCACAAAACCTCTATTTTTCCTCTCAAATCGAAAATGGTAAAATGAGAGAGAGTGAGTTGATGATAAAAATCTTGGTACCAAATCGAAGAGGAAGTAACGCTGAGCATTTTTCGTGTTGGAAGGAAGTCGTTTCGGTGAAGTCTTCTCCTCCCTCTTCTCTTCTCCCTCACGCCATTTTCTTCTTTTTCTCTTCTTTCTCTCTTTTCTGTAACTCTCGCTTCCTCTCTTCTTTCTTTCTTCTTTCTTTCATTTTATTTCTTTTCTTCTCCTCTCACATGCACACACGTATACATATACATATTTATTTAATATATAAGCTGTAACGCGGTCAAATTACCATATTGATCGAAATCTCCTATTTCGATTCCGAAACTTCCTTGACCCGTATTATCCGGTTAACGATCCGATGACCACCAATAAATAATTTTAGCACTCAATAAATTTACCAGTCGAGTACTAAATTAATTTAATTGGGTTAATATCCAAATAATTCTATTAATTATTTTGCGGATGTTACAAAAATAGTTTCAAATTGTTCTGAAACTTAGCACAAAGGGTCCCACCGGGCGTGGCAATTTGTTTACCGTGGATTTTGGTAAACAACCGCTAGTTTAAAATTTGTTACTTGCAAGATCAACCAGTAAATCTTAGGACATTTGTTTTATAGGTTTTTCCAGAAAAGTTATGAATGTTCTTGATGCTATTTGTAATAACTGACAATTTCACAATTGTTGAAACTGTCAAATTTGTTTATGTATGTTCGAATTCGATCAAATGCAGAAAACAAGTAAATTGCCGAAATATTTAAGAAAACATAACTGGATTGCTTTGAAATAAAAGAAATTGGTACACAATGTCATACATCTGGTTTCTGTAACTCATGTTTCTGTGTAACTTGGAATTCTGAGCGTGAGAAATATGTCTAAGAGTTTTGCGACCTCTTTTTTCTTTGAAAAACTACTATATATACTAAGGAGAAACTGTAACTGCCTACAACGGCTATATATAACTGTACAAATTAAGGAATTTAAAAACAACAACTGCTGTATCGTTCGACGGCGTAACTGCTACGTTCTTCGACAATGCTGCTTTAGCCCTAATCTCTTACTGGACTTTTATTCCCCTTTCTGTCGAAGTATTGCCTTCAATGCCTCAATTTCACCGTCTTTGTGAAGTAGTCGAAAGTCGAAGATCACCTTTGAGTAACCATCCCAATGTCGAAAATCAACATTTCTATTTTAAAGTGACAAGTCAAACCTCATTGACTGCATTTAATTGAGCCTCTCGAAAATGTAGGCTAACAATTGTTCAATTGATTATGATGATATGTTAGGGAGGGGGTGTACATCAATTGAAACATCATTCTTCTTTGATCAGAACCATAAATATGGTTAATCCCCGGTCATTCATCTTGTTTTTTCATTTATTTTCCATGTATATATTTTGTTGGCTTCTTTTCTCCTATTTAATTCAGCAATGTTTTGTACACACTAAATCTGTAAACAGGGTAACATAACCTGACTAATTGACTACCATTACAAGCTCGATCTAATGGAAATTGTCGATGCTCTCGCATGCTTTAACACTACAAAAAATTGTTCATTAGCGACGAACATTAGCGAGGGAATGATGGTCCTTCGGAAAAAATGGAATTAGCGACGGACTTTGCGAAGGAATAAGGCCCCTCGTCTATGTTGAGAATTAGCGACGGATTTTTGATCAATAGCGACGGAATTTCCGTCGCTAAATCCTGGGCGCCAATTTGAAACTGTGCAGCACGAAAACCAAGAAAAGTTAGCGACGGATTCAGTTGTCCCTCGCAAACTTCTGACCGTTACAGGTACTTGGGAAACGTGAAGGATTAGCGACGGACGCATCCCTCGCTATGTCCGTCGCTAAATCCCAATTAATTCTTTTAATTACTGACTCTTCTCTCACTCTTCTCTCTCACCTCCCACCACACCACCCACGAACCCTAACCCCTTTTCACTCATTTCCACCACACAACCACCACCACCATCACCACCCACGAAATCGTCTTCTCTTCCTCTCTCTCTCTCTCTCTTACGAAATCGTCTCCTCTCCTCTGATAATAACATGTTATTTAAATATTTGTATATGGAGTACTACCTCTAGTGATGGTGTATGGTGGACCAAATCTTATTTTTTTTATCTTATTGTTTAGTTTAAGTGATCCTTCTTTTATGCTCAATGCATGAATTTACTTAATTTATGCATAAAACAAAAGGTTTTGTCATTGGTACACCGTAAGTAAGTTGTTCAGTTTTTTTGGTAAATTAATGTATTCTCTACGGCGACTATGGAGTCTAATCCTTTCAAGTATCTGAGATCATTTAAGGGATCGAACCCAGGACCAAATTAAATAAGTTGTTTACTGGTTGATAAAATTAATTACTCTTAATAGAAAAGAATTATAGGATCCTATTTTTTGTTTTATATAATGTATGATTTTCTTCTTTCTTTATTTTCTCATTTACCCTCTACCGTCATCACTCACTCACTCTCTCTCTCTCTCTCTCTCTCTCTCTCTCTCTCTCTCTCTCTCTCTCTCTCTCTCTCTCTCTATATATATATATATATATATATATATATATACTAAATTACACTTTTTGTTCTTTATATTTGTTCTTGTTTTGGTCCATCATCTTTCATTTGTGTCATTTTGGTCCTTTTTTGGTACTTTTCGTCCATTGACTTAATGCTGGCAGTTAACTGCCGACGTGACATCCTAATTGTCCAATCTGACGTGTCTTCATTAAACGACATGGCCAATGGGGGACCAAATTAAAACTAAAAAAAACATAGAGGGCTAAATTGACAAAAACACAAAACATAATCAATTACTCTCCATCTTCATCTTCTTCTTCTCCAGCGAGCCGCCACCACCTCCGGCGAGTCACCACCACAAATTAATCACTCTTCAACTCTTTTTTCATGAGACAAACTTAATCATCTCTTCAAAACCCAAAACCCTTCATTTCTCAAATCCCTAAATTTGGTTTCAAAATGGGGACTTTAAAAGAAATCCGAAAAAAGCAAAACAGAAAAATAAGAAAAATGATTACATTAGTGGAGACGATGATAACACCGGTAGGAAAAACAAAAAGTCTAAGAAGGAAAAGGTTGAGAGTGAAAATGATATTGCTGCTAATGCAGTGGCCAGGAAGAATGCAAAGAAACGACAAATTAAGAAACGGTGACGCATCAGAGGCTTCTGGAAGGAAATTCAGGGCATCAGATTAGAAGGGGTGCAACACAAATATTTTATTGAATTTCAAGGAAATGACGGCATTAAGCATGGTCGAGGATTACCACATGTAGTGATTCTGTAACTGTGTGATAGGCTCACAATTAATGAATGAGAAATGTAGTAACTGCAAAATATGAAAGTTTTTCTAGATTTAAGTATATTACAGAATTTGTCAAAAAAAAGTATATTACAGAAATCAACGGGCTAGGTTAGGAAAACTGTAAAATACAGTGTAAGTAATTGGGGATTTGAAACCAAATTTAGGGATTTTAGAAATTGGGGGCGTTGGGTTTTGAAGAGATGATTAAGTCTGCCTCATGAAAAATGAGTTGAAGAGTGATCGATTTGTGGTGGTGGTGGTGGTGGTGGTGGTGGCGGCTCGCCGGAGAAGAAGAAGATCAAAATGGAGGAAGAAGATGGAGAGTGTGATTGATATATTTTGTATTTTTGTCAATTTGCTCCCTTATGTTTTATTTTAATTTTAATTTGGTCCCCCATTGGCCATGTCATTTAATGAAGACACGTCAGATTGAAACAATTAGGACGCTACGTCAGGAGTCATATAACTGCCAGCGTTGGCGAGGCTGAGCTTATTCCTCGCCATCCACAGCCACCAGCATCCAGCCAAGAGTAAAAAGGTATTATCCCCATCGATACCTTCTCTAAACCATTTTATAAGATCTGTTTCATGGAAGAAAGAGTGAGTTGTGAAGCCAATTAAGCGCCAAAAACGATTAGCAAAGTCACAATCCCTTATGAAGTGAAAAATATCTTCTGCAGTAGATTGACATGTCGGACAAGCATCTGTTGGAAGCGAACCACGATTATAGAGCAGAACCTTTGTAGGGAGAGAATCATGAGCAGCAGTCCAAAGAAAGAACTGCAATTTTTCCGGAGCAGGGGTCTTCCAAATCCAGCTCCAGGAAGAGGTAAGGTCATCTGATTGAGTAAAAACAGCCCTGTTAAGCCCATAATAAGCTGTTTTTGCTGTATAAGTACCATCTAAATTACATTACCAAGTTATGTTATCTGCTATTGAGTTGTGTAAGCTGATAGGCATAGCTTGAAGCTGTGCACAAATAGTTCCGGGTAACTGTGTATAGAGGACATTGAAATTCCAAGTGCCATAAATGCACACATCCCTCACTTCCTTGTCTATGTCATGGATATCTACATAGAATACCTGATCTGCCAATCTCCCAATTTCTGACCACTTAGTATACCAAAAGGAGGAGCTGCCATCCCTCAAACGGAACTCAAAACCATCCCTCAAAACACACTTGGCTTTCATGATCACATTCCACACCACTGAGTCTGGTTTTTTAGGAAGATCAAGGAAAATAGCGTCCTTGACATACTTCTTATGCAAGACATGAACCCAAAGCTTATCCGGATAATTATGCACCTCCCAGACCAGCTTTCCTAGTATAGAAGTGTTGGCCTCCCTAGCCTTTCGAATACCCAAACCACCCAACTTCTTGGGTTTAGTGATCTTGTCCCACCCTACAAGGTGAATACCTGAGGTGGAGTGCCCCTTCCAAATGAAATCCCTCGAAGTTTTATCAATAAAGTCACAAGTAGATTGGCGAAGCCAGGCCATTTGCATGTAATAAGTAGGAATAGAATTTAGCATAGACTTAACCAGAGTTACTCTACCTGCCTTACTCAACAGCTTCGTCTTCCAAGAGGCCAGCCTATTGGAGATTTTTTCCTCTAAGAATTCAAAATCCTTTCTGTGCAGGCGTCCATGCATGAATCATATGAAAGCCTAAGTACCTTTCAAGAGAGAGAGTCCACTGAATGCCAGTGCGAGAGACAATCCTAGTAATCTTACCTCGCTTAGTGCTCGAAGAGAAAAAAAACCTTGGATTTACTTGCAATAACCTTTAACCCGGCTTCGGAGGCAAAACGGCTCATAATGTCCTCAATAACTGTAGCTTGCGAAGTAGTAGCCTTGGCAAATAAAAGAACATCATCAGCAAAAAATAAATGAGATAAGGGAGGGCCTGACCTGGATAATCTGACTAGTTGCCACTTGTGGGACAGGAACTCCATGCAAATGACGAAGAGGTACGGTGACAACGGATCCCCTTGCCTGGGCCCTCTAGTTGGAGTGAAACTAGGGAGACGAGTGCCATTCCAAATAATAGAGAGGGATGAGCTGGTGACGCAGTGCATAATTAACTTTGTAGTGATAGGAGGGAAACCATTTTTTGTGAGACGGGATTCCAGCAAAGCCCAAATTAACATTGTCGTAGGCCTTTTCAAGGTCAATTTTGAAGTCTATATCACCCTTCTTTCTTTTAGACTTCCGCATAGTGTAAAATGCCTCCTGAAGAATAATTGCATTATCACATGTACCCCTCCCAGGTAAGAAGCTACTCTAGTAATATTATTGTTTATTTATATACCATGTGGAGCAAACTTTTAATAATTTATTTATAATTTTATGAAACTCTAATAGAAAAAGTTAATGTTTTTACATTTAAATTTATCATTATTATTATTATAGCATAAATAATATTCCATAATTTTTAGAGATTGTTATTATTATGGTGAGTATTATTATAAATGAATACTTTGTTTAAATATTCTAATACATAAATATCATGTAATTATTGTATTTCGTACTAAGCACATACCATTACTTTTTCATAGGCTTTTTAGAAAAATTTACCTATGAATATAGATTTGAACATATAAATAACACTAATACATAAATCTCTTAAGAGAAAGTATATGTTACTACTCTCTTGATATAAAGTATATTTTCAAATTCACATTGTGTGTTGCATGGACCAAATATTTAACCTCTGTACGACATGACTCTGCTGTGATATGCTCATTAGTGTGGTCATCATTCAGCATTATATTATGCGGTGAAGAAACATAAATCACAACAATATGACATTGCATAGAAAGATAACAAATTATTAGTACAAAATTTTGATAGTTTAAATTTTATTTTCAATTATCACTAAATCCAACCATTTATTTATCCATGCATCATACTACTAGCTGGCAAAATGTAAATTATTCTATAAAAAAATTCGATAGCATATTATCCGTGCACGGGTCAATTATTATAGTGAGAAAATAAAGGAAGAAGAAAATCATACATTATATAAAATGCAAAGTTGGATCCAATAACTTTTTTTTATCAAGAGTAACTGGTTATCAACCATGCACAAATCAAGTAAATCCATGCATTGAGCATAAAAGAAGCATCCCTTAAATACCGAGTGTTATTTGACCAAAACAAAAAATACCGAATGTTGCTAGCCTTCCCTTCTTTTTAGGCTATAGACTAGAGAGGATGCATGCATAACTTGCCTTTAGGGATGGCAATTTCCACCATAGCGTGGGATCCCCGCGGAGATTGCCCCGAACGGGGCCCCGCGGGCGGGGATGGGGATGGAGGAGAAAATCCCCCCGAGGCCATTTCGGGGACGGGGTCGGGGACCTATCTCCTCGCCCCGCGGAGTCCCCGCCCCGAGCACTTTACCATTAATACCCTTAAATCTGAAAATAGAAACGGTGTAACTGAGTAAGTAACTCTTCGTCTCTTCCTTCGGTCTTCACTTAATCAGTAATCACTTCTTCTCAGAAAACACAACCCTAGTAGTGCTGCCGCCTCACCCTCACCCTCACCCTCACCCTCACCTTCACGGCTGCCGTCGTTTTCTTCTTCTTCTCAGTCAGGTAATTTTTGATCTCCACATTTCTCTGTCTTCTCGTTTCTCTGTCTTCACGTTTCTCCGTGTTTCTGTGATTTGTGCGTTTGTGCGTTTGTGTTTGTGATTTTTTTCTGCTGCGATTTTGTGTTGCGATTTTGTTGCGATTTTCTTCTCGTTGCTCTGTCTTCACGTTTCTCTGCGTTTCTGTGATTTGTGATTTGTGCGTTTGTGCGTTTGTGTTTGTGATTTTGTTCTGCTGCGATTTTGTGTTGCGATTTGTGTTGCAAATTTGTTGCGATTTTGTTGCGATTTTGTGTTCCGGTTTTCTCCTGCGTTTGTGATTTGTGATTTGTGCGTTTGTGTTTGTGATTTGCGATTTGTGATTTGCGTTTCTGCGTTTGTGATTGTGCGTTTCTGCGTTTGTGATTTGCGATTTGTGCGTTTATGCGTCTGTTCTGTTCTAATTCTGTTCTGTTTCTGTTCTGTTCTGATTTGTGTTGCGATTGTGTTGAAATTTCTGTTCTGATTCTGTTCTTCTTCTGTTCTGATTCTGTTCTTCTTCTGTTCTGTTTTGATTCTGTTCTGATTTTGTGCGTTTGTGCAATTTCTTCTTCTTCTTCTGCTTCTGTTCTTCTTTTGATTCTGTGATTTTGATATGTTCTTGCAGGATCTATTTTAAAATGGTTGAAGATATTGCATCTAATAGTCCCACTGAAGTTTCACCCGCACCTAATTTAATTCCACCGGGAGAGACACATCAAACTGAAAATCCTCCGGATGACACGAATATGGAAGACCGAGAACAAGATGAAGAAGTGGAGCCCTCTAGTCCTAACAAAAGAGGACTAAAATCAGCAGCTTGAAAACATTTCAGAAGGGAGAAGATAGGTGTCAAATGGAAGGCTATATGTAAGTATTGTGATAAGAAACTTGTTGGTGAAACTAAACAAGGAACCACACATTTACATGACCACAATCGCACATGTCCACGTCGCACTGTGAGGAGTATAAAGCAATCCATTTTAAAAGTTGAGGAACAAACGGCAACTTCCTCGCAAAAGAGGCCAGAATCACTTATAGTTGGAAACTATACATTTAATCAAGATGTTGCTAGAAAGGAGCTTGCAGGGATGATTGCATTGCATGAGTATCCTCTTAGCATTGTTGACCACATAGGTTTTAGAAGGTATAGCAATGCTCTTCAACCTTTGTTCAAATTAGTTTCTCGCAATACGATCAAGAATGATATAATCAAATTATATGAAAGTGAGAGGTCAAAACAAATAAAGCTACTTGCAAAGAATAGAAGTCGGATTGCGATAACTACTGGGGTCCCCGTGGGGATCCTCGGGGATCCGCGGAGACGGGGATGGGGGAGTAAAAGTGCCCGCGGCGGGGATCGGGGACGGGGACGGGGGAACTCCACAGTGGCGGGGACGGGGAGCGGGAGGGTACCTTCCGCCCCCGCCCCGCCCCATTGCCATCCCTACTTGCCTTCCCTCATTCACGGATCACTTCAAATTCGCCAGACCATTTAACGGAGAAAAAAAATCTTGTTCCGTATTTAAGGTTGTTCATCCATTTGAGTACTACTCTGAATACAATTTTCTTGTTTAATCTCGTTCCTTGCCTATCCGTCATCCATTTGAGTACTATTCTGAATACATTTTTCTTTGACAAAAGATTATGTAAGGTTGTTCTCTATTTCTTAACTCTTTCAAATCAATGGCTGATCATTCCGAATCAGACGACTTTCCTTTGAGGATTCAAAGGTATGGCTCCACGAGGAGTAGTGAGGACTCCACTTCTCATTGCTGGAGAAGTGTAATCAAGCTTTTTATAGTTTTTTTTATTAGATCTTATTTGGAGAAAGATCAAGGAAAGGTATTTCAAAATTTTATACTTTTTTATGGATCCCAACGACAATGATGGTGAAGTTTTAATTCAGGCGATAGCATATATCAATTTGGTAGTTCTCGCATTAATAGGCGCGAGTATAGCTGCCATGCTAAATCCACCAGGTGAATTGGTTCAGTAATAGATGTCGATACAGATATATTTTGCGGGCATCAAAAGATAAATTTCATGCGCTGGAGAAATTATAATTGGGATGGTATTCAAAGAACATTTTTTCTCATTAGTGCATCTCTTTTATGCTCAAATGTCATGCAAGGAATGACCACACGTGCAGTTTGGGAAAAAGTCAAGAAAGATGAATTGAGGTTTCTCAATACATTGGTCATATTGATACCATATGGAACACTAGAGTTTGGATATTCTAGAAATTTCCTAAGGTATCATTGATCACATTTAGTGTGTCTTTGTCAATTATCAAGGTGGACACACTAAAGTGTATTCCCTTTAAGTGTTGAATCTCTTTTTCACTTTTTGAGTTTTTATCTTTATGACCTTCATCCATGATCCATGATTAGGCTAGGCATGCATGTGGGATCACATCAAGGACTAAGAGACTAAAAGTCATAGAAAGCCTTAGGAAATATCAAGTAATGGATGGAATTGGGATAAGAACTATTTTAGGTGCGTTTTGGATGATGCCTAACCCTTTCTAAGCTAGTTTTAAGTAACCTTAACCCATGAATGGTCAAGGACTCGTTGCAGTATGGTCAAGGACCCGTTGCAGTATGGGCAAGTCGTACCTCGGTAGTTGAAATTTATTGGAGGAACCCTGTCTCAGTATGGTCAAGGACTCGTTGCAGTATGGGCAAGTCGTACCTCAACGTCATGCATTTATCAGTGATTATAGAATTGGCTGGCAAGCAAGCGATTCTGGGAGCAGCTATAGTGGGGAAGTCTTACGTAAAGACGGGGCACCACTGCAGCGTCCCACAAAACACTTGAATACCTTGACTAGACTTATTTATTGCCCGGGATGTCGAGGGCACTCGCATCCAAATTACCTAGAGTAGTAGCGGGTAGGATTGCATTGACGTTGTAGTCCTAGGATCGTAAGCTAGATTTGAGATAATGATGATATTAGTTGATGATTGTTGTGTATGTGTGCTATGTTCCTTGTATCCATTGTCGTGATAATCTCTATGTTATGTGATTTCCTCAGTCTTCTTTCAATTGTGGCTACTCGTGTGTCATTATGCACGTTTAGGTGAAGAGCCTGCTGGTTATGAGGAGCTCATCGACGTGGATGTCAATGAGTAGTTTGTGTAGATGAAGATTATTAGTTTTAATAATTTGTTTTTAAAAGTTGTGACGAAGTGGAAAAGTTCTGAGACATATGACATTAGGGGTGTTCAAAACCGAACCAAACCAATAGAAAACCGCAAACCGAACCAAACCAAACCGAAAACCGCAAAAAACCGCTTTCTATTGGTTTAGTTTGGTTTTATTTTCTGCTGAACCGCGCGGTTCGGTTCGGTTTGCGGTTCTGCTTTCAGGAACCGAACCAAACCGAACCAAACCGCAATATTAGAAACCCCACCCTTTCAAAATTAGAAACCCTAAAGTCAGACCGCCTCTCACCTCTCACGCAGCTCTCAATCTCTCATCTCTCATCTCTCACTTTCACACCCACCGTCATCTCTCATCTCTCATCTCTCACCTCGCACCTCTCACGCAGCTCTCTCACTCAAACTCAGACCGCCTCTCTCACTCAGACAGACCGTCTCTCTCAGACCCACCGTGACCCATCATCTCTCATCTGAGACCCACCGTGACCCATCATCTCTCATCTCTCTCACTGAAGCACCGCAACGCAACGCAACGCAAAAGCACCGTTTCACGCGGAAGCACCGTTCACGCAGAAGCACCGTTCACGCAGAAGAAGCACCGTTCACGCAGAAGCACCGTTTCACGCGTCTCTCTCACTCAGACGGCCTCTCTCATTCTCTCTCACTCAGACCGACGTTCACACAGAAGGTTCGTTTTCGATTTCATAGGTTCGTTTTCGATTTCACTAAATCACTCTCACTCACACCGTTGTACTGAATCACTCTCACTCACACTGTCGTTTTCGATTTCACTCTCACCAGAAGCAAACTGTTGTTGATGATTGTTGTTGTTGTTGTACTGATTTTATGCTTAGGGTTTTGTTATACTGTTGTTGTTTTCGGTTCCTGACTTCCTGTGTTGGCTACCTATTGTTGTACTGAATTTGTAAACTCTTACTCTGTTGCTACCTACTGAATTTGTAAACTCTTACTCTGTTTTCGGTTCCTGACTTTCTGTGTTGGCTACTTACTGATTTTATGCTTAGGGTTTTGTTATATTTCAATGTTGATAATGTTGTTTTTGCTTGACAGTTGACAATGACGATTGATAATGAAGTAAACTCTTACTCTGTTGCTGTCCCTGATGTTTCTCCGATCGCAAATCAGGTAATTGATTTGCCCCCCTATTATAGTTTCATAAATTTGAATACGGTTTTAGAACATGTTGTCGTTCTTACTTTATCTAATGTGCTTTTTTTATCTAATTTGCAGGCTGAAAATAGCCCATCACCCATGCCAACAACAGAACCACCGCAAACTATTGATTTGGAAACCGTGGAAGGTTCTAATGCTCAAAAGAAGAGGAAAGTCAAAGAAGCACCTACAACTGCAAATGATGGAGATACAGGTAAACGAAAACCTTGTAGGCCTAAATCTTGGGTTTGGGAATATTTTACAAAGGATGTTTTGACTAAGCGAGCTGCATGTAATTGGTGTGGGGCATCTTATGCATCTGATTCACATTTAAATGGTACCTCTACTTTAAAAAAACATTTAGAGAAATGTAAGAAGTTTCCCAAAAGTTTGCTTGATCCTACTCAAAGCACTCTTAGTGTTCAAGGATTGAACAAAGAAGATGGAAAAAGTAGTGCACTAGTTGGTGTTCATTTTGATCTTGATGCATGTAGACAAGCTTTAGCTAGAATGATAATTGTGGATGAGTTGCCTTTTTCGTTTGTTGAAAATGAAGGATTTCGTCATTTTATGAGTGTTGCACAACCTAGACTCCCGATTCCCGGAAGGATTACAATTGCTAGGGACTGTTTGACTCTTTACACAAGTGAGAAACATAAGTTAAAAAGCATGTTTAGCAAAACAAATCAAAGTGTTAGTCTAACAACTGATACATGGACTTCTGTGCAAAATATTAATTATATGGTTCTTACTGCACATTTCATTAATCAACATTGGAAGTTGCATAAAAGAATTCTTAATTTCTGTCCAATTACGTCTTATAGGGGAGAAATGATTGGCAAAAAGATTGAAAAGTGTTTGGAAGGTTGGATAATAGATAAGGTTTTCACCATTACAGTTGATAATGCTAGTTCTAATGATGTTGCTATTAGTTACCTAAAAGGTAGAATGGAGGATTGGAATTCACATCCACTAAAAGGGGAACATTTGCATGTTAGGTGTTGTGCGCATATTCTTAACCTTACTGTCAATGATGGATTGAAGGACATGCATTCTTCAATTTTAAAAATTAGGAGTGCAGTTCGATATGTTCGTGGATCAGCTGGTCGTTTGGATAGGTTTAAAACATGTGTTAAGGAAGCTAGGATACAAGATAAGTCTACGGTTCAGTTGGATTGCCCTACTAGGTGGAACTCAACCTACCTTATGCTTGAACGTGCATTGAGGTTCCAAAAGGCCTTTAAGAGATTAGGTGAGAAGCATGTTGATTATGCGACGTTGCAATGTGGTATCCCAAAAACAGAGGATTGGGATAATGCAAAGTGTTTTGTGCAATTTCTGAAATTGTTTTTTGAAATCACTAAGAAGGTGTCAGGTTCAACTTATGTAACATCTTCTGCATATTTTATTGAACATTGTGTGATATTGGATGCATTCAAGACTTGGATGGGACTTTCGTGACCCATTACTTGCGAAAATGGCCGAAAATATGAAAACTAAATATAGCAAGTATTGGGGGGGACGTCACAAAGATGAATATGTTGGTCTTTGTTGCTGTAATTTTTGATCCTCGGCGTAAGTTTCAGTTTATTAGGTGGGGCTTGACTCGAGGTTATGAGAAGGATGTTGCTGATTCTTTGTGTGAAAAGGTAAAGGAAACATTATACAAAATGTTTGAAAGCTATAGGGATTCTATAATGAAGGCCAAGCTGAAATTGTTACACAAGAAATAGAATTATCAGATGTTGTATCTTCTAGTCGAATTGATGATGCATTTGATAAGGACATGGACAATGATCAGACTATGAGTAAAAATGAAGTGGATATGTATCTCACGGAGCCTAGGGAGAAGAAATGTCCAGATTTTGACATCTTGAACTGGTGGAAGGTAAATTCTACCAAATACCCTACTCTTGATTTAATGGCCAGAGATATATTGGCCATGCCCATATCTACTGTTGCTTCAGAGTCTGCTTTCAGCACTGGAGGTAGAGTTCTTTGTTCTTATAGGAGCTCCCTTACACCACAAACTGTTGAAGCTTTAATTTGTGCACAAAATTGGTTGAGATCTTCCCCTTTGTCAGTGGATATTGAAGAGCTCTTGGAAGACTTGGAAAAGCTGGAAGAAGGTATATATGTGTTGTAAATTCTGTTTAGTGAAATTACAATTATATGTTTTGTCTAACTTTTGTTTATATATTTGATACATTCCTAGAACTTGCTCCAATCCCACAACTTAATGAGGGGCTTTCTGATATTGAAACTGATGAAGACTAGATGGTATGTACTTTAATTTGATTGAATCTTGTTAGATTTTATTACTCTATTAGTTATTGAATTGTTTAATAGTTACTAATTTTGTACATCTATTTGTCTATTTTTTATTTGTAGGACTTGTTGAGACTTGCTGGAGAATGCTTTTGGAGAATGTTTTAAGTTTATTTGTAGGACTTTGTTTTAAGTTTATGTTGAGACTTATGGACTTGTTCAGATTTTTAATGTTTTGTTGCATGGGAGAATGTTTTGTTGCATGGAAGAATGTTTTGTTTTAAGTTTATGTCCAGACTTTGGACTTGTCTGATTTGGCAGATTGCAATTTAGTGTTTTAAGTTTATGTCCAGAATGTTATGTTTTAAGTTTATGTCCAGAATGTTTTGTTTTAAGTTTATGTCCAGATTGCAATTTAGTGTTTTAAGTTTATTTCCAGAATGTTTTGTTTTAAGTTTATGTCCAGAATGTTTTGTTCTTTCTGTTTACTTCAAAAAAGAATAAAGAAAATCTGATAGAAAGAATTTATTCTTTCTGTTTTGGTATGTCCAGAATGTTTTGTTTTATGTCCAGAATGTTTCTCTTTATTGAATATATATTGATAGAAAATCTGATGACTTCGCCGAATTGGCAGATTTAACGTATTGTTTCATCTCGCTAAAAACCGCACCAACCGCACCAATCCAAACCGCATTGGTTTGGTTTGGTTTGGTTTGGTTTTTTTTTTAAAAGTCAACCGAACCAAACCAAACCGCAACTATTTAGACCTTGCGGTTTGGTCCACTTTTTTGCTCAAAACCGAACCAAACCGCACCGCGAACACCCCTATATGACATAGGGGTTCCAAGGGTTTTTAATCTAGTTTTGGTATTTAGTTTGATTTGTATTTTTGTTTTTGTTGGTGATACTTGTTATTTCGTTTGTCTTAAGGTTTTTATTAAGACGTAATTTTTATTAATTCCTCTATGTACCATACTGTTTCCAAATGGGGTAGCGGGTATCAAAATATCATTTTCTTGAATTTGCGCCGAATTACCAGTGGCCTAGGATGTCGGTAGGCCTCGCCAGAGTTTCCCGACGGCCTAAGTCACCGGTAAGATCAACATCTGACTGACAACATGGTTTCAATGTCAAGGCCTCCGAAAATTGTTCCCCCGCATTTATACATATACACTTTTCTTTCCTCTTATTTTTCTCCTATCAAACAAGGAAAGAGAAATATCTCATTTTCTACTCTCTTTCTTTCCTTTCCCTTACCTTTCTTTCCTCTCACTTTCTTTTTTAACCAAACATAGGCTTAATCTCTTCATATTTTTTTGGTATAAATCGGGTATCCTCAGCGCGCAACTGCAGAGACTAATCCCTTGAGCCGGGTAGGACCATAATAGGCGACAAAGCTCAGGACATTGGTTAAGCTTTAAGACAAAAACTGATTTGATATATGATAACAAACACTCTCGCAAAATTGGAAAAAAATGAAGAAATTGTTTTCCAGCAATGCACAATTAGAAAATATAATTTGAATTTCAACATTGAATTGTAAAAATGATATAAGGAGTGAAACCTGAAATTGCATAGTTTTGAAATTAAAAAAGATAATTTGAATTATCAAACTTAAAATTTATAAAAGTGCTTAATTGTAAAAATGAATTATCGTGCGAGTACAGTCTTTAGTGATTTTACCCGATATTAATTTCAATCTTTAATGAAAAGATTAATGATGCCAAAACATCAATGTCTTCCTGCTCCCCAACCATACTCTTGGCTTCTTTATTTTTAGTGTAGATGGTGAAAAGAATCAAACATTTTGCAACATATTAGATCCAACCAAAACCTACTCAATAAGTATTCCAAAACTAGAGGAATAGATGATATTAAATGTATATGATTGGTGTCTTCATTGGAATCCTTATTTGAATATGCTATAGCCTATCGTTTCTTTGGAATCGATGGAACCTTAAGAAAATTGACCTCCCACCTTTCAATAACAAGAGCACTATTGGTAATTGAGTTTTTTTTTATCTTCTTTTAGTTAAAATGATCATGTCTGCTCCAAATTTTTATTCTCATCAAATATCGCTTTGATATTCTACTGCCAAATTGGAGATGAAGAATGGACTACAGTAGACTATCTTGAGGACCTAGTGAGCGTGGGTTTACACATAGAGATGAAAATGATTAGAATATTTAATTAACAGTTTTATGGGATTTGAATATTTAGCATACCACCATATCAGAAGTCCACCAGACAGCAAAAATAATATGTAATTAACAGTTTTATGGGATTTGAATATTTAGCATACCACCATATCAGAAGCCCTGCCTTGTGTTGAATGATGTCACAAAAGTGAAGAAATCAATTTCCGCAGAACAGACTACAGATCATGTCTAGTAGCCACACAAAATGTTACAAGCATTTTTTGACATGATCAAACACTGCAAGTATTTTCTACAGAATTTCACTGTGATTGCACATGCTTTGCTGAAAGAGACCGAGACTTCTCTGCTTCAAATTTTTATATGCTTCTCCGTTGCAGAAAACAGAAATGCATAAATTTATGCAACAACCCAAAGAGAATAGTAGAAAATTGTCGACACTTGCATTAAAATAATAGAATGTAATCAGATAGAAGCAAAGGGTGCAAAGCAGAAAACATGAACAGTCAAAATGTACATATGCCATTAGCATCATTACTCTCCTCCTATACGGCATGATCATTTTAAGTTTGTGAAAAGACTTCATGTATTCTGTTAATCTGCATAAATGATAGGCCAGTTTAGTAATGACAAAAGTAAAATTATAATCAATACAAATAACTGCCATCTCCAATAACTGTTCTCTGCTATTGAAAAGCACCATAACATTGATTGACATTTTTGTGAACAATAATCAGACACTGAATTGGATTATGCCCGAGTATACTCAAATTCACTATATAACTGCTTACATATCGCTATTGATTCTATTTACACCCAAAAAAACTTCAGTCACAATAGATTCTAATACAGAAATCAGGATTCTATGCTTCTTATAATGCTTGTTCATTAAAACAAAGGAAAATTCTCAGTAATAGGGTGATGGAGGAAACTTGTTAAAAATTAAAATAGAAGAAATAAATCATTAAGGCTTCCTCAAAAGTAGTTGCTGAAGGTATCCTGCTAAAACCTTGCGGCATCATGCTGCCCAGATGGGCACAAAAATCAGGCCAGTGTTGCAATGCAATGAGGTTGGGAAACCCTCAATCTCGAAATACCAAGTCCTAGCCCCTTCTGTAACTATGCAGTGATTTTCTTTTCTATGATGCAACTGATTACAAACAGAAAAAACAGTGAAATCTTAATAAGAAGAAATTGAACGAATTTATATCTTGCAACAGAAGTGTACTTTTCTCAAATGGAAGTTACTTTTACTAACTAAAATTGTATCTTTTTTTTAATAGATAATGTTTTATTTGTATTTCTAAAGAAGAAGACAGAAAGAATCATTGTTTAACAGAACTGAATGATGCTGACCTGCTTACCAAGAGAATGGCGGCAAAAATGTGTTCTCCGGGCACAGACAAACATGCATCTTTTAGTCACGATATTTTTCAACAAAAAGCATTATTGCTTTGTCTTGAACAAAGCTCACTACACTAAAATTTGAGAAATCATCATAAGCACATGATGATTGAAAGACAAGAGCTAAAAGAAAGGACTCCCAACTATCTTGAATAATTTACATAGCATGGCCATTCTAAAACAAGGCAGCAGCAATTTATGGCCTCAAACATCAAACATAAATATAAATACTAAAGAAAATCCTAGATAGATGTACCTTGAGAAAAGATGGTATGACTAGCAAAGCCTATTCATTCTATACATCTTTAATCTAAGTTTAGTTCCTAAGTCTGCCACAACTTTTGATCTGTTCAGCATGATACAATAGGTGAATTTCCCAGTTTCTGAATAATTATATCTCAGATTGTATGGTATTACTGCCCTGGTCCATGTTACATTGCTACATCCATAGTAGGACTCTCTTCACTTTGCATTCACCACCTATTCACTAGAATAAAAATTCTAAATAACCACAGAAAGAGAACAACCTAGTAATCTCCAACACAAGATCGATAAACCAAAGCAAGACTCCATTTGCTAGTTCACAATGTTTCACAGAACCATTCAAAAAAAATTGCCAATTAAAACAGGGGTACATCCTTAGATGTCCACACACCACTACATATTCTTATTCTACACCAAGTTATTTTATTCGCAGTCAATTCCAATGCTACATCAAAAGGTAATATATGGAGATCTCCTCAAGGATACCCAAATTAACCATTACTTAGTATCACAAGGAACTAAATCAATCAAATAGATCCTTTTCTTCATAACCATAACAGCATCCATGATAACCATTCCATATGAAGGTCAACCTTTCACTAGTCGACAGTTTTAGCTTCCAGCAAAATCAATAAACGGATAGTTTTTCCATAAAAAGGATGCTTCAGTAGGGACAACAAATATTTAAAACGATCCTACCCAATCAAAAGAACTCCAAAAATATGGTAAAGCTTTAAGTTCAAACCAAAATATAACTCCTAATCATGGAAGTGGGTGGTAAGCGAATTTCTCAGAACCGTCATAAGAACAGAGCCTCACCATATGCATTATCCAAACATCACACCTTGCCTATCACTTATAAAAGGATAAATCTATCACCTGAAAGATTTTGCTTCTGGTATTCCTATAAACTTTCCGATCATCAAAATTACACTCTGGATCATAAAGTATATCATACATTCAACAAAGCATCTTCAAATACAAGTCCCTGATATCATCATACCTAAGTAAACAAATGAAATCTAGCCCATTTCATATATATCTTATGAATACCTTACTCCAGGACCTAAGAGACAACCTATCTCACAGATTTAATAGCTTAGTCTATAGACCACCTATATGATCTAATAGTTAAGTAGAAACAAACATATGGAAATGGAATGAGAGAGAAGTATATAAAGTAAAAATGCAACTTCAAAATTGGTTATTCAAGCCGCGTGCTCATAATTGAAGATATCCATCCGTCAATTCCAGATCCACCTAAACATTATTGAAGTTCCACAGAACATTAGAAAAAAGGGAATCCACTGAAACAAATTAAAACATAAAATTCAAAAAAAATAACCCTTACCCAAAGGTTCTTCATACTAATAATAGTATCCATGTCCATGTGGGCCATCACCCGGATAAAAAGATGAATATGGGCCTCCACCATACTGCACCATGAATATCATGATACATCACTAATATCACGATTGTATAATATAATAAAAATAAGTAAAATAATGTTCACTCACATTAGAACCATAATAGTCATGTGGATACGGTCTGCTGCTGGGGCCAGCATAACCTAATATCAAAAAGAGTTATAAAAAATACAACCATGAAATTGAGTAAGAAGGAAAAACAGAAGTAGAGTTTAGACCATAGTGTTGAGTTCCATGAAATATAGATGGATCTGCATAATCCAATCGGGGCCGAAGTCTATTAGGCCCCATGTAATCAGGTTCAGGGTCCTAAAAGACAAAGGTACAATTAGAAATCAATAGTATTTTCCATTTGTAGAGTTAAAATAAATTTGTATGGGAATAAAATAGATGCATAAGTAAAAAAAAATCTTACAGTCATATAAAATGGCCGTTTCATTCCATGCAAATTGTTGTCATATAAATATGGATCATCAAAATGCCTTCCCATAAAAGGCGCATCAAACTGTCCACCTGGGGAGTACGGCCTTCTTGGAGGAATAGGCTCACCAGGGACTCCATCAGTGATACCATACCATGCTCTATCATGATGATGCCTAGATGGACCAGCAAATGCAGCACCTCGACTACCTGCATAATGTCCACCCCTCATAGCTCCTGCTTAACAATATAGTAAAATATTAAGATCATTCATAAAACTAACGTCAATGCATTAATATATTGTAAGAGAGACTTAAGCTCAAAATATATCTAGAAGCTCAACAAATGACCTTGTGGACCAAATTGCCTCTGATGGAAATCCGGATACATATTAAAATCAGGATGATCCCGAAAACCCATTCTTCCCACTTCGCCGTGTCTACCATGATGATAGAAATCTCTGTCCCTGTTGAAATTTCCCCTGCTGCTGAAGGGCTGTCTTCCCCGGCCCCGCCCAAAACCCCTTCCTATAGAAACTGTGATTAGATAATTTAAAATGATGTCAAAAATATGAAGTTCCCAGTCGATGGAAGGAGAAAAACCTATTTACCAGGTCTTGGGAAAGCTCCACCCCTAGCATGACCAATTCGGAAGCCACCACACATGCCACCCTTGACAGCCTGTGTTTTTGGCAACGGGTTTGAAAGCCTAGCTTTCACTTTTATCTGAAACACGTGGCAAAAACTATGACTTATTCACCAAATAGGAAAGTTAACCCAATCCAGTCAAAACAAAATGAGAAATAAATTACTGGAATGTCGGATGGCTGTATTTATTTAGGATAAATGTTTGAGCCCAAAAACTGTTAGGATGACGGAAATTGAGGTTTTAATAAAGACGGGAAACGAGGGAAAGGAGGAGATCAATTAATTGGAAATTCCTTTCTAATCCTCTATGATTTAAAATTAAAAATAAGTCGATTAAAGTTAATAGCAGTCCACTCTGCCCCATATTACTAAAAATTCTTTAAAATAAAAAGGGAAGGCAAAGGAAATAAGAGATAATTTCTTATGGATGTAAAACCATGGTCAAGAAACACAAAAGACTATATACCTTCGATGCCCCATCTCCCAATTCTGATTTATTGATACCATCAACACAAGCTACAGCAGCTTCATGTGTAGAAAAGTCAACAAATCCATAATCCTTCCGCTTAGCTGTAGATATATTTTGTCCTAAAACAATTCTTACAATATCACCGTAAGATTTTAACAACTCCCTCAAATGATCTTCGTCCCAGTGAGGAGGGAGCCCGTTAATAAACACAGACTTCACCTGTGCCATTATTTCCGGGTCTGGTTCACGTGCAGGTTCAGCAAAGGCTACCTTAGCAGTTTGCTCAGCATGGCCAAAGATGACATCGGGCTTTTGAAGTCTCTTGTATGCAACCATAGCATCACCGTGACAAGAGAACTCAAGGAATGCAAAGCCCCGGCTCAAGCCTTCATGTTGAGCATCTGGTACAAGTGTAATGTGTTCAACCCCTTCTATACCATAATCCTTCAACTTCTGTTTAATCTGCCACCCATATTTTAAAAAAATAGTCAACAAACCAGGGTACTAAATATAAGCAACAGGAAAGAATTGCTAGAAACTTACAGCTTCTTTTGTCCACGTATTGCAAATATTTCCCAAGAATAATGTGTCATTATCCTCACTAGGAGCAGTGCCACATCGTTTTCCACGTATCTGTAAACAATGAGAGGTTAAAACACAGCGCAAAGAAAAAGATTAGAGAGGTCAACATCAAGGAAATGAAAAATCAGAAGAACAGAATCTTACAACAGGGTTCTTCATTTCAGACAAAGCTTTCTGTGCATGTTCCTTACTAGCAAACTTCACAAAAGCATAGCCTTTATTTTTATTTGTTGAAGAATCTTTATGCAGCCTGATTTCCACTACCTCTCCAATCCATTTAAAAACCTTTCTCAAATCTTCCTCTGTAGCATCGCGATCCAGTCCACCAACAAATATCTCATGTTCTCTCTTAATCTTTTGCTGCTTTGCAATGGCTTCCAATTCCATATGTTCCTCCTCTAATATCTCAGTTTCTTTTGGATCCTCCTCCTCTGGATCTTCCTCCGAATCTTCCTCAACAAGCTCTTTCCTCCCCTGTTCTCCTTCCTGTACTCTATAATCTTCCATTCCTTTATCTCTCCCATGCTCTTGCAACTCTTCCTTTCCTTTTTCTCCTTCCTGTACTTTAAACTCTTCCATTTCTTTCTCTATTTTCTGTTGGACCAATTCTTCCTTTTCTTTCTCTCCCTCCTGTTCTTTAAACTCTTCCATTTCATTCTCTCTTTTCTCTCTTTTCTGCTGGTTCAACTCTTCCTTTCCTTTCTCTTCTCCTTCTTCTTTAAACTCTTCCTTTGCCTTTTCGCCTTCCTGTACTTTAAATTCTTCTATTTCTTTCTCTCTTTTCTGTTGGTTCAATTCTTCATTTCCTTTCTCCCTTTCCTGCTCTTCCTTTCCTATCTCTCCCTCATGTATTTTCAACTCTTCCTCTCCCTCCTTTGCACCAGCATAATCTTCTTTATCCGCCACAGATAAATTGAGGTCCACAATGGTGCGCCCTGGTTGTTTAAAAGAAACAGAATCATCCTGGGAAGCAAGTACTTCAACATCCACCATGTTCTTTCCCTTTTCAATCACTTCACAGACTTTTTCTACAACAGGTTCATCCACTCCCATGGGCGTAGGTTCCCTCTCATCAGATAACCCAACAGAGCCAACACCATGTTCCCCCTCATTCTCACTCTCAATATTATCTGCATCCACAACTTCAACATTTTCAGGTTCTTTATCTTTCTCTGCTGCCTCAGAATTATTTACAACAAGAGTTTCATCAGCTGCTTCCTCCAATTGCTCTTCCAAATTTAGAGTGGCGGCAACCAGTTTAGTTCTCGGTCTCCCTGGTATCTTCCTCTTTGCAGAATTTGTAGTGGTAGCACTAGCTAATGAATTGTGCCCCTCTGTTACACAATCAAGAACATAAGGATGAAAAATATGTTGAATATTTAAAATAAAAAAAAACAAAAAAAAAAGAAGCAAAAGTCTCAAATAAAACCAAAAAATTGCAAACATGCACATGCCACTGTCATGTAGAAATTTCATATCTTTCTCGGCATTGATATTGATTAAGTGCGGCTCTATAAAAACCGGTCAATATTTAGAGAGACTGACACCAAATTTCAGCGTAACAATAAATCCATGATTTCGGCACCAGCCATCATCAGAGGACTCATTGATTCATACAAATTACAGTACACAAGAATTCCCCAATTCATAGGTGATTATAAAAGTATTACAACGAATAGGTAACCCATAAAAGAATCCGCATCAGGATAATAACGATCGGTCATAAAAAAACAAAAACAAAATGCTGATTTTAGGGTTTTCAGAAACGGAGGAGAGAAAAAAAAAAAGAGAGAGAGGGGGGCATACGAGGAGATTGATCCGGGTTGGAATCGGATACGGTCAATGCGTCGATCTTCTTGGCGTTTCTAGTTTTGGAAGCAGGCGTGCGTTTTGCCACAGGGGTTTCTCCGGTGGATTTAGTAGCGGATTTTCGAGTTCTCATGACGGATATGCAATAATCAGTTGGGTGAGAATTAACCTTGTGTATCCAAACTGAATTTGAGCTTCTTCCGCTTACTGGTTTTTTCGATGTTTTACAAAGCTATCAAAAGGGGAGGGGAGGGAGGATAGAAGGAAGGAGAAGGATTAAGGGGTCATTTTGCAATTGTCTATAATCTTCCGGGTCTTTTTCTTTGGGTGAGATAATGCTGATTAAAAATGTAATTTTTTGTTATTTATCTTTGGGTGATTTTCGTTTCTATTCTTTACTTTTAAAATATTTGTCCACGTTTATCGTTTTGTAATTATTTAAAGAATTTAATTTATGAGAATGACTATCGGTTACGAGAGATTTTTGCAAGAAAGAGAAGAATGCATAAAAATAGAGCATTTGACTGATCAACAACTTGCTAACAATATATGGGAGAGTGGGTAGTTACAATTTGTGAGTGTTTTCTATGCTGGTGCATGGCATTCTTCTATTTCTTGCAAAAATCTCTCGTAACATCTAGCATTTTTCTTAATTTATATACACAATATGTGTAAAAGTGTTTTATATTATTTACTAATTACTGGTTGACACATCATTAAAAAAATTGGTCAATTGGTAACCACCAGTTAGTCAATGGGTAGTTAATCATTTCATAAATTGTGATTGATTGGGGTTGTAAAATCGTATACACTGTATCTGTATATAAATTAAACTCTTAATTGAATATTGGGTGTGCGAAAACTCTGATGGGATGGGAGAACTACACAGGCCGACAAAGCCGAATACTCTCGGCCAACCAGATTTCCCGGCGTAGATTAATCATCAGCAAAGCCGGTGGAAACTGGGCAACATGGTAACCAAAAAATTAAACTCTTAATTAAAATAGTCATTATATTAAGTGCAAAATTAATTAAGAATTACATGGATAATTGACCATATAAGCATAATGATCGTGTTATTAGACCTTTGATTGTTTTTTGTTGTCATTATTTATCTTTCAAAATGTCCATTATGTCTTTCATCTTTTAGTAGTTAACTAATAGTATACCTGTGCATATGCACATATTGTGTTAAATCCAGCCTTGGATTTGAATCAAAGTTCTGGGTTCGAATCCAACCTTGGGCATGCAACAGTATTAAATCTCTTGAGGGGAGAGCTTTGTCGGCCATAAACATATACGTGTAATGAAATTTGGTAGGACTCAAAGACATGAGTTGTGTTGTGTTGTGTTGCGTTCTTGTGTTGTGTTATTAGACCTTACAATGTGTAACTTTTATAAAGTTAAAATAAATAATAATATTTTTTTCAACGTGTACTATTTCTTGTTGAAAGTTTCAAGAAGGTGGTTCAGTTGGCAAGCTAATGAACATGAAGGAGTTGCAAGAAGAAAGTCGAGGGTTCAAATCTTGGAAACTAATATTTTTCCATCCCCACTAGCATTTTCTTATAAAATAAACAAGTAATGAAATTATTTCAACTTAAAAGCAAAATATACATGTATAAATGAAAAACATAAAAAAATAATTATTTTGCCAACAAATAATGTTTTACCGTATGGGTAACATTTTATAAAGACAACAATGTAAAAAAATTAATTATGCCGACAACATACAATAGTTTGTCATCTAGACTCAAAATTAAAATGTTGATTTATGTGAAACAAATACATTTATAAAGACCAAATATATTAAAAATAATTATACCGAAAACATATGATGTTTTTCCATTGGGACTCCTTAAATACAGTATAATTCAAACGAAAATCGGTGATGTTTCCACGTCGACACTCAAAAGCTAAACATTCATTTATAAAAAAAAAATGGCATTATAAAGACAAAAATATAAACAAAGAAAATTATACCGACAACATGCAATGATTACCTCTCGAGACTCAAAAGCAAAATATTCATCAACAAAAAGAAAATTATAAAAATCAATAGTACTCAAAAGCAAAATGATTACCGGCATGTAACCAAAAAAAATGATTACCAGCATAATATCTTACATACATCTTGATTTTTTTTGACAAAATCTTACATATCGATGAAAAATGTACATTCATTTCTCTACATGTTTTGCTGAATTGTCAACATGTTTGTTAATTACATTCATTGTCTTCAAAAGGGTACAAAATACAAAAAATACATCGTACAAAAAAAAGAAGAAAAGACATGTTTACTAAACTAAAAATGTTGAAGTCTATTTAGATGGTAATGGTCTATCTCTAGAATTAGGCATGGACTAAGATTCCATGCGTGTCCTACTTTGTTCTTCATTTTGAGTATACTCCCTCCGTTTTTTAATATTAGCAAAAGACGGCTCCGTGTGATTTTTAAGAAAAGCTAAAAAAATGAGATGGAGTTTCAAAAGTAACCTTTCAATTTTTTAATCTAATAAATCTGCATAGGAAAAAGAAAAGAAAGATTGAAATATTAAAATATTATTTTGCATTGATAAAAGTAAAAGTAGTGTAATAAATAGGGGTAAGTTTGGTATAGTTGGGGGAAAAAGCTTTGACTTACTTATCTATAGTAACTTGACTTTATAGGTATATTTGATTATATTTGAAAACTGAGGGAGTATATCGGAGGAATGTAGGGCCTAACTGAGGGAGTATGTCTGCTAGATGCACTTCTGTAGGACAGTATACTAGCTCAATTCTTCCTTTGTTCACTTGATCTCTTAGAAAGTGAAATATGGTTTCTATGTGTTTGCTTTTGCCATGAGACACTGGATTCTTTGCTAAGTTTATTGTTGATTTGTTGTCAACCAATAACTTCAAAGGCTTGTCTGTCTCAATCCTTAATTCTATCAATAAAGATTCAATCCAAAGGGCCTGACATGCTGCATAACAACTTGCAATGTATTCTGATTCACAGCTACTCAAAGCAATCACAGATTGCTTCTTTGAGCTCCATGAAATTGGAGCATTTAGGAACTGAAAGATATAGCCAGATGTGCTTCTTCTATCAGTCCTATCTCCACACCAATCAGCATCAGAATATCCCATCAAAGCATTGTCTGAACTTTCTGTATTCCTTGGAAACAGAATGCCATAATCTGTTGTACCTTGCAGGTACCTCAGCAATCTTTTAGCAGCCATCAAATGAGACATTTTTTGGTGCTGCCATGAACCTGCTGATCATGCCAACACCATAGCTTATATCTGGCCTAGTGTGACAAATGTATCTCAAGCAACCTACAATTTGCTTAAACATTGTTGCATCTACTGGTTTCTCATCATCACAACCATCTAGCTTCACATTAGCATCTACTGGAGTAGTAGATTGATTACAGCCATCCATTTTGAACCTCTTTAATACTTCTTTAACATACTTTCTTTGATACATTAGAAGACCTTTCTCTGATTCAATGAACTCCATACCTAGGAAGTATGTCAGCCTTCCTAGGTCTGTCATTTCAAACTCAGCTTTCATAACTGATTTGAATTCTTCAATCTCCTTAGGATTAGCACCAGTAATTAGCACATCATCCACATAGAGACATAATAGCAAGAAATCTGACTTGCTTGTTTTGAACTTCACATAAACACCATGTTCAATAGAACATTTGTGAAATCCAATCTGAACTAGGAAGGCATTAATCCTTTTATTCCAGGCTCTTGGAGCTTGCTTTAGGCCATAGAGTGCTTTCTCCAATCTGTACACCAGCCCTTCCTTTCCCTTTACCTTGAATCCAGGTGGTTGGACTACGTAGATCTCTTCCTCAATTGGACCATTCAAGAATGCTGACTTGACATCCAATTGACACAATGTCCAACCTCTTGAACTAGCTAGTGAAAGTACCATTCTAATGGTTTCAATTCGTGCCACTGGAGCAAATACTTCTGAGTAATCTATTCCTTCCCTTTGCAAGAATCCTTTTGCCACTAACCTGGCCTTATGTTTAGCAACTAACCCATCAGGATTGAGCTTCAATTTATAGATCCATTTGACATCTAAAGCCCTTTTGTTTGAAGGCAATTCTGTCAAGTACCACGTGTTGTTTCTCTCAATGGCATTCAGCTCATCAATCATAGCTAGTTTCCATGATTTGCTACTCAATGCATCTTCTAAGTTGTAATACCCTAATTTTGTCCGATCAAAAATAAGAGATTTTTTTTAATAATAAAAATAATAATCATTTTTATTTTCTTGTCATATATCATTTTATTTTAGTTGCCACATTTTTTTTAACCAAAAAAATATATTAATTAGAAGTATCAAAACAAAATAGGCAAAGGAGAAAATAGGGGGGTCTGTTAAAAAAAAATATATAAGGTGTAGTCAAAATTGGGCCATCAAAAAACCCAACCCAGCAAAAAAGGGCTAGCCCAATTCGCCTAACCCTAACCCATATCCTAACCCTAACCCATATCCAACCCATAACCCATAACCCAACTCACCAAAACCCTAATTTCCCTCCTCTCCTAACCCTAATTCGGCCACCCCCCTTTACCCTAAAAAATGTCCACATCCAATTCCCCCCCTAGCCCTAAAATTCGGCCACATTCATCCCCAAACCCTAGCCAATATTCGACCCCACCCCCCTTATTCCCTCCTTGGAACTCACAATCCCACTTCCCCACACTTCCCACTTCCCTACATTCCTCTTCCCCATACACGTTTCCCACTCTTCCTCTCCCCTCCCCAACGGCTCTCTCCCTCACGCATCCCTCACATCACTCTCTCACCACACACACTTCCTCTCTCTTTCTCCCATTCACACTCAACATTTCCTCCCTCTCTCCTTCCCTCTTCCCCCATTCGACCCCATCTCTCTCTCTCACACATCACTTCTCTTCCTCTTTCTCCAACTCACACTCAACCCTTCCCTCCTCTCTCTCCCATACCTACGGCTCCCATTCCCCTTTTCCTCTCACACACTCATTTTTTCTCTCCCCTCTCACTCTCACACATCCATCATCTCTCCTTTCTCACACAAAAAAAAAACCATCATTCTCTCCTCTGCTACACCCATACCCTTCATAAGCTTTTATTCACCATGTCAAGCCACTGTAAAAAAAAAAGCACTGTACAAGGCATGGTTGAAGTCAGAAGAAAACGAAGAAGAAGAAAAAAGAGCTTTTTTTCTTTGTATAAATAGGGGGAGGCCATGACTTTGAGGAGAACGGTTTTAGAGGAGAAGGAAAGCATTTTTTCGAAAAAAAGGGGTTCTCAAAAAAGGAAGAAGAAGAAGTTTTCGTAGGCAAAAAAAAGGGGGGTAGATTTTTTAGAGAAAAACAGTGAGACTTGTTCACTGTAGTTTCTATTTTTTTCTCTTTCCTTCTCCTTTCGAAATTTAATTTTTTCTTTAGTTTAGATTCGTTGTATTGGAGAAATCCGAAGAAGAAAACTTCCTCTTCAACATTTCCGGATTTTGTTTAAGGTATTGCAATGTAATATTTTAATTAATTATTGCTGTTTTATTTTGTTTAAGTTGCTGTAATTTTGTTGTACATATTTGTTGTTGTCTCTTTCTATTTTATTTGTTGCTTTTTTTTCGTTTTTTAAAGTTGCTGTAATTTCGTTTTATTTGTTGCTGTCGTTTATTTTAGCTAATATTGTTGCTGTTTTTCAAGGTAATTAAAACCGGACCGGGCATCGAACCGGGAGAGGCAGCGGTTCAAGGTTTTTGGGGTCGGACCGGTTGAATCGGAGGTCGAACCGGAAATAATTAAATATATTATTTAATATATTTATTACAATATATAAAGGATAAAAAATCATAATATTCATAATTTTACACCACAAAAATAAATCAAATAATAAAAAATAACATAATATTCATAATTTTTAACCATTAAAAGTATTTATTATTATTATTATTATTATGTTACGAGTTAATCCTAATATATATCTAAAAAGAAAAATAATCCCTATCTTTATATTGTTGTATTATGTACAAGACGACAAGAATTTGATATAAAGGAAAAAAATGGATAGAAATTGTCGTAAACTAAGGTAAGAACGAAACAAAAATTAAAAACTCCAAGGATCACACAACAATATAAAGAAGAGGCAAAGCAATGTTAGTCCCACATCGTAAAAATATAATTGAAAACGTAGATGAGCTTGTGGGAAAGCAGTAAACTAAAACAATATATTGTACTATTTTGTCCCACATCGGTTGCATTGTGAGAAATAGAGATGCGGATGGGTTATAAATATGGATCCATGCAGTATTCTTAGCAGAAAAAGCCAATGTAGTCTTCATTTTTCAGACCGTCTGAACCGCTTTTGGAACCGGTTTTTGGCGGTTTTCCCGGGTTTTCACCGGTTTTGCGGTTTTACATCCGGTTTTATGGGTGAGCGGTTTTCAGGTTGGTTTAAACCGGATGAGCCTCCGGTTCCCGGTTGAACCGGTTCAACCGGCCGGTCCGGTCCGGTTTTGACAATCTTGCTGTTTTTTATCTAAAATGGTTGCTGTCATTTTTTTTAAAAGTGTTTTTTGTTGCTGTTTTTTTTATGTATTGCTGTTTTTTTTAAAGTTGTGGTTGTTATTTTCTTTAAAATGTTGCTGTAAAAATGTGTATTTTCGAATTAAAATATTGCTAAAAAAAAATGTTGTATTTTAATGTTGTTGTTTTATTTTATTTGTTGCTGTCATGCTATTTTTTTTCTTTCTTAGACATTGTTGTTGCTGTTTTTTTTTATTTTTTTGTTGCTGTAATTTCGTAAATCCTTTTTTTTTATTATTGTTGCTGTTTTTTTATTTAAATATTGTTGCTGTTTTTTAATTTGTTGCCTTTTTTTAGTCAAATCGTTTTTTATATAGTTGTTGTTGTTTTTACTTTTTTTTGTTGCTGTTTTCTTTATTTGTTGCTATTTTTTTTAGTAAAAATCATTTTTTTTTTGTATATATTTGTTACTGTTTTTATTTTTTTTTATTATTTTTTGTTGCTGTTTTCTTTATTTGTTGCTATTTTTTTTTTAGTAAAAATCGTTTTTTTTGTATATATTTGTTACTGTTTTTATTTTTTTTATTATTATTTGTTGCTGTTTTTGTTTTTTTATTTGTTGCTTTTGTTCTATTAATTTGTTGGTTTTGTTGTAATTTTCGGAATAAAATAGAGTAAAAAAAAATGTTTTTTTCTCATTCCAAAATAAATGGTTACTAATACCACTACCTTCATAAAAAAAAGGGGTAATAATAATAATCATTCTCCCAAAAAAAAAATGAAGAGTAATTTAGTCAAATAGCAAAAAGTAAAAATAAACTGATCAACCGTTTTTAGCGTCAAAACGCTATTTGCACCCCCGGCAACCATTTTTCTTTTTAGCGTCAAAACGCTATTTGCACCCCCGGCAACCATTTTTTAGCGTCAAAACGATATTTGCACCCCCGCGTTCTCGTAAAACAGCACCCCCTTTTGGTTGCAAGCCCATGTTTTTAAAACACAACCTAGTCCACAAAAGCGATCCGGTCTCACTGTTCGCACCCCCCATTTTTAACACAGCACCCCTGTCATTCGCACCCTTTTTTTTTACTACCACCCTTTCCGCTTTTATTCACACCATAATGCTTTCAAACCTTTTTTTCTTTATTTCAAACAACCATACTCACACAAAAAATAGGTTGTTACTAATGGTCACTCTGAGCCTAGCTTGTTTGACCGGTAGGACTAACCTTTTTTTTTTTTCACAGCGGATTAGTAGCGGTAATCACTCTGAATTTATTCGTTTGATCATTGCAAACACCCGCTTAAACCTCAAGAAATTTTCAATTAATAGAAAACAAACGTAATCTCAACTCCCTTTTTCTAAAAAAAATCACGCTTCCCAGTAAGCATTTTTTCCGAACGAAACGCTCGATCACAAACCGGGTATTTATAACAGTCACTCTGGGCCCCGCCCGTTTGAACGCTGTAAATACCTTCTTTTCCGAATAAGCCATTAATGACGACCACTCTGGATTTATCTGTTTGGTCACCATGAGCGGTTTCTAGTTTTCGCAAACTTTTCAAAAAAAGAAAAAATACCAACACACAAATATTTTCTACCCGAGAACTACGTAGCTTTGATTTCTCCATCGCACCCGGAGATACGTAGGAGCGGGGGCCCACTCCTGTCAAGCGCAAAAAAACTAAAATTTTTATTAAGTCTTCCTTTCCGTTTTTTTTTTGCAAATAACAAAAAGGGTAAATTAAAATGTTTTCTTTAAACTAATTTTTCTACACATTAAATTAAAAGGTAACCTTTTTTAGGATGTTGCGGGGTGCTAGTACCTTCCCCGCACTTAATCGACCCCCGAACCCAAAAACAAAGGTTTTTTCAATGTTTTCCTAAAAAATAAATATTGATGGCGACTCCATTGTCCAAAAACAACGAAGAATCCCTCCTCCAGATTTTTCGGTCGCTACAGCTGGCGACTCCGCTGGGGACTATTTAAGAGGGTCAAGCCTAATTTAGTTAAATGTGTAGATATTTGTTAGTTTAGTACTTTATTTACCCTTAGCCCTTCTATTCGCATGTCTATTTTATTTATCTATTTATTTGCGTTATTGAACCTTAGGGTAGAAGACCTTTGTACTATTATCTGTATTTCTTTTGCAGCATGGGTAGTTTAGGTTGCTTATATCACACACATCAATTACACTTGTTTATTGCACACACTCTTGAGCGGGGCCCTATACCCGGGTCTAAAAAACCTAGGACGAGTGGAGGCGATTAGTGTCAGTCATTCTGGATTTCATCTGTCTGACTCTCATGAAAGCCTCAGCCAGAGTACGCTCTTTCGTGGTATACCACACCAGGTAGCTCGCTATCGTTGTGGGTCATATCACGAAAGAGATTTCAGCTCTGGAGACCCTTGTAAGGACGTGATTAGAGCCACCAAAGAGATTGATCACACAAGTAGCCCTAGACCGTAACCTATATATAAGACCTAACCTGTTTAGGACACAAGGGCAATTCACCTACCCGTTGCATCATCACAAAAACTTTTTTTCAAAAAAATCAAATAATGAAAACCATTTACTCTTTTTTCCTTTACGTATATTTTATGTGACATGGTTAATGTTTCTCAGATTTTGAATCACCAAAATTTTCTCTGTAACGTCATTCTTTAATTCATCATACATCATCGTCATTTCAAAAAAATAATATACAAAAAAAAATCCTCACATGCATGCTATTCATTTCATTTAGGTTTGCCGGGAATTGTAAGAGGTTTGAAGGTTTTGTCATAAGCAAGACGATATGGGATCAAACTGTGAAGCAATCCAAACTCTGAACTACCCTATAGTGAAGCAGCCTAATCTGACAAGTCTAAGGGAATGTGCTGGTCGATTGCCGCCCATCGAGCGCAGGTCTTTTGATAGAGTGTATGGGAAGATTATTATGTTACTACAATTGGACGTGCAAACGGAGGCCATTGCCGCTTTGAGTCAGTTCTACGACTCTTCATTAAGATGCTTCACCTTCAAAAATTTCCAGATGGCACCTACCCTGGAAGAATATACACAGATCTTCGGCTTTCCTCAACAAGACAATGGACCCTACCAGTATCAGGGACAATACTACACAGATGAGAAACTCGCCTCAATGTTACAAACCAGCAAAGAGAACTTGAAGCTCCGGAAGAAAAATCGAAATGGCATTGCAGGATTCCCACAAGAGTATCTGGAAAGCCAAATGAAATCCTTCGCCGACGCTAGAAATTGGGGTCCTTTTAAGCAGGTGTTAGCTTTGACCATCTTTAGCATTGTCCTATTTCCACGCCTTGAAAGATATGTGGACACAACAGCTATTGGTGTCTTCTTATCCTTCAAGGATGGAGAAAACCCACTCAATCCGATTCCAGCCATGCTTGCAGACACTTACTGTACTTTCACTCATTATAGTGAGCTAAGGGGAAAGAGGATATCTTGTTGCCTGCACGCCTTGTATGTTTGGCTTCTCACCCATGCTTTCGTTAACAAAGTCAGAGTAGAAGGCCCAATTGAAGATGCCAGAGGGTGTGAGGTGAAGACAATGAACACTAGTGAATGGTTGCAAGTGCTAGGGGGCCTTCATGAATACAAGGTTCGTTGGCACCCATCATGGTGGAAAAATAGGCCCGCAGTAGTTTTTCGATGTGGAAACTTTCAAAACGTCCCGCTCATGGGGACAAGAGGATGCATAAATTACAATCCCTCTCTAACTCTAAGACAGCTGGGGTACCCCCATGCGAAATCCGCCCACCGAAGACATGTTAATCCCTTTTTACCTCCATGAAGGAAGCCCAAAAGAGGTTGACATGCTCCGGAAGATTTCTCAAGCGTGGGATATGGTCGTCCGCAAGGGACAAGAGCTTACTAAGAGGAGCGGCGATAAGGAAACCACCTTTCGTCAATGGCTCCAAAAGAGGATTCAAGACACCCGATTGCCTTACCAAAGTGCACTATGGGTTGAGGAAGAAATACCTGAACCTACCCTTCCCACTGTCGAAGATTTAGATAAGCTTAAAATGGCATTGTCAAAGACCGAGGAAGAAAAGAAGGGCTTGCAGGCAAAGTTAGAGAAAGTGCTCCTAAAAAACCAGAAGTTGGAGGAAGAGAATGCAAGTAAGTCAGTGGCCATTGAAGACAGCCGCAAGCAGCTCAAGATTGAACAAAAGAACAAACTAGAGGTTCAAAGGTACCTAAGAGGGGCGAAAGAGGAAATAAAACGTTACAACCTGAAAATGAACCAAGCCATCGATGATGCATACAAGTGGAAAAAGTTATGGGAAGAATCAATGATTGCTGAAAAGACCGCTGATGAGTCATCATCATATGTATATTTTTATTCAGTTTGCAACCAATTTGTTAGTCATTTTATGTTTTATTCAGCCAATAACTAGGGATTTGGCATAGTTTTAGTTTTTTGTAGTAGAAGTTGAATTGTAACCGAAATGTAATTGGTAAGTCCAATTAAAGGTAAAAAAAAGGAAACAAAGGAGGTGTGAAAAGGAAGCAGGGAAAAGATGAAATAGAATCAATGATTGCTGAAAAGACCGCACAGAGCCTGCTAATGGTGTCAAAAAGAAAGTCCCGGATGATGGCAGCCGAGTTTGAAGAGCAAGTGAAAAGTATCAAGCAGGATAAAGATACCATTGAAGAGATACTCCGAGAATACCAACAAGCCTTAAGAAGGGAGCACGAAAAATCTGATGAGCTGAACGACCATATCAGATATCAAGAGGAGGTTTACCACCAGTTGAAGACAGAAAGCATCTATTGGGAGAACCGCTTTGTGGAGTTGGTCAGCAGGATAGAAAACCATGAAGCCTTCATAGAGTTGAAGAATGAAAGCTTATACTGGAAAGACAGATTCTCAAAGTTGGCATGGTTGGCCGATCAAGCTATCGTAGGAATCCCCAAACGTCTAAAAGAGGCTAACGCGGCAATGCACCCGTTTAACACCCCGGTCCAAGTTTCCGAATTCATGGAGTTTTGCGAGGTTCTGATTGCCGAACTCCGGGTGAAGGCTGGCAGCACTACTAGTAGAAAAAGAGGGAGGAGTGGAAAAATGAAAGCCATATGTATTTGAGTGAAATTTAAAGAACATTGTACTTTTCTTTTCGATGTTTTATCTCCAAAATGTTGTACTTTCCTCCATCAATGAAGTTTGTTTGTCTCACATGCTGATCCTTTATCTTGAAAATATTGTGGAACTTTAATCTGTGTACTTATGACAAATCAGGATGCGCTTGCAATTCCCGACCTAAAACAATAAGACTCATGCACACATGCATCATTCGCATTTTCATCCATTCATATACTCATACATATACTCATACCATGTGTCCCACCAACAGAGAGTAAAAGACAAGCTGGTGCGTCAACATCGCTATTGGACTCGTTCTCAGGCCAGAAACATGGAAGAAAACCAGGACAATCCGCCTCAAGATATCCCGGATCAAGGCAATCCACCTCAAGACCTAGGCAATCAAGAGCTTAGGGCAGAAATAGATGGGATGAAAGAACAGATGGCTGAAATCTTAAAGGTCTTACAAGCTTTGAGGGACAAAGACACAAGTGAAGATGTCTCCGCTGGGAACACGGAAAATCAAGTTACCAACCCTCCTCCTCCCAACGGACTCGGGATCCCGCATACAGTACCCCCCCACTGGGACTAATGACCAGGGTTACATATGGCCTCCTTACGGACTTCCACAAGGTTACACACCTTCGACAGTCAATGCTAGTCCAGAAGACGGTCCCTCAGGAGTCGCGGGCCAACAACAGCTTACGCCAACGGGTCACGATGGTAATCCGGGGGCACCACAAGTACAAAACCCGACCCCCGTCGTCATACCACAAATACTCCCACTTGGCTGCCCTCCACCACCGATAGTTGACGCTCAAGCTCAGGGTTCCAACCTCAGGAATCTCACTCATTCACATACCCCAAATGTGAACCCAGCCATAGTTCCGATGATCCATCCTTACTATGGTATGAGTGGGCTCCCTCACAATTACTCTATGGAGAACCCTCAAGCCAAAGACAAACTACAAATCCTTGAGGAAAGGTTGAGAGCAGTCGAGGGATCCAATGTTGGTGCGAGAGATGCTTATGACTTGTGCCTCGTCCCTAACGTAGTCATCCCTCCAAAATTTAAGGTGCCAGACTTCGACAAATACAGAGGGTCGACTTGCCCTGTAAGCCACTTAACCATGTACTGCAGGAGGATGGCGGCGTTTTCTCACGACGACAAATTGCTCATCCACTACTTCCAAGATAGTCTGTCTGGGGCAGCTTCGAGCTGGTACATGCAATTAGAACGTGCCCATATCAGATGCTGGAAAGACCTAGCCGATGCATTTTTGAGGCAATACAAATATAACATTGACATGGCTCCCGATAGAACACAGCTGCAGAGCATGACAAAGAGAGACAATGAGTCCTTCAAAGAATATGCCCAACGCTAGAGAGGTTTGGCTGCACAGGTGGTACCACCTTTGTTAGAAAAAGAGATGGTATCAATGTTCATGGATACTCTTCAATCACCTTTCTACGACAGGTTGATTGGGAGCGTGTCTTCGAACTTTTCAGATATGATCGTCATCGGAGAAAGATTAGAGAATGGATGGAGAAACGGGAAAATTGCATATAGCTCCGCTGGAACCAGCAATCAGAAAAGGCCCTTCCCAGGTTTCCCCAAAAAGAAGGAGGGCGAAGCTAATGCCGTCTCTGGATCCGGAAAGCCTCCCTACAACAACCCCCGACAGACTTTACAAATACCTACTCAAACACCACAAGCCCCACCTCACCAAGTCAACCCAGGCTATAGACCACAAAACTACCAAGAAAGAAAGCCCGCCAATTTCGACCCAATACCCATGTCATACACCGACCTATTCAATCACCTCATCAGTCACAACTTGATCACTCCCCGTCCAATGAGACCCCTTCAACCTCCTTTCCCTAGGAGCTATGACCCAGGGGCTAGCTGTGGATTCCACGCTGGGGCAGTTGGCCATTCAACAGAAAATTGCAAGGCATTGAAATATGTAGTACAAGACTTAATTGAATCTAAATGGTTAAGCTTCGCAGAAGATGGTCCGAATGTTGCCACTAACCCTCTGCCGGGGCACGGGAAACCCTCCGTCAATGCCATTGAGAATGTTGAGGAGCAATTATTGGTCAGAAAGGTGGAGGACATTGTCACACCCCTGGACCTCATCCATGCTAATTTGTGTCACTTCGGAATCATTATGAAGGGATGTACCAGAAAGGGCTCGTGTGCTGATCCCCTTTGTGTCGGGGCCTGTGAAGCGTTCAAACCAATCCTGCAAGACTTATTAGACCGACACATAATACAAATAGGTCTTCAAAAGAAAAAGGAAGGCGTGTCGACTCTCCAGTCAAGCATTGACCAGAGCAAGAGTATCCGGAAACCACTGGAAATCCATTACAAAAAGGATACAAAGCTAACCACCGCTGTACCTAAACCAATCACTATTCAAGTGCCAGTCCCTTTTCCCTTTAAAAGCACCAATGCAGTCCCGTGGAATTACAATGTGAAAGTTCAGACTACTCCTGATGTCATTAACATCTCAGGGACCGGTGGGATGACTCGAAGTGGGCGTTTCTATACCCCTGGAGGGCCTAGTGAGGACCGAACAAAAGAAGGGGAGGAAAGAGCCCGTAAGGGCAAAAGCATAGAGCAGTAACCTGTCGATAAGAATGCAGGAAAGAAGACGTTATCCGAGCAAGAAGCCAGTGAATTTCTGAAGCTTATGAGACAAAGCGAGTATAAGGTGGTTGATCAACTGAACCAAACTCCCGCAAAGATATCTCTGTTGTCATTATTGCTCAGTTCCGATGCCCATCGTGCAGCATTGACAAAAGTATTGAATGAGGCCCATGTCGCTCATGACATCTCGGTCGGCCAATTTGATGGGATCGTCGGAAACCTTGTTGCAAGTAATTATCTCACCTTTACTGATGATGAGATTCCAACTGAAGGAAGGGGGCACAACAAGGCCCTACACATATCTGTGAAGTGTGGAGATTACTCTCTTGCTCGGGTACTTATTGACAATGGTTCATCTTTGAATGTATTACCCAGATCAACCATGGAGAAATTAGATGTGAAATGTTCATACATGAGACCAAGCTCCATATTAGTCAGGGCCTTTGACGGATCGAAAAGGGAAGTCATCGGAGAAATGGAATTACTTGTGCAAGTAGGTCCGGAGCACTTCGTGGTGACCTTCCAGATAATGGACATTGCCCCATCCTACAGTTGTCTCTTGGGGAGGCCATGGATCCACTCGGCAGGGGCAGTTCCCTCTTCTTTACACCAGAAGCTCAAGTTCATAGTCAACAATAAGCTGGTGGTTATTTTCGGTGAGGAAGAAATGCTGATAAATAAGTCCGCTCCCACTCGTTACATTGAGGCTGCTGAAGAGTCTCTCGAGACTGCCTTCCAAGCATTGGAAATCGCCAATACATCTGCTATGTTAGAACCCAAGCTATCCAAAACTGCCGTGATGGTTGCTAAGTTCATGTTAGGAAAAGGCTACCAAGCTGGAGGAGGCTTGGGAAAAACCGGACAGGGGATCCTGACGCCAATACAGCCAGAGGAGAACAAAGATAGGCATGGGATAGGATATCGGCCCAATCGCACTGACAAGAGAAGGATTGTGGAGGAAAAGAAGGAGCGGAGGTTAGCCAGGCTTGAGGATAGGGTGCCAAATACGAAGAGGATCACCATCTGCGACATCAAGGAAAGCTTTCGGAGTGCGGGAATGTTGAACCCCAATCAGATCGCCGCAGTTGAGGACGATCTAAACGCCGAAGAAGGCGTCGTCAGTCTTGTACGCCCTTGTCCTGCAAACAAAAGGCTCATGAATTGGGAGATCGTTGATTTTCCTGTGGTTTTTAGTTCAAAGTAATGTTTCTATAATGTAACCCTCTGGCTCTGCCCAAGGCCTTAGGATATTTCATTCGGGCACGCATGTTTTCCTTTCAATATTAATATCAATGCAACGTTATTTCATTTCCCAATAAACCCCCGTTTTTCTTTTCTCGTTACATTCGCTTCTTATTTTCTTTCTTTCGTTTTTATTCCGTTAATTTACACTAATGCAGATCCGAAAAAAATGTCTTTGAAAATAACAACGCCAATAATCCATATTGTAACTTTGATCACCCCATCAATCAAACTGAGGAAGATGTTGAGGATAATTGGAAAACCCCTCCAGAGTTAATGAGAATGATGGAACAAGAGGAAAAAATAATTGAACCCCACGAGGAATCAACTGAAACGATCAACTTAGGCACGGAAGAAGACAAAAAAGAAGTCAACATTGGCACCACATTGAAAGACAGCGAGCGAGAGAAATTGGTTAGGTTGTTGTTTGACTATGTTGACGTCTTCGCATGGACATACCAAGACATGCCTGGACTGGACCCCAACATAGTCGAGCATAAGTTACCGGTAAAACCAGAATGCCCGCCGGTAAAACAAAAGTTAAGAAGGATGAAACCAGAGATGTCATTGAAAATCCGAGACGAGGTTAAGAAACAGTTCGATGCTGGGTTTTTAGCCGTGGCAAAATACCCTCAATTGGTAGCCAATATTGTACCGGTCCCAAAGAAAGACGGGAAGGTTCGGATGTGTGTTGATTATCGAGATCTGAACAGAGCTAGTCCCAAAGATGACTTCCCTTTGCCTCACATTGATGTCCTGGTAGATAGCACAGCACAACACTCTCTGTTCTCCTTCATGGATGGATATTCCGGATACAACCAAATTAAGATGGCCCCTGAAGACATGGAGAAAACCACCTTCATCACTCTCTGGGGAACTTTCTGTTACAAAGTAATGCCATTCGGACTGAAGAATGCTGGTGCAACATACCAAAGGGCAATGGTCGCATTGTTCCATGATATGATGCATAAGGAAATAGAGGTTTACGTGGATGACATGATCGCAAAATCCAAGAATGAAGAAGAGCATATCGTCAATCTGCAAAAACTCTTCGAACGTCTCAGGAAGTTCAAACTCAGATTAAACCCTGCCAAATGCACTTTCGGTGTAAGATCGGGAAAGCTGTTGGGTTTCATAGTTAGTCAGAGGGGAATAGAAGTAGATCCAGCCAAAGTACGAGCAATACTAGAAATGCCGGCACCGAGTATTGAAAAAGAAGTTCGTGGTTTCCTGGGAAGATTGAACTACATCTCTAGGTTCATATCGCAGCTAACATCTACATGCGAGCCTATCTTCAAGCTTTTGTGCAAAAACCAAGAAACAAAGTGGAATGATAATTGCCAAGAAGCCTTTGAAAAGATCAAGAGGTACCTCCAAAATCCACCGATTCTGATGCCGCCTGTGCAGGGCAGACCTCTCATCCTGTATCTAACAGTTCTAGACAAGTCAATGGGTTGTGTACTGGGGCAACATGATGAATCCGGAAAGAAGGAACATGCCATCTACTATCTAAGCAAGAAATTCACCGAGTGCGAGACAAGATACTCATTGTTGGAAAGAACGTGTTGTGCTCTGGCCTGGGCTGCACGTCGTTTGAGGCAGTATATGCTGAGCCACACGACTTGGTTGGTATCTAAAATGGACCCAGTCAAGTATATTTTTGAAAAACCCGCACTCACAGGGAGGATCGCTCGCTGGCAAATGCTACTATCTGAATACGACCTTTTATATGTCACCCAAAAAGCAATCAAGGGTAGTGCATTGGCTGAGTACTTGGCACACCAGCCCATCGAAGATTACCAATCAATGCAGTGCGATTTCCCAGACGAAGATATAATGGCTCTATTCGTAGAAGGGAATCCTCCGGACAACGAAAGGTGGAGAATGTTATTCGACGGCGCTTCTAATTTATACGGGCACGGGGTCGGAGCTGTACTGATCTCTCCTGATAACCGCTTCGTACCGTTTACCGCTAGACTGAGTTTCTACTGCACCAACAACATTGTAGAATATGAAGCGTGCGTCCTAGGCATCAAAGCAGCCCTTGAATGGAAAGTCAAAAGACTCGATGTATATGGGGACTCAGCTTTAGTCATCCATCAGACAAAAGGCGACTGGGAAACCAGGGATTCCAAATTAATTCCTTATCATGATCACATCCAAAAGATGGTTGAACAATTTGAAGAGATCACTTTCCATCATCTCCCTCGCGAAGAAAATCAGTTGGCCGATGCTTTGGCGACTTTGTCATCAATGTTCAACATCAATAACGACAAGAGTCTGACATTCATCCGAATCCAACACCGAGACCTACCGGCACATCATTGTGTGGCAATCGAAGAAGAGCCTGACAGTAAACCTTGGTATTACGATATCAAACACTATATCACAAACAGAGAATATCCTCCTGGTGCCACCGAGAATGATAAGAGGACACTTAGGAGGCTGTCAATGGGTTTCTTCTTAAATGGGGAAGTGCTTTACAAGAGAAATCACGATATGGTCCTCCTCAGATGTGTAGCAGAAGAAGAAGCAGAAAGAATTATGAAGGATGTCCATGAAGGCTCGTTCGGCACCCATTCTAATGGGCACACCATGGCAAGAAAAATCCTAAGGGCTGGCTACTACTGGTTGTCAATGGAGACTGACTGCTTCAACTACGTCAGAAAATGCCACAAATGTCAAATCTATGCCGACAATATCCATGTACCACCTGCCTCTCTGAATGTCCTAACAGCACCATGGCCATTCTCAATGTGGGGAATGGATGTCATCGGTCCCATCGAACCCAAGGCATCAAACGGACATCGTTTCATTCTTGTCGCTATTGATTATTTCACCAAATGGGTCGAGGCCGCTTCTTACGCCAGTGTAACAAAGTCAGTGGTTGTCAGGTTCATAAAGAGAGATTTGATTTGCCGCTACGGTCTTCCAAATAAGATCATCACGGACAATGGGACCAACCTGAACAATAAGATGATGAAAGAGTTGTGTGACGACTTCAAAATCCAGCATCATAATTCCTCCCCATACCGTCCAAAGATGAATGGGGCAGTTGAGGCAGCAAATAAGAACATAAAGAAGATCGTGCAAAAGATGGTAGTGACCTTCAAGGACTGGCATGAAATGTTGCCCTTCGCTTTGCACGGGTATCGGACCTCTATCCGCACGTCAACAGGGGCAACACCATTCTCACTAGTATATGGGATGGAAGCAGTTCTTCCCATCGAGGTGGAAATACCCTCCCTTCGAGTGCTAATGGAAACAAAATTGGAGGAGGCAGAATGGGTTCAAGCTCGTCTGGATCAGTTGAACCTCATAGAAGAAAAGAGAGTAGTTGCTTTGTGTCATGGGCAGTTGTACCAACAAAGAATGAAAAAGGCTTATAATAAAAAAGTGCGCCCCCGCCAGTTCCAAGAAGGAGACCTCGTGCTCAAGAAGATGTTGCCTATCCAAAAGGATTCCCGTGGAAAATGGACCCCTAACTATGAAGGACCTTATGTGGTAAAGAAGGCATTCTCTGGAGGAGCATTGATTCTCACAAAAATGGACGGTGAAGACCTCCCACTCCCAGTGAACTCGGACGCAGTCAAGAAGTACTATGCCTAAAGAAATATATGGAAAAAAGAGAAAGATGAGCCAAGCAAAAATAAGCTCGCTAGGTCGAAAACCCGAAAGGGCGGCCTAGGCAAAAATTAGAGCGACCCGGTGGACTGAAAACTCTAAAGAGCAGTCCAGGCAAAAATTAGGGTCAGAAGTTGGACTTTGAGCTACAAAGGCAGTCAATACCTCCGAAAGTTGGACAATGAATGCTCAAAGTTATGTTAATGGGCGATTGGCGTTATTACTTCAAAGATACAAACAATCAAAATATCAGCTTTCCTTGTTTTCTTTTTCTTCTCTTTTTGTAGTTTAAACTCCCAATGTAATTTTCAGTCAGCGCGACCTTCTGCGCATTTGTTTTCCATTTGAATATGAAACACTTCCTTTATTCTCTCATTTCCCTCTTATCGTAAAAATAATGTTCATGGTAGACGATACTGAATTGCGAAACATGTGCATGATCACAAGCATTATAGTCATTGCGAAATTTCTAAAAATCACAAAAAGAGATGATCTCTCATAAAGTTGCAAAAAGGACAAATGCATAATCACTTCAGCAAATCTTAATAACCCGCACTTGGCACCACTGCTTGAGGCAACCCTCGTATCCCACGTCAAGAGTCATGCGAGTTTGATGATGCCAGCAAAGTCAATAAAGAGCTAAAGAGCAAAAAAGGAGCAAAAGAGCAAGAAAAGAAAATGAAAAAAGAAAAAAAGCCAAGAGCAAAAGCCAAAAACAAAATCATTCCACATTTCATTCATCATGTCATCAATTACTTAACTACATGCACGCATGCATCACTCATTGCAAGTGTCTGTTGAGATAATTTTAGTATGTATCGTTAGCACCAATTCTTTAGACCCCCAGCGGTCCTTCAGAGCCCAGGCGCTCCTTCAGACCAACATTGGTCCTTCAATCCAGATCGCACGTCGTGTTATCGAGCAACCGACGGATCATCCGGCCCCAGGCCCTTCAGACTAGCTGTGTCCGCCTAAAAAACACAGTGCACGTCCTTCGTGGTTATATCAGTTCCGGACCTGATTAACCCTAATGGCCGCTCGAAAAAAGGCCACCCCCAGACCGTATTACTAGTACCATAAGCTAGTTGCGCTCCTTCAGACCCATCGGTCCCTCAGGCTTAGGCATGCCCTTCAGACCCCGACGGTCCCTCAGTCGAACGCAAGTCGATGCGCCAAGCATTGATTTTGAACTAGACCTTCAGAGCCCCAGTGCTCCTTCAGAGCCCCAGTGCTCCTTCAGATCCCCAGCGATCCTTCAGATCCCCAGCGATCCCTATTTACCTTCCGTCTATAGCAACCCAGTTTTCATAAGAAAAACAAAAAACCTCAGTCTGGACAAAATTAGCGTCTTGTTATCTTTATTTCTATTTTCCTCGAGAAACTCGGAATCCCTCCGATTTCCTAGCAAAATACAAATAAAGAGGGGCAGCTGTAATACCCTAATTTTGTCCGATCAAAAATAAGAGATTTTTTTTAATAATAAAAATAATAATCATTTTTATTTTCTTGTCATATATCATTTTATTTTAGTTGCCACATTTTTTTTAACCAAAAAAATATATTAATTAGAAGTATCAAAACAAAATAGGCAAAGGAGAAAATAGGGGGGTCTGTTAAAAAAAAATATATAAGGTGCAGTCAAAATTGGGCCATCAAAAAACCCAACCCAGCAAAAAAGGGCTAGCCCAATTCGCCTAACCCTAACCCATATCCTAACCCTAACCCATATCCAACCCATAACCCATAACCCAACTCACCAAAACCCTAATTTCCCTCCTCTCCTAACCCTAATTCGGCCGCCCCCCTTTACCCTAAAAAATGTCCACATCCAATTCCCCCCTAGCCCTAAAATTCGGCCACATTCATCCCCAAACCCTAGCCAATATTCGACCCCACCCCCCTTATTCCCTCCTTGGAACTCACAATCCCACTTCCCCACACTTCCCACTTCCCTACATTCCTCTTCCCCATACACGTTTCCCACTCTTCCTCTCCCCTCCCCAACGGCTCTCTCCCTCACGCATCCCTCACATCACTCTCTCACCACACACACTTCCTCTCTCTTTCTCCCATTCACACTCAACATTTCCTCCCTCTCTCCTTCCCTCTTCCCCCATTCGACCCCATCTCTCTCTCTCACACATCACTTCTCTTCCTCTTTCTCCAACTCACACTCAACCTTTCCCTCCTCTCTCTCCCATACCTACGGCTCCCATTCCCCTTTTCCTCTCACACACTAATTTTTTCTCTCCCCTCTCACTCTCACACATCCATCATCTCTCCTTTCTCACACAAAAAAAAACGATCATTCTCTCCTCTGCTACACCCATACCCTTCATAAGCTTTTATTCACCATGTCAAGCCACTGTCAAAAAAAAAAGCACTGTACAAGGCATGGTTGAAGTCAGAAGAAAACGAAGAAGAAGAAAAAAGAGCTTTTTTTCTTTGTATAAATAGGGGGGAGGCCATGACTTTGAGGAGAACGGTTTTAGAGGAGAAGGAAAGCATTTTTTCGAAAAAAAGGGGTTCTCAAAAAAGGAAGAAGAAGAAGTTTTCGTAGGCAAAAAAAGAGGGGGGTAGATTTTTTAGAGAAAAACAGTGAGATTTGTTCACTGTAGTTTCTATTTTTTTCTCTTTCCTTCTCCTTCCGAAATTTAATTTTTTCTTTAGTTTAGATTCGTTGTATTGGAGAAATCCGAAGAAGAAAACTTCCTCTTCAACATTTCCGGATTTTGTTTAAGGTATTGCAATGTAATATTTTAATTAATTATTGCTGTTTTATTTTGTTTAAGTTGCTGTAATTTTGTTGTACATATTTGTTGTTGTCTCTTTCTATTTTATTTGTTGCTTTTTTTTCGTTTTTTAAAGTTGCTGTAATTTCGTTTTATTTGTTGCTGTCGTTTTTTTAGCTAATATTGTTGCTGTTTTTTATCTAAAATGGTTGCTGTCATTTTTTTTAAAAGTGTTTTTGTTGCTGTTTTTTTTATGTATTGCTGTTTTTTTTAAAGTTGTGGTTGTTATTTTCTTTAAAATGTTGCTGTAAAAATGTGTATTTTCGAATTAAAATATTGCTAAAAAAAATGTTGTATTTTAATGTTGTTGTTTTATTTTATTTGTTGCTGTCATGCTTTTTTTTTCTTTCTGAGACATTGTTGTTGATGTTTTTTTTAATTTTTTTGTTGCTGTAATTTCGTAAATCCTTTTTTTTTATTATTGTTGCTGTTTTTTTATTTAAATATTGTTGCTGTTTTTTAATTTGTTGCCTTTTTTTTAGTCAAATCGTTTTTTATATAGTTGTTGTTGTTTTTACTTTTTTTTGTTACTGTTTTCTTTATTTGTTGCTATTTTTTTTAGTAAAAATCATTTTTTTTGTATATATTTGTTACTGTTTTTATTTTTTTTATTATTTTTTGTTGCTGTTTTCTTTATTTGTTGCTATTTTTTTTTTAGTAAAAATCGGTTTTTTTGTATATATTTGTTACTGTTTTTATTGTTTTTATTATTATTTGTTGCTGTTTTTGTTTTTTTATTTGTTGCTTTTGTTCTATTAATTTGTTGGTTTTGTTGTAATTTTCGGAATAAAATAGAGTAAAAAAAATGTTTTTTTCTCCTTCCAAAATAAATGGTTACTAATACCACCACCTTCATAAAAAAAAGGGGTAATAATAATAATCATTCTCCCAAAAAAAAATGAAGAGTAATTTAGTCAAATAGCAAAAAGTAAAAATAAACTGATCAACTGTTTTTAGCGTCAAAACGCTATTTGCACCCCCGGCAACCATTTTTCTTTTTAGCGTCAAAACGCTATTTGCACCCCCGGCAACCATTTTTTAGCGTCAAAACGATATTTGCACCCCCGCGTTCTCGTAAAACAGCACCCCCTTTTGGTTGCAAGCCCATGTTTTAAAAACACAACCTAGTCCACAAAAGCGATCCGGTCTCACTGTTCGCACCCCCCATTTTTAACACAGCACCCCTGTCATTCGCACCCTTTTTTTTACTACCACCCATTCCGCTTTTATTCACACCATAATGCTTTCAAACCTTTTTTTCTTTATTTCAAACAACCATACTCACACAAAAAATAGGTTGTTACTAATGGTCATTCTGAGCCTAGCTTGTTTGACCGGTAGGACTAACCTTCTTTTTTTTCACAGCGGATTAGTAGCGGTAATCACTCAGAATTTATTCGTTTGATCATCGCAAACACCCGCTTAAACCTCAAGAAATTTTCAATTAATAGAAAACAAACGTAATCTCAACTCCCTTTTTCTAAAAAAAAATCACGCTTCCCAGTAAGCATTTTTTCCGAACGAAACGCTCGATCACAAACCGGGTATTTATAACAGTCACTCTGGGCCCCGCCCGTTTGAACGCTGTAAATACCTTCTTTTCCGAATAAGCCATTAATGACGACCACTCTGGATTTATCTGTTTGGTCACCATGAGCGGTCTCTAGTTTTCGCAAACTTTTCAAAAAAATAAAAAATACCAACACACAAATATTTTCTACCCGAGAACTACGTAGCTTTGATTTCTCCATCGCACCCGGAGATACGTAGGAGCGGGGGCCCACTCCTGTCAAGCGCAAAAAAACTAAAATTTTTATTAAGTCTTCCTTTCCGTTTTTTTTTTGCAAATAACAAAAAGGGTAAATTAAAATGTTTTCTTTAAACTAATTTTTCTACACATTAAATTAAAAGGTAACCTTTTTTAGGATGTTGCGGGGTGCTAGTACCTTCCCCGCACTTAATCGACCCCCGAACCCAAAAACAAAGGTTTTTTCAATGTTTTCCTAAAAAATAAATATTGATGGCGACTCCATTGTCCAAAAACAACGAAGAATCCCTCCTCCGGATTTTTCGGTCGCTACATAAGTTTAATGGCTCAAAGTCAACAAAGAGAGCAAAATATACTATATTACCATCTTCTGAAATCTGGTTATCAGAAAGTACCTCATAACCTTCTAACCTTGATGATGCTTGTCTGATTCTCTGAGTTCTAGCAGCTGCAGGCCTTTCCTCAATTATGTCCAGTGGTGTTTCATCTTGAACATCATCATTTAACTCTTCTATATCAATCACAATTGAACTTGCTGGTTGTAAGCTGTTGCACTGCGTATTCCAGTCCCAATTTTCACCTTCTACTACCTTCACATCTCTACTCAGTACTATCCTTTCCTTGATAGGATCATATAACCTGTAGGCGCCTATTGGATGGTATCCGACCAGAATCATTGTTGTGCTCTCGTCTTCAAGCTTCTTTCTTAATTGATCTGGAACATGCTTGAAGCACAAGGCTCAAAATGTCTTCAAATGACTTACCATTGGTCTCTTGCCAGACCAAACTATCTCAGGTACTGCATTAGGAAGCTTCTTTGTGGACTTCTCTTTGGCATTGACTTCTTTTTTAACATGCTTCTAGCCATATCACAAATTGTTCTATTCCTCCTTTCTACTAAGCCATTGTGTTGAGGTGTATATGGGGTAGTGACTTCATGCACTACCCCTTCATTCTCACAGAATTCATCAAAGGCATTGGAGGTATACTCTCCACCTCCATCTGTTCTCAAAGTCTTAATAGACTTGCCACTTTGCTTTTCAACTAGAACCTTGAATTTCTTAAAAATCTCAAGTGCTTCACTCTTTTGTTTAATCAAGTAGAACCATATCATGCGACTAAATTCATCAACAAAAGAAATAAAGCACTTATTACCTCCTATAGAATCCACCTCAAATGGACCACATATGTCAGAGTGCACCACTTCTAGCAAATCCTTTGCTCTTGTTGGCAAATGCTTCACAAAAGTGTTTCTGGTTTGCTTCCCAGACATACAAACCTCACAAACCTTTTCAGGAACTGTTGTAATTGGCAAACCTCTTACCAATTCTTTTGTACCAAGTTGATTCAAACTTCTAAAATTGAGATGTCCAAATCCGGCATGCCATAACCAACAATCATCTAGTGATTCTGTTGCCTTTAAACAATGAATTTCAGCAGCATTCATGTTGATTTGAAATGTCCTATTCTTACGAAGAGGAGTTTTCAATACCAACTTTTCACTTGAATCAAACATCTTCAGCATGTTGTCTTTCATAGTCACTTGGAAACCCTTTTGAATCAATTAGCCAAGACTCAAAAGATTACTCTTCATGCCTGGAACATATAGCACTTGTTCAATGTTCAAATTACCACCATCTTTTCTCTTGATCACCAACTTACCCATGCCTTTTGCAGTGACAGTTCTGCCATCACCAAATCTGACCTTGCTCTTCCTTGTAGTGTCAAGATCAACCAACCATTCTTTAAGGCTAGTCATGTGGTTGGAACAACCTGTATCAAGAAACCACATGTCTTCTTTTGCTGGTTCCTCAGTTGTTGTTGCCATCATCATCACAGTTTCTTCATCTGAATCTTCCTGTGCTGTTATGCAAGCCTCCTCACTTTCATTCTTCTTCTGTTTTCCTTTCTCATTAGTACTCCAGCACTCACTTGCATAATGGCCAAGTTTTTCACAGTTCCAACACTGTATTTTCTTCTTATCAGGATTCTTGGACCCTCCTTTGGCTTTGGAAGATCCTTCTCCTTCTTGATTAGAAGATTCTGGCCTAGCATTACCCTTCTTACCTTCTTTATCTCTGAAATCTTTCTTTCCTTTCCACTGCTCTTTATTCTTCCATTTCTTTTTATCTCCCCATTTCTTATTACTTTGTGCTAGTAGGGCCTGCTCAACATTCTTCTTGCTGACCCTATCCAACAGTGTCAATTCTCTAACTTCTAAGTTGCTTTGGAGTTCCTCTAGACTCATACTAGCCACATTCTTTGAAAAATCAAGAGCACATACAATATAATCATATTTCTCATACGCATGATTTTCTTGCATATCTTACCATCTTCTAAGGTTCCACCTTGTGTTGCCATTTGACTGGTAATGCTTTTTACCCTCTTAAAGAAATCAACAATTTTCTCAGTATCATTCATTTGTAACAATTCATATTGTCTTTCCAGGGCTTGAAGCTTGACTTCTTTGATCTGTTGACTACCAGCATAGCACTTCTCTAGCTTGTCCCATGCCTCCTTTGCTGTTTTGCACTTAGCAATTTTGTCAAAATTGCCTTCATCCACGCTTTGTCGAAGATAGAACGTAGCCTTGTGATGTTTCCTCTTATTTTCTTTGTAAACTGCCAACTGTGCTTCAGTTTCTCCTGCAGTAGGCTCCTCGATTCCATCCTTCACGATTTCCATGATATCTTGAAACCCAAACAATGACTCCATTTGCAGGCTCCATCTCTCCCAGTTCTTGCCATCAAGAATTGGTAGATTCGTTTGGAAATTTCCACCAACCATGCTTAACTTCATGTTGCTCTTATTCGTATTTGATCTTTCTTTCAAATACTCTCTCACACTCGTGTTTCCCACACCAAAAACTTGCACAATTCCTCACTAACTCTCGTGTTTCCCACACCCCAGAATTAAACGTGCTCTGATACCAATTTGTTGGCTTCAAGAAACACGAAGGAACAAGTAATACGCTTTGTTGTATACACTCTACAATCAAGCACACACTACACACACTATCTCACAGTATTGCTAAGGGCATATAGAGCATATAGATGAAGAAGATAATGGAATTGTATTTCATTTCTGTACATTGAGAGATAGAGTCATCTCTTATTTATACAAGCATATAGGATCAGGTGCTGTTACAGCACGTATCACATCACCTAAAGCTGTTACAGCAACTAACTAACTAACTGATTGTTACCTAACAGAATGTAACAACCACTAACTATCATTTACAGCAATCAAAACAGTTATTAACTAACATAACTGTCGCTTGAATTACATTCACAACATAAAAGACCTAACTCATAAGTTTGTACTCTTACTTTTATATGTTGATGAAATATAGTCAGATACTCATATGGTTGAAGTTACAAGACTTGTATTGTATAAATATAAGAAATATATAATTATAAAGATTTCACTCTGACGAGTACAATACAAAAAACTCTCTTCTCTAGTTCTCTTTTATATCCATTCATCAAATATCTTGCTTTTATTTTGGTTCATTTTACAACATGGGTTGGCTCGAGCATAAGGCAACTAAAGCCCTTACTTTAGGCCAACAAATTTTATAAGTTGAAGCATAAAGAATGTATCGATTAATTGAAGCCAATAAAGGCCTTTGGCCTAATTGATAAGACCATTATTTCAATTAGCATGTGTTTGAATCCTTCTAACTAGATTTAACTATTTTTTGCATTTTTACGGAGATAACGAAGAAAATGAGTTTGATGTACAATTTTGTCTCGTGTGTTAGTGTTGCAAAAACATATGCAAAATTCAAAGTAAAGAAGTCAAAGTACAAAAATAATATCAATAACAAATATCTTATGTTCCATGAATATTTATTGTTGTCGATTTTCTCATCAAAACAATTAATTAATTATTGTTATTCTGAAAAAGACTTATTTAATGCTATACATTATTTGTAAAGTTGTTTTTTAACTTTAACTTAAAATATAAAAAATTTAATAGAAAATTTTCATCAAAATATTATTAATTTTAAAAAGGTCTCACTTAAATATTTATTTTAGAACTATGTTGGGTTGGCGCCCCCTAAGGTAGTTAGAGTAAAAAAATGAGACATATGTCAAACTAATGTGACTGCCCTATCCCAGTATCTCTCTAGTAGTTGGAGGAGAATCTCTGTTGCTAAGCCACACAAATTGATTCCCTTATATCAGTAGATCCTTCAAATTACAATCCAATGATACTTCTAAATGAAACCATCTCATAATCCATGGAGACTACTTATGTCCACCTCTCTTCTCTTCATTTGACAAGAAGTCGTTATGATCCCCCATCGTGTATTATTCGAGTGGACCAGGAGGTCCATGACCATCTTTAGCCAATGCTCTAAGGAGGTCTCATGATTCCTGACATCTCCCTCTCTCCTAGTACATATAAAAATCGATGAAGAGTCATTTAAGTCTACCGTGTTGCTCCACTTATACTTTAATGAAATTTGAAAAGTAGTTAAGAAGACGATACGTCAAACGATTGTCTACACGTGAGAACTAATCCCTCACTTATTCCATTCTTGTCGGTTACGAAAGTTGAAATAAAACCCAATCTAACTTGTAACTCTTTGACCAAATAAATCAGTTCAATAAACCTAGAAAATGAATGTTAGCATATAATGTCAACTTTACTTGTTGATATGTTAAGAAAAAAATGATTCGCAGAATATATCGTCCTCCCTTTTAGGCCTTTTATTGTCCCACTTATTAATGACATCATCATTAATACTGTCTTCCTGTTAGAACTGGTAGAGAGAATTGGAAAAAGATAACGAATTCCATTTCATTGAGTAATTCTGAATGAGGGTTACAGTATTTATTTAATCACTAACTGTTTACAAACTAATACAGTTAGGATACTAACTAGACACTTAGCAGTCACTACTTACAATTTAACTGTAGTAACTATTTTACATTGTGAACTAACCATACAATGGTAAGGTTAACTATGACTAACTATAACAGCCTCTCCTAATCTGCAACTGTTAAACAGAGCAGATTACTTCAAGTCTTCAATATCCACCATGCCCAACATTCTTCTCAGCTTCACGAATGATTCCAGCTTGAGGGTTTTAGTCATAATGTCTGCAATCTGATTTGCAGAACTACAATAGACCAGTTCTATTGCTTCCTCTTTGCACAAGTCTCTTAAAAAGTGGAACCTCACATCTATGTGCTTACTCCTTCCGTGTAGCACAGGAATTTTAGACAGTTTAATAGTTGAATTATTATCACAGTATATCAGAGTTGCTCCAGGTTGCTCAGAACCTAACCTTTAAACAATTCTTCTCAACCAGATGCCTTGACAGGCACATGAGGCAGCAACTATGAATTCTGCTTCAGTTGTAGAAAGAGTAACAACTGGTTGTTTCTTAGAGGACCAGCTCACAGCAGCAGAATTTATCATGAATACGTATCCAGAGGCACTACTCCTATCATCACAATCCCCAGCATAATCACTGTCAGCGAACGCAATTAAATCACCATTATTTAGCTCTGTTCTTCCTTGCCTTCTGTATAGAATTCCTAGACTTATTGTTCCTTGGATGTATCTCAATATTCTCTTCACAGCCACCATATGGATCTCAGTTGGCCTCTCCATGAACCTACTTGTCAAGCATACAACATACATCAGATCTGGCCTTGTGGCAGTGAGGTACATCAGGCAGCCAATCATCTGTTTATACTCAGTCAGAGCCTTTCCATTTTCATCTCTTGATAGCTTATTCCCAGGCACAATTGGATTTGTAACTACATTGCTATCCTTCATTCCAAATCGTTCCAAGACTTCTCTAGCATATTTTTGCTGAGAGATGAGAATTCCAGAATCAATTTGGTTCACTTCAACACCAAGAAAGAATTTCATCTTCCCAAGATCACTCATTTCAAACTCTTGCTTCATGGACTCTTTGAATTCAAAACACATTTGCTCATCGCTCCCTGTGTAGATTAAGTCATCTACATACAAACTTGCCACCAACAATTCCCCTTTAGTTCCTGTCTTAACAAATAGAGTATGTTCATGAGGACACTTATCAAATCCCTCCTTGCTAAAGTAACCCTCTAATCTGCTGTACCGCGTTCTAGGTGCCTGCTTCAGGCCATAGAGGGCCTTTTCGGCTTATAAACTTTACTTTATTCTCCTTTCACCACATAGCCACTTGGTTGTGAGACATACACATCTTCACTTAGCTCACCATGGAGGAAGGCACTTTTAACATCAAGTTGATAAACCTTCCAACCATTTAGAGCAGCCACAGCCAACACAGCTCTAATGGTATCCCACCTAGAAACAAGAGCATAAACCTCATTATAGTCTATCCCATACTTTTGTGCATATCCCTTTGCTACAAGTCTTGCTTTGTATTTTTCAATTTTTCCCTCCTCATTCAACTTGATCTTATAGACCCATTTAACTCCTATTGCACTAGTATTCTTTGGTAAAATTACTAGCTTCCATGTATCATTTTTCTCAATAGCTTGCATTTCAGCATTCATTGCAAGCTTCCACACAGGGTTCAGGACATCCTCTTCAAAAGTAGCAGGATCTGTAGAACTCAGCACAGCTAGACTCATTTCATCAAGCATAATATTGTTAGTAGTATCATAATCATTTAGCCACACAGGTGGCTTTCTTGCTCTCTTATTTCCCTCCTCATTCTCCTCTTCATTACTGGGATTCTGATCAGTTGCTGCAGGGCTACTAGGCAGATTTGCTGCAGTAATTGTTACAGTTGCAGAACTACTGGGAAGATCTGCTCCAGTAGTTGTTGAACTACTAGGTTGACTTGGATCATTCTCCTCTCCTGATACTGCTTCTTCTAGATCATCACAGTCAACTATCTCTTTTCCTTTATTTGTGTCACATTCCCTGTTCCAATGCCATTTATCAGATTCAACGAATTTCACATCTCTACTGATAATTATCTTCTTGGTCAAAGGATTTTATAACTTGTAGGCTTTTGACTCCTCATTCACACCAAGCAAGACACACTTAACACTCTTATCATCCAGCTTTCTTCTCTGTGCATCAGGGACATGAACAAAACCAATACACCCAAATACTCTAAAGTGACTAACTGCTGGTTTAATGCCACTCCAACCCTCCTGAGGTGTGTGATCTTTTACTACTAAAGTGGGGCTCCTATTAAGGACGTAGATGGACCAATTCACTTCGGGCCAGAATCTTTTAGGTACTCCTTTCTCACTTAACATGCTTCTTACCATGTTCATAATAGTCTTATTTCTTCTCTCTGCTACCCCATTTTGCTGTGGAGTATAAGCAGTAGTCAATTGTCTCTTTATCCCTTCATTCTTACAAAAATCATTAAACTGTATAGAGTTGAATTCTCCTCCTCTATCAGTCCTAAGACATTTAATGACTTCTCCAGACTCCTTTTCAATTAAGACTTTAAAACTTTTGAAAATACTTAATGCAGCAGATTTTTCATTCATGAAATAAACCCAACCCTTTCTACTAAAGTCATCTATAAAGGTTATAAAGTACCTCTTCTTACTGTTGGATTCAGGAGTAATTGGCCCACAAATATCAGAATGGACAAGCTCCAACCCCTTGGTTGCTCTCCATGTGCTCTCCTTAGGAAACATCTCCCTATGCTGTTTGCCTATTTGGCAATCTTCACAGGTTCTGGATGATTCTGCCAGTCTAGGTAATCCTCTAACCATGTCCTTTTGAGCCAGAGTTTTGAGTCCCTTTTGGCTTAGATGTGCAAATCTACAATGCCAAAGGTGAAACAAGTCACTCTGTTCAATATTCAGACACTTTCCATTCACAGGAATTATGTGACCAGTAATGATAAACATTCGGTTCCTGGTCATAATACTAGTGATAATGAGTCCCTTCTCCTTGTGGTATACTTTGCATTTGTTATCTTCAAAAAAAACCTTCAAGTGTCCCTTCTCTTGAAGCTGTCCAATGCTTATCAGATTATTTTCAAGACCTGGTATGTAATACACATTGGTAATAACCTGTGTAATTCCTTCAATCTTCAATTTCACAGTTCCTCTACCTTCAACTGTCATTCTTGTCCCATTTCCATGCTTAACCGTTGCTTTGAACTTGTCGTCAAAATCTGTAAACCACTCAATTATCCCACACATATTTTTGGAGCAACCCGAATCAAGAAACCACAGTCCCTCCTTTCTTGATTCACCTTCTTCTTGATCCTTTACAGCCATCAGCAAGATCTCTTCATCTTCGTCAAATTCAGCAAAATTTGCACTCTCTTCCCAACTAGGGCATTCATTCTTGTAAGGTCCTAGTTTACCACATTTATAACATTCAATCAGTTCCTTATCGGGGAATTGCCTTCCTCTGCCTCTGCCACGTCCTCTGCCCCTTCCCCTAGTGCTTGTTCTTCCACCAACAGTGACCTTTAGGGCTTGTTCCTCTTCTTTGTGACCCTTCATCATCCTTGACTCGTGAACAAGAAATTTGCTCTGCAATTCTTCTATGGTCATGGTGGTTACATCATTCGCCTATTCTATCGAACACACCACGTACTCAAATTTGGGACTCATGGAGCGTAGGATCTTCTCAATCACAGAAAGTTGTGTCATCACTTTCCCTTGTGTCTTCATCTTGTTGACAACCCCTAGGGTTCGCGAAAAGAATTCATCAACTGTTTCTCCATCTTTCATCGGAAGCATTTCATATTCCTTTCTTAGGGTTTGTAGTTGGGCTCTCTTAACCTTCGTTGTACCTTGAAATCTCTGTTTCATCGCATCCCAGATCTCCTTCGCCGTATCCTTAGACAAGATTGTCTCGATGATACCTCGCTCGATCGCCTGGAACAAGTAATTCTTGGCCTTCAAATCTTTGAGTCTCACGTCTTCGACAATCTTCAATTGTTCTTGCGTCGCATTCGCAGGTGTCGTCGGAATCCCCAAATTCACCACATTCCAGTACTCTCTTGATCGGAGAAGGTTCTCCATAAGCAGTGCCCAATGGTCATAGTGACCATCGAACCTTGGAATTGAGGGTTAAAGAAATTCTCCATCTTTCTCTGCCATGATTTCTTATTCTTGCGAATTTTGATCTTGCAATTGCTTTCTTTCACTCACAATTTTCTCTCACACGAACGATGCTGCTTCTGGATCAGGCCCTCTTAAGAGCTCTGATACCAGTTTGTTAGAACTGGTAGAGAGAATTGGAAGAAGATAACGAATTCCATTTCATTTATTTAATCACTAACTGTTTACAAACTAATACAGTTAGGATACTAACTAGACACTTAACAACCACTACTTATAATTTAACTGTAGTATAACTATTTTACATTGTGAACTAACCATACAATGGTAAGGTTAACTATGACTAACTATAACACTTCCATCATTGGAAAATTTATTATGACACTCAAATCCAATGGTTACGTTGATTGAATTGGAAACAAAAAGCTGAGATTGTTTAAAGAGTAATGCTATATACTGCGAACAATTTCCTTTGCGAATTCGGGAAATGAGACGTCGCCGAATTTACAAAATCACGGGGCAAATGTATGTGTTTCCATCGCCAACCTCTTCCATTTTTTCTAATCAGTAATTACCTCACTTTCTTTTTTCTGTACTTTTTTTTAGAAAATCACATCCCTTTCTCTCATCTCTCTCAATGCAAAATGGATTTTGGAATATAGTCTATTTTTCATTTTTTTTTCTTATTAATTATTAATTACCTCACTTTCTCTCATCATCACCATTCCCAGTCATTGTTGGATTACATCTACCTTTTCTGCAAAATTCACGACAACAACCCAAGCTTCCAAATTACCACTAAAAAGGACATAGAACAAGAATCCAATAAATGTTTGTCACAACGTTCGCATTCAGAATGTGATTGAGGTACGAAAAAGACGGAGCACCGAGCAACTATGTGATCGCTCCGAGGACAAGGATGAAGAGTGTGTGTTATGTTGCAATTGAGAATAAAGAGGTCTACCGTAGAATTTGCCAGCTAGTAAAACATATTGCGGAAAATATGAGGTGTTGGCACGTTCGTGAGTCTCTTCACGATAAAATGCTTTGCAATAAGAAGCATTTTCATTGTTTAAATTATTAGTAATGTTATATATATCACGAGTGAAGGTGCTCGTGAATTTCACGAATGACTGGGTTGTACTTCTGTCTTAAAAAATACTTAACTATAAAAAAATAATAAAAATAACAATAAAATAAGTTGACGCTAACACTACAAGAAAAACATGTTTTAGCCACCAATATTTGCGACGGAGCTTAATCCGTCAGTAATTTGCCACGGATTTGCGACGGTGTAACACCCCCTTTCTACCCGGTAATTTTGTTTAATAAAAATATCAGAGTTTTCAAAATTTAATTACACCACAAGGGATGTCACACTTACTTCGTTAAACGTCATACTTCAAATAACTCGCTTTTCGAAAACAGTCTTATAATAACTTCAAAACGTCATGATCAATTAAAATACAATTTCACATCGGAAATCCAACAGTTTAATCATAAAAGGCATTACCACTATGCCAGGCTTACAATACTAAAAATCCAATAACCACAACAGTCATAAATGACTTAAACAACATTCAATTCCCCTCCCTAGTGTTACATATCAGAGCAGACGACCCGACTCAGCTAGTGAAGCTAAAGGCCTTCACTGGGAATCACCTGCACGTTACCAACATGGGGGCAACATTCAAACAGGAAAGGGTGAGCATCATTCAATCCATATAATAGAAAACATGACAAGTACTAAACATAGGCTACACACTAGAACAAATCAGCATCCAAAACACTAAATATCCACATCACAGTCATCATTCACATCACGTACAATAACTCATCTCGTGTCATGTAGGCTTATGAAATGCAACCCACTCGCGGGCATATGCATGAAGGTACCTTTTCACAAACGTCACTTAGCCCTTAAGGCCTCATCGTCACTTAGCCACTCAGGCCTCAAAAACGTCACTGGGTTTATGCATATGGGCATGAGACACTATGACATGCACCACTCACAACACACGAATACACAATTACTCAAATCATAGTCAACTATGTGACCCGTCACTTACCGGTTTTGCTCGCAAGGACACAACACCTGTCAAACTCACAATTCACACAACAACAACATCACTTAGCCTTTTAGGCCTTAACATCACTTAGCCTCTCGGGCCTCAAACGTCACTGGGTTTCATCATCACTCTTACACAGATATCATCAACTCACACAATAGCCACTGAGGGCGAAAACGTCATTTACTAGCCACCAAGGGCATCATCGTCATTTACACATCACTATAAATAATAATAGCCTCTAAGGGGCAAAACAGTCTTTTACACGTCATATATGATAATAATAGCCACTAAGGGCGAAACAGTCATTTAACTAGCCCCGAAGGCATCATCGCCAAAATCCTCATTTTTGACATTACTTTGTTAAAACCACCGGTCGTACGCAAAAGAGAATTTTTAAAGGCACCCAAAACATCTTTTCATTGTCACGGCAACGGTCACCGGGAACAGCCACTTGGGGCGCCCCAGCAACCTTCAGAAATTCTAAGTTTTTATTTTTAAAAATGGAACACACAGATGGACAGCGGAAAATGCTTCACAACGCTTTTTGAATCGTTCAAAACGGATATCCGGGTCAAAAGTTATAGCGAAAACAGTTTTCGAAAATATTTCGGGACATCCTGAAAACTGGCGCCATGGGCGCCCAGCGCCCAGGCACCTGGCGCCCAGCAAGGCGCAACACGCACACGCAACACACAAGGGCGCTCAGCGCCCAGCGCCTGGCGCCCAGCGCCTTGGCGCAACACACACGCACGCGCATGGGCGCTCAGCGCCCAACGCTTGCACCCAGCGCCCAGCGCCTAGCCACACAAGAATTCTGGCAACACACAGCAACACACACAGGCCCCAGGCGCCCAGCACAGGCACTTGGCGCCCAGAAAACAGCAACAACAAACCCAGATTTTTTCCAACAACTCTTCAACACTAAACACCAAAAATCACCATTTTTCCCACAATTTTCCAAAACACTAAAGACTGATTTTTAGCAATTTAACTCATCAAAATCCTATAATTTTCAACACTCGAAATGACTCTTAATTTAAATCAATCAACAAGATTCTTTTGGAGCACTAAAATCATCATCACTTTGGCGCCCTAGGCGCCCTTGAACACCCACACCCAAAATGCGAAACATCAAGCTCCCCAACATACCAATTCATAAATTCCATGAACTCTCAAATACCAACATCATCAAAGCACATACATAGTTCGTATTATCCCAAGGTTAAAACACTAAAACAATTCGCATATGGCACACATATATGTATATACGAAGATCATCGTCATAGGCAACCCAAAAACATTCAAGAACATTAAAGAACATCAAGAACACATCAATAATTCTTGGCATGCATCAATTCGCATATATATATATATATATATATATACATATGTAAAGATCGACATCAACAACCTATCAAGAACACCTCAATTCGTATATATATATATATATATATATATGTATATTTATATATATATACATGTAAAGATCAACATCCACAACCTATAAGGGAAACACATCAATTCGCACAACAACAACAACATATCAAGATCGTCAAGAACGACATCAACATATCAAGAACGTCAAGAACTACATCAACATATCAAGAACATCAAGAACTACATCAACATATCAAGAACATCAAGAATAGGTATGCATCAAGGATCTAGTCCAACAACCTAGATTAAGACCTATCATAGAATTCTATTTGATGGAAAGAAAGAGCTCCCCTAACCTCGAATTAGATGAATAGGATCTCTAGGGACGATCACGAACGGAACCATGGAAACCGGATCACACCTTCTCCTTTCTCCTTGGAGCTTGCGACTTGCTCTCCTCTTCTCCTCCTCCCTACGGCGCACTTCTTTCTCTCCTCCTCTCAATTCTCCATTTTTCGCAAATGATCCCCAATGAACCCTAACCCCTAGGCTCCACTTCGCATATGACTTGACTCATGGGCTTGGGCTTCTCACTTAAGCCCAAGTCCATCTAATTTGGCACCTCCATCTTCTAATACCCTCTACACATTTTAATATAATTTCTAATAATTAAATTATATCCACTTAATTTAATTTAAATTCCTAAATACTTAATTAAATAAATTAATTAAATATTTTAGGGTGTTACAGACGGCGTGTATAAAAAGTAAGGAGCGGGAAATTTCCCGCTGGCGTTTGCGACGGATAAAGTTACGGTCGCAAATTTGCGACGGGGATCCCGTCACAAGCCGGTCGCAAATGATCTTCCCTTAAAACCCAAGCGTTCATATCATCGTTTCCTTCTTCTCTGTTTATTTCTTAAACTCCCTCTCCCTACACACCGTCCCCCTTCCCCTCCCTCACGCCGTCCCCCTTCCCCTCCCTCACGCCGTCCCCCTCCCTCACTGTGTCACTCTCCACCACCGCGCCTCCACCCACACCCTCCACCATCGCGCCTCCCTCACCCTCAATCTCGCAAACCCTAACCTAACTTTGGCCTCCACCCCAATCTCGCAACAACCGCACCTCCAAACCACGTTCTTCTTTCTTCTCTCCCAGCCCGCCACCAACACCATCACCCCTATTGTTGCTCACCCGGTCCTTCGCTTCTCACCGCCACCATGGCAACCCTAAAACCAAGATCCCGTTCTAGTCTGCCCTTCTGTTTCAAATTCATTTTCCCTTTTAGTTGCAGTTTCGTTTTCGTTTTCGGAATTGGTGTTCGTTTTTCTTCCTTTCCATTTTGGATTTCGTTTCCCTTCTATTTCAGATTCGTCTTCCCTTTGCTTCCTCTTCGTCTTCCCTTCTCTTTCAGTTTCGTTTTCAGTTGTCGTTCCTAGGTTTACAATTCGTTTTTGATTTGTGAGCTGTGTTTTCAGTTTCGTTTTCGGTTCAGATTTAGTTTCCTCTTTGTTTTCTTTTTTGCAAATCGCGTTTTTCAATTCCTGAGCTGGAGAGAAACGAACCACGGTATGCATAGCTGTTTCATTACTTTAGATCTTAATTTTCAATATTTGAATTTAGATTTGCTTTAATTCATTCTCATTAATTTGGTTGGGTGCACGTGTTTCAATTTTTATCTGCTTTGTGCAATTTTGGTATGTTTGTTCTTTAAAATTTGTTTATGCATTAAACTAACTTGTTGAGATGTATATAAATATCAACACTAGATTGGCGACATGTACTCAATAATTTCTCACGGATGTTGGATAATCAGGTTTGGTTGCTTCCTTTGTTGCATTCAGGTAACAGTTCCATATTCATGCATTTGAATCTCTCTAATTAAATTATCTGGATTGGCACAATATGCATTCCTGCTTATACAAAATGTGACTTGAACTTATGCATGATGTCACACGAACACCTTGTTCTCTTGTGCTAGGACACTACATCAGTAACATAAGAAACTTTATTATAACTTGATTAACTAGTTTTTAGCTTAAATTAATAACTGTTTAATTTTGTGATTTTGTATAGGATCACACATGGCGGTAGTGGGGTGCCAGAAGCATTGCTGAACCAGATGTTTGGAGATAATGGGCTAGAATCTGAGGAGGGTGTTAGTCTACACATTAGCAGAAAGTTGCTAAAGCTCATGAATGGAGATGTTCGTTATCTACACATTAGTGAGTCTAGCTACAGAAGAAGGCTTTTGCATTGTACTTCATTTTTTTCTTTTATGTTTGTGATGTGGTTAACAAATATGTTTTGAATGCTTTTTGCAAAAAGAATCAAATGCTATTGATAACACTATTTGTTTAATTTTAAATTCGTATGTTTCTCTTAATATCCTATTTGAGCAAGTGTTTAATAACATTTGGGTAAAGTCACCAAATATAGAGAATAGAGTGTTTCATAAAGCACTGAACATGTTTATTAAATATAGAGACATTAAATACATATATGCATATATGAGCTCTTGGTCATGCTTGAAGAGGATATCTGTCCTCTTTATGATTTTCTTCATGGTATGTGTAGTTTCTGTTTATTTATGGGAGTGGTTTACTCATTTAATTTTTTTTGGTAGTTTTCATTTTCACAACTCTAGGAATGATACCAAGTTTATGTGTAATTGGGTTTGATTTCAGTACTTCTGCATGTTTTTGCTATCAGTATGTAGACCTCAAGCAGGGCCAAGGCAGAAGCTGAACTTTGCAAGAAGCACTTTTGAATAGCTTTGTTTCATTCATTTTTTTGAGTAAGCACTTTTGAGATATGGTCCAGAAATATGCACCATTTCTCCATTCTTCAATTTATTGATCTCTGTTTGTTGTTGAGAATAGCTATAGAAACTAATGTGATGTTTTTTATTTTGGCTTTTTCATTGGAACTTGAAACATGGTTTGCTGCACTCTGATAGAAGATTTTATTAATGAAGCTACATGTCCCTTTAATTTTGCTTGGATATTTCACATATTTTGCTAGACTATGATTAGCTTCACTTCTTTCAATTTTCAGATGCTTCTTCAACTTCCTCTATATTTGTTGGCTTCAATATGGTAACTTTTGATGAATATTTGTTTATAGTTATACTATTGTCTTGCTGGTATGTGCAAATACAAGCCATTCTTAATATTGAATCATTTGCTTTACAACTATGAAAATGGAGAAACAATTTAAGCATGCTCTGTTGCATATTGTGGGTTCATCCACTTTAATTTGTTAATGAGCCACTCTAATACTATTTTAATTTGTTTTGCAGATTTCCAGATTCACATTTTCTGATCTGAAATGATGAGTAGGTATAGAATAATGGTATTTTATAAGGGATTCACTTTGCTATAATACTTGTGATTGTACTTTCTTATAATATGTTCTATATTTTGTAATACTTGATCAGCCATTTAAGCATGTTGCAGCTTTGAGTATGCATGTCCTCCTACTTTGCTAACATTTTTCCTCCAACAAGTGAAAGATGGTATACAACCAAGTAAATGGCTTCCCTTCCCTCTGTTTTCTGGCTAGCCAGGGTATCTTTTCTATAGTTTGTGAACCAATGCTAGAGTATTATTTAAATTAGAAGAGTACAAAACATGCATAGAAATTAACGAACGAAATGTACTACACAATCTTCTATTGCACATTACAGGCACTTCCATCCATTGCGAAGGAAATTATCTAAGTTTTGGACATTCTTTTGAGGTGGTTTGTGTTGCAGTTCTGCAAATCAAACACAACAGGTCTACTAAAGGTGCTATTTAGTTTTGCCTTTTACTTTCACTGTTACTTCCACAATATTCATATATTTTTTGAATTTGTTTCTTTTCTGCATTGTATTCTTTTTTTAACACTAGCATTGACAACAGTGTGTCAAGTAAATATTTTCTTCTTTTTGTATCTTCTTTGTTTATGAATTGTAATATATTGGTCCTAACTTTCATACAATTTAATTGCTCAGGTGCTAGAATTTCTTCCTGAACTGCTTGACACCTTGAAGGATGAGGGGTACTCTTTGACAGAATCTGAAGTGGCAATTTTTCTTCCATGCATGACAGAGAAGGTTTGTTTTAACAAGTTTGACAGAGTCTGAAGTGGCAATTTTTCTTCCATGCCTGTGGATATTATATTTCTGCAAAATCTTTGATGTTTATTAAATAATGATTAATAATGTTTATCTATGTTTGCAGGCAATGCTGATGGACCTTATAGATCAAACTTATCTGGATGCGTTTCTGAACAAAAGTCTACTGATTGTTTGCAGAATGCTTCTGTGCTTTATCAGAAATTTCAATATACTTGGTATCAGAATATGCACCAAGTTATGGCCTCATTACCTCTTTTATGTTTGTTAGACTTTAAGCTTACTGGGTTTGTAGAAAGAACTGGCGGAAGCCTTCATTTGTTTAATATTTGGTTTGTAGAAAGAACTGGCAGAAGCCTTTTGCACTTTGGTTCACATGTTTAATATTTATGATGTGTTTTGCTGGTAGCCTTACTGTGCCAATCTTCAAGAGGGGAAATTGATTGATTTTGATCATAGCTAGAGTCTATGTTAATTTCATGTTTTAGTACTGATTAGTTGAGGCAGATTATGGATATAACTATTAAATAGTATGTATTAGTACTGATTAGTATGTATAGATATAACTATTAAATAGTATTTTGGATGTATAATTTAATTTTTTTTTTAATTTTTTTTTAAATTCCCGACGGATTTGCGACGGACTTGCGACGAAAAGGTGTCAGAGTTTGCGACGAGTTTGCCACGAAAATTTGCGACGGCTTTGCGACGGATTTGCGACGGACAATTTGCGACGGGGAGTTTCGTCGCAAAGCATTTGCAACGAGCTGTTTTGCCACGACTTTTCGTCCGTCGCAAATGCCGTCGCAAACGCAAATTTGCCACGGAAAAAGGTCTATTTGCGACGGAAATTGCCGTCGCAAATGAGCGATTTTCTTGTAGTGTAACATATAGTGTCAAGGTAACCACATGGCGATTTTGCGATTTTGGGAATGAGCATTCACAAAGCCGAGATTGTTTAAAGAGTAATGCTCATTCACAAAGCCGAGATTGTACTTAAAGAGTATTTTCCTTTGCGATTTTGGGAAATGAGATGTCTCCGAATTTACAAAACCACATGGCGAATGTATGTCTTTCCAACGCTAACATATAGTGTCTGTGTCGGGGCCAACGCTAAAAAGTGGACTCTAAATGCCTATTTTCTAGTAGTGGTTGCGACTAAGAAAAAAGGGGTGTACCGTAGAATTAGCCAGTTAGTAAAACATATTGCAGAAAATAAGAGGTGTTGGCATGTTCGCGAGTCTATTCACGACAAATGCTTTGCGATAAGAAGCATTTCCGTTGTTTAAAATATTAGTAATGTTATATGTCACGAGTGAAGGTGCTCGTGAATTTTACGAATGACTAGGTTGTACTTCTTTCTGAAATAATACTGAACCGTCAAAAATAGTAAAAATAACAACAAAATAAGTTGACAATGCTACACCTTTTTGTCCTCCGCATATATTAAAACTGAACTATAATTCTTCTTTCAGAAATCACCCACATTCAAAATAGAAAATACTCATTCATAATAATACCCCTCTCTAAAATGATAGATAGATGAATTCCATCCAAACAGAAATAAATAAACATGGCTTAACTCTTCCGGAATATCCACACTTGAATGTTTGCATTCATACTATAACTCTCAGTATTTACTCCCTCTTTTAAAACACGCGCGTGAATGTTTTAAATCCTAAAACTAACAGGGAAATCATTACTAAATTAGTGATTCATTTGGGCGTCAAAAAGTCGAGGAGCATATGCCCTCATGGTATTGCCTATGAAAGTAGAGAGAGAGCAAAATAGTAAATACCAAAAGAGTGCAAGAAGGAGGTCCCGTGTTCAAACCCCGGAAACTAACATTCCCCCACCCTCACTAACTTTGCTTATAAAAAAAAAGATGTTCATGATTTTTATTCTCGAGACATTAAGTATTTTCCTTAAAATATTGTTGGTGCGCAAAGTCTCATCCTTCCTTTTTCAGTTATCAGGTTTCTCGTTTTGCTCAAGCTAGCTAGGGTTAACTTGGCAACTGATACTACATCCCTAACTGACAATTGGTCACCCATTTTAGACCTCTCCTCATGCTCGCTCGAATTTTGGACCCCTTGCACAGTGGCCGTCGTGATTCATTAAACAACTTATCGCAGAATCATTCCACAAACCCTAAAGGTTTGCGTAGATATCAAGTCCTAATGTTTCATATTTGAAACCTCATTTGCTTTTTCATCCAATTTCTTGATCTTTTTGGGCTTCGTCGACAGTTAGACATCAATGCGCATTCAAATTCACATATAAGTCTTCCATCTTCCAAAAATTTAAACAGTTGTTTACGTCGTACTCCAGAAACTCACCCATGAAATTTGTTCTGTGCTTTCCTTATGTAGAGTCATTTTGAACTTGCACCCAAAATGACACCATGTATAAAATCTAAAGAAAGCTCTAAAACAAATTTTTTTCCCATAAAAAGAGCATCTATCTACCTATTCAGATTCCATAAGCCAATTTTAAAACAATGCTTAATTTCTTAAGTTGATAATAAGAATCTTAAACTTTTGTATCTTAATTTCGAAACCTTTGTAACAATGCTTAATTTCAGATTCCATAAGCCAATTTTAAAATAATGCTTAATTTCATTAGTTTATATTTGGCTAAAGTGCTCCCGGGGTCCCTTATCTTTATTTAAAGTAACGATTTGGTCTTTTATCTTTTTTTTCTCCCAAATCAGTCCTTTATGTTTTAAATTTTTGACACAAATCCTTTTCTGTCCCAAATCAGTCCTTTATGTTTCAAATTTTTAATACATAAATCCTTTTTTTTGACACATAAATTAGCACTGCTATCGGAAAAGGATTTATGTGTCAAAAATTTGAAAAATAAAGGACTTATTAGGGACAAAAAAAACATAAAGGACTAATTCGTTACTTTAAATAAAGATAAGGGACCCCGGAAGCACTTTAGCCTTTATATTTACAGGCTATTGGATCGTCACAACTCCTATAGCCCATCTCATGCAATGCCTTTTCCCACTCTTCCAGTTGAGGTCTTAGAGCAAATCCTGAGCAGACTCCCACTCACTAGTGCAAAAAAGACATTTAGCATCGGTTATTTTGGACATTTAGTGTCGGTTATCACCAATGCTGTCGCGATGCTAAAAGTGAGACATTTAGCATCGGTTAAATAACCGATGCTAAATGTCACATTTAGTATCGGGTGTTTAAATACACTACAAAAAAAAAGGTCATTTGCGACGGAAAAGTCCCTCGCTAAATCACCTTATTCCCTCGCTAAAAGTCATTTGCGAGGGAATTAGCGAGGGACAACTTCCCTCGCTAATTCCCTCCTCGCAAATGCGATTAGCGAGGGATATGGGTCCCTCGCTAATTAGCGAGGGCAGTGTCCCTCGCTAGATCCCTCGCTACGCCTCAGCCACGTGGCCACGCTCCCTCGCTAATTCCCTTGCTACTGCTCAGCCACGTGGCCACGTTCCCTCGCTAATCCCCACGCTACTGCTCAACCACGTGGCAACGTTCCCTCGCTAACCCCCTCGCTAATGCCCTCGCTAATGATCAACCACGTTCCCTCGCTAAGCCCCTCGCTAATTCCCACGCTACTGCTCAACCTGATGAAATTTTTATTTTATTTTATCTGCTTTTATACCTGTTTATTTTATTAATAAATAATAAAATCTAAAATACATAAAATAGTTTAAAATAAAAATTATCCAATAACATAAATTTTGAATCAACAACACTTAATCTGATATGTTATAACAAAATATTTAATCAACAAAACTAAAAGCTGCCACCATCAGACTCCTCAGCTTCCTCCTCATCTTCCTCTTCATCTTGCTGCTGCTCATTTTGCTGCATATTCTTAAAATACTTAAACATCAGCTCCTGCCTACGGGTCACCTTCTCATAATCTTGCTGCATCTTTCTCATCGCCTCAGAGGAGGTCCTGACCTCATGTCGAGTCTCGTGCAGCTCCTGCTCCAGCCGCCTAATATGCTCTGTCTCCGCAGGAGTATAAGCTGGCCGACTCCGTCTTCTGCTGCTCTCGGTCCCAGACTGACTCATACATGGAGCCATGGGCCCCGTACCATACAGGCGACCCTTAGACCAACCTACTCTCTTCTCCCAATGTTTGTTTGCCAGATCTCTCATCTCAGGAGTAAGTTGGCCAAATGAATCAGGGTTCCAGCTCCCCTGAGTTAGCTGAGTCATGAACTCATTTATTTGCTCCTGTTTTGAATAACCACAAATTAGCGCTCCATTTTGACAAATGAACATTATATAATACAAATCAATATGTATATTTACCTGGGTCATCTTGGAGCGCTCATCAACATACTCGCCAGTGCCTTTCCTCACATGGGTGGCTCTATGCAGCTCAGGAGCAGTGATAGGGCGTCCTGCCTTCTTACTCTGTAAGATGAAACACATTTTTAAAAATTGCTAACTAATTAAATAATATAAATGGCTTTTGCAGCAGCATCCTTGAAAGCCTGTGAAGCCCAATGGCTCTTGAAGGCATTCCAAATCTCATCACTCATGTAGGAAGGCTTCTTATCTTTACAGCGGAGCTTATAAAGCAAATCAGAAATTTGAGCGCCCATCCTTCTGAAAAAAATTCTCCGCACATTGTCATCGTCTTCTGTGTCCCAAGTTACCTTGGTCTGCATTATATTAAACGTTATTAAACATAAAATTTAAACAAACAATTATAAGTAATGACAAAATAATTAACACTTACCCTAAAGAAGTCTAGCAGATCATTTCTTTCATCTTCTTCGACATCGCTCCACTTTTTATGGAACGTTTGAAAATATCGTTTGCGGATGACATGAGTGATGTTTGATGAAGCTACCTTTGCAGGAAGAAGCCTGCATATTGAAAGATATATCAAACAATTATCAAATATATATAAGTCGTTGCATAATTAACTTTAAAAAAACAAACAATATAATACTTACGCGTTACCACTGCTATAAATGACTTTGAGTCTGATACCATTAATAACAATCACCTCCACTCTCTCGTCATCAGTGGATGAATCAGCATCAACATTACCCCCACCAACATCATGTACATCATGCTGAATATCATCCTGGGGATCTGGTGTAGGCATAGATAACCCAGCTGATGGGCCTATATGTCCAGATGATGAGCCTATATGCCCAGGTGGTGCGCCAAACCCAGCTGCTGCGCCATACCCAGCTGATGCGCCATACCCAGCTGGTGCGCCATACCCAGCTGATGCGCCATACCCAGCTGGTGCGCCAAACCCAGCTGCTGCGCAATACCCAGCTGCTGCGCCATACCCAGCTGTTGGGCCCGTATAATGCCCATGAGATGGTAAATGAAACCATCCAGGGCCAGATGGAGGCGAAGGTTGTGGGGCAGTAGATGGTGGGCCCACAAACGAATTATGGCTCCTCATATTCCCAATAATCTGATAAGTAAACCACATATGGAAAAAATAAGTTATGTCTCATATTTACTTTAAATAATTATTCAGCGCCTTGGGGATTTGGTTACTTACTCTAGCCTTAAACCAGGATGGAAAACTTTCATGTATACGAATAGAAGATTCTTCAACGCCTATACCCTCAATTCGTAAGAATGCACTGAAAAAGAAATATTATTACTCTTTAGATTGAAAGTTGATCAAATTATTATTTAACTTCATACAGTATAGATTAACTGAATTGGAGCATACTTACTCAAGATATGGTTTAACTTCAGTGCAATTGATCAAGACATGAACATGTGCTGATTTATGCTCTTTATCTGATAAGTAATTGGTTGACTTCTTACCCGAAGGGCGACCGGGTTTGATAAACACAGATAAAGTGAGCGTGTGTCTTTCTTCTTCAATCTCCACTTCGTTTCTATTATTTGCTGACAACATAAAGTTGTTGAAATAATGTGAACAAAAATAAATTGTTTCACGGTGTAGGTAAGCTGTGCAGATCGATCCTTCAACTCTAGCTTTATTCTTCACTGATCGTTTATAATCACCCATTAATCTATTTGTTGAAAGAAAAATACTTCATTAAACTAATAATCATACTAATTAAGATAATTTTAAAAAAATGTTGAAATAGATAATTACCTCTCAAATGGATACATCCACCTATAATGAACTGGTCCACCAAGCCTTTCTTCATACGCAAGGTGAACCGGTAAATGCTCCATGGAATCAAAGAAACCGGGAGGAAATATTCTCTCCAACTTACAAATAATGAAAGGAATATTCTGCTCCATCTTAATAAGATCATCCCTTCTCAATGTTGAAGAGCACATATTTTTAAAATATTGACTCACTTCAATAAGTGGTTCCAAAACACACTTTGGTAATGAATTAAAAGCAATTGGAAGCAAACACTCCATGAATACATGACAATCATGACTTTTCATCGCATACATCTTCCCGGTGTTCACATCGGCACATCTTGCAAGGTTAGAAGAATAACCATCTGGCATCCTCAATTCTTTCAACCATCGACAAACATTTTTCGCTTCATCTGGTGTTAGACAGTATTTGGCTTTCGGTTTTAACATCTTCCCATTAGGCATTTCCACCAAATTCAAATCAGATCGATGTTTGCTACAATAAAGAGCAGAATCCAATCTAGCCTTATTATTGTCTTTGGTTTTATCTTTCACATTCATCACAGTGAAAAATATGTTGTCAAAGAAATTCTTCTCGATGTGCATAACATCAAGATTGTGCCTCAACAAATTATCTTTCCAATATGGGTGATTCCAAAATATGCTTTTTTTTGTCCAATTGTGCCACTGTCCATAAACATCCACCCGGGTGAGCTCCCCTACCTCTGTGGCTTCTGGAAAATCCATAACTCTGCTCCAGATTTCACCTGATGTCAACAAAGGCGGTGGTCCATCTGTTTCAACTGCCCCTTTCATGAAGGCCTTCTTGTTCTTTCTAAATTTATGATCTTGCGGTAAGAATCTACGATGCGAGTCAAACCAAGAACTCTTGCCCCCGTACTTTAGCGTAAACGCCTTTGTGTGTTCCATGCAGTGCGGACATGCATATTTACCGTGAGTCCCCCAACCAGACAACATACCATAAGCAGGAAAGTCGTTAATTGTCCACATCAATGCAGCTCTCATCATAAAAATTTTTTTTCGTGCTGCATCATATGTCAAAACACCCCCCCACAATCTCTTAAGATCATCAATCAGAGGTTCCAAAAAGATATCAATGTTAGCTTTTGGATTGGATGGACCAGGTATCAAACAAGTCAAAAACATATACGGTTTAGTCATGCACATCTCAGGAGGAAGATTGTAAGGGGTAACAATGATTGGCCAACAAGAGTAGGGTGACGCCGATGCTTGGATATATGGAGTAAACCCATCAGAGCACAAACCAAGCCGAACATTCCGTGAGTCTGAGGCAAAATCTGAATGCACTTGATCAAAGTGCTTCCACGCTTCACCGTCGGATGGGTGGCGTAAAATGTCGTCCGAGGTACGCCTATTGTCATAATGCCAAGTCATTTTCTGCGCAATTTCGGCCGATGCAAACATTCTTTGCAACCTTGGAACTATAGGCAAATAGAACATCGACTTTACAGGGATAGGTTTATAATTACGTTTTGCCCCTTTACGATCATGATACCTTGGTCTTCCACAGAATTTGCATTCAAGTAGCTCACCATCATTTTTACCAAATTCGTTGTTGTAAAACAACATGTGCCCTTTCTCACAACAATCAATCTTCTTAAATTTCAATCCCAGCTTTGAAACTAACATCTTTGCTTCATAATAACTTTTTGGCAAATTATCCTTATTAGGTGTTGCTTCCAACATCATTTCAGTCACATAGTCTAAACCCACCTCAGAAATATTACTCATGGACTTGAGAGCTAAAAGTTTCACACACATAGATAATTTTTAATGTGGCGAGCCTTCAAACAACGGTGTGTTTGAATCTCTTAACAAATTATAAAAAATTTGTGCTTCTTCATTTGGAAGTTCATCATTATCATCATATTGAGGCTCATCAAATGGCACATTCACCCTGAGACCATCGCAAATCATGTTTTGCATCGACTCAAAAATTTCATTACGTGGAACACCAACACCAGAACTGCTTGAAGCCCCTATCTCAAAATTTTGAAATTGTTGTTCTCCATGGTCTACCCAAATCCAATAATTAGGCCTAAACCCCCAATGATACAAGTGATCCCTGATTTCATCATCGGTCATAATAGGTTCACCGTCGCATTTTAAGCATGGACATCTAACCCCTTTTTCCTGTTGAGCCAATTCATGTCGCCACGCTACCACAAGAAACTGTTCAACCCCAATTACAAAAGATTCCTTTAAACCCGCTCTTCTCGGATATAACCGATCATACACCCAATCACGATTAAATTCATACAAATTCATCTACACGTATTTAAGAAAACGTGTTAGATAACATTCCCAATAATATTTCAAGTTAGTGGCATCAATATGATCTCAGTGGAGATGATTTCGAGCCGAATATGGGGGTTAAGGACAGCACAAAACCCTTTTCCATCCAAGTAGTGAAGGATGTTATTTCATATAACTCCCAACCTTACCGTTGTTAGTATCGTCTCGCAATTATCTCAATGGAGATGATTTCGAGCAAAATATGGGGGTTAGGATGTCCCTCACCCTTTTCCATCAACAACACACAGTCATCTAACCTAGGGTTCATCAAAACAATAATTAAATATTTTTCAATTAAACTAACCGTTATGAAATTGACGTCTGGTGCGGTTGTTCGGTGACGATGCGCACTCTGGTGCGGTCCTTAAACTCCAAACGCCAACGATGTCAATCCTAAATCAATCAAAAAACATAAATCAAAACAAATTTAAAAAATCAATATCAAAAAAATATCATAAAAAAATATCAAAACCTACAAAAGGGAGAGGGCAGAAATTCGTGGTGGTGGTGGCGGTGGTGGTGGTGGTGGCGGCGGTGCACAGTTCAGGTTCGTAGGTGAGAGAGAGAGAGGCTGAGAGAGAGACAGACAGAAAGTAGGTGGTGGTGGTGGTGGGTGGTTGTGACGGTGGTGGTGGGTGGTTGTTGGCCGTAGGTGAGAGAGAGAGGCGGAGAGAGAGAGAGGGCGAGATGGCGGAGAGGAGCTGTCGTAGGTAGGTGAGGATGGTGGTGGTGGTTGTGAGGGTGGTGGCCTTGGCGGCGTTGGCGGCGTTTGGGTGGCCGTAGGAAGAGAGAGAGGCGGAGAGAGAGACGGTGAGGAGGCGAAGAGAGAGAGAGAGCCGGAGTGAGGAGGTAACAGAGAGAGGAGGTCGTAGGTACGTGATGGTGGTGGTGGGGTGGCCGTCGTAGGTGAGAGAGAGAGGCGGAGAGGCGGAGAGAGAGAGGAGAAGAGAGAAATGAGGGGTTCTGTTCTGAGATTCAGATTTGGAAATTAATTTGAGATTAGTGACGACATTAGCGACGGCATGGGTGGTCGCTAACCGTTACAAACATTTCCACGCGGTGCCACGCGTTGAACAGTCAAAAAACCTTTGCGAGGGACAATAGCCGTCGCTAATTTTTCCCGCCCAGGACATTAGCGACGGCCTGGCCGTCGCTATTGCTAAAATTTCCGTCGCTAATGCTTAAAAAATTCGACAGCTCTATCCCCTCGCTAATGCCGTCGCTAATATCAGTTTTTGCGAGGGACATAAAGTCCCTCTCTAATTCCGTCGCTAAAGGCAACATTTTTTGTAGTGATAGCTGATGCTAAATGTCCATTTTATCACTGTTTTTGAAGTCTGAAAAATGACATTTAGCATCGGTTGTTTAAACACTTAGCATCGGGTGTTTAAACAACTGATGCTAACTGTCCTGAAAATGACATTTAGCATCGGTTATTTGAAACAACCGATGCTAAATGTCAATTTTTTTTAAAAAATAGACATTTAGCATCGGGTGTTTAAACAACCAATGCTAAATGTCCTGAAAATGACATTTAGCATCAGTTGTTTCAAATAACCTGATGCTAAATGTCTATTTTTTTTAATTGGAAGCTGACAGTTTTGTCTTTGTAGCAGTATAAATAACTATTCGGCCATAAGACAGCATAGAAGATCCAGAAACAATAATACAGAGAAAAATTGGTGAAAGCTAGTTAAAATAAATTTAAAGAGGACAACAAAAATGAATCTCATGCTAATCACGTGTATATTCCTGCACAATTTAAATCCAATCGGTCACCTGCTAGTCAATAAAAAAAGAAAACAACAAATAGGACAAAATTTCTAATTTTAACCACATGTGTAACATCTACAACTGTGTATTCAGAGAAGCTGCTAACACACAAAAGATGATGCAACGTTTCTCCTTTCATATCCCTAAACCTGCTGCTTCCATCCCTTGTTGCTTTTTGTGCTCTCACAATCTCTGCATTCTCCAAAATTAGCTAGGAACACTGGTACCACTATATCCCCCTCTTTAACTTCTTCCACATACTCCCCTGCACTCTACCCTGTTGTCATAATACACATATATATGCCCATGGTACAACACAATTACTCCTTATGATTGATTCATTCATTGCAGGAGAGGCATTTCCAACTTCCCCTTGCAATAACAGTACACAATACACACAAACCATATCATATGGAAATTGAAGTGGACCACAAAAATAGGACAGAGATAAAAGAATACTACCATTTTCTAACAACTTAATGAAAACGACAAAATCAGGATACTATAAAACAAAAAACAAGCAATGAATGTGCAAAGAAAAAACAAAAACTACATAAATGAATGAATGAATCAATGAGGTAATCTACATACCATTCTTTTCCCTCTTATAAGAAGACAAAGTCCTGTGAAAACCAACAGATTGTTTATTAATCTCAGAAAACAACTCCTCAGACTGCATCAAACATTATTCAGATTCATATGTCAGTATCTATCACTCTGCGTCATTACTCCATAGATAGCTAGACACACTAGTATACACATTCATATGTTTGACATCACCGCTCCATATGCAATGAGCAGCCAAAAATCCAATAACAACAAGTACAATATATAAAAGAGAAAGTTGAAAACAAAAACAAAAAGAAAAGGAAATGTTAATATTGATCACCAAGATCCATGAAATAACGAAAAGCACGCTTGACCCTTCAAAAGGAATACTAATTAAATAACAGTTCCAGCTTCAACCTACAATTGATGAAAGGTAAAACAATTATTCCAGCCATACCTAACAACTTTAATCGCACACTTTGTTCCAAGCTTATCATAGTCAGGCCTTCTAGGAAACACAATGCTTTTGCAAGTAGAAGATGGAACCAACTGTGAATGATCAGGTCATGTTTCTTGTAACATCATACTTAAGCAAGATAACATATATCCAATAGATTTTGTCAGGGAAGTTTCTTAACTGGTGCTTCTGAACCAATGCAATTGCCTCCGCTTATTCTCTGTAGATTAGAAACCATGTTGAATCCAATTTGACAAAATTATACTAGTTTAAATCAAACCTGTAAATTAGTTAATTCTAAGGGGCTAAACTATATATTGATTATGTTTCACACTATTAATATAAAAATAAAAAATAACTTTTTCCTGAGAAGTGATGCAGATAATTAAGGACTAATGGTGATGTTGTGGTTTATTACCTGGCAAGCAAGATCTCCTAGTCCCAATATACTCTCACCATCAGTAACAACAATAACTTGAATAGTCTTTTCTGGCCAGTTTTTAAGTACTTCAAGGATCTTGCCTCTGAAGAATTCATTCAACTACTTTAATATTTATATTTTCTCATCTCATCAAAATACTAAGCAAAAAAAAAGCACATACTTAATTTGTTGACTTCAAGTATGGCCAGTAGCTACCTCAAGCTCTTTGACAGGTTTGTTGACTTCTACTTTACCATACCTGCACTTTTGGTACCTATCAAGCATTTTGAGCATGCTGATTCAAAGAAGAGAAAGGAAGAACCATCAAACTCATGATATGTATGGTGTATGAATAACCAGGAACAATATGCTGCAAGAAAACCAAACTACTTAAGGAATAAGAATCAAGGAAAAGACACTAATTACCCCAAATGCATAGTACTAACTAACTCTACATCAGTTTATCAAAATGAGTTTATGGGAAGCATCAAAAGAGAGAATGAAGAAAAGTATCACATCACAGCAGAGTGATGTTTACCCCTTTGGCCCTAATGAGTTCAACCAATTTGTAAACCTGAAAATTGAAACCATGACATATGATTCATTTTCTTCACACAATCACAACTCCCAAGTTAGAATATATGCTCATGCTTTTGTGAAGGAAGGGAAGGGTATAGATATTCTGTCTTACATATTGAGTTGCAATTGCAAAATGTCCAAAGCCATGTCCAAAGCCAACTGTTTGAATTGAATGAAAAGGGTAACTAGGTAGCAGATTAGAGTAACATAACATACTATATGTTAATTCAACAACAAAATGGGTTTCTTCAGGGCCAAATTCGAGAAAGGCATTGGATTATTTCTCCTCCGGAATATCTCTCTGTCTCATAAGCTTCATATTGAAACATTCAGTGTAAAAACTGAGAGAACCGCACACGTGAGGGGATTTTAACTTTAAGCATCTAAATTAAACACAAATTGAGACAAAAAAAGCCTAATTATGTACTTGATGGTACGATTAAGATCACCAACACGATAGACGCCATTAAGCAAGCGCCAGTTATCTTTCTTTGGCCATTCCAACAAGTCAGTCTCAGCCATATTCAGATTCACTACTATCTATCTGCAATGCAACACGAACGAATTACTCAGCTTGCTTTAACAAAGGTAAATAAACTTATATGATATTTTTTCATTTCATATGACGGAAACAGATCCATTGGTTTTAACAAGAAGACCTGCAATCAAACATTTGAAGCAAACTAAAAATCAAAAATCAAAAATCAAATTAATCCTAAAATTAAGATTTCAGTTACAAATGGCCTTTTCAGAAATCAAAAATCAATAAAATAGCATAAAAGACATAGGAAAATCAAATTGTTTCAGCATAAGAAGAGGAAATCGAACATGGTTACAAAATCGATGTGGAAAACATGAATAGCTTGCAGAAATGAAAGGAGATCTGTACCTAATTGTAAAGCGAAGGAGAATCACAAGGTGGTGCAAGGGTTTCTCTCGCAGTGAAAGAAGAAGTAGTGCAGGGTTCACGAAGAGTTCGCGTTCGTGGTGACGATGGTTAGCGTTAGCCATTGCTAGGGTTATGTGAAGGAGATACGGTTGAGGGTAAGGACGATGAGAAAGTGAGACAGCGTGACGGTGAGAGGCGAGATGGCGTGATGGTGAGAGGCGAGATGGCGTGATGCTGAGAGGCGAACAGTGAGAGTGGGAGGGAGAGTAGGTGAACCCAAGAGGCCAGAGGGAGTGAAAAGTCGCGAGAGGATTTGTTAGTGAACGAGTTTCAGGGCGACGTCCTTCTCCTACCTTTCGAAGACTGCGCTGAGTGTTTAGGGTTCGCGAAGAGGGAGAGCTTCAAAGAGCGAGTTTTAGAGAGAGCGAAGAGGGAGGAGTTTCAGAGAGCAACTTTTAGGGAGGAGTTTCAGAGTGCGAGAAGAAGAGAGATTGATAGGAGCTCCGTGAGAGAGGGTGCGTTGAGGGAGGTTCGCGAAGGAGAGTTTCAGAGATCGATTTTCAGAAAGCGAAAGTGTTTTGGGTGCGTTAAAAAATTAAGAGGATTCAGACTTTTAGCATCGGGTGTTTTAACAACCGATGCTAAATGTTCACTTTTAACATCAGTTATTTAAACAATCGATGCTAAAAGTCTCACACATATACTTTTAGCATCGGTTAGTTAAACAACTGATACTAAAAGTATCACACAAACACTTTTAACATCGGTTGTTTAAACAACTCATGTTAAATGTTGGCGCAAAAACTGAAAACTTCATTTTAATTGCAAAATTGCCACCGCATCTACATTTAGCATGAGGTGTTTAAACAACCGATGCTAAATGGTGCTTTTTAATGTCAATTTTGCACTAGTGACTGTTGAATAGGTAGATAGATGCTTCCAGTCAAGGTATCCCATAAAAAGAGCATCTATCTACCTATTCAGATTCCATAAGCCAATTTTAAAACAATGCTTAATTTCATTAGTTTATATTTACAGGCTGTTGGATCGTCACGACTCCTATAGCCCATCTCATGCAATGCCTTTTCCCACTCTTCCAGTCGGGGTCTTAGAGCAAATCCTGAGCAGGCTCCGTCAAGTACCTCAGGTAACTCAAGTGTGTCTGTAAGGATTGGTTATTCCTAATCTCTTGTAATAACCAATTCTCCAAGCAGCACCTTCTCGTGTCAATCCAGCGGCCATCACCTCATCACTCCCGGTCTCATGGATTACTCCATCTTCACAACGACGACCACTGCCCCCGCGATGCAGCTTCAACACCCTCTGAACAATTAGAATCCCTACCATCGCCTAGTTGGGTCTTGCGATGACATCATTTGTATTGTCAACATTAACAATTTCGCTCTTTTATGGAACCCTTCCATAAGAAAATTCAACCTACTGTCGGACTTAGAAAATCCACATCCAGAGAGTGTAATCTTCAAAGTATATGGCTTTGGATATGATTATTTCAATAATGAATACAAGGTCATTGCTATTTATTGCCATAAATGTTATGATGGGCGTAGGCTGTTTTTTGATGCAGAAGTTAAAGTTTATACATTGGGTACCAATATTTGGAAAAAGGTTGATCAGAAGTTCCCTTATCAATGATTCCCTTTCCCTTTTCATGTATCCGGATTATTCGTCAATGGAACTGTTAATTGGATGACATATTATACTGGTGGTCAACAGGTCATTGTTTCTCTTCATCTGGGGAACGAGTCTTATGAACAGGTATTGCAGCCGGACTATGGAGAGGTGGTTTTCGATACTATATCATTGAGTGTGTTGAGAGATTCCTTGTCCATCCTTACTCATTGTGAAGAGGTTGTTGATATCTGGGTCATGAAGGAGTCTTGGACCAAACTGTTTAGTGTGCCCGCAGTTTTTAATTGATACTCAATCCGGTAACAATCGATATCGAAATGCTAGAGCACTTTTGTTTCTCGAGGGCGAAGACGTGTTATTGGAGCTTTGATCAACGTTGATTGTTTACAATTTTAGTGATGGTACTTTCAAGACTCCAGAAATTCAACATATTCAAAACATCAGTGCTTCGCAAAGAGACATGGGTGTTTGGTCCCAAATGCCTACGGTGAGAGTTTGATATCACCTTGTGATTAGTTTTGGGATGAAGGTTTATTTATATTGTTGTTTCTTTATTTGTTAGAATGTTGATAGTTTATTTGTATGGCTAACGTATATTGTTGTTTGGGCCGTTGATCAAAAGTGTCGGTGGAATCCAGACTGTTTATTTTTTTTAAAAAATTGTGACAACGGATTTATCTACTTATCAGATAAATCCGTTTTGTTTTTTTTTCAAAATGGATTTATCTAATAAATAGATAAATTCGTTACAGTAAAACAACAAAAACAAATATATATTTCTCTGAAGTAAATCCGTTGTTTAATATTTACTTAACGGATTTATCTTTATTAACTTACTTCCGTTATTCTTTTTTTAAAATGGATTTATCTGACTAAATGATAAATCCGTTTTGGATTTTTTACCAACACGGATTTACCATTCAATTAGATAAATTCGTTGGTTTAAAATTATCAGGGGCAATCTGAGAATAAAAAAACTTGGGAGTATGATCTATAGAGGTGGGGGTATGATATATATATATATATATATATATATATATATATATATATATATATATATATATATATATATATATTTGTTGTGAGTGTTACTGCACCACACCTCTGACTCAATACATTTTGTCGCACATCTCGTTGACTTCAAATCTACCAACACTATAAAACGGTCAGCACTCTTCTACTTCTGGGGTTTTGTTCTTTTTTAAATTAAATCTTTTTCTCTTCCATGCTCTCACTCTCATCTTCGTCGTCATTTCCTCTATTTGCTACATCATAAGAAACAAAAAAATCTGAAGCTTTTATTTATTTTGATTTTCTGTTGTGTTTTGTTCAGATTAATTAACATTTCGCTGCTCTCATTCACCGTTGATTGCGAGTGATTTTCGGAGCCCTGTTATAGTGTGTTGATTTTTTCCCTTTCTGATTCGATTCTCGATCTTTTTGAGATTTGATATGAAGCGAACAAGGAAATCAAACAGAGTTTCCTGGGCTACTGGTCATGATCTGTGTCAGGTAATCTACAATAATCTCTCTATCTAAGTTCATTATTAAAGGAAAATTTGTATCCTCGATTTGTGGTTTTTTATTGATTTTTATCCTTGATTCGAATATTTCGTACTTCAATTTGTTTTTCATCTTTCTTCACTTAATTTTTCGATCTTGGTCTCCAACATTTGTGTATTGGCTGCTATCGCAGAAACGCGGGACGCTGCATTCAATTAATATTAATAATAACAACAACAACAACAACGTTGTCTAATAATAATAAGAATAATAATAATAATGAGTCAAAAAAGTAATAATAATAATAATAATAATAATAATAATAATAATAATAATAATAATAATAATAATTAATGATCATGAAAGCAATGTTTGACTGGGAAATATGTGTGTTGCCTAAAAATTGGTCATAATAAATGATCATAATAGCCATGTTTGATTATAATAAATGATCGCAAAAAATTTAATACTCTCTCCGTTACAAAATATAAACAAATAAGTTGATTAACGGAGTAATATTTTTTTGGGGTAAACCCGGGTATCCTCCACGGCGACTGTGGAGACTAATCCTTCGAGGTACTGGAGTTCATTTAACAGCTGACCTCTCCCAACAGTTAATTAAACATGGCTATTATGATAATATATATTATATTTTTTGTTAAAAAAACCATAGTTATTAAATTTCAAACAGTGACACGGCAAGCTAAATTTTGAATCATAAGTCATATTGAACAGTAAGATTTAAAAACACAATGAAAGTAGTTGATCAATTATTTGGAATTGGTTTATAATGCTTGATGCAATAAGTTAGGAATTGACAAAATAACTTAGCCATAAACCTCACAAAATAAAATCTAAATTGTAGATCACAAGTCAGAATGAATACAAAGCAAGCAATCAGTGGTGTGGATGAAGGGTTTCTAACCATAGATATTAAATTCAAACAGTGAGACGCCAAGCTAATTATTTGAAGTTGGTTTATAATGCTTGATTCAATAAGTTAGTTAGTGATAAACCCCACAAAACAAAATCTAGATTATATAGATCACATGACAGAATTAAAACAAAGCAAGCAAATGGTGTCCCTGCTTTTAGTGGGGCCATTTGTTGCTTTCAATGCAAAGATTAATTACATGATTTTCTCTTTCTAGTTATGGTGCTCTACCATGTCTAAAAAGAATTGTTAGGAACCAATTCATCGAGCGAGTGAAGGCATTATATTTAAGTATTTTTTAATTCTATAACTTATTTATTAAGTAGAGTGTGAGTCTTGGCGCAATGGTAAGTTTGTGAGCAGGGGTAAGCTAATTAAATATTATCATTTCTCATACCAAGTTCTCACCCGAATCGTCTCTTATAAATATATATATATATATATATATATATATATATATATATATATATATATATATATATGCATATAACTCATCATAAATAAAAATGGCAATCACTAATAATGGTTGTGCAAAGTTTGTAAAATGTGTTAGTCCTGGTAATTTTGTGAGGGATATAATACTTGTATGCTCACAATAAATAGCAGTGTTATATATCTTCCATTCCCATTTGTGAGCATACATACTCCTGTGATTGCTTTTTAGATAGATTCCATTTCCATTCCCATAGGACTTATAGATAGATTCATTATGTATGAATATTCCTGTGATTTCTTTTTATGTAGTGCTATTTATATATCTTCCTTCCAACCTATTTTTGTTGTACTACGTGACTGACGTAACAGGTAAAAATGTTCTCGTCTGATGATTACCCTGCAAAAGTTGGCCAAGTGTTCCAAGATCATCGACAAACAAAGACACCATTGATGTTGCATTCTACTATTAATGATTTACCCCCTGGGTTTGAAAGCAATTATTTCATGAACCAATCAACGGTTAAATTCTCCCACATTTCCCAGATAAAATGGGAATGCCCTCCCCTGGTAATTCTCTTCCATATATATATATATGTTTCATTCTCTGCTTCTGTTGATGAACTGATTGATTTCAATTTCTCTTATCACTTTGTTGATTTCTTTACTTTTCAATACAGTTTGCTTTGAGTTCTCACTGGCGTGTTGCAGCTGGTGAAGAAAGTAGGGAGAAAGAGGTTCAAAAGCTGAGAGAAATGAGAGTGCTTGAAGCATTTTATCCCCGAATCTCTAACATTCCTCCTAGGTAAAGTATCAAATTAATTATTTAAGAAAACCTTTGGTGTTTCATTTTTCTCTTATATATTAACATTCTTTGCTTGCATTTGGGGTGTCTAGCCCTTCTGTTTCTTTCTATGTAGAAGAGGAAGATTACAATGATTACATTACTCCTCACATCCCTATCATTCCCATTGAGGAGAAAGAATCCATGTCCAACAACATTTTTCCTGAATTGGCAGCATCACAGAACTTGAATCAATATTCATCAACAACCTCTTCCATTAGTTCAAATTGTAACACCTCTTGTACTGTTTCCTTGGATGCTTGTGTAAAGCCCTTAGCTCCTGTGGTATCTCTTGCTTTGGATGCTAACTTAGGAACAACCTCTACTGTTGAGGCAGCCATCACGAATATTAATGAGCATGGAACCCTAATTGATATGGATCTACTCATTAAAATACTTAATGACCCAATAATGATTGAACAATTGCTCAGTCAACAAAGAATGGCAGCCACCACTGCAAGTTCATCTTCAAATGCTTTGTTGTCAGCTTCTGGAAGTACACTCAGGAGGACTGTGGGTTTATTACCTTATGGTTTGAGGCCTGCACCATTCACTTCCACTTCAGATACAATACCTTATCAACAAAATACAGGTTCAACATATGCTATAGAGAATGACAACTATTATAAAAATCTCATTGGGAAACATGGTGGAGATAAGCAAGTTAATGTGGAGTCAATGAAATCGGTACAAGGAGAAGTGAAACACAAAATCCAGAAACCATGCAGATACTTTAAAAGCAAAAGAGGGTGTCGTAATGGTAACAATTGCCTCTATAAGCATGATGTGTCTGTTCACATGGGAGCTGGTAACGTTCTAAGGGACCAAAATGCAAAAAAGCTTAAATTATGATCAACAATTTAGTGAAGAACATAATTTGATGGGCTAACTTTTAGGATTCAGTTTGATCAGATTCAGTGGCCGTCATCCTAATTTGATAATAAAACAAGCGATACAAGGTTGAATAAAAAGTTTTGATGAAAATGAATAATGAGAAAGATATATCTATAACCTTTTTTGTTTCTATATAAAAAGTGCTCTCAATAACATTTTAGGGTTAAGGTTATCACTTTTCATTCAATTACATTCATTACCATGCAACGTAATAGTCCATAGTTCATTAATAATTCCTTTCTTTATTCTTTTTTCCAAAGTACACATCGTGTCAAATTGGGTATCATAGTTTTTTTGTTGACAAGATGTTGGGTATCATAGTTGATCCTTGCTTTTTGAATAACATGCAAACCAGTATAAATTTGGTGAGGAGGGGGGGGGGGGGGGGGGGTCTATGGCTTGCAATGGCTTCAAAGTGCATCTAGTTAAATCGTAGAGAAAAGGGATTTTAGAGAAAGGGTTTTTTCAAGGAGAACAAGTCAGGAAGCTTACTCGTAAGAAAATAAAAAATAATAATCAGGAAAATTGCATAATCTATGTATTCGGGTTTCAAAAATAATAGTCCCGATAATTGCAAAGTTTAACAAAGAAAGTTATAAAGGGGAGGTACAAAACTAAAAGTAGCAAATGTTGAACCAATGTCAAACACTCTTTCTTTTGTATGATAACAAATTACAATCTGTTTACTAATAGTTATAGTTGAACCAAAGCACACGGCATGAACCAAAACACAGGATATCTTAAAGTGTATGTAACCGGATAAACGGATACTAGGGAGAATGATCTCCGGTAATACCCTAACTCAAGCTAGGAAAGGTAATGAATTAGAATACCCTTCGAAGGAGATGAGTTGAGAGATGAATAAAAGAGGAATTCATAGAGAGAAGTTTATATTAATTGATATTTGATTGGTTGATTCATTCATTACATGCTAGTTCTAATATATAGGCAAAGGAGGCTACACATGATTAGCCACTCAATGCTAGATGCTAGGAATATTCTAACCTAGATGCTATACTAGCTTCTAGAAACTAGGTGAGTCATTCCCTAGGAATATTCTAGATCATGGTGAGTCACACAACAAGACAAAAACATAAGAGTGCTAGAATTAAACCTACTAGGTAAAAAGGTAAATACTAATATTATTACTGTCACAATACCCGCCCCTTCCAACATCGATCCTTGTCCTCAAGGATGAATATTTCCATGTGCCATGCTTAAGAAGTAAGGTCTTCCACTTGAGTAGTCTTGGAGGAACATGAATGCGACTCCGGTCAATCATCTTTCTGTGAAGCAAAGCCACCACATAGCCATTTTGCCATTCAAAGGTAATCATGAGGAGGAAGTCATCTTCATGATTCAGGGAAACAGGTTGGAAGTTCAGCTCCTGCCACATACTATCAGCAACACCTTCTTTATCTATAGTGGCATCAATAAGAGAAACACATAACTTGGCAACCAAAAACAATGCACCTTGATTTTGGCATAAACTAGACCTGTCTTCAGTCATATGATCAGAATTCACCCACTGTTGCAATTCTAATTTTCTTCCTCTCCATAAAGGACCAATCAAAAGAACAAACTCTTGTTTATCCACGAGGACAACTTCATTGTCACAATCAGTAGGAATAAACTTGAATCCCATGATCACTATTGTTTCAATATTCATTAGAGTTCTACCATACCTTCAGCTAGCAAATAAATCTTTAACACCCTGATTAGAAGCCTTTCCAACAGAACCAGTTTCAAATATATTCATTTCAATAAATGAATGTTTATGGCAATGAAGAACAACTAAGTGCATGCTAAGTTCTGTCAACATGCTAGTAAAGATGCAATTATCATGCTTCATATCCATCCTAGGCATTTCTTTGAACAACTCAATAACAACATCCACTAGGCACCCAGTAATAAAGCAATTCCAAACAATAACTAGACACTTTGGCATTTCAACAAATACTTGGAGGGCATAATCAGAGTATTGAGAAGAATCATGGAAAACAAAATATAATCCTCTCAAGCATCTAAGTAGATTACTCCACATCTTCCTTAAGAGCTCTTTTTCCATTCCAACATAATGCATCCCAAAATCAGAATTATAATTAACTTTAATATGGAGCTGATAGTGACAAACCTGAAATTTCACAATTGACCTTTGAAGACTTTGTTCTGGTATTTCATCAAACATGTGGTGTGCATGATTGGAGCAGCTAAGTGGTTGTAGGATAGGAATTGTGGCATGGACAATCACATCAGTAGCAATCTTAGCTATACATTTCCAAGTTCCAAGCTTAGGTGGTGAATTCTTCCGTCAATTTTGTTGTGAGCCGGTGTCTCTTTGACATTCCGTCAAACACTTGGAGTGCACTTAGCATTGTTGAGCAGAAACAATTATTAAGGTGCTGAATCGCAGGATCGAAACATCTGAGATTTGATGAAGATAACGGATTCACACTTGTCAGTGATGCTCTAAACAAAAGTGGATGAAACAGAATCGAACTTAGAACAGAGTGTTGCTGCGTAAATGAGACAATATTTCTTTCAGGCATTTCCTCAAGCACCTGGCGTGCATAACTGTAGTGTCCACATTTTGAACAATAAGTGATCAGGAGATGTGACAGAAACAGATTAGAAGACAGCATTGTATCAATAACACGTTGGGTAACATGTTCGACCTTGAAGGGCTGATGGTGATTGGAGGAATCTTGGTTGAAGATTGAACCATGCTCTGGACTCTCCAAACTTATGTTGCTGTTCGAAGAGGGATCATGTTGCTGCACGCAGAGTTGTTGAACGACAACCCCATCAGGCGGCTCCGGCGGTGGATTCATTGTCGGATGTAACACATTAGGAGTGACAGAATGCACCGATCCTGACTGAATGATCTGCAGGGCTATTTCTTTATGTTCTTCAACAACAACACGAACTAAATCATCCACAAGCTCGCCCTGGTGGATTTCATGGTGGTTGCAAAGGTCCTCTTCGGCGCCGTCCGCCACTGCTTCCTGTAAGTCATCACTAGTTACATCGTTAAGCTTCGTGAGATCCATGTTGTGCGATTCTGATTCAAACCTCAGTGAACGTTCATCTTCTCGCAACCCTTCACTATGATCTTCCACCGAATCCAAGAGAAACGCAGTTGAATCGCTTGGGAATGGGTTTTTCATAGGAACCGTGGTAGTGGTTACTGTAGAGATGTTGAGATTTAACAATTGATCCTCATTTTCAAGGTCTGCATCATCTTCTTCATTTTCTTCATTTTCCATCACCACTATTCGAATGTTCTTGTGTGACATTTGGTGTTCCACCGTAAATGGCTTATCGCAAAAGAAGCATAAGTTCATTTCCATCTTAGCTTCAACTTCTAAGGCACTTAAAATTCTGTTGGCAGCCATGAAAGGAAGCACCCGGTCGATTCTTTGATACCAATTGTAACCGGATAAACGAATACTAGGGAGAATGATCTCCGGTAATACCCTAACTCAAGCTAGGAAAGGTAATGAATTAGAATACCTTTTGAAGGAGATGAGTTGAGAGAGGAATAAAAGAGGAATTCATAAAGAGAAGTTTATATTAATTGATATTTGATTGGTTGATTCATTCATTACATGCTAGTTCTAATATATAGGCAAAGGAGGCTACACATGATTAGCCACTCAATGCTAGATGCTAGGAATATTCTAACCTAGATGCTATACTAGCTTCTAGAAACTAGGTGAGTCATTCCCTAGGAATATTCTAGATCATGGTGAGTCACACAACAAGACAAAAACATAAGAGTGCTAGAATTAAACCTACTAGGTAAAAAGGTAAATACTAATATTATTACTGTCACAGTGTAGCAGCTCGGAGGAGAAGCTACTCAAGCGTTCAAGACTTATGTGTTATTTTGCTTTCCATAGACGCGTGTAAGATCCCATCACTTCAGCTCTATGAATTTTGTAGTTAAGAGATAATCTTTTAAAATGGAACTGTTTTGTTAAAATAGAATTGAGCTAGGCTCGGAAATTTTTTTTATATAAAAACTAATAGATTAGGCACAAATAATGAATTGTTGTTTTTTAAAGAAAATAGATTCATGGCTTAGTGTTTTAAAAGAACTTGTTTTTGAAGTAAAGAATCGATTATTGATTTGGTTTTTAAAGCAACAAATCGATTTCTCTCGTGCTTTTAGAGCTAGAAATCGATTTCTCACTTCCTAGTGTAAAGACAAGAATCGATTTGTGGCTTGATTGTTTTTAAAAGAACTTGTTTTAGAAATCTCTCATGTCTCTCAACTACATCATTGTCATATGCTTAAGTGATTGGATCCTAGTTCTCAATTGTAAACATCTATATTTGATTGTTGTGAAATCTTGAGAGTTGTCTTGGGTAATTCAATCAAGGAGATTGAATTGTAGTGAAATCCTTAGCGGAGAGCTTGGGTTCTCAATTTGGGAAAATTGAGATTGGTGTGATAGCTATAGGGGATTTTCTTGCTTGTAAGACGTTGAAGAAGTTATTCTCCTATAGTGGTTATTATCAAGTCCGAAGGAGTCTCTAACTAGTTAGCAAAGGAGGAGAAAGAAAGTAGTGCCGCCGCCGCTGGGAGGGGGGGCTCCCTCCCCGGTTTCTTCCCCTCTCCTCTCAGTGCTTTGCCCTGCTGTCGCTATTGGCTTTGGTCTGGTTGAGTCTGTTCCTCTGATCTGCGATCCTTCCTAGATGTTCTCTGTGTTTCTCTGTGGCTGTTCGCGATTGGGTTCCAGTGCTCGCGATCTTCTGGTTCTTGGCTTCAGTCTGGATTTGTGTTTCTTCTGATCCTGTGATTCCAGTGCTCGCCTGCTGGAGTTGGATCTGTTGGATATGTTGTTAAGCGATTTGGATCTCTTCGCGATCTGGATCTGGATAAGTTCTTGCGCCATCGCTGTTTCGTGGTTGGATCTTCGACTTCGGTTGTTCCGGTGGCTGTAAATTAATAAAAATGGGTTGGGCGCTGCTTGGGTTGGAACCACCGTTGGGGGCTCCCTTTCCTCGGATCTGATCTCCTCTGTGACGTCCACGGCCTCTCCCCCGAGGGGTTGATGGTCGGATCTCCCTGCTGGTGGATCTGCGCGCTTTTAGAGGTACTATGGAGTGCTTCTGTTCACGGTGGTTTGTGGCTCTGTTCGCGCAGGGGTTGGTTCTGATGCGGTGTTTTGCGGTGTTTCGCGGTGGTTCACGGTGGTTTGTCTGATGTTCGCAATGGTGGCTGTCGTTTCGGACTTTGGACCCGCAGTCACGCCTCCTCTCCTTTTGTCGTGGGCACTTCTCGCTGTCGCTCGCGGTTTTGCTTGATTGTGCCACGGTGTTGGCCGGGGGCGCAAGGCCGCGGTGGTGGTTGGTGGCTCGGCTACCTCGATCAAGCTAGGTGTTGTCGCGGTGTTGGCCGGTAGCACGACTTCGCGATGGTGGCTGGAGTCCTGGCGCCGGATGTCTGGGGGTGTGCTGTCGGTGGGTACTGATTCGATAGTTTGTACCTTGTCGGACGCCAGATTGCAGTTTGCAGATCGCCGGGCTCCTCCCCCTTTGCCTTCTGCTTCTTTTCCCTCTCCCAATCGTCTCCGGGCCTCCACCTCTAACCTCGGTGCTTTGTGATGTGCTTAATGTGAGGATAGCGAGGTGATGCGGGCTGTTGTGGTTTGGAGTGTGAGTTCAGGAGGTGGTGGGTGGAGGTTGTGTGGGGACTCTCAGGTGTTGCCCTGCCTCCTTTCGGGTTTTCTGTTCGCCTTAGAATTTCTTCCATTAGAGTTCTATGGTTGTTTATTTTAGAGGCCTTGTTGGGCATTGTATTATTGTCCTTATTACCAAGGGTTTTGGTCTAGTCCCCCCTTGTGCTTTTTATATCTCTCTTTATTTTATTAATAAATTCTGGCTGACTGCCTATTTGATTAAAAAAAAAAGTTCGAAGGTTGCAAAGCCGGAGGCCGAGGACGTAGGGCTTTTTATCCCGAACCTCGTAAAAATCACGGTGTACTTCTTTCCCTTATCTTTACATTGCATTTCCCTTATAATTGTTTATTGTCATTGCATTCGATATTATTGTGCTTAGATATCTTTATCATTGTAATTGTTTCTGCCTATTGTTATAGCTTGCATAGTTGTTGCATATAGTTTAAATCCTTTTTTCCGCATTCGATTTAAACTAGCATATCCAATTCTCAAAAATAAAAATATTTTTTTTTTAGCATATACCTTATTCACCCCCCTCTAAGGTTATCATATAGTCCAACAATTGGTATCAATAGCTAGAAATTGCATATAGAGCTTAACATCTCGCAATTTTTTTGATTATGGGTTCATTTATGAAAGAGGGGATGTCCTTCAATAGGCCACCACCCCTGTTCGATGGGACTAACTATGACTATTGGAGTAGTCGAATGAAATGTCATGCACAAGCTATAGATTTCACTTTATGGAGGATCATTGTTGATGGACCATTCACTCCTATGAGACTCAAGATTAGTAAACCTGGGGTTGCTGCTGAGGGAGATACTATCAAATCTCAAGCTACTGGTGCAGCTGAGGAAGTACCTATTGAAGATATTTATGCCATTGACTTGAGTGAGCTGAGAAAGCCTGATCTAGAAAAAATATCTCTCAATGCCAAAGCAATGAATATTCTTCACCTATCTCTATGTCAAGATGAGTATGGAAGGGTGAAAGGATGTCAGACAGCCAAGGAAATTTTGGACTGTCTGGAAGCAACACATGTTGGTACGAGTCAAGTGAAGGACACGAAGATTAGAGTTCTCACTTATGAGTATGAAGCTTTCAAGATGAAGGAAGGTGAATCTGTTGCAGTTATGCACCAAAGATTGAACCTGATAGTGAATAACTTGGGAGCACTTGGGAAGAAGTATTCAACGAAGGATTTGAATGGGAAGATTCTTGCATCCTTGACTAGTGAGTTCTTTCCCAAGACTTGTGCTATCACTGAAGCCAAAGATATTGGCACTTTACCTCAAGAAGACTTGATTGGGTCACTTCTTGCATTTGAGGTGGTGTTGGCCGCTAATAAGACTCAAGAAAAAGAAGCGGTCAAAGAAAGGAAGTCTCTTGCTCTTGCTGCTGCCAAGACTCCTAATATGGAAAGGAAAGAGGTTGAGTCTGATGAAGAATCCAATGATGAAGACATGACTATGTTTGCCAAGAAATTCAAAAAATTCATGAGATTCAACAAGCTTGGGAAGGGTGACTATTCAAAGAAATCCGGGTACAACAAAGGAGATAGTTATGAGAGAAGAGATGATCAACCAAAATGTTTTGAATGCAACAAACTGGGTCATCTCAAAGTGAATTGTCCAAAGCTAAAATCCAAGTACCCACAGAAGAAAGCCATGAAGGCTACATGGGACAATACTGATACTGATGGTGAAACAGATGAAGAAGAGGAAGCTGCAAATGTTGTTTGTTTTATGGCAAATGACACCCTTGAGGCTACATGGGACAATCTTCACACTGATAGTGAAACAGATGAAGAAGAGAAGACTGCTAATGTTGTTTGTCTTATGGCAAATGACACCCCTAAGGTAATCCTTGCTAACCATAGTCTTTCTGATTCGCTTGAGCATGATAACTTATTTGATGATGTGTGTAGTAGTCAAGACTTGAGTGAGTCTTTTGAAGCTCTTTATAATGAACATGAAACTCTTTTGATTAAATCTAAGGATTTAACAAAGAGCAACAAAAGCATGCTCACTCAAATTGAGACTCTTGAGAAGGAGGTAGCTAAGTTGAAGAATGAGCTACATAAAACTAAACCTTTCAACCATGAGATTCTCGAGCTTAAACAAAATTTTGAAAAAGTCAAGGTTCAACACCACCGCACCTCTAAGTTGATCAAGCAAGTCATCTATCCTTGGTAAGGGATATTTGTTCTTGATCGTCACTTTGTTGAGTTGTTGGTGTCAATACACAATCTCCTACTTCCATCTTTCTTCTTGACAAGCAACACCGGAGCACCCCATGGAGAAGCGCTCGGTCGAATGAACCTCTTCGAGATCAACTTTTCAAGTTGATACTTCAATTCCTTTAATTCTAAAAGAGACATTCTATAAGGAGCAATAGATATTGATCCTGTGCCAGGAACCAACTCTATAGAAAACTCTACCTCTCGGTCAGGAGGTACAGAAGAAACTTCATCCGGAAAAACATCTAGAAATTCTCTCACAACTAGAACAGATGACAAATCTAAACCAGTTTCAATGGATGCAGGTAACATAATTACATAAGCTTCTGCACCTTGAAATAATGGCTGGCTTGCTGAGGTGAAAGAGATAACTGCTTCAGAATTTGTCTTTATCAATTCAACAGATTCAGAGGCAAGACTGATGGTCCGGTTGGCACAGTCGATTGTAACGTGATTTGCAGTCATCCAATTCATACCCAAGTCGATGTCCATACTTCTCAAAGGTAAACAAATACATTCTACAACGAAATTTCTGTCTCATATGACAAGTAGACAATTTTGACACAATGATTTGGTCTGGGCACGACCCTCTACATTACTATAATAGCACTGATTAGATCTTCGCTTGCAATCACCACTGTGAGGCTTTCCATAGTTAGAACATCTTCTGACCTTTGGAGAATCAAAGAATTGAACCTGCTTTTCCTTTGATGAAATTATCTTAGGACTTTGCATTCCGAATTGGTAATTCAACTACCTTCCTTCCTGTCCCATTTTCCCTATGAGATCATCCTCGGTGACATAGGCTGATTGCACTAAGGCAACATAATCGGTAATAGTATAAGAACTGAGACACTAAGTCATAAAAGCACTAAGACCCCTCTTATACTTCTGCATTCTCCATTCGTCATCCGGAGCTTACTTTACCACTTGGTAAAACTTGAGACAACTTCTCAAACTTAGCGGTGTATTCTTCCACCGTCATGTCACCTTTCCTGAGGATGCGCCGGTTGGAAATTCCGATATTGGTCGAGGACTGCATCTTGGTCATCCTGATGTAATTCCGCTTATGATGCACTAAGTATTAAGTTGATCAGGCTCAATGTCTCTTAGCATCACAAGTATAATTACAACAAGGACTAACAAGGAATCGACTCAACCCTAAACTAAGTCCGACGAGGTCGAACTGCTCTGATACCAACTGTAACACCCCGATATTTTTATTTATTAAAAATACCCAAGTGTACCATCCCTAGAACATCAGAGATATATTTCCTGCTTAGACATTGAATATCACTATAAATTTTCCGCTGAATATAAACCAAACAGTCTTATTTACAAACAAGACAATACGGTTCTCAGACCATAAACCATCAACAACTATAGTATTCAGTATCGTACAAGAAAGCGGAAGAAAATATGCACTAAAGACATAATGTTGCAGTACATAGACAACAGAAGGAAATATAAACTTAAGCATAAAAGCTAAGTCATCAGCAGTCGCCCGAGTCCAGCCTACTCGTGTCTCTTGGATTTCCACTGTCCTTGTTTCTCTGTAAAACAACAACATATAAACAATGAGATACAATCTCAGTGAGTTCTACCGAGACCCCTACTAACACTCTCAGTTCAATTATGAAATTCTGTTTAACCTAACACGACACTGACTGCACACACTGCTAATCCCGGTGAACCGTGTGATAGAATTCTGACTTGGTACGACACCGACTGCACACACTGCTAATCCCGGTGAACGTAACACATAACTTTTTAACATAACACCGACTGCACACACTGCTAATCCCGGTGAACCCCCTTACCAATAGTACTTTCCCTAATGGTATACGGGCCTAGGGTAAAGGATCATGACTTCCTCGCCTAGTATGTTAACCTCGTGGGTCGTCACCCACACTCAATATAATATATATATATATATATATATATATATATATATATATATATATATATATATATATATATATATATATATATACCCGCATTGGGCCGTTTCCCATAGTCGATATAGTATATATATATATATATATATATATATATATATATATATATATATATCGTGAATCGTAGACCGGTTTAGACGAATAAATAATAATCATCCCGCGTCAGTTATACCATACCGCGTAGGACTCATAGTTCGCTTTATTATTAATAAAACATATCCGCACATGTGTACTATTGTTCGGCTTTTCGAAACAATTTCAACTTCAAAAGTATTTTATAAAACCCTTTTGAAACATACCCAAAATCATGGCATTATAAGCCTAATATCATTATAGAAGGGGTAGGAAAGGATTAGGAGAGGATTGGAATCGATCGGGATCGTTTCGGGCAAGTTTGGAAAATTTGGACAGAACACAGCGCACGGTCCGTGCTCCCACACGCACGGGTCGTGCGCCCTGTAAGTCATCTTTGCAAAACACAAACCGAAAGGGGCGCACGGTCCGTGCGCCTGGGACGCACGGGTCGTGCGCTTTTGACAGCACTGAATTTTATCCCGTTTTTGCATTTTTCGTCGTTCCAATCAATTCTTATACCTGTTCCAGTCCAGTCCCAACATAAAAACAGTCCAAAAACATATCCAATAACATCACTCGATCAATCAATCCAATCAAAATTCAACATATACGAATTTCGTCAAAACGCGATATATTTCAAAATAACATTTTCGACTCAAAATCTTTCGAAATCAATTCACATAAAATTCATTGTAAAACGAAATAATCCTAAGCGTGAGTAAAACTCACCGATTTTGATGAAAATCACAAATAGCCGAGACTTTCCACGAAATCGCTTTTCCGACATAACCACACGAACGTTCCCCGTATAAACTTTACGCTCCGACGACAATCGAATCCGCTCCCAACCTTTGAACCTACAATCAATCACAAAACCTCCATGAAATTACTATTCATCGTCATCAAGCTTCAATTCACTATTCACACATAACCCCAATTTGAACCCTAACCTCTTGATTCTTCACAAACCCCAAATCGGACTTCAATATTTGCGCAATCCACCTCAAGCTCGCTCCCAAACACCATCCAAAGCTTTCCTTTGAGCTTGAACAACAAAACCCTCCATTTTCCTCTTAATTTCGAAAATGGCAAACTGAGAGAGAGTGAGTTGATGATGATGATGTTGGTACCAAATCGAAGATGAAGTAACACTGAACGTTTTTTGTGTTGAAAGGAAGTCGTTTTGATGAGCCTAAATCTTCCCTTTTTCCTTTTCTTCCTCCTTATTCATTCTTTCTTTTCTCCCATCTTTCCTTTTCCTCTTCTCTGTATCTCTCTCTCGTGCGCTTCCTTTCTTTTCTTTCTTAATTCTTTCTTTCTTTATTCTTTCTTTCACACACATACACGCATACATATATATTTATTTAATATATAACTGGTAACGTGGTCAAATTACCATATTGCTCTAAATCTCTTATTTCGATTCCAAAACTTCCTTGACCCGTATTATCCGGTTAACGATCCGAGGACAACCAATAAATAATTTTAGCACTCAATAAATTTACTAGTCAAGTACTAAATTAATTTAATTGGGTTAACACCCAAATAATTCTACTAATTATTTTGAGGATGTTACACGGAACGTCCCCATGGAGATGAAATGTCGAATCTTCCCATTAACTCTTGATAAAGTAGCATCGAAATGGTTTCGGGCTTTGAAGACAAACTCCATATCCTCTTGGAACCAATTGGCAAAACTCTTTTCAGTTCACTTTGCCCATTCCAAAAGTAAAACCAAGAACAAAGCGGTGTTAATGTCCGTGGTCCAAAAGGAGGACGAGCCTCTCAGAGAATACATAGAGAGATTCAACAACGAGGCTTTTCAAGTTCGAGAACTAGACGACACTTTCCGCATTTTCTTCGTGGCGTAGGGCCTACTCCCTGGAAGCCCTTTCAAAAAACATGTCAACACTTGGGAGCCTAATACTTTGCAAGATTTCCTCCAATTATCCCAATGTTTCATCAATGAAGAGGAAAGCGCCAAGAACCGGAAATCCGTCAACACGGGCCGGGCCATCAAAACCCCGCTACGGAAGAGATAACCAAGGAAACGAAAACCGAGGTAACAGGGATCCCCGACCTCGGAACCGTCACCAAGTATACACTGAACTCAACGTCTCCAACGCCCAATTATATGGAGAATGTTGGAATGTCGGAATGTCAAGTTCAGAGACGTTAAGACCCCCAAACCTCTACCTCCCCGATCTGGACAACGATCCAGCAAATAGTGTAGGTATCATAGAAGTAATGGTCATGACATGAACCACTGCAATGCTTTGAAAGACGACATTGAAGACTTGATCAAACGGGGAAAATTGTCCGGTTATGTGAAAAAGTTTGGAGCAAATACCGGCGAAGTTAAAAACGAGAGGAACGAGGAGCCCAGCAGAAGGGGTAAGCCAAAAGTCTATTCCGACGAAGAAAATCATGATACTAGAACATCAAAAGGTCACTCAGTGATGATGATGATCGCAGGAGGTTTCGAGCATGAGGAGTCTAGAAAAACAGTGAAGCGAAAGTGGAAAGAATTGTTAAGTGTGGCCTCAACCTCAGCTACGCCAACCACGACAAACCGACCTCCACTTTCTTTTAGTGATGAAGATCTTATTGATGGGAAACCCAACAAACACGTACCCCTCATAATCTCGGCAGTCATTGCCAACAAAGAAGTAAGAAGAATTTTGGTGGACCAAGGGAGCTCATCTGACATCATCTTTGTCGAACTCCTTGACAGAATGGGGATCGACAGAGAGGAGCTCAATCCATACAGAGGAACGGCCCTATCCGGATTTAACGGGTCCCGGACAAAAACACTAGGCCATTTGGAATTGATGGTTTCCTACGGAGCTGAGCCACCATCAAAACCAAGTTCCTTATCCTACCTTGTGAATCCTTCTACAACGTTATTATAGGAAGACCGACTTTAGGCAGGCTCAGAGCAGTAACGTCCACCACGCACTTAAAAATGAAATTCCACTCTCTCTGCAATAAAGTTATCACTTTAAACTCCGATTTGGAGTCTGCTTCCAGATGCTTCTTCTTATGGACCAAGACCGAGCAAAAACTTTGGAGCAGGAAGGGGTTCCCCTTCCCGAAAACACTACTCCCAAGAGTAAAGCTCGACCTACCGAGGTGAACGCAACGGGCTTAGATGCAAGATGCAATCCTGAGAGTACGGATGATGAAGATGATGACGGGCTAGCCAAATAGCTCAAACGAAAAATGAAAATGCCCCAACCTAATGGGGAGTTCATCGAGGTACAGCTCGGCGAAGATCCCTCCAGAACCATCAAGATCGGAGCCGATCTATCAGAAGAGGTGAAAATTGATTTAACCCAATGTCTCAAAGACCATGCAGACATATTTGCCTGGTCGGCAGAGGACATGCCCGGAATTCCTTCTGAAGTCGCTTGCCACCAGCTCGCAGTTAATCCAGGAGCCAAGTGGGTCGCCCAAATACACAACCTGGTTATCAAATTCGATGCTGGTTAAAAAGAACAATGGAAAATAGCGCATGTGCGTCGGCTAAACCGATCTTAATAAAGCCTGCCCAAAAGACACTTTCCCTGTCCCCAGCATAGACCGACTCGTAGACAACGCTTCAGGTTTTCGTTTGTTATCATTCATGGATGCATACTCCGAGTATAACCAGATTGCCATGTTCCCTCCTGACCAAGAAAAAACTGCTTTCATGACCGACCAAGGTAACTTCGCCTAGCGTGTCATGCCTTTTGGTTTGAAAAACGCCGGAGCTACGTACCAAAGAATGATGAACAAAGTCTTCCAAAAACAAATCGGCAAGAGTGTTGAAATCTACCTCGACGACATGATCGCCAAGAGTGAAGACGATGACAAGCACGTCAACGACCTTTGAGTGATCTTCTCCGAAGTGCGGGAAAATAATATGAGACTGAATCCAGAGCAATGCACTTTTGGAGTCCGAACTGGTAAATTTTTAGGTTTCTACTTAAAAGAAAGGGGAATCGAAGAAAATCCCGACAAATGTCGATCCGTAACAGAAATGCGAACTCTGACAACCAAAAAGGAATTCCAAAAACTTAACGGCATGATCGCCGCCTTATCTCGTTTCATATCAAATGCGGCGTTCAAGTCCCTTCCCCTGTTCAAGCTACTTAAAAAAGAGGAAGAGGATTTCAACTGGACCATCGAGCAAGATGAGGCCTTAAACCAGCTCAAAAGGGTCCTCTCCGAACCTCTGATCTTAACTAGACCAAGCAAAGGTGAAACTTTATACTTATATCTAGCTATCTCGGAGGAAGCCTTAGGGGCCATTTTTGTGCGGGAGTTAAAAACCGGGCAGAGCCCAGTTTACTTTGCACGCAAAGCCCTACACGGACCCGAGAGTCGCTATCAGAAAGTCGAAAAGATCGCTCTAGCACTCATCATCGCAGCTCGACGTTTTCGACCTTACTTCGTCGCTCACCAGGTGGTCGTGCGGACTAATTACCCCAGAGCTCAGGATCAAGTACGAAGCCCGAACTGCTATGAAAGCGCAAGTTCTCGCGGATATCGTTGCCGGAATGACACCAGCAAACGTAAAAAATGATACCTGGATCCTACATGTCGATGGATACTCCAACCCGAAGGGAAGTGGCGCTGACATCATGTTAGAAAGAACGAACGGCATCATCATCGAAGGTTCTCTAACTTTCAGTTTTTCAACCTCTAACAACCAAGCAGAATACGAGGCTTGCATCGCTGGTCTACGCTTGGCAGTCGACCTACGAATCCCTCGAGTAAAACTGTACACCGATTCTCTGTTGGTAGTCTCCCAAATCGGCAACCAATATGAGCTAAAGAGCCGATCTTACAGAAACACCTACTTCGAGTACGGGCATTACTAGCTCAAATTGAAACATCAGAAGTAAAACACGTGCCAAGGGTAGAGAACCAAAGAGCTGATATCCTCGCCAAGCTCGCAAACACGAAAGCTCCTGGAAATCACAGAACCTTTATCCAGGAAATCCTCCACAAACCCAGTGTATCCCCCGACCTTGAATTTGCCTCGACCATTTGCATAATTGAAGAAGCTCACAGTTGGATCGTCCCTATCTTAGAATACATCATTACAGGAGTGGAACCCCCAGACGCAAACGACGCTAAACTCGTCAGGAGGAAGGCTTCTACCTTTTCAGTCATTGATGGAGCATTGTACAAAAGAAGCCTCTCCTCCTCGTTGTTGAAATGCATCGAGGGAGAAGAAGCAGCTTATGTCCTAGCAGAAATTCATGAGGGAATCTGCGGTCAACACCTCGGAGCCCGTTCTCTGGCTCGAAAGGCTCTTCGTGCCGAATATTACTGGCCGACCATGGCAGCTGATGCTAGTGCTTATGTAAAAAAATGCAAAAAATGTCAAATTCACGCCAACATCCACATTGCTCCTCCAACCGATCTTACAACCCTGTCCTCCACATGGCCATTTGCATGGAGGGGGATAGACCTCCTGGGGCCATTCTTGACAGCTCCAGGGCAGATCAAATACTTAATCGTCGCAGTCGATTACTTCAGCAAATGGATAGAAGCAGAACCCCTGGCTACCATCACTGCAAGAAACTGCATCAAATTTTTTAGGAAAAACATCATGAGCAGGTTCGACATCCCCAAGGTAGTAATAACGGACAATGGAACTCAATTTACCGACAAAGGTTTCAGAAAGCTGATGTCCGACCTAGTAGAAGCGGCGAACAAAATAATACTAAACGGCCTAACAAAGCTCCACAGGAGAGACGCCGTTCCGGCTCTCTTACGGCAGCGAGGCGGTCATTCCCGTCGAGATTGGCGAACTCAGCTGGAGAACGGCAAACCCCAAAACTCGAAACGAAAATAACCAAGCCTTGAGAGAGGAGCTCGACCTCATCGATGAAATTCGGGGTCGAGCCTCACTCCGAGAAGCAATTGTCAAACAAGGGGCAACCACCAGGTACAATGCCAAAGTCGTTACCAGAGATTTCGAGCTAGGCGATCTGGTTCTTCGAAGGGCTGATGTTGGTATTAAAAATGCTTCCCAAGGAAAGCTCGCACCAAATTGGGAAGGACCTTACCGTATTATATCTAAAACCGGTAAAGGTGCTTTCAACCTAGAGACCCTCCAAGGGAAAAAGATTCAAAGAACTTGGAATGCAACGAAACTGAAAAGTTATTACATTTAATAACGGAAATTACATCAATCTCTCCAAAAAGACACCACATAGGACTGCTCCTATCATTGTAAATCGAGTTCCTCATTTAAATGATAAATCAATAAACTGTCCGACGTTCCACACTTTTTGTTTTCGTCAAGTCAATAACGCAAGGATCAAATTTACAGCTTCGGAAAAGACTCGGACCTCGAGCCCCTCAGGTCCGATCTTGGGGTCTCCCTAAGCGACCAACCATGGTCGCAACCCTTTGTTACCTATACATCCGAGCCGAGTCTTGGTAAACTGTTTCAAAGGGACCAGGTCTTCTAGGATCGAAATATCCTCAGAACGACCATTGGCCACAACTGCCAATACCCCTATAGGGCGAGTTAAGTCTGGGCCGAGTCCTGGTAAACTGCTCTATAGACCAACGTTTATAAACCACCTCGGGCCCCCCAGGTGCGAAATGATCTCTAAAAAATGACGTATATGACTTGCAGAATTAAAAAAGCATTCATAAAGCTCGAAATGAGATCCAAAGTCAAGATCGATGAAAAATATTTTTGATTACAAAGCACCACGGATGGGCCGAACCCTCAAAAAATCCAAATTACATAAAGAAGTTCTAAGTCTATACAAAACTCGATTGGAAAAGCATACACCCAGAACTTCTGCAAAAAATGTTGGAAACCATTAAGTGTCTGAGGTCGGAAAGATGACGATCTTCTCATCCGTCACTGGGTCGACCTTGACAATACGCCTCCCATCGACCTCGTGATCGGCATCAATAACCGCCGGGTCTTGCGGAAGAGAGGGAGGAAGTAAAAGAACCTGCAGAAGGGCACCTTGAAAACCTTCTTTGTACATCTCAAGTGCCGCCTCAGCAACCTCCTTTGCGTCCCTCTTACTCTGTTGGAGGGCAGCCTGAAGATCGGCAATACGAGCTTCTGGGTCGGTACTAGATTCCGCCCTCACCTCCGAGCTTTTCTTCAAGCTATCCTCCAGCTCGATGATTCTTTCTTCCGAGACCCTTGCCTTTCTCTTTGCCTCGGCCTCAGACTCCTCTAGGACCTTGAGCTGATCTTCGAGCTGCTTCACACGAGCTTCGGCAGTCTCTGCACGATTCAGGGAAGTTACCTTCAACGCTGTAAGGATCTCTGCGCCTTCTATCAATGCCCAAAGCTCGGACTTGGCTTGACCCAGCACATTGGTCCTCGCAGACAACTCCTCCAAAAGTTTAAAACGTTTTGTCTTCTCGGTCTCCAGCAAGTCTACAGACGTATCAAGAAAGATATCAAAACAAAGAGGAAAATCATAAACAAATCAACAAAACCGGCAAAATCAACAAAAAACCCACCTTCAGCTCGCTTCTCGTACTTTGTTTTTGAGGTTTTCGGAACCTCGGTGTAGCGACCGAAAAATCCGGGTGAGGATTCCTCGAAGGTTCTAAAATGAAGTCGCCACCAAAATTTAGTTTAAGGGCAAACATTGGAAAATCCCTTTTGGAATGGATAAGGGTCCTTGAGACCAGATAAGGGTTCGGGAGTTGGTTATGCATGGGGAAGGTATCAGCACCCCACGACATCCTTCCTAAGGAAGGTTACCTGCTAATTAATTGTAGGAAAGAATATTAGTTTTGAAACTGTTTATTTTACCCTTTTATTGTGAATTGAAAAGAAAGAAGACTTAATAAAAATTTTGATTTTTTATGCTTGACAGGAGTGGGCCCCTGCTCCTACGTATCTCCAGGTGCGATGGAGAAATCAAAGCTACGTAGTTCCTGGGCGACAAGAATCAGCTGATGTATATCTATTTGAAGCTGCGACAGGTATGAGAATGATGCATAATTTTTTCGTATCGGAGGCGTAGCGGCTGATCTACCTTATGGTTGGATAGATAAATGTTTTGATTTCTGCAATTATTTTTTAACAAGCTCCTACGTATCTCCAGGTGCGATGGAGAAATCAAAGCTACGTAGTTCTTGGGCGACAAGAATCAGCCCATGGATCAACTACTGTTGTTGTTTTTGTTTTCTTTTTATCATTTTTTGTATTTTCGTTTTCTGATTTTTTGTATTTTTTGGTTATTATTTTGTATATTTTTAGATTTTTTGGATTATTGAAAATATTTGTAAATTAATTTTTGTAATTCTATTTTTTATTTATTTTTTATGGCTTTTGATAAAAATGAATGAAGCGGGGCCAAAAAGACTAAACGGGCCCAATAATCAACAAACACTAAAATTAGGTCCAAATGCTAAGATAGGCCCAATTACGCGAGTATAGGTCCAATTAGACAAAAAAAGGCATCTCGGCCCAATTGAAAAAGCTACTAAGTGGCGACATAGTGATCTTGAAGGTAGAGTTCGAAGTCGTTTCTTTGACATATTGGTTCGAACTGAGCTGAAGGACCCGGGATCGGATGATCCGTCAGTTACTCGATAACGCGACGTGTGATCTGGATTGATGGACCAATTGTTGGTCTGAAGGAGTGCTGGGGCTCTAAAGGACCGGTGGGGGTCTGAGGGATCAGCTTGGTGTTCCGAATTGTGATATGGGGTTGGCGCTTGGAGCGCCAATTTTGAGGGACAGAATATAGGGATCGACACTTGGCGTGCTTGCCCTGAACATACCTAATAAAGGCATTTACCTGAAAAGGGAAAAACTATCTATACTTGGCATGTCTAACAATGCAATGGATGATGCATGTGTGCATGCAATGTAGGCATGTGCAATGATAGGTGTTCGTTGGGGGTAATGGGTGAGATGTGGCAGATGATGGGTGTTTGAAGCTAATGGAATATGAAAGTTGACGAACAGCGTATGTGGACGAGTGCGATTGTAATGATTATATGCAAATGATACGATGAATGAAAGGAAGCACTCAAATGCATGGTACAATGATATGATTAGTGATGTAGAATGTTTGGCAACGATGAGACCGGCACTTGGCACGTCTATCGAAGCAAAATGTAATATGTGTGCATGCATGTATTGTGTGCAATATGAAAGCAAATAAACTATAAAAGCCCGTGAATTGTGGATACTAGAGCTGATCGGAAACAAAAATTGATCAGTCGTGTATGCGAATACAGATAACATGTATTGCTTAGATGCAGGTGCTATGGTAGATGCATGATTGCATGATGGAATGATTTATACTATGATTTATTGATGATGCAGAGAGACTTATTTGTAATGATGAGAAATGAAACTTTTGATGCGAGAGGCAGAGAAGTGATCATTCCTTGGAAAAAGGTTCGAACTCAGACGTGGCAACCTCAAGGTTGTCATTCACATGCACTGATGCACAAAAGTATTTGATTGCATTTGCAAGCTCGTTCACATTTTTCTTCCATTTGATTATGATGTCCCATGACGATTGAATTTTAGGTCCACAAAGTTAACTCTGTGAGTTTCCAACTTCATATTAGTAACTTGTGTTCTCTCTCTTTGAAGCATTATTTTAGTGAACATGTAGAGTAGTGCAAATACAGATGAATGAGTCTGTTGACTCGGGGTATGGACAGATATGACACGTGAGGGGATGAATGGTAGGTTTTTGCCAAAGTCATGAAAGGTAGGTTCTCCCCAACTCAAGAAATGTGGGACTGCCCTAATTCATAGTTGATGACGGTGAAGGCATAACTTTCCCCTGTCTAGTGGTGACAACAACTAGGGGTGTAGAGGAAATTATGAATTGGTAATGCCGTGACTTTGGAATGAGAGGTGGAAGGCAAAAGATTTTGTCTCAACCCATGACGTTTGGTGTTGCCCCAACTATGACAAGGGCAAGGTTGCCCTGACTAGAGTTTGCGAAAAGCTGTATTTAGGATGGTGGGTTGAGAAATTGTCCCGGTATGGTTTTATGAATGTGAATATGACAAGGGGATGAGATGGGTGTAGGACGGATTTCCCTGATTTTATGTGGAGTGAATGGCGACGGGATTGCCCCACTTTGGAATGATATTTCAAATGGTTGCTTTTCGTGGGGTTGTGAAAGGTGACCAAGTTAGGGTTGTGGGTTTTTGGAATTGGTCTTATGGCTATATGGATTGGATGTGGTATATGAATGGGATGGACGCTGGAAAATTTCCCCCAGTTCGAGAAGCATGAAAGGTGAAGGGACTACCCCACTTTGGGATCTAGGTGATGGTCCTAGTATAAACTTTTGGTTCTTTTAAGAAGACTCCCATAGACTATGATAGTCCTGATTTTTGGATATGATGAAAATTCCACTTGGTGATCACTAAACCTTGTCTTGATATCAGTGCAACTTGAATAATCTTAGAGCGCACGCCTTTTTTTCTTTTTCTTTTTTTTAGCTTTATTTTTTTGTCATATATTTTTTTTGAGCAAACATATTGTAAATAAATAAACTCAATTGTCCTAAAATTAAAACTTTAAGAAAACGAAAGCAATCAGTCATCGATCAGAATGGACTTGTTTAGGGTTGTAACGTGACCAATAGGAATGTCAACGGGGCGGGGCGGGCACGGGTATCTCACTACCCGGACCCGACCCGTTTATTATAAATAGGCCCCGGACCCGCGCGGGTACCCGTTTAACGGGTTTTAAACGGATATTTTTTTAAACGGGTACCCGCGGGTATTTGTAAATTAATAAATAAAAAACTTTTAAAAATAAAATTTGAAATACCATAGAAAATTAGTTTTTTTAACACTATTTTTTTGATTCATTTATATAAAAAAATTACGCATTTTGATATGTATTTATCGTATCAACTATTTATTAATATATAATTGTTAATGAATTGAGATAAAAAAACTAAAATTATGATAATAGAAACTTGAAAAATAACAACTAAACATTATCCAAAATATTAGGATAAAAGATACAACAAAATGTGAATAAACATCCACTTAAACAACAACAACAATAAGTTTTTGCTTTTTATATTGGTATATATATGAGGGCAACTATATTTACTAACGGGTACGGGTACCCGTGGGTCCGGGTACCCTGCTACCCGGACCCGCCCCGTTTATTGACGGGTAGTCAAAATACCCGTTTATTTGGCCCGCGGGTACCCGTTTAACTACCCGCCCCGGACCCGTGACGGGTTTTACCAGCGGGTACCCGCGGGTCCGGGTTTTTTTGACACCCCTAGTGACCAATGGTTGTGGGTTTGTGATAGAAATGATAATTGGGCCCAAAGAAGTATTTGGGGGTTTAGACAATGATCTTTTATGAAAGAAAAGATAAGTAGGCCCAAAGAAGTGTTTGAGGCCAATGGTTTTAAGGTTTTATGAAGGATAATTTGGCCAAAAAGTGTTTGAAGGTTTTCTTTAGACAAGGATCTCTTATATGCTTCATAGTATGATTTATCAGCTCACAATTTTTACTGCTTTTGTTTGTTTTTTTTTCTATTCAGGATTTTTCAATCCTCTTTTATGGATGTCACTTTCTCTTTTTTTTGAGCTAAGTGAGCTGATAAAAGTGATACACCATTTTTGATATTGAACTGATCCTTGTCTGGGGTGATTGAAATTTTTTTTGATTTTTTTGGCTCAAAGTGGGTAGCAAAGGGCATTTTTTTATTTTTAGGATATGGAGAGATGGCCAAACTTCATTTCAAATCATGACTACTTATTTTCTCAAAGACTAACTCAAGGACAAAAAATTATTTATTTTTATATATCTGCTCTTTTTCTTTATTTCTTTTTATATGCCCTAATTTTTGCTTAGGCTGCTCTCGCGAGTTTTCAACCTAACAGGATTTTTTGATTATTTTTTTGTAAAGGACCTACACCAAGGGAATACAATGTTGACAAAATATCTAGTGATCACAAATTTGCCCCAGTTTGGAGGATCCAAGTGTTAATTTATGAAATTTCATCATTGGGAACAAAACCAAAGAGTCAACTAAGAACTTGTGTGGAGAATATGCACTTTATGGAGTGGTCGGGGTGAGACTGGACATGAACAAGGGATGATGATAGGATGGAAAGGTGTGGACACTAACTGACTCAAACAAGAGCAAATGCACATCGCATACAAGTTTACTATACGAATGCTTCGCAGAGAGTTAACATAGTTAGAGACATGATAGAGGAATTTTTGATAACACATTAGTTAACAAAATGGACTATTTTGATCGTTTATCATCGGATGGATGAGATGCATTGTTTTGCTGAAAAAAATTGTGGACGAGCTGCAACATTGAAATTTTTTGAAAATTGAGTGTCTTGAAACAACTTGAGTTTGCAACTATGTTCGACCTCGTTTGAAATTTAGTAGGTTAAACTTTTTCAAGGAAGAACAATCAATTAAAATGTATTTGCAAGAACGCCTCATCTCTTATCAATTTTTTTTCAAAAAGTATGCTCATTTTTTTAAATTACGAAATAAAATGTAATGGATGAATAACACATGATGATGGATATGAATGATGAAAATGCAAATGCATGAGATATGTTTCTAAAAAATAACTTGCAAAAATAAAATATGATTTTTAGAAATTTTCTTTTTAGAAGACCGGAAAAATGTATCAGTGTTTGTTTGAATGCAAGGGTATAAGGCTCCTTTGTGTCCTACGAGGGTTCCTTAGAGAATAGGTCTAGGGCTTGTCTGTTAAGTGAACCTTTCAAAGGGTAGCTCTAAAGAGTCCTACATAAGGTTCCTAGAGCCAACGACCCCAGTTAAGAACACTGATCACAACAATAGGCAAGCTATTACGAGTGTCAGCATTCTCAAGAGGGACCAAACTCTAGGTGAGACTTTCGTGACCACCCAATAGAACGCACATCCAGTAGGCCATCACTACGCAGTCTCGTTCTAACTTAGGTTATTCTCCGGTCCGGGTACAGGACTATTCTCACGTGTGTGTGTGTGTGTGTGTGTGTGTGTGTGTAAAAGTGTGATAGTGGAGTGCGTGAAGGAGCAAAATATCAAGGATACCCCCCAAGCTGCAAAACAAACAAACATATATACAAAAAAAGTGGTCTTCTATCCCAGGGTTTTCATATCACAAAAGAATAATATGCAATAAAAATAAAAGACATAAAGGGAAGGGTAAAAATAAACATTAAATTAACAACTAATCCTAAAACTAATTAGACTAGGCTTGACTCTCTAAAATGTCCCCAGTGAAGTCGCCAGCTGTAGCGACCGAAAAATCCGGGTGAGGATTCCTCGAAGGTTCTAAAATGAAGCCGCCACCAAAATTTAGTTTAAGGGAAAACATTGGAAAATCCCTTTTCACTAATGGAAAAAAGGCATTTTATATCGGTTAAAATTGACATTTCATATCGGTTCCTGAACCGATGCCGAAAAAGGAGATATAAAAAAAGGGACATTTCATGTCGGTTCCTGAACCGTTATGAAAAGTTTTTTATATCAGTTATATATGCAAACCGATATGAAAAGTCAGTTTTCGCTTATATTTGACATCGGTTATATATGCGAACCGATATGAATACTCATTTTTAACATCGGTTTTCTTGCAGAACCGATATAAAATATTGATTTTTAACATCGGGTGAATCAAGAACCGATATAAAAACCGAAGTTTTTTTAAAAAAAAAGTGGTTTTTCAAACAAAGGAAGCAGTACAAAATAACCATTATCAGATCTATGGACCATAAGGAAGCAAATTATAAGGCCACTAGCAATACAAAACGTAATAGTTTTTGGGACAATTTTCTGATATTATTACTGTAAAGTGTAAACAGAATTACAACCACTAGCAAACTGCACACTACAATTGAAGAATACAAACAGAATCCTACTCCAAAGGAATTCAAGAGCCTTAGTCTCTCCCTTACCACAAACCACTCACTAACAGAACCGCCTAATAGACACACCAAATGCATTTTGCAAACATTCAGACTATGCATCCTTTGTGTTACATAACAAGTCAAAATTGGCACTCACTAACCTACTCCTTCCTTCATTAGCCCTCTTATCAAGTCAAAATGAGATTCCTCATTTTCACTGTTGTTGTTGTTGTTGAATGCCCTGAAGATTAATCCACATAAGAGGTGACAGTATAATGATTGGTGATAATCAGGACTGAATATTACTTCATCTAGACTGCAAGGTGCTGCATTAAGTGCTTTCATAGTTGGCTTGTAACCTGTATGAGTCATAACATTGGTTGTTGCAGCTCCTGCTGTTACACCTCCTCTTGTTTTGAATCTCTTGTTGCTGTATATAAAGTTTAAGGCCTTCCCACCACTTTGTATTGGGAATTCCCTGTAAAATGGAATTCTATTAGTAAAATATTTTAAAAAGTCTAAAAGGACTAGATCTGTCTAAAACATGTCTCCATTATTGCCGGTTTCAAATTAGTAGAAAAATATGGATATGATCATATAAATCCCTTACAATCACTTTTATACTGCAGCTTTCTGCATTTAGAAGAAAAAATCAGGAAAAATATTATAGAAAATTAATATTGAGAGAGAAAATGACAAAAAAAAACCACCTAAAATAACACTAAATGAAGTTGAATAAATGTTCCTATAGGCAAAAGAAGTTGAATCCAGCCAAGCCCACAATGTACATTATTGTTGTTGCTACTGTTGAAACCATCTGGAATGAAATTAATCATAAATTAGCTCTAAATACCAAGTGAAACTATTATCCAACCATTCCTATTACACTAAGAATTGAGATGAGTGAGTGGTCATGTGAGACAGGGATAAGTTTATTAAGGATGTGACCATTCCGTTTTTCACTCTACTTTGTATTGACATATTTAATAGTATAATAGTTATTAAGTGGTTTGCTATTTTTTACAAGACATAAACTACACCAAATATCCAGGTTATGAATTTATAATCAAGTAAAGAGTTGAACCCTCTACCACATGTTGATCATCTACAAGAAAATAATAGATATTCTTTAGAGAATTGAAATCCTTCACCATCTGAATTCATACTTCTAAATTATTATATGTATAAGATCTATTTCCTCTTCAAAATTATCATTTTGAGCATCAAAATATGTAAATATATAACTTTGTAATGCTGCCATTATTAAATGAAAGAATAATCTAACAAACTATTTAAAATAAACATTTAATTCAAGGAATAATAACAATAATAGTAATAATCATTGAGTGAGACATATGAACTTGGTAATAATCATTGAGTGAGACATATGAACTTGGTGTGATAATATATATTGGTTTATCTATAATTTTATCTACATAGTTTTACAGATTTTTCCCAAAATAGCAGAGGCCTTAACATACAATCAAAGACAATACTATGACTAATTGGGAAAATAAAGCATATAACTAGCAGTACTATTTGAGAAACACACCCAGAATTATGGTTCAGACAGAGTCTTAGCTGCAAACAAAATCAGCAGGCCCTAATAAGATACATCATTCTCATCATAAATGACAGACTTCTAGCATATGAGAGCAGACATTGTGAATACTAATACTATACCTCACAAAAAATTCTGCCCATTCTGTAGCAGTGTGGGTTGTTACACGATGAAAGTTATACCGGTGTCTCTTCTCTCTTTCTGGAGATGGCATATCCAGAGCCTGAGCAATCGCCATAGCAACTTTTGTGATGTTCCAGGGGTTGGCCAGAATTGCCCCAGCACTAAGAGACCGCGCAGCACCAGCAAACTACAACAATACCAAATGTCAGATGTGAGATCAGGAAAGTACATGTCTAACCAAAACAACAACAATTGAGCATTATCCCATAATGTATGTGTGGTGGAAGAGGGGGGGGGGTATGAAAGAAAACAATAGAGTAATCAATAAACAGAGATTGTAATAGTATATTGATAACATTGAGAGGAAAAAAGAGATAAACTTTGTATCTCATTTATCCATACTATGTAAATGGTCAAAGTTAAAGCAATGTCCTCAAAGTTGCAAGAGGTTTGACAATGGATTTTGTCTATGTCCCAAAAGGAACTGACAAGATTCATTCCATCCCGCAAAGACGTGACAAGTGCTACATCTGGGTAAGAAACAGAGAGTATGAATATTAGCAACAAACAAATTGAGAACTTCAAAGACAAATGAGAATTCAGAGAACTATGGAATAAATAAAAGTATGTTTTTATGTTTACCCCGAAACAATTCTATAGACCAAACTCCAAAGGTATATTTTCAAGTTCTCATAAACGAGACATACACTAGTAGACTTAAAACCGTGCTATAGCATATTTGGCATACTTTCATCTTTTCCAGAACAGATTTTAGACCGTTACTTCATTCCACACAACACATACAAGATTTTTGTACTGATCTACTGGACGAGTACTGATAAAAAATCACCAGTGGTAGCTACTGAAAGCATATTTTTGGTCGTAAATGTGCTATGTGTAACTTGAGATAATTAAGAAAAATAGTTTCCAAATTTTTATATTTCTCCTGCATAGCTATATCCATAAACCACTTTTATTCACAATACAATCAAACACGAGAAACTACTGAATAGGTAGCAGGTGTTACAAAAAAAATAGTAAATGTATGTGTCAGTAAGTGAAGAGAAAACAACAAAACTCAACAAAGAATGTATTGCATTGATTATGAAAAAATCATGCAGATCAAGGCAAGACTGCTACAGATGCTTCATAATCAGATTTCACATAAACCTTTTCCTCACTAAGAAATCAATGGAAACCAAAGAAAAAACCTAAATCAATTGCATAAGAGGAAAAAACATAATAAAACCCTAAATCGTGAAATTGAGAGAGAAATCTGAAAGGAACCAAACCAGTGTAGAGAAATAGATGGAAATCGTTCACGACAGATCCGGAGAAGCAATGGAAAGAACAACGAGTATACTTTAACTGATCGGTGGGAAATCGGTGCGAAGAGGCTACAGCAGCAGTGGCGTCTCATGGTGGGGCTCCTAGTGATAGCGAGGTTGCATCAGTGCATCGTGGTGAGCTCGTTGCATCGGTGGCATCGTGGTGAGCATGTTCTAGAGTGAGAGGAATGAAAAGGGCTTTGCGTTCTCTGGAGCAAGAGAAGTGAAGAAAAGGGTTTTGTGAGTAGTGCGCGCTGTGGAACGCGTGGAAGAGATAAAGGAGAGAGCAAACAAAATGAGAGTACTGAGAGAGGGAGCATATGTGAAAAACCAATTTTTTAGTTTCTATAACGGGTGGTGTTTTGACCCGTTATGAAAGCCCCGCTTTCTATAACGATTATGTAATGGAACCGATATGAAAGATGGTTTTTGCACTTTCTATATCAGTTCCTGTGGCAACCGATATAAAAATTGTAATTTTAATTACAAAACTGCCACCGCGTCACTTTTAATATCAGGCCGTTTTTAACCGGTATAAATAGCAGTTATAAAATGCATTTTTTCCACTAGTGTTTGGAATGGATAAGGGTCCCTGAGACCAGATAAGGGTTCGGGAGTCGGTTATGCATGGGGAAGGTATCAGCACCCCACGACATCCTTCCTAAGGAATGTTACCTGCTAAATAATTATAGGAAAGAATATTAATTGTGAAAATGTTTATTTTACCCTTTTATTGTGAATTGAAAAGAAAGAAGACTTAATAAAATTTTTGGTTTTTTATGCTTGACAGGAGTGGGCCCCTGCTCCTACGTATCTCCAGGTGCGATGGAGAAATCAAAGCTACGTAGTTCTTGGGCGACAAGAATCAGCTGATGTTGTTGCTTTTGTTTTCTTTTTATCATTAATATATGATCTATTTGAAGCTGCGACAGGTATGAGAATGATGCATAATTTTTTAGGCGTAGCGGCTAATCTACCTTATGGTTGGATAGATAAATGTTTTGATTTCTGCAATTATTTTTTAACAAGCTCCTACGTATCTCCAGGTGCAATGGAGAAATCAAAGCTACGTAGTTCTTGGGCGACAAGAATCAACCCATGGATCAGCTGCTGTTGTTGTTTTTGTTTTCTTTTTATCATTTTTTGTATTTTCGTTTTCTGATTTTTTGGTTATTATTTTGTATATTTTTAGATTTTTTGGATTATTGTAAATATTTGTAAATTAATTTTTGTAATTCTATTTTTTATTTATTTTTTATGGCTTTTGATAAAAAAGAATGAAGCGGGGCCAAAAAGACTAAACGAGACGACATCGAATGAGCCCGAAAAGTTTTCTCGTAGTAATGTCGCCTGGGACCTATGACACGCAGACTAAATAAAAAGACCATAATAGGAAAGAGAGTGGACAAAATTGGGGTATAACACTCGGCTAAATTCAGGAAGATCTGGGCCGACGCTGCAATGGGATCCTCCCGCCACTGCTCGAAATTTTGTTCTAAAAACTTCTCGTCCATGGGAACAACCTTGTATTTATGCTTGGACCTCTTCCCAGTCTTTGCTTTTTTGGCCGATCCAGAATCATCATCGACCCCAGCTCGCCCCCTTTTTACAGAGGTCCCAACATCGATCCTTTTCCCCTTCTCAGCCTCGGTGCGTGCCAAATCTCTCTGAGTAACGGTTCTAACCGGTTCGGCAACGATGGCGACCTCTTCAGCCTCAACAGCAGGTCTAGGTTGAGAAGATATTTGCAACAGTACCCTTGCTTTCTCAACACCAGCCGATTGCATCGCCAGCTTCTTCAAAAATCGTGTCTAAAAAGCAAGAAAAAGAAGAGTTATGTAACTTACAGAAAATTCAAATACACAAAAATCCACTACAGAAAGACGATCTACCTAAAACCCTTTGCACCTGCGCCCGCTTCCCAGCCTGGACTAAACGATCCGTAGGGATACCCCGGTATTTTTTTTCTTTGAGAACGGAACCCTTTGGAAAATAAAAATCAGAATCGCCTTCGTGAGACGATCTTCAGCGCTCAACCGATCCTCACCGACGGAGTAGGAATGTGAAGACCAATTAAAATGACCATGACTCCAACCAATAGGGAACTTGGTGGACACCAAGGTCCGACCATCAGCTCCGAACTTCCCTACACAGTCAATGGCCTTATCATTAACCGGTTCGACCCAATAAAAGAGCTGCTTCCAACTTCCCCTCAGTGAATCCGCATAAGCTTTGAAGATCTTCGCTCCTCGCCTCGAGCGAAAACTGACATGCTCGCGACCGGACTTGTCCTCCCCACTATTCCGATTAAGCTTGAACAAATGGAAGAAAAGTAACGACGACGCCGGTCTCTCCAGGTGAATACACATCAACTCAAAGGCTCGGAGGAAAGCCCATGCATTTGGATGTAGCTGGGAGGGTGCTATGTCCAGCTCCGCCAGAACTGTCTGTTCAAGAGAAGTAAAAGGAGGCCGGATGTTCATATCATTTATCGTCACGTGGTACATAGTAAATTTAAGATCTCCTGCCCAGGAAGCCACATGCTCTCCATCCTTCATACCTTCGACCCTCCAAATATTCCTCTCAGAACGCCCAGCAATTTCTCGACCTACCGACTCAAGGTTATGGCCCGAACGATACAACGATTCGATCTCCAAAACCTTGTTGGAAACCCAATCATAAGGGCGAACCTCCCGCACCGGCACGTCATGAGCCCCAGGACCGGTACTGGAATAACCATCGACTGAAACACCAGAACCACGACTCGTACTTGGCTGGACCGTGCCATCGGCATCGTCCTGATCAGAATCGTCTTCAATCACTGAGCTCGTCCCAAAGTCAGCATTAGAGCTCTCCGATTCAATAGTATCCGAGCTCCCCTGTCTTTCCCCCGATCGAACCTCCTCATCAGAATCTGAAGAGAGAATCACCATATCGATCCTCCGGTCTTCCTCCATAGCTCCCACAACATCTGGAACGGACTCATTAACATTGTTTACCGGAGAAAAACTTTCAACATCGATATTTTCCTCCGCTTGCTCGTTGGTAGGAGCAGAGGGCGGATGATCTTGCTCGTCTGGAATACCAACCATTGACTGATTCTCTCGACTTTCAGGGACGTCACCACCGGAGGCCATGATCTTTACAAACTCGTTTCGATATTCGGTTATGTCCCTACGGGTTTGTTTGGTCCTCGCCAGATCTAAAAAGCTGCAGAAATGGGGGACGAAGTGTCAGGACAAAAAATCTTAAATGGGTCCGCGAACAAGTCGGAACCCGAACTGACGACCTCCACTCTGAGCGAACAAATAAAAAACTAGGAGGGGTCCAAAACGCAAATGCAAAAGGAAAACATTAAAAAACTAACCTCGAAATAAAGCAGATGAGTAGATCAGATCTGGAAGAACTCTTTTTTTCGACCTGAAGACAAGCTACTATCACCCTGACCGCTTTGCTCGAAGAAAAGCTCGACACCTCAAGACCGGAAGTCAGAGCAGAAGGAGTTAATCAAGACCGGTAGTCAGAGCAGAAGAAGTGCAGCAACAAAACAAGAGCAAGTGATCCCCTATTTATAGTGGGCCGAATATCATGGATTGGGCCTGGAAGTCGAATCAACGCGTCCAATCAAAACCCAAAGGCCAGACACTAAAAACAAAACGTCACCATCATTAGCCGCCATAGTAATGCACGTCGTGTCAGAAACATTAAATGCCTGGCACTAAATCCAAGGCACTGATCCCACTGCTCAAAAGAAAGCTCGGTACATCTCGAGATAGATTAAGTAAATCAAGCTCGACAAAACCCATGACCAACATAAGCCACCCCCTTTTTTTGAGTCCCTCAAAAAAGAAAGCTCGGTGCGTCCTATGATCGACAAAAGTGACATCAGCTTATCAAGCCAAGATCACCCCTCAGGCGATCAGACTTGGGGGGCCACTGTTATGGTAATAAGCAAAAGGCCTCAGCAATATTTACACCCCCTGCAAGGCCCAATGATCAACCAACCCACATCCAGAAAATCTGGCCCAATCAACCAACGGTTCAGATACCTCTGCAAGATCTAACGACCCAAGATCGTCATAACAGACATCACACAAACTCTACAAATACCACCTTCAATGCTCATAAAAGAGGTAACTAAAAACACACTAAACATTGATTCACTCAAATACTGACTTGAGCGTCGGAGTATTCTTGCAGGTACAACACCGTCATCTCAAGATCGAACATCGTCATCTCAAGATCGAACACCGCTGATCAAGGATGACATCTACCAACTACTTCGGACTACTCATTAAGGTCGAAAGTACGGTACAGAACAGTCTTATATGAAGAAAAGAAAATTATTTTTTTTTTACCAAAGAAAAGAATTTTTTTTTTGACAAAAAAGAAAGAATAAATTTATTTGCATCTTATATATGCTTTTGAGGAATCATTTCATTTGAGAGCGATCTATTGATGTTAATGATAGGTTGGCTTATGGTTTGAACTTTGAAGAATCTAAACTACCAATCGAAAAAAGGTACATATAGCATATGCCCCCCACATGAAGATTAGCACCAATTCAAATTTCAAAATAATCAAAGAGCCAAGTGTGGCTTGACCAAACGACCTTTGACGTCGTCAACTCTCTCTATAAAGGAGGCTCTGACCAAAACTAGAACATGTGGTAATTTTTGTTATATTCTTCTCTTGTGATGCTAGGATATTTTTAGTGAGGGTTAATAAAGAATAGGCTTAATTACAGTTTTGGTCCCCCTATTATGACCAATTCTCGATTTTGGTCCCTGAAGTTTTAATTTGACGATTTTGGTCCCCTTATTTTCCCAATTTGTAAAATCAAGGTCCCCCTCTTAATTGGTCAAAATTGACTTCTGACTTATCCTACGTGGCAGCCCACGTGGACTGCCACGTAGGCACACCCCCCTCCCCCCACCTTCTTCTTCCTCCTGACCCTCTTCCCCACCGTGAAACCCCCCCTCCACTGTTCCTCTTCCCCTCCCCCCTCCCACCCCCACCACCATGAAACCCCCCTCCACTGTTCCTCTTCCCCTCCCCCTCCCACCCCCACCTCCGTGAACCCCCCCCCCCCCACAACCACACCTTCTCTCTCTATTTCGCACCGATCCTCTTCATCTCCCCCCCACCGACCCTCTCTCTCTCTCTCCTTGGAACGGCCATCAGAATCCGAATCGATTTGAAACTCAACGAGCGAGAGCGACGAGCAAGAGAACGGCGAGAGAGGGAGAGCGACGCGACGAGCGAACCAGAGATGCGAAGAGACGGTGAGCGAGTGACGGCGAGGAGGGAGAGCGACGGTGAGCGCGGATTCGCACAGGGGGGATTCGCACAGAGGGGGGATTTGCAGAGAGGGGGAGGGACGGTGGTGGGGGTGGGAGGGGGGAGGGTGAAGAGGAACAGTGGAGGGGGAGGGGGGTTCACGGTGGTGGGGGGTGGGAGGGGGGTGAAGAGGAACAGTGGAGGGGGGAGGGGGGGTTCACGGTGGTGGGGGGTGGGAGGGGGGAGGGTGAAGAGGAACAATGGAGGGGGGAGGGGGGTTCACGGTGGTGGGGGTGGGAGGGGGGTGAAGAGGAACAGTGGAGGGGGAGGGGAAGAGGGTCACGAGGAAGAAGAAGGTGGGGGGGGGGGGTGGGGGTGTGCCTACGTGGCAGTCCACGTGGGCTGCCACGTAGGATAAGTCAGTCAAAATTGGGGTGGGGGACATTGATTTTACAAATTGGGAAAATAGGGGGACCAAAATCGTCAAATTAAAACTTCAGGGACCAAAATCGAGAATTGGTCATAATAGGGGGACCAAAACTGTAATTAAGCCTAAAGAATATGAATATAGCCATTGAAAAATAAGACAAGTGGTTGGTTGCTTTGAAAACGTGGACAGCCTAAAAGAAATTATTTGTTCTTTTATCTTCTTCCCACGAAGTTTATGTTTGTCAATTTTATGAGAAATTTGGATTTGATGTCATGTCAAACGTAAGGAGCAGTTAGTTATTCACTAAACACATAATAATTTGCGATACATTTGTTGAACAGACTATATTTTAAATTTTATAATAAGTAAAAATCAAAAACTGCACTTAAACTCTTAAAATCTAGAGTGTTGATCTTGATCGGACACCTCCAATTTTCCGATTGATTGACTGCATAGTCGGACCGACTGCACTAAATCCAAATTCAATAGTTTGTGGTTCAATATTGGTTTTTGAGGAAATCGGTGTTGTATATAATTATGGTGGCATTTTTTGTAATTAAGCTGGCACGTTTTGTTTCGGTGTGTAATTTTTAACACTGTTCATATGTAAAACTAGTGTTAAAAGGTTTCAAAAATTTCTTAACATTACGACGCTTCATATGTGATGAATTGGTGCTAAATGGTTTATTAATGTATCTTAAATGTCACCGGGTTCTCATATAACACACATATATTTCTTAATAACCGGGGTAATATGTTATTTCCCAAATTTTAATTTAATGAAACCCTATATTTCTTTTTGAGTTGTACTCTTTCCATTTATGCTTTCTTCTTATGCTCTCTTCACTTTGTGCTCGCTATTGAGAATGCACAACTCAAAGAAGAAATTGAACATTTGTGCTCCGCTTCATTGAAATGAGAAATGAGACTAATTACATTTATAGTGCTACTATGCTACTTATATACACAGTGGTTCAAGCACAACTAACCATTATCGGCTTGTAACCAACTCTAACAAAGCTAACTATATAACTAACTGATAAACACACTATATTAACTTAATTAACAAAATTAATTAGAGTGGTAACTCTAATGGCCCTCCTCAAGTTGGGAGGTATATGTCAAGAACTCCCAACTTGCTGTACACGTGGGAGAGCTTTTGTTAGAGGATCTGCAAGTTGTTTAGCTAAGGCAACTTGCTCTAGAATACCCAATATCAACGGAAACCCCAATCCGTATAGCTATACGAATAATGCCAGGGCCCTAGCTTTGGATTCATGACTCCCCTCGGCTAGGTATGCTACATGAACTCGGGATCGTCATCCCCCTCAATATCTTTTATTAACCTCTTAGATCATGAAACATAAGCGATTCAATGCATAAAAACATTCAAACATCAATGGGAAGGGTTAAGGAAAGGATCGGGGAAGGTTTGGAATCGAAAGGAATCGTTTCGGGTGCGTTTTAAAACTGGGACAGAACTCTGCGCACGGGTCGTGCGCTTCTGACAGCACTTGAAATTGTCCCCTTTTTCATGATTTTGCCGTTCCATTCGATTCCGATCCTCGTTCCACTCGATTCCTAACTCATCAACAGTCAAAACAACATTGAAAACATGTTCAATCAACATTCAAACAACCTCAAATCATCAATCAAAAACAAGATTGGCTAGTTTTCCTCAAAAACCGTCCCTCTTCCGGTTTAACAGTTTTTCACCAAAACGCTTTATAATCACACGTCAAACCGAAATATTAAAATCATCAACCAATTCACATCAACACATAACACTCAATCAATCATCAAACATCAATTTTGTCAATCCAAAATAAGTTTGACATCAAAAACAACACTTCAACACATCAGATTTTGACATAACGTCAACTTTCAACGAATCAAACGAATCCTCAGTAATCGAAGAACTCACCTCAATTGACGATTCCTACACATCAAACACGCGAGAAATCCTAGCGTTGGGGCATCAAGTCAAACCTAGGCACCAACTTTCTTCATTTTCCTTAAAATCACCCATAAGCTCCCCAACTCAAATCAAGCTCCAATCTTTGCTCAATCTCTCTTGGGTTGGTTCCAAGTTTAGGGTTTGGGTGAACCCTCTTCGCCTCTTCTTCCTCCTTTCTCTTCTTCTTCCTTCGTTCTTCTTTTCTTCTTTTCTTCTTTTCTCTCCTCTCATCTCTCGACCTCTTCTCTTCTTTAACTAAGGAAGTTAATGCTTTAACTAAGGAAAAATTAGAGCTTAGAAAAGAAAATGATGATCTTGTCTATTTCAAGGAAAATTATGTATGTGATAAGTGTATAGAACATGAAAAGAAAATCAATGAGCTTGAATATACAATAGACAAAATGTCCAAATTACAACATGTACATCCTAGGATTCCGAGAAATAATTTTGTGAAAAGCAATATGCATCATAGACCTAAGTTTTCCACTAGACCTTATATTAAATGTTATTATTGTGGTAAACCTGGACATACTGCTTCCGTTTGCAGAGCAAGAGGTAATCAAACTATGAGAAAGATATGGATTCCCAAAGGAACCATACCAAACACTAACCCACAAGGACCCAAAGATATTTGGGTACCGAGAACCTTGTTTTAGATCTTTGCAGGTATGCTTCAAGGTATGGGGGCAGATTGATACCTTGACAGCAAAGACTCAAAACGCATGACCGGAGACGCAATAAAGTTCTTAACACTCACCCCCGGAAAAAGCCGTCATGTGACTTGTGATAGATAGAGGAAGAATCACCGGTAAAGGTCAGATTGGTTAAAATTTTATTCACCTCTATTTTGAAAATGTGCTTAAGAATAGTTTATCAAGTCAAATATGTGACTACTAAAATAGAGCAATTCCTGAATCTCATTTCATGTATCTTTAAAGAACAAATATTTATAAGGCATGAAAGTATTTTGGTCATCCCTCTAGGACTAAGCATATAGAAATTATATATCACCTTCTTAGAGGTTATGGTTAAAAAGGCGATAGTATGATTGAGTTAGTTGAGTCGTCACAAACAACTAGTTGACATTTTCAGAAATCCATTGCAAAAGAAAACCTGGTCTTCATTTACTCAAATGAGTTTTTTTTTCAATAAAATGTTTTTCAAGTGATTTTATAAAATATGAATTTAAGAGAATTTGTGACTTATGAATTTTTGCGTGCTCAAAAAGCGTTTTATAAAGCAGCTGAAATGCTACCTTTTCCCGAAATCCATTTTCTCCTGTCACAATCAATTGCTGGCTCTGGCATTAAAATTCAGAATACATACTCACAATCATTGTTCAACGAAAATAATTATCTTTTACCTGTTTTGATGAAATACTCTCTTCATGGTTTCAAATATGATTTTCTATTGGTTTTGATGATTCCTTATAAAACTGCAATGGTTCTTTTACCTTGTCAAATAGCCGTGACATTCGGTTCGCAAACTCTATCTTACGTTGACCCTCTTTGATCATGACAAAAAGGGGGAGAGAAATATAGGGTTGCATATGAGCATATAGAACTTGCATATTATGCATCTAGTCAATAAGTCAGGGGGAGCATCATGATAGAGGGAGCATCATATATATATATATATATATATATATATATATATATATATATATATATATATTATCTGTTTGAACTAACGTCCCACCTTGAGATGAGTAAATGTTTTGTCATCATCAAAAAGGGGGAGAATGTGGATACCTGTGTTGCAGGTTATCTAATATTGCAGGATTAGTTTTGATGATGAAAAAGACAAAGCCAAGTTGATGGCCAAAGAAATGAGAGTGTCAAAGCAAAGCTGATAAAAAGTATCATATATTCAAAAGTCACAATCCAAGTCAACCAAGCTCAAAGTATTGAAGATTCAAGTATAAGGGTAGTCCTTAGGGTTTTGGGTGAGTCTTAGGATAAATGTAAGCTCTTACGAAGGTCAGCTCATCTCGCAAAGTCTCTCGTCCCAAAGCTTTTTCAAAATACATGCATGAACAAGTAATCCTAAAAAGTATTTTTGAAAAACTCTAAAATCGATTTCACTCTCTTTGAAACTAAGCCTAAATCGATTTTCAAACACAATGGCTAAGCTCCTAATCGATTTCATAAGCATACAAGTGATTCATATTGTTTCCTTATTTGAAGAAATCGATTTCCACTTATGTCTAAATTGAAAGAATCGATTCACACCTTTTCCATACATGAAAGAATCGATTCACATCTTTTCCATACATGAAAGAATCGATTCTCAGGCAAAGAATCGATTTGCATCTCTCTTCAAATAAAGTAAAGAATCGATTTGCACATTACTTGTTTTAAAACACATAATCGATTCCTTGCTTTCTTATTCAAATGAAGAATCGATTTCAAACTCTTTCAAAGAATCTCACAATCGATTCCTTCCTAAATCAAGTAAACAAGAATCGATTCCTAGATCAATTCAAATAACAAAGAATCGATTCCCACATATTTTTAAACGTAAACTTGATTTTTCCAAAGCCTATAAATAGAGGCCTTATAGCCTCCATTTCTCAACCAACCCATTCTTATAATCTATTCTTTCTGAAAAACTCTTATATTTTATTTGTGTTCTTCTCGCACCGCCGGTCCGTCAAGAGCTGATCTTTGGCTAAGAGTTAGTTGGGGTTGCATTCTTCAAATTGTGTAATCTGCCTACGTTAAGAGGTATTTCTGTATTTACATTTGTTATTATTTAATTTTTTGTGATTTGTACTAGGGAGTGGGGTATCTCTCTAGGGTAGCTGTTTGTACTAGGAAGTGGGGTATCTTTCTGGGGCAGCTGATTGTAACAGGGGTGGGGTATCTCTTGTTATTGTTATATTAGATTTGAGGGCTCTCCATAGGTGGGGTATCCTAGGAGGAGAGTGCCTGAGTCTGTAAACGTTTTCCAAGGCACCTATAAGCCTTGTTGTTTTGGTTAGTGGAAAATCTCACAAGGGTGTGAGGACTGGACGTAGGTCACTAGGAGGTGACCGAACCAGGATAAATCTCTGCATGCTTTACTGCTTTCCTGCTTTACTGTTATACCGCTTTACTGCTTTATATTCAAATTCCTTCGCTTCCACTTAACCTGCGCGAAATTGATCTAAGTCATTGAAAAAGGGGAAAAACGTTTTCGAAAGATCTGAAAAGTTTTAAATCTCAATTCACCCCCCCTCTTGAGATTGAAGCCACTTGGTAACAAGTGGTATCAGAGCTAGACTCTTGTATAAAGGGCCTAGCAGCTTCAAGAGAAATGGCTTCAGGTTGGTCTACGCAAGAGGGTGCTTCTCTTTTCCGTCCTCCGGGATTCAACGGAGAAGACTATGCATATTGGAAAGAAAGAATGAGAATTTTTATTAAAGGGGTAGACTTAGATGTTTGGGATGCTGTGGAAAAAGGACCTTTCGTCCCCACACACATAGTAAATGGTATTCTTACAATAAAAAGTAGAAATGAATGGTCTGATGATGAGAAAAGAAAAGTGCAACTTAATTTATGTGCTAAAAATATTATTACTTCTGCTTTGAGTGCTGATGAATTTTTCTGAGTTTCAAACTGTAAAACTGCCCAAGAAATGTGGGATAATCTTCAAGTTACTCATGAGGGTACAAGTGAAGTGAAAAGGGCAAGAACAAATACTCTTACCAGAGAGTACGAATTGTTTAGAATGAATACAGGTGAAACAATATCAGAGATGCAGAAAAGGTTCACTCACATAGTGAACAAATTGGGTTCATTAGGAAAATCATTTCCTCCCGAAGACTTGATCAACAAAGTGCTGAGATGCCTAAACAGAGAATGGCAACCAAAGGTGACTGCAATAACTGAGTCAAGAAACTTGACTACCATGACTCTCGCCACCCTGTTTGGGAAACTACTAGAGCACGAGTTAGAGCTCACTCGCCTAGCAGAGCATAAAGGAAAAGACAAGAAGAACAAAAACTTAGCTCTCAAAGCTTCTAGTTCAAGCTCATCCGACGATAGTGATGATTCGGAAGATGAAGATGAAGACGAGGAGAAAATGGAACTAATGGTTAGTAAATTCAAAAAGTTCATGAGAAGGGAAAGATCTCTCAAAAAGAATTCTCCAACCAAAAGAGGCTCAAGCAAAGAAAACTTCTCAAGTCCACCAACTTGCTACGAATGTGGTAAATCCGGACACCTGACGATGAAGTGCCCGAACTTAGAAAGAAAATTGTCAAAGTTCAAGAAAAAGGGGTCCAAAGGAAACAATGGTAGAAAAGCCTACATAGCTTGGGAAGACAATGACATGAACTCATCAGATAATTCAGAAAATGAAAAAGCTCAAGTTGCTCTCATGGCTGACCACGACAGTGAAAACGAAACTGAGGTATATTCTAACTCTGAATCTTTACAAGATGCATATGATGAATTACATGAAGCATTTGTTGAATTGCATGATAATTCACTTAAACTAGCTAAGGCATTAAGTAAATCAAAGAAAACCATTGCTAACCTTCAAAATGAAGTTAATGCTTTAACTAAGGAAAAATTAGAGCTTAGAAAAGAAAATGATGATCTTGTCTATTTCAAGGAAAATTATGTATGTGATAAGTGTATAGAACTTGAAAAGAAAATCAATGAGCTTGAATATACAATAGACAAAATGTCCAAATTACAACATGTACATCCTAGGATTCCGAGAAATAATTTTGTGAAAAGCAATATGCATCATAGACCTAAGTTTTCCACTAGATCTTATATTAAATGTTATTATTGTGGTAAACCTGGACATACTGCTTCCGTTTGCAGAGCAAGAGGTAATCAAACTATGAGAAAGATATGGATTCCCAAAGGAACCATACCAAACACTAACCCACAAGGACCCAAAGATATTTGGGTACCGAGAACCTTGTTTTAGATCTTTGCAGGTATGCTTCAAGGTATGGGGGCAGATTGATACCTTGACAGCAAAGACTCAAAGCGCATGACCGGAGACGCAATAAAGTTCTTAACACTCACCCCCGGAAAAAGCCGTCATGTGACTTGTGATAGATAGAGGAAGAATCACCGGTAAAGGTCAGATTGGTTAAAATTTTATTCACCTCTATTTTGAAAATGTGCTTAAGAATAGTTTATCAAGTCAAATATGTGACTACTAAAATAGAGCAATTCCTGAATCTCATTTCATGTATCTTTAAAGAACAAATATTTATAAGGCATGAAAGTATTTTGGTCATCCCTCTAGGACTAAGCATATAGAAATTATATATCACCTTCTTAGAGGTTATGGTTAAAAAGGCGATAGTATGATTGAGTTAGTTGAGTCGTCACAAACAACTAGTTGACATTTTCAGAAATCCATTGCAAAAGAAAACCTGGTCTTCATTTACTCAAATGAGTTTTTTTTTCAATAAAATGTTTTTCAAGTGATTTTATAAAATATGAATTTAAGAGAATTTGTGACTTATGAATTTTTGCGTGCTCAAAAAGCGTTTTATAAAGCAGCTGAAATGCTACCTTTTCCCGAAATCCATTTTCTCCTGTCACAATCAATTGCTGGCTCTGGCATTAAAATTCAGAATACATACTCACAATCATTGTTCAACGAAAATAATTATCTTTTACCTGTTTTGATGAAATACTCTCTTCATGGTTTCAAATATGATTTTCTATTGGTTTTGATGATTCCTTATAAAACTGCAATGGTTCTTTTACCTTGTCAAATAGCCGTGACATTCGGTTCGCAAACTCTATCTTACGTTGACCCTCTTTGATCATGACAAAAAGGGGGAGAGAAATATAGGGTTGCATATGAGCATATAGAACTTGCATATTATGCATCTAGTCAATAAGTCAGGGGGAGCATCATGATAGAGGGAGCATCATATATATATATATATATATTATCTGTTTGAACTAACGTCCCACCTTGAGATGAGTAAATGTTTTGTCATCATCAAAAAGGGGGAGAATGTGGATACCTGTGTTGCAGGTTATCTAATATTGCAGGATTAGTTTTGATGATGAAAAAGACAAAGCCAAGTTGATGGCCAAAGAAATGAGAGTGTCAAAGCAAAGCTGATAAAAAGTATCATATATTCAAAAGTCACAATCCAAGTCAACCAAGCTCAAAGTATTGAAGATTCAAGTATAAGGGTAGTCCTTAGGGTTTTGGGTGAGTCTTAGGATAAATGTAAGCTCTTACGAATGTCAGCTCATCTCGCAAAGTCTCTCGTCCCAAAGCTTTTTCAAAATACATGCATGAACAAGTAATCCTAAAAAGTATTTTTGAAAAACTCTAAAATCGATTTCACTCTCTTTGAAACTAAGCCTAAATCGATTTTCAAACACAATGGCTAAGCTCCTAATCGATTTCATAAGCATACAAGTGATTCATATTGTTTCCTTATTTGAAGAAATCGATTTCCACTTATGTCTAAATTGAAAGAATCGATTCACACCTTTTCCATACATGAAAGAATCGATTCACATCTTTTCCATACATGAAAGAATCGATTCTCAGGCAAAGAATCGATTTGCATCTCTCTTCAAATAAAGTAAAGAATCGATTTGCACATTACTTGACCGGTCTTCAAGATATTCACCAGTCTCCCCTCGCATATGGAGTTGGTGGTATAACTCAGGCAAAGTAGGTGGCCGACCAAGGATAGCCTCCTATATATATACATAGTTATTATTCAATATAAAATACGTATGTATATTTAAATTTACCAAGCGTCTGTAATGTTCAGCTGTGTTGATAGAACCACTCGTGTTTATGCAACCCCCTCCCTCAGAACCACGGTTCTTCTTGGCTTTCTCTCATTTTTGTTTATATTTCTCTTCGTTCCATCTCCGTTGGAGCTCATGCCAATCAGAATCACCCATCCACTTCGGCTGCTTATTCTTATTACGGTGTTCCCGGAGCATTTCAGAAAATCGGTGAGAAGCTCTTGTGTTGAATGCTCTCTCAACTTCCTTCGTCGCATCTGGGTACCATGCCATTTTTTCCTATTTAAACAAATTTAATTAACTTAATAGTAAAACAAATTACTCAATTATTCAACAAAATTAAAAAATTAAAAATTAGCTAATTCGTAAAAAAACTTACTCTGAATGCATTCCACATCTTGGGATCCTTATCTTTTTTGACCTCCGTCCAATTCACCCAGGGTTTAGTGTAATTCGCTTTGATGATGTCTGTGATCGTGTTGGATACAATTCTCCCCGGAATAAACCTGTACATATAAAAAAGATAAATTTTTAGATAATAATTTATAATTAAAAAAGTAATAAATCAAACAATTATCATTAATAAATTAATAAATACTTACTGCTGGCCAACAACCGTCACTACGATCCGACCATCAGGCGTAACCTCAACCACCTCATTATCAATATTATACATGCGAATCCCATCTGCATCTGGCGGGGTATGATAGTACCGGGTGGAGGCACGAATGGACGGCTCAGCGTACTAGGTCCACTTCCATCATTCGTAACCGGTGGGGGCACAAATGGATCATTAACAAAGACACGAGTTACACGACGACGACGCCCGTGTAAAGAAGTAGAAATCTTCTTTAAAAACCGGTTGGTGGGTCACGAGGTATGTCATGATCAGATTCTGATCCTGATGATGCCATGACTGTACTCTATATATAATATGATGAATAACATAAATAATGAATAACATAAATGATGAATAACATAAATGATGATTAACATACATGATGAATAACATATGAATCAAGTCTGATAAATATAAATATTAATATTAATTCATAACAAATTAATTAGAATCCCATTCTTTCTCAAAATCACCATCATCATCAGATGAGTGAATTCCTGATACACCGACGTGATCGACTGCATCCTCATGATCTATGTCTTCTTCTTCATTAACTTCATCACTAGTGTTTGGCTCATCACAAAAACGGGTAATGGGTTCAACTTCAATCCCTTCATTTACATTGGACATTTCTTCCATTTGATATGGCACGTCTTCCACTGTGTTGTTATTTGTCTCAATGCGACCTCTTGGTTTTGTCTTAATTGCGACACACCAACCACGCCCATCAGTCTGTGTTGATGGATAAGAGACATAATAGACTTGTCTCACTATTTGTGCAATGACGAACAGATCATACAGTCAATATCTACTATTCATTTTAATGTCCACTGTATTTGTCTTTGGATTAAACTTTGTTCCTCGAGCGGACGGATCAAACCAATTACAATAAAAAACAACTACATTTTGACTATAATCAAGATAAGGGTACGCAAGTTCATATATGTGTTCAACCACACCATAGAAATCATCTTCGCCTCTCCCAGTGACACTCTTCATGCAAACTCCACTATTGACTGTTTCTCTGCCCTTTGTCCATTCCTTAGTGTGAAATTTGTATCCATTGACAAAATATGTGTGCCATTCTTTAACACATCTTCGAGGACCATTAGATAAGTTCCTCAAGTGTTGGTTTGTAGGAATCGGCGGGAGGAAATGCACAAATTGCCTAAACCACATTGGAAAATGCGCATGAATATGAGCAGAAGATTGTTCTTCACTTACTGCCTCTGATGACAAGAACTCCCTAATAAGAAATTATTAATTATTGCACAACTGTAGCGACCGAAAAATCTGGAGGATCTCTCCCGTTCAATGAAGTCGCCATCAATATTTAATGATTAGGGAAAACATTAAAAAAAACCCTTTAAAAAGAAAATGGTCTTGAAAACCAGATTTTATGTTCGGGAATCAATTATGCGTGGGGAAGGTATTAACACCCCACAGCATTCTTTCGAAAAATGTTACCTCTAATTAATTGTGCAAAACTATATTAACTTTAAAAATATTTATTTTCCTTTTTATAAAAAAATGACTGAAAAAGACTTGATGAAATATATTTGCTTTTGCATTTTTATTGAGAGATAAGAAAGAAGATTTTAGAAAAGACTAAAAAAGATTTTTTATTATTGCACTTGATAGACGTGGACCCCCATCTGCTCCTACGTATCTCCGGGTAGAGAATCAAAGGCTACGTAGTTCTTGGTAGAAAAAGTTTGTTTGTTTGTATTTTTTAATATTTGAAAGTTTTTTTTATTAAAATTGGAAACGTTCGTAATGACCAAACAAATAAACCCAGAGTGGCACCACTAATCGTCTATTTGAAAATAAAAGGTGTTCACCATGTTCAAACGAGTTGAACCTGGAGCGACCATTGAAAATAACCGATTTTTGGTTGGGTGTTTGACTATTTGAAATTGTTTGCTTGGAAACATGATTTTCTAAAAACTATGAGATTGTGTGAAGATGAGTTGAACACATTAATTTGTAAAATCCGTGAGAATGAGTTGGACTCATTGGATTGGTTTGTAAAAAGTGAGAAAAGGTTGCATATTACAAAATAATAAACATGGGAAAGTGAATGCATGAAATGTAGGGATTATTTAAATGAAATGAAGGGTGCAAATAACAATTGATAATGTGTTTATTTAAAATGAAACAACAAAATATACAAGAAATGAAAATAAAGAACTGAAAACGAAAACAAATGTCAGGGAGGGGGATTGTACTTTAAGAAATACAATGATATAATATTGCTAAGTTCTAACACACATTAACTAAATAAATAAATTGTATCAAAAAATTAAAAATAATAATAACAATGATAAAATGAATAATAAAGCAACATGGGGAGGGGAGTTAAAACATTTTTTATCATTTAGTATTTAATAAAATAAAATGAATTTTGGTCAAAAAAATAAAATAAAAAATAAAATAAAATAAAATGAATTGGAATGAAATAAATGGCAACGTAAAAAAGAGGAGGGATTGAAACCCTAATGTCATCAGCTGCAACCACCAAACCAGAGAGAAGGTTTTGTTAAAAAGGGAAAAATAAAGGGAGAGAAGATGAGGAAACGGATCTAAAAAGAGAGAGGCAGAGAAACGAAACTGAGAGAGGGAGAGAAGACGATGAAGAAGTGAGTGTGGTGAGGGGCGCGGTTAAAAGAAAGAGGGATGTGAGTGGTTAACCCAAAGAGATATCGACGGCGCCGGCGGTGGTACGCCGAAAGTGGTGGTGCGACGACGGCGACGGTGGTAGTTAGCTAAGAACCTTCTCTCATTTTTCTACTGTTTTTCTTCCTCTTTTCTCTCTACTCTGTTCTCTCTTTTTTCTACATTGTGTTCTTCCCCCCTTTCTTTGACAGATCTAACCCCTTTAAGTACTAGTTTTCAAACCTAATTTTTGTTTGTTTGTTAGAAGGGTATAGAGGCGTGGGATGGCTGTGCTGTGTGGGTAGGAGCGTATGAGAGACAAGGGCTGCATCATGCAGGGGGTGCTACAATAGCTGTTATGTTTGTGCTAAAAGGGAAAACAATAAAGGAGCAAGAAGAAAGCACCATTGGAGTGATGCTTAAAAAGAATTGCCACAGCAGCATGGGCGCATGGCATTATACTGCTTTTGTTATTTTCTTTATTTTGTTGGTAATATTGGTTGTAAGCATAATTGTTGAAGAGGCGTGGAGGGTCTATTAGTGGAGACAAGCAGTGGTTCAATTTGGTGAAAAGGGGGAAAACATAATAAAAGAGCTATTTACATTTACTTTTAATTGTTGTAATGTAAAAATAGTTTAAATTAAATACTAATGACAGATTTTTTTAATTCTTTTTCTTATTAAATTTACAATAAAAAAATAAGTTCGCAAAATCGCTAACGAACACCAAATGACAGGTGTCAACGATTAAAACCTCAAAATGCAAAACAAGCAATATATTTTTTTTGAAGAGAATTTGAATTAGTCGGACAAAATTAGGGTACAACAGCTGCCCCTCTTTATTTATATTTTACTAGAAAATGTGAAGGGTCTCCAAATTTTTTGAGTAAAACAGAGATAAAGATAAAAGGACACTAATTTTGTCCAAACTATATTTTTTTTGAGAAATTCTGAAAAAACTGGGTTGACTTAATACACGGTAAATAAAGACCACTGGGGTCTAAGGATCACTCGGGATCTGAAGGTCTAGTTCAAAATCAATGCTTGGTGCATTGACTTGAGTTCAATTGAAGAACCGATGGGGTCTGGAGAGCATGCCTAGGCCTGATGGACCAATGGGTCTGATGGAGCGCTACTAGCTATGGTACTAGTAAACGGTCTGCTTGATGGTGGTCTTCTCTCGAGCGGCCGTGAGTGTCAAGATCAGGTCTAGAACTGATATGTTGACCACAGATGACGTCCACTATGTCTTAAGCGGACACAGCTAGTCTGAAGGACCTGGGGTTGGATGATCCGTTACGCTCAGTGGCGACGTAGTGATTTGAAGGTAGAGTTCGAAGTCGTTGCTTTGACGTGTTAATTCGAACTGAACTGAAGGACCGATTTGGTCAGAAGGATCTATGCTAGACTCTATGCTAACATTGCGATCTGGTTTGTGATATAAGATTCAACGCTTGTCGCATTGACTTAAGAATTGGAAGTGGTAAGGATCGACACTTAAAGTCGGTTGGAGAGCAATGGATGATATGCATGTAATGTATGCACCTGCAATGATTGACTTTTGGTGAAATGATGAATGTAATGGATGACCTTTCTCTTTTTGCTTTTTATTTTTCCTTCTTGCTTCTTTTCTTGGCATACCATGAATGCATGAAATGTGAATGTGAATATGATGCGAATATAAAGCTTTGGTGTAAATGCTATGGTGAATGCATGGTGCGATGATATGATATGATTGGGATGTAGAAATGATGCATTTTTTTGCAATGGATGGTTTATACGTGCATGTAATGTAAGTATGTGCAATGATAGGTGTTTGCTGGGATGACGAGTGAAATGCGGAAGATAGTGGGTGTTGGAGTTGAGGGAATATGAAAGTCGACAAAAAGTGTATGTGGATGCCGATGAGATATGAATGTGATTGTAATGATTATATGCAAATGTTATGGTGAATGAAAGGAGACACATGAATGCATGGTAAATGATATGATTACTGATGTAGAAATATTTTGGCAATGATGAGACTGGCGCTTGGCACATCTATCGAAGCAAAAATATATGCAATGTATAAGTAAATGAACTACAAAAGCCCGTGGATTGCAGATGCTAGAGCTGGTTGGAAACAAAAATTGATAAACTGGGTATGCGAGCGCATATAACATGTGAATGCAAATGTACTGCTTAGATGCAGGTGCTATGGTAGATGCATGGTTGCATGATGATGTGGATGATTTTTGCTTCTTTTTGCGTTCTCTTTTTTGCTTTTTTTTAATAAATGAATGAATGAATGAATGAATGTGCACACGTAACGCTTAAGAGTTGTGGCAGATACATGACTTGATGTTGAAATACAATGTATGGTGCAATGATTTATGATATGGTGTAATAGTAATGCATGCAGATGTGTTTTTTTTTAAAATTTTGTTTTGAGATGAGAAATGAGACTTTTGATGCGAGGAGTAGAGAGGTGAGTATTTTGGAATAATCATTCCTCGGAAAACATGGTTTGAACTCAGACATAGCAATCTCAAGGTTGTCGTTCAAAGACACTGATGTGCAAAAGTACTTGATTATATTTACAGACTCGCTTATTTTACTCTCCCATAATGGTGTCCCATGATGATTGAATTTTAGGTCTACGAGGTTAATAAAGTGAGTTTTCAGCATCACATTATTAACTTGTGTTCTCTCTCTTTGAAGCATTGTTAGCAAATATGCATAATAGTGCAAATATAGATGAATGAGTCAGTTAACTTGGTTCTAGATCCAGGGTATGACAGATATGACACATGACAGGTTTTTTCCAAAGTCAGGAAAGGTAGGCTTGCCCCAATCCGAGAAATGTAGGACTACCCCAATTTAGAGTTGATGACGGTGAGTGCATAACTTGTCCCTGTCTAGTGGTGACAACAACTAGGGGTGTAGTAGATGATGAATTGGGAATGCCTTGGCTTTGAAGTGAGAGGTGGAAAGCAAGAGATTTTGTCTCAAACCATGGCGTTTGGTGTTGCCCCAACTATGACAAGGACAAGGTTGCCCAGACTAGAGTTTGCGAAAGGCTGTATTTAGGATGATGGGTTGAGAAATTGCTCTGGTGTGGTTTTATGGGTGTGAATAAGGGAATGAAATGAGTGTATGGAGAATTTCCCTAATTTTAGGTGGAGTGAAGGGTGACGGGATTGCCCCACTTTGGAATGGTATTTCAAATGGTTGCTTTTAGTGTGACTGTGAGAGGTGACAGAGTTAAGGTTATGGGTTTTTGGAGTTGGTCGTATGGCTATATGGATTGGGTGTGGTATATGGATGGGATGGACAATGGCTAAGCCTCCAAGTTCAAGTGGTATGGATGATAAAAGGAATGCCCCACTTTGGGATGATATTTCTAGTTAGAGTGAGGTTGGGAAGTGTGGCATTGTTAGGGTGATGGGTTTGGGAGATGGTCTGATATGGCTATATAGACTGAATGTGGTATACGATGGGATGGACGCTGGAAAATTTCCCCAAGTTCATGAAGAATGAAAGGTGAAGGGACTGCCCCACTTTGAGATCTAGGTGATGGTCCTAGTATAAACTTTTGGTTCTTTTATGATGACTCCCACGGACTATGATAGTCCTAATTTTTTGATTTGAAGAAAACTTCACCTGGTGATCGCTAAACCTTGTCTTGATATCAGTGCAAACTTAAATGAATCTGAGTGCAAGCCTTTTGAGTTTTTTTTTAGTTTTTTTTTGAGTTTCTTTTTAGTTTTTTTTTTGAGATTTTTTTTTTGAGCAAATATATTGTTAATAAATAAACTTACTTGTCCTAAAACTAAAATTTTAAGAAAACGAAAGCAATCAGTCATTGATTAGAATGGACTTGTTAGGGTTGTAATGTGGCCAATGGTTAGGGGTTTACGAAAGAAAAGGTTTGTAATGTGGCCAATGGTTAGGGGTAATGTGGCCAATGGTTACAGGCTCAAAGAGGTTTGATGGTTTATTGAGACAGGGACCTTTTATGAAAGAAAGGATAGTTAGGCCCAAAGGAGTGTTTGATGGTTTATTGAGACAATGTCCTTTTATGAAAGTAAGGATAAGCAGGCCCAAAGAAGTGTTCGAGGCCAATGGTTTTGAGGTTTTTCTTTAGACAAGGATCTCTTATACGCTTCATGGTATGATGTATCAGCTCACAATTTCTCCTGCTTTTGTTTTTTTTTTCATTCAGGATTTTTCAATCCTCTTTTTTTGTCTCGTGAACTTCACTTTTTCTTTTTCTTTCTTTTGAGAAGAGTAAGCTGATAAGAGTGGTACACCATTGTTAGATATGGAATTGATCCTTGTCTAGGGTGACTGAAAGATTTTTTTTTGGCTCAAAGTGGGTAGCAAAGGGTCTTTTTTTTATGCTCTTTTTTTTAGGATATGGGAAGATGACCAAACTTATTTCAAATCATGATTGCTATTTTTCTCCAAAATTAACTCAAGAACAAAAATTTATTTTTTTTATATCTGCTCTCTTTCTTTATTTCTTTTTATATGCCCTAACTTTTCCTTAGGCTGCTCTCGCGAGTTTTCAACTTAACAGACTTTTTGATTTTTTTTGTACAGGACTTACACCAAGGGAAAACAATGTTGACAATATCTAGTGATCACAAATTTGCCCCGGCATGGGGACCTAAAGTGTTAGTTTATGAAAATTCATCATTGGGAACAAAACCAAATAGTCAACTAAGTACCTGTGTGGGGATATGTACTAGGTGGTCGGGGTGGGACTGGACATGTACAAGGGATAATGATAAGATGCAAAGATGTGGACACTAACTGACTCAAACAATAGTAAATGTACATTACATACAAGTTCATTATACGAATGCTTCATAGAGAGTTAACATTAGTTGAGAATATGAGAGAAGAAATTTTTGATATTCACATTAGATAACACAGGAGACCATTTTGATCATTACCATGGGATGGATGAGATGCATCATTTTGTTGACAAAAATTGTGGACGAGTGTCGGGGTGGGACTGGACAGGTACAAGGGATAATGATAAGATGCAAATATGTGGACACTAACTGACTCAAACAATAGTAAATGCACATTACATACAAGTTCACTATACGAATGCTTCATAGAGAGTTAACATTAGTTGAGAATATGAGAGAAGAAATTTTTGATATTCAAATTAGATAACACAGGAGACCATTTTGATCATTACCATGGGATGGATGAGATGCATCATTTTGTTGACAAAAATTGTGGACGAGCTGCAAACGTTGAATAGTTTTTTTTGAAAAAATGAGTGCCTTGAAACACCTTGAGTTTGCGGCTAAGTTCGACCTTGTTTCTAAGGTTAAAATTTTCCAAAGAAGGATAATCAATTTCGCCCTCATCTCTCATCAATATTTTTTGAAAAAAGTATGCTCATTTTTTTATGTATCGATAAACACACGATAATGTATATGCACGATGAATGCAAATGCAAATGCATGAAATGCGTGAATGAATGATCACTTGGAAAGGTTAACTATCCAAAATGATTTTTTTTGGAGGCAATGCAACCTGCTATATATTTTTGAATGATGCAGGAAGGTGGCACTATTTTCTTTTTTTTTTCCTTTTGTTTGGAAATGATGCATGCTGGATGACTAATGCATTTTAGGTGGATAGGAATGAAGAACATTTTTTTAATGATGCATGAAGGGGATTAATCAACATAACTTTTTATAATATCAAGGTGATCTATATTTGTTTCTATATATGGATATGCAAGATGATGCAATTTGGACAAATATATAGTATCTTTGTTTTTCTTTTTCTAGATGATGAGATGCATGTTGGTACCATGATAATGAGATGTATATGAAAACAATGATTTTATTCTATTATGAATGCATGGTGACTTTTTATTTTCTAAAAAAATGTAATGCACATGATGATGGATATGTATGATGAAAGCGCAAATGCATGAAATGCGTGAAGGAACTGATCACCTGAAAAGATCGACTATTCTAAACGATTTTTTTTACTTTTTGGAGACAGTGTAGCATGTAGATGATGCAAATTGTCGTTTATTGTTAACTGAAATATATATTTTTCGATGATGAATGATGCAAGAATAATGACATGATTTTTTGTTTTTTATTTAGAAAATGATGCATGCATGGAGGAATGATGCATTTGGACCAGGATTACAACATGAGTAAAATGACTTATGAATGTTATGTTTTTTGAAATGTAATGACGTTATAAATGATGTGATGCCTACACTATGTGATGGTGATTTTTGTGAATGATTATGGCGGTGCATGCTAAATGAGATGCTAATGTTATATGGCTAAAAATTGTTTTTTGTGCGAGGAAATAAAATGCATGACACTTGCAGTGACTTTTTAATGTATGGAAAGAGAAGAATGCATGATGCTTGACATGATTTTGAATATATTTTTTGGAAAAGGGAAACTCGATGTAGGAGTACATGAATGGATGCATGCAAAAATGAACGAATGAGAATGCATGAGTCTTATATAGGCTTTGAGTCGGGAATGAAAACTTATTATCATGTTTTTGATACTCAAATTATTATCATCCTTTTTGGAAACAATGATTTTGCATGATGAATCAATGGTGTTGTCTTCATGTGCATGCAAATAAGAGAAAGAAGCGTGAACACCTTTTTTTTTGAAAAAGGGGAAACAGAAGCATGAGTGTTGACGAACCAACTTGCATTTTTGCTCTGATTTTTTTTCAAAATATGAATGAATGAATGTGCATGAGATGCGAATGTATGGTTTCATTCATCGTGTCGGGGAATTGTAAGTTTTTTATTCGAAGAATAAAGTATGATTCTGGTGGTCTGATTTTTAAATGCTGGTTTTTCTTCTACTTTCATCCACCTCTAAAAAAAAGTTTTATGATTCCCCGACGGTCGTTAATATGCATGTAAAATGAGATGTTTATATTTTTTATGATATGCAAAGAAAAAGAAAAGTAGAATGCATGAGATATGCTTGCAAAATAAAAATATGATTTTTGGATTTTTTTTTTCAAGAAAATGGGAAGGAGTGTATGGGGATGAAGCTCCTTTGTGACCTAGAAGTGTTTCCTTTGGATCAAAACCAACGTGTTGACAACTACACCCGTTAACAAAAGAGAGCATTTGGGTTCTGTCATGATTTTCTTTAACCAAAATTGTGAATGAGTTGCTAACAGTTATAAACTCTTTTGGACACTGAGTGTCTTGACATGGCTTGAGTTTGCAAATAAACTTAAGCATGCTTGTCATTCAGAACCGAGTTTTTTCAAGGAAGATTGATGAACTCGAATATCAAACAATATTTTTGAAAAGCAAGCTCATATTTCATTTTTAAAAATAATGCATGGAGGAACACAAGGTGATAGACATGCAAGATGAAGATGCATATGCATGAGATGCATGAAGAAGTAAATACTTGATCCTAATGCAATTATTCTAATTTTTATATTTCAAGAGGCAATGCAACATGTATGCAAACTCTCATTTTTTTTAATGGATGATGAATGATGGAAGAATAATGTCATTTTTGTTTTTTTTATAGAATTGATGCATGAATGTAGAAACGATGCATTTGAATGAAAATGATAATAAGAGCTAAATGATGCACGAATGCTATGTTTTCGGGTACAATGATGTAATTGCATAATTTTTGCTTTTCTTTATGGCAAGAGAAATGACAAAAATAGATAAAACAAAGAAGCTCCCTTGTGTCCTAAATGGGCCATGTCTTATATATGTCATGATCTAAGGTTACTTTTGTGATCATTATTCAGGGCGGCTCTAATCACTTCCTCACAAAGGTCTCCAGAGCTAAAGTCTCTTTAATGATATGATCCACAACGATATATGACTATCAGGTGTGGGATACCATAACGACGCGCACTCTGGTTGAGACTTTCGTGAGAGTCAGACAGAAAATCCAGAATGACTGTCACTAATCGTCTCCACTCATCTTAAGTTTCACAGACCCGGGTATAGGGCCCCACTCAAAAGTGTGTGCAAATATGTACGTGATGTGTGTGATGGGAGCAAGACATAAGGTTATTTAAACAGTAAAACAGACGAAATATATACAATATTTACAAAATAAAATCCGATCGTCTAACCTAAGGTTTAAGCATAACAACAATATTTACAACATATAAAATGAATAACTCTAAAATATGAAAGGGAAATAAATAATGGAAAAGTTAAAAGTTTGGCACAACTAACCATGTCAGGCTTGACTCTAAAAAAAAAAGTCCCCAGTGGAGTCGCCAACTGTAGCAACCGGAAAATCTGGAGGATCTCTCGTGTTCAATGAAGTCGCCATCCATATTTAATTATTAGGGAAAAAATTGAAAAAAACCCTTTAAAAAGAAAATGGTCTTGAAAACCAGATTTTAGGTTCGGGAGTCGATTATGCGTGGGGAAGGTATTAGCACCCCACAACATCATTTCGAAAAAGGTTACCTCTAATTAATTGTACAAAACTATATTAACTTTAAAAATATTTATTTCCCTTTTTATAAAAAAATGACTGAAAAGACTTGGTGAAATATATTTGCTTTTGCATTTTTATTGAGAGATAAGAAAGAAGATTTTAGAAAAGACTAAAAAAGATTTTTTATTATTGCACTTTCAAAAAAATAAATTGAGAATGTGTGAAGATGAGTTGAACTCATTAATTTGTAAAATCTGTGAGAATGAGTTAGACTCATTGGATTGGTTTGTAAAAAGTGAGAAAAGGTTGCATATTACAAAATAATAAACATGAGAAAGTGAATGCATGAAATGTAGGGATTACTTAAATGAAATGAAGGGGTGCAAATAACAATTGATAATTTGTTTATTTAAAATGAAACAACAAATATACCAGAAATGAAAATAAAGAACTGAAAACGAAAACAAATGTCAGGGAGGGGGATTGTACTTTAAGAAATACAATGATATAATATTGCTAAGTTCTAACACACCTTAACTAAATAAATAAATTGTATCAAAAAATTAAAAATAATAATAACAATGATAAAATGAATAATAAAGCAACATGGGGAGGGGGAGTTAAAACATTTTTTATCATTTAGTATTTAATAAAATAAAATGAATTTTGGTCAAAAAAAATAAAATAAAAAATAAAATAAAATGAATTGGAATGATATAAATGGCAACGTAAAAAAGAGGACGGATTGAAACCCCAATGTCATCAGCCGCAACCACCAAACCAGAGAGAAGGTTTTGTTAAAAAGGGAAAAATAAAGGAAGAGAAGATGAGGAAACGGATCTAAAAAGAGAGAGGCAGAGAAACGAAACTGAGAGAGGGAGAGAAGAGGATGAAGAAGCGTGGGGCGCGGTTGAAAGAAAGAGAGATGTGAGTGGTTAACCCAAAGAGATATCGACAGCGCCGACGGTGGTACGCCGACAGTGGTGGTGCGACGGCGGTGACGGTGGTCGTGAGCTAAGAACCTTCTCTCATTTTTCTACTGTTTCTCTTCCTCTTTTCTCTCTACTCTGTTCTCTCTTTTTTCTACATTGTGTTCTTCCCCCCTTTCTTTGACAGATCTAACCCCTTTAAGTACTAGTTTTCAAACCTAATTTTTGTTTGTTTGTTAGAAGGTTACAGAGGCGTGGGATGGCTGTACTGTGTGGGTAGGAGCGTATGAGAGACAAGGGCTGCAGCATGCAGGGGGTGCTACAATAGCTGTTATGTTTGTGCTAAAAGGGAAAACAATAAAGGAGCAAGAAGAAAGCACCATTGGAGTGATGCTTAAAAAGAATTGCCACAGCAGCATGGCGCATGGCATTATACTGTTTTTGTTATTTTCTTTCTTTTGTTGGTAATATTGGTTGTAAGCATAATTGTTGAAGAGGCGTGGAGGGTCTATTAGTGGAGACAAGCAGTGGTTCAATTTGGTGAAAAGGGGGAAAACATAATAAAAGAGCTATGAACTCCTAACTTAAATTAGAAGATTCTCTCTTTTTATTTACATTTACTTTTAATTGTTGTAATGTAAAAATAGTTTAAATTAAATACTAATGACCGATTTTTTTTTAATTCTTTTACTAACTAAATTTGCAATGAAAAAATAAGTTCACAAAATCGCTAACGAACACCAAATGACAGGTGTCAACGATTAAAACCTCAAAATGCAAAACAAGCAATATATTTTTTTTGAAGAGAATTTGAATTAGTCGGACAAAATTAGGGTACAACAACAACTGTGTACTTTAATTTAATTTATTAACTAATTGAGATAGCTAGGTCGAGAAATACTTACTCAATGAAAGGTTGGACCTCAGTACAGTTTATCAAGACATGAACATGGGCTGAATTTAACTCTTCTTCTGTTAGCCAATGAATTGACTCCTTTCCAGACGGACAGCCAGGTAGACAAAAGACAGACAAAGCTAAATGATGTCTTGGACATTTAATTTCCATTTCATTTCGACTACTTCTAGGAGCAAATTCATTTTTGAAATAATAAGAACAAAAATGAGTTGTTTCACGCTGTAAGTAAGAAGAACATATCAATCCTTCAACTCTAGCTTTATTTTTAACTGATCTTTTTGAATCACCCATGAACCTAGAGAAAATGAGATGTTAATAATCATCTCATCCAAATGATATTAACTGAAAATCCAAATGATAAATTAAACTTCTTTCATATATATATATATATATATATATATATATATATATATATATATATATATATATATATATTAACTCACCTTTCAAACGGATACATCCATCTGCGCAAAGACCAAAAATTAGGGTTTCAGTTTGCAGCAGCAGCAGCAGCAATGGCGCCGAAGCAAAGAGCACCTAGGGTTAGCAGAAACCCCGAATTGATTAGGGGAATCGGAAAGTACTCTAAGTCACAGATGTACCACAAGAGGGGCATCTAGGCTATCAAGGCTAAAAACGGCGGCGCTTTCCCTCGCCACGATCCCAAACCTAAGCCTGAAACTCCTGCGGAGAAGCCACCCAAATTTTACCCTGCTGATGATGTCAAGAAGCCCATTCGCAACAAGCATAAGCCAAAACCTACTAAGCTCAGGGCCAGCATTACTCCAGGGACAGTGTTGATTCTTCTTGCTGGTAGATTCAAGGGAAAGAGGGTTGTGTTTTTGAAGCAGCTTCCTTCCGGCTTGCTCCTTGTAGCTGGTCCTTTCAAGATTAATGGAGTTCCTTTGAGACGTGTGAATCAGGCCTATGTGATTGGAACATAAACCAAAGTAGATGTCTCTGCAGTTAATGTTGATAAATTTGATGACAAATACTTTTCAAAGGAAGTCCAGAAAAAGAAGAAGAAGGGAGAGGGAGAGTTCTTTGAAGCGGACAAGGAGGAGAAAAATGTGTTGCCCCAGGAGAAGAAAGATGACCAGAAAACTGTGGACACTGCTTTATTAAAAGCCATTGAAAGTGTTCCAGACTTGAAGACATATCTGGGTGCCAGGTTTTCTCTTAAGGCAGGTGTGAAGCCCCACGAGCTAGTCTTCTAGAAGAAGAAAGAGGCTTGTTATGCTTGTTCTATTTTATATGTTTTTAATTGAACTTAGTCCTAATAGTTTCAATGTTTTAAGTCTTAACTTGAAGAGCCTAGGAAATACATCCATCTGTATTGAACAGGTCCGCCAAGTTTAGCTTCATATGCAATAAGAACATGAAGATGCTCCATAGAATCAAAGAAACCAGGCGGAAATATTCTCTCCAACTTCCATAAGATAAGTGGGATGTCTTGTTCCATTTTTGTAAGGTCATCCGCTTTTAGCGTTGCAGAACACAAATTCTTAACGTATTGACTTATTTCAATGAGCGGATTCAAAATGTGTGTTGGCAACAAACTAAAGGCAATAGGAAGTAAGTACTCCATGAATACATGACAATCATGGCTCTTCATCCCATGTAACTTCCCATTATCCACATCGAAACATCTTGCTAAATTAGAAGAATAACAGTCTGGCATTTTCAACTCAGAAATCCACCGATAAATTGCTTTCGCTTGCTCCGTAGATAAAGTATAGCTTGCTCAACCAACAACAAATCCTTTCGCCTGCAGTAATGATCCACGTCCTTCCTAGCCTTCTCATTGTCTTTCGGTTTACCTTTCACATTCATAACAGTGTTAAATATGTTATCAAAAAAATTCTTTTCAATATGCATTACATCGAGATTGTGTCTCAATAGATTATCTTTCCAATATGGAAGTTCCCAAAAAATACTTTTTTTGGTCCAATTATGCCATAGTCCATAACCATTTGGACGAGAAACAACACTCGCAATGACTTCCACGGGAGGGATATCCTTAACACTGTTCCAAACTTCTTCTGGTGTCAGCCTACGAGGAGGTTCAGTTGGTTCAGTTGTTGCAACATTCCCCTTGATGAATGCATATTTTGACTTTCTAAAAGGATGCTCGGTAGGTAAAAACCTACGGTACGAGTCAAACCATGAGGTTTTTCCTCCATATTTAAGAGTAAAAGCCTTTGTGTAAATCATGCAAATCGGACACGCCATCTTACCATGTGTCCCCCATCCAGACAACATTCCATACGCAGGAAAGTCATTAATGGTCCACACCAAAGCCGCCCTCATCATGAAATTTTGTCTTCGTGCTGCATCATAAGTTAAAACACCTTTCCACAACCTTTTTAGGTCATCAATCAAAGGTTGCAAATATATGTCAATACCAGCGGTTGGATTAGTTGGCCCTGGTATTATAGCATTTAAAAACATGTAGGTTTTAGACATACACATTTCAGGAGGTAGGTTGTATGGGGTAACAATAACTGGCCAACAAGAATACGATGTTGCTGAAGCTTGAATATATGGTGTGAAACCATCAGAGCATAAACCAAGTTGAACATTGCGAGGATCATTGGCAAAATCTGGATGAACACGATCAATATGCTTCCAAGCTTCACCATCAGATGGATGACGTAATTCACTAGAATTATTTCTATTTTTATAGTGCCACGTCATTTTACCCGCAGTTTCTATTGTAGTGAACATCCTCTTCAGTCTTGGTATAATCGGCAGATAGAACATTGCTTTCCTTGAGCTGGTTTGCCTCTGCTTGTCCCTTTCCTGTGGACACGATATCGTGGCTCTTGACAAAACTTGCATTACAGCAACTCTCCATCATTTTTGCTAAACTCATTGTTATAATAGATCATGCAACCAGACACACAACAATCAATTCTTATGGAATTTAAACCAAGCTTCGATACCAATCTTTTAGCATCATAATAACTCTACTGCAAAAGACCTCTAACGGGGGTTGCATCCAACATCATTTTAGTCATGTATTCCATGCACAATTCCGCAACGTTAAATTGAGACTTAAGACCCAACAACCGAACACACATTGATAACTTAGAGTCTGTAGATCCTTCAAATAATGGTTTATTTGTCTCACTCAAAAACATATAAAACCTCTGAGCTTCCTCGTTTGGAACTTCTACAGCATCATATTGTGATTCTTCAAAATCCAAATTTACACCGACAGCATCAGATATCATCCCTGAACAACATCAAACTGCTGATATCACGTAGTCGTTGGATTACTACTTGATGTGGAAGCTATGACTGGACTTGACATGGGACCTTCTACTTGGATAGGAACATTATCAACCGCAGGAACTCCAACTGCTACCTCACCATGACGGGTCCATATCCAATAATTTGGCTTAAACCCATTATTGTACAAATCAAGTCGAATATCACCTTCATTTTTTATAGATCGAAACATACATTTGGAGCAAGGACATCTAATTCCACCTTGTCGCTCAAATTCTTTTTGACGCATAGCAAAAAGAACAAACTCTTCGACTCCTTGTACAAAACATCGGTTCAACCCAGCTCTTCTAGGATACATTCGATCATACATCCAACTACGATCCATTTTTTGTGTATGCTCCTTATAATATACACAATACAACATATATCATACATGTGTGTTAGAACAATACATGTGTATTAGAGTACAATACACATTGGTATTGGTATTTTTATGTTTGACCAAATATACAAAGTAAATTAAATAAACTAGTAACTATTATTTTTGAATATATATTAATA